>OZ012739.1:71779716-73128476 GCA_963859935.3 Lathyrus sativus | reverse complement strand
TTACTATGACTGTATTTTGAATGTCTTTGAGTTTCTTTCCGAATTCAAATTACGTTTTTAAGCTGTGGAACTTGGACATGAATGATGATGCATAACTTTATAATTATGATACATATAATATAATTTGTAGTAACTGTGAAATGTGAATGATAACAGTTTTCAGTAGGAGTAGATATATTTGGTATTATTGATGGACAATCGAATTTAATAAAAAAATAATTAACAATTTTTTTTTGGTAAATTGTAAACTCAACATGATTATTATAGAATGGGGAATGAGTATATTTTGAAAAAAATGAAAATTATTAATTATGGATTATAAATACATAATAATGAATAAATTTATACTATTAATTATGGTTATATCTAAGAAGCAAATAAAAGGTTGGAAATGATCGATTATTGATTTATGATTTATTTTGAATTATATATTAAATTTTTAGATCCACTTATAAATCAGCAAGTAAATGATAATAAAATATTTTTAAAAATGGTTGATGTGTTTAATAATATATTTTTATTTATAAACTTTTGATTTGTATTAAATTTTTAATTTTGTATAATGTTCCAATTATAATTTTGTTTAAAATAGTAATAGTAATTTACAAAATATTATCAAAGTAGTACAAAATAATTAATAATAATAATGTTATTTATATTATGAGTATTAATAACAAAAAAAAATTGTAAAAGTAGCTACAATGCATCGTTTGAAGGGAGGCAAATTTTATATGTTTCATGTGGGCCACTTCTCTTGAATGAATAGTATATTTTTCAATCAATTTATAAATAAAGCATTAAAATAAAAGTAGCAACAGTGCACTATTTGAGGAACAAATAGAATGATTTCATGTAATGGGTTAACGTGGGTGAGGCTGCAAAACCTGCAAAAATCAAGGTTCGAAAATTTTTATTCAGAATTCTTGTGAGATATTAATAAACAACCCTTAATCAAAAGATTTGATTCTGATGAGATATATCAATTGAATAGCTTTGTGTTATCAAATCATAAGAGTGAAGTGTTTTGTAGTTGCATCAACAATAAAATTACAATATAAAAAGGCTAACACACGTTTGAAAATAATAGCATAACTGACCAAAATGCCTCTTCACATATCAGTTTCTTCTAGTACTTGAAGGTAAACTTGTTTCATGGTCAAAATTGTTGTTTCATTTTTCATGCATAAACAATTTTTAAACCTGTTATGTATGATGATTTTGTTTATCAGTGATTCGGAAGTAGACATGGAAGAAGTCATGTATATAATAAGCAAGACAATAGATGAGCTATTTATGAACTCATATTTCGCAGAAGCAAGCAATAGTGCATTACAGAAGAACCAACGTGAAAGTGAAGAAGGTCATGAAGAGATAATGACTGAAGATGAAAATGATGACGATGATGAAAATGATGAGGAAGATGAAGACAAAGGATTATACTGGAAGATGGTGGTAACACGGTCTATGAAGAAGGGCACTAATGTTCTGGTATAACTCAAACTTAGTTATTTAAAATACAGAATTTTAAGGCACTTAGTCATTGTGCTAATATGTATGTTACATGCAATCCAGAATTTCCCAAGGCACATTTTAAAGATTTTTATACACCATAGTGTAAAAAAGATAATTCTTGTTGATGAAGAAACATGTGACGAATATGAATGTGACGTTTGCCCTGCAAGCAGGAATTTTGATGAAAAGACAATTGGTTATGGTTGGTATATGAATTTGTCAAAAAGAAGAAATTGAGGATAGGTGATGTGAATGTTGAGAAACACAAGAAATTGGGGTTTGAATTGAGTTTCATATTTTGTCCCTTTTTGCGGAATTATAATAATACATGTAACAATGATGATAAAAATAAATGACACAATTATTTTTATCTTGGTTCAATATTAACGAAGTTACTCCAGTCCACCTCTCAAGGTGATTTCTCCTTATCACAAGGACTTAATCCACTAATCATCAACATGATTACAACCACAATGGATACCCTCCATTGTCTTCTTGAGAATTCTGATATTCATTAGCCTCTTAAGAAATCAACCTCCAAGTTGTTCAACAATGACCTGACCCTCTAAAGCATCCTGGTCATCACTCGACCGCTCAAGGAACAATATCCGTTAAGTTGTTAGAAACACACTTAATCATCTCAATCTTTCTGGTCTTCACTCGATCGCTCAAGGAACAATACTTTTTTCAAGGATTTTTTGTGTGCACTAGTATGCTTCTTACAAGCTGATTATACAGATGAAGTACATAAACACCTAAGTGTTTTTAAGCAAGATATGAGCAACAACTCCTTGCTTTCTAATATAGAAAACTATCTAAAGAATGAATCTCTGAGAGGCTATAAAACATTAGTTTTGTATTGCTTAGAAGCTTTCTTGATGAGCACTAAGGCTTCTTATCATGGGTTTTTAGCTTCTTTTGATTAACTCCTTCTTGAGTGAATAATACTTATTCCAGTTTAACCATCAATATCAACTAAGTTACTATGCTTCACTTATTGATGTTTCACTTGACTAGTTTCACATGGCTTCAGCATGTTGTATTGTTACGCACTTCAATTTTGCTTCAGCTTCATCTTCATTGAGCATTCTTCATTTAGGCTTCAGCCTGTAGCATTTTCTTCAGCACTTTGCCAGTTTTCTTTAGCAGTGTGTTATTACCTACAACCAGCAACCCGCTCTCTTTCTTCAAGCTTTTTGATCTTTAATTTATAAAGCTTGAGAGAATAGATTCATTGAATGGTATTCTTGGAAACATATTCCAACACAAATATCCCAACGTTCAAGTGAAGGAATGGTCACCATCATTGTACAAAAAGCTACTCTTGCGCCACCTTTTCGAGGTAGAGGTAACAAAGCTTTAGTACTATTATATTCAGC
The DNA here is from genome assembly GCA_963859935.3 of Lathyrus sativus. Lineage (NCBI taxonomy): Eukaryota > Viridiplantae > Streptophyta > Magnoliopsida > Fabales > Fabaceae > Lathyrus > Lathyrus sativus. The sequence continues at coordinate 73,125,585 of OZ012739.1, read as the reverse complement.
TTAAAACAATTCTTATCTTCAGTCTTCTAGCATCTTCAGAGGCTTCAGATATTAACTTGATGAAGCGTGTTGTAGAAGAGTCTTTCTTTGTGTAATCTTCAGAAACCCAATATTCGGAATTCCAAGATCTTTGTTCAGTAGAATCTATTTTGAGAGTCTTCAACACTCATTCTCTTAGAAACATTATCTTCAGAGTCTTCAGAACCTTGTCTTCAAAGTCTTCATATTTCATTAAACACGTTCTTTGTCTCAGAGTCTTCAGTACTTCGTTCATTCAGAACCTTGTCTTCAGAAACTCTACAGAACTTGATCTTCATAAGTTGTATCTTCAGAATCTTCAGAGCTTTGATCACCAGAACCATGTCTTCAGAATCTTCATAATTGTATCAATGTAAAGCAAACTTCTTGTAAAGCCCTCTAGGCTTACTTATAAAGTATCAATCAGAAACCTCGTTAATAACGTTCCTTGGAACCGTTGCATTAGAAGTATTTCTGAATCTTAACTTTATCTTGTACATACATATGTTTTTCTTCAAGAGTGTTGATAACATAGTCTGATGACGTCACACGTCTTCTTATCAGAGTCAGAATTATATTGACAACAACCACACATTAGACAGAAACCATATCATACATAATTGTTCTTTTAGATAACTTGTGCAGTTATCATCAAAACTTAAAGGCCAGATGTAGAACCAAATCTTTTTCTTACAATCTCCCTCTTTTTGATGATGATAAACAATTCATTTTTATAAAGAATTTGTATAGGGTAATCCCCATAAATCAATTGAGTCAAAGATAAGCTTAACAGGCTCCCCCTGATTTTGTTACTCTCAAAATTCATTTATGCTTGCTCAATGTCTCCCCCTGATCCCAAGACTCACATGATGGTTTTGAATTAGAATCATATCAGCAGAGAAGGGTTACTTCTCAATGACGTCTCATCAAAATCTGACTAGAATTGGTTGGTCTTTATTTTAGAACCAAGCTTTCTATTCGAATATTGTAGACGTATCAAAACCTGATTTGTCTTATCAGACTTAATGTCTTTCATTATATATCAGAAACTGGTAAATACGTTCTTAGATGTCACACATCATGTACCAAAACCAAATCTTCAATATCTTAGCACAAATCACCAACAGGTGCACATATCCTCACGTCATTTTATGGTTCAGAATCCAAATATTTTCTTTAATGATCATGACTTGATTTGATCTCCGAAGGATTTACATTATTTTAATGCTTGAGTCTAGATGCCATTTGAAGTTTGGATACCAATTGGGTTTTAGATACCACTTGAATCAATTTGAGCATTCTTTCAGAAAGTTATCAAAATCATATATCACTTTCTCCCCCTTTGTCAGAAATTAAAAAGGTAAAGAAGAAAGATTAAGACATAGAAATAGAAAACGATTAGAAAGATGAAAAGGGAAAAAATTTATTAATATTAAATTAGTTACATAAAATTAAAACAGCTATAAGACAACGGTAAGGAACATGAAGAACTGAAGCTAAGGAGCATGACATAATCAATAAACAAGATTGCACAGACCACCGACAAAAAGGAAGTTATTAAAACTTGCAAGGCCTAACAAAAACTACTATTGTTGACACAATAGAGCTACACCCAAAAATCCTCCAACTTGTCAACTCTTTCACACCCCACCACTTGAGCTGCATTTTCTGGTCCAAGCCTCTTAGCTAACCCAACAATCTCAGCTTTAAAGAAAAGTTTAGACATAATCCTTCCAAAAGGAATGTAAGATTTATGCTGACTTCTGGAGATATCAACCATATTCTTCAAATGATTGAAAATGGTTTGAGGCAGGTTTATTCGAACATTTTCCAACAGAAAGTAGATAAAGAGTCTGTCATCATGTGATAGAACATTTTTGTCTACTCCTCTTGGTCGGAAGTTGGACAGCAGAAGTTGAAACTAGGCTTTAACTATGGGTTGGAGTCCTTCAGGATTATGAGGTTCAATTTTTGGAAGGGAGTTGTCATGGATTACAGAGATTTTTTCAACAAAGTTGTAGTTGAGATGAAATTCTTCTATAGTAGTACCAATTTTCTAGCAACTTATGGCTTCGGCAATGGAGGTAGGAGTTATAATAAAAGGAATCTCAAAAACAGAGGACACATTAGAGTTACCATCTTCACTAACCCGTGCAACCTTCTAAAACTCCTTCACAAGGTTTGGATAGATGGGTCCATGCATAATGGCATAGTATTTAGACCATCCTTGAATATGCATACTCAAGGTTAGGTTAAGACTAGCTTCTCTGAGAATTGGAAGATTTGGACAAATTTCTGGAATAACTTCTAAAATGTTTTCGTTACCATAAAAAGTTTTAAAAGACATGGTGACACAACTAGGGTAAAGAAAACAAAATATGATGAAGAAAAGTTTAAGGAAAGATGATATAAATAGAGGAAAGGTAGATACTAATTATAAAGAAGAGTAAGTCAAAAATGACAATCAGTTTTGAAACATGCGAAACAATTAATGATTTTGCTAAAAATAGTGACTGTTGTTATTTCCAAAACGGTTGATAAATTAAAATAATATACTAACATACCTAATAAAAGATGAGAGTATGAGACCTAAACTAACACTAGAATCAAGGAGAAACAGAGAAGACACTTAAAAGGAATGAACACAGAATTCTGACAGTAGGTAAAGTGGAACGATTTCAATATCTATATCAAAGATTTTCTCATTAACTTGAGTTGTCCCATCAAATACTAGGTACGATGCATGTAAGACAAAAATTTATTGTATCAATCATAATGACTAGTAAATGTGTTATGCTCTTCAGTTTCTAATGGTTAAAGGCATTTACCAACATATATGCATTCAAACTAGTTGCTTTACAAAACATGAGAACTTCATAATTCAAAAGATTCATATTTCAAGAGTAGAGCAAACATTGCTAAGCAATAGAAATTTATTTTTCTATTCCAGGAAATTTCATTTAGAGATAGCTCTTTTCATTCTTATTGTAGAACTAAGTTCACATGCAAAATGAAAACAAGTCTGTACTCAGTAAGGAAAATTTGAAAAATATATTATCCCTAGCAATGATTTTATCTTAAAGTTTTTAGAAAATGAATTCCTTCTGACATAGCCTCTTAAAACGTATTTCACTAGAATAAGAATAGATTTCTAAACTATTTAAAATAAACAGTAAAGGTTAGAAGTACATTTCTCAATCCTTTTGTAGATTCCCAGCTTTTGATGTAGAGGCTTCTTCAGAATCTCCACACGTTAAGCTTCCATTGGAATCATTTCTTCTTTCATTACTTATCTCCTTTCTGTTGTGATCTTCATAAGAGTCTTTGAGCATTGAGCAGAAACACGAATATCTTCAAGACTTCTTGATCTTCCGTTCTGAAGAATGAAGGACATCTCTTCTGATGTTTGATCATTAGAGAAGAGTTCAGTTTTGTCACTAGTCTTCATCTAGGAATCATCCATCTTCTATCCTCAAGAAGGTTTGTTCTCTAGAAAGCCACTTCTTCAAGAAGGCTTATTTCCACAAGGCCAAACGTTTCTTAGCTTAAACATAAACGTTTGAGCAGTTATGTGCTAAAGAGACTTGTTGAAATCTTCTTGCATCATCAGAATTCAATCATTGAATAGATTTTAATCTTCACCAGATGCATATATCATCATGATCATCAAACTAAGACATATTTCCTTTGAAGGTTTGAATGAATATCTTATTCTTATTGGATGAGCCCTTTTATCCAGAATCAGTTCATTAGAAAGTGAAAAATTCTATTCTTTCTTTCAGCAGGAGTGAACTGTGATGGTTTCTGATTGTGCTTCTTCTGATTTCTTAATTATAATACTTTTTAAGCAGCTTCATTTACTTCATCATAGAGAAGATAATTTCTAGCTTTGTATTTTTCACTAAGCTTTAGCTCCTGACTTCCAAGCTTACTATCAAGTCTGACATTGATTTGATTTCTGATGAAGGTACTTCAGTAGCCTTGGATATACAGAGCAATCTAACCGATATGCATCATAATAGATTCGAATCATATTTTGTTCTGAATAAACATGCTAGCTGCTTCCTAGATGCCTTGTCATAATAATTTAATGATTCTGGCCGTTTCCTCTCAAAGCTTGTTCTATCTTCAATCATCTGTATCAGATAATGAAGAATTAGAACACCATAATCTTCTTTTGATCAGATAGCTTTTCAAGTTCATACTCTCCCTCAGTCACATGAGTCTAGAAGGTAGTGAACACAAAAGAATACATTTATGTATTAGGAGCTTCTGAAAAGAAACTTATGGAAGACATTTTGACCAACTTAAGCTTTTTCAACTGAGATACCTTTATCAAGATAGCATGACTTAATTTTTCTTATGCTTTAGCCAAATATTTTCATAGACACGCATTGTTAAGAACTTAGAAAATATGATCTTGCATGTGTTGTTCTTTCAAACTTCTGACAGCTTGATAATCTTCCATTCTGATTACTTCAGAAATCTGTGAAGCTTTCCATAATTGGAGTAGATGTCTTCATTTTGTGCATACAATCAGAATCCTGATAACCAGCTCCAATGCTCATCTGCGGTGGGATTAGTTTCTGTTGAATAAGAAATTGCTTTACCCATTGAAGAGATCTTCTGCATGCTTGACCAATTGCTATAGGCTTTTATTCAAATATAAAGCTTCTGATTATCTTCTTCAAGAATCTTGACGAGGAGATCATCATTCAGAATCTTAAGTTTTGCAGTCATGATTTAAAATCTTGATGGCAGGATTTTTAGCATCTTCAGCACACTTCATCTTGAAGTTTCCATGCTCCAGAATCATGACATGAGCATTCTCTCTTTTTTACATGAAAGAGTTCCTAATGAGCAATACTGAGAAAGTCAACGGTAGACCGAGTCTGTATGTTGAAAACATCCCATACTAAAAAAGAATTAACTTTCAGCAAACAAGATTTCTTGCTTGATGATTATTGTTGATCTCTTATAGATTATTCTTCTTAAGCCTTGTCTAGGCATCACCTGAGGAGGTACGTAGTTCTCAACTAACGTATACTAAGGATAGCATTTATCAGATTCTTCTACTAATTTGATGAGTCTATTATCCTTTTACCCGCTAATTCTTCTTCTTGTTTTTAATCTTCTTGGAAGTGCCATAATCCAGAATGAACCTTTCTGCTTTATCATTTCAGTACTCAATCTTTTTATAACTGTATGAGATTGAAACTGTAGATAATGGATAAGATAAACCAGAGCGTTTATCAAAGCTCATCCGGATATTTATCTGACACGGTTAAGTATTTGATAAACATCAATAACAGAATTGAAGCTCTGATACTAATTGAAGGTTGAGAAACACAAGAAAGGGAGGTTTGAATTTAGTTTCACATTTTGTCCCCTTTTGCGGAACCATAATAGTACATGTAACAATGATAATAAAAGTAAATGACATAATTATTTTTATCCTGGTTCACTGTTAACAAAGCTACTCCAGTCCATCCCTCAAGGTGATTTCGCCTTATCACAAGGACTTAATCCACTAATCATCAACATGATTACAACCACAATGGATACCCTCCATTGTCTTCTTGAGAATTCTGATATTCATTAGCCTCTCAACGAATCAACTTCCAAGTCGTTCAACAATGACCTGGCCCTCTCAAGCATCATGGTCGTCACTCGACCGCTTAAGGAAAAACATCCATTAAGTTGTTAGAAACACACTTAGTCATCTCAAGCTTTCTGGTCTTCACTCAACCGCTCAAGGAACAATACCTTTTTCAAGGATTTTTTTGTACACTAATATACTTCTTACAAGCTGATTACACAGATAAAGTACATAAACACCTAAGTGTTTTTAAGCAAGATATGAGCAACAACTCCTTGCTTTCTAATACAGAAAACTATCTAAAGAATGAATCTCTAAAAGATTATAAAATATTAGTTATGTATTGCTTAGAAGCTTTCTTAATGAGCACTAAGGTTTCTTATCATGAGCTTTTAGCTTCTTTTAATTAAATTCTTCTTGAATGAATAATACTTATTACAGTTTAACCATCAAGATCAACTAAGTTACTATGCTTCACTTATTGATGTTTCACATGACTAGTTTCACATGGCTTCAGCATGTTACATCGTTGTGTGCACTTCAATTTTGCTTTAGCTTCATCTTCATTGAGCATTCTTCATTTAGGCTTTGGCTTGTACCTTTTTTTTAGCACTTTGGCAGTTTTCTTTAGTGTTAGAATATATTTTCGGGAGTGTTTTATCGTATCCACAAGGATTATACGAGAATATTTGATGCTTGTCGTTCAATATTTTAGCGGCTTAAGAAAAGGGGTTTTCAAATGGTTTCTAGATGGTAACATAAGTTTGCAAGAAATAAAACAAGGTAAAAGTTGGTTTTAGTTTGATAAAAAAACATGCCAAGATTAGGGTTCACTAATTCGTCTTAAACGTATCCAATCAATCAAATATGTGAACTTAGTTTCAACAAATATAATCGCGTATCCTCGCAAAACCGTTTATCTCTAAAGTGATTTTGTGAATATTATCGTTTCGACTGTTAAATAATCTCTCTAAATAACACCTAAAACAATAATAGTTAAGATCAATACAATGCGAATATCAACTTCCAAATCTATGTCTAGAGTTTGTTAGTTGATAGATGAAGAAATTAGGTCAAGACTTGAAAAGTTTATGTCTAAAGCAATCCAAACCATAAATACAACAAAATATAGCAAATAACTTCATCTATATCGATCAAAGTTTTGTTCACATACAAAAGATTAAAAGGAATACATAAAATCAGAATTAGCTACCTCTAATCTTGACACAAAAAGGGTTTAGCCACCCATTTCCATGGTAGCTTAAGCAATAATTTCGGAAGAAGGTTAATCAACATCTAATTCGAATAATCGAGATTGGATGGAACTCCATCTTCTTTTTGTGAAAGATGGCTAAGAGATGATGAAAATGGGAAAATTAGGGTTTTCTTGCTGAAAAATATCAAAATGTGAAAAGGTATGAAAAAGTGATTAGTGCCAAAAAGTGGTCTCAAGTACTTATAGACATGATGTTGTGTTGTCACCTTCGTATTGCGAAGCTTCTGTTCGCCTAGCAAACATCCAAACGTGGCACTTAAAGTGTCAGTGTACAGTTAAACCTCCCTGAGACATTTCCACATATTCGTTGTGCGAACAATCCTTCGCACTGCGAAGCCTTCGCTAGAAACTTCGCACAGCAAATTCTTATCCAAATACTTACTGCCTCAGGTCTGGGGCCATTCGCTAGCACTTCGCTCCAGCGAACCATTCGCTAGCTCCTTCGCATAGCGAGTTTCAGTCTATTTTCTCTCTGGATAAACATTACATTATTCTCAAAGGTCTTTACTGGTAAGTTCACTGTCCGAACTTGTTGATGATTTTTCTGGGTATATTTTTTAGAAAGTTTGTTGTGCGAACTTGGTGATGTTTTGCTGCTAACTTGGTTTCCTTGTCAATATTCTTGTATCTTACTCTTCTTATTTTGTGCCTAATTCCTGCACAATAGCACACAAATCAAAGCAACCAAGGCATTTTTAAGCAATGAAGCATATCATCTAAAACATAAGTGATTCAATTCAAATTATCTACAAAAAGGAATGAAAGATGCCAACATTTGATAGAACAATAAAGCAAAGTTTGGCATCTAACAACTTTCCCCAACTAGATTTTTGCTTGTCCTTAAGCAAAGTATGCCTCTCATTTCAAACAAGAGGATTTTCTCAAGACTAAAATTCACCCATGAATGGATAAAATGGCTCAAACACAAAGAATGCAAACAAGCAATGGTTTCAACTGTTGAGAATCAAACAATGTGCAAGAACTAAATTCTTTAAGCAAAAATTAAGCCATACATCAATCAACAACTAAGTTTTTCATGAATAAATTACTGTATCTCTCCTCTTCGAATAAGGATTGAAGAAATTGCGCATTTGCAACCGCGTGGAAAATTTCACTCACCTAATAAACGGTGCCAATGACAATCCAATTCATACAACATCTAACAATCAAAAGTGAAAATATGGAAGCAAGAAGATCACCAAGGTCTTTAAGGTTGTAGCTTGGTCGGGTTCACAAACAAGGGACATTTCTAAGGCCATTGAAACGAAATTGCCAATGCAAAAGAGACATTCACAGTACACGTTATTTACACATCCCAACTTCATTCCATTAGTTTCTCAATTGCAAACCTTCACAAACTTTATTTTGCACACTTATTCTTTCACTCTTTTTCTTTTCCAAGCAAGCATTCTTTTTCTTCATTTTTTTACATTCATAATCACACGATTTTTTAAATGCTTACTTGAATTTTTCAAAAGTTATAGCAACCTACTATTCTTCTTTTTCATTCTCCCCAACTTGACTTTTACCCAACCCTCAGGTGAATGCTCTTTGCCTTTTATGGCCAAGAGGACAATTAAACAAAATTCAAGGGTTCAAGAAAAAAATTTAGAATCTCACAAAACTTAGAATGAGATTCACATTGTTTAGACTCAAAGGGGTTTAATGAATTCTCTCTACTCACAGGTATTTTACATTTGGACATGTTTTTTCTCAATAAAAACAAGTGCCTTGATCATTTCTAATGCTTCCACAAATTCACAATAATCACAAGATAAAGCATGAACCAAATGAATCAACAAAGTTTATTAGTAATCCAGCATTTAGTAAACAATGGAAGTTTTCTCACAAATTATGGTTTTTGGTTGTCGTACCCCAAATTTTTACCCCTTAGATCTTCATCATCATTTTAGGATCATGTACATTTGATTATCTAACGATAACCTATTTCAAGTTTGTCTTTGTTAAGATACAGGAATTAGGGTTTCGTACGGTCAAGAATCGAGGTTTCAAAGGTTTGATCAGTCAATGTCTTGGATTGGTTCTCCATGAAACAAGATCAAGGATACTAAATGGGGTCAAGTATGAATCTAATTTGAGGTTGTCACCCGAGGATCAAAAAGCAGTGCAGTTCAGGATACCCGATTAGGGTTTTCGAGCAAGAAAAGTCAATTGTGGTTTGACTTTTGATTTAAAAGGTGTTACAATGGTGAGATCATGGTCCATAAAGTTCATATGTATTGGTAAAGTCTACTCAAGAAGTTTCAAGGCCTCAAAGGACCCGGAGCATCAACAGTCGACTCGATAGTCACCGATCGATCGTTTGGTTGACCGAAAAGTCACCTCTTCACTCATAAGGAATTTGACCTCAAGGTGGGAATAAAAAATGTTCCTAATGACATATTGCACCTACCCATAAAATTTCATGACCATTGGATCAAGGATTGAGGAGTAATCACAATAGTCGGTAATTAGGGTTTTGAAAGGGGCAAGACTATAACTCCTTAACCACACATCCAATTGAGTTGGTTCTAAGCTCATTGGAAAGATCTTGACAAGTCCTACAAAAGTCCAAAAGTGGTCCATGAGCTGAAAATGCATAGATTTGGAGTTATGACCAAATTCATTACAAGAGGGAAAAGTAACTTAGAAAAATTCTAAGTTATTTCACTTTTAGGCTTGTTTTTCAGCAACTTTGAGAGGTTTTTTGGCCAAGTTCCTTTGGGAATATGAAACTCATGAAAACATGAAAGTTGAAGAGCTACATGAGGGATTTCCAAAATGTACTAGAACTCCTACATAGCCCTTATGAGTTGAGAGTTATGAATTTAACAAGATGAGGTTTTAACACTTGAGTCCAACACTTTCAATTTTTCACAAACTCACCTTTTGATCACTTGAGCTATTCTCAGCCCTTGGATCATATTTCTATCTGATATTTAGAGGATATGAAGAGAGGAAATTCAGAAAATAAGGAGGTTTAGTGAGACTTGCAACTTGGAGGCAAATGGGATTATTTTAATCATATAATGGAAGAAAGAGAAACTGTATGGCACACTTGCAGCAAACAACCCTCCTACTGCCTAGCCACTCCAATCACTATTATGTCATTCATGCCACTTGAACAATGCATCAGCTGAGCCAAAGATTTGAATTTGCAGTTGCATCAAAATATCAAGCAAAGTCACTTTTTTCAAAATCCCTCCAAAAGTGCCAAGTTACAAATCTGTCCTCACCCTTCATTTTTTCCTATAAATAGAGGCTCCCTCTATGTTACTCCTTACACCAGAGCACTCTTAGAACCAAGAGAACACCACAACTCTTATTCCTTTCTTGCTTGCCTCATTTTCAAAATTCCAAGTTTCATCAAAATCTGCCTTGGGCAGTTGGCTTCCCAAATCCATTTCCACACACTCCAATCCTTCAAAAACCATCTGCACAGTCCACAAATGATGTGTGGAAGGTGTTCATACTCTTAAACCACTCAAAAACTCCATTCTCCCAAAAGTCAACTTTCAAACCAAGCAAAGTTTGACCTCACACACAAAAACAAGCAAACCTCTGTCCAGACCTGTTTTCATCATTCTAACCATCCATACACCTTTAATATATGATGTCCCAACTATCCATGACATAAAGCAACCTCATCCTTATTTATTTTGAGATTTGTCACAAGTTCCTTCAAGTGCAAGCAAGGGCTGTTTTCATCAAGGCAGAGTTGGACATCAGCTGGAGTTTTCTCAAGGCATTCCATATTGTAACAAGCTTGCTTGGAGGTCTACAAAAGTTTAGTGGTTACTATCCTTTTTATTTCTTTCATAAACATACTTGACATGTTGGTGTTTGAATGCAAAATATGTCTTATGTGCAAATCTGCCAGTTTTTTGTATATGCCTTGCTCATATCATGTTTAAGTGTTTTGTTGGCCATTTCATGATGTATCTTTGCACCTAAGTCATGTGTGAACTCTAGGGGATTTTCAATTCATAATTGTTGCTCAAAGTTGGATTGGGATGTTGAGCTGTTTACATGAACATTCTGGTGTTGGTGCTGTTTTTAGTTCAAAATGGGATGTTGACTTGTTTTTGAGCATCTTATGTGTTTGTGCCTAACATGATTTTGAAGTACTTGATCTTTGCTGCTTAACTCTAGCATAGAACAGTTTCTATGATAGATGTATGTATATGCCATGCTCAAATCCTTTGTCTTGATGTTGTATCTTTGTGAAGAACTTGCATATACCATGAACACAATGTATGTCATTCTGTTTTGAACCTGCTAGACAACTTCTTTGGATTATTTTTTGAGTACTTGCATTCTTGTATCATGTTTTTTTCTGTTGAAAGACCAAACTGCCATGTTGTCTTTGTTAAAGCTTGCAACTGTTGTATACATTAGGCATTAGGACCATTTGTTGATGTGTGCCAGCCTTGCCTTTTTGAAAATCCATACTTGCTGCCATAGGCCTAGGTTCATTTTAAACTGCCCTAGCACCACTCTTGTTATAGGATAAACATGTTGACATGTGTTTGAGAATTGACTTGTGCATATAGAACTACGGATGTTCATTGATCTTTGGTTTTGTCATATTGTGTTGCCAAATTGCCTGAATTCCTGAATATGATTTTTTCTGCCATGTTTCTTTTTGTTTCAATTCATGTGCCCTCATTGTTGCCAGATCTTGCATCATGTTTGAAACTTTGATTTTATGTGCATGAGCCACTTTGTGTATGATATTTGTGTCGCTACCGCGAAAATAAGGTGTCGGCAAAACAGAAGAGTCGCCACCTTTCATTATTTATCGCTCAGAACGGGAAAGGAAACGATCGGAAAAACCTGACGAAAAGGTATAAGACAAGGTCATCGCAACCATTTTCTGGATTCAGGAGTCGGTTACGCAAGGGGAAGGTATTAGCACCCCTCACGTCCATCGTACTCGATGGGATCCACGCTTGTTGTGTTTATCTGACGGGTTGGTTTACTATCTACCTATCAAGGCCGGTATAAAAAGAAAAGAAAATGACTCGGCAAAGCGTCGCGCTTTATGCCTACGTATTCTTATCAGAGAATGAGAAATCAGAGTCAACTTAGTTCGGCTAACTATGGGTTATGGATGGGGAAGGTGGCTCGCCAATACATCAGTATTGTACCTACGTACTCTCAACAGGTATGAGAGATCAGAGCTTACATAGTTCGGGGTAATACGGATTACGGGGATTCAAATTCATCTGTTTTTCCGAGTAGGGTTAACAAACAGTTCCAGCAGTTTGGTGTATGCAGCTCGACCCTTGGAGACTTAGGCGTTACCGTTTGCGGTAGGACTGAGAGTTAACGACACTCTTTTCTTCAGAAAAGCTTTCCTTAAAATTATGGGCCCACGGGGCAAAAAGGTTTGAAGTTTGTTTTCTATCTTTTACGGAAGAACTGTTTTTTATGGTTGTCTATAGTTTGTACAACACTAGAGACTATGACTTAGGAGCGAATGCATCGTACAACGTCCAAAGGATATATACTAAACATCCTAGATGATTGAGAGGAGACCGCTCAATTATCATTTCCCAAGTAGCTTAAGGCTCGTAAAGCGCTTATACTAACTTGCCTTTATTACGTTTTTTACTGTTGTTTTGAGATGAGAAGAGAACGACCTCTACGGGGAGACTGTCAAGTCCTAATGTTGTCATGCCAAGGATTCATCCTATGGTTGAGGTTTGAAACAGGGAACTCCTAGATGTTATCATGCATAGGTTTCAACCTAAGGTTCTAAACATCACTTCCTTATCAAAGGAAGTGAGATTCCTAGGGAATCATGACAAAGATATACAGAAACAGATAAGGCATCAGCTAAATGGTAAACAGATATACAATAAAGATGCATATGCAATGCAGCAATACAAGCAGAGGGAGACTCACTCAATCTCTAAGCAATCAAGCAAAAGAAAAACAGACAAAACATACAAGCTGAGGGAGCTCACTCAACCTCTATTATGCAAATACGACAATTAGGAAAAGAAAAACAACACACAAGCAAGGGGAGCACCACCTCAACCCTTAATGCAATACAATCATAGGGAGACCCACTCGACCTCTTCATGCAATCATGCACCTATTCTTATGCTACTCTAAGCATGAACTATCCTAGCACACCACACAATCATGCATGAAGGGAAAGAATATATGACAAGTAAGGGATTCATCCCACAAGTAATCATACAAGCATCTATCCTAAGGAAAGAAATTGGGTGTTGGGAGGCCAGGGTAAGTTCCACGGGAACTTATCCCAGGCACTCAACCAACTAGGAGAGATTTTGGGGTAACCCTAGGGGTTTGGCTCCTTCAAGAGATGAGCAACATTCCCCCCACAGGAGAGACTATGCCACCTCAAGAAGTTCCTAGAAAGAATGAATGAGAAAATTTTAGGAGAATGGAGATGAGAAGCAAGGTAAGTTCCACAGGAACTTACCACAGACACTCAACCAACTCCATTTCCTTTAGAGAGAGAGGGAGCTTTCATGGACTCAACCCCTTTATGATAGTGCAATGTATTCCTCCACAGGAGAAAACATTACTCACAAGAGGGATTCCAATCAAGCAAGAAAAATTGAAGAGGAAACCACCTTTATAGGAAGAATCATCCACCTATTTAAGCTTCTAAAGAAACCACAAATGATACATTCTAAGGACATCTATCCTAAAGATCAAGGGTTCTAGAAGGAGGCTTCTATCTATTACCAATCTATCAAGAGAGGAAATGAGACCTAGAATCATCTAGAGGTCATTTACAAGCCTAATCTATGCATCTAACCTAGTTAGGATCACCTAATCTAAGGTTAACTTGTAAAATAGGAACTTAATGGGAAATCATTCCTAAAAATTCCAAGAAAATTACTACACTATCCTACATGTATCAACATTCCATGGTAGAAAAATCAGAGGTTAAACCTAAGTCAAAAGGTTCAAACTAAATCTAAAACTCAAGGGTACACCAAAGGGATTCAATCATGAACACTCCTAAACAACTACCCTAAAACCCTATTTAAAATCATCTAAAAATCATAACAAAAATTACACAACATCATCAACATGTATATAACCAGTATATGAAGTTTCAAGATCAAACTCAGAAATATGGATGAGAAATAAAATGAACAAAATCAGCACACAATTATTCCATCATTAGAAATACATTACACTAGAAAATATGAAACTAATTGCAAAATAAATGGAAAACTAAAATAAAAAGCATGGAAATATTCTACACATCTTAACATATATCCACCAATTTTCTCATATTTTATTACCAACATTCACTATTTTTTAGGAATTAAATCTAACAAGCAATTAAAACAAAAAATAAAAGAAAAGAAATTAAAAGCAATCAAGCAGGGAGGTGCAGCTAGCAGGGGGAGCAAGTGTTATCTCGCCTGGGCCCAAGTGTGGGGGTGCTAATAGCGCGTGGGCGCTGGGCCCATTTGAGTTTCAACTCAGCTTAATTCCTTCTCATTAAACACGCCAGGGGGGTTCATTAAGTAAGGCTTTCTACGCATTATTTCCGTTGGGCCTATTAGGGGGAGGCGCGGATAGCACAAGCCCATGACTAATAATTAACTAATTCATCTTTCACAATTAAGCAAAAAAAAATGACCACGCGAGGATCGAACCCAAGCCCCTTGGGTTCATGCAGCGAGCTAAACAAACTTGGGACATTCACTAAGCAAAACGATGCCGTCTTGGGGAGGGATGATGTGGCGCGTCTTGAAGCGCAGGATGCGATGACTTAGTCCTCTTTCTTCGCTCGATAGGACAGTATCCAACTCGTCTTCTCCAATTTAAAAATGCAGGGGAGGGAAAAACGCAGAATCCGGCCGCGAATGGCCAGAGCTTCGCCGACAAAACTTATGACTTTCTATCTCTCTCAATACTCAACCAATCAACATGGTTCTTGAATGAAAGTTGAGGGAAATTTCATGAGGATTACAACTATACCACTCAATCACGCTAAAACCTCAAGACCATAGAAATCTATGTCCCAACCGAAAATGGATCAATCCCTAATTTGTCACTAAACCTCAATTTTACTATCCAGAATCCATTTACATCTTAATTGCAACCTAGCCACATGAATCTAAGATGATAAAAACGCATGAATTAAGATAACTTTTGAGAAATGGAAACCTGATTTTAAGCTTCGAGTGTAGTGGTTTCAGGCCTCAATTCTCCTCCAACAAGTGCAGATAGCTTCAGTGATTGATGATAAACGTTTCTTGATAACCAATTCTTGATGAAACCCTCTGAATCTCCAAAACCGAAAATCCAATTTCAAGCTCTTTCACCAACTTGCTCCCATGGATTCTCAACTGAATTTGACACTAGAAGCTTCTCAGAATGATCCACACTCAATTTATATTCAGTTTAACCACTTTGGAGGCCCAAACAAAGCCCAATTTAAGATTTTCCATTTTCACTTTCCTTCCAAAATTCCAATGGTGATGTGCACGTTTTGGCTTTGCTCTTACTTCAAATTCAGTCCAATTTACTCACTCAACAGTTGTGGAGTACAATGGCATAGTTTCCCCTCCTTGATTTCAATCCATGGGGTGTACTTGGTATGTTTCTTCATTATGAAGCAAGACTCCATATGGCCATGTTATGCACTTCAATTCAAAATTGTGATGATGCCAATCTCTTTAGAATATCAATTCCAATCAAAATGATCACAATTTTGGCCTGAAAACATCTCATTTCCAATTGTTTTGAGTTTTTACATTTTAATTCATTAAAATGGTCTTTATGTGAATTTTCTTCAACCAATGCTTGATGCAATCCATATCAATGTACTCTTGGTACTTGGCTAAGCGAAAAACATCATTTTGAGCAACTTTCATGTTGAACAAAAATCCATTTGAAGCTTGCAAGATGATGAAATTGACCTATGATTCAAAATGACCTGTAATGTCCAAATACCCAAAATACCCTTGACTTGTCAAAGCCATAACTTGAGTTCTACAAATCCAATCATGGACTTCTAGTAATCTTTAGAAATCTAAGAGAATAAGGAACAACATTCATGTTGGCCAAAAGTTCATAGGAATCATCCTTCTAGGGCAAAAGTGTCATGCAAGTTGGGTAACTTTCAAGCTCCAAATTCACATGCCTCAGATGACTTGTAACTTGTCTGGCTCATAACTTGAGTTATATAAACCCTATCAAGGACTTCTAGTACTCAACTTAAAGCTAAGATCATGCCCTACAATAATCCTGTTGGGGTCAAGCTGAGATGAAGATCATATCTTGAGTTAAATGGCCTTGAAGTCAGGGATCAGGCTAGGGGATTTTACACTGTCAAGTCTTAGAAACCATAGCCTGAAACTTCTCAAACTCTTCAATCATGATGAGTTAACCTTGGAATCATCCTTAGAACATCTCAATGTATCCATCTATGGTCACATGGCTCTTGAATTAAGTCTCAACTTCCTTCAAATCATCAGTTGACTTAGGGTTGACCCATTCAAACCCTAATTGCACCACTCATGGCTGAGTCTTCTTAATCTTGCACAATGACCTGTCTAGGCCTCAAAGTGATCTTAAACACTTCTCCTGAGCTCTCTCAAGACCTTAAGTCCAACTTCATGACCTCAGAATCATCTGATGGCTTTCCACAACTCTCAAGTTAGGAGACCTACACTCTTGGCTTCAATCACTCTCTCTGAGGATCTTTTAACTTCTCTGACAAGGATATCAACCCTTGGACATCTGAATAAACTTCTTTAGCTAGCTCCACAGTCTTGTGTAGTTCTTGATTGGTAATCATACCTCTTGATCTCCTGCATACATGTCAATGAGATGCAAATGATAATGCTAATGTGAATGCAATGAAACACAAGCTAGGTAAATAAAAGTTGGGGCAAATTTTGGGGTGCAACAGCTGCCCCTATTCAAACGACGTGGACCTGACTGGGTGAGAAGCGAACGACTCTCAGAAAATCAAGGTAAAAGACGGTTGAATACCAACAAACCCGGAAATTTGCCAACTGCACAAGTACACGGTACTCTGATGGGGGACAAATCTTCGGAAAATGAAATAGCAGTTGCACAGCAACTAGCTGGAGAAATACTGATCTGAACCTCCGTCAGGATGATTCTCAAATTTATCTGATATCATTGCATCCTCAAATCATCAAGGGATCACCGATTACGCGGTAACTGGTGATTTTCCAACCACGCAGGTAAACGATACCCTGATTGGTAGGAACATCTTCAAAACTGAAAATGACAGTTGCGCGGCAACCTGCTGGGGAATTGGTCACACGATAATTGGTGAAGGATAGCTGGATTTCTTATTGTTGCCTACGGACTCATCATGTCGCTAGGAACGTCGACATCATCTTTGTCGGACTTCATCAGTAAGTCAATAAGGGATCACCGGTTATTCGGTAACTGGTGAATGATGGCTGATTTTGTCGTCGGGCATTCTGCGCCACTGCAGAAGAATTCCTTATCGTCACCTATGGACTCATCGTGTCTCTAGGAACGTCAACAACATCTTTGTCGGACTTCATCAGTAAGTCAATAAGGGATCACCGGTTACTCGGTAACTGGTGAAGGGCTACTCTCAAATCTCCGTTGGGATGATTATCAGATTTCGCTGCAGCTTCTTCCTCAAGTCATCAAGGGATCACTGGTCACTCGGTAACCGGTGATGCATAGCTGGTATTTCCGTCAAGCATTTTGTGGTATTGCAGCAGAAGAATTCCTCGGGACTCATCCGGTCATTAGGAACTTTTTAACAATCAAGGTAATTATGTCGTCGGGCATTCAAAGAAATTTCCGGGCGTCAGCCGGACTTCGTCAGTAAGTCAGGAATGGAATCCTCGGTCAATCATGAACCAAATAGTGATATCCACTTCCGCCATCAGGCACTCTGCATCAGCTGAGAGAAATGCGTCGACATCACAGTTGGACTTCGTCAATAAGTCTTCAAATGGAATCCTTAATCAATCAGGAACCACTAAGGATATACAATCTTTTGCCATCAGGCACCCTGCGTCAGCTAGGCAAACTGCTTCGACATCGCAGCTGGACTTCATCAGTAAGTCTTCAAATGGAATCCTTAATCAATCACGGACCAATAAGGATATACATCTTTTGTCGTCAGGCACCCTGCGTCAGCTAGGAAAACTGCTTCGACATCGCAGTTGGACTTCATCAGTAAGTCTTCAAATGGAATCCTTAATCAATCACGGACCAATAAGGATATACATTCTTTTGCCGTCAGGCACCCTGCGTCAGCTAGGCAAACTGCTTCGACATCGCAGCTGGACTTCATCAGTAAGTCAGGGGTTTTGG
This sequence comes from Lathyrus sativus, assembly GCA_963859935.3. Taxonomy (NCBI): domain Eukaryota; kingdom Viridiplantae; phylum Streptophyta; class Magnoliopsida; order Fabales; family Fabaceae; genus Lathyrus; species Lathyrus sativus. The sequence continues at coordinate 73,107,349 of OZ012739.1, read as the reverse complement.
CACCGCTGCCGGACTTCAATTATCGAGTCTTCAAGGAAATTTCAACTTCTCTGTTGAAAACATATTAAGGATGACACATCTCCGCTGGGGATTCTGGAGAACTATCAAGTAACTCTGCTTCAGGGATCCAGATATCATTTTGGATGAATTAACTCTGCTGAGGACTTCGAGAGTCATCTTGGACAAACAACTCCACCGGGGACTTCAAGAATCATCTTGGACAAACAACTCCATCGGGGACTTCAAGAATCATCTTGGACAAACAACTCCGCTGGGGACTTCAAGAATCACCCTGAACCAATAACTCTGCTGGAGATTTCAGGAATCATCCTGCGCAAACACTCTGCCGGGGATTTCAGGAATCATCCTGAGCAAACACTCTGCCGAGGACTCTAAGCATCAACTTGAGCAACCAACTCTTGCGACTTCACTGGGGATTTTAAGAATCATCTTAAGCAAACAACTTCGCTGGGGAATTCAAGAATCATCTTGAGCAAACCATTCTGCGGAGGAACACCTGCAAAACAAGAACGGTAAAGACCTAACTCATGTTTCATATGCATATGTTTGACCATGGTGTAATGCTCCACACGGTGGACATGCTACGCATTTAGGGTAAATGCTATGCAATTATGCAAAATGCTATGACCCCATCAGCAAAATAAATGCTGAAGGGAGAATCCTCCTGTCAAGTAGAAAGAAACACTCTGGTGGAGGAAGGAATCATCCTGCCAAGGAGAAGAAGTCACACCAATCTCAATTGGACTCCGCCTGGGGAGACGAACTTCAGTCGACTGCTGCAGGGGAGTAAGGTTTTTCGAGAACCTATACTTGCTCGATTAGGTACACGAACCACAAACTGCTGAGGACAAACGATGTCAGTCGCAGAAATAAACTACACGGTCTTCGCAGCTAAAAACTTTCCTGGAGATAACGACTCCGATGGGGAATTACAGCATCAACTATTTAGTACTCTCTACTGGGGAAAATCAATCATGGCCTGAACGGCTTCCACGAACTCGGCTCTCTTGGGGGACTGCAAACTCGGCTGAGGATGGTAACCGGACGCTGGAATCACTCCTACCTGCCGGGGAGAGTACGAATCTGTGGGGACTTTCAATTCCGCTGGAGACCTCAGTTTGAAACTATCGGAAGCGGAACACTTGCGAATAGTCTTCTACGAGAAAACTGCACATTGACCCTGTGCTGGGAAATGAACATACACTTTAGCGCATGACTCAGCTGGGGAAATGATGATCCTGCCTCAGGATACATCTGGTTGGGGAGAATCTATCTCTGCTTGGGGAGACATATCAATACTCACGGTCTCTATTCAGACTCGGTGGAGAAAACACTGCTGAACTTGCTGGGGAAGAAGGAATCATCCTGCTTGGAAGAATGGACCACTTGGACATCAGTCTAGAAATGGATTTTAACCGAGTAGGTCAGGCGCGGACTGACTACCATTCGAGGGCTTATCAAACGGGGATTAATCTTCAAAAGAATGGCAAGCCAGACAAGCACTGGATTCTGAAACGGTTTTCCAAGCTAGAGCTGAACCTTGAATGGAAGGTTACCGACGAGAGTGGATTTAAACGGGGAAATACTAGATAGGTACTAGCATTCATAGGTGAACCACCAGACAAGAATTGGTGTCACAGGTCGAGTCGTCAAACAAGAAATAATCTCCGGTATAAGCATGGATTTCTGGTTTCGGATATCAGACAAGGACTGGATATCTGGAGCGAATATCAAACAGGATTAATTTTCGGGTTTGGGGATCAGACAGGACTGATTTCGAATTATGGATATCAGACATGGACTGGATATCTGGTTCAAATATCAAACAGGATTGACTTCGGGTTGGGAGATCAGACAGGACTGATTCCGAATTATGAATATCAGACAGGGACTGGATATCTGGATCGAATATTAAACAAGATTGACTTCGGGTAAGGAGATCAGACATGACTGATTTTGGACTATGGATATCAGACAGGGACCGGATATCTGGTTCGAATATCAAACAAGATTGATTTTCGGGTTGGGGATCAGACATACACTGATTCCGGATTATGGACATCAGACAGGGACTGGATATTTGGCTCGAATATCAAACAAGATTGACTTCGGGAAAGGAGATCAGACAGGACTGATTCCAGACTATGGAAATCAGACAGGGACTAGATATCTGGTTCGAATATCAAACAGGATTGATTTTTGGGTTTGGGGATCAGACAGGACTGATTCCGAATTATGGATATCAGACAAGGACTGGATACCTGGCTCGAATATTAAACAAGATTGACTTCGGGTAAGGAGATCAGACGGGACTGATTCCGGACTATGGATATCAGACAGGGACTGGATATCTGGTTCGAATATCAAACATGATTGATTTTCGGGTTGGGGATCAGACATGCACTAATTCCAGATTATGGGTATTAGACAGGGACTGGATATCTGGCTCGAATATCAAACAAGATTGACTTCTGGTAAGGAGATCAGACAGGACTGATTCCGGACTATGGATATCAGACAGGGACTGGATATCTGGTTCGAATATCAAACAGGATTAATTTTCGGGTTTGCCAAACAAGGATTGGACTTTGCAACTGCGTTTTCCGTACGAGGACTGGTTAAACAACGAACTACCAAAAGAAGGGACCAGGCGGGGACTGGTTCAGCATTTTGACATATACCGGAGGAGAACTGGTTTAAGGGTTGGCCAGACAAGACTGGACCATGAAATTTTCAAGTTATTTGATAAGGGTGACGACCCAATTCTCTGACTTTCAACTTTGACTGGGGGGCGAAAATACACCTGCTTGAGGAACTGCCCCGACTTAGTTTAACTCGCGGATAAAGCAATCTTGCCATGAGACGCACTCGAGACGGCTTCCCCAGAACCAGTATCACAAAAGGACTCATCCTTGCTTACCTGGCTCTGATGATATGGACAAGGATGACTTCGTCATTTCCAATTTCGCCCCAGCCCGTGGGATTTCTGCAAAACTCTCTTGCGAGGAGGTCTGTACCTTCTATACTTCCGCTGGTTTGACGTGTACTACCTTAGCATTTCAAACCTCGAGAAGGTGCTTCAGCTTAACTGCCTTCAGGACAAGGATAGCTTCGGCGCTCTCGGGGTGACCTGCCCCAGCCTCGTCACGACTTTGCCCCTCATGGGCTGATCTGTGGGGAGTAGTGCCCTTGGCTGCGAGAGATTCATCAAATCTCGACCTGATTGCCCCGGATTAATGATTTCTAGATGGCTGACTCCCATGTTGCGATCTCTTGCCATAGCTTGCCCCGGTTTACCGGGAAGTTCTGGCATCCTGCATTCCGCCCTGATCAGATCCTTCCATTGAGGGAACTTTCCTACTGTCAAGCGCTTACTCGCTAGTAAAACAAGTTGTTCTGCATAAAAGACATATCAAATGCAATGCATATGGCAGTTTTCAAAAGTCCATTCCTGTTCACTGGAAAAAATTTACAACATGAAAATATATGAAATCATTTATCAACATGTCAATACTAAAACAACATTGTATTGGGAATCCTATCTAGGAGTCAGTTCCTATGCGATCTTTGTCTAAGTATGCTCTTGAAACAAACCTATTTCAATTAGGTCTTTTAAAGGTTGTAACGTGGTCTGGTTCACGGTTTAAGAAAGAAAGGATAAAGGCTCAAAATTCATTTTAACCCACCCATTCTCCTTGATGTTCTCTGATCCTACGTTCAGCTAATTCGACCTTAGCGTTCACCTTTCAAAGGTTATATGACATGAGTGACGGTTCAGGAAACCACAAGTTTTTGGAGTGACAGTCATTCGCTTTTCGTCTTTGTTTGGGCACCGGTAGCCATACGATTTCGTTTTTATTTAAGGATTTTCTTTCGTAATCCTTTTCACTTTTCGTTTTTCGTTTTTTGGTTTTCCCCTAACTTTTGCCTGGACTAGCTCTTTAGAGTTTCTTCAGTTTTGAAGTCCAGCGGGGTACCCTAATTTTTTCCTAAGTCGCTTGCTTTCAAGATTCGACTTAGCGGGCTTTTCCTTTTCGATTTTTTTCTTTTTTCTCTGTTTTTTTTTCTTTTTTTTTGAACAAATCGTATGGCAACGACTCACGTGATTTGTTAAAGGGATTGTGACTGTTTCACTCCTGATCGGCCAGGTTTAACCATCATGGTTTTTTAGGTACGACCTATAGCGGTGTGATTGATCCTCGAACGGACACTCATAGTTGTAATTTGAACGCTTGGTCAAATCAACTGACACCTACCCTGTCCCGGGTTAAGATTGAGGGTTTTTTATCTTCAGAAAGAAACTCCTACAACTTGGCTCAAAGGGGTTAACAAGGGACTATCTTCCTTATATCTCTGATGTTTGGGATTTGAAACAATGCATGTACATCATCAACAGGTTTTTTGTTCAAAAGCATAGCAATGGAAGCTTACGCATCATTGGATTTCGTCATCCTCCTCGGATTCCACTTAAACAAGCGTTTGAAATAAAAGAAAACAGTAGAGTGAACACGAATGGATTACTTCAAAACATGCATATTTATTTCATTATCAATATCAATTGAAAAACAATCATGCTTTACAAACGAAATTTGCAGTTCTACAGGAAAGAAACTACAAATGTAAAGAAATGACATGATAAAATGCAGATTGCCAACTTTCGAGGAACTGGGCTTTCACACTTATTTGCTGCTGGGGGGAGCGACCCTCTGAAGTCTTCAGACTCAATCAGAAGAACGACTGCTGCGAGGTCGACTCTGATTCGGGCTCTGATAGTTTTGCTGCCACAGAGCGAGAGGTCACCGATTCTGCATGGCAGAAACAATCTGGAGACGAGGTTTGACCTAGTGAGGATCCTCTCTGTTCAGGGGCTTTCATCCTGGAGCTCGACCCAGGAACATGGCAAAGTTGCGGGCAAGGCGATTCAGACCTCAAAGACCGCAGGACATACTCCTGATCTTTCTCATCTTCAGATGAGATCATGGGAACATCCATCTCTCTTGCACGATGAGAGATGAATTTTCCTGATGCTTTCATGCCACCCGACACGAATTCAATTTTTCTTGACTCAATCATGTCTTAAACCTTATGCTTAAAAGCTCTACAGTTCAGTATATCGTGCCCCGGTGCTCCAGAGTGGAACTCACAACGGGCGTTCGTGTCCCAGTCGGGTGGTGGCTGTCCAATCATTGGAGCCAACGTTCGATGTTTAACTAACTGAAGTTGGAGCAGGAGTTGCAACAACTGGTCATAATCCATCGGGATTGGATCGAGGATTCTGTCAGATAGTCTCCTCTTTTGACCCTGCCTTCTGGGGTTGTCTTGCGAAACCGGACGCGGCCGCTGACGAGAAATGTTCTGAGCTTCAAGCTGAGCAGAGGGTTTTCTAGGCTTATCATGCCTAGGTGCAGGTTCTTCAAATACCCGTGGAACAAGTATGCCGGCTGCAGCCTCGGGCTTCTGCTTACATTCTCTTCGAAGTATGTTCTTTAGTACCTCTACCATCAGGCCCACTTGATTCTTCAGCTGGTCGTTCTCCTCTTTGAGCGTCTGCTGGTCCCTCATAACCTGCCTCAGCTGGCCTCAGACCTCTCTCAGCTCTGCTTGAACCCGTTCCATTGCTGGGATCAACCTGAGACAAACCTGAAACAACCTGTACCAACAGGGGGTTAACAAAAACGGCAAGGTACCTGTCATGCAAATGATTCATGCAAATGCAAACACATATCCATGTATTAGGAGGAAGTCCCCCTCGATTCTAGCTTCCGAGGCAAATAAAGTCTACCATCCAATCATAGAAAGAAAACCCTCATATATATATCGGAGAAAACCCACGAGGGCGGCATACAACAGTAACTGAATACAACTGAAGCGACAATCGTGATCCCAACCAACAGGCCTGGTGGTGATCAGCATATCAATGCATAAAATGTACAAAAGAAAATACAGGGAAATCAAGTGCGGCCACGGACACGAAAGTCCTCTAGTAGCTTCTTCGTATCGGGATGATCAGGCTGGGTAAGCAGGCCCTGAATCAACATATCCCTCTTCCTAATGGACTCTGGGAGGTTCTCGGTAACGCTCCTAGAAACACCTTCTTCAGAACGGTTCTCTATTCTACTCCTCTTAGCATCAGCCCGGAGTTGGCAATCCATCAGGTTTGCCTTGGTCTGAATCAACTTATACTGGACATCTCGTGGCAGTGAGACTTCAGCCTCTATCTTCTTGTCTTTGACTTCCATCTGAGCTTCCAACTGGGTGATCTGCTGCTTCAGTTTTTCTTCCTTCTCTTTGTGGCTAGTCAATGTGTTGTTCCACAACTTCTCGTACTGGGTCAACTTCCGGTACACCTTATCCAGCTCCTGCTTCTTGGTGGTCAATACTCCGTGCACTTCCTTCAGGTCCAACCCAATACATTCCCTGGAATTAGTCTCTTTGGTCAGATTAGCGCCCAGGTGGTTGATCAACTTTGTCTGCTTCTTGCAGGTGTAGACGACTTCACTCTTTTCTCTTCGGAGTTGAGCTATCTCGTTTTCCAATTCTTCATTGGCTTTGACTAGCTCTGCATTCTTAGCCTGAAGCTGCTCATACTTCTGGATTTCAATCATGGTAGGCTCTGGAGGGCAGTCCTTCTTGATAGGAGGAAAAGGCATTAACACTTTCTTTGCTCTGTTACGAATCCAGTTCATGTAAGGAGGATAAGCCTGATTGTTGCTTTTCCCCAACGAGGTCTTTCCCCTGCGGTGGATGTTATTCTAGGCATGTTCGAATCTAACCAGATCATCCCCTTCTAATGCACCAGTGAGGTACAGAGATTCTCGTACCTCTTCATCTTTAGGAGGGCCCCTCAAGGCATACCCGAATTGCCTGATAGCGATAGATGGATTATAGTTGATACAACCCTTCCTCCCCACAAGAAGGACATTAGGAAAGTTCCCACAACTGTAGATGATTTCACTCCCTAGGAGACCTCTATCAAACCAATCAATGTCCTCGGCAGACAAGCTCATCAGACGCTCAGACCACTCCTTCATTTCTGCAGTCTTTATAAAAGGACCATCCTTCGGTAAGTGGGTGACAAACCACCTGTAGAACAGTGAAGCACAACATGATACACTTTTACATCTTCTATTCTCGTTCTTATAGTGCACCGAATGGTACACGTCTCCGAGCAAGGTTGGGATGGGATTCTTTGAAACAAAGATACGAAGGGCATCCACATCCACAAAATCCGGAATATTGGGGAATAACATGATACCGTATATGCACAGTGCCAAAATAGCTTTGAATGCCACCCAGCATTCCTTCTTGGCGTAGTTTCGGGCTCTCTCAGCTAGAAACGGTAATGGGAACCCCCAGGCTCCATTTCTCCTGACGGTTTTTCCTTCCAACTCAGAAACATCACTATGCAAAGCTGTAGCAATCTTAGCCAGATCTGGCTCCTGATCAATAGGCCAAAAGGGTACCTGAGAAAGAATGGGTATCTCCAATATGACAGAAAACTCTTCTAGAGTAGGGGCCAGCACATAGCTTGGAAATGTGAAGCAACGCAACGGTGGGTCATAAAACTGAAGCAGAGTCTGGAGTCCGTTCAATTCGTACACAGATGGCTTGCACACAACACTGAGTAGCTTCCCATAGGTTCCTCTGAAGTCTCTCATAGCTTCCTTACCAGGCAAAGAAATCAAACTTCTCAGAGTAGTAATGTCTGGAGTTGGGAATTTGTAGGCCAAAGTTCTTCTCACATTGGGTTCCATGATGGACACGGAAAGGACAAGATTGCTAGAATCGAGAGGGAACTGCACACCTGCAACACAGATACGTGTTAGATGCAATGCAATGTGAAAATGTGAATGCGAATGCAAAGTGCGGCAGGAGATCAAGAGTGCGGTGTTGTGCGGTGTTATGCTGTGCTGTGAAGTGGCAGGTCATAATTTTTCTTCAGCCAGAAAATACCACAGTCTGATAATAAAGGTCTACTGAAACCCACAATACTGATTCACTGTCAAGAAAACCAGGTTGTTTGAAGGTTACGGTTTCCTGCAATAACCCGACCCCGCTCACAGGTATGGACCTTATCACTGACAAGGTACGACATCATATGTGTTCATCAGCGTCACAGACTTTCAAGAAACGATGATACGATACCCAGAAGGTGTGGCATCATCATCTCTTGAAGTGGCCTCACTTAGCTGAATCACAAGTGATCGGTTCCCAGAGTCGACAATCCTTAGATCTGAAATCCTTTCGACGGCCCACTAGGCTAGAAATGGAAATCATCTCAAAGAACCTTGTCTGAGTGCAGATTGTGTGGGAACTAGTGCATGCCTAACATGCAAGTTCACCACCAATCTGCTCTAATACTATGTAGCTCTCAAGCCTGGGTCTGGCTTATCACTCATCGGAGCCCCTCCCACAACAACACAGATAATCATATCATATTGAAAATAAAATGCGGAAGGTAAAAAATGCGATAAATAAACACAACCCAAGAGGTAAACACACAAGTGCTAGGATGGACTCTCGTACAGGGATGTTGGATCCCCAGATTGACTCGCATAAAGGACGTTGGATCCCCAGGAAACTAGTAGTAAAAGTCCACAGCAGAGTCGCCAGTTGTCGCTACCGCGAAAATAAGGTGTCGACAAAATAGAAGAGTCACCACCTTTCGTTATTTATCCCTCAGAACAGGAAAGGAAACGATCGGAAAAACCTGACGAAAAGGTATAAGACAAGGTCATCGCAACCATTGTCTGGATTCGGGATTCGGTTACGCAAGGGGAAGGTATTAGCACCCCTCATGTCCATCGTACTCGATGGGATCCACGCTTGTTGTGTTTATTTGACGGGTTGGTTTACTATCTACCTATCAAGGCCAGTATAACAAGAAAAGAAAATGACTCGGCAAAGCATCGCGCTTTATGCCTATGTATTCTCATCAGAGAATGAGAAATCAGAGTCAACGTAGTTCGGCTAACTACGGGTTACGGATGGGGAAGGTGGCTCGCCAATACATCAGTATTGTGCCTACGTACTCTCAACAGGTATGAGAGATCAGAGCTTACATGGTTCGGGGTAATACGGATTACGGGAATTCAGATTCATCTGTTTTTCCGAGTAGGGTTAACAAACAGTTCCAGCAGTTTGGTGTACGCAGCTCGACCCTTGGAGACTTAGGCGTTACCGTTTGCGGTAGGAATGAGAGTTAACGAAACTCTTTTCTTCAGAAAAGCTTTCCTTAAAACTATGGGCCCACGGGGCAAAAAGGTTTGAAGTTTGTTTTCCGTCTTTTACGGAAGAACTGCTTTTTATGGTTGTTTGTAGTTTGTACAGCACTAGAGACTATGACTTAGGAGCGAATGCGTCGTACAGCGTCCAAAGGACATATACTAAACATCCTAGATGATTGGGAGGATACCGCTAAATTATCATTTCCCAAGTAGCTTAAGGCTCGTAACGCGCTTATACTAACTTGCCTTTATTACGTTTTTTACTGTTGTTTTGAGATGAGAAGAGAACGACCTCTACGGGGAGACTGTCAAGTCCTAATGTTGTCATGCCAAGGATTCATCCTATGGTTGAGGTTTGAAACAGGGAACTCCTAGATGTTATCATGCATAGGTTTCAACCTAAGGTTCTAATCATCACTTCCTTATCAAAGGAAGTGAGATTTCTAGGGAATCATGGAAAAGATATACAGAAACAGATAAGGCATCAGCTAAACGGTAAATAGATATACAATAAAGATGCATATGCGATGCAGCAATACAAGCAGAGGGACACTCACTCAACCTCTAAGCAATCAAGCAAAAGAAAAACAGACAAAACATACAAGCAGAGGGAGCTCACTCAACCTCTATTATGCAAATACGACAATTAGGAAAAGAAAAACAACACACAAGCAAGGGGAGCACCACCTCAACCCTTAATTCAATACAAGCAGAGGGAGACCCACTCGACCTCTTGATGCAATCATGCACCTATTCTTATGCTACTATAAGCATGAACTATCCTAGCATACCACACAATCATGCATGAAGGGAAGGAATTTATGACAAGGGATTCATCCCACAAGTAATCATACAAGCATCTATCCTAAGGAAAGAAATTGGGTGTTGGGAGGCCAGGGTAAGTTCCACGGGAACTTATCCCAGGCACTCAACCAAATAGGAGAGATTTTGGGGTAACCCTAGGGGTTTGGCTCCTTCAAGAGATGAGCAACATTCCCCCCACAGGAGAGACTATGCCACCTTAAGAAGTTCCTAGAAAGAATGAATGAGAAAATTTTAGGAGAATGGAGATGAGAAGCAAGGTAAGTTCCACAGGAACTTACCACAGACACTCAACCAACTCCATTTCCTTTAGAGAGAGAGGGAGCTTTCATGGACTCAACCCCTTTATGATAGTGCAATGTATTCCTCCACAGGAGAAAACATTACTCACAAGAGGGATTCCAATCAAGCAAGAAAAATTGAAGAGGAAACCACCTTTATAGGAAGAATCATCCACCTATTTAAGCTTCTAAAGAAACCACAAATGATACATTCTAAGGACATCTATCCTAAAGATCAAGGGTTCTAGAAGGAGGCTTCTATCTATTACCAATCTATCAAGAGAGGAAATGAGACCTAGAATCATCTAGAGGTCATTTACAAGCCTAATCTATGCATCTAACCTAGTTAGGATCACCTAATCTAAGGTTAACTTGTAAAATAGGAACTTAATGGGAAATCATTCCTAAAAATTCCAAGAAAATTACTACACTATCCTACATGTATCAACATTCCATGGTAGAAAAATCAGAGGTTAAACCTAAGTCAAAAGGTTCAAACTAAATCTAAAACTCAAGGGTACACCAAAGGGATTCAATCATGAACACTCCTAAACAACTACCCTAAAACCCTATTTAAAATCATCTAAAAATCATAACAAAAATTACACAACATCATCAACATGTATATAACCAGTATATGAAGTTTCAAGATCAAACTCAGAAATATGGATGAGAAATAAAATGAACAAAATCAGCACACAATTATTCCATCATTAGAAATACATTACACTAGAAAATATGAAACTAATTGCAAAATAAATGGAAAACTAAAATAAAAAGCATGGAAATATTCTACACATCTTAACATATATCCACCAATTTTCTCATATTTTATTACCAACATTCACTATTTTTTAGGAATTAAATCTAACAAGCAATTAAAACAAAAAATAAAAGAAAAGAAATTAAAAGCAATTAAGCAGGGAGGTGCAGCTAGCAGGGGGAGCAACTGTTATCTCGCCTGGGCCCAAGAGTGGGGGTGTTAATAGCACGTGGGCGCTAGGCCCATTTGAGTTTCAACTCAGCTTAATTCCTTCTCATTAAACACGCCAGGGGGGTTCATTAAGTAAGGCTTTCTACGCATTATTTCCGTTGGGCCTATTAGGGGGAGGTGCAGATAGCACAAGCCCAGGACTAATAATTAACTAATTCAGCTTTCACAATTAAGCAAAAAAAATGACCATGCGAGGATCGAACCCAAGCCCCTTGGGTTCATGCAGCGAGCTGAACAAACTTGGGACATTCACTAAGCAAAACGACGCCGTCTTGGGGAGGGATGATGTGGCGCGTCTTGAAGCACAGGATGCGATGACTTAGTCCTCTTTCTTCGCTTGATCGGACGGTATCCAACTCGTCTTCTCCAATTTAAAAACGCAGGGGAGGGAAAAACGCAGAATCCGACCGCGAATGGCCAGAGCTTCGCCGGCAAAACTTACGACTTTCTATCTCTTTCAATACTCAACCAATCAACATGGTTCTTGAATGAAAGTTGAGGGAAATTTCATGAGGATTACAACTATACCACTCAATCACGCTAAAACCTCAAGACCAGAGAAATCTATGTCCCAACCGAAAATGGATCAATCCCTAATTTGTCACTAAACCTCAATTTTACTATCCAGAATCCATCTACATCTTAATTGCAACCTAGCCACATGAATCTAAGATGATAAAAACGCATGAATTAAGATAACTTTTGAGAAATGGAAACCTGATTTTAAGCTTCGAGTGTAGTGGTTTCAGGCCTCAATTCTCCTCCAACAAGTGCAGATAGCTTCAGTGATTGATGATAAACGTTTCTTGATAACCAATTCTTGATGAAACCCTCTGAATCTCCAAAACCGAAAATCCAATTTCAAGCTCTTTCACCAACTTGCTCCCATGGATTCTCAACTGAATTTGACACTAGAAGCTTTTCAGAATGATCCACACTCAATTTATATTCAGTTTAACCACTTTGGAGGCCCAAACAAAGCCCAATTTAAGATTTTCCATTTTCACTTTCCTTCCAAAATTCCAATGGTGATGTGCATGTTTTGGCTTTGCTCTTACTTCAAATTCAGTCCAATTTACTCACTCAACAGTTGTGGAGTACAATGGCATAGTTTCCCCTCCTTGATTTCAATCCATGGGGTGTACTTGGTATGTTTCTTCATTATGAAGCAAGACTCCATATGGCCATGTTATGCACTTCAATTCAAAATTGTGATGATGCCAATCTCTTTATAATATCAATTCCAATCAAAATGATCACAATTTTGGCCTGAAAACATCTCATTTCCAATTGTTTTGAATTTTTACATTTTAATTCATTAAAATGGTCTTTATGTGAATTTTCTTCAACCAATGCTTAATGCAATCCATATCAATGGACTCTTAGTACTTGGAGAAGCTAAAAACATCATTATGAGTAACTTTCATGTTGAACAAAAATCCATTTGAAGCTTGCAAGATGATGAAATTGACCTATGATTCAAAATGACCTGTAATGTCCAAATACTCAAAATACCCTTGACTTGTCAAAGCCATAACTTGAGTTCTACAAATCCAATCATGAACTTCTAGTACTCTTTAGAAATCTAAGATAATAAGGAACAACATTCATGTTGGCCAAAAGTTCATAGGAATCATCCTTCTAGGACAAAAGTGTCATGCAAGTTGGGTAACTTTCAAGCTCCAAATTCACATGCCTCAGATGACTTGTAACTTGTCTGGCTCATAACTTGAGTTCTATAAACCCTATCAAGGACTTCTAGTACTCAAATTAAAGCTAAGGGCATGCCCTACAACAATCCTATTGGGGTCAAGCTGAGATGAAAATCATATCTTGAGTTAAATGGCCTTGAAGTCAGGGGTTAGGCCAGGGGATTTTACACTGTCAAGTCTTAGAAACCCTAGATTGAAACTTCTCAAACTCTTCAATCATGATGAGTTAACCTTGGAATCATCCTTAGAACATCTCAATGTATCCCTCCATGGTCACATGTCTCTTGAATTAAGTCTCAACTTCCTTCAAATCATCAGTTGACTTAGGGTTGACCCAGTCAAACCCTAATTGCACCACTCATGGCTAAGTCTTCTTAATCTTGCACAATGACTTGTCTAGGCCTAAAAGTGATCTTAAACACTTCTCCTGAGCTCTCTCAAGACCTTAAGTCCAACTTCATGACCTCAGAATCATCTGATGGCTTTCCACAACTCTCAAGTTAGGAGACCTACACACTTGGCTTCAATCACTCTCTCTGAGGATCTTTTAACTTCTCTGACAAGGATATCAACCCTTGAACATCTGAATAACCTTCTTTAGCTAGCTCCACATTCTTGTGTAGTTCTTGATTGGTAATCATACCTCTTGATCTCCTGCATACATGTCAATGAGATGCAAATGATAATGCTAATGTGAATGCAATGAAACACAAGCTAGGTAAAGAAAAGTTGGGGCAAATTTTGGGGTGCAACAATTTGAAGTTGAGAATGTAGGTTGCATCATTAAACTCTCATTCTTTGGTCAAAACAGCATTTTCAGCATGTTTGATTCACATCATAGCAGTCACACACCAGTTTCTATTTGAAACCATCTTTGCATGATTCTGGCATCCAAATCCCATGAACATTGTATTTATGACTTGTGCATACCATTAAATAACTTTATTCCTTGCTGCCATGAGCTGTAGCTAGCATTTTGCATATCAAACATTTTGGTCTATAATTGCAACTTACAGGACAATTTTGGTTTGGAACTGATTTTGATTGATCTAGGCATCTAGGATCATTGGATAACATGTTTAGAAGATGTGCACACTTTCATTTAATCATGATCTATTTTATTTTGAGCTATGGCCATCATAATGCCTTTTCAAGGCAATTTGTGCAACTAGCATATCAATTTTTTATTAGACTTGTTTTGGTATGACTTGTGCATCAAGAATCATTGGTTTATGTATTTTGAAGTTGTGCATGCCCTCACCTGTTCATATTTCTTTCTGTTTTGAGTTGTGACCTTCAATTTGAATTTCAAGCTTCACCTTACCTTTTGCACATTAGTTCCTTAATTGAAGTTGTTTCTGTTTGGCCTTGGCATCTAGAATCATTAATTAACATATTTGAAAGTTGCTTGGGCCCTTACACGAGTTTAAAGGAATTTGGTTTGATCCTTGGCTTTCAAAATGCATTTCTAAGCCTCACATGATAGCTGCTATCGTGTTTTAATTTTGATGCATCATCTTGGAAAATTGACATTACCATTGTAGTCCTTGTGAAATTTCATGTGAAATAGACCTAAATTTTATTGAATTTGGTGGAGTTTTGATTAAGTTATGGTGTTGTCGTTTTTCATGTTTTTTGCTTGCTTCCCATGTTTTTGCCTTGCCCATATTTCATGTGCTTGTTTAAGTACTTAGGTTTTAGGGTTGGAAAAATACACGGATGTATCGCCACCTCAGTGGTTAAACCTTCACTCTCTCATACGCCTTACACCTCTAGATCCTAGGTTCGATCCACAGTGGAGATCAACTGTTTTTGATTTTCCATTTTTGCCTTGTTTTCATGATTTTGTGTATCTTCTTCCTCCATTTACAAACGCGCGCCTTGGCTCAGTGGGTATAATTTTGAGTTGGTATTCCAAGGGTGGTGGGTTCAACACCCACCAGGCGCCTCCCTCTCTTTTTATCATTATTTTCCTTGTTTTTTATTTTAATTGTTATTAATTTTATAAAAGATCATAACTTCTTCATTTTTTATTATTTTTGATCGGTTCTTTTTGCAACTATCTCGTATTTGTGTATATTTTCATGTGGTGCATTAATTTTCTAGAGTTTTTATTTGTGAAAACAACTTTGCATTGAAGACGTTCATATTTCTTTTAGGGTTTTTACCCTCCTAATCATTTCAAGCTTTTGATTCATTTTCTCCGGTTTGTTGTTGTGCCTAATGTGAGATCTATGTTTATCAAACCCTTGATGTAATTGTAGTTACTTTTTGCTTGTGAGCATTATGTTTGTTCATTTGTAATATCCCCATGATGGTCGACTTATTTGCATTGGTCGTTACCTTCATCTTTGT
Organism: Lathyrus sativus; assembly: GCA_963859935.3. Lineage (NCBI taxonomy): Eukaryota > Viridiplantae > Streptophyta > Magnoliopsida > Fabales > Fabaceae > Lathyrus > Lathyrus sativus. Next base: position 73,091,937 of record OZ012739.1, on the reverse strand, counting down.
CAAGATATGCTCAAGTCTTTATCTTTCATTGAGTCTTGTAAGAACTCATCTTTGCTTGCCTATTGTCATACGCTTGCATACTTTGGTTGTAACCATTCATCCTATTTGACGTACTTGCTTGTAATATGCTTGTATATGCTTGGTTGTAACCATGTTTCTTGTATTCATCCTGTTTGATGTTTATGCTTTGTTAAGTTTATTTTTCCCCAAGTGATGGAACTCTTTAGTTCTCATCCAAGTTGCCTCCCCTTTTGTCCTTCCAAAGGAAAGGTCTCTCTGTTGACCTTTGTGTTATGGATAGCTCATCACCCTCCCTTGACTTTGTCAAGTCATCTACCCACCTAGTTAAGTTAGAACCTATCCATTGGAATTTGCTTAAGTCTAAAAAGCCTACCCCTTGTTAGGAGTGCTCTTTCAATTAGAACTTAGGATAGAGTTTGTTAACTCTATGTAAGGATCATGGAGATGATTACTAACTCCCTTTTTTGAATGTTCAACTTAGATCTAGAGAGTTTCCTTAAACTTTACACAAGCATTACAATGTTTGTTCCCCTTTGAACCTTGATCATAATCAAGTGTTCTTCATCCCTAGCCAGGTGAACTACGATTGCCCTGATTCTATCCTAGTTAGGATACGTAGGCAGAAGATGCGATGTCTTTGTGAGCAACTTAGTGTATATATCTTTAGGTTTTTACTTACATCTTCTACACTAATCCCAATCCATAGCAAACACTTAGCAAACTTAGCCTACAAACAAACAAAAGGTTCCTGTAGAGTACTACAGATGTTTAGGATGTGAAATACCTACCCTGTGCATAACCAACCCCCGATCCCCGAATCTCTTAGCGTTGTTGTTACATCGCGCAAAAGGTTCTTTCTTTCTTTAGACCTTTCCTTTGGATAAATTAAAGTCCGGTTGTGAATTCAATGAATTAAAGATTCAAGTTAATCAATAGCTTGATATCTGATTCTCACCGCAACAGAAATGGCGACTTCACTAGGGATAATTTAAACTTGAGGGTTTAGCCTATTTTGTTTGATTGTATGCTATATTTGTGAATATTTGCTCAACATGTATATATTTGTTTGATTGTTGGATATTGGGACCTTTTGAGTGGTGAGACGGTCCTATACCTGGACTTGAGTGCGATTATGATAAGATGGTGGTATATTCAAGGATGCTTATAGGGAGTTGATTCCCGACCAAGCTAACTTGAGAAACCACCGCTCAGTGTAGGCCCTCTTGAGAGGTTAGTATTGTTGAACGAGTATTCGTGAAAACAATTCTACTTTGAACGAAGGAGCCCGTGACACTGTGGACTTTTAGATTACATTCTACCCCACTTTGGCCTTACTAGAAGGTAGTGCGATGGCTATAAGGAAGTATTTCCGAAATAGTTGATACGCGATACTACACTTGGACAAGACTCTCTTGAGAATATTATCGATTACCAAGTAATTTGGGAAGTTGATAATATTCGAAAGATGGGTTGATGACTTTGAGAACCATTTAGAACCCTGCTCTATAGGTTTGAAAATCCATATTACACACCTTTTGGGGATGGGTAGACATTGGATCCACGTTTGTCCTTTAAACCTAGGCTTGTATTTTTGTGCATATGTGTGATATTTGCATTACTTGTGTTTGTGCATTCTTGCATTCATAAACATCATATCATAAGGTTTCATGGAACTCAAACTTTTTGTTTGTAAACATCAGAGGTCGCTATGGATGGTGAAAGAAAGAAAACTTTGAAGTACACTTACAAAGGTTTTAAACTAGATGACCTAAGGAGGTTGGGCACCTTGGTGACAAATCCAGAGGGATTCCAAAGTAGGTATGGAAAGATGTTGTTACTATTAAAGATAAAAATGGATAGTGGACTTCTTTCTATGCTTCTCCAGTTCTATGATCCACTCTACCATTGTTTCACTTTTCCCGATTATCAGCTAGTGCCCACGCTAGAAGAATACTCTCATTTAGTTGGGTTACCCATTCTTGAAGAATCTCCTTTTCTGATCATGGAGAAGGACCCTAAGGAACAAGATATTTCCAAAGCTACACGTTTGGGATTGGTTGATATTCAAAAGAACATGACTACAAAAGGAGGAGTTTTTGGGTTGAGCGCAGAATTTTTGGTTGAAAAAGCTCAGTACTATGCAGATCATTTGAGCATGGATGCATTCGAGGCTATCCTTGCCTTGCTCATTTATGGTATCTTTCTGTTCCCCAGCTTTGAGAACTTTGTAGACCTCAATGCCATTAAGATCTTCTTGAAGAAAAACCCTGTGCCTACTCTGCTAGCAGACGCGTATCATTCTGTTCATCTTAGAAATTTCCACAAAGGAGGGATTATCACTTGTTGTGCTCCTTTACTATACAAGTGGTTTATTTCACACTTGCCTAAGGCTAACGCCTTTTGGGATCTGAAGAAGGGGTGGTGGTCACAGAAGATTATGACTCTCACGCACTCTGATATTAATTGGTACAATCGAGACTATGAGGGAATAATGATCATTAACAGTTGTGGAGATTTTTGTAATGTACCTCTTCTTGGTGCTAATGGAGGAATCAGTTACAACCCAGTCCTTGCTCGTCGACAGTTGGGATATCCTTTGAAGGACAAGCCCAACAGTGTTCATGTGGAAAATACTTTCTTCAAGGAAGAGGGTAATAGTCAGGAGCAGAAAGAGAAGATTCTAAAAGCCTGGAGTCATTTGCACAAAAAGGGAAAGAAAGACCTAGGAAAACCCAATTGTGTCTCTTTGGAACCTTATCTCCAATGGGTTCGAAAGAGAGCCATTGAGTTGAAGATGCCCTATTCTCGACAAGAACCCATGGCTTTAAAGAAGGAGCACACCTTGATCTTCATGTCTGAGGAGGAGAAGCTAAGGATTTCCTTGAGCAAGGCACGACAGACCGAAGACGCTTGGAAGCACAAGTATCAAGTGGTTGTCGAAGAAAATGCAGAGCTCCAGAAGCAATTAGAGTTGAAGAATGAAGAAGTACTCTCCTGCAAGAAGAGAAAGGCGCAAGAAGATTTATTTTCTTCTAGTCCTCAGTCGACTTCGTGGAAGTTGATCGTGGATAAGCTCATTCTTGAAAAGGCCCAGATGGAAAAGGAGATTGAGAAGCTCAACTTGAGGCTGTTAGGAGAACCTTCTGTGGATTTTTGTTATCTTTTATTTAGCTTTCTATTTAAGACTTTTGTAAGATGTACTAAAATTTTGTAATCCAATAAAATTAAGTCTATGACGTTTTGATGTTTATAGAATCTAAGTTCCATGATACTTTGTGCATTTGCATTCACATTTATTAATCATTCAAGGAACTAAAGGTTGTTTTGCAAATATTATAGAATGGATTCTGGAAAGAAGACAACTACAAAGATTGTGTTCCGAAGCCCAAATTTGGAGAACCTGAGGAAACTGGGAGGTTTAGTAGAAGACCCTGAGGCGTTCAGAGAGAAGTATGGGAATATGTTGTCTTTACTAGAAATTCAAGTGGATAAAGAGATGTTGTCAGCGCTTGTACAATTTTATGATTCGACCTATCATTGTTTCACATTCCCAGACTATCAGTTGCTGCCAACCTTGGAAGAATATTTTGCCCTGATGGGATTAGGCGTCACTCCCAAACCATTTTCAGAAAGAGAAGGGACTCCTAGCGAAAAAGCAATTGCAGAGGCCTCACATTTGGAGGTGAATGAAGTACGATCTCATATGACTGCTAAAGGAGGGCTATACGGATTTCCAGCTATGTTCCTGTATGAAAAAGCTCAATGTTATGCCGAGTCAAAGAATTCTGAAGCATTTGAGGCCATTCTGGCTCTGCTAATTTACGGACTTTTCCTGTTTCCGACTGCTGATAATTTTGTGGATGCGAGTGCAATCAACCTTTTCTTAATCAAGAATCTCGTACCCACCTTGTTGGCTGATGTATATTCTAACATCGATTGCAGAAACCGTCATGGAGTTGGACAGATTGTGTGTTGCACCGTTCTTCTATACAAGTGGTTTATTTCGCACTTGCCAAGGCTTTCAGCACTCTGGGATATGCAGAATGGACTCTCATGGACAGAGAGGTTGTTGTTACTCAAACATTCAGATATTAAGTGGTATAACCCTATGTATGGAGGGATTGCCATGATTCAGAGCTGTAGGGATTTCCCAAATGTACCGCATATAAGCATTGATGGTTGCATTAGCTATAATCCCATTTTAGCTCGTCGCCAGTTGGGGAACCCAATGAAGAATGAACCAGACCCAGTTCTTTTGAGAAGTTTCTACATTGAAGAAGGGAAGGATCCAACCTACAAGGCTTGGACTATGTATGCTTTCCGTCACATCCACACAAGGGGAATGATTGCTTTGGATTACCCTGACACTGCTATTTCAGAATCCTACTTATCATGGGTGAAAGAAGCAGCAATGAAGATGTTCAATACTCGCTTTGAGCCTAACCCAACAAAACATACTTTTGTGGAAGAATTGAAAGATGCTTTGGCAAAAGCTGAAAGAGAAGGAAAAGCTTGGAGAGATAAGTATTTCAAGGTTATGCAAGAGAAGGAAGAGCTTCAAGAGTTAATCCATCAAGGTGAAAAGAAGAGTCAACCAGAAGACGAAGGACCCTCCAGCCAGAAGATCTAGGATCTTTTTGTTTTCTGTGTTTTATCATTTATCTGTATTGGAGATTTGTGTTTCAGTTTCGAATTGTTATTGTAAAACTCTCAGTTATTAATCTATGAAGACTTTGAATTTGCTTTATTTCCCCATTGTTATAATGTTTGCAAATATTTCTTTGGATTTCCTTGAATGATTAATTTTGCATTTTTTACATCTGCACCCATAGCATTTCATGTGCATTTCTTGTGCTGTGTCTCATCTCGCTGTCTTATCTCCAGAATCATACTGAATCCTCGACATCAATACAACACATGAGCCCAAGCTCGTCAAATAATGGAAGAACACAATTTAAATCTGGATAGGGTTGACAACGAACTTGAAGAGTTATGAGGAAGCGTAGGAAGAATCAGGAAGTCTTACAAGTCATCAATGCAAAAATGGACACTCAGGCCACTGTAGTTTCTGAGATCACTAACGTAGCTGTGGAGCCGATCCCAACGGCAGTCACTGTTGCAAGTATACCGCCGTATGGATTAATGCCAGGTTTTGTACCTCCGCCACCAGTCAGTCAACAATCAGTTCCTCTAGGGGAAGAGTTTCCCCGAGCTGTTCCGACTGATACTCCAGCCTCTGTACAAGCTCAAGTGCGCCCTGTTTTTCACAACCATCCACAAGTGTTTGAAATTCCTGATGGGTCTGAAGAAGGAAGTGGACAACATGAGAAATTGAAGGAGAGTGTAGAAACTATAGGGAGGAAGGTTAGAGCAATGGAGAGGAGTGATATCTTTGGTACTGATGCCAGAGATATGTGTTTAGTGTCTGGATTGGTAATCCCGCCAAAATTCAAAATCCCCAATTTTGATCAGTACACCGGTGCAACTTGTCCCGAACGCATCTGATCATGTATTACCAAAAAATGGCTGCCCATGTAGAAGATGATAAGCTGATGATCCATTGTTTCCAGGATAGCTTGAAAGGAGCCCCTGCTAAGTGGTATTTGAGCCTAGATCAATCTCGCATTCACAGTTTCCAAGACTTGGCCGATACTTTCATAAAGCATTACAAATACAATATGGATTTGGCCCCTGACAGAAGACAATTGCTGAGTATGACACAAAAAAGTTATGAATCGTTCAAAGAGTATGCACAACGATGGAGGGAGACTGCCTCTCAGGTGGAACCTCCTTTAAATGAGAAAGAGTTGACAGATTGGTTTGTGGATACGGTAAGACCAGAATTTTATGAAAAAATGATTAGCAGTGTAACGTCGAGTTTCTCCGATATAGTGGCTGTGGGGGTGAGAGTGGAATTGGGATTGAAGAATGGAAAAATGACTAGTAATTCCAGTGGTTCCAACAACAACAATGTTAAGAAGTTCAGTGGTAGTTTTCATAAAAAGAAGGAGGGAGAAACAAACGCCATAACAGTGGGGAAAAAGAATCAGACTTAGAAGCAGCCCTACCAACAATATCAATGGCCTCCACAAAGCTATGTTCAACAGCCTCCACAAGGCTATGTTCAACAACCTCAGCAAAATTTGATACAACCAATGTATCCAGTTCAGTATGCTCAACAACCATATGTGGCAGCTATAACGCCTGCTTTCAATCACCCTGTTCCGAGTTACTAGACAGTGCAACCAGCACCCATGTATCAACCAGTTCAACAACAAGGGTATCAACGAGCGCCCAACGCTCCACCCTATCAGCAATATCAGCAGCCTAGGGCTCAGGCACCAAGACAAAATTACCAAAATCGAAGACCAGCAACGAGGCCTTCATTTCCTCAGATACCAATGACTTATACAGAGTTGTACCCGGCTTTGGTGTAACAAGGGCTGATAACAACACGACCATTGAATACACCTTCAGACACTTCATCACCTCATTACAATCCGAATGCTCATTGTGCCTTTCATGAAGGTGCCGCCGACCATGACTTAGAGGGGTGTCTTGCCTTGAAACATATTGTCAGGGAGCTCATAGAGAAGAAGATTTTGTCTTTTGATGATGTATCGCCTAATGTTAAAAGTAACCCATTGCCAAATCATGGAGGAGTTAATGCTATAGAAGAGGCTTCAGATGAAAAGTTAGTTTGTGATGTGTCAGAAATCAAGACTCTATTGAGGTCACTTCATGAGCAACTGTTGAAAGCAAGACTGATTAAAGGTACCCATAGTGACTGTGAGGAGTGTTCTGTTAATCCTAAAGGGTGTGGTGTTGTACAAAAAGATGTGCAAAGTCTGATTAACGATGGATTATTGCAAGTAGGTATCAAGGTAAAGAAGGAGGAAGTTTCGATGGTTGAGCCTGTTTTGAATCTACCAAAGAAAAGCGAGAAAGTCCCTGTGTTCAATATGATCAGCAAGAATGTGAAGCCTGTTTTTGACAAAACTGCTGTTGATCAGCATTGGCCAGTTGTTATTCAGAAGCCGAGATCGTTTCCTTTTGAGAATACAAAGGCAGCCCCGTGGAAGTATGATATGGTTGTGTTAGACCAAAGATCTGGGAAGATTATTCAGAATGAGGAGGTGAAGGATGACCAGGTTGATGTGACGAATATTGCAGGAACGAGCAAGATGACCCGTAGTGGCTGGATATATCAACCCAAAATAACAGCGGTTGCTCCAAAAGAGGTTACCCCTGCCGTGACGGCCAAAGACAAAGAAATGCCCATCACTGAAGGAGATGTTGAGGAGTTCTTAAGGATTATCCGAAAAAGCGATTATAAGGTTGTGGATCAGCTTCATCAAACCCCCTCAAAAATATCAATTTTGTCTCTCCTGATGAATTCCCCAGCCCATAGAGAGGCTCTACAAAAGGTGTTAATGCAAGCACATGTGACGAAGGATATAACCCCTGGCCAATTTGATTTGGTGATAGCCAATATTACAGCCTGCAATACTCTGAGTTTCAGTGATGAAGAGCTGCCGAGGGGAGGACGTAATCATAACCGTGCTTTGCACGTATTTGTCAGATGTCAAGAGGACACGTTGGAGCGAGTTTTGGTTGATACTGGATCTTCGTTGAATGTATTTCCTAAAAGGTCGCTCACAAAGTTAGCATATCAAGGGGCAGAGATGAAGCCGACGTCGTTAATTATAAAGGCTTTTGATGGTTTGAGAAGAACGGTTGTTGGGGAAGTGGAGTTGCTGGTTATGATAGGCCCTCACGTGTTCGATATCACATTTCAGGTAATGGACATTAACCCGGCTTACAACTATTTGTTGGGACGGCCTTGGATTCACGCAGCAGGGGCAGTGACCTCTACTTTGCATCAAAGGATGAAATTTGTTGTAAACGACAAACTGGTAATTGTGCATGGTGAAAAGGACTTGATGGTGAGTAATTTATCTTCATTCAGGTATATTGAGGCAGATGAGGATGCGTTGGAAACTTCTTTGCAAGCGCTTGAAATAGCTAACGCGATGATAATTGAAGACACAATGGCAAAGAGTGGTCCATCTTTTGCATCCGCCCAGAGCATTAAGTCTACATTGGAAGAGGGTACTCCTGCAGGTTGGGGAGAGGTTATTAAAGTGAAAGCAAGTCTGGGTCGCCAAGGGTTGGGTTACAAACCAACTCATGTCGAAGCATCAACACACGCCGAAGGACGTCCGAAGACTATCCAAGAGGTGTTCATCAGTGGAGGATTCCAAGTCAATGTCGTGGGAGAAGATTTTGAAGACGAGGATATTAAACATTTGGTATATCATTGCGAGGCTGCTTTAGGCAATTGGAAGGCTGTTGAGATTCTCGTGATCTTTCCTGTGTCGAAGTAATTTGTTTGTTTTCTTTACTTGTTGTTGTTTTTTTATCTTTAAACCTCCATAGCCATGCCCAAGGCTATAGGATGTATTTTGTAAGGGCCCCGTGCTTTCAAGAATATTATGATTAATGAACTATTTTGTTGAATCCTTCGTTGTTGTTTCCTTAATTGTTTTTGCTTCCATGTTTAAAAAAGAAGATGACAATTTTCTAAAAAACCAACAAAACATTTTTTCCTTGTTGCTGCATTTGTCCTTGTGTGTGTTTTAATAAATTAAGCCATTCCAACATGCAGTGATACCCCAAAACCTGTTGAATCCAATGACTCTGCTTTCCCTCCTGACTTTGACTCACCAATATACCAAGCCGAAGATGAGGACGAAGATTTTGAGATCCCTGATGAACTGGTAAAAATGGCATGTTACGAGTACCCATAGCTTCAACCTCACAAGGAGCAGGTAGATGTTATTAATCTTGGCACCGAAGAAGACAAGAAAGAGGTCAAGATTGGGGAAACACTTGGGGCAGAAGTCAAGCAGCAATTGGTAAAGCTTTTAAAAGAGTATGTGGACGTATTTGCTTGGTCATATCAGGATATGCCAGGTTTAGACATAGACATCGTGGTCCACAAGTTACCGCTCCGACCAGAGTGCACACCCGTCAAACAAAAGCTCCGAAGAACTAGACCTGATATGGCTCTTAAGATTCGAGACGAAGTGAAGAAGCAGATTGATGCAGGTTTCTTGGCAGTATCCAAGTACCCCGAATGGGTGGCTAATATTGTACCTGTACCGAAGAAAGATGGGAAGGTCAGAATGTGTGTGGATTATAGGGATCTGAAAAAGGTCAGTCCAAAAGACGATTTCCCTTTACCGCATATTGATACATTGGTGGATAATACGGCTCGCTTTGCAGTTTTCTCGTTTATGGATGGTTTCTCCGGATACAACCAAATCAAGATGGATCCAGATGACATGGAAAAGACTACTTTCATTACTCCTTAGGGAACTTACTGTTATAAACTTATGCCTTTCAGTTTGAGGAATGTTGGTGCCACTTATCAAAGAGCCATGGTGACGTTATTTCATGACATGATGCATAAAGAGATAGAAGTGTATATCGATGACATGATCACCAAATCTCAGAGTGAGGAAGACCATTTGAATCATCTGCTGAAGTTGTTCAAGAGACTCAGGAAGTATCAGTTGAGACTAAACCTAGCCAAGTGTACTTTTGGAGTGAGATCTGGGAAATTACTTGGTTTCATTATTAGCCACCGAGGAATTGAGGTAGATCCAGATAAAGTTCGAGACATTCAAGATATGCCGGCTCCGCAAACTGAGAAGCAAGTCAGAGGTTTCCTTGGAAGATTGAACTATATATCCAGATTTATTTCTAATATGACTCTTACTTACGAGCCCATTTTCAAATTGTTACGCAAAGATCAAACAGTTGTTTGGAATTTAGATTGCCAACAAGCTTTTGATAAGATTAAAGGTTACCTTCAAGAGCCTCCGATCTTAATACCTCTTGTTCCGGGAAGACCTCTTTTCATGTATTTAACAATACTCGAGAATTCAATGGGTTGCATGTTGGGTCAACAGGATGAGTCCGGACGAAAGGAACATGCCATCTATTATTTGAGCAAGAAGTTCACTGACTGTGAAAGCCGATATTCACTTTTAGAGAAAACTTGTTGTGCTTTGGCATGGGCTGCTAGACGTTTGAGGCAGTACATGATTTGTCATGCTACTTTATTGATTTCAAAAATGGACCCGATAAAGTATTTTTTGAGAAGCCCGCTCAGACAGGAAGGCTCGCCCGTTGGCATATGTTGTTATCAGAATACGACATCCAGTATGTGGCCCAGAAGTCTATCAAGGGCAGTGTCTTATTAGATTATCTTGCAGATCATCCAGTTGAAGATTACGAGTCTCTCAAGTTCGATTTTCCGGACGAACACATTATGTTGGTGAAAGATTATAAAGAGCCAGATCCTGATGAAGGTCCCGAGCCGGGTCTTTGGTGGAAAATGATGTTTGATGGTTCCTCAAATTACAGTGGGCATGGTGTAGGCTCCGTTCTGATGAATCCAGAAGGAGGTTATACCCCATTTACAGCCAGGTTAGACTTTGAATGTACAAACAATGTTACCGAATATGAAGCATGCATTCTGGGCCTTGAAGCGGCTATTGACCTAAGAATCAAACTTCTCGAAGTAAGTGGAGATTCAGCTTTGGTTATTTATCAAGTTACAGGTGAATGGAAGACTAGACATGAGAATTTGATCCCTTACAGAGCCTACATCGTTGAAATGATTGAATACTTTGATGAGATCACTTTCAGGCATGTTCCGAGATCTGAAAATATATTGCCGATGCTCTAGCCATGTTAGCCTCAATGTGGAAAGTCAGGTATTTCAATGATGCTACTCTCATTCGAATTGAACGCAAAACTGAGCCTGCCTACTGTCATATGGTTGAAGAAGAAATTGATAACAAGCCATGGTTCCACGACATAAAGAATTATCTGTTAAAACAAGAGTATCCAGTTGATGTTACGTCACTCGATAAGAAAACCTTGAGAAGATTGGCATCTAAGTTCTTTCTCAGTAATGATGTGCTCTATAAAAGAAATCATGACATGGTCCTGCTTAGATGTGTCAACAAACGAGAAGCAGATTTGTTAATGCAAGATATTCATGAAGGAACATTTGACACTCATGCCAATGGATATGCCATGTCCAAAATTTTTTTGAGGGCTGGGTATTACTGGTTGACTTTGTAAACTGATTGTATCCAATATGCCAGGAAATGTCACAAATGCCAAATTTATGCGGACAAGATGCATGTGCCTCCAACATTGTTAAATGTGTTGACATCACCTTGGTCGTTCTCTATGTGGGGCATTGACATGATTGGGGTAGTCGAGCCAAAGGCTTCTAACGGACACCATTTCATTCTGGTCGCTATTGATTACTTCACAAAGTGGGTTGAAACTGCATCCTATGCCAATGTTACTCGACAAGTGGTGGCCCGTTTTATCAAAAAGGAGATCATCTATCGATACGAAATCCCAAGCCGAATCATAACAGATAACAGTACTAATCTGAATAACAAAACCATGAAAGAGTTGTGTGGTGACTTCAAAATTGAACATCACAATTCTTCTCCTTATCATCCCAAAATGAATGGAGTTGTCGAAGCTGCGAACAAGAACATCAAGAAGATTTTGCAAAAGATGGTGAAAACATATAAGGATTGGCATGAGATGCTGCCATTTGCCTTGCATGGGTATAGAACGTCCGTTCGCACTTTAATAGGGGCAACCCCTTTTTCCTTAGTGTATGGGATGGATGCAGTACTTCCTATTGAGGTTGAGATACCTTCCTTAAGAGTCATAATGGAAACCGAGCTTGAAGAAGTAGAATGGGTGAGGGAAAGATTGGATCAGTTGAACCTTATTGACGAAAAGCGCATGACTGCAGTATGTCACGGTCAGTTATATCAGAAAAGGATCAAGCGAGCTTTTGACAAGAAGGTTCGTATCCGAGAATTCAGATAAGGAGAGCTTGTACTCAAGAAGATTTTTCCAGTTCACAAAGATGCACGGGGAAAATGGATGCCCAATTATGATGGCCCGTTTGTTGTAAAAACAGTATTCTCAGGGGGCTCGTTAATTCTCACAACAATGGATGGGGAACAACTTACACATCCGGTGAATTCTGATGCAGTACGAAAATATTACGCCTAAAGAACCCGATAAGTCGAAAAATCGCAAGGGCGACTTATGCAATAATGGGTATCCCGCTGGATCAAAACCTATGAAGGAGGTCCAGGCAAAAGTTAGGCATAAGAAACAAAAAAGAAAATGAGCTCGCTAAGTTGAAAACTCGAAAGGGCGGCTTAGGCAAAAAAGAGTGTCCCGGTGGATTGAAAACCTAAAAGGGCAATCCAGGCAAAAGTTAGGGGCAAAGGCGTTTCACTGCATCAGATAGGTTGTCACCTCTGCAGAAGATTTTACAGGAAGTCCATTTCAACCGTTCTTGTCAGAAGCAAGGTTTTGGAAAGTTTTTAGTCATTAGGGGTAGATTGTCAGTGGATTCAATGTAACCTTTTCTATGTTTCCATTTTCAATTGTAAAAGTTCCATGGAGTTTCGTCATTGACAAGCTTCCATTCTTAAATAAAATCAGTTTTTTGGACCATTCTTTTGCAATTTACCATTTTCTTTGTTTCCTTTGTTATGCAAAACATCCTTTATTAATCAATGATGATTTTGAAAGTAGCAGGTTCGAATTTAAAAATAACTTTTGAAGATTAACAAAACATAAAAGTACTTTGGCTCACGGAAAGATTCGGTGGAAATCACACCCCTCGAAATTCTTAACATGCAGAAGCTTTGATGTGTAATCTCAATACATCTCCCATTGAAACGTCGATTGATTTGATTTGTTAGGTTGCTCATTCGGTCGTGTGTAGTTACCAAGGTTGAAGACCATCTCCCCGGGTTTCTTTACGAGATACGTTCTTATGATATTGGACTCATCCTCAGTAGAAGCATTCAGAGCCTCTATTTAGAGTTACGTTGTCAATCCTAGCAAGCTTCCTTGAAGCTTTATTTCACAAGCGAAGTGGGTTTATTTCCCAAAGAATCTACAGATACCTTTTTTTAGGAATTCAGTGTGATTCATTGCGTCCCTGGCAAGATAGATTTGCTTATCTATCTTTCCTCTTGAGTCTCCGGATTCTTTTGCCTCTCGTCAGAGTCGGCTCTTGCATATCATTAATCATTGGCATCATGGCATATCATGTGCATCTGTCTTGCCTCTATTGTTGTGGATGTTACCTTTTGTCTTGTTTGTTTCCTTGTTGTTACTAGCGGTCTTGTTTGTTATTCATTGGGTATACTCCGTCTTTTTTAGGATGTTGGTCGTCACCAATTTCTCTACTTCAGTTGTTACTGATTTTTGTTTATGGTTATAGGTCGTCACCTGTATCCCTTTTGATTCTAGTCGTTAATAGTACCTTTGGACGTTCCCATTTGTTACTGATAGCATTTGCCTGGTCGTCACCAGTTTATCTCCTTGAAGTCTAGTCGTTACTAGCAATCCCCGTTGTTTAAAGTCCAATGGTAATTGGCATATCTTTTGAAAGTCCAATGATAACTGGCACAACTTAAAATCCAATCTTTATTGGTATTGTTGGTTTTGGTCGTCACCATATCTTTTGAAAGTCCAATGGTAACTGGCACTGTTTAAATCCAATCGTTATTGGTATTGTTGGTTTTGGTCGTCACCATATCTTTTGAAAGTCCAGTGGTAACTGACACTGTTTAAATCTAATCGTTATTGGTATTGTTGGTTTGGTTGTCACCATATCTTTTGAAAGTCCAGTGGTAACTGGCATTGTTGAAAGTCCAATGGTAATTGACATCTCTTTTGAAAGTCCAGTGGTAACTGGCATTGTTTAAAGTCCAATGGTAATTGGCAGTTCTTTTGGAAGTCCAGTGGTAACTGGCACTGTTTAAAATCCGATCGTTAATGGTATCGTTGTTTTGGTCGTCACCATCACCCCCAGTAAGTCTAGTGGAAACTAGCACCCTTTGAAAATGTTTGTTGTTCTGGTCGTCACCAGTGTTCCTAGCGAAGTCGTTGCTTTCCCATTCAAGTCTCGGAGATCTAGTGGGTACTAGCATCCCCGGTGCGTCTGGTCTTGTTTCTGTTCTTTTCCTGAAGATCCCGTTTGAACTCTTCGTTATAGGAAATTCCTCATTTGGTTATCTCCAGTGAGGTTTGCATCTCTTTTCTTTCGTTTCCCTGGTGGAGAATCGCCTTCTTCCCCAGCGGAGTGTATGTCTCCTTTTCCCCAAATGAAGATTTGTCTTCCCCGGTGGAATTTGCGTCCCCTGTGTGAAAGGTTCCCCTTGAGCAGCATCTTTAGTCATGTTTGAACTATTCTGTTTGTTTTGCCTTGAATCTTTCCCCAGTGTGTTGGATTCCTTGTGAGTGGTTACTCGTTGTATTGCCGTTCTTTTATCTTTGCTCGTGTGTCTGCATCTGTCTTGCATTCAAACACAATAAATCATCATCTAAATTCATGGCATATTCGCATTTTTCCTTTTTGCATACCATCTGATCTAAGGGACAAATTTTTTGGTTTGCTATATTTAAATACCTTTCACTACGATTCTATGAGGATTATTATCTCTCATTGTCATCTAGTGAAAATATTTAAATAGGGGCAACTGTCGTACCCCAAATTTTGACCCCTTAGATCTTCATCATCATTTTAGGATCATGTGCATTTGATTATCTAACCATAACCTATTTCAAGTTTGTCTTTGTTAAGATACAGGAATTAGGGTTTCATACGGTCAAGAATCGAGGTTTCAAAGGTTTGATCAGTCAATGTCTTGGATTATTTCTCCATGAAACAAGATCAAGGATACTAAATGGGGTCAAGTATGAATCCAATTTGAGGTTGTCACCCGAGGATCAAAAAGCAGTGCAGTTCAGGATACCCGATTAGGGTTTTCGAGCAGGAAAAGTCAACTGTGGTTTGACTTTTGATTTAAAAGGTGTTACAATGGTGAGATCATGGTCCATAAAGTTCACATGGCTTGGTAAAGTCTACTCAAGAAGTTTCAAGGCCTCAAAGGACCTGGAGCATCAACAGTCGACTCGGTAGTCACCAATCGATCGTTCGGTTGACCGAAAAGTCAACTCTTTACTCATAAGGAATTTGACCTCAAGGTGGGAATAAAAAATGTTCCTAATGACATATTGCACCTACCCATAAAATTTCATGACCATTGGATCAAGGATTGAGGAGTAATTGCAAAAGTCAGGAATTAGGGTTTTGAAAGGGGCAAGATCATAACTCCTTAACCACACATCCAATTGAGTTGGTTCAAAGCTTATTGGAAAGCTCTTGACAAGTCCTAAAAAGGTGCCAAAGTGGTCCATGAGCATAAAATGCGAAGATTTGGAGTTATGACCAAATTCATTACAAGAGGGAAAAGTAACTTAGAAAAATTCTAAGTTATTTCACTTTTAGGCTTGTTTTTCAGCAACTGTGAGAGATTTTTTTGGCCAAGTTCCTTTGGGAATATGAAACTCATGAAAACATAAAAGTTGTAAATCTACATGACGGCTTTCCAAAATGTACTAGAACTCCTCCATAGCCCTTGTGAGTTTTGAGTTATTAATTTAACAAGATGAGGTTTTAACACTTGAGTCCAACACATTCAATTTTTCACAAACTCATCTTTTGATCACTTGAGCTATTCACAGACCTTGGATCATATTTCTATCTGATATTTAGAGGATATGAAGAGAGGAAATGCAGAAAATAAGGAGGTTTAGTGAGACTTTCAACTTGGAGGCAAGTGGGATTATTTTAATCATATAATGGAAGAAAGAGAAACTTTATGGCACACTTGCAGCAAACAGCCCGTCTATTGCCTAGCCACTCCAATCACTATTATGTCATTCATGCCACTTGAGCAATGCATCAACTGAGCCAAAGATTTGAATTTGCAGGTGCATCAAAATATCAAGCAAAGTCACTTTTTTCAAAATCCCTCCAAAAGTGCCAAGTTACAAATTTGTCCTCACCCTTCATTTTTTCCTATAAATAGAGGCTCCCTCTATGTTACTCCTTACATCAGAGCACTCTTAGAACCAAGAGAAAACCACAACTCTCATTCCTTTCTTGCTTGCCTCATTTTCAAAATTTCAAGTTTCATCAAAATCTGCCTTGGGCAGTTCGCTTCCCAAATCCATTTCCACATACTCCAATCCTTCAAAAACCATCTGCACAGTCCACAAATGATGTGCGGAAGGTGTTCATACTCTTAAACCACTCAAAAACTCCACTCTCCCAAAATTCGACTTTCAAACCAAGCAAAGTTTGACCTCACACACAAAAACAAGCAAACCTCTGTCCAAACCTGTTTTCATCATTCTAACCATCCATACACCTTTAATATATGATGTCCCAACTATCCATGACATAAAGAAAACTCATCCTCATTTATTTTGAGATTTGTCACAAGTTCCTTCAAGTGCAAGCAATGGCAATTTTCATCAAGGCAGAGTTGGACAACAGCTGGAGTTTTCTCAAGGCATTCCATATTGTAACAAGCTTGATTGGAGGTCTACAAAAGCTTAGTGGTTACTATCCTTTTTATTTCTGTCATAAACATACTTGACATGTTGGTGTTTGAATGCAAAATATGTCTTATGTGCAAATCTGCCAGTTTTTTGTATCTGCCTTGCTCATATCATGTTTAAGTGTTTTGTTGGCAATTCCATGATGTATCTTTGCACCTAAGTCATGTGTGAACTCTAGGGGATTTTTAATTCATAATTATTGCTCAAAGTTGGATTGGGATGTTGAGCTGTTTTCATGAACATTCTGGTGTTGGTGCTGTTTTTAGTTCAAAATGGGATGTTGACTTGTTTTTGAGCATCTTATGTGTTTGTGCCTAACATGATTTTGAAGTACTTAATCTTTGCTGCTTAAGTCTAGCATAGGACAGTTTCTGTGATAGATGTATGTATATGCCATGCTCAAATCCTTTGTCTTGATGTTGTATCTTTGTGAAGAACTTGCATATACCATGAACACAATGTATGTCATTCTGTTTTGAACCTGCTAGACAGCTTCTTTGGATTATTTTTTGAGTACTTGCATTCTTGTATCATGTTTTTTTCTATTGAAAGACCAAACTGCCATGTTGTCTTTGTTAAAGCTTGCAACTGTTGTATACATTAGGCATTAGGACCATTTGTTGATGTGTGCCAGCCTTGCCTTTTTGAAAATCCATACTTGCTGCCATAGGCCTAGGTTCATTTTAAACTGCACTAGCACCACTCTTGTTATAGGATAAACATGTTGACATGTGTTTGAGAATTGACTTGTGCATATAGAACTAGGGTTGTTCATTGATCTTTGGTTTTTTCATATTGTGTTGCCAAATTGCCTGAATTCCTGAATATGATTTTTCCGCCATGTTTCTTTTTGTTTCAATTCTTGTGCGCTCATTGTTGCCAGATCTTGCATCATCTTTGAAACTTTGATTTTATGTGCATGAGCCACTTTGTGTATGATATTTGAAGTTGAGAATGTAGGTTGCATCATTGAACTCTCACTCTTTGGCCAAAACAGCATTTTCAGCATGTTTGATTCGCATCATAACAGTCACACGCCAATTTCTGTTTGAAACCATCTTTGCATGATTCTGGCATCCAAATCCCATGAACATTGTATTTATGACTTGTGCATACCATTACATAACTTTATTCCTTGCTGCCATGAGTTGTAGCTAGCATTTTGCATATCAAACATTTTGGTCTATAATTGCAACTTACATGACAATTTTGGTTTGGAACTTATTTTGATTGATATAGGCATCTAGGATCATTGGATAACATGTTTAGAAGATGTGCACACTTTCATTTAATCATGATCTATTTTATTTTGAGCTATGGCCATCATAATGCATTTTCAAGGCAATTTGTGCAACTTACATATCAATTTTTTATTAGACTTGTTTTGGTATGACTTGTGCATCAAGAATCATTGGTTTATGTATTTTGAAGTTGTGCATGCCCTCACCTGTTCATATTTATTTCTGTTTTGAGTTGTGACCTTCAATTTGCAATTTCAAGCTTCACCTTACCTTTTGAACATCAGTTCCTTAATTGAAGATGTTTCTGTTTGTCCTTGGCGTCTAGAATTATTAATTAACATATTTTAAAGTTGCTTGGGCCCTTACATGAGTTTAAAGGCATTTGGTTTGATCCTTGGCTTTCAAAATGCATTTCTAAGCCTCACATGACAGCTGCTATCGTGTTTTAATTTTGATGCATGATCTTGGAAAATTGACATTACCATTGTAGTCCTTGTGAAATTTCATGTGAAATAGACCTAAATTTTGTTGAATTTGGTGGAGTTTTGATTAAGTTATGGTGTTGTCGTTTTTCATGTTTTTTGCTAGCTTCCCATGTTTTTGCCTTGCCCAGATTTCATGTGCTTGTTTAAGTACTTAAGTTTTAGGGGTGGAAAAATACACGGATGTATCGCCACCCCAGTGGTTAAACCTTCACTTTCTCATACGCCTTGCACCTCTAGATCCTGGGTTCGATCCACAGTGGAGATCAACCCTTTTTGATTTTCCATTTTTGCCTTGTTTTCATGATTTTGTGTATCTTCTTCCTCCATTTACAAACGCGCGCCTTGACTCAATGGGTATAATTTTGAGTTGGTATTCCAAGGGTGGTGGGTTCAACACCCACCAGGCGCCTCCGTCTCTTTTTATCATTATTTTCCTTGTTTTTTATTTTAATTGTTATTAATTTTATAAAAGATCATAACTTCTTCCTTTTTTTATTATTTTTGATCGGTTCTTTTTGAAACTATCTCGTATATGTGTATATTTTCATGTGGTTCATTAATGTTCTAGAATTTTAATTTGTGAAAACAACTTTGCATTGAAGACGTTCATATTTCTTTTAGGGTTTTTACCCTCCTAATCATTTTAAGCTTTTGATTCATTTTCTCCGGTTTGTTGTTGTGCCTAATGTGAGTTCTATGTTTATTAAACCCTTGATGTAATTGTAGTTACTTTTTGCTTGTGAGCATTATGTTTGTTCATTTGTAATATCCCCATGATGGTCGACTTATTTGCATTGGTCGTTACCTTCATCTTTGTCAAGATATGCTTAAGTCTTTATCTTTCATTGAGTCTTGTAAGAACTCATCTTTGCTTGCCTATTGTCATATGCTTGCATACTTTGGTTGTAACCATTCATCCTATTTGACGTACTTGCTTATTGTAATATGCTTGTATATGCTTGGTTGTAACCATGTTTCTTGTATTCATCCTGTTTGATGTTTATGCTTTGTTAAGTTTATTTTTCCCCAAGTGATGGAACTCTTTAGTTCTCATCCAAGTTGCCTCCCCTTTTGTCCTTCCAAAGGAAAGGTCTCTCTGTTGACCTTTGGGTTATGGATTTCTCATCACCCTCCCTTGACTTTGTCAAGTCATCTACCCACTTAGTTAAGTTAGAACCTATCCATTGGACTTTGCTTAAGTCTAAAAATCCTACCCCTTGTTAGGAGTGCTCTTTCAATTAGAACTTAGGATAGAGTTTGTTAACTCCATGTAAGGATCATGGAGATGATTACTTACTCCCTTTTTTGAATGTTCAACTTAGATCTAGAGAGTTTCCTTAAACTCTACACAAGCATTATAATGTTTGTTCCCCTTTGAACCTTGATCATAATCAAGTGTTCTTCATCCCTAGCCAGGTGAACTTCAATTGCTCTGATTCTATCCTAGTTAGGATACGTAGGCAGAAGATGCGATGTCTTTTAGAGCAACTTAGTGTATATATCTTTAGGTTTTTACTTACATCTTCTACACCAATCCCAATCCATAGCAAACACTTAGAAAACTTAGCCTACAAACAAACAAAAGGTTCCTGTAGAGTACTACAGATGTTTAGGATGTGAAATACCTATCCTATGTATAACCAACCCCCGATCCCCAAATCTCTTAGCGTTGTTGTTACATCGCGCAAAAGGTTCTTTCTTTCTTTAGACCTTTCCTTTGGATAAATTAAAGTCCGGTTGTGAATTCAATGAATTAAAGATTCAAGTTAATCAATAGCTTGATATCCGAATCTCACTGCAACATTGGTCCTAAGTGAAACAATCATTCAAACAAGTTGCTAAAAGAACAAATTTCATTTGCGCCAAGACTTAAGTTCTTAAGCATTCTAAAATTCTAAACAAAGGTAACCATGTACCTTGACAATATTCACTTGCTTAATACTATCATCACCATCCAAACTTGGACGAATCTTCATGGGATACTTCTTTACAGAGAGCAACCAATCTAGAAGTTCATTGAGAGCCTAACAACATCAGAAACATTAAATACCACCAAAAATTTTACACAAATTTACACTATAAAATATAAACAACACTTTTACACATAAAAACTAATTAACATTAATAATAATAGATAGAAATGTGCTTAGGTGTAAAAACACCCCAAAATAGTACATAAACATTATCCAAAACAATAATACAATAATTATAATAAAAGCAATGATCTAAGCACAAGAAAAATTCACTTTATAGACCAAAGGAAGTTTCTCAGGATCATGCTCACAAAACAGAAACAATACAAAATCAGTCCTCATCAGACTCTATAGCCTCCACACTCTTTGAACCTTCATCTGAACCAGATTCCTCATCCTTGGATCCCTCAGCATCATCACCATCGCCTACACCAGCACCGTCATCATCAGGGCCAGAAATGCCCACCCCTCTCCAAACGTAGACCTGACCTCAGGCCAAATCACATGGGTTAGGAATTTCTCCCTAACCCTCATGTTGTACATAGCGGAGGGCTCGCGACTCTACAATTGGAGTACCTTCATAGAGTCACGAATATCAATCATGGCGCACTGTGTGGCCGCCATCCAGTCCCAATTATAGTTACATACAGCCTGCTGAAACGGATCAAAACTCTGAGAGAACGCAACCCCGGGGCCTTCAGTAACCTCGGCATCAGAAGCAGTTGCAGTAGAAAAACTTCCTTTCAAACCTTTGGGACGACAATACTTGTCCACATACCTGTCATCAATAGCAGCCGAGATTGTCACTTGTCGATGCGAAGGTAACTTAACCCTCGCATGAACACAAAGTGCCATGATGAGACATGGAAAGGCAATGGGGCAATTAACTCGAGCCCCGGCCTTAAGACCACTCTCCACCGTAGATCTCATTTCATCTGCGATGATCCTAGCTACATCAATCTGAACATTTGTAAGAATTCCGTGAACCAAGTGTGCCACTGGGATCGGCACTGTAGAAGTGTGCGACTTTGGTTTTATATTTGTCAAAACCAACAGAAGCACCAACTGAGGCAACAGTTTCATATCCTCTCGTTGATAACGCCTTGGAACCCCAGATGGGTTCAACTCAACTATCTCCCTCTCCAAAAGAAAAGCCTCGAAAATCATATATGTATCTCTATGGAGCCTTAGGTCCCTATGATAGTCATCGATTTCATTTTCACCTAGATTCAAGGGCCTTCCAAGAACTATGTTAATGGTGTCTCTATCAAAGCTCACCTTTCGGCCTAAAACTCTTGTTGTCTAGGCGAATGGGTCCTCATCGTTTGGAAGAAAATTGGCATAAAATTCCCTCACAACCTCAATGTTGCAACTGTGCATAGGTGTCACCTCCCTTATTGGCTAGACCATCTTCAACTTCTTCTTTAGTCATATGGAGAGCAAAAGAAATTGCGGAAGGCTTCGGTTCTTCTTCTAGTCTGGTGTAGATAGGTTGATCCATAATCTTGATGTTCAACAAGTGAGAATATTCTTCAAGAGTAGGAGCCAACTGATAGTTCTGGAAAGTAAAGCATCTGAGACGTGCATCATTAAATTGAGCCATAGCGAACAAAGCCCAAGTGTCCACTCTAGAATAGAGAAGATCAAGCAATTCCCCATGCTTCCCTTGAAAGTTGATCTTGATAGTCTTTGGCAAATCGATCAAAAGATCTTGAATCAACCCTAACTTTGGCTCTCTAAACTTCAAGGAATTTGTGTTTCTTTTTCTTTGATAAGCCATTTCGTTCACGAATACCTGAGATAATCATAGTCTCTTGATATGCAATAATGCTATGCAATGCAATGCTTTATGAATGCATATAAGAACATAACATCATCAAGGATTAAGATAACAGATCTTGTAAGGTCGCGTAACGAGATATCTCTCACCTCGGGTGGAAAATCAATTGGTTTATAAGAGGATATCCCTAAGGCTTTAAACAAAGTCCTATGCATTAACTCTCAAATGTTTTCCATCATAACGACGATTCGTAAGACGGTAATCCCTTCAAAGGATGAACACAAAGTTATGTCTTAGTAACCTTCGGAATAAGGTTCTACAAAAAGGTCCTCAGAGTCACGGACTCCCAAGTCGGAAATAAAGACGTCGTTACGACTACTCGTAAGACATAATCATCCCAAAGCGGTCTCATCTGAGCGGTGGAACTTAAACCAACTCAATGAGTCCTAAGTCTCGCAAATCAGAAAGAAACCACCTCCTAATCTTAGTTTATACTAGAAAACTCGGGTAGAAAGCTTTTATCCTCACAAACCATCCCCAACAAACCCAACAGGTAAAAGGAACACAACATAATAATCGATAAAAGCAAATAAAACACAAATGCAACAAACAAACTAGATTTGGCTTGCTAGGAGATTATTCCCCAACAAAGTCGCCAGCTGTCGCTACTCGAAAAATGCAACGGCGGGGGAGCGAGAAAGAAAAGACAGAAGAGTCGCCATCGAACTTTATTTATCCCATTAGGAGAAGGGGAAACATCGAGAAAACCCCTAAAGTGAAAGAAACGGATAAGATGGTCTCGCGACCAAAGAACAAATTTGGAAGCCGGTTATGCGAAGGGATGGTATTAGCACCCCTCGCATCCATCGTACTCGATGGGAACCATTTATTTGTCTTATGTGTGAGGTATTTGCTAAAATATATTGTTTTAAGGAGTGTTCCAAGAGAGATAAAGGTTAGAAATAGATAAAGAAGGGATAACGGGGAAGAGGTGACTCGATAAGACTTTGCAGTCCTAGGCCTATGTATTTTCAACGGATATGAGAAAGTCAGAGTTGACGTAGTTTGGGAAACTATGGGTGATAGGGGGAGGTTGCTCACCAAGAAATCGTTGTATTGTGCCTACGTATCCTCATCTGGTATGAAAAATCAGAGCAAACGTAGTTCAGGAAACTACGGAAAGAGGAAAAAGGGAGCTCTCCAAGATATCACCGTCTTGTGCCTACGTATCCTCATCTGATATGAGAAATCAGAGCAAACGTAGTTCGGGGAACTTGTTAAACGGTGTTTTTATGGATGATGCTAACGTGCACATTCTAGCAGTTAGGTGTATTGTTGCTCGCTCGTTGGAGACTTAGGAGTTACCTGTTTGCGGTAGAACGGACGTAACATATCCTTTTTGAGAAATTAGTTTTCGCCATCGAGGCAAGATGTAATATTTGATTTGTGGAAGTTGTTTTTAGGGATGAAATAGGTTCTCGGATAGTAACCCCTTGCGGGTAGTACCCAATTCTTTATCTCAAAAGATTTATTATGAAAAGGTGTGGCAAACACAGTCACGTTTTTGTATTGAAAGACGAGCATCAAGACCACACACTCTACAGTGAGTATCCTGACACTCGGAGAGGAAGAAGTCTGCACTTAATCCTCCCTTTTTAGTTCAATACAAAGAGAACTTCATTCGCTTATTAAAGATGTTTTTGATCTTGAATGGTAAGCACTTTGCGACAGTGAACCCTAAAGGTAATGTCAAGCACTCGGGATAAGAGCAGGCCTACGTCTAACCACTCCACGACCATTCAAGTTTTATTGTGAAAAGAATTTTGAAAGTGCGCTTGGCACGAGGCCAAGGTTTTTAGACTTAAGCAAAAAGGTTTTTAAAGGGAGGTTTTGAAAAGTGAAGGTGGTGAATATAATCACGTTTTTGTATCGAAAGACGAGTATCGAGACCATACACTCTATAGTGAGTATCCTGACACTCGGAGAGGAAGAAGTCTACACTAAATCCTTTCTCTTTAGTTCAATACGAAGAGAACTTTATTCTTTTTAAAAGATGTTTTTGATCTTGAACGGTAAGTGCTTTACGACAGTGAACCCTAAAGGTAATGTCAAGCACTCGGGATAGGAGAAGGCCTACACCTAACCACTCCACGACCATTCATGTTTTATTTAGGAAAAGAGTTTTGAAAATGCACTCGGTACGGGACCGAGGTTTTTAGAGAAAGGAGTTTGGAAAAATAGAAGTTTTGACAAGAGATGTGAAACAAATAGGAAGTGAATATGAATACATACAGGATACAGATAATACAGGATATATAACCAACAACCCACCAATTTTAGGTTTTATGGTTTCGATATTGATTAAGTGTTTTGAATAAAAAGAGAAAGTAGAAGATTAGACGACAGTATGTATAATATGACAGTATGAAGTATGAACAATTATGATAATATAAACAAGATAATGGACAAGATAATATCAATAGAAAATGCAAACAGAAAATATGTGCAAGAATATAAAACAGTAGGATATTAACAGAATTTAAAGTCAGAAGCTAGTAATTAGTGAAACGGAAAAGGATCGAAGGGAGTGGGGTCTTGTCTTAATCATAAACTCGTGTCGATTAGTCAAAGGTAATCTCTCACGATCCCAAAGTATAGAAAAATAATCCAAATGACCATTTTCTACAGATTTGAAATCATGAATATTAGCGACTTCGATAAATCGACATTTACAAATGTAAAGACTTCATCGACTGCAAAAGGTAGGTTGAGATCGAAATAGATTTGAAAATAAAATTAAACCTCATCTTAATCGTAAACTTTTATGTTAATTAATCGAAGGGAACCTCTCACGATCTCAAAGTAGAGAAAATGACCCAAATGGTCATTTTCTTTAGATTTGAAATAATGAAGGTTTCAACATCCTCGAGGATTAATGTTTGACGTATAGGAGACTTCATCGGTTCAAAACAAAAATTAAAATGAAGAAGAAACAAGGAGAGAAAAAGTAAGTCTCGCACAAAACGTCATCTATCAATAATTTGACCGACAACGTTTTTAGAGGTCTCGTCATCGACCAAAACGAAATACGAAAATGAAACCTCAAAAATGAATAAAAAAACACCCAAAAAAAACTTCTGAAAACTAAAATAAATAAAAAATCTAAAACTATATACATAAGTATTATAAAACTATTAAAAGCATATGTTGAAAATATATTTACAAGTATTTAGAAATTATTATAAAAAAAAAAACTCTAAGATTAATTAGAAAACTATATTAATAAATCTTTGAAAAAACTAACTATGAAACATATACATATTAAAATGGGTTTTAGAAAGTACATTAATATTAAACAAAAAAAAAAGAAGGTATAGAGTTGAAAATGGGTGTAGCGGTAAAAATCGTGAGTGTAAGTTATTGACTAACTTAACTCAAAGAAAACAAGAGTCGCCACCGCACTTTTATTTTATCCAAATAAAGGAAAGGAAAAAGAGTGAACAAAACCAAAGAGTTCTAGAATAAGAACACGAGACAGAGATCGGGGTAAGGGGGTTGGTTACGCAATGGGAAGGTGTTAGCACCCAAAACGTCTATAGTACTCTATAGGAGCCCTTTGAAATATTTACGCTTTTTGGTTTGAAAGTGGTTTGTTTGAAAAGAGATTGGGGAGATGAGAAGAGAATATTTTTTTTATATTTTTGTGTTTGGAGAGACTTATCGTCTCATGCCTACGTACCCATAAAGTGCAATATGGAATCAAAACCCCGTAGTTCGTGGTACAAATGACAAAATTTTGTTGGTTTTGATTGATTTTAGATGTAAAGACAAGTCGTCATTTCAAGGAGAAAACTGCGACTATCCACCCACGAGTATTAAGACAACATTTGCGTCACATAAAGATGGAGGATTTGCTTAGATTATCAACAAGACTATCACTCAACATCAACGTGGAAAATGTCAAAGTCTTAATAATATGGGGAATAGGAGATTTACATCTCAACTATAGAAATGAATCATGTCTAAACTTTATGAAAAGTTTTAAAGTGAAAAAGTGCATAAAGGCACAAAAAGAGTTGATGAGTTTTTGTATTTTTTATGTCTTTTGAAATTAGTCAAAGCATGATTAACATTGATTGACTTTTATTAAGAAAAACAAAGTTTAAAAATCACTTGACGAAAGTCAAGGTTTTATTGCGAAAGCGGTTTTGAAGTTTGAAACCAAGAAGGTTTTGAAAGAGGGAGAAAGTTTTGAAAATTTAAGAAGGGGAGGAGATGAAGTGACTATCCTAAAAACCAAAATAAGAGCTAGAGGTAAGAAAGATCTAACCGACTTGTAGCACACTCCATAGCAAGCAAAAAAGAATTCCATCCGATTTAAAGCATAAGCTAATGAGCGAGCCAAATAAAGGCTAAGATCCACAATACTCCAAGCATAGGAATGAGAGCCCTAATTCTAAGTCCAAAGGTCCATAAAGTCCAAGGTCTAAGAGTAGTCCAAGAGCATAACCACAAAGTTAATAGCACCAAATTTTTTAGATGTTTTATCCTTTATTAATGTTTTGAACAAAGTATGGTCCAAGTGGACAAAAAAGAAATGACATAAACATAAACAAAGATATGATATGAAATGATAAAATGGAAGCATAAAAGTAAAGAAATAAAGAGTAAGAATAGAATATTAAACAAGGATATTGTTAGTGAATTAGTGGTTAGTGGTTAGAACATATGATCAATGATGATTAATTCTTGCACTTAGACCAAGATTAATGAAAATTCATTAGAGGATTGATAGAATCAAAGCCTCCTAACAATGATTTTCATAGGTATTGGAGTTAAGACAAGTAACTAAACATACTTGGACTTTTAAACGTAAGTTTGAGTCACGAATGATCATTTTCCGATTAAGGGACACTTTAGCGCTATGTTAAGCAATCGTAATTGGGTTTATGTAGAAACCACGACTATCTGAGGCCGGTCAATAAAATGTTAGTGTTAATACATGTTAGAGAAATGATATATAAATCACTCTCCTAAAACATGCCACACAAAAAGAAAAGAGGTGGTGATCTCATCATAATCAAGATTTTTCATCAATTAATCAAAGGTAATCTATCACTATTCCAAAGTAAGGAGAATTATCTCAATGATTATTCGTCCATAGTTTTGAAATAATGAAGATTAATCAACCTTGATAATCAACAATCTATGATCCATAGATTTCATCGATCAAAAGAAAAATAAGAAGAAGAACTAAAATGAAAAGAAACCACAATTTGGATCTTAAATCGATTAAATCATCATCAATATCAATCACCTCTTTTGGTGGATAAAATCGACACCCAAAGTCCATTGATATTGATGAGATCTTATCAAAATTTAAAATCCAAAACAACCAACAATTAGCTCAAAACAAAAGTTTTTAAATAAATTTTTTAAGAGCTCTTTTAAAAAAAAACTATTTAAAATATTAACTAGTAAAAAAAAGAAATAACAAAATAAAAGGAATAAAGAAAAAATATATTTAAAATAGTAAAGAAAAACGAAAAGGAAAAAGAGAAGCAGGAACCAAAACATCAGAAACAACTTCTTCTTCAAAACTTCACGCGACACCGTTCACCATGGCTATGAATTCAAGCTCAAATCAAAGCGACGGGATGCAAAATTAACACGGTTGTGATCGGAATCAAAAGCTCTTCACAACAGTATAAACAATTCAAGGAAATATGCAATGACGAACTCGAATCGAGAAAACGGAATCCATTGAACTACCTTCAAAATCACAGGTAAGAAATCAATCCAAACTTCTTCTTTCTTCTCTTCTTCTTCTGAACGAATCTCTGGTTGAATTGATCTGTGTTTGAGGTTGATTTCAAGTTAATTTGGTGGAAGGAAGTATGAGAAGAGAATGTGAGCAAAAGGTTTTGTATTGAGGAATTGAGGAAGAAAATCAGCAGAGATTTTTTGGCTTCAAAAGCTTGAAGAATAGAGTGAGGGATGAATTCTATTTATAGATGAGAATGAGTGAAAAATGATTTGCCGTTTGTGATAATTTTCTGCCGTTTTGAAGTGGGTGTTTACGCGTGAGCTTTTGCTGAACAAAATATTCATGTCGTTTTTTTTTTTTTGCAATTTCTCATTTCAGCTCACTTAGGTGACGTGGATTATTATTCAGCTAGCTCACTTGCTTTTTATTTTTATTTCAGCTTATGAATATGGCTTGGTTGATGGCTTGGATACGTGAAAATAGCCCTACTGATGATAACACTCAATCCAGGTTCTTTTAGGAAAATATCAGAAGCACCATCTTGCGGCATCCGTACAATTTCATATTTGTGCTCAAGAAATACTCCAGCAAAAAAACTTGAAATACTGGCATTCCTAAGCAGCTCCACAAGCATGTCAGATTTGGTCAAACAAACAAACTTGTACATGATGAATAGGCATCCATGGCAAACATATAAACTTGTACCAGAATTAAACACCTGGATTAGCCTGGGAAACACATCCATCCCAAGCTTCTGCAGGAGATCTGGATGATTAGCTAGGAGGGATTCTTTGTCCAATGCTAGTTGATTGCTCTGATCTTTATCCAGGCCAGGGAGAAGTTCATTCAGCAATTTAAGTACTTCATATACCCGATTACAGTGTCCACCAATAAGTTGGGACGTTGATACACCATGTGAAAGGTCAAATGCAAATAATATCTCTCTCAATATGCTGCTTATATTTAGCTCATATAAAGTCCTGAAGGCTACGACAGATCCCGATGAAAGTTTGACAAGTAATCCTATCAATCTATTATAAATTAATTGGGATAGCCTCGCTCGGCCATTTATACTTAAAAGATGTGTGACCTGTTGAATCAATCCATGCTTACAAAGCTCATCCAACATTTCTGAGGAAGGAGAAACTCGATCAACAATTTTGATTAAGCAGGTAGAAACGTTTTCAACAAGCTATCGATCCTCATATCCTTTTATCTCTGTTTTAATCCACTCATTCACAACAAATGGCCGAGTTGCATGAATCATCAAACTTGAAAGGAAGTTCGTGAAAATCTCACGACCCGCAAGTGAAAGCAACACTGTGCCCATACCACCATGATTATACTGCTGCTGATATTCTGATGCCCAAACTCCAGGTGCAGGTAATGCAGTCTCTTTAACTTGATTGTCATCGATAATCAACTCGCCGCGGCTCATCTTTGATACAAATTGAAGGAACTTTGAGTTTTGAAATTTAGGGTCAGCATTCTGGTTTGATGAAACATCCATGTACCAATCTGTCCATTCACTAATTCCCTGCAGATGCTCCTGAACCACACTGTTATGAAAACCATCAAGGCCAGGTTCTTCACCAGTCCACAGGCTTGTCCTTCAGGTGTTTCTGCCTTACCATCAGCAAGTATCTCACCAAGTTGAGACTTATCTAGTGCCTCCCAAATGTCTTTATCTGAGTGCTCCTCAAGAGGATCAAGATTGCCTCGAATGGTCCCTTCAAACAAGGTCGGATCCTGCGGTGGCGTCTTGGTACTGTTGATACTCTGCAACCAAATCATTCATGTTGCTCTCAGCCTCAATGAATTCCATCTCATCCATTCCTTCACCTGTGTACCAAGAAAGCTTTTTCTCCTGAACATAGCAGTAAACTGTTCACTCACCCTTCGGAACATTTCTTGAATTGAGGTCGAGTTTCCAATAAATGTTGAAGCCATCTTCAAACCAGTTGGGGGAATGTCACAGACAGTGGATTTGACATTGTTGGGAATCCATTCCACAAAGTATGATGAGTTCTTGTTCTGAACATTCTTCCTTAGTGCTCATCTTGCCTCTAAACATAGCAGATGCAGTGAGGTAACGTCCATGACTAGGATCAGCAGCACACATCATGTTCTTGGCATCTCACGTTTGTTGAGTGAGCTCAGGGACACTGAGAGTCCTGTACTGCTGGGAACCACAGGAGGTCAGAGGTGCAAACCCCACCATGAAAAAGTGAAGACGAGGGAATGGAATGAGATTCACAGCAAGCTTCCTGAACTTTATTATCAAAACTGTTGCATAGCACTTATGAATCTCTAACAACTGAAAGCCCAAATTTGGACCATCATTTAACAAATATGTATTGATACACTCAACAAGCTTGCGTGATATCTTTCCTTCTTCCCTGATGAATGAACAGATCCTAACAAAACCCTTAACAGTGTCTTCTCTTAGATTAACAGGGTAGTCTCCAGGAGGTTGAGTAACATAGATTTCCAAATAAGCTTGTGAGTTTGTATTGGCTAGAGCAAAGCTTTTGGTCAAGGTTTCGTAGCATGAATTCTCAATTTCTATTCAAAACCTACCTTCATTGTTTTTTACACATCTCTTGATAAAATGAATACAACTATTTTTGGACCAAGGAGTTACTTGTACCTGAAGCAACAATCATCTAAACCAAATTCTGACTTTACCCTGATAGATTCAAAAACGAACCACTGAATAATTTGCAACTGAATCATCGGCCATCAATTTTGATTTTTTGACATAATTCTCTGAATATCCGGACCAAACTTCTCATAGAACAACTGCTTGATGAATCAATGAATTTCAACACAAGACAATTTGATCTTGAAAAATCACATTTCCTGAGAAAATAGCCCACCACCACGGGTAACTTATAATTGAAGCAAACTCTTGATAGTTTGACCAAGATGAGGTCAAACGTCCATCTGATTTAAACTTGAATGAATGTCTTTGCCATTAATCTCCTTGCAAAACCCTAAACATACAGAGAAGAAGAAGAAACAAACAAATTGAAAAAAAAAATTTGGTAATTTTGGTTAGATGTTAGTAAACAGAAACAAACATAAAGTAAATAAGAAACACAGTAAGATCTTGTTTGTGGAATGATATGCAAATGAAATGTGGGATCTTAGGGGTAAAAATTTGGGTATTACAGCTGCCCCTATTTAAGATTCTTCTATAGGGAGACGTGAAGATTGACATCTTTGTCTCGACCAGATAGAAGAGACTTAAATATAACAATAAACCCAATTTTTAACCCTAAGAGACCACAAAATGATATGATTATGCTAATGATATGCGAACATAAGACTTCTGTGGGGAAATAATGCCACAAGAGATAAACAAAAGCTCGGGAGAAAAAGAGAGACTCCACATGAGAAAACAAAAGAGCAAGATCCTATTCCGATAAGGGAAAGGAAACGACTCAATGGGGAAAGAGATACCAACTGCCAGTTACTGGGCGAAGATATTCGAACCGAAGAGAATAGGTAAAATACTTTCTACCGGTTATTGAGTAGAAAAATAAGTGCAAAAAAATACAAGAGAATTGTTATCTACCAGTTACTGGGTAGAAAACAAAGAAATGTATCACTCGTTGAGATATAATCAACTACCTGTTACTGGGTAGGAAAAGAAGCAACGCCAACTACTGGTTACTGAGTAGTTTAGCGGGAATAATAAACTTGAATAAAAGGGGTTACCAACTATCGGTTACTAGATAGGGTAAACAACATGTCAACTACCTGGTACTGGGTAGGACGGACTCGACTACCTGTTACTGGGTAGGAGAAAAAGATAAAAGGTTAACTACCTGACACTGGGTAGGACAAACATACTCGACTACCTGTCACTGGGTAGGAGAAAGAGATATATCATCAGCTACTTGTTACTGAGCAGCTCCAAACACACAACAAACTTCTCAAATAAAGAGACAACCATTTGTTGGAAAAAGATATTAACAACTCTGTCGGGGATCTTTAAAAGAGATA
This sequence comes from Lathyrus sativus, assembly GCA_963859935.3. Classification (NCBI taxonomy): domain Eukaryota; kingdom Viridiplantae; phylum Streptophyta; class Magnoliopsida; order Fabales; family Fabaceae; genus Lathyrus; species Lathyrus sativus. The sequence continues at coordinate 73,060,111 of OZ012739.1, read as the reverse complement.
CGAGCAGGTTGAACCATGCAATAGAATTCTCATCGGGAGTTATTCCACAGAAATTCCAATTGACAGAAAAGCTGGTCGGATAAAGATCCATCATTTCACAATAAACTTCTCTGTTGAGGATGAACTAGAGAAATGTTATTTATTGCGAAGGTAAATTTCTGGAGATTACACAAGCTGCTCAAATAAAGAGGCGTCCACATGAAGTTGCATAAGTAATTACCAAGAGAGTGTTATCAAAACACTACTGGGAAAATCAAATCTTCATCTTCTGACGAGGATCAATAACAGATTCTTGCTGAGGAAAATAAATCCTCAAAACTACCTTCTCGTCATCCCGGTTCCACAGCCCAGGGAAAACTAAAGTAACTGCTGCAAGAGACCAAAGTTCAATCCAGGAACAAACTGGAAAGAAACAGTCAAACAAGACTCGACCCAATGAGGAAATAACTCAACTGGGGAACAATTCCATCCAGATAAAAACTGGGGAGGAAAGCTAAACAAAACATCTTCCACGAGGCATAAACTCAGTGGGGAATTAAAAATGATAGGTATTTTCTGCTTAGAGGTCGACACTCTAATGAAGAGAGGACATACGCATTTCGCAAGATAACAACATCGGGAAAAGGGAAATACCAACAAAAAATGCAGGATGCACAATGCAACTAAGACATGCTATGCTCAATCAAAATGAATGCTCATGCAATGAGTATGAATATGCTGATAAATCAGACAAAAAGGGCAAACAGAGGGTGAACAAAACACCACAACACCACTGAAATACTCGGCTAATCTCTGCGAGTTAGAGATATCATTGGAGATCGTGCTGGGGATCAGCAACAGAAAATCTGCAAGAGATACACAAGAGCCATCAAAGGAAAATAAATCCTACTACAAGGCTTAAATCTCGCTGAATAAACGGAGATATTGCTTGGGGAAAAGACCCCAAAGATCAATCTTCAACCATTAATAATTCAACAAGAGGGAACAACAATATGAACTCCGCTTTGAGAAAAAAAACTGTTGGAGAAAAACGTAGCAACACAAATCTTCCAACCCTGCCAGGGGAATAAGAAGTTAACATCATAGCAAAAAGTCAAACTGTGGGGGATTTTAAATCAACACCCAATCACAAGGTGAGAGAAAACCCGACAGGTGACTGCTATATCAACACTTCTCAACCTTGTTCTCTACTTGAGGAATAATCCAAAGCAAATGTGCATAACCTCCGCTAGGAATCATCAAAGACAAATCTCCGCCTGGGCAAAAACAATCAAGGAGAAGTGATCTTCAAATTTCTCAACTGTCCGATCATAATCTGGTTGAATGAATAAAACATATCCATCATTTGAATCAAGACTTTACTGTGGAAAACCGTTCAACACTCGTCTGGTTTATTCAAAGAAACAAAACTCTGCTAAGGGAATATCAGCAAACTCTACTGAAGAGACCTCAATATAGCTCAAATGGGGAAACATCAACACAACTCTACTGGGGAGCTGCCAATAAATTCTACCAGAGAGGCAAGAAAGAACCCTGCTAAAGAGAACACTTACGCTTTTCGCTTCAAGATTCTACCATTCTTGGGATTACTGTTGACATTCTTTCTTTTATTTTCACAAATCAAAGAAAAATGTTTTTATAATTTTCAAAATTTAAATCAATTATTCACATTTGTTTCAAAAATCATCATCAAAAATAAAATGAAATTCTGTAAACAGAAACAAAATAAGAATTGCAAACAAAGGGACAAAGGCCCAAATTCTATTGATAGAATGGTAGTCCGCAAATGGCGTAACTCCATGGATCATTACAAAGTTTGAAAAATGGTAAGTACAATGGAAAGTTCTACATTGAAATACAATGACCATTATTCTCCCTAACAACTTTGAATTCCAACTGTGCTTGAGACTTCAGCGGAGAATATCTGAAGTAAAACCTTTGATAGGAAATGTTGCTTCAAACGATCAAGACTGGCCAGATGCAGTTACTTGCCATGATCCCTAACTTTTGCCTAGATTGCCCTCTCGGGTTTTCAATCTACCGGGATAATTATTTCTATTTTTGTCTCTAATTTTTGCCTGGACCTCCCTTTCGGGTTTTCAATCCACCGAGACGCTCATTTTTGCCTAAGCCGCCCTTTCAGGTTTTCAACTTAGCGAGCTGTTCTTTTATTTTTTAGGCGAAGTATTTCTTGACTGCATCGGCATTCACAGGACGAGCGAACTCTTCTCCATCCATAGTTGTAAGAATTAATGCACCGCCAGAGAAGGCTCTCTTAACAACATATGGACCTTCATAATTGGGAGTCCACTTGCCCCTAGAATCAGTAGTAAAAGTCGAGATCTTTTTGAGCACGAGGTCACCTTCTCTGAACACACGGGGTCGAACCTTCTTATCAAATGCTTTCTTCATTCTTTGTTGATATAATTGGCCATGACACAAAGCCGTCATTCTTTTCTCTTCAATCAGATTCAACTGGTCGTATCTACTTTGACACCATTCAGCCTCAGCCAATTCAGTTTCCATCAAAACTCTCATAGAAGGGATTTCAACCTCTATCGGGAGCACTGCTTCCATGCCATAAACAAGAGAAAAAGGGGTTGCCCCTGTTGAAGTGCGAACGGATGTACGATACCCATGCAGAGCGAAAGGAAGCATATCATGCCAATCCTTGTATGTAACAACCATCTTTTGAATAATCTTCTTAATGTTCTTATTAGCAGCTTCAACAGCCCCATTCATCTTGGGTCTATAAGGAGAAGAATTATGATGCTCAATCTTAAACTCATCGCATAATTCCTTCATCATCTTGTTATTTAAATTCGACCCATTATCAGTGATGATCTTGCTCAGAACACCATACCGACAGATGATTTGATTCTTGATAAACCGGACCACTACTTGCTTAGTCACATTTGCATATGATGCCGCTTCAACCCATTTGGTAAAATAGTCAATAGCCACCAATATGAAACGGTGTCCGTTCGACGCTTTAGGCTCAATCATTCCAATCATATCAATGCCCCACATTGAAAAAGGCCATGGAGAAGAGATAACATTGAGAGGAGTTGGAGGCACATGAATCTTGTCAGCATAAATCTGGCATTTATGGCACTTTTTCACATATTTACAACAGTCAGATTCCATTGTCAACCAATAGTAACCTGCCCTTAACATCTTCTTAGCCATCGCGTGTCCATTGGCGTGGGTGCCAAAGGATCCTTCATGGATTTCTTTCATCAACATATCTGCTTCGTGTCTGTCCACGCATCTGAGCAAGATCATGTCATAATTTCTCTTATACATCACATCATCATTCAAGAAGAAACTACCAGCCAATCTTCTCAAAGTTTTTCTATCCTTCTTGGATGCCCCAAGTGGGTACTCTTGATTCTGAAGAAAGCATTTAATATCATAATACCATGGTTTATCATCAACAACCTCTTCAACTACAAACACATGAGCTGGTCTATCAAGACGCATCACATTAATCTTTGGCACATCATTCCAATGATTTACCACAATCATGGAGGATAAAGTCGCTAAAGCATCTGCCATTTGATTCTCTGCTCTTGGTATATGGTGAAACTCAACTTTATTGAAGAAAGTTGACAACCTTCTTGCATAATCACGATAAGGAATCAAATCAGGTTGGCGTGTCTCCCACTTCCCTTTAATCTGATTAATCACTAAAGCTGAATCTCCATACACATCAAGAATCTTGATTCTTAAATCGATAGCTTCTTCCAAGCCCATAATACACGCTTCATACTCAGCCGCATTATTTGTGCAATTGAAAACCAACCTTGCAGTGAAAGGAATATGAGAACCATGAGGAGTAACAATAATTGCACCAATACCTCTGCCATATTCATTAACCGCCCCATCAAAAATCAAACCCCAACGGGATCCTGGCTCAGGTCCTTCTTCATGTAATGGCTCCTCACAATCTTTAACCTTTAGATACATCACATCCTCATCAGGAAAGTCAAACTGAATAGGTTGATAATCATCAATTGGCTGGTGTGCCAAATGATCAGCCAAAACACTGCCTTTTATCGCCTTTTGAGTTCGGTACTCGATATCATATTCTGATAACAACATTTGCCAACGAGCAATCCTCCCAGTTAAAGCAGGCTTTTCAAAGATATACTTGATTGGATCCATTTTAGATATCAACCAAGTTGTACAATTCAACATATACTGACGGAGGCGCTTGGCAGCCCAAGCTAGAGCACAACATGTCTTTTCAAGCATCGTGTACCGAGACTCACAATCAGTGAACTTCTTACTCAAATAATAAATGGCAAATTCTTTTCTCCCGGATTCATCTTATTGACCCAGAACACAACCCATAGACTCTTCTAGCACGGTCAAATACATGATCAAAGGTCTTCCTTCTACGGGAGGAGACAAAATAGGAGGTTCAAGCAGATACTCTTTAATTCTTTCGAAAGCTTTCTGACAATCTTCTGTCCAGACACAACCCTGATCTTTGCGGAGAAGTTTGAAAATCGGTGCACATGTGGCAGTCATATTGGATATAAATCGAGAGATATAGTTCAAACGTCCCAAGAATCCTCTTACTTGTTTTTCTGTTCTGGGTGCAGGCATCTCCTGGATAGCTTTAACTTTACCAGGATCAACTTCAATGCCTTTTTGACTGACAATAAAGCCTAACAATTTTCCAGAACGAACACCAAAAGTGCATTTATTAGGATTCAGACGAAGCTTAAACTTTCTCAAACGTTGAAACAACTTCAATAAATTTTTAATATGATCTTCTTCAGTCTTCGACTTACAAATCATATCATCCACATAGACCTCAATTTCTTTATGCATCATATCATGGAACAGAGTGGTCATAGCTCTCTGGTACGTTGCACCAGCATTTTTTAAACCGAAGGGCATCACTCTGTAACAGAATGTTCCCCAGGGTGTAATGAATGTTGTTTTTTCCATATCCTCAGGTGCCATCTTTATTTGATTATAACCGGAAAATCCATCCATAAATGAAAAGATATTGAACTTAGCAGTATTATCTACCAACAAATCAATGTGTGGTAGTGGAAAATCATCTTTTGGACTTGCTTTATTCAAATCTCTATAGTCAACACACATTCGGACTTTTCCGTCTTTCTTTGGAACAGGCACGATATTGGCCACCCATTGAGGATATTCTACGGTCACAAGAAAACCAGCATCAATCTGCTTTTGAACCTCTTCTTTAATCTTCACTGCCATGTCAGGATGAGTTCTTCTCAATTTCTGCTTCACGGGCGAACATTCAGGCTTTAATGGCAAATGGTGCTCCACAATACCAGTATCAAGACCAGGCATGTCTTGATAGGACCAAGCAAGCACGTCAACATATTCTCTAAGAAGCTCTACCATCCTCTTCTTAACATCTGACTGAAGCAGTGCCCCAATCTTGACTTCTTTTTTATCATCATCGGAACCCAGATTAACCAATTCCACCGGCTCTTCATGAGGCTGAATGGCCTTCTCCTCATGCTCAAGCAATCGAGAAATCTCATCAGGAATTTCTTCAATATCCTCCTCTTCCGCTTCAAACACAGGGAACTCAAAGTTGGGAGGGGGCATATGGTCATTGTTTCCAATGGGTTTAACAATCAATCTGCACAATGATTTTATGTTTGATTTTAGAATATGAACAAAAAAAATGAAAATATTATGCAGATAAGAGTGATTATAACATTATTATACTTTTTTTTTCGGTTTTTTATGTTACCATTTTTCAGAAATAAAGCAAAAAAGGAAAACAACATATGGATAAATAGAAAAAACATTTTATTGATGATGATAAAAATTGAAACAAAGCCCTCACAAATTCACTTTCACCTTGGGCAGAGTGAAAGGATTTTTTTGAAAGAAACAAAAACAAATTACTTTGAAACATGAACAACAGTAGGAACATCAACAGCGATCCAATTCTGGCATATCAATCCACGTGTCACAAAGTTGGGCATTTCTTCCTCTTGGTCATCTTCAAGAATTGCAGCTGTAGAATGATCTTTGCAATGGATGAACCCAGCACTTCGAAAGACTTCATGAATACTCTTCAGCTCTTTTTGGGTTGAACCAGATGTAAAACCCAAACCAGCTCTATCTTTTTTCTCAGCAACTTCAATGATTCGGCCCCATCCATGAGCTTGGCCATTATCCACTACATGTTGTGCATCTTTTAAAGAAGACATGGACACCCCATCCTTCTTAACAGCTTTATCAACCACAGAAAGAGCCTGAAACGGAGTTCCAATATCCTCTTCCGCATCGATATAAGAAAAAGACGACAAACTGCTTACCAACATAGCCTGTTCTCCACCAACAACGACAAGTTTACCATTCTGCACGAATTTTAACTTTTGATGCAGTGTCGAAGTAACAGCTCCAGCTTCATGGATCCATGGGCGTCCTAGAAGACAACTATAAGCAGGACGAATATCCATGACTTGAAAAGTGATCTGGAAAAAACACGGACCAATCTTGATAGGGAGATCAACCTCTCCAATCACGGTTTTCCTCGATCCGTCAAAGGCTTTCACAATGACCCCGCTGAACCTCATAGGAGTACCTTGATAAGATAATCTGGACAAAGTAGATTTTGGCATCACATTCAACGATGACCCAGTATCAACCAGCACATTGGATAGAGCGTCTTCCTGGCAATTCATGGAAATATGGAGAGCCAAATTATGATTTCTTCCATGATCGGTCAACTCTTCATCACAAAAACTCAGATTATTACACGCAGTGATATTGGCAACAATGCTATCAAACTGGTTAACAGTCACATCATGATCTACATAAGCTTGTTCCAATACTTTTTGCAACGATTCACGATGAGCCTCAGAGCTCATTAACAGAGATAAAACAGATATTTTTGACGGTGTATGTAACAATTGATCCACCACATTATATTCACTCTTCTTGATTAATTTCAATACCTCATCATTATCTGACTTCTGATTTACATCACTTGATTGACCAGACTCCACAGAAGTCTTCAACTGAATTTGCTTACTCCCAGTATCTTCACTTGTCTTTGAAGGCACATTATCAAATACTCGACCACTTCTGGTTACACGTCCGACATCAGCAATAGTCACAACTGAGGGAAGAGAAGGAATGGGAACCTCTTTTCCATCTTCCAACATAGTAGCATTGTATTTGTAGGGAACAACTTTATCAGATTCATACGGCGTCGGGCCAGGCAAACGGATAACCAAAGGCGTCACAGCAGATTTCTGACTATTGTAAGAAATTACAACCCGCTCAGGAATATTGAAACGTGGGACTATGACATTCACCTCGTTCTCCACTTCATTTCTGTTTGCAGTAACCTGAATCAAATTCTCATCCATCATCTTTTGTAAGTCCCTTTTTACAATCACACACCCTCGAGGGTTCACAGAACAAATACAACAGGCGGCATAATCATGCTCAATATCATGGAACTCACTCAAAGTAGCATGCATTTCAACAAGCGATCTCCGAATCCAGCGAATGTCGAAAATACGGTATGTGCCAGGACAACCATATACCATATTAACAGTTGCATTACCATGTTTAGGAAACGGATTTGATTGCACATTAGGGTTGGTATCTTCAAAAGACAGAATACCGTTTTTTACGAGCTTTGCAACTTCATGCTTCAGAGGATAGCAATTTTCGATATCGTGTCCAGGGGCACCTTGATGAAATGCACAATGAGCATCTGGCTTATACCACCATGGAATTTCAGTTGGAACAGCCGGCGGATCACGAGGTTGAACCAAATTATTCTTTATTAAAGCCGGAAAGAGCTCAGTATACGTCATTGGAATGGGATCAAATTGTGTTTTCCTCTGTGTACGACCTTGTTGAGTTGTCTTCTCTTGGAAACGTGGTTGATAACTTGCAGTAGCTTGAGCGGTAGGGGTGTTACTGATAACAGGCGTAACAGATGCTACTTGTTGCTGACGACGACTACCATTGTTGTTCACAACTCTGCGTCTTCTAGACCTTTCCTGAGATATAGCATTAGTTTCTCCCTCTTTTTTCTTAGGGAACCCAACACCAGGCTTTTTTGTATTTCCAGAATTTCCTTCTTTTATCAGACGTCCCTCACGGACAGCTTCCTCTAATCTCATCCCCATATTAACCATTTCCGTGAAATCACTAGGAGCGCTCGCAACCATTCTTTCATAGTAAAATGAACCCAGAGTCTTCAGAAAAATCTTGGTCATTTCTTTCTCTTCAAGCGGAGGGCTTATCTGAGCTGCAATTTCACGCCATCTCTGCGCATATTCTTTAAAAGTTTCTTTCTCTTTTTGAGACATTGCGCGGAGCTGATCACGGTCTGGCGCCATATCGAGATTATACTTATACTGACGAACAAAAGCTTCACAAAGATCATTGAATGTCTTGATTTGTGTACTATCGAGTCCCATATACCACTTCAGCGCAGCACCAGTAAGACTATCTTGAAAATAGTGGATCAACAACTGATGGTTGTCAGTATAGGTAGACATCTTTCTAGCATACATAATCAAATGACTTTGCAGACAAGTGTTCCCTTTGTATTTTTCAAAATCCGGAACTTTAAACTTGGCGGGAATCTTCACGTTTGGAACAAGGCAAAGCTCATGAGCATTCTTTCCAAATAACTCCTTTCCCCTTAAAGCCCTTATTTCTCTTTGCATTTCAGCAAACTGATCTTGAAAGTCATCTATTCGATCCATAACATCCAAACTCTCGCTCGGAGCAGTATGGAAAATTTGTTCTTCAGTATAAGGCATAGCGTGAGTTACAGGCGGTGGCACAGGTATGACAGTAGGAACAACCGGAACTTCAGCATTAGGAACAACATTAACCACAGGAGGTGGTACAGCCATGACAGCAGGGAGTCTAGAACCTTCGGGAACAGGAGGGCGATATCCCTCTGGCACATAATTGTTAGGCATGCCCCAAGGGAAACCAACAGGCATTTGATATTGAGAAGCATTAATCGGGGCCACAGAAATGGGCGTTGATCCGATTTCAGAAATCACAGTTCCTTGGACAGGAGAAGGAGGAGGTAGTGGTGGCTGATTCTGAGCAGCCACCAGAGCTTCCATTGCGGCAGTCAGTCTCTCCAAACCATCCTTCAGAGTTGATACCTCTTCACGGAGCTCACGATTCTCTTGTTGCAACTGATCCATCTTTTTCTTAGAGTTAGCCCGGGTGTTGTAGTGATGCGACAGCTTGACTGAAGGAAGGCCAAAAGAAACAAATAAGACAACTGGAAAAGGCAACACACAATGCACGATGATGCGAATGCAAATGCAAAATGCAGGTGTTTCAACCAGTTTTCAAGGATCTTTAAGATATAAAGCAATTACAAACATCATAAAGAAAAATAACACTTTTTTGAAATACTGATAAACATCTCATTTCATTGAATATTGGAAAGAGTTACACTTGGAAGTACAAAATACAATAATATCAAAATAAGAAAAAGCTAGGTCCTAAGGAACATCTGATGACGATCCAAGCTGATACTTCCTTCGGAGTCTCTTAATCTCTTTCTCATATTTGTGCTTCATGGTGATCTTCTCTAGCACAAGCTGATCCACAATACCCTTCCAAGCACCAGAAGTAGGAGGACGTGCTGATGGAGTAGTAGAGGAAAATAAATCCTCTGCATGCCTCTTCACAGCGCGCCGCTCAAGTAACTCTATCAAGTCATCTTTCTCCTTCATCTGTTTTTTCAATTCCATCTTCTCTTTGTCAGAAGCTTGAAACTTACTTTCCCATATCTCTTTCTCTTCCTTCATCTTAGCCAAAGCATCTTGAAGTGTCTTCACATCATCAGAAGAAACAGGGATTGCCGTAGGGAGTGGCGTAGAGATCACAGTAGTCAGAGGTTTCTCAATAGGGTAAGGCATCTTAAGCTCCATAGCCCTCTTCTACACCCAAAGCGTGTAAGGTTCCAAAGCAATGCAAACTTGTCTTCCAAGCTCCCCTCTACCCAACCTGTGAATCTTAGTCCAGGCATGAGCCATTTTTCCTCTCAAACCAAGAGAATCATCCCCTCCTTGAAAGAATAAGCCCTCTAATAAAATATTCTTAGGCCTATCCTTCAGCATATAACCCAGCTGACGACGAGCTAGACTCGGGTTGTAGTTAATTCCGCCTTGTATTCCAAGAAGAGGAACATTGGCGAATTCTCCACAACTATCAATAATCTGGACATTATCGTAAACCGAAGAAGACCAAGTGATATCAGTATGCGTAAGAGACATAATCCTTTGAGACCACCTTAAGCAATCCTTGTTTTTCCTAAAAGCAGATGTCTGAGGTAAGTGTGAAACGAACTAATTATACAGCAGAGGTAGACAGCAAACAATGGTACCGTTTCCCTTAGAAGTCCTACTATGGATGGAGAAATAAGTATCACCAAGCAAAGTTGGAACAGGGTTCCCAATCAAGAAAATCCTAATAGCATTAATGTCCACAAAATTATCAATATTAGGAAACAAGACTAGTCCATAGATGAGTAAAGCCAATATAGCCTCAAACGCCAATGTGCGACCAATGTCAGCAAATAAAGTAGCCTTCTCAATCAAGAACTTAGCAGTTAAACCCTTGAGGCCTCCCTTAGTCTTTAGATTTGCATCAATATCCGACTTCGTCAAATGGGTAACTTCAGCAATATCTTGAGGCTTAAGAGCTTCCTCCAAACCAGTATACGGAACTTTATCAGAAACCGGTACACCCAACAAATAAGCATATTCTTCCAAGGTCGGCATGAGCTGATAATCGGGAAATGTGAAGCATCGGTAAATAGGATCATAGAACTGCATAAGGGTATTCAGAATTCCATCTTCAATATTGGTAGAAAGAACAAATAAAAGTCTCCCATAACGAGATAAGAAGCCTGAACGATCATCTACCAAGGACACTAGCTTTCTCAACTCTGTAAGATCAGGAGCCCGAAAACCGTACTTCTGAGTGTTTCTCCTTCCAATATTCATAATCAACAATATCTGCGATGTTTGCAAAAAAAAAATCTCTGAGATCCTTAAAAACCAGCTGAAACACAATGCTCATGAATGCATGAGTGCAAGATGCAACACCCACAAACAAGACATACAAAGCACACAGGTTCAAAGGTTCGGCACGAGCATGGAGCCAAAGGTAAGAATCAACCAACCCACAATGGTATGTACTATGGTTATATCATCACCTGTAGAACAAGGTTCTAAAAAGTTCCCAGAATCATAATTCCATCTTTTGGATATTATCGGCTTAAACGACTACTCGTCGGCCAACAATATTCTCAAGAGAAACTCATCTGAGTGTGGTATCGCGTAACGACCAATTCAAGTCTACACCTGAACAGCCACCGCACCACGTCCTAATAAGGCCAAGATGGGTTAAAGGGTTCTAAGGTCCTCAGCTTCTCAGGCTCCCAGTCGGAAAAAGTAATATCAATTACGACTACTCGTAAGACATCAGTAATTTCCAAAGGGGCCTCCACCGAGCGGGGGATCTCAAGTTAGCTTAGTAAGGACTACTCCACGTAAGCCAACAAGACTATACCACCCTCCTATCATAAGTGCACTCAAGTCCGGGTTAGGACTTATCTCACCACACAAATTACCAGGCACCAAAACAGAACAATCAATAACAAACAAGTCAAACAGAAAGCGAGAAATAAATCAAAGTAGGCGAAACCCACTAGGAACCGTTGGAATCCCCAGCAGAGTCGCCACTTTTCTGTAGCGGTAAAAATCGTGAGTGTAAGTTATTGACTAACTTAACTCAAAGAAAACAAGAGTCGCCACCGCACTTTTATTTTATCCAAATAAAGGAAAGGAAAAAGAGCGAACAAAACCAAAGAGTTCTAGAATAAGAACACGAGACAGAGATCGGGGTAAGGGGGTTGGTTACGCAATGGGAAGGTGTTAGCACCCAAAACGTCTATAGTACTCTATAGGAGCCCTTTGAAATATTTACGCTTTTTTGGTTTGAAAGTGGTTTGTTTGAAAAGAGATTGGGGAGATGAGAAGAGAATATATTTTTTTATATTTTTGTGTTTGGAGAGACTTATCGTCTCATGCCTACGTACCCATAAAGTGCAATATGGAATCAAAACCCCGTAGTTCGTGGTACAAATGACAAAATTTTGTTGGTTTTGATTGATTTTAGATGTAAAGACAAGTCGTCATTTCAAGGAGAAAACTGCGACTATCCACCCACGAGTATTAAGACAACATTTGCGTCACATAAAGATGGAGGATTTGCTTGGATTATCAACAAGACTATCACTCAACATCAACGTGGAAAATGTCAAAGTCTTAATAATATGGGGAATAGGAGATTTACATCTCAACTATAGAAATGAATCATGTCTAAACTTTATGAAAAGTTTTAAAGTGAAAAAGTGCATAAAGGCACAAAAAGAGTTGATGAGTTTTTGTATTTTTTATGTCTTTTGAAATTAGTCAAAGCATGATTAACATTGATTGACTTTTATTAAGAAAAACAAAGTTTAAAAATCACTTGACGAAAGTCAAGGTTTTATTGCGAAAGCGGTTTTGAAGTTTGAAACCAAGAAGGTTTTGAAAGAGGGAGAAAGTTTTGAAAATTTAAGAAGGGGAGGAGATGAAGTGACTATCCTAAAAACCAAAATAAGAGCTAGAGGTAAGAAATATCTAACCGACTTGTAGCACACTCCATAGCAAGCAAAAAAGAATTCCATCCGATTTAAAGCATAAGCTAATGAGCGAGCCAAATAAAGGCTAAGATCCACAATACTCCAAGCATAGGAATGAGAGCCCTAATTCTAAGTCCAAAGGTCCATAAAGTCCAAGGTCTAAGAGTAGTCCAAGAGCATAACCACAAAGTTAATAGCACCAAATTTTTTAGATGTTTTATCCTTTATTAATGTTTTGAACAAAGTATGGTCCAAGTGGACAAAAAAGAAATGACATAAACATAAACAAAGATATGATATGAAATGATAAAATGGAAGCATAAAAGTAAAGAAATAAAGAGTAAGAAGAGAATATTAAACAAGGATATTGTTAGTGAATTAGTGGTTAGTGGTTAGAACATATGATCAATGATGATTAATTCTTGCACTTAGACCAAGATTAATGAAAATTCATTAGAGGATTGATAGAATCAAAGCCTCCTAACAATGATTTTCATAGGTATTGGAGTTAAGACAAGTAACTAAACATACTTGGACTTTTAAACGTAAGTTTGAGTCACGAATGATCATTTTCCGATTAAGGGACACTTTAGCGCTATGTTAAGCAATCGTAATCGGGTTTATGTAGAAACCACGACTATCTGAGGCCGGTCAATAAAATGTTAGTGTTAATACATGTTAGAGAAATGATATATAAATCACTCTCCTAAAACATGCCACACAAAAAGAAAAGAGGTGGTGATCTCATCATAATCAAGATTTTTCATCAATTAATCAAAGGTAATCTATCACTATTCCAAAGTAAGGAGAATTATCTCAATGATTATTCATCCATAGTTTTGAAATAATGAAGATTAATCAACCTTGATAATCAACAATCTATGATCCATAGATTTCATCGATCAAAAGAAAAATAAGAAGAAGAACTAAAATGAAAAGAAACCACAATTTGGATCTTAAATCGATTAAATCATCATCAATATCAATCACCTCTTTTGGTGGATAAAATCGACACCCAAAGTCCATTGATATTGATGAGATCTTATCAAAATTTAAAATCCAAAACAACCAACAATTAGCTCAAAACAAAAGTTTTTAAATAAATTTTTTAAGAGCTCTTTTAAAAAAAACTATTTAAAATATTAACTAGTAAAAAAAAGAAATAACAAAATAAAAGGAATAAAGAAAAAATATATTTAAAATAGTAAAGAAAAACGAAAAGGAAAAAGAGAAGCAGGAACCAAAACATCAGAAACAACTTCTTCTTCAAAACTTCACGCGACACCGTTCACCATGGCTATGAATTCAAGCTCAAATCAAAGCGACGGGATGCAAAATTAACACGGTTGTGATCGGAATCAAAAGCTCTTCACAACAGTATAAACAATTCAAGGAAATATGCAATGACGAACTCGAATCGAGAAAACGGAATCCATTGAACTACCTTCAAAATCACAGGTAAGAAATCAATCCAAACTTCTTCTTGCTTCTCTTTTTCTTCTGAACGAATCTCTGGTTGAATTGATCTGTGTTTGAGGTTGATTTGAAGTTAATTTGGTGGAAGGAAGTATGAGAAGAGAATGTGAGCAAAAGGTTTTGTATTGAGGAATTGAGGAAGAAAATCAGCAGAGATTTTTTGGCTTCAAAAGCTTGAAGAATAGAGTGAGGGATGAATTCTATTTATAGATGAGAATGAGTGAAAAATGATTTGCCGTTTGTGATAATTTTCTGCCGTTTTGAAGTGGGTGTTTACGCGTGAGCTTTTGCTGAACAAAATATTCATGTCGTTTTTTTTTTTTTTTTGCAATTTCTCATTTCAGCTCACTTAGGTGACGTGGATTATTATTCAGCTAGCTCACTTGCTTTTTATTTTTATTTCAGCTTATGAATATGGCTTGGTTGATGGCTTGGATACGTGAAAATAGCCCTACTGATGATAACACTCAATCCAGGTTCTGTTAGGAAAATATCAGAAGCACCATCTTGCGGCATCCGTACAATTTCATAGTTGTGCTCAAGAAATACTCCAGCAAAAAAACTTGAAATACTGGCATTCCTAAGCAGCTCCACAAGCATGTCAGATTTGGTCAAACAAACAAACTTGTACATGATGAATAGGCATCCATGGCAAACATATAAACTTGTACCAGAATTAAACACCTGGATTAGCCTGGGAAACACATCCATCCCAAGCTTCTGCAGGAGATCTGGATGATTAGCTAGGAGGGATTCTTTGTCCAATTCTAGTTGATTGCTCTGATCTTTATCCAGGCCAGGGAGAAGTTCATTCAGCAATTTAAGTACTTCATATACCCGATTACAGTGTCCACCAATAAGTTGGGACGTTGATACACCATGTGAAAGGTCAAATGCAAATAATATCTCTCTCAATATGCTGCTTATATTTAGCTCATATAAAGTCCTGAAGGCTACGACAGATCCCGATGAAAGTTTGACAAGTAATCCTATCAATCTATTATAAATTAATTGGGATAGCCTCGCTCGGCCATTTATACTTAAAAGATGTGTGACCTGTTGAATCAATCCATGCTTACAAAGCTCATCCAACATTTCTGAGGAAGGAGAAACTCGATCAACAATTTTGATTAAGCAGGTAGAAACGTTTTCAACAAGCTATCGATCCTCATATCCTTTTATCTCTGTTTTAATCCACTCATTCACAACAAATGGCCGAGTTGCATGAATCATCAAACTTGAAAGGAAGTTCGTGAAAATCTCACGACCCGCAAGTGAAAGCAACACTGTGCCCATACCACCATGATTATACTGCTGCTGATATTCTGATGCCCAAACTCCAGGTGCAGGTAATGCAGTCTCTTTAACTTGATTGTCATCGATAATCAACTCGCCGCGGCTCATCTTTGATACAAATTGAAGGAACTTTGAGTTTTGAAATTTAGGGTCAGCATTCTGGTTTGATGAAACATCCATGTACCAATCTGTCCATTCACTAATTCCCTGCAGATGCTCCTGAACCACACTGTTATGAAAACCATCAAGGCCAGGTTCTTCACCAGTCCACAGGCTTGTCCTTCAGGTGTTTCTGCCTTACCATCAGCAAGTATCTCACCAAGTTGAGACTTATCTAGTGCCTCCCAAATGTCTTTATCTGAGTGCTCCTCAAGAGGATCAAGATTGCCTCGAATAGTCCCTTCAAACAAGGTCGGATCCTGCGGTGGCGTCTTGGTACTGTTGATACTCTGCAACCAAATCATTCATGTTGCTCTCAGCCTCAATGAATTCCATCTCATCCATTCCTTCACCTGTGTACCAAGAAAGCTTTTTCTCCTGAACATAGCAGTAAACTGTTCACTCACCCTTCGGAACATTTCTTGAATTGAGGTCGAGTTTCCAATAAATGTTGAAGCCATCTTCAAACCAGTTGGGGGAATGTCACAGACAGTGGATTTGACATTGTTGGGAATCCATTCCACAAAGTATGATGAGTTCTTGTTCTGAACATTCTTCCTTAGTGCTCATCTTGCCTCTAAACCTAGCAGATGCAGTGAGGTAACGTCCATGACTAGGATCAGCAGCACACATCATGTTCTTGGCATCTCACGTTTGTTGAGTGAGCTCAGGGACACTGAGAGTCCTGTACTGCTGGGAACCACAGGAGGTCAGAGGTGCAAACCCCACCATGAAAAAGTGAAGACGAGGGAATGGAATGAGATTCACAGCAAGCTTCCTGAACTTTATTATCAAAACTGTTGCATAGCACTTATGAATCTCTAACAACTAAAAGCCCAAATTTGGACCATCATTTAACAAATATGTATTGATACACTCAACAAGCTTGCGTGATATCTTTCCTTCTTCCCTGATGAATGAACAGATCCTAACAAAACCCTTAACAGTGTCTTCTCTTAGATTAACAGGGTAGTCTCCAGGAGGTTGAGTAACATAGATTTCCAAATAAGCTTGTGAGTTTGTATTGGCTAGAGCAAAGCTTTTGGTCAAGGTTTCGTAGCATGAATTCTCAATTTCTATTCAAAACCTACCTTCATTGTTTTTTACACATCTCTTGATAAAATGAATACAACTATTTTTGGACCAAGGAGTTACTTGTACCTGAAGCAACAATCATCTAAACCAAATTCTGACTTTACCCTGATAGATTCAAAAACGAACCACTGAATAATTTGCAACTGAATCATCGGCCATCAATTTTGATTTTTTGACATAATTCTCTGAATATCCGGACCAAACTTCTCATAGAACAACTGCTTGATGAATCAATTAATTTAAACACAAGACAATTTGATCTTGAAAAATCACATTTCCTGAGAAAATAGCCCACCACCACGGGTAACTTATAATTGAAGCAAACTCTTGATAGTTTGACCAAGATGAGGTCAAACGTCCATCTGATTTAAACTTGAATGAATGTCTTTGCCATTAATCTCCTTGCAAAACCCTAAACATACAGAGAAGAAGAAGAAACAAACAAATTGAAAAAAAAATTTGGTAATTTTGGTTAGATGTTAGTAAACAGAAACAAACATAAAGTAAATAAGAAACACAAAGTAAGATCTTGTTTGTGGAATGATATGCAAATGAAATGTGGGATCTTAGGGGTAAAAATTTGGGTATTACAATGGGGGGTAAGTTGATATGAGGGAATCATCATGGGCCGTGGCCCATTCATCCCACCAAAAAAGGCATTTTTTAACAGAAAAACTGAAACGTGCCTTAAGCCCAAAACTAGCAGAACACGCTCATGGTGGGGCACGGTCTAGGTTAAGTCATACTTAAGGTAAAAAAAATAACTAAACAAATATGCTGAAACCAAAGCCATCATCATCACATTCGCAGAACATATGGCGCCGACGGGAAATCCTCACCCTCAATTTCTCGCTTGACCTCCGCGCAGTTTTCCTCCTCGTTCTCTCTCCGGGATTTCACTCACACCTCGTCTCAGACCCTTTTTCCTATTTTTCTGAACCAATCTCACTCTTCTTCATCTCACTCCTTCTGGGTTTGTGTTTTGGCTTGAGGTTTTATGGAGATGGAGTTTAAATGGGTGAAGAGGATTGTTTGTGGGTTTGAAGGTTTGTTCTTGAAGGAGTCGCGATTGAAGAAGAGAGGGAGAGTTATGCGGGTTATATTTTTTTGGGATTTGTTGAAGGTTGTGAAGTTGAAGAAAGAAGAAAGAGTTTCGGTTTGGTTTCTGTTGAAATAGGTTTGAGGATTGATACATTGAGGATGGATTTATGAAGGATATGTGGGTTTCCAGAGAAGAGTTTTAATGAAGGTTTGCGAGAGTTGTTGAAGGTGTAGATGGGGGTTCGAGAATGGGTTTCGAAAGGTTTCGAAAATGGGTTTGAAGATTGATATGGAGGGTTATGTTGCCGACGAGTTGGTTTGAAGGAAATTTGTTGGTGGCAAGAGTTTCGGACGAACGAAAGAAGATGTTGATGATTTGGGGCATTCGTGGGTTTGGAGGGATTGAAGAAGGAGAGTTTGGGTGGTGCTGGGTTTCATTTTTAGAAGGAGAAGATTGAAGGAAGAAGACGGTAATGGCGAAAGAAACGGTTGAATGGTGGAAGGAGAGGGGAGAAGGGTGCGGCGGCCGGATTTTCAGGTGCCTATAGGGTTTCTCGGTGATGAAGAAAATGAATAGTGACCAAACTTTTATACTGCAACACGTGTCACTGTTGTTGTCCTTGTTTTTGTTTAATTTTCTTTTAATGATTAATTATGATTCTGATAACTGTACTAATTAATGAATGATTAAAAATCTAAACTTAATTAAATCTATTCCTAACTTAAGTCTAAACCTAATTCTAACTATTAATTAAAATCTAATCCTACTTAATCTAATTCTATCATAATAATAATCTAAATTAATCTAATTTCTAATTACAACTAAAATTCTAATATAACTCTATTCTAAACCTAATGTAATCTTAATTAAAACCAAATCTAATTCTAATCTTGGTTAATTAATAATTAACTATTCTAACTAATACCTATTCTAATCATCTAATTCTATTTAAGTTCTAATCAATTCTAAATTCTAAATAATAATAATAAAATCTATTCTAACTTTAAAAAATTCTAATTCTAAATATAATCTAAAATTCTAATAATTAAATTAATAATAAAATCTATTCTAAATTAAAATTCTAAGTCTAATCCTAACCCTAATTAGTAATTAAAAATTCTAAACTATAATTCTATTTCTAAAACCATTTATAAACTATTTCTAAAAAACTAATTTAAGTTCTACTTCTAAAAAATAAATTCTATTTTTAAACTAATTAAAATTCTATATCAAATAAAATCTTAAGTAAATTCTAAACAAATAAAATAAACCTATTAAATGAAATGAAATAAATCACAAAAAACCATGAAATAAAAACGGAAAAAACGGACGAAAACCGAAACGCGACAAAATTATCACACGGCCTGAACCAACAGGAAGAGAACAACTTTCGTTTGATTTCGACATAAATCTCATTATTTAAACCGGTTTAAAGTGTCTAAAATGCGAACAAAGCGGATGTAATTCCGATAAACCCATTTCGGCTAACAACAGGAACAGTATGCGAGAAATGATCGACATAGATGATATGAAGATGAAATGCGAAGCAAAAGCCAGTCAAAGTTAGAAAATGCAAGGGTAAATTTTAGGGTGCAATGCATAGCTCATGATGTCTCGAATCCGAAATGGACCTGACCATTTTGATTACAGCTTTCCTGGAAACAATTTCAACCGAGAGTTGAAAAGCAACACCATTTGTCCCACTTCAAACTTCTTGGCCACAATTTTCTTGTCATGATAACCCTTCACCCGGTCTTTGTAAACTCTGTTGGATTCATACGCTTACAAGCGCAATTCCTCCAATTCATGAAGTTGGATTTTTCTTTTTTCACCACTTAGCTTTTGATCAAAATTCAACAAATTTAACCCCCAAAAGGCCTTGTGTTCCAACTCTACCGGCAAGTGACAGTTCTTACCATATATAATCTTGAACGGAGTGAGACCAATCAGAGCCTTGAAATCCGTCTGATAAGCCCACAAAGCATCATCTAACTTGCTCGACCAATCTTTTCTAGAAGCGGACACAGTTTTTTCCAATTTTTTTTTGATTTCTCGATTTGATACTTCGGCTTGCTCGTTGGCTTGTGTATGGTAGAGCGTTACAACTTTATGCTTAACACTGTATTGCTACAACGCTTTTTCCAGCTGAGTGTTGTAGAAGTGGGACCTCCATTACTTATCAACACTCGCGGAGTACCAAATCGAGAAAAAATATTTTCTTTAAAAATTTTATCACGGTTTTTTCGTCAGTCTTAGCACTTGTTATTTCTTCAACCTATTTTGAAACGTAATTAACCGCAACCAAGATGTATTCATTACCAAAAGACGATGGAAATGAGCCAACAAAATCTATGCCCTAACAGTCAAATACTTCGACTTCCAACATATTTTGTAACGACATTTCATTCCTTTGTGAAATTTCACCACTCCTTTGGCATTTGTCACAACTTTTAGTATACGCATGCGCATCTTTGAACAAATAAGGCTAGTAAAAGCCCGATTGGAGGACTTTCATTTCTGTTCTTGTATCATTGAAATGACCTCCATAAGAAGAGTTATGACAATGCCAAAGCATGTCTTTGGCTTCTTCATGAGACACACATCTCCTCAAAATGTTGTCAACACCAATCTTAAACAAATGAGGCTCATCCCATACAAAATATTTGGCATCAGACAAAAAATTTTTTTTCTGGTTACTAGTTAGACCTTCCGATATTACTCCAGTGGCTTTGTGGTTACCCATGTCGGCAAACTAAGGTCTAACTTGCACCATGTACAACTTTTCATCAGGAAATTCTTTCTTCACCTCATTTTTATGTTTCGTAACCTCAACATTCACAAGACGAGATAAGTGATCCGCCACCAAATTCTTGGATCCCTTTTTGTCACAGATTTCTAAATCAAATTCTTGTAACAAAAGTATCTAACAAATTAGCCTTTGTCTTGAATCCGACTTGGTGAGAAGATACTTGATCGTCGCATAATCACTAGCATCGCACATGAGTTCAAACTCAATTTTCCAATTTGGTGCTAAGATTATGGGCACGGTGGTTAAGCTTTGCTTTAAAGAATTGAAAGTCGTCATATAAGACTCATCGAAAATAAAAGACTTATCTTTGTTGAGCAAGTTGCTTAATGGCTTCGCGATCTTTGCAAAATCTTTGATAAATCTCCGGTAGAATCCTGCATGACCCAAAAAGCTTCTGATCCTTTCATGTTCAAAGGTGGTGGTAGCTTCTCAATGACTTCAACTTTGGCATGATCAACTTTAAGCCCTTTCGAAGAAACTTTGTGTCCAAGCACAATTCCTTCCGTGACCATGAAATTGCATTTCTCCCAGTTGAGTCCTAAGTTAGTTTCCACACACCTCTCCAAAACAACATCCAAATTTTTCAGACAAAGGTCAAATGACGGACCAAAAAATGAGAAGCCATCCATAAACACCTCGATAGTCTTT
This sequence comes from Lathyrus sativus, assembly GCA_963859935.3. Classification (NCBI taxonomy): domain Eukaryota; kingdom Viridiplantae; phylum Streptophyta; class Magnoliopsida; order Fabales; family Fabaceae; genus Lathyrus; species Lathyrus sativus. The sequence continues at coordinate 73,038,883 of OZ012739.1, read as the reverse complement.
TCGATCAAGTCCGAGAAAATAGTTTGCATACACCTTTGAAAAGTCGTTGGTGCATTACACAGGCCAAACAACATCCTCCTATAAGCAAAGATTCCGAAAGAGCTAGTGAAAGTTGTTTTTTTTATGATCCTCCGGATTGACAATGATTTTATTATAACCCGAGTATCCATCCAAAAAACAATAATACTCTTGACTGGAGAGACTCTCGAGCATTTGATCCCTGAAAGGAAGAGGGAAGTGATCTTTCCTCGTAGCTTGATTGAGCCTACGGTAGTCGATACACATCCTCCACCCCGTTACAGTTTTTGTTAGAATCAACTCATTCTTCTCATTTTGGATAACTGTCATTACTCTCTTTTTCGGCACCACTTGTACCGGACTAACCCACGGACTGTCAAAGATAAGATAAGTCATTCCGGCATCCAACATTTTTACCAATTCTTTCCTCACCACTTCTTTCATGGTAGGATTCAATCTTCTTTGTGGTTGAGCCACAAACTTGAAATCTTCCTCCATGAATATTCGATGCATACAATAGGATGGACTTATAGCTTTCTGTCGCTACTGCGAAAATAAGGTGCCGGCAATGACAGAAGAGTCGCCACCTTTTGTTATTTATCCCTCAAACAGGGAAAGGAAACGATCGGAAAAACCTGACGAAAAGGTATAAGACAAGGTCATCGCAACCATTGTCTGGATTCGGGAGTCGATTACGCAAGGGGAAGGTATTAGCACCCCTCACGTCCATCGTACTCGATGGGATCCATGCTTGTTGTGTTTAGATGACGGGTTTGTTTAACTATCTACGCTAAAAGGTCTGGTCTGAAAAGAAAAGAAAATGACTCGGCAAAGTATCGCACTTTATGCCTACGTATTCCCGTCTGGAACGAGAAATCAGAGTCAACGTAGTTCGCCTAACTACGGGTAAAGGGGGGAAGGTTGCTCGCCGAGATATCGCATCTCGTGCCTACGTACTTTCACACAGCGCGAAAGATCAGAGAAAACGTAGTTCGGGCTACGGGGAACACAGGTTTGTTCAACATCTTTTATCCAGGTAAAGTTAACAGTTAGTTCCAGCAGTTGGTGTTTGCAGCTCGATCCTGGGAGACTTAGGCGTTACCGTTTGTGGTAAAACTGAAAGTTAACAGAACTCTCCTTTAAGAAAAGGGTTTTCCTAATTTAAGAAGTCCAAGAGGACAAAAGGAGTTGATTTTAGTTTTTGCAGTCTTTTACGGAAGAAGTGAATTGAGTTTTGTTTGTAACTCGTGTTGCACTAAAGACTTGGACTTGAGAGTGAATGCGTCGCATGTCACCCAAAGGGTACCACACTAAACACTCGAGTTATGTGAGGGAAACCCTCCCACAACTCTTTCTCAAGTAGCTTAAGGCTCGTAACACACAACACGTGTTGACCTTTATTAAGTGTTTTAACTGTATTTGAAGATGAGAAGAGAAACAGACTCTCTAAGGGGAATTGACTCGATCCTACAGTTATCATGCAATATTCGTCCTACGGTTGTGGTTAAAAGGGAAACTAACTAATGTTATCATGCATGGTTAGAATCCTAATGTTTGTCATAACTTCTCTTGAATAAGAGAAGTCAGAGTTCCTAGGGGAACATGGCAATGGAAACAACAGTAAACAGGAAAACTGTACAAGAAATTACTGTAAAGATGCATGCAATGCAAGTGATGGAGGAAATGTGTGTGGGGCATAAGCCTCCAAAAGCTCATCTCAACCTCAAGCCAGATATGAATAATAGCAAAGATAATAAAAGAAAGTAAATGCAATCAAACAAACCACAAACTACACAGGCAAGGGAGCGGAGCTCTATCGAATACCAGCAAGCAAAGCCATCTAGTAAAAGTACAAGCAGAGGGAGAAAATCAACCTCTAATGCAATACAAGCAAGGGGAGAAGCTCAACCCTTAGGATGATCTTAGGCTTATTCAACTACATGACCTAATCTAAATGCATCACACCAATAAAGTCACATCAATACAGTTGAACAAGAAGAAAACAGGCAAACAGAGAAAATAAGCCAGCAAACTCCACAGCAGAGCAATCTTCTGACAGCAATCCAATCTAATGTCTGTAACTGTTCTTCAAGTCCACCATCTTCAGGAGAAGGAAAGGAATCTTCGAGCTTTATCAATGCACTCCACCAAGAATGAAGAGAATTAACAAGATTGGTATTTGATAATGGGAAGCAGACGGGAAACCAAAGGAATCCCATCTGACACTCAACCAGTTATCGGAGAATGGCATCCTCAAAAGTTCTACTCATTGTAAATGTCACACATCCCTCCAAAGGAGAGATGAGACTTTAACATGAGGACTTTGAATCATAGGATGGGATGGAAGGTGAATGAAACCAACCATGTTTATTTGAAGAAAAAACTATTTCTAAAGCTCTCTCCTAAAATCCCTAATCTCGTAAGCTACAAAAAGCTAACAAAAATAAAATAAAAGCTTCAATCCAAGCTCCACCAGCCACTCCACAAAAGCTTCATCATGTCCATGATATCCTCCAATAAGAACCAGAAGCCCACCATGCAAGAAAAGCCCACTTTGAGTCCATTCTGAATCAATCACCAAAGTTGAAGCACCAAATGAACAATCAACTTGAGTATTCTATCTAAAATATCAAAACACATCCTAAAAATCCAATTGTTTTTCTATGGGAACATGCATTTGTTAATGATCTACAGTTCAAAAATCAGGACCTAATTCAATCTCTAAGTCCTCTAATAAAATCCTAAGTTGAAAGGTATCACTAAAGAGATCCACTAAAGAGTACTCCTAAACACCTACACTAAAATCTCGTTTAAAATGATTTAAAAATCATAAAAAAAATCACACAATACCAACAACATGTATACAACCATCCTGTAAAATCTCAAGATCAAACTCCAAAATATGAGAGAGAAATAAAATAGACAAAATCAGCACACAATTATTCCACCATTAAAACCATATTACACTAGAAAATATGCAATAAAATGGAAAATGCATGGAAAATTAAAATGAAAAGTGTTGCACCCCAAAATTTGCCCAATATTTCTTTACCTAGCTTATGTTTCATTTCATTCACACTAGCATTATCATTTGCATTTCATTGACATGTATGCAGGAGATCAAGAGGTATGATTACCAACCAAGAGCTACACAAGAGTTTGAAGCTAGCTAAGAAGGTTATTCAAGTGTTCAAGGGTAGATATCTTTGTCAGAGAAGTTAAAAGATCCCCAGAGAGAGTAGTTGAAGCCAAGTGTGTAGGTCTCCTAACTTGAGAGTTGTGGGAGCTCCTCAGATGATTCTGAAGCCAGGAATGTGGACTTGAAGCCTTGAGAGAGCTTATGAGATGTCTTGAAATCCATCATGGAGCCTATACAGGTCATTGTACAAGATTAAGAAGACCTAGCCATGAGTGGTGTAATTAGGGTTTGACTAGGTCAACCCTAGGGCAACTAATGATTTGAACAAGGTTGAGACCTAATTCAAGGGACATGTGATCATGTATTGACACATTGAGATGTTATAAGGATGATTCCAAGGTCAACTCATCATGATTGAAGAGTTTGAGAAGTTTCAAGCTAGGGTTTCTAAGGCTTGACAGTGTAAAATCCCCTAGTTTGACCCCTATCCTCAAGGAAGTTTAGCTCAAGATGTGATTTTCATCTCATCTTACCCCCAATATTAATGTTTTAGATCTTGTTCTTAGCTTTAATTTGAGTACTAGAAGTCCTTGATAGGATTTGTAGAACTCAAGTTATGACTTTGACAAGTTACAGGTCATCTGAGGTATGTGAATCTGGGGGCTTGAAAGTTACCCAACTTGCATCAAACTTTTGCCCAAGAAGGATGATTCCTATGAACTTCTGGTCAACATTAATGTTGCTCCTTATCCTCTTAGCTTTCTATAGAGTACTAGAAGTCCTTGATAGTATTTGTACAACTCAAGTTATGGCTTTGACAAGTCAAGGGCATTTTGGTCATTTGGAGATTACAGGTCATTTCAACCATAAAGCCATAACTCCTATTTCCAAGCTTCGAATGGAAAAATCTTCAACATCAAACTTGTTCAAAATGATGTTTTAAGGCTAGTAAGGAGGTCATGAGATGATGGAAATGCTTGTAGCTCAAAGTTGCAAAAATGACCTAAAATAAGGGCATAAGTTAAATAAACCAAAGTTGGAAATTGAAATTTTCAATCTACACATCCAAACCATGGCATGTAATATATCATTTTGACTCTAGAAAACATTTTAAGAACATTGGTTTAGCCACATTTTTGAGTTGAGATTCAATTTGTGGACTTGCTTTGAAAAGTAATGACTTGCATATTAAGCAACATTTGCAAAACTCAAAATCAAGGCATGAGCAAGGCCCTTGGCAAGCTAAACTCTTTCAAAATGTCACTAGGGGAGAAATTGAAAGTGAATGAGGTTGGTTTCAAGCTGCAAACAGAATTATGCATATCATGAGATGTGTTTGAAAATCTCATGACATGAGAAGTGGAAACTCTCATTAGAAGGATTTAGAGGGTTCTAGATCATCCAAACCTCACCTATATATTGAGTAGAGTTGATCCAATGCAAAGGTCGGTGATGATTGAAGGAGAGAGCATAGAGTGAGATTGAAATTTCATAGCTTGCAAGTGCAATCGGTTTCACCAAATTCTTCACTCTTCATCCATTTTCTTGATTGAAACTTCTTCCATGGATGTTAAGGAGTGATTCCAGATCATAATCAAGAAGGATTCGTGGCTAATTGGTGCTCTTGAATTCAGAATTTTCCACCTGCAACTCACCATCGGGTTTCAAGATTCAAGCACTTTCAACTGGTTCTTTTGCATACAGAAGTAAGGAAAAGGTTCATTGATCGTATTTGCAAGATTGGAGAGCTTGAATTGGAGGTTTAGTGCATCTGTTCATCCAAGATTTTCAGGTTGGTAACTTTCTTCCTCTAGCATGAATTAGGTAGAATCATGTTGAATTAAGGTGTTAGAAGTATTGTAGAATGGTGTAGGATGGATTTCAGATAGTTAACTTGATAATTAGTGACAAAATAGGTGCATTACCATTTTCGGTTGAGATTTGGATATGGTGAATCTTGAGGATTTAGGTTGAATAAAGGGTATGGTTGAACTCGTGACAAGATTTGGGACAAGATTCATGTTTTGACCTGTTGGAATGGAGGCCTGTAGAAAGAATTAGGGTTGGGGATGGTGACCGGAGCACCACCGGCGGTGGCCGGAGCTGGGCGCGAAGTTGCAGAGGTTTGAAAGGTAGAAGATGATGTTAGGACCATCAGATCTTGGTTGGACCTTTGACTAGAAGCTTATCCAACGGCCACGTTTTAAACTTAGCTTGTGAAGGATCTGAAGAAATGAAACGCAGCGTTTCATTTAATCAGTGGTTTTGGGCTTAATGAATTATCCACTATCCACACCCCCTGATGGCCCAACCCATGATTTGTACTGATTCTGGTTACTATCCACACCGTGCCTTTATTCTTTTATTTGGATTTTCTTTATTTTTTTCATTTTATTCATGGTCCTTGAAAAATTCATAATAAATTGAAAATTAATCCAATTAATCCCATTCTTTTTGCATTTTACTCATGATTGAGTCTAGTATCTTTTAGAGAAAAAATATTTTCATTTCATGTATTTTCTGATTTAATGGGAGTTTTACATTTTTATTGATATTAAAATCGTTATGTTTGATACATATTTTGTGGAATTTAGTGTGATCACTTGGTGATGATTTTGAGCCTAATTTTTTGTGTGTGATTAGGTTAGACATGTATGCTCCCATAGTATTTTTATCACATTTTTGTGATAAAAATAGGTGTGCTTTCTAGATTGATATTTAGGTGCTTCCTTTTAGGGTTTAGGTTTGATACCTTGTAATGTAGAATTTAGTTCTAGGTCTAATATGATGATTTGTTCTCTGAAATTAATATGGTAGAGTCATGATTGACCTAGATTCCCTTAGGAATTTTTGTAGAAATTTATAGGATAGTTTCCTATTTTTGATTGATTTTAGTTTAGTTGCTAGTTTTAGATGATTCTAAGGCACTAACTCAACTAGTTTAACTCCTTTAGTCCCCTTAGATTAGGGTTTTTGATTGGTTTGCCTTTGGTTGATATTGAAGACAAGTTGAAGACAAGGTGAGGATGCTTGATATTGCTTGAAGTTGCTTGGAGCTAGGATTTGCTTGTGCCTGGAGGTGTCTGATGAAGGTTTAGGAGATAGGAGCCATAGGGAGAGCCTTAGGGTTAGAATGATTTCTTTCCCAAATATGGAAAGTATCTTGTGCTTCCATTCCTCCCAATGACTAAAAGTCCTTCTCAGATATTCACATCCCTCCTTTGGAAGGATGAGTGGCTTTATCTGGGAAGTAGAACTTTGAGGGAACCAGTCTCTCATAATGATGAACCCTTGCAGGCTTCCTTTGGTTGTCAGTAAGCTGTTTATCATTTTCCCTCATCCTGTTAAATCAATTGTCTTCTGGTTTGAGTATCTTGAAAGATGTTGGGCTTGAGTTTGAAGATGAGAACTTCATTGAAGAGTGTGGAAGAGGATGATCCCTTGAGCATTGCCATTGCAGCTGAAGCTTGAAGAGCAAGAAGAACAAGTTGATACTTAAATTCAATGGAGATTGAGTGAAGAGCTGAGGCTTGAAGATTGCAAGATGAAGTTGACACTTCCATGTGACTGAAGGTTACTCTGAGAATCTGAAGCTTGTAGGAGGAGAAGACCAAGTTGATACTGGTAAAGCAAGGAGAGCTGAAGCTTGAAGACTAAGTTGATACTTATGAAGAGGACTCAATTGAGAGTAAGTGTGGAGCTGAGGCTTGAGGATTAAAGGATAAGTTGACACTTACCTTGGTGCTTGGAGAGCCTGAGGGAATCAAGTTGATACTTGTAGTTAGAAGCAAAGCCTGAGGGTGGAATTGACTAAGGAGCTGAAGCTTGAAGAAGGAGGATAAGTTGAAACTTATGTTGATGGGCTGAAACCTGGAGAAGCAAGTTGATACTTGGCATGAAGGGTGATTGAAGCCTGAAGACTGGGTTGCTGTCAGATGAGCTGAAGCTTGGAATTGAAGGAGAGGGGTTGATCTGCTTTCTTGTCTGTTTTCTTTTCTGTATTGCTGATGTGCCTTGTTTGACTTGCTTGATGCATTAGAATAAGTTCATATCTAGACTGACTTTAAATTTGGAGCACGATTGCACTAGAGGTTGAGTTTCTCCCTCTGCTTGTATTGTTACTGTATGGCTTTGCTTGCGGGTATTCGGTAGAGCCCATCTCCCTTGCCCATGTGGTTTATCTTGCTTGATAGCATGTTATTTTATTTTCTCTATATGATTACAGTCTCTTATATTCTGCTTGATAGCATGTTGTTATTGTTTCTGTATGATTGCAGTTATTCATATCTGGCTTGAGGTTGAGATGAGCTTGTGGAGGCTGTTGCCCCACACACATTTCCTCCCTCACTTGCATTGCATGCACTTTACAGTCGTTTACTGTTTACTGTTTAAGCTTATGCTTTATCTGTTTCTGTTTACCATTGATATGATCCCTTAGGACTCTCATTCCTTTGATAAGGAAGTGATGATTAGAACTTTAGGTTGAAACCTATGCATGATAACTTCTAGGAGTTCCCTGTTTCAAACCTCAACTATAGGATGAATCCTTGGCATGACAACAGTAGGACTTGATAGTCTCCCTTAGTTGAGCCTGTTCTCTTCTCATCTCAAAACAGCTTAAGATACAGTAATCATGAATGATTTCTTTCGTACGTTACGAGCCTTAAGCTATCTGAGAAAGGATTGTTGGAGAGTTTCTTTTCAACAGTCTGGATGTTTAGTATGGCACCCTTTGGGTGACATGCGACGCATTCACTCTCAGGTCATAGTCTTTAGTGCGATTGAAATTGCAAACACAATAAAAAACACTTCTTCCGTAAAAGACAGAAAACAAACTTCAAACCTTTTTGCCCCGTGGGCCCATGATCCAAAGGAAAGCTTTTCTGAAGAAAAGAGTGTCGTTAAACTTCAGCGCCACCGCAAACAGGCTTTGTCCCTAACTGCTGGAACTGTTGTTTAACCTACTCGATAAAACAGATGAATCTGAATTCCCGTAATCCGTATTAGCCCGAACTACGTAAGCTCTGATCTCTCATATCTGTTGAGAGTACGTAAGCACAATACTGATATATTGGCAAGCCACCTTCCCCGTAACCCGTCATAGGTCGAACTACGTTGACTCTGATTTCTCATTCTCTGATGAGAATACGTAGGCATAAAGCGCGACGCTTTGCCGAGTCATTTTCTTTTCTGTTTAAGCCAGCCTTGATAGGTAGATAGAGAAACCAACTCGTCCAGTAAACACAACAAGTGTGGATCCCATCGAGTACGATGGACGTGAGGGGTGCTAATACCTTCCCCTTGCGTAACCGACTCCCGAACCCAGACAATGATTGCGATGACCTTGTCTTATACCTTTTCGTCAGGTTTTTCCGATCGTTTCCTTTCCCGTTCCGAGGGATAAATAACGAAAGGTGGTGACTCTTCTGTTTTGCCGGCACCTTATTTTCGCGGAAGCGACAGCTGGCGACTCTGCTGGGGACTTGATAGTTTCTTGGGATCCAACGTCCCGTATGCAAGTCAGTTTGGGGATCTGACGTCCCCTGAGAGAGTCAATCCTAGCGCTTGTATGATTACTTGTTGGGTTGTGTTTATTTATCGCATTTTATTTCCCGCACTTTATTTTCAGTATGATATGATTATCTGTGCTGTTGTGTGAGGGGCATTCTGATGAGTGAGAAGCCAGACCCAGGCTTGAGTGAACATAGAATTAGTTGTGGAAATTAGTGGGCGCGTGCTTGCTTGGCAGGCACTAGTGTCTCATGAAATCCACGCTCAGACGAGGTTCTCCCGGTTGACTTCTTTTTCAACCCTTTGGGTTGAGGGGGTTGTTGGTTTGGAGGATTGTCGACTCTGGGGACCGATCATTTGGGATTCAGCCGAGTGAGGCCGCTACATGAGCTGGTGATGCCACACCTTCTGGGTATCGTATCACCCCTCTTGAATGTCTGTGACGCTGATGACCGCATAGGATGCCGAACTTGAGTAAGTTTAGGTCCGTACCTGTGAGCAGGGTTGGGTTTGTTGCAGGAAACTTTGACCTTCAGACTACCTGGTTTTCTTGATAGTGAATCAGTTTTGTTGGTACCGGAGGTTCTCATCATCAGATAGATGGTTGTTCTTGACAGAGCGAGCTTTGGTCCTGTATCAGAGGACCTCGTATTCAGAGATGTGTATTTGTTCTTGACAGAGCAGGTTTATGATTGGGGTATGAAGATCTCATCAGCAGATGTATGGTTGTTCTTGACAGAGCAGAGTTTTGGTCTTGTATCAGAGGTCCTTATTATCAGATGTTTGTCCTTGACAGAGCAGATTTATGGTCCTATATCAGAGGTCCTTTATCAGATGTTTGTTCTTGACAAAGCAAACTTATGGTCCTATATGTGTGTGTTCTCGACAGAGCAGATTTGTAGTCTGATACCAGGGTTTTCTTCTTATCAGAGAAAGTGGTTGTTCTTGATAGAGCAGGATTATGATTTTGTTGATGCAGAATCTCCACAGCACAGTTGCCTTGATCTCCTGCTGCATGATTGCATTTTACATTGCTTTGCATACTCATTTGCATTTCATTAACGTGTGTCTGTGTTGCAGGTACCGTTTCCCCCGATCCAGGATTTCTTGCCTCCTATTGTATTGTTATGGGTTCTCTGAGGAAAACCGTGGCTTACAAGCTCCCTGCCCCTGATGTGGTTCAGCTGACTGGTTTGATTGCTTTAGCAGATGATTCTGTGAGAGATGAATTCAGAAAGTCTTACGACAAATCGCTCAGTTTGGTTCGTAAACCTTCTGCGTTCGAGTTGAATGGGTTGCACGCTCTGCTGCAGTTCTACGATCCTCTGTTGAGATGCTTTACTTTCCAGGATTTTGTTCTCGCACCTACGCTAGAGGAATATGCTGATTTGTTAGGTGTGCCTATCAAGAGGCAGATGCCTTTTGTTCACATGGATGCTGAGCCTAATCTGGCTAGTCTAGCTCCGTCACTTCATCTGGATGCCTCCGAGTTGGTATTGTCTAGTTGGAACAAGGTTCCTGGTTTTTCCTTGCAGTTCCTAGTGGGAAAGGCTCAGCAGTGCGCCAAAGACGGATGTTGGGTCGTGTTCAACGCCATTCTTGCTCTGTGCATATATGGCATCATTCTGTTCCCCAATATTCCCGACTTTGTGGACTTCGACGCATTTCGCATCTTTGCTCCAGGGAATCCAGTCCCTACCTTGATAAGAGATGTCTACCATTCCATCCACTACAAAAACGAGAACAGGAGGGGTAAGAATGTCTCGTGCTGTGTGCCCCTACTCTCTAAATGGCTTGATAGTCATCTACCCAAGAAGGGTCCCTTTGCTTCGTCTGCGGCCACAGCTGAGTGGTCCGAGCGTTTGATGAGTCTATCTGCAGAGGATATTGCCTGGTTTGACAGAGATAGGTTGGGTACCGAGATTATCTTCAGCTGCAGCGGATTTTCGAACGTGCCTTTGATAGGCAGGAAGGGATGCATAAACTATAATCCGTCTTTGCTGGTCCGACAGTTCGCTTATGCTTTGAGAGCTCCGCCGAAGGATGAAGAGGTGCAGGAATCTCTGTACCTCACTGGTCTTCTAGAAGGGGATATGTTATCTAAGCTTCAGCGCGCTTGGAATGGCATCAGTAAGAGGGTAAAACCATTGCTGGGGAGAAGCAATAGTCAAGCCTACCCTCCGTATGTGGCATGGATCAGAGCCAGAGCAGATGCTATAGGGATGCCGTTTTTTCTTGCCAAGCCAGAAAGCCCTCCAGTGATTGAAGAGCCTACCACCATGCCCATTCAGCAGCATAATCAGGTGTTAGCTGAGCGAGATGAATTGAAGAGGGCAAATGAAGAATTGGAGAAAGAATTGGCTCAGCTCAGAAGCGAGAGAAACGAAGCCGTTCATTCCTTCAAGAGGAAGACCGAGCTAGTGAACCAGTTGGGGACAGATTTGACTAAGCAGATAGCTGAGCGTGAACGCATGGGTCGAGACTTCAAAGTTGTCAACGATGTACTGGCCACGAAGAAGCAGCACTTGGACGAAGCGTATCGGAGGATATCCAGGTTTAACCAGCACTGGAAGGCCTCCCTAGCCACCAGGAAAGAGCGGGAGGATAAGCTGATGCAACGGATCTCCAAGCTGAAAGCCCAGGTGAAGGCTAGTGAGAAGAGGTTTGATGAAGAAACCGCTCGCCGATATGCCGCTGAAGGCCAGCTTAACAAAGCTCTCGCTAACCTGAAGGAGCGCAAACTGATGTTTGAATTCAAGAAGCGGAAGCTAGAAGATTGTTTCGGCGAAGGAGCATGGGAAGATTCGGTCGAAGGTCTTCAGTACACCATTATGCAGAGGGAGTTGCTCGTCGAAGGGTTGCTCACTCGGCCTGATCATCCGGAAATGAAGGGGTTGTTAGAAGAGTTTCGCGCCCGTGGCCGTGCTTAACTATTTGTATTCCTTTTGTTTGATCATTGTTGTATGCTGACCATCATCAGGCTTGTTGGCTGGGGTCATGCTATTGATTCATCTTGTACTCACTGATGTCGTGTACTGCCTTGATGGGCTTTCTTTATATATATGAGATGTTATTTCCATGATTGGACTCGGACTTCTTATTATCAGCACTGGCACTCAGGCACTAGGATCGGGGGAAACCTCCCTAACACACAGACACACGTTTGCATTTGCATGAAGCATTTGCATAGCGAGCACTTTGTCGTTTTTCCTAACCCTTTTGTGTTTTCAGGTTGTTTCAGGTTGTTCCAGGATTGATCAGAGACCTATTCACCGCTATCCGACCAGAGCAAATCAAACCAGAATCATGGAGCAAGTGCAAACTGATGTTCAGGAACTCCGCGAAAGAATGGATCGCTTCATGGAGCTCATGCAAGTGGTCGCCAATGGCCAGGATCAACTCAGAACCTTGGTTCAGCCTCTGATTTCAAGGGTTGATAGTAATGGCGTACTCCATGGTGGGACCGTGCCTACTCCTCCACCAGTTGAAACTCCTCAAAATGGCGTCCCCGTGACCGGGGGGAATGGCAGTGCCAACGGCAATGTGATAGTTAGCACGGGACTCAATGGTAATACGACGGGCGTCGGTAATGGGAGTCTTGAAGCTAACGTCAATGCTGGGCTGGGCAACGGCAATGCGGGTGTTGGAAATCTGTTTGGGCCTCATCCATGGTTAGAAGATCGTCAAGACGATGTGTTCTCTCAGAGAGGTGCTGAAGGGGAGCTGACTGCTGAAGCACGGCTTAGGTTCAAGGCACTCGAGGATAAGATGAGAAATATCGAGAACCAGAACACCCTGGGCGTTGATATGTCCAAGTTGGGACTGATTGCTGATTTCAAGGTGCCTCCCAAGTTCAAGGTACCTGACTTTGAAAAGTACAAGGGCACCACTTGCCCTCGCGTCCACCTGAGATCATATTACAGAAAAATGTCAGCTCATTCTGATGACGAGAAGTTGCTGATGCACTTCTTTCAGGACAGTCTGTCCGGACCCTCCCTTGAATGGTACATGAGTCTGGAACCTACCAGTGTGCGCACGTGGAAGGACCTTGCTGAAGCATTTGTGCACCACTACCAATACAATAGCGACTTGGCCCCGAACCGAGTCCAACTGTAGAATCTGTCGCAAAGGAACAACGAAGGGTTTAAGGAATACGCCCAGCGATGGCGTGAATTGGCAGCCAGGGTTCAGCCGCCGATGGTTGAACATAAGCTTGTGCAGATGTTCGTAGCCACCCTCCCAGGGGTTTACTATGAGAAATTGGTCAGCGGTATGTACGGAACCTTCTCAGATCTCATTATCACAGGTGAGCACATTGAAAATGGGATCAAACTCGGGAAAATTCAAGGTGAGTCATCCTCAGCTGGAGGAGGTGGAAACAAACCTTATGGTGTCAAAAGACGAGAAGGAGAAACGAGCGTTGTGACCAACGCTCGAAGGAAGGGTAAAGGCCCTCACCAACAGGTGGCCAGCATAACTATCCCGGCAGTTCAACAGCCACAGCAGCAGCAGCAACAGCAGCAATCGAATCAACAAGGGTACAAAAAATATCAGAACAGGGCACCTCTTTCGAGTCGTCACCTCGAAACACCGCCCATGTCGTACGCTCAACTATTACAGACTTTGCTTTAGTTGCAGTTAATCTAGAAGAGTACCTTGGCTCCCTTGATAGGGGCACCTCCGTCAGGTTATGACGCTAACGCAACTTGTGAGTTTCACTCAGGGGCACCAGGCACACAGTAGAGAACTGCAAAGCCTTTAAGCATAAGGTGCAGGACATGGTGGACGCTAAGATCATCAACTTCTCAGATAATGTGCCAAACGTCACGAAGAACCCTATGCCGAATCATAGGGGAGGTGGAGTAAACGCCATTATTGAAGACGAGAACTTGGATGTGTTGACTGACGTCAGAGATCTGAAGACGCCGCTTAGCTTCGTTAAAGCTAAGTTGATGAAAAGAGGTTTCTTTCCAGGCTGCGGAGAGCTGTGTATGGGTTGTGCGACTAGTCTTGACGGATGCGAACAATTGATAGAGGGAATTCAAAGTCTGATGACTGAAGGGATTTTACAGTTCAGCCGGAGGGCCGAATGTGGATCGGGAGAGGTAATGCTGAAGCAAGATGACGAGGTTGCCACCATCACCATCCCTCGCCAGACAATAACTATTTCTGCACCAAGATCGCCCACGATCACCATCACCAAAGCTGGGCCAATACCGTTTGAAAGCACTAATGCTGTCCCATGGCATTACGGGGCTGAAGTCTACTGCAATGGACAAAAGTTGGAACTAGAACCGTTTGGGTCGTCTGTGGAGAACCTAGTGGGCGTTATTGGAATCACTCGCAGCGGGAGAGTGTTTGCGCCACTTGAGGTCGTGGCGGATAAAGCAGACAGAGCTGATGCAACTGATAAAGGGAAGAGTAAAGTCGTCGAAGAGATCCCTCGCGGGGTAGAAAAAGACTTACTTGTTAAAGACGCTGAAGAATTTATGAGGTTGATTAAAAAGAGTGACTACAAGATCGTGGATCATCTCCATCAGACACCCTCGAAAATTTCCATCCTGAATTTGTTGCTGTGTTCTCAAGCACACCGCAACGTGCTGCTGAAGGTGTTGAATGCCGCGTACGTACCGCAGGAAATATCGGTAAACCAGCTGGAAGAGGTCGTAGCCAACGTGAATACTGGAAATGGGTTAGGGTTCACTGACCTAGAGCTGACGCCGAAGGGAAGGAATCACAATAGCGCCCTGCACATCTCGATAGAGTGTAGGGGAACGATTATGTCCCACGTGTTGGTAGACACTGGGTCGTCGCTCAATGTCCTTCCGAAGAAGGCATTGATGAAGTTGGATACTCGCGGAGTGATTTGCACACCCAGTGATCTGGTTGTGAAAGCGTTCGATGGAACCAAACGCCATGTTTTCGGGGAGGTGACCCTGCCAATCCAAGTCGGGCCGGAAACGTTCGATGCAATCTTTTACATTATGGACATCATGCCTGCCTACAACTGTCTCTTGGGTCGGCCATGGATCCATTCGGATGGTGTCGTGACCTCCACATTGCACCAGAAGCTCAAGTACGCTTTCGGAGGTAGCATCGTGACTGTATGTGGCGAGGAAGATATAATGGTGAGCCATTTGTCGTCCTTCAAGTATGTCGAGATGGATGGGGAAATCCACGAAACCCTATGCCAAGCGTTCGAAGCTGTTAAAGTCAAGGACGTAGCTCCTGCAATCACTGAAAAGCCAGAGATGACTCTCTCCTCCTTCAAGGAAGCCCGGTCTGTTGTCCAGGCCGGATCTACCCCAGGCTGGGGGCGAATTTTGGAGATGCCTAACAAGCAAGACAAGTTTGGGTTGAGGTATTCTCCTGGAGCTGAAGCCTCTTCTTCTAGCAGTGCGTCGCGAGGTAAAGGGCTGATCCAGTTTACCAGTGGCGGGGTGATATTTGAAAGCGTCAACGCGGTGTCTGAAGATAGCGGAGATAGCGACTGTGACTTAGACTCTTGGATCCAGCCAGGCGAGAGCCTCAACAACTGGTCCGTCAAGGATATCATCCAGATGACAAGCGAAGAGTAATGATTTACTTTTTCCAATCATTGTACAACCCTATGTCCTACCCGGGGCATAGTGGTTTTATTGTCAGGGCCTTGTTTGATTATGTACATGCATTTTATCAATAAATCAAAAGGCGTTTTTCTTTGTATTCAAATATTGTGATCTCTGTTATTCCTGTTTTATATTTTTTTTGAAAAACAATAAAACGACAATGGGGTTTGTGCTAACCTGCATATCCTTGTTTTAAGCTTAACCCTTGTTATTGCAGGATCCACATAACAGATGACATCGACTCTGGACCTTCTACGGCTCACTTCGACTTCGATTGCCCGATCTATCAAGCCGAAGAAGAGATTGATGAAGATTAAGACCTTCCTGAAGAGTTGGCCCGCTTGTTGAAACAAGAAGAGAAAGTTATTATGCCTCATGAAGAGGAAATCGAGATGGTGAATCTGGGTTCTAAAGAACTAGTCAGGAACGTCAGGATAGGGGCTGCATTGCAGAGTGATGTGAAGCAGAGATTGGTCGAGATGCTAAGAGAGTATAGTGACGTCTTTGCTTGGTCGTACGAAGATATGCCCGGACTTGACACTGACATCGTGGTCCACCACTTGCCGCTGCGAGAAGATTGTCCTCACGTTAAGCAGAAGCTTAGGAGGACGCGACCAGATATGGCCGTCAAGATCAAAGAAGAAGTGCAAAAGCAGCTTGATGCTGGCTTCTTAGCGGTCACGACTTACCCTCCGTGGGTCCCCAACATAGTACTTGTACCGAAGAAGGACGGTAAGGTACGAATGTGCGTCGATTATCGGGATTTGAATAGGGCGAGCCCTAAAGATGATTTCCCGCTGCCTCATATTGATGTGTTGGTCGACAATACAGCCCAGTTCTCCGTGTTTTCGTTCATGGATGGCTTCTTCGGTTACAACCAGATCAAGATGGCGCCGGAGGACATGGAGAAAACTACGTTTATCACTCCCTGGGGAACATTCTGCTACAAGGTAATGCCTTTCGGTCTAAAGAACGCAGGGGCCACTTACCAACGAGCAATGGTTACTTTGTTCCATGATATGATTCATCATGAGATTGAAGTCTATGTTGATGACATGATTTCGAAGTCCCAAACGGAGGAGGGACATCTGGTCAATTTGCTGAAGCTCTTTGAGAGGCTTAGGAAGTTCAGGTTGAGGCTGAATCCTAACAAGTGTACTTTCGGAGTACGGTCCGGAAAGTTACTGGGGTTTATCGTGAGTGAAAGAGGCATCGAGGTTGATCCTGCGAAAATAAAAGCCATACAAGAAATGCCAGTGCCAAAAACAGAAAAAGAAGTTCGTGGGTTCCTGGGCAGAATAAACTACATTGCAAGGTTTATTTCTCAGCTCACGGCCACGTGTGAACCGATGTTCAAACTATTAAAGAAAGATCAGGCGATTGTCTGGAACGAGGATTGCCAGAAGGCATTTGACAAGATAAAACAATATCTGCAGGAACCTCCAATCTTGATACCCCCAGTGGTTGGACGACCTCTAATCATGTATGGGGTGTGTTCTCGGTCAACACGACGATACGGGCATAAAGGAGCATGCCATTTACTACTTGAGTAAAAAGTTCACAGACTATGAATCTCGTTACTCGATGCTGGAGAAAACGTGTTGTGCACTAGCCTGGGCTGCCAAACATTTACGACGGTACATGCTCAATCACACCACCATGCTAGTTTCGAAGATGGATCTGATCAAGTACGTCTTCGAGAAGCAAGCGCTTTCGGGCAGGATTTCCAGATGGCAAATGGTGTTGACGGAATATGACATTCAGTACGTGTCCCAGAAGGCCATCAAGGGAAGCGTATTGTCTGATTACCTTGCCAAACAGCCGATCGAAGATTATCAGCCGTTGAAATTTGAATTCCCTGATGAGGATATCATGTTTCTCAAAGCGAAAGATTGCGATGAACCGCTGCCCGACGAGGGTCCAGACTGGAAATCCCAGTGAAAATTGATATTTGACGGGGCGGTTAATTCTTATGGAAGTGGCATCGGGGCGATCATCACGACTCCCCACGGATCCCATATCCCGTTTACGGCGAGACTGACGTTTCCAGTCACAAATAATGAAGCGGAGTACGAAGCATGCATCATGGGTCTAGAAGAAGCAATTGATTTGAGAATCAAGAACCTAGATGTATATGGTGACTCGGCACTTGTGATCAACCAGATTAAAGGGGAGTGGGAGACTCGTCAATCGAATTTGGTGCCGTACATGAATTATGCAAGAAGGCTACTTCCGTTCTTTGATCGAGTGGAACTCCATCATGTGCCCAGGGCCGAGAATCAAATGGTTGATGCCTTAGCCACGTTGGCTTTAATGTATAAAGTCAATTTTTGGAATGAAGCTCCAAGAATTGTCCTTTCTCGTCTTGATAGACCTGCATTCATCTTTGCGATCGAGGAAGCCTCCGATGGCAAGCCATGGTTCCATGATATCTAGACCTTCCTTATGACTAAGGAGTATCCTATGGGAGCGTCAACCCAGGATAAGAAGACTCTGAGGAGGCTGTCTGGAAATTTTTATCTCAATCCTGATGGAGTTTTGTATAAAAGAAACCACGATCTCGTGCTACTCAGGTGTGTAGATGAGAAAGAAGCGAGTATGCTCATGGAAGAGGTCCATGAAGTCACATTTGGTACGCACGTCGGCGGGCATGCTATGACAAGAAAGATCCTGAGAGCAGGATACTACTGGCTGACGATGGAATCGGATTGCTTCAAATTCGCGAAGAGGTGTCATAAATGCCAGATTTATGCTGATAAAGTTCATGTGCCGCTGTGCCTGTTGAATGTCATGTCCTCCTCGTGGCCGTTCTCCATGTGGGGCATCGACATGATAGGCAAGATCGAGCCTACTGCATCCAACGGTCATCGCTTCATTCTAGTAGCTATCGACTACTTCACCAAGTGGGTGGAGGCAGCCTCATATGCTAATGTGACCAAGCAGGTGGTGGCTAAATTCATAAAGAGGGATATCATCTGTCGTTACGGAATTCCCGAGCGGATCATTACGGATAATGGTTCGAATCTGAATAACAAGATGATGAAGGAGCTGTGCCAGAGTTTCAAGATTGAACACCACAACTCGTCTCCTTACCGGCTGAAGATGAATGGCGCCGTTGAAGCGGCCAATAAGAACATCAAGAAGATTGTTCAGAAGATGGTTGTGACCTACAAAGATTGGCACGAGATGCTGCCATTTGCATTACACGGTTATCGTACAACGGTACGTACATCAACCAGGGCAACTCCTTTCTTCTTAGTGTACGGTATGGAAGTTGTCCTACCGTTGGAAGTAGAGATCCCTTCTTTGCGAGTTTTGGCTGATGTGAAACTCGACGAGGCAGAATGGATTAAGAACCGTCTAAACCAACTCAGCCTGATGGACGAGAAGAGGTTGGCATCGATTGCACATGGTCGTCTGTACCAAAGCCGAATGAAGAAAGCTTATGATAAGAAGGTGCGTCCTAGAAGCTTTCAGACGGGTGATCTCGTCCTAAAGAAGATTCTTCCTCCACACTCCGATCACCGGGGCAAGTGGACTCCGAATTACGAAGGTCCGTACGTCGTCAGCAGGGTCTTTTCGGGAGGAGCTTTGTTGTTATCCACGATGGATGGCGAAGATTTTGCATCCCCGGTGAACGCGGACGCAGTTAAAAAATACTTTGCTTAAAAATGACTCGCTGGAAAGAAAAAGAGCATCCAGGAAAAAAGGGGCATCCTAGCGAACCATAAAAAAGGAAAAAGGTTCGGGAAAAAATTAGGGATATAAATTGAAAAAAATGTACACCCGCAAAGTCAAAAACCCGGATGGACGACTTTGGCAAAAAAAGGGTATCCCGGTGAATCGAAAACCCGAAAGGGCGATTCAGGCAAAAGTTAGGGATTTGAAAAAGCAAATGACTGCGTTCCGCGTGTGGACTTTCATTGTTTAGTGGTTTGGAAGACATGAGGGCCGCTTATCTGAATCAATCTCTTCTGAAGCTGAAGCGTCGGAGAAGCATCGAAGTCGTGTGGGTCATAGAGGGATCAACTCACGGTGTTCGTCTACGCCTCGTTGCCGACATGTGTATATACTGATGTATATTTATGTTTTATTTTTGTGCGGCTTCCTTATTCCAGGAGCTTGCATCTATTGTAAAACATTTTTACCCATTCAGGGGTTTGTTATCAATAAAATGTATACTATTCAGCAATTCTGTTTGTCTGTTTAGCATTTATCTGTTTTGTTTGCGAAAAAGAACGCCGATGTTTTTGACAAAATGCACATATATAAACTTACTGGCCTAGGCCACTGATTGTTGAAACAATGAATTACTTAAACATTGTCACAAGATGATAACCTTGATAGGTCCCTTTGAGAAGGGTATCTTGTCTGTTTGTTTGTGTTGTTACAGGTGTAGCATATTCCAGGCAGTACGCCGTACGCATCCCCAAGCAGGATGATTCCTTCTTCCCCATCAAAGTTCAGCAGCCTCTCCCCACAGAGTCTGAACGTGAGATCGTAAGCATTGATATGTCTCCCCGGGCAGAGAGGATTCTCTCCCCAGTCAAGTACACCCCGAAGGGTCGCCATCTCCCTAGCTGAGTCATATACTGAAGTGTGCAGCAATTGATAGTTCCAGACTGAAGTCTCCTGCAGAATTGAGATTCCCCACAGAGTCGTACTCCCCCTAGCAAGCAGGATGATTCCTTCTTCCCCAGCCGAGTTTGCAGATCCCCAAGAGAGCCGAGTCCTTGGAAGCCATTCAGGCCATGATTGGTTTTCCCCAGTAGAATGTTGAATAACTGATGCTGTATTTCCCCACCGGAGTCGTTACCTCCAGAAAGCTATGGCTGCGAATGTCGTGCAGTTTATTTCTGCGATTGACATCGCTTTCCTCAGCAGGTCTGGGTTCTCGTAGAGCTTCGCTCCCCTACAGCAGTCAAATGAAGTTCGCTTCCCCATGCGGAGTCCGATTGAGATTGGCGTGACCTTTTCTCTGTGGCAGGATGATTCCTTCCCCCACCAGAGTGGTTCTTTCTCCTTGACGGGAGGATTCTCCCTTCAGCATTTATTTTGCTGACAGGGTCGCAGCATTTTGCATGATTGCATAGCATTTATCAAAAAACGCGTAGCATTTCCACCGTGTGGAGCATTGCATCATTGTCAAAGCATATGCATATGAAACATGAGCTAGGTCGTCACCGTTCTTGTTTTGTAGGTGTTCCTCTGCAGAGTCGCTTGCTCAAGATGATTCTTGAATTCCCCAGCAAAGTCGTTTGCCCAAGATGATTCTTGGATTCTCCAGCGAAGGCGTTCGTTTAAGATGATTCTTAAAATCCCCTGTGAAGTTGCCAGAGAGGGTTGCTCAAGATGATGCTTGGAATCCCCGGCAGAGTGTTTGCTCAGGATGATTCCTGAAACCTCCCGCAGAGTTATTGGTTCAGGATGATTCTTGAAGTCCCCGACGGAATTATTTGTCTAAGATGATTCTTGAAGTCCTCAGCAGAGTTGATTCACCCAGAATGATTTCTGGATCCCCGAAGCAGAGTTACTTGATAGTTCTCCAGAATCCCCAGCGGAGATGTGTCATCCTCAGCAGGTTTCTGAGCAGTGAAGTTGAAACTTCCCCTAAGGACTTGAAGATTGAAGTCCAATCGTATTGACGAAGCAGTTCTCTCAGCTGATGCAGAGTGCCTGGTGGTAGAAGTTCGGATATCCCCAATTGGTTCATGATTGACCGAGAATTTTATTCCCGACTTGCGGATGAAGGCCGGCTGACGCCCGAAAGTCCTCTTTGAATGCCCGATGGTGCGGTTAACTTGATTGTTGACCTGATAAGTCTCGAGGAATCTTGATGCCTGACGGCATGATCGACCATGTATCATCGGTTACCGTGTGACCAACTCCCCAGCTAGTTGGCGTGCAGCTGATATTTCAGTTTTCGAAGATTTGTTCCCGTCAGAGTACCGTGTACTTGTGCAGTTGGCAAATTTTCAGGTTTGTCGGTATTCAACCGTCTCGCACCTTGATTGGTTGAGAGTCGTTCGCTTCTCACCCAGTCAGGTTCAACCCGTTTGAATAGGGGCATCTGTTGCACCCCAAAATTTGCCCAACATTTCTTTACCTAGCTTATGTTTCATTTCATTCACACTAGCATTATCATTTGCATTTCATTGACATGTATGCAGGAGATCAAGAGGAATGATTACCAACCAAGAGCTACACAAGAGTTTGAAGCTAGCTAAGAAGGTTATTCAAGTGTTCAAGGGTAGATATCTTTTTCAGAGAAGTTAAAAGATCCCCAGAGAGAGTGGTTGAAGCCAAGTGTGTAGGTCTCCTAACTTGAGAGTTGTGGGAGCTCCTCAGATGATTCTGAAGCCAGGAATGTGGACTTGAAGCCTTGAGAGAGCTTATGAGATGTCTTGAAAGCCATCATGGAGCCTAGTCAGGTCATTGTACATGATTAAGAAGACCTAGCCATGAGTGGTATAATTAGGGTTTGACTGGGTCAACCCTAGGGCAACTGATGATTTGAACAAGGTTGAGACCTAATTCAAGGGCCATGTGATCATGGATTGACACATTGAGATGTTATAAGGATGATTCCAAGGTTAACTCATCATGATTGAAGAGTTTGAGAAGTTTCAAGCTAGGGTTTCTAAGACTTGACAGTGTAAAATACCCTAGTTTGACCCCTATCCTCAAGGCAGTTTAGCTCAAGATGTGATTGTCATCTCATCTTACCCCCAACATGAATGTTGTGGAGCTTGTTCTTAGCTTTAATTTGAGTACTAGAAGTCCTTGATAGGATTTGTAGAACTCAATTTATGACTTTGACAAGTTACAGGTCATCTGAGGTATGTGAATCTGGGGGCTTGAAAGTTACCCAACTTGCATCAAACTTTTGCCCAAGAAGGATGATTCCTATGAACTTATGGTCAACATTAATGTTTCTCCTTATCCTCTTAGCTTTCTAGAGAGTACTAGAAGTACTTGATAGGATTTGTAGAACTCAAGTTATGGCTTTGACAAGTCAAGGGCATTTTGGTCATTTGGAGATTACAGGTCATTTCAACCATAAAGCCATAACTCCTATTTCCAAGCTTCAAATGGAAAAATATTCAACATCAAACTTGTTCAAAATGATGTTTTAAGGCTAGTAAGGAGGTCATGAGATGATGGAAATTCTTGTAGCTCAAAGTTGCAAAAATGACCTAAAATAAGGGCATAAGTTAAATAAACCAAAGTTGGAAATTGAAATTTTCAATCTACACATCCAAAACATGGCATGTAATATATCATTTTAAATCTAGAAAACATTTTAAGAGCATTGGTTTAGCCACATTTTTGAGTTGAGATTCAATTTGTGGACTTGCTTTGAAAAGTAATGACTTGCATATTAAGCAACATTTGCAAAACTCAAAATCAAGGCCCTTGGCAAGCTAAACTCTTTCAAAATGTCACTAGGGGAGAAATTGAAAGTGAGTGAGGTTGATTTCAAGCTGCAAATAGAATTATGCATATCATGAGATGTGTTTGAAAATCTCATGACATGAGAAGTGGAAACTCTCATTAGAAGGATCTAGAGGGTTCTAGATCATCCAAACCTCATCTATATATTGAGTAGAGTTGATCCAATGCAAAGGTTGGTGATGATTGGAGGAGAGAGCATAGAGTGAGATTGAAATTTCATAGCTTGCAAGTGTAATCGGTTTCACCAAATTCTTCACTCTCCATCCATTTTCTTGATTGAAACTTCTTCCATGGATGTTAAGGAGTGATTCCAGATCATAATCAAGAAGGATTCGTGGCTAATTGGTGCTCTTGAATTCAGAACTTTCCACCTGCAACTCACCATCGGGTTTTAAGATTCAAGCACTTTCAACTAATTCTTTTGCATACAGAAGCAAGGAAAAGGTTCATTGATCGTGTCTGCAAGATTGGAGAGCTTGAATTGGAGGTTTAGTGCATCTGTTCATCCAAGATTTTCAGGTTGGTAACTTTCTTCCTCTAGCATGAATTAGGTAGAATCATGTTGAATTAAGGTGTTAGAAGTATTGTAGAATGGTGTAGGATGGATTTCAGATAGTTAATTTGATAATTAGTGACAAAATAGGTGCACACCCCCTGATGGCCCAACCCATGATTTGTACTGATTCTGGTTACTATCCACACCGTGCCTTTATTCTTTTATTTGGATTTTCTTTATTTTTTTCATTTTATTCATGGTCCTTGAAAAATTCATAATAAATTGAAAATTAATCCAATTAATCCCATTCTTTTTGCATTTTACTCATGATTGAGTCTAGTATTTTTTAGAGAAAAAATATTTTCATTTCATGTATTTTCTGATTTAATGGGAATTTTACATTTTGATTGATATTAAAATGGTTATGTTTGATACATATTTTGTGGAATTTAGTGTGATCACTTGGTGTTGATTTTGAGCCTAATTTTTTGTGTGTGATTAGGTTAGACATGTATGCTCCCATAGTATTTTTCTCACATTTTTGTGATGAAAATAGGTGTGCTTTCTAGATTGATATTTAGGTGCTTCCTTTTAGGGTTTAGGTTTGATACCTTGTAATGTAGAATTTAGTGCTAGGTCTAATTTGATGATTTGATCTCTGAAATTAATATGTTAGAGTCATGATTGACCTAGGTTCCCTTAGGAATTTTTGTAGAAATTTATAGGATAGTTTCCTATTTTTGATTGATTTTAGTTTAGGTGCTAGTTTTAGATGATTCTAAGGCACTAACTCAACTAGTTTAACTCCTTTAGTCCCCTTAGATTAGGGTTTTTGCTTGGTTTGCCTTTGGTTGATATTGAAGACAAGTTGAAGACAAGGTGAGGATGCTTGATATTTCTTGAAGTTGCTTGGAGCTAGGATTTGCTTGTGCCTGAAGGTGTCTGATGAAGGTTTAGGAGATAGGAGCCATAGGGAGAGCCTTAGGGTTAGAATGATTCCTTTCCCAAATATGGAAAGTATCTTGTGCTTCCATTCCTCCCAATGACTAAAAGTCCTTCTCAGATATTCACATCCCTCCTTTGGAAGGATGAGTGACTTTATCTGGGAAGTAGAACTTTGAGGGAACCAGTCTCTCATAATGATGAACCCTTGCAAGCTTCCTTTGGTTGTCAGTAAGCTGTTTATCATTTCCCCTCATCCTGTTAAATCAATTGTCTTCTGGTTTGAGTATCTTGAATGATGTTGGGCTTGAGTTTGAAGATGAGAACTTCATTGAAGAGTGTGGAAGAGGATGATCCCTTGAGCATTGCCATTGCAGCTGAAGCTTGAAGAGCAAGAAGAACAAGTTGATACTTGAAGATTCAATGGAGATTAAGTGAAGAGCTGAGGCTTGAAGATTGCAAGATGAAGTTGACACTTCCATGTGACTGAAGGTTACTCTGAGAATCTGAAGCTTGTAGGAGGAGAAGACCAAGTTGATACTGGTAAAGCAAGGAGAGCTGAAGCTTGAAGACTAAGTTGATACTTATGAAGAGGACTCAATTGAGAGTAAGTGTGGAGCTGAGGCTTGAGGATTAAAGGATAAGTTGACACTTACCTTGGTGCTTGGAGAGCCTGAGGGAATCAAGTTGATACTTGTAGTTAGAAGCAAAGCCTGAGGGTGGAATTGACTAAGGAGCTGAAGCTTGAAGAAGGAGGATAAGTTGAAACTTATGTTGATGGGCTGAAACCTGGAGAAGCAAGTTGATACTTGGCATGAAGGTTGATTGAAGCCTGAAGACTGGGTTGCTGTAAGATGAGCTGAAGCTTGGAATTGGAAGAGAGGGGTTGATATGCTTTCTTGTCTTTTTTCTTTTCTGTATTGCTGATGTGCCTTGTTTGACTTGCTTGATGCATTAGAATAAGTTCATATCTAGACTGACTTTAAATTAGGAGCATGATTGCACTAGAGGTTGAGTTGCTCCCTCTGCTTGTATTGTTACTGTATGGCTTTGCTTGCGGGTATTCGGTAGAGCCCAACTCCCTTGCCCATGTGGTTTATCTTGCTTGATAGCATGTTATTTTATTTTCTCTGTATGATTACAGTCTCTTATATTCTGCTTGATAGCATGTTGTTATTGTTTCTGTATGATTGCAGTTATTCATATCTGGCTTGAGGTTGAGATGAGCTTATGGTGGCTGCTGCCCCACACACGTTTCCTCCCTCACTTGCATTGCATGCATTTTACAGTCGTTTATTGTTTACTGTTTAAGCTGATGCTTTATCTGTTTCTGTTTACCATTGATATGATCCCTTAGGACTCTCATTCCTTTGATAAGGAAGTGATGATTAGAAATTTAGGTTGAAACCTATGCATGATAACTTCTAGGAGTTCCCTGTTTCAAACCTCAACTATAGGATGAATCCTTGGCATGACAACAGTAGGACTTGATAGTCTCCCTTAGTTGAGCCTGTTCTCTTCTCATCTCAAAACAGCTTAAGATACAGTAATCATGAATGATTTCTTTCGTACGTTACGAGCCTTAAGCTATCTGAGAAAGGATTGTTGGAGAGTTTCTTTTCAACAATCTGGATGTTTAGTATGGCACCCTTTGGGTGACATGCGACGCATTCACTCTCAGGTCATAGTCTTTAGTGCGATTGAAATTGCAAACACAATAAAAAACACTTCTTCCGTAAAAGACAGAAAACAAACTTCAAACCTTTTTGCCCCGTGGGCCCATGATCCAAAGGAAAGCTTTTCTGAAGAAAAGAGTGTCGTTAAACTTCAGCGCCACCGCAAACAGGCTTTGTCCCTAACTGTTGGAACTGTTGTTTAACCCTACTCGATAAAACAGATGAATCTGAATTCCCGTAATCCGTATTAGCCCGAACTACGTAAGCTCTGATCTCTCATATCTGTTGAGAGTACGTAAGCACAATACTGATATATTGGCAAGCCACCTTCCCCGTAACCCGTCATAGGTCGAACTACGTTGACTCTGATTTCTCATTCTCTGATGAGAATACGTAGGCATAAAGCGCGACGCTTTGCCGAGTCATTTTCTTTTCTGTTTAAGCCAGCCTTGATAGGTAGATAGAGAAACCAACTCGTCCAGTAAACACAACAAGCGTGGGTCCCATCGAGTACGATGGACGTGAGGGGTGCTAATACCTTCCCCTTGCGTAACTGACTCCCGAACCCAGACAATGGTTGCGATGACCTTGTCTTATACCTTTTCGTCAGGTTTTTCCGATCGTTTCCTTTCCCGTTCCGAGGGATAAATAACGAAAGGTGGCGACTCTTCTGTTTTGCCGGCACCTTATTTTCGCGGAAGCGACAAAAAGCATGACAAAATTCTAAACATCTCATTTTATGATCACAATTATTTCCAGAATTTAATATCAACAATTACTATTGTTTTGTGAATTAATTCTAACAATCAATAAAACAGAAAATAAAAGAAAAGAAATTAAAGAAATAACAATGGAGGGTGTAATCAGCAGGAAAACTAAGCTTATTTTCGCCTGGGCCCATGAAATGGAGGTGTAGAGAGCAGCTGGGGGCTAGGCCCACTTAGGATATTAATTCAGCAAAAAAACAATTCCAAAAACGTCCAGGGGGTGTGATAAGCAAGGATTTCAAGTGAAAATCAGGATGGGCCTATTGGAGGGGGTGGTAATAGCGTGCTATGGCAAGTCCAAGTCAAAAATCAAATAAATCAAATCAGCTTCACAAAATAAAAGAAAGGTGCACGCAGGGAATCGAACCCGCGCACTATGGGGTCTTGGAGCGCCGCCCAAAACGACGCCGTTTTGGGGCTGTACGCGTGGCGCGTTCTTGGCCTTATGATCGTGAGACCAAGTCTTCTCTTCCTCCCAATCAGACGGTCCATGGATGTATTCTCCAATTCAAAATTTCCAGCGCGAGCTACACCATGGTTGTCCGAATGAAGCTTTTTTCTGGAAAACTTCGAAACAACGTATCTCTCTCAATTCTTAACCAAATGCAACGATTCTTGAACCAAAATTGCACGAAATTTCATGAGGATTTCAAATATCCTAATAGATTACGATAAAACCTCAAGAATCAAGAATTCTATATCTCAACCGAAAATGGATCAATTCCTATTTTGTCACTAAACCTCAATTTTTCTGTCCAGAAATCATCTACAACCTAATTGCAACCTAACCACATGAATCTAGGCCATCAAAAACGCATGAATTAAGAGAAAATTCAAGAAATGAAAACCTTGCTTTAAGCTCCGATTGTGGTGGTTTCAGACCTCAATTCTCCTCCAACAAGTGCAGAAAACTTCAATGATGGATGGTGAACGATTCTTGATAATCAAATCTTGTTGTAATCCTCTAAATCTCCAAAACCAAAAAATCACTTTCAAGCTTTTTCTTCAATTTTCTCCAATGGATTCTCTCTCTCTCTCTTCAGCTCCAATGAGTCACCAACCTCTATCCAATTTCGTTCTTGAATATTTATAGAACATATTAGAACCTTCTAGAGGTAAGGCCCAAGCCCAATCCAAAAATCCAAATCCAAAATTTTTCTCCAAAAATTTCACTATGGTAAACTCAAACTTGTCTCACAAGCTTGCTTTGGAAGCTTCTAGCATCATACACAAAATCCCTTGAATAAATTTAGCTTGGCTAGAGCCTTGAATTGCCTTTGTGAGTGATTTCTTTTTGTGATGTTTCTTATTTGTGAAGAAACATGTCAAAACACCATGAATTATGAGTTAATTGAAAATTCTAAAATTGCCAACGTTTCTAAATCATCATTTCTGATTAAATTGAGTGGTCATTTGGCATTTTTGTGCACATAACAATTTATTTGAATTTCCCACCAAAAACGCCTTTGAATTTCTCCCTTTACAAGGCCACTTCAAGCCAATCTTTGATATGAGCCAAACCAATTCACCATGAGCTCTTGGTTGACCTAAAAACCATATTTTGAGCAAGTTCCATTTGAACAAAATTGCATTCGAGATGTGCAAGTTGGAGATTTTGACCTATGATTGAAAATGGCTTATAATCTCACTTTCCCAAAATACTCCTGACTTGTAAACCTCATAACTTGAGTTCTACAAATCAAATGGAAGACTTCTAATACAATTTGGAAATATAAGATCATGAGGAACAACTTTCATGTTGGACAAGAAGTCATATGAAACTTCCTTCTAGGTCAAAAATAGCTTGGAAGTCAGATGATTTTCACAGACAAATTTAAAAGGCATCGGCGGACCTGTAACTTGCCTGGACCATAACTTGAGTTCTATAACTCCAATGGAGTACTTCTAGTACTCAAATCAAAGCTAAGAGCATGATCTACAAGTTTCATGTTGGCCAAAAATGGAGATGAAACTTGCATCTTGACTTACATGGCTTGGAAGTTTGGCATTAAACAGGGGATTTTATCCTAGGAACCCTGACTTAGCAACTCCAACCACTCTTGATTCTTCTCAACTTGATCTCGGAATAATCTCCCATATGCCTCAACATATCATTTCATGATCTCAATGATCTAGAAGTAGGCTTTGATCTTCTTCAATTGCTCATTTTGGCCTAGGATTAACCAGATGAAACCCTAGTGACATCCACTTCAACTGTGGCTCTTGCACTTGATAAAATGACTTGATTGAGCTCCAATATGAACTTCAAGGCACTTCAATGATCTCTACCCACACATTCTCTCCTTAATCAAGGCCTTACAATCCATTGCTGATCTTCAACTGGCTCCAAGTGAGGAGATGAACCCCATACAAGTACTCAAACTTCTCAAGAACTCAACCATCTGTCTGATGACCCTGATATCTTCTTAAGCTTGAATAATACCTCTGGTTAGGCTTCTCTTGACATGTATCACACTTGATCCCCTATTAAATGAAGGATTCTATGTTATGCAAATGCTAGAACTGTGTTAGAAAAATGTTATGCTATGCAATGAAACATAAACCAGGCGAGATAAGGTTAGGCAAATTTTGGGGTGCAACAGCTGCCCCTATTCAAGCGGCTTAGACCCGACTGGATGAAAAGCAAACGGCTTTCAAAAAATCGAGGTAGAAGACGGTTGAATACCAGAGAACCCAGAAATTTTGCCAACCGCCGAAATAAACTGCGCAAAAACTGCTCGGAAAGCAATATCGAAAACTGACTCTGATTGTCACGGAGACAATTGGCCAATCATCTGATAAAAACATGATTTCAATATCAAACACCTGCGTGACGCCACAGGAATTGAATCCAAACAATCAACTTTAAAATACGCTACAATAAGCGGGAACTACGTAAAGTGCGTCATCCCTGTACTATCCGGGATGTTCCTTTTCCAAGCCACGCTGCGGGGAAAATCTGGCAACAAACTCCAAAGTCTAATTATGAAGTCATCCAATGCCAATAACAACAACTTCAAAGTCTAACTATGAAGCTATTCAATGCTGACGAACTCCAAAGTCTAATTATGAAGTCGTTTGATGCTGACGAAACTTTCTGACAATAACTCCAAAGTCTAATCATGAAGTTGTGGTAATGCTGACGTAACAGCAACTAGAGGAAACTCTATTGGGGAATTTCTAACGACGACTCCAAAGTCTAATTATGAAGCCGTGTAACGCTGACGTAACAGCCACTCGAGGAAAACTATGCCGAACCCCAAAGTCAAATTATGAAGTCTACAATGTTGACGTAACAGCTACTCGAGGAAAATTCTGCCGAACTCCAAAGTCAAATTATGAAGTCTGCAATGCTGACGTAACAGCTACTCGAGGAAAATTTTGCCGAACTCCAAAGTCAAATTATGAGGTCCTCCAGAATTCTTCCGAAGAAATTCTGCCAACAACTTCAAAGTCTAATTATGAAGCCTTGACAACAAGTAATGACTTCAACCGTCTAATCGTTGAAATCTTCCTTTAACAATGCTGACAACAACTTCAAAGTCAAATCATGAAGCCTTGTAGCACTGATATAACGAACTTCAAAGTCTAATTATGAAGCCGTTCCATGCGGACAACAAACTTCAAAGTCTAATTATGAAGCCGTTTAATGTTGATAATAACTTCAAGGTCTAATTATGAAGTCGTTCCATGCTGACGTAACAGCAACCATAGGAAACTCTGTCGAACTCCAAAGTCAATTTATGAAGCCTTCTAGAACTCTTCCGAGGAAATTATGACAATAGCTCCAAAGTCTAATTATGAAGCCCTTGTAATGCTGACGAAATTCAAAGTCAAATTATGAAGTTTGTTGACAACAACTTCAAAGTCAAATTATAAAGCCTTGACAACAAGTCCTAACTTCAACCGTCTAATTGTTGAAATCTTCTTTTCTGAAATGCTGGTGTGACAGCAATCCGAGGGAAAGCTCCACTGGGGAATTTTTGAAAACAGATATTGGAGCTATGTAAAGCGCGAACTTGACATCTTTTTCCGAGGAAACATGCGAAGCACTAAATAAAAGTGCGAATCTGGCACCCGAAGACTTGAACGAACAACTCCACGGGACCAACTCCATCAACATGGGTGATAACTCTATCAACACAGGTAACGACTCCGTCAACACGGGTAAAAGTCTCCGTCAACACGGGTAACAATCTCTGTCAACACAGGTAACAACTCCGTCAATCACGGGTAACAATCTCTGTCAACACAGGTAACTTCTCCATCCATCACGGGTAACAATCTCTGTCAATCATAGGTAACTTCTCCGTCCATCACGGGTAACAATCTTCAAGATTTTCAAAACTGTTGTACGACAGTCTGAAGAATACTTTACTGGGGAAGACGAGAAACTTAACCAAGCAACTCTGATGGGGAAAAAACTCTACTATGGAAGTCACGCGCAACAACTCCGAAAGTTTAAACCATGAAATCTTTTAATGCTGACGTAACAGCAATCTGAGAAGAATTCCGCTGGGAGGAGAGAAGAGAAACTTAATCAAGTAACTCTGCTAGGGGAGCATACGACAGGGCGAACACTATCATCGCATATCTCATGCCACAAATCTGAATATCTGGACACCTTCCTGAGTAATAATCTCAATTATATGCAGGAAAACACCTGAAAACAATGAGGTAACCAACCTGGCTTATGTTCCAAAATGCATATGTTTTATGATGGAGTAATGCTCCATACAACATGTAAATGCTACGCGTTTGAGTAGATGCAAATATGATGATATATGCAAATGCAAAGAGGTGCTCCGGCAAAATAAATGCTGAAGACAAACCGAATCCGCTGGGGATAACCGGGTATTACAGACATATTCCAGCAAAATAAATGCTGGAAAGGTGAAACCAACTCCGCTGGGGATAACCCTCCTGCTGGAGAATAGCTCACAAGCTCGAGGTTACGAACTCTGCTGATGATGTTCATCCTGTCGGAGGAACAACAACCTGCTGGAGAAAAGAAAAGGAAATCCTGCTCGGGGATACTCCTTTCAAACCACTGATCACCTGATCATGCTCTATGGGGATTAACTACCCTGCTGGGGATACTCAGCTGGGAATCGATTCGTGTACTCTGATTGTACTCTGTGAGAATTCTCTCTGGGGAGTAAATGTGCTCATAACCAACCACCGAGAATGCACACTTCGCTGGGTATATCAATCCCGCCTTGCTGGGGATGACTTTATCCTACCGAATAAGTCAATCCTAAATTGCTGAGGATAATCTGATCCTGCTCCGATGCAATCCCAACTCTCTGGGGATAAAACTTCGACTTCCATCTGCCGGGGATGAAAAGACAATTCCATCTGCTAGGAGGAATAAGTTTCACATAGAGCCTGCTCTGGTTGGGGAACACCCCCCCTCCACCTTGGATATCTGCTGCAAAGGTGACGACCCTGCAAAACACGAATGAACACAAGACATTCTACACAAAAGGAATTATTCTGGTTAGTATCCGTGACAACTATTCAGTTAATTCAAAGTTTTAACAATCATTGGCCGAGGCCTGCAAGCTTATGCACATGTAAGTTTATCAAAAACATCGGCATTTTCCACAAACAAAACAGTAAAAGTTAAAACAAGAATTAAACACCAAGTACTGAATAGTATGTTTTATTAATAACAGCCTGTAAATAGGCAAATTTTGTACATCGGATTCAACTTCTGAAAAGAGGAAGTTACGCAAAAGCAAATGCAAATATGTACAAAAATACAAAAGAGAAAATTGTATACATGTCGGCAACATGGTGCAGACGAACACCATGAGCTGATCCTCCTATGACTCGCCTAACTCTGACGCTTTCCCGATGCTCCATTCTCGGAAGAGATTGTTTTGGATAATCGACCCTCAGGTACTCCCAAACCACTCAGCAATGCAATATCCAACTCGGACCGCAGTCGTTTGCTTTTCAATCCCTAACTTTTGCCTGAATCGCCCTTTGTGGGTTTTCGATTCACCAGGATACCCTTTTTTTTTTGCCGAAGTCGCCTTCTCAGGTTTTCGACTTCGCGGGTGTACATCTTTTCAATTTTATCCCTAACTTTTTCCCGAACCTGTTTCTATTTTCTTGGTTCGCCGGGATGCCCCATTTTTGCCTGGACTCTCTTTTTTCTGTCCAGCGGGTCTCTTTAAGCAAAGTATTTTTTAACTGCGTCCGAGTTCATAGGGGATTAAAAATCTTCGCCATCCATGGTGGACAACAGTAAGGCTCCTCCAGAGAAGACCTTTTGCACGATGTATGGACCTTCATAGTTGGGAGTCCATTGGCCCCTGTGATCTGATTGTGGCGGGAGAATCTTCTTTAGCACAAGATCGCCCGTATGAAAGCTTCGAGGGCGCACCTTCTTGTCGAAAGCTTTCTTCATCCGGCTCTGGTATAACCGACCATATGCGATAGACACAAGTCTCTTTTCATCCATCAAGCTGAGCTGATTTAATCTATTCCGTACCCATTTTGCCTCATCTAGTTGGACGTCGAGCAATACTCTCAAGGAAGGGATCTCAACTTCTAGTGGTAGGACAACCTCCATACCATATACCAATGAGAAAGGTGTTGCCCTGGTTGATGTGCGTATCGTTGTACGATAACCGTGCAAAGCGAAGGGCAACATCTCGTGCCAGTCTTTGTATGTCACAACCATCTTCTGAACTATCCTCTTGATGTTCTTATTGGCCGCCTCAACAGCGCCACTCATCTTGGGGCGATAGGGAGATGAATTGTGATGCTCAATCTTGAAATTCTGGCACAGTTCCTTCATCATTTTGTTATTCAGGTTCGAACCATTGTCAGTAATGATTCTTTCAGGAATGCCGTAGCGACAAATGATATCCTTCTTGATAAACCGGGCTACCACTTGCTTGGTAACATTAGCATAAGACGCTGCTTCAACCCATTTGAGGAAGTAAGCGATAGCTACCAAGATGAACCTGTGTCCATTGGACGCCGTGGGCTCAATTTTGCCAATCATATCGATGCCCCACATGGAGAAAGGCCACGGGGACGCCATAACGTTCAAAGGGCTCGGCGGCACCTGAATCTTGTCCGCATAAACTTGGCACTTGTGGCACTTCTTTGCAAATTTGAAACATACTCGTTCCATTGTCAGCCAATAATACCCTGCCCGTAATAACTTCCGAGACATAGCATGTCCGCCGGCGTGCGTGCCAAAGGTTCCCTCGTGGACCTCTTCCATGATTAAATTAGCCTCTTTGTCATCAACACACCATAAGAGCACCAAATCATGGTTTCTCCTATACAGAGCACCATCCGGATTCAAGTAGAAATTTCCAGCCAATCTCCTAAGAGTCTTCTTATCGCGGCTGGATGCCCCAGTCGGATACTCTTGGTTCTTTAGGAAATTCTGGATATCAAAATACCACGGCTTGCCATCGGAAGCTTCCTCAATGGCGAATATGAAGGCGGGCCTGTCAAGGCGAGAGATAACTATTCTGGGAGCCTCATTCCAGAAGTTAACTTTGTACATGGAAGACAACGTTGCAAGAGCGTCAGCCATCTGATGAAACTCTACCCGGTCAAAGAAAGGCAACAGTCTCCTTGCATAATTCATATACGGTATCAGATTGGGCTGACGGGTCTCCCATTCACCCTTGATCTGGTTCACGACTAGCGCGGAGTCTCCATATACATCAAGATTTTTAATCCTCAAATCGATAGCCTCCTCAAGACCCATGATACACGCCTCATATTCGGCTTTGTTATGAGTAACTAGGAATGTCAATCTGGCAGTGAACGGGATGTGCGTCCCACGGGGAGTCGTGATGATTGCCCCAATTCCACTTCCATATGAATTCACAGCGTCGTTAAAAATCAATTGACATTGGGAACTCCGCTCAGGACCTTCACCATGCAATGGCTCTTCGCAATCTTTCATTTTCTAGTACATGATATCCTCGTCAGGAAAATCAAACTTCATCGGCTGGTAATCGTCAATGGGCTACTCAGCCAGGTACTCTGACAGTATGCTACCTTTGATAGCTTTTGGAGAGACATACTGTATATCGTACTCTGTCAGTACCATCTGCCATCGGGCAATCCTTCCAGAAAGTGCCTGCTTCTCAAAGACGTATTTGATCGGATCCATCTTCGATATCAGCATGGTTGTATGATTCAGCATGTATTGTCTCAGACGTTTGGCAGCCCAAGCAAGTGCACAACACGTCTTTTCGAGCATAGAGTATCGAGACTCACAATCCGTGAATTTTTTACTCAAATAATAAATCACATGCTCTTTCCGTCCAGTCTCGTCATGTTGACCGAGAACACAACCCATAATGTTCTAAAGAACCGTCAAATACATAATCAAGGGTCTCCCGGCTACTGGGGGTATTAAAACTGGAGGTTCCTGCAAGTACTCTTTTATTCTTTCAAATGCCCTTTGGCAATTCTCATTCCAGACCACCGCTTGATCTTTTTTCAACAACTTAAACATTGGCTCACACGTGGCAGTTAGGTGAGATATGAACCGGACAATGTAGTTCAACCTCCCCAAAAACCCACAAACCTTTTTCTCGGTCTTCGGTGCTGGCATTTCTTGTATAGCTTTTATCTTTGCAGGATCAACCTTGATTCCTTTTTCGCTAACAATGAACCCCAGTAGCTTACCAGATCTCACCCCAAAGGTGCACTTGTTAGGATTCAGCCTCAGCCTGAATTTCCTAAGCCTCTTGAATAATTTCAGAAGATTGACCAGATGCTCTTCCTCCGTCTGGGATTTGGCAATCATATCGTCAACATAGACTTCGATCTCTTTATGCATCATGTCATGAAAGAGTGTTATCATAGCTCGCTGATATGTTGCCCCGGCGTTCTTCAAACCAAAGGGCATCACTTTGTAGCAGAACGTTCCCCACAGGGTAATAAAAGTCGTTTTCTCCATATCCTCCGGCGCCATTTTTATCTGATTATTGCTCGAAAAGCCGTCCATGACGGAAAACACTGAGAATTGAGCTGTATTATCAACCAACACATCAATGTGAGGAAGAGGGAAATCATCCTTTGGGCTCGCCTTGTTCAGATCTCTGTAATCAACGCACATCCGCACCTTACCGTCTTTCTTCGGTACAGGTACGATATTGGCGACCCAAGAAGGGTAAGTCGTAACAGCAAGAAAACCAGCGTCCCGCTGTTTTTGCACTTCCTCCTTAATTTTCACAGCCATATCTGGTCGAGTTCTTCTGAGCTTCTGTTTAATCGGCAGACATTCCTCTCGCAACGGCAACCGATGAACCACCATATCAGTATCCAGCCCGGGCATATCTTCGTAAGACCAAGCAAAGATATCACTATACTCTCGAAGTATCTCGATAAGCCTCTGCTTGATATCACTTTGCAGTGCAGCCCCTATACGAACATTCCTGACACATTCCTCAGACCCCAAGTTAACGACTTCAATTTCCTCCTGATGAGGCAGAATAACCCTCTCTTCTTGCTTCAACAACCGAGTCAACTCTTTTGATAAGTCATTATCCTCAACAATCTCTTCTTCAGCTTGAAAGATCGGGTGCTCAAAGTCGAAACGAGTCATAGGAAGTTCTTGGTCGGTGTCATCTGAAATTATGTGAGTCCTGCAAGAAAAATGGTTAAACGCTTCAAATGATATGCAAACAAAGCACATAACCACGTTGCCAATTTATTGCTAAAATAAAAACAGAAAGACAAGGATCACAAAATTTTTAAGGAAAAACGCCTTTATTCATTGATTAAACAAAGCATACACATAAGCAAACAGGCCCTGAAATAAAATCTTTATGCCCCGGGTAAGACATGGGATTGTTCAATAATTGGAAAATAAAGCATTACTGTTTCGTTGTCACTCGGATAACATCCTGGATTGACCAGTTGCATAAGCTCTGCCCTGGTACGCTGGGTCTGATCCAAGCATCCATATCGCAGTCACTGTCTCCGTCTTCAGCATCGGACACAGCATTGACTCTCTCGTAGCTGACTCCTCCAGGAGTAAACACAACCGGCCCTCGGAACCTCGGCGCGCTTTGTGGGGAAGATGATGATGATGGGCGGTACCCCAACCCAAATTTGTCCTACTTGACAGGAATGTCTAGGACTTGACCCCACCTCTTGGTTTCTCCGATCTGCACCACCGCCTGGGCTTCCTTATACGAAGACATGGCCACTTCTGGCCCTTTGCTGCTCACAGGAGCTTCATCCTTAATCTTCACCCCTTCGAAGGCTTGGCACAGCGTCTCGTGGATTTCTCCGTCCACTTCAACGTATTTGAAGGATGATAAGTGACTGACCAGAATGTCCTCTTCACCACACACAGTAACAATGCTGTCGTCAACCATATATTTCAGCTTTTGGTGAAGCGTGGACGTTACAGCCCTGGCGGAATGAATCCACGGTCTTCCAATTAGATAACTGTATGCTGGTTGGATGTCCATAATATAGAACATGGTGTCAAATACTTCTGGACCCACTTGTATTGGCAACGTCAGCGCCCTGAACACAGACCTCATAGTTCCATCAAACACTCTTACTACCAGATCACTGGGCGTGCAAATTATTCCTCGAGTATCCAATTTCAACAGTGCCTTTTTAGGTAACACATTCAAGGATGACCCAGTATCAACAAGAACATGGGACATGACGTTGCCCCTGTACTCAACTGAAATGTGCAAAGCATTATTGTGGTCGCGACCTCTAGGCGTCAAGTCAAAATCAGTAAACCCCAGACCGTGCCCCGCATTCACATGGGCCATTACCCCCTCAAGTTGATTAACAGAAATCTCCTGGGGTACGAAGGACGTTTCAAGCACTTTCAACAGGGCGTTCCGGTGAGCTTCGGAACACAACAATAAAGACAACATGGAGATTTTTGAAGGAGTTTGCTGTAAATGATCAACGATCTTGTAATCACTCTTTCGAATTAGCCTCATAAACTCCTCCACGTCTTTATTCAATGGTTCTTTCTCCTTCTCTTGGGAAGGTCCACCCTAATTCATTTTGCTTTTGCCTTTCGCAATTCTTTCTGCTTCTACTTCTGGCGAAGTAAATATTCTTCCACTACGGGTCATACCGCCCGCTCCTACCAGATTATCAATTGATTCCACCGGCAGATCATCCAGATTAATTCTCTCACCGTTACAATACACTTCTGCTACATAACTCCAAGGGACAGCCTTGGTGCTCTCATATGGAATGGGTTTTGCTTTAGTGATGGTGATAGTCGGTCGCTTGGCAGGCGCCGATATCGTGACAGACTTGAATGGGATCGTAACAGTGGCAATCTCACCCTGCTCTTCGGCCATTGCCTCGACAGGCTTCTCTTCGGCAGCAGTGCGATCAAATTGCAACGTACCCTCATCAATCAGACTCTGAATTCCGCTCTTCAAACTATCGCAACCCTCAGGCCGAGT
This sequence comes from Lathyrus sativus, assembly GCA_963859935.3. Taxonomy (NCBI): domain Eukaryota; kingdom Viridiplantae; phylum Streptophyta; class Magnoliopsida; order Fabales; family Fabaceae; genus Lathyrus; species Lathyrus sativus. The sequence continues at coordinate 73,000,824 of OZ012739.1, read as the reverse complement.
TGAACAATCTATACAGCCCTCATCACATCCGGGGTAAACTCCCCTTTCAACAAACGGCTTTTCACGTAACCCAAAGGTGTCCTTAATTCCTCCACATTCACAACCAAATTTAACTCCACCTTTGTCAGAATAGCGTTCGCTCCCGCTGCCCCATGCTTTGGCATTGGCTGTTGTACAATATTGGGTCCTTCCGTGCCAAAATTTATAGCAGTGCTATCAATTAGATCCTGCACCTTATGCTTGAAGGCGTGGCAATTCTCAATGTTATGACCGGGCACCCCAAAATGAAATTCACAATGCTCATTGACGTCATACCCATACGGAGGGGTGCCCATTGTTGCACCCCAAAATTTGCTCAACCTTTTCTTGCGTGATTTATGTTTCATTGCATTTCATTTGCATAGTTACATCATGTACATAGTTCAATCATTTGCATATCATAGCATGGCATGCCTCCAACAAGGGATCAAGGGTGTCTATCAAGAGAAGAGCCTAGAAAGAGGTTTTATCCAAGTATGAGAAGTCATCCAGGCCATCAAGAAATGATTTGAAGTCTTGAGAAGTTTGAGTGCGTACATGTGGGTTTTGCTCCTAGCTTGAGGAATATTGAGAGTCATCAGTGGGATGTGAAACATGGAATGTGAATTTGAGGTGTGTATGGATCTCATGGAATGCCTAGAGGGCCATATTGAAGTTGAGACAAGTCATTGATTCAAGTATGAGAGCCACAGTTGAGGTGCAGTCAACTAGGGTTTCATCTGGGTCAATCCTAGATCAATTGGGTAATTGAAGAGCATCAAAGCCTACTTTGAGGTCATGGGGTTCATGGATTGGTATGTTGATATATGTGTGGTTTTGTGCCAAGATCAAGCAAAGAAGAATCAAGGATGTGGGAAGTTGCTAAATTAGGGTTTTAGTGTAAAATCCCCTGTTTAGTTCCTAACTTCAAAGCCACATAAGTCAAAATAAAAGTTTCAAATGGATATTTGGCCAACATGAAACTTGTAGAGCATCTCAATACCTTTAATTTGAGTACTAGAAGTCCTCAAGGGGATTTATAGAACTCAAGTTATGGTCTTTGCAAGCCAGGGGTATTTTGGGTATTGGTGATTATAGGTCATTTGTGATCATAGGCCATTTTCACTAACTTAGAGGCCTCAAATGAAATTTTGTTCAACTAGAAAGTTGCTCAAAATAGGATTTTAACCTTGACCATGCATCAAGGAGGCATTGAAATGGCTCATAGGAGAAGTTGGTTTGAGAAATTTTGAAAAGGAAGAAATTAAAGTCATTTAAAAGGCCAAAAATGTGATTTCTTGATTTATGGCCAAACAAAGCAACATTATATGTCATTTTGATCATAAAATGTATTTTGAGAATGATGGCAATGTTACTTTTTGGATTTGGGGTCCTTTTCAAGCATTTCCATTTGGTAACTTATGGTTGAAGTAACATTTGAATTACACATCTTTGGATCAAAAACAAGGGAGGTGCCATCCCCATTCAATTCAAAATGTCATGAGGAGAGAAATTCAGGGGAAATTGAGAGCTAGAACAGGGCAATTCCCAACTTTGGCATATGAGATTTTCAAGGAATATGAGATTTTCAATTTCTCATTGTGGTTGTTACAGAACTTTCTAGAGGTTTCCAATAGCTTCTATATAACCATTGCAATGAGTTCAGATGGTTTTTTTGGGCAAGAGTTGAAGAGGATCAAGAGAGAGCAATTGGAATTTTCTCAACTGCATCAAAAATCGTGATTGGAGATTAAGGAGAATTCAGCGCAAATTGATTGTTTCAGAAGCTTGGGGAAGTGTTCTTGAGTGAATCTGGAAAGAATTGGAGCTTGAATCGAGCAAAATCATCATCTGTTCATCCATTTTTACCAAGTTTGAAATTTTCAATTTTTGCTCTAGATTATAGTGAATTGCTTAGGTTTTGATAAGTGGTTAGATTATTGATGAGGCTAGGATGGATTTCAGTCCAAAATTGGAATGTTTAGAGACACCTTAGGTCAGTGCAAGATTTCTGTTGAGGGAAATAACTCTTGATTCTTGAGGCTTTAAGCATGGCTGAGTGGTTAGTTTTGATCAGTGATAGGCGTAGATGAGTTTAGGGCCTTTAGATGCAAGAATTGAGACAATTGTGATTGACACCATTTCTGAGCATTCTATCGTATTTGGAGTTAGGGGAAGAATCAAGAAAATCTGATATCATATTTGGACTCAGGAGAGAAAAACGAGTGGGATAGGGTATTTAGTTGGCTTGCTTGATACACTTTTGGATATTCCTGGCCGGAGACGACGGTGGCTCTGTGTCTCAGGCCACCGTCCCACATTTCCCTCTCAATTTGAATTATTTGGGGAAGATGATGTTTCATCCATTAGATCTAGGTTTGACCTTGACTGAAGCTAACATCCAACGGCCATGATCGCGTGTGAATTCTGAAGAGAGTGAAGAGAGGCATGAAACTCACCGTTTCATTTAATCAGATTGGATGGGCTTAGTGAGTTCTTGCTCTTCACACCCCTGGTTAGGCCCATGTTGGATTTTGAATTGAATTTCATTGCTATTCATCACGCTCGTTTTCCATTTTCCATTTCTTTTTCTGATTGTTTTAATTTCGTTTTGGGCTTAAGACTCATTTGATACGCGCACCCCCATTCTGGGCCCAGCCTGGATTATAACATGATATAATTGCTATTCAGCACACGCATTTATCATTTTCTTATTGTTTTTCTTTTATTTTTTATATTTTCATATAGGTAAGAAATAAATTCACAACAAATAGGAAAATTAATATTTTTAGGTTAGATTTTTTTCCCATGACTCCTTGAGAGTGTAGAATTTAATAGGATTGAGAAATTATTAATTCATGCATTTTATTTTTTAATTGCATTTTTTGAAGTTTAATGCTTTTATTTTGGATATGGTTGATGTGCTAGTTTGTTGATTTTAGTATGGATGATTGGTGTTGATTTTTGAGTTGATTCCTTTTGGTATAGTTAGCTTAGATATGCATATACCCCTAGTAACTTTCCCATATTTTTGTGGAGAATGTTTAGGCTAGTTTGAACTTTGAACATTAAGTGGTGTTGATTTTAGGGTTTTAAGATAGTACCCTTAGGTTTAGGGCATAGTTTTAGGGCTTAATGAATGGTTAACCCCCTGGTTTTTGTATAGAGATATTCTTAAGAGGTTTAGTAACCCTTAGAATTTTTTATAGGATTTTACAATCATTTTTGGTATTTTAATTAGAATTAGTTTTAGGACTAACTTCTAGGTGTTTCTAATGAACTAACTTGACTAGTTTAACTCAATAGTTCCCCTTAGATTAGGGTGGTGGTGCTCTTGTGCTTGGATGGAGATGAAGACCAATTGAAGATGCTTTGGAGAGCTTGAAGAAGCTTGGATGTGAAGATTTCTCATCTTGTGGAGTGCTTGTCAGGAGCTTAGGAAAACTAGGGTTTTAGGAAGAGCATTAGACTAGTTTTGCTTCTTTCTTCAAACATGGAATATATTGTTCATCTCCATTCAATCCAATGACATAAAGTCCTCCTAAAGAAGCCACATCTCTCCCTTGGAGGGATGAATGGCATGCTTTAAGAGTAGAACTTTGAGGGTACTTTTCTATTACAATGTTAAGTTCTTAGTGGCTTCCTTTGGTTGTCATTAAGTTACTTAACATTTCAACCTGATCTTGTTGATTGACTCTCCCTTGGGGGTTGCTTGTTGAAGCTTGTTGAAGATTAAGTTTGTGCTTGTTGAAACTGGTTGCTAGGGTTCTGTTGCTTTTTGAAAATGATGTTAGGAGCTTGTTGAAGTTGTCTGCTTGTTGAAGTTGTCTGCTTGTTGAAGTTATTTACTGGTTGAAGTTTGCTAGGGTTTAAGATGGTTGCTCGTTGAAGTTTGAAGCTTGTTGAAGCTTGGTGCTTGTTGAAGATTGAAGGTCTAGTAGAAGCTTGTTGAATTTTGTTTGTAGGAGCTATTCATGAAGATGCAGGTTGTTGCTGTCAACTTTTTGATGTTTAATCAATTGTTGCTGTCAGAGCTGCTGCTTGTGCTGTTTGTTGTAGGAGTTTGGTGCTGCTGCTTAGGATGCCTCCTCTATTTTGGTTTTTTCTGTATTGTTTGTTGGCTTGTGCAGCTTGCCCCCTAGGTTTGAAGTGAATGTTGATTCACTTTGCCTGTTGTTTTCCCATGTTCGAGGTTGAGTGAGACTCCCTTGCCTCGCTTGTATTGCTGCATTGCATGCATTTTACTGTATTTGCTTGTTTTCTTTTCTGTTTATCCCCTAGGATCTCTGATTTCCTCTGTGCAGGAGGGAATTATGACAGACATTAGGATTCTTATCCATGCATGACGACATTAGGTTAGTTTTTATTCCCTTTTTCAACCCTAGGCTTTTTAGAGCTTCCTTCTCTTCTTATCTCAAAACAACTCAAAGATACAGTAATAAGGTTAATCGATGTCGTACGTTACGAGCCTTAAGCTATTTGAGAAAAGGTTGCTGGAGAGCTTCTTTCCAGTAGTCTGGCTGCTTAGTGTGGTACCCTTTGGGTGACACGCGAGGTAGTCACTCTCAAATCATAGTCTCTAGTGCGTCAGAGATTGCAAACAAACTAAAAAACACTTCTTTCGTAAAAGATTCAAAACAAACATCAAAGTGTCATTTTTGTCTGCTTTGACTCTTAATCAAGAAAAACCCTTTCATAAGGTAATAAAAAACAGTCAGACAAGCTTGTGTCTTCCGTAGCCCGAACTACGTTTGCTCTGATCTTTCATGCTGTATGAAAGTACGTAGGCATAGGATGCCGTATCCTAGCGAGCAACCTTCCCCTCCTTTCCGTAGTTAGCCGAACTATGTTGACTCTGATTTCTCATTCCAGACGGGAATACGTAGGCATAAAGTGCGATACTTTGCCGAGTCATTTTATTTTCTTTTTAACCCAGACCTTTAGAGTAGATAGAATAACAATCCATACTAGAAAACAAGCATGGATCCCGTCGAGTACGGCGGACGTGAGGGGTGCTAATACCTTCCCCTTGCGTAATCGACTCCCGAATCCAGGATTTGGTTGCGACGACCATTCCTTTCCCGTTTTGCATTAGGTTTACTCTGAGCATTTCCTTTCCCTCTTGTGGGATAAATAACGTACGGTGGCGACTCTTCTGTCATAGCCGGCGCCGATTTTCGCAGTAGCGAGAGCTGGAGACTCCGCTGGGGCCTCCAACGGTTCCCTACGTGAGTCAATCCTAGCGCTTGTTTTCCCGTCGTGGGTTTTGTATGGATTTACTTTTCTGTATTTACTTTCAGCATTATATTATTGTTGTTATGCTGAGTAGGGGGTCAGATTGAGAGATAAGTCGGACCTGGGCTTGAGTGCACCTAGAATTAGTTGTGGAAAGTAGTGAGCGCGTGCATGCTTTGCATGTACTAGTGTCCCGCAAAATCCACGCTCAGACGAGGTTCTTCTGGTTGATTTCTTTTTCAACCCTTTGGGTTGAGGGGGTTGTTCGTTAGTTGGATTGTCGACTCTGGGGACCGATCAATTGGGAGTTGGCTAAGTGAGGCCTCTTCAGGACATGATGATGCCACACCTTCTGGGTATCGTATCATCAGTCTTGAAAGTCTGTGACGCCGGCGACCGCATAGGATGTCGTACCTTGTGTCTGTTGATAGGACACCTACCTGTGAGAGGGATTGGGACATGCAGGAAACTTGACCTCCAGACTACCCGGTTTTCTTAACATTGGATCAGTATGTGTGGTTACTTGGGGTTCTTCATCAGGACAGTGTTATGGGTCTGTTGAGACCAGGTTGGAGCATTGTTTTGGGTCTGTTGAGACCAAAGTGGAGCATTGTTATAGGTCTGTTGAGACCAGGTTTGAGCAGTTTTGTGGGTCTGTTGAGACAGATATTGTGGATAGATCTCTTCAGCAATATATCACTTGATCCCTGTTGCATGTTTGCATATTGCATTGTTGCATACTCATTTTTCATATATTAACATGTGTCTGTGCTGCAGGTGCATTTCATACCCTCTGGTTCTAGTTGCCCGGATTTCTGTCTACCGCTATCATGGATACTTTGAAGAAGACTGTGGCATACAAGTTGCCTACTCCAGATGTTTCTTCTTTGCTTGGTTTGATGTCTTTAGCTGATGACGATGTGAAGAGAAGCTTCAGGAAGAGTTATGGGAAACTGCTTAGGTTGGTCTGCAAACCAACTACGTATGAGCTGAACGGATTATATGCACTTATGCAGTTCTATGATCCCCCGCTGAGGTATTTTACTTTCCCTGACTTCATTCTGGCTCCGACCATGGAGGAATATGCTGAGATCTTGGAGCTAACCATTCAGAACAGGGTACCCTTCATTCATATGGGTGTTGAGCCCAAGCTAGAGCATTTGGCTGTTGCTTTGCATTTAGACTCCTCAGAGTTGCTGTTAACCTCGTGGAATGGAGTTTCTGGTTTTTCTCTCAAGTTCTTGGTTAGGAAAGCACAAGAGTATGCCAAGAGTGGTTGTTGGATTGTGTTTAATGCTATCCTTGCTTTGTGTATCTATGGCATTATATTGTTCCCTAATATGCCTGACTTTGTCGATTTGGATGCATTCCATATATTTGCTTCAGGCGATCTTGTGCCTATACTGATTGGAGACTTCTATCACTCTCTGCATTATAAGAACGAGAATAGAAGGGGCAAGAACGTCTCTTGTTGTATGCCTTTTTTGTATATGTGGTTTGATAGTCACCTGCCCAAGAAGGGTATCTTTGCTGAGTCTGCAGCTACGGTGGAATGGTCTGAGCGTCTGATGGGGCTTTCTTCAGAAGATGTTGTCTGGTTTAATAGGGATTTACTGGGATCTGAGATTATCTACAGCTGCACAGGATATCCTAACGTTCCTCTGATTGGGAGGAAAGGGTGCATTAACTACAATCTGTCATTGTTGATCAGGCAATTCGGTTATGCTTTGAGAAGCCCGCCAAAAGAGGAGGAAGTACAAGAATCTTTGTACTTCACAGGTGATCTGAAGGGAGAATTGTTATCCAAGCTTCAGCATGCTTGGAATAACATCCGCAAGAAGGGTAAGCCATTGTTGGGTAAGAATGATTGTCAAGCCTATCCTCCGTACCAAGTCTGGATCCGAGATAGGGCAAAGCAGGCGCTGATGTCGTTTCCTGCAGTGTTACCTCTTGCTCCCCTTATAATTGAGGAGCCAACTATTGTGTCTATTGAGAGATATGAACAAATTGTGAAGGAGAAGGAAGCTTTGATGAAAGCCAACGAGAAGTTGGAAGAAGAGCTAGTGCAACTCAGGAGCGAAAGGAATGAAGCTGTATATTCCTTCGAGCAGCAAACAAAGCTGGTGAACCAGTTAGGCACAGAACTGACTGAACAACGAAAGAAGCGTGAACGTTTGGGGATAGATTTCAAGAGCTCCCATGATATGCTGGAGTCTAAGAAGAAAGCACTTGATATAGCCTACCGGGAGATCTCCACATTCAACAAAACATGGAATGCTACACTGACCAATAACAAGGAAAGAGAAGACAAATTGAAGCAGCAGATCTCTGAACTGGAAGATCAGTTGAAGGCTAGCCAGAAAAAGTTTGAAGAAGAGGTTATGCAGAGATATGACGTTCAGAATACTTTGAACGAAGTTGTCAAACGCAAGAAAGAGTCTGCATCCCAGAAGCGGAAGCTGGAGGAGTGCTTTGGAGAGGGTGCTTGGGAGGAATCCATTGGGGATCTCCAGCATGTTATCAGGCAAAGAGACTCGCTCGCTGAAAGGTTGCTTTCCCAGTCGGATCATCCCAAGACCAAGAGATTGTTAGAGGAGTATCGGGCATATGGTCGCACTTGATTACCTTATGCACTATTGTATATGCTTTATTTGCATTGTGCTGGCCATCACTAGGATTGTTGGTTGAGGTCATGCCTTCTTGTTATTGTACGCTCAGTGATATTGTATTTCTGACTTGATGGGATTTTCAGCAATATATGAGATGTTTTCTTCGTGGAAGATTCCAGCTTCTTATCACATCACTTCACTGGCGCTGCACTGGCACTTTGGCACTAGAATCAGGGGTTGATCTCCCTAACTCACAGACACACATTGCATTTGCATATTCATTTTGCATTTCCAGTTACTTGTTGAATCTGTATCTTATTTCCTGCATTTTCCAGGTTTTCTAGGGTTGACGACCAAAGAGTTCATCGCTATTCAAACAAAAGCAGTTGTAAGGAAGTTAATGGATCAAGTTCAGAATGAGATGCAGGAGATGCGCGGCAACATGAGCAGTTCACACAAGCAATGGAAACCATGGCCAAGGGCTAGGAGCTGCTGCAGGCTATTGTACAACCTCTGATTGCACGGGCTAATGATAGTACTGTTGATATTACTCTTCATGACCGTCAGGGTTTCCTCCAGGGTTTTGGACGCCGACTTACAGAGATAGACATGTAGGATGTTCAAGCTGAGTTAATTGAAGTTCGAGGCCAACTGGGGCAATTCATGAAGGACATGCACACGTTGCGCTCGAATCAAGAGACGCTCGAAGAGGAGAATTACCGATTGAAGGCTCAGGTAGGATTGATGGCTGAAATATTAAGGAATGTACTCAGAAGAGAAGGTGAGCAAATGTCTGAAGCTGCGGTCGGTTTACTTGCCCCACAGGGGTCGGAAGAACCAGTGCCCAGGCATGATAGGCCTAAGAGACCCTCTACACAATTCGAAGCTCGGGATTCTCCTCGTCGGCAGTCGCGACTGATTTCTCAGGGTAACTCAAGGGGGTATGGTAAAAGGATGAAGCTATCTGGCAGGGTATTTGATGAGATTCCGGTGGATTGTGATCAGTTGGTGCAACTCTTGTTCCAACTTCAACTGATTAAACCCCACACTTTGGCTCCATTGACTGGGCAGCCACCACCGGGCTATGATGTGAACGCCCATTGTGTCTTCCACTCCGGTGCACCGGGGCATAACATTGCGAACTGTAAGTCGTTCAAGCAGAAGCTTCAAGATTTGTTGGATGAGAAGACAATTGAATTTGTGTCGGGCGGTATAAAGGTCTCAGGGACCGATATTCCTATTTCCCCACCGGAAGTTGCAAAAGAATCAAGGCCTATCTTGGAATCATTGGAAACTGAATCCCCAGGTCCACAACAGTTGCCAATGCCTGGGCTGAATTTGAGGATGACAGTCCATGAGCCTAAGGAACGGGTTGATCAAAACAAGCCGCGCATGAAACGCCAGCATCCGGCTCAGCAAAGAATTCAGGAGGGGAAGTCAAATAGGGTATTTGAGGCACCTCCATCAACGTATGCTGAACTCTTTTAGACCTTGTTAGGTTTGCACATTGTTGAAAAGAGAATGTTGGCCCCACCAACGGGCGCACCTCCATTTGGTTTCGACGCCAGTAAGCATTATGAGTTTCATTCCGGGGCACCCGGACATGATATTGAGGGTTGCCACACTTTCAAGCATAAACTCCAAGATTTGATCAACAGCAAGGCTATCAGCTTTTCTAATAGGGTCCCCAATATGGTGCAGGACCACGGACAAGCAAAGGTCGAGTTGATGAAAAAGGTTCCTAAATTTGGTCGGGCCGTGGAAAACAGGTCAAGATAGCAACAGGCTACCTCCAACAATTGTTTCTGAAGATGGTTGACTCGCCAATAAGTCAAAATGCAAGAAGTCCGGTTCTGAGACACCGGCATTTTTCATGTTATCTTGTTCATGTCTTTGCATTTGTAGTTGCCTTTCTGTTCAATTGCAAATTTCGTTTGTAAAACTTGTTATTTTTTTCAACTGATATTGATAAATGAAATAAATATGCATGTTTTGAATTAATCAAGTCGTGTTCATTCTTTGTGTTTTCATTTCTTTCAAACGCTTGTTAAGTGGAATCCGGGGAGGATGACGAAAACCGATGACGAATAAGCTTCCGATTGTATGCTTTTGGATAAAAACCTGTTGATGATGTACAGGCATTGTTTTAATCCATGAACACCGGATATATAAGGAAGATAATCCCTGTTAACCCCCTTTGAGCCTAGTAGTAGGAGTTTCTTTCTGAAAATGAAAAAATCCTAAATCTTAACCCGGGGCAAGGTAGGTGTCAGTTAGTTTGACCAAGCATTCAATTTACAAAAGGAGCGTCCGTTCGAGGATCAATCACACCTATATAGATCGTGCCTAAAAACCCGCAATGGTTGAACGTCAGGAGGGAGACAATCACATTATCCCCCAAAGAGTCAGACTACCAGTGTCCCACGACTTGTTCAAAAAGAAGAAGAGAATCCAAAGCCCGCTAAGTCGAAACTTCAAAACAAGTGGCTTAGGCAAAAAATCAGGGCATCCAAGCTGGACTTTAGAATCAAAAGAAGCTCCAAAGAGTCAGTCCAGGCAAAAGTTAGGGAACGAAGGGAAAAAAACACAAAAGACGAAAAGGATTACCAAAGGAAAATCCTCGAAAAGGACAAAGTCGTATGACTCTAGGCACCCAAAGACGATAAGTGAATGACTGTCACTTCGAAAAGCAAGTGGTATCCTGAACCATCACTCCTATCACTCCACCTTTAATATGTGAAGGCTGAAGTCAAATTAGCTGAACATAGGGTTGGAGAACATCACGAAGGATGGGTGGGTCGAAATAAACTTTGAGCCTATATCTTTCCTTGTTAACCGTAAACCTGACCACGTTACAACCCAAAAAAGTCCTAATTGAAACAGGTTTAGTTCGAGAGCATACTTCGGTAAAGGTCGCATCGAAACTGACTCCTAAAAGGATTCCTCTTACGGCATGGTATTAATGTCGATATGTTGATGATTGATTCGTTGTAGTCATAAAACTTTTCCATCAGATCGGACTGGATTTTCAAAACTGTCATATGCATTGCATTTAATATATCTTTTATGCAGAGCAACTTGTTTTACTTGCGAGTAAGCGCATGCAGCAGGAAAGTTTCCTACAGTGGGAAGACTGATCAGGATAGAATACATAATGTCTGAATGTTTCGTGAGCCGGGACATGATATATCAATTAATCCCCAGTGAAAGTCATCCATCCAAGAATCAGTTAATCTGGGGCAATTAGGTCGAGATTTGGCAGATCTCTCGCAGCTAGGGGCATTGCTTCACGAATCGACCGATCAAGGGCAAAAGATTATTGCAAGACCGGGGCAGGTCACCCTAAGAACAAAAGATTTTGTTGGGACATCCTTTTTGGGTTTGACGTGTAGAAACAGTTCATATCTAACCGTCAGGGTACAGAAATCGAAGAGTCTTTATCAGAAAGTTGGTGCCGGTTCATGGGAAAGGTATTGTGAGGTAGCACCATGGCTAGCTTTTCCTTTCAAGACGAAGTGTTCAGACTGAGGCATGTTGGTATTTTGGGGGAAAATTTCCGAGAAGGTGGATGGAACTCATGTTTTCCCAGCCAAAATCTCTTGATGAAGAGCCTGATTTCAGTTGATGTCATTCCTTGGCTAGTCGCATCTTATCCCTAGAGAGTTGGAATGGCGTTATCCCTTACCGAATGAGGGATTATTCTCCCCAGAAGAATGTCCTCAGGGAAGTTGTCCACGGGATATCCCCAGCAAGTCGAAATCAGTATCCCCTGCAGAGGTTGCGCTCCCCCAGTGAGTCGGATATGTGCAGGATCAATCCCCAGCATGAGAGGTTCTCGCGGAGTTTAACCGAGTTGTTGGTTCAGAAGGATTATACCCGGAGGACGGTTTCCCTTCTCCCCACAGGTCGTCATGCCATTGACAGGATGTTGATCCTCAACAGAGTCCGAGGCTCCGAGTTTGTAAACTGTGCCCATACCGGGTGTTTTTCCTAGAAGTGTCGCTTCTTTCCCCAGATGAGTTGGTTCCCCAGCAGGGTGGTTTGTTCTTTCCTCCCAGCGAAAATTGGTGTTTAATCTCTCCCCGGCAGAGTTGGCTGTGTTTCCGGCATTTATTTTACCGGAATACCTTATGATACTTGTTCCCCCCAGCGGAGTTGGCTTTATCCTCAGAGTTCATGGTGTTGAGACATCATTATCAGAGTGGCCCCGGCAGCTTGAGCCTGCATTTGCATTTGCATATATCGTCATATTTGCATCTACTCAAACGCGTAGCATTTCCGTGCCGTACGGAGCATTACGCCATTTTCAAACATACGCATTTTGAAACATAAATCAGGTTGGTTAACCTTTTTCTTTCAGGTATGTTTTCTCAGCAGGAGTATGAAGTTCTAGCTCAGATCTGTTACCACATATTCGAGGTCTCACCGTGAGACGTGTGATGATACGGTTCATCTTACTATTTTCCCCACATTGTTGAAGTTTCTTTTATCCGGCCAGCGGATTATCTTCTTCAAATTTGTTGTTACGTCCGCGTCAAAGGGTTTCATGAATCAACATTTCAGAAGCTGCCGCCGGTTATCGAAACAGGCGTCCGGCAGTTTGGTTTCCAAATATCCCCAGTAGAGTCCTCCTCAAAGTCGCTGTCACATCAGTGCTAAAAGGTTTGTGGGTTGGGACCAATGGAGTTAGCTACTACAGAGATAAGCAGAGAAACTGTATTCAGAGTGTCTTCCTGTATGGATAAACGGATGTATTTTCCTACTGGTTGACAGAAGTATCTCCCCGGAAGTCTCCAGAATTTTATTGCCTATGTTGATAGGAGCTCCTCGTGTTGACGAGATATGAGTCCTGACGTGGACAATTTTATTCCTATGATGATAGGATTTCTTTGTGTTGACGAAATGATTCCTCCGTGTTGATGGAATGTGGAGTCCTGATGAGGACAAAGTTACCTTTCTCCGTGTTGATGGAATGTGGAGTCCTGATGAGGACAAGTTTACCTTCCTCCGTGTTGACGGAATGTGGAGTCCTGATGAGGACAAATTTACCTTTCTCCGTGTTGACGGAATGTGAGTCCTGACGTGGACAATTTTATTCCTATGATAATAGGATTTCTTCGTATTGACGGAATGATTTCTCCGTGTTGACGGAATGTGGAGTCCTGATGAGGGCAAAGTGTTGTTCCTATGATGGATAGGATTTCTTCGTGTTGACGAAATTTGAGTTCAGATATGTACAAGAATGGTATTCCTATGATGATAGGATTTATTCGTGTTGAAGAATCTATTTCTTCTCGTGTTGACGAGTTTATTTTCTTCGTGACGGAGAAATTTGAGCACAATCGTGGGTAGGTTTGTGCCCGTGATGATGGGAGTTGTCTCCGTGTTGACGGATTTGTCTCTGCGTGTTGACAAAACGGAGTCCTAACGTGGACAATTCATTCCTATGTTGATAGGAGTTCCTCGTGTTGATGAGACGCAAATAAGAATTTACTCCTATGATGATAGGATCTCCTCGTGTTAACGATATGCGGACAACTCATCCCCAGCGAAGTCGCCGAGATTTCTCTGTGTTGACGAAATTTGAGTCCTAACGTGGACAAGTTTATGATGGGATTTCTTCGGGTTGACGAAGTGGGCGTCCTAACGTGGACAAAGTTTTTCTCTTGTTGAGGGGATTTCTTCGTGATGACGAAACAAGCGTCCTAACGTGGACAAAGTTCTATTCCTGTGTTGTTGAGATTTATTCGTGAAATGTGAGTCCTGACAGGGACAGATTTGTATTTATTCGTGATTTGACAAAATTTGGGTCCAGATGTGGACAAGGTTAATCCTGTGACGACAGAATCTCTATTCGTCTTGACGAATTTGTTTCTCTTCTTGTGTTGACAAGGTTAGTCCAGTTGTGGACGGAGGGATTTTTGCAAAAAAATTGTTCAGTACCTGTGGCGTTACATAGGTAGTTGAAGTTGAAATCAGAATTATTATCAGACGTTGGATCAGTTGTTGCCGTAACAACCGGATTCAGATAGGGGATGTTGCTCCCTAAGCAGTGCAGTTTATTTCTGTGGTTGGAAAATTTCCGGGTTTCTTGGTATTCAACCGTCTCGTACCTCGATTGTTTGAAGGCCGTTCGCTCTTCACCCAGTCGGGTCCAAGCCGTTTGAATAGGGGCAGCTGTTGCACCCCAAAATTTGCTCAACCTTTTCTTGCCTGATTTATGTTTCATTGCATTTCATTTGCATAGTTACATCATGTACATAGTTCAATCATTTTCATATCATAGCATGGCATGCCTCCAACTAGGGATCAAGGGTGTCTATCAAGAGAAGAGCCTAGCAAGAGGTGTTATCCAAGTATGAGAAGTCATCCAGGCCATCAAGAAATAATTTGAAGTCTTGAGAAGTTTGAGTGCCTACATGTGGGTTTTGCTCCTAGCTTGAGGAATATTGAGAGTCATCAGTGGGATGTGAAACATGGAATGTGAATTTGAGGTGTGTATGGATCTCATGGAATTCCTAGAGGGCCATATTGAAGCTGAGACAAGTCATTGATTCAAGTATGAGAGCCACAGTTGAGGTGCAGTCAACTAGGGTTTCATCTGGGTCAATCCTAGATCAATTGGGTAATTGAAGAGAATCAAAGCCTACTTTGTGGTCATGGGGTTCATGGATTGGTATGTTGATACATGTGTGATGTTGTGCCAAGATCAAGCAAAGAAGAATCAAGGATGTGGGAAGTTGCTAAATTAGGGTTTCAGTGTAAAATCCCTTGTTTAGTTCCTAACTTCAAAGCCACATAAGTCAAAATACAAGTTTCAAATGGATCTTTGGCCAACATGAAACTTGTAGAGCATCTCAATACCTTTAATTTGAGTACTAGAAGTCCTCAAGGGGATTTATAGAACTCAAGTTATGGTCTTTGCAAGCCAGGGGTATTTTGGGTATTGGTGATTATAGGTCATTTGTGATCATAGGCCATTTTCACCAACTTAGAGGCCTCAAATGAATTTTTGTTCAACTAGAAAGTTGCTCAAAATAGGGTTTTAACCTTAACCATGCATCAAGGAGGCATTGAAATGGCTCATAGGAGAAGTTGGTTTGAGAAATTTTGAAAAGGAAGAAATTAAAGTCATTTAAAAGGCCAAAAATGTGATTTCTTGATTTATGGCCAAACAAAGCAACATTATATGTCATTTTGATCGGAAAATGTATTTTGAGAATGATGGCAATGTTAGTTTTTGGATTTGGGGTCATTTTCAAGCATTTCCATTTGGTAACTTATGGTTGAAGTAACATTTGAATTACACATCTTTGGATCAAAAACAAGGGAGGTGCCATCCCCATTCAATTCAAAATGTCATGAGGAGAGAAATTCAGGGGAAATTGAGAGCTAGAACAGGGCAATTCCCAACTTTGGCATATGAGACTTTCAAGGAATATGAGATTTTCAATTTCTCATTGTGGTTGTTACAGAACTTTCTAGAGGTTTCCAATAGCTTCTATATAACCATTGCAATGAGTTCAGATGGTTTTTTTGGGCAAGAGTTGAAGAGGATCAAGAGAGAGCAATTGGAATTTTCTCAACTGCATCAAAAATCGTGATTGGAGATTAAGGAGAATTCAGTGCAAATTGATTGTTTCAGAAGCTTGGGGAAGTGTTCTTGAGTGAATCTGGAAAGAATTGGAGCTTGAATCGAGCAAAATCATCATTTGTTCATCCATTTTTACCAGGTTTGCAACTTTCAATTTTTGCTCTAGATTATAGTGAATTGCTTAGGTTTTGATAAGTGGTTAGATTATTAATGAGGCTAGGATGGATTTCAGTCCAAAATTGGAATGTTTAGAGACACCTTAGGTCAGTGCAAGGTTTCTGTTGAGGGAAATAACTCTTGATTCTTCAGGCTTTAAGCATGGCTGAGTGGTTAGTTTTGATCAGTGATAGGCGTAGATGAGTTTAGGGCCTTTAGATGCAAGAATTGAGACAATTGTGATTGACACCATTTCTGAGCATTCTATCGTATTTGGAGTTAGGGGAAGAATCAAGAAAATCTGATATCATATTTGGACTCAGGAGAGAAAAATGAGTGGGATAGGGCATTTAGTTGGCTTGCTTGATACACTTTTGGATATGCCTGGCCGGAGACGACGGTGGCTCTGTGTCTCAGGCCACCGTCCCACATTTCCCTCTCAGTTTGAATTATTTGGGGAAGATGATGTTTCATCCATTAGATCTAGGTTTGACCTTGAATGAAGCTAACATCCAACGGCCATGATCGCGTGTGAATTCTGAAGAGAGTGAAGAGAGGCATGAAACTCACCGTTTCATTTAATCAGATTGGATGGGCTTAGTGAGTTCTTGCTCTTCACACCCCTGGTTAGGCCCATGTTGGATTTTGAACTGAATTTCATTGCTATTCATCACGCTCGTTTTCCATTTTCCATTTCTTTTTCTGATTGTTTTAATTTCTTTTTGGGCTTAAGACTCATTTGATACGTGCACCCCCATTCTGGGCCCAGCCTGGATTATAACATGATATAATTGCTATTCAGCACACACATTTATCGTTTTCTTATTGTTTTTCTTTTATTTTTTATATTTTCATATAGGTTAGAAATAAATTCACAAAATATAGGAAAATTAATCTTTTTAGGTTAGATTTTTTTTCCCCTGACTCCTTAGAGAGTGTAGAATTTAATAGGATTGAGAAATTATTAATTCATGCATTTTACTTTTTAATTGCATTTTTTGAAGTTTAATTGCTTTTATTTTGGATATGGTTGATGTGCTAGTTTGTTGATTTTAGTATGGATGATTGGTGTTGATTTTTGAGTTGATTCCTTTTGGTATAGTTAGCTTAGATATGCATGTACCCCTAGTAATTTTCCCATACTTCTTTGGAGAATTTTTAGGCTAGTTTGAACTTTGAACATTAAGTGGTGTAGATTTTAGGGTTTTAAGATAGTACCCTTAGGTTTAGGGCATATTTTTAGGGCTTAATAAATGGTTAACCCCCTGGTTTTTGTATAGAGATATTCTTTAGAGGTTTAGGAACCCTTAGAATTTTTTATAGGATTTTACAATCATTTTTGGTATTTTAATTAGAATTAGTTTTAGGACTAACTTCTAGGTGTTTCTAATGAACTAACTTGACTAGTTTAACTCAATAGTTCCCCTTAGATTAGGGTGGTGGTGCTCTTGTGCTTGGATGGAGATGAAGACCAATTGAAGATGCTTTGGAGAGCTTGAAGAAGCTTGGATGTGAAGATTTCTCATCTTGTGGAGTGCTTGTCAGGAGCTTAGGAAAACTAGGGTTTTAGGAAGAGCATTAGACTAGTTTTGCTTCTTTCTTCAAACATGGAATATATTGTTCATCTCCATTCAATCCAATGACATAAAGTCCTCCTAAAGAAGCCACATCTCTCCCTTGGAGGGATGAATGTCATGCTTTAAGAGTAGAACTTTGAGGGTACTTTTCTATTACAATATTAAGTTCTTAGTGGCTTCCTTTGGTTGTCATTAAGTTACTTAACATTTCAACCTGATCTTGTTGATTGACTCTCCCTTGGGGGTTGCTTGTTGAAGCTTGTTGAAGATTAAGTTTGTGCTTGTTGAAGCTGGTTGCTAGGGATTCTGGTTGCTAGGGATTCTGCAACTCTCTCTCCACCATGGGTGGTTGTACCTTTGCGGCCAACTCGCGCCATCTCTGGGCGTATTCTTTGAAACTTTCACCAGTCTTCTGAGAGAGATTCTGCAATTGAACCCGATTTGGAGCAAGATCACTGTTATATTGGTAGTGTCTCACGAAAGCTTCTGCCAGGTCTTTCCAACTTCCAATTTGAGTAGGTTCCAGTCCCATGCACCATTCCAACGACGACCCAGACATACTATCCTAAAAGAAGTGCATTAACATCTTCTCATCGTTGGAGTAAGCAGACATTATTCTGTAATAAGATCGCACGTGCACTCTGGGACACGTGTCTCCCTTGTATTTGTCAAACGCAGGGGCCTTAAACTTGAGTGGCACCCTCAGCCCAGGGACCAATCCCATGCTCGCCATATCCAATCCCACAGAATTCTAGTTGGCTATCCCTTTTATCTGCTCTTCTAGCATCTTGATCTTGTGATCATTTTTAGTAAGCCTCTCATAACCCATGCCTTGGCCAGAAAAAGCATCTTCTTGGCGGTCTTCACCCCAATAAGGACCCTCATTGTCGTACCCAGCGTACGCAGCGTTGCGACCGTGACCATTCTGGAAAAACCTGGGGTCATACCTCAGATTACCGAGCTCTTGATTAGTAGCCGCTGTCCCAAAGCCAGTATTGTAGGCACCCATTCCGTAACCATTGTTACTCACAGTTCCAAAATCCTGATTACCAAATCCAGCATTGGCACCACCAGCGTTACCAAATCCCATATTCACACCAGCAAAGCTTGTATTGCCGTTGACCATATTCACACCGGTATTCCCAGCACCAGTGTTGAAACCAGAATACCATTGCCAACAACGTTCCCATTGGTTTCCAAGTTACCGTTCCTATTACCAGCATTCCCATTACCAGCCCCGAGAACATTCTCACCAGTGTCAAGACCGACCACTGGTATAGCATCACCAGCCTGAGGAGTTTCACCATGAGGACGATTAACATCCGTACCCCCATGTAGCACACCGTTGTTATCAACTCGTGCAATTAGGGGTTGCACGAGAGTTTAGAGCTGTTCTTGGCCTTTATCCACGGTCTCCATCACCTGCATAAATTGGGCCATACGGTCACGCATCTCCTGCATCTCTGACTGCATCTGGTCTATGACTTTCTTACAGTTGCTTCTGGTTGAGTAACGGTGAGTTCGGTGTTCGGCAATCCTGGAACCTGCATCAACAGAGGGTTATGGAACACAGTACAAAGTCCCTGTCATGCAAATGTTTTATGCAAATGCAAACGTGTGTCTGTGCGTTAGGGAAATTTTCCCCCGGTTCGAGTGCCATAGTGTCAGTGCTGATAGCAAGTCCGGATCTAGTCACTGAAATAACATCTCATATATATATATATATATGTGTGTGTGTGTGTGTGTGTGTGTGTGTGTGTCGATAAGGCAGCAGTACAAAGTCAATGAATACATGGGATGACCTCAACCAACAAGCCTGGTGATGGTCAGCCTATAGCAGAAATCAGAAAGAATACAAAAGGTTACAAAGATAATCAAGTGCGACAGCAGGCACGAAACTCCTCCAGCAACTCTTTTGTCTTCGGGTGGTCAGGACAGGTGAGTAACCCTTCGACGAGCAACTCTCTCTGCATAATAGTACGCTGGAGATTTTCAACCGGATCTTCCTGGCCAAAGCACTCCTCTAACTTCCGCTTCTTGGACTCGAACACCTGCTTGTGATTCTTCAGGTTGGCAAGGGCTTTGTTGAGCCTGGCTTCGGTGGCATATCTGCAAGCAGTTTCCTCATCGAACCTTTCCTCATTAGCCTTCACCTGAGCCTTCAGTTTGGAGATCTGCTGTTTCAGTTTATCCTCCCTCTCTTTGTTGTTGGCTATAATGGCATTCCACTGCTGATTAAACTTGGATATTCTTCTGTACGCTTCATCCAAGTGCTGCTTCTTGGTAGCCAGTACGTCATTGACAGATTTGAAGTCCCTACCCAAACGCTCACGTTCAGCCATCTTCTTAGTCAAATCCGCACCTAACCTGTTCACCAACTTTGTTTGCCTCTTGAAGGAGTGGACAGCTTCGCTTCTCTCGCTTCTGACCTGCGCCAAATCTCTCTCTAACTCTTCATTGACTTTCTTCAGCTCTTCTTTCTCAGCTAACACCTGATTATACTGCTGAATAGGTACAGTAGTAGGCTCTTCTACCACTAGAGGACATTCCTGCTTAGCAGGTGGAAATGGCATCCCTATGGTCTTTGCTCGGCTCTTGACCCAAGTCACATACGGAGTGTAGGCTTGGCTATTACGTTTCCCCAACAATGACTTCCCTTGTCTACTAATATCATTCCAGGCATGCTGAAGCTTAGATAACATGTCCCCCTCTAGAAGACTGGTGAGGTACAAAGATTCCTGCACCTCTTCATCCTTTGGCGGAGCTCTCAGAGCATAAGCAAACTGTCTGACAAGTAGAGATGGATTATAGTTGATACAGCCCTTTCTTCCAATCAAAGGCACCTTCGGAAACCCACGGAAGCTGAATATAACCTCAGTACCCAACATATCTCTATCAAACCACACAATACTCTCTGTTGATAAACTCATCAATCGCTCGGACCACTCAGCTGTGGCTGCAGATGAAGCAAAGCGACCCTTCTTTTGTAGGTGACTATCAAACCATCTATAGAACAAGGGCACACAGCATGATACATTCTTACCCCTTCTATTCTCGTTCTTGTAATGGATAGAATGATACACATCGCCAATCAAGGTAGGGACCGGATTCCCTGATGCAAAGATATGAAAGGCATCTAAGTCCACAAAATCAGGCATATTAGGAAACAGAATGATGCCATATATGCAGAAAGCAAGAATGGTGTTGAACACAATCCAACAACCGTCTTTGGCACATTGTTGGGCTTTCCCAACTAAGAACTGCAAAGAGAAACCAGGGACCCCATTCCAACTGGACAAGATCAACTCGGAGGCATCCTGATGAAGAGAAAGAGCTAGATTAGCCAGATTAAGCTCGGCCTCCATATGAACAAATGGCATCTGACTCTTGATAGGCACACCTAACAAATCAGCGTACTCCTCTAATGTAGGTGCCAGAATGAAGTCTGGGAAAGTAAAGCATCTCAAAGGAGGATCATAGAACTTCATCAAGGCGTACAACCCATTCAACTCAAACACAGAAGGTTTACGAACCAAACTGAGCAGCTTCCCATAAGACTTTCTGAATTCACCTCTCACAGCATCATTTGCTAAAGCAATCAAACTGGACAACTGAGCAACCTCTGGAGTGGGGAGCTTATAGGCCACAGTCTTCCTCAGAGAACCCATAATAGCACAACAACAGGCAAGAAAATACCGGAACCGGGGAATAATGCACCTGCAACACAGACACACGTTAATGATATGCAAATGAGTATGCAAAATGAAAAATGCAAACATGCAACAGGGGATCAAGGTGGCTGCTGAGAAGACCAAAGCCCTGATCCAACATAATCAAAACTCTGCTCTGATAGCACAACCCTGAAGAGGACCAATAGATACACACTTTTGAGAACAACCACTGACGATAAGAACCTCTGAACCCAACAACACTGATTCACTGACAAGAAAACCAGGTAGTCTGAAGGCTAAGGTTTCCTGCAATAACCCGATCCCACTCACAGGTATGGACCTAATCACAGATAAGGTATGGCATCCTATGCATTTCCTAGCGTCACAGACTTTCAAGAGCGATGATACGATACCCAGAAGGTGTGGCATCATCATCCCTTGAAGTGGCCTCACTCTGCTGAGTCACAAATGATCGATCCCTAGAGTCGACAATCCTCTAAACCAATAACCCCTCAGACCCAAAGGGCCGGAAAATAAGTCAACCGGGAGAACCTCGTCTAAGCTCGGATTTCATGAGACACTAGTGCCTGCAAAGCAAGCACGCGCACACTAATTTCCACAACTAATGCTAAGTACACTCAAGCCTGGGTCTGGCTTCTCGCTCATCAAATCCCCTTCCCACAACAGCACAATAATAATATACTGAAAATAAAATGCAAAAAGTAAAGTGCCATAAAACCCAACAGGTAAACACACAAGCGCTAGGAATGACTCGCACAGGGAACCGTTGGAGTCCCCAGCAGAGTCGCCAGCTGTCGCTACTGCGAAAATAAGGTGCCGGCAATGACAAAAGAGTTGCCACCTTTCATTATTTATCCCACAGAACGGGAAAGGAAACGATCGGAAAAACCTGACGAAAAGGTATAAGACAAGGTCATCGCAACCATTGTCTAGATTCGAGAGTCGGTTACGCAAGGGGAAGGTATTAGCACCCCTCACGTCCATCGTACTCGATGGGATCCATGCTTGTTGTGTTTATCTGACGGGTTTGTTTAACTATCTACGCTAAAAGGTCTGGTCTGAAGAGAAAAGAAAATGACTTGACAAAGTATCACACTTTATACCTACGTATTCCCGTCTGGAATGAGAAATCAGAGTCAACGTAGTTCGCCTAACTACGGGTAAAGGGGGGAAGGTTGCTCGCCGAGATATTGCATCTCGTGCCTATGTACTTTCACACAGCGCGAAAGATCAGAGCAAACGTAGTTTGGGCTACAGAGAACAAAGGTTTATTCAGCATCTTTTATCCAGGTAAAGTTAACGGTCAGTTCCAGCAGTTGGTGTTTGTAGCTCGATCATGGGAGACTTAGGCGTTACCGTTTGCGATAGAACTGAAAGTTAACAGAACTCTCCTTTAAGAAAAGGGTTTTCCTAATTTAAGAAGTCCAAGAGGATAAAAGGAGTTGATGTTTGTTTTTGCAGTCTTTTACAGAAGAAGTGAACTGAGTTCTGTTTGTAACTCGTGTTGCACTAAAGACTTGGACTTGAGAGTGAATGTGTCGCATGTCACCCAAAGGGTACCACACTAAACACTCGAGATATGTGAGGGAAACCCTCCCACAACTCTTTCTCAAGTAGCTTAAGGCTCGTAACGCACAACACGTGTTGACCTTTATTAAGTGTTTTAACTGTATTTGAAGATGAGAAGAGAAACAGACTCTCTAAGGGGAACTGACTCAATCCTACAGTTATCATGCAATATTCGTCCTACGGTTGTGGTTAAAAGGGAAACTAAATAATGTTATCATGCATGGTTAGAATCCTAATGCCTGTCATAACTTCTCTTGAATAAGAGAAGTCAGAGTTCCTAGGGGAACATGGCAATGGAAACAACAGTAAACAGGAAAACTATACAAGAAATTACTATAAAGATGCATGCAATGCAAGTGAGGGAGGAAATGTGTGTGGGGCATAAGCCTCCACAAGCTCATCTCAACCTCAATCCAGATATGAATAACATCAAAGATGATAAAAAAAAAGTAAATGCAATCAAACAAACCACAAACTACACAGGCAAGGGAGCAGAGCTCTATCGAATACCAGCAAGCAAAGCCATCCAGTAAAAATACAAGCAGAGGGAGAAACTCAACCTCTAATGCAATACAAGCAAGGGGAGAAGCTCAACCCTTAGGATGATCTTAGGCTTATTCAACTACATGACCTAATCTAAATGAATCACACCAATCAAGTCACATCAATACAGTTGAACAAGAAGAAAACAGGCAAACAGAGAAAACAAGCTAGCAAACTCCACAGCAGAGCAATCGTCTGACAGCAATCCAATCCAAAGTCTGTAACTGTTCTTCAAGTCCACCATATTCCTGAGAAGGAAAGGCATCTTCGAGCTTTAAAAATGCACTCCACCAAGAATGAAGAGAATCAACAAGATTGGTATTTGATAATGGGAAGCAGACGGGAAACCAAAGGAATCCCATCTGACACTCAACCAGTTATCGGAGAATGGCATCCTCAAAAGTTCTACTCATTGTAAATGTCACACATCCCTCCAAAGGAGAGATGAGACTTTAACATGAGGACTTTGAATCATAGGATAGGATGGAAGGTGAATGAAACCAACCATGTTTATTTGAAGAAAAAACTATTTCTAAAGCTCTCTCCTAAAATCCCTAATCTCGTAAGCTACAAAAAGCTAACAAAAAGAAAAGAAAAGCTTCAATCCAAGCTCCACCAGCCACTCCACAAAAGCTTCATCATGTCCATGATATCCTCTAATAAGAACCAGAAGCCCACCATGCAAGAAAAGCCCACTTTGAGTCCATTCCAAATCAATCACCAAAGTTGAAGCACCAAATGAACAATCAACTTGAATATTCTATCTAAAATATCAAAACACATCCTAAAAATCCAATTGTTTTTCTATGGGAACATGAATTTGTTAATGATCTACAGTTCAAAAATCAGGACCTAATTCAATCTCTAAGTCCTCTAATAAAATCCTAAGTTGAAAGGTATCACTAAAGAGATCCACTAAAGAGTACTCCTAAACACCTACACTAAAACCTCATTTAAAATGATTTAAAAATCATAAAAAAATCACACAATACCAATAACATGTATACAACCAGCCTGTAAAATCTCAAGATCAAAATCCAAAATATGAGTGAGAAATAAAATGGACAAAATCAGCACACAATTATTCCACCATTAAAACCATATTACACTAGAAAATATGCAATAAAATGGAAAATGCATGGAAAACTAAAATGAAAAGCATGACAAAATTCTAAACATCTCATTTTATGATTACAATTATTTCCAAAATTTAATATCAACAATTACTATTTTTTTGTGAATTAATTCTAACAATCAATAAAACAGAAAATAAAAGAAAAGAAATTAAAAATAACAATGGAGGGTGTAATCAGCAGGAAAACTAAGCTTATTTTCGCCTGGGCCCATGAAATGGAGGTGTAGAGAGCAGCTGGGGGCTAGGCCCACTTGGGATATTAATTCAGCAAAAAAACAATTCCAAAAACGTCCAGGGGGTGTGATAAGCAGGGATTTCAAGTGAAAATCAGGATGGGCCTATTGGAGGGGGTGGTAATAGTGCGCTATGGCAAGCCCAAGACAAAAATCAAATAAATCAAATCAGCTTCACAAAATAAAAGAAAGGTGCACGCAGGGAATCGAACCCGCGCGCTATGGGGTCTTGGAGCGCCGCCCAAAACGACGCCGTTTTGGGGTTGTACTGGCGCGTTCTTGGCCTTATGATCGTGAGACCAAGTCTTCTCTTCCTCCCAATCGGACGGTCCATGGATGTCTTCTCCAATTCAAAATTTCCAACGCATGAACAATACCACGCGAGCTACACCATGGCTGTCCGAATGAAGCTTTTTTCCGGCAAACTTCGAAACAACGTATCTCTCTCAATTCTTAACCAAATGCAACGATTCTTGAACCAAAATTGCACGAAATTTCATGAGGATTTCAAATATCCTAATATATTATGCTAAAACCTCAAGAATCAAGAATTCTATATCTCAACCAAAAACGGATCAATTCCTATTTTGTCACTAAACCTCAATTTTTCTGTCCAGAAATCATCTACAACCTAATTGCAACCTAACCACATGAATCTAGGCCATCAAAAACGAATGAATTAAGAGAAAATTCAAGAAATGAAAACCTTGCTTTAAGCTCCGATTGTGGTGGTTTCAGACCTCAATTCTCCTCCAACAAGTGCAGAAAACTTCAATGATGGATGGTGAACGATTCATGATAATCAAATCTTGCTGTAATCCTCTAAATCTCCAAAACCAAAAAATCACTTTCAAGCTTTTTCTTCAATTTGCTCCAATGGCTTCTCTCTCTCTTCAGCTCCAATGAGTCACCAACCTCTATCCAATTTCGTTCTTGAATATTTATAGAACATATTAGAACCTTCTAGAGGTAAGGCCCAAGCCCAATCCAAAAATCCAAATCCAAACTTTTTCTCCAAAAAATTCATTATGGTAAACTCAAACTTGTCTCACAAGTTTGCTTTGGAAGCTTCTAGCATCATACACAAAATCCCTTGAATAAATTCAGCTTGGCTAGAGCCTTGAATTGCCTTTGTGAGTGATTTCTTTTTGTGATGTTTCTTATTTGTGAAGAAACATGTCAAAACACCATGAATTATGAGTTAATTGAAAATTCTAAAATTGCCAATGTTTCTAAATCATCATTTCTGATTAAATTGAGTGGTCATTTGGCATATTTTGTGCACATAACAATTTATTTGAATTTCCCACCAAAAACGCCTTTGAATTTCTCCCTTTACAAGGCCACTTCAAGCCAATCTTTGATATGAGCCAAAACAATTCACCATGAGCTCTTGGTTGAACTAAAAACCATATTTTGAGCAAGTTCCATGTTGAACAAAATTGCATTCGAGATGTGCAAGTTGGAGATTTTCACTTATGATTGAAAATGGCCTATAATCTCACTTTCCCAAAATACCCCTGACTTGTAAACCTCATAACTTGAGTTCTAAAAATCAAATGGAAGACTTCTAATATAATTTGGAAAGATAATATCATTAGGAACAACTTTCATGTTGGACAAGAAGTCATATGAAACTTCCTTC
Source organism: Lathyrus sativus (assembly GCA_963859935.3). NCBI lineage: Eukaryota > Viridiplantae > Streptophyta > Magnoliopsida > Fabales > Fabaceae > Lathyrus > Lathyrus sativus. The sequence continues at coordinate 72,974,818 of OZ012739.1, read as the reverse complement.
TAGGTGAAAAATAGCTTGGAAGTCAGATGATTTTCACAGACAAATTTCAAAGGCATCGGCGGACCTGTAACTTGCCTGGACCATAACTTGAGTTATATAACTCCAATGGAGGTCTTCTAGTACTAAAATTAAAGCTAAGAGCATGATATACAAGTTTTATGTTGGCCAAAAATGGATATGAAACTTGCATCTTGACTTATATGGCTTGGAAGTTTTGCACTAAATAGGGGATTTTACCCTAGGAACCCTGACTTAGCAACTCCAACCACTCTTGATTCTTCTCAACTTGATCTCGGAACAATATCCCATATGCCTCAACATATCATTTCATGATCTCAATGATCTAGAAGTAGGCTTTGATCTTCTTCAATTGCTCATTTTGGCCTAGGATTAACCAGATGAAACCCTAGTGACATCCACTTCAACTGTGGCTCTTGCACTTGATAAAATGACTTGATTGAGCTCCAACATGACCTTCAAGGAACTTCAATGATCTCTACCCACACATTATCTCCTTAACCAAGGCCTTACAATCCATTGCTGATCTTCAACTGGCTCCAAGTGAGGAGATGAACCCCGTACAAGTACTCAAACTTCTCAAGAACTCAACCATCTGTCTGATGACCCTGATAGCTTCTTAAGCTTGAATAATACCTCTGGTTAGGCTTCTCTTGACATGTATCATACTTGATCCCCTGTTAAATGAAGGATGATATGCTATGCAAATGCTAGAACTATGTTAGAACAATGTTATGCTATGCAATGAAACATAAACCAGGCGAGATAAGGTTAGGCAAATTTTGGGGTGCAACACTTTCAAGTCGGAAAGAGTCCAACCCATTGCCTATTGATTTTTCTTCAACATGCCAACTAGTTTTGTCTCTTCCTTCTTGGTTAGCTCCGCACTAATTATCACATGCTTGTTTCCTTCTTCATCAAGAAAGACATACTTGAGATGAGAGGGTAACACTTTCAACTCAAGTTTAATTTCCTCATTGTTTTCCTTTTTCAACATTTCCACCCTTTCATTCAAAGGGGGAATTCCTTCTAACTCTTCAAGCTCCTGCAAGCATTTTTCAATCTCTTTTTCTTCCTTATCATTGACATTTGAAAGAGCATTGGTAAGAACTTGTTGTAATGGTGTGAAAACTTGTAGTAACTCTTTAACTTCTTCGATCACCCTTTTCCGTTTAATCGATTCTAAAGCAATCAGTCTTGTCCTTTGAGTGCTTCATGGCTTCAAAAAGATTGAGACATATCTCCACATCTTGAACTCTAAATTTCATTAGACCATCATCCATTTCAATTGCCAGGCGCGTGGTCTTCATAAAAGGTCGCCCAAGAATCAAGGGAGCGCCCTCATCTTCCTCTATATCAATCACCACAAAGTCGATTAGAAACAAAAATTTGTCAACCTTTACCAACACGTCTTCTGCTACACCATGAGCGTGAGTGATAGATTTATCAGCAAGTTGCAATGTCATTTGAGTAGACTTCAACTCCATGGGTCCCAACCGCTTCACAATAGACAAGGGTATCAAATTGATACTAGAGCCTAAATCCATGAACCCATTGCCAACATAAGTGTTTCCAATTGTAACCAGCAAAGTGACTCGTCCCATATCACTTTGTTTCCTCGGGAGAGTATCTTGAATGATTGCACTACAACTAGCATCCACCATGATAGTTTCTTGATCTGTATACCTCTTCTTTTTTTGTAAGGATATCCTTCATGAATTTCGCATACTTGGGCGTTTGTTTTAATGCTTCGAATAATGGAATATTGATTTGCAATTGCTTGAATATATCCATGAACCGAGCATAGTGCCTCGCACTATCTTTTCTTGATGGAGCATGTGGATATGGAAAATTTTGAATTGGAATATTGCTCACTTGTTCTTTACCTTTCCTAGACTTTTTCACTTTTTCTTCTCTCTTATTTTTCTCTTCTTCCTCATTCTTTTTCACTCTTTCATTTTCAGCTAATTCTCCCTCAACATTTTTTTCTACTTCTTTCTCAACATTCTATTTTTCTTTTTCAACTACAACCTCTTCCTCTATACCTTCTGACCTACACCCATGTCAATTTCTCTACCACTTCTTGTGAGAATCTCCTTGTAATGCTCCTTAGTGTTGCACCCTAAAATTTGACCAACCGGGTCTCGTATGTGGCTCGATGTTTCGACGCATGACCGCATTCACATCTGCATATTACATACAGTGCATTTTTTATTTGTTTTATTTTATCGGGATCACAGCTCTCGTCTCGCGTCTCAGGTGTTTTTAATCAGTTTGGATAGATAGAATCGTATTTTTGGGATATTTCAGTGCCCGTTTATTTTTACCGGCTAGTTTGGTGCGCTCTCGCGGTCTTATTTGTCGTTCGGTGCTATTTTTGTCCCTTCGGGAATTATTGTGAATTTTTTTCTAGAATTTATTAGCTTTTTAGATTTTTTTAATAGCTCTTAAATCATTTTTAGAATATTAATAGGTTTTTTAATATTTTTAATAGTTTTAATTCTTTTTAGATAGATTTTTAATTATTTTAGGATTTAATAGATTTTTTAGGATAATATAGAATATTTTTAGAATATTAATAGTTTTTTAAATAGTGTTAATAGCTTTTTTAATCATTTTAATAGAAGAATGTAGTTTTTCTTTTATTAATAATAGTTTTTTTTAAATAAATGGAATAGGATTTTATAGAATAGAAATTAAATAGAGTTAATAGAGTTTTTTCTCTTTTTAGATTTAATTCAGATTTAATTAGATTAATGGGTCCTAGTTAATTAGGGTTAATGACTTTAGTTTTAATCAATTAGTTTAATCCTTTTTATCTCAATGCAGTTTTTTGGGGTTATTTTCGTGTGGGCCAGTATCCATAAGTCTTCAGCAAGGCCCATTTTGCAGAAGCCCAGAATTCAGTTCAGTTTTTGTCCAGAAAGTTCTAGAATTGTCCAGAAATTCTCAGCCTATATATTCATCAGCGCCACGTGTAGCTTCGGGGAGGACCCCACGTTACGCACTTCCATCACGCCACGCATCACAAACTCGTTTCCTCTCTCCACGCCACGCATCACAAACTCGTTTCCTCTCTCCATGCCACGCACACAACACGTGGCCAGCATGCATCCATTGCCTCCACCCACGCTGCCACGCGTACGCACCACCGGTCCTCGCCTGAAACCTTCCCCGGCCGGCATGCATGGCCGACGACCACCGTAACCACCCTCTAACCTACTCCGGCCGCCGCAACCCACCGGAAAACCTCAAAAACCCAGAAATGCATCTCCTTCATCCTCAAACTCATCCAATCACCACCTTCAATCTTCATCATTCATCATCTCCAAGACTTTTCCAGAAAACCAACAACCTTCATCAATAAGCCTCATCTACTTTCCAATCATCATCATCGTTCATCCAATGTCCATCAGGTTCATCAGAGCTCCTCCAGATTTCCAGAAACACGATGGATCTTCATCACCTCACCAAGAACAAAATTCCAGAAAATCATCAATCATCATCATCGCGTGTTCATCCAAGTTTCCCAGCGATTCATCTTCGTGTTCTCTAGAATCAGATCATCAACGTCATCCAGGCAACTCCAAGATCTTCAGCAAACCTCCTTCGAAGGAATCTCCAAAAGACTTCGAGAAGAACACGCAATCCACGCTTTGGGCTTCAGAAAAATCCAAACGCTCGTCTTCAGCAAATAACCTTCAAGATTCACATGCAAGAATCATCAAGATTGTTCAGAAATTTTCTCATCAAGAACACGAAACATCTTCAACGAACCTTCATCAGTTTCCAGATTGGCAATAGTTTTTTTGTTTTGTTCAGGTTCTTCTGGTTGAACGAAGAAGAAGAGAGGTGATGAGAGATTGAAGGTTGAACGAGGGAGGAAAAAAAGAAATGGAGGAGAATCGGAGACTGAAAGAGAGGGAGAAGAGAAGTGAACAAAGGAGAGTTGGAGAAGGAAGAGAGAACGGCGCCGTTCGTGTGTGGGTGAACAGTGAGAGTGAGAATTAGGGTTAGTGTGGGTTGGGCCTCAAGGCCCAAAGTCTGTTGTTTTTTTTTCCCACACCTCCCTCCGTTTTTCCTGGTTGATGGAACTGGGCCTAAGCCCAGTGAATCTCTTGCCAATACCCTCCGTTTTGATTCAGCACCCCCTCCACGTTTTGGTGTATACTGGGCTGGGCCCATTCATTTTTTTGCTGATCAATTCCCCCTTGTACCAGTGCACCCCCTCCCTATTTTTTTTTCTTTTCTATTTTTTTGTTGTTGCTTTATGGAAAATAAATATTAAATAGAAAAAGAAAAAAAAGTGGAAAAGAAATATTAAAGAAAAAAGAAAAAGGAGAGAAAATATTGTGAAAAACTATTAAAAGAAATAATGAAAAGAATAGAAAAGAATGTGGAAAATATGGAGAAAAATATATGAAAAAACATAGAAAAAATATGCGTGAAAAATATTTGAAAAAATAGTAGAAAAAGAAATATATGAGAAAATATTTTGAAAAAAGAGATGAATGAAAGAATAGAGAAAATATTGTGAAAAAATATTGAAAGAAATAATAAAAAGAAATGTGAAAAAATATGAAAAAAAGATATGGAGAGAAATACATAGAAAAATATGAAAAATATATGAAAAATATTTTGAAAGAAAGAAAAAAATAGTTGAAAAGAAAAGAAGGAAAAAGAGGAAAAAATATTAAAGTAGACTTAATATTTTTTAGAGTGCATTTTTTTTCATAGAGATATTTTACCCTTTTAGAGATAGCTTAGAAGTCCACTTGTTAGGGGACTCTTTTTCATTTGATTTTTCCATTATAGATGGATAGGATAGTATTTCCTAGGAGATTATTTTTAAGTATTCAATCTTTGTAATCATTTTCAGAATGTTAATAAAACGAGATTTGAGCTGTGGTCCCGAAGTAGCCGAACTACAGCTGCTCTGATTTCTCGTACCAGACGAGAATATGTAGGCATAGGATGCGATATCCTAGCGAGCACACTAACAACTGACTTTGTGTTCTCTCGCTGCTGTGCGATCGAGACTTTCCCGCTGACGACTAATTGTTACCCTTTTTCTCTCTTGCCCGAGTGCATTTGAGACCAGACCGTAGTTTTTCCCATAGGTTCCCGTACCTGTGAAACCAGTTTATTTTCTCGCTGCTGTGTGAGTATACCCCTGTTTAGCTGTAGTTAGCCTGAACTACGTAAAGCTCTGATCTTCCATGCAGTGTGGAAGTACGTAGGCACAAGACGCGAGGTCTTGGCGAGCCAATTTTCCCTGTAGTCCCGAACTACGTTGACTCAGACTTTCTCTCTTGAGAATACGTAGGCATAGAGTGCGACGCTCTATCGAGTCAATTCCCTTCCGTTTAGATTTAGCAGCAGTAGATAGATTGTTTTTGCACCCTTTAGACAACCCAAGCAAGCGTGGATCCCGTCGAGTACGACGGGCGTGAGGGGTGCTGATACCTTCCCCTTGCGTAACCGACTCCCGAACCCAGGTTTTGGTTGCGATGACCATACCTTTCCCCGTTTTTTGCGAGGTTTACTTCGAGCGTTTCCTTTCCCTCCGTTGGGATAAATAACGCACGGTGGCGACTCTTCTGTCAGCCGGCGCCGATTTTCGCAGTAGCGACAGCTGGCGACTCTGTTAGGGACAATGAGGGTTCCCTTCGCCTGAGTTTTTTTCCTGGCTGTTTGGGGCAATCCCCAGCAGCTGGCGACTCTGCTGGGGATTGCGATAGTTCCCTATACGAGTCTGCTGGGGATCCAACGTCCCCTGGCTGCTAAGGACTGTGATAGTCCTTATGCGTGTGGGATCCAACGTCCCCTAAGAGAGAGTCAATCCTAGCGCTTGTTTGCTTGTCTATTGGTGTTTATTGATATTATCTGTTGCTGTTGGGGTGTAACGGGTGTTCTATGATTGAGAGATAAGCCGGACCTGGGCTTGAGTGCACCTTAGACTTAGAGTAGAGATTAGTGGGCGCCCGCTTGCTTTGCTTGCCTTGGTGTCCCGCGAAATCTACACTCAGACGAGGTTCTTCTGGTTGGCCTCTTGTCCCACCCTTTGGGTGGCTCAGGTTGCTGGTTAGTTGGATTGTCGACTCTGGGAACCGATCATTTGGAAGTTAGCTAAGTGAGGCCTCTTCAAGACTTGATGATGCCACTCCTTCTGGGAATCGTATCGTCAGTTTTGAAAGTCTGTGACGCTGACGACCGCATAGGATGCCGTACCTTGTCAGATATAGGTCCACACCTGTGAGTGGGGGGGTTTTTTTGCAGGAAACTTGACTTCCAACCTACCCATTATTTTGGTCTTCTCTTCAGAGAACGTAATTCGTCAGCAGCGCAGCAGTATTCAGAGATTGTGTGGGGGCTGTGGTCCCGTTGTTTGCTGCATCTTGCATATCATGTGCATATCAGTGTTGCATTATACTGCATTGCATATCATCTTCCAGTTAGCCAGAGTTCTGATCCAGCCTTTGTTTCCTGAAGGTAATTACCCGGGATTTGGATTGAGCAGTTGTTGATTGTCAGAAGACCGGCCTAGGGGTTGAGTAGATTTGAGCAGAATCGAGCATTGAAGTCAGCTGAAGATTATTGGTAGCTATGTCTGAAGGCAATTTCCAGTCTCCTAACACCTTGACGGGGTTCACTATGGCGTCCAACCCTCTGTATGATTCTATGGAAGACTTCCCGCAAGTGAACAACGTTACTGCAGACCAAGTTGTACAGCCTTCTGTTGAGAACCGAGGTCGACATGAGCAGTTTGTTGCCCAGAATGAGCGTCCTCCTCCTGTTAACAATCAAGGTGTTGCTTTCCCTGTGATGAATTACCGAAGAGATATTCCAATGGCCAGGATGGTAGATCCAAGAGCTCTTGAGAAGGATAGAAGACTCCGAGCGTTGGAAGAAGGAATGAAAGCTTTGAAAGTCAAAGATGCTGTCAACCTGAATGATGTAGGCATGTGTTTGGTTCCTGACCTGGTGTTGCCTTATAAGTTCAAAATGCCGAAGTTTGAGAAGTACACGGGAGATAGCTGTCCGAAGCTGCATTTGATGATGTTCTGTCGAAGAATGACTGCATTTGCGCGAGATGACAAACTGATGATCCATTGCTTTCAAGATAGTCTGACTGGGGCATCTTTGAGGTGGTATATGCAGTTAGAGAGAAATCAGATTCAATCATGGATGGATTTAGCCAGAGCTTTTCTGAAGCAGTACGATTATAACCTAGACGTAGCTCCTTATCGCATGCAGTTGCAAGAACTGTCTCAAGAGAACAATAAACCTATCAGGAAGTATGCTCAGAGATGGAGAGAATTTGCTACAAGAGTGCAACCACCACTCCTTGACCAAGAGCTGACAAGCATGTTTTTGGATTCCCTACAAGATCCGTACTTCGAAAGATTGCTCAGAATTCCGTCGAGTTTCTCTGACGTGGTAGCATTAGGAGAACGCCTTGAGTATGCCATCAGAATTGGGAAAATTCAGATTACTTCAAATGATCAAGCTGGCGAAACTGAATATCCTTGTGACTATCATAGTGAAGAAGAAGTTATGATCAATGCAGTCATGCCAAAGGTTGAATATCCTCGAAGCGAATCAGTGAATTTTGTTGGTTCATCATCTTATCAGAGATCAGTACCTCCTGTGGCTTGTTATACTGAACAGACAGCCGTGTCGGGGGCACCATATCAGGAATCTTATATCGCTTCCATTGCAAATCAGCGAACTCGTGGTCGAGGTTATCAGAATCAGCGTCAGAATCAGAGCAGACCTCGTAACAACTTGGAACGAAGAAAAGCTCCTTCTCACCCAGTGCCTATGCCGTATAGCCAGTTGCTACCATCTTTGATCCAGAAGTCTTTGGTGGAGCCGAAAGCTCTTAAGCCAGTTCCAGAACCTTACCCTCTGGGGTACAATCCCCACGTTCAGTGTGGTTATCATGGTGGCTCTCCCGGGCATTCGACAGAAGATTGTAAAGCGTTTCAGGCGAAAGTACAGCAGTTGATTGACCAAGATCGCATTTCCTTTCGAGAAGGATTTCTGTTTGTTCATCCTAACCGCTCAGCTGTCTAAGCTCGTAGACTCGGAAAGTATTCCCCAGCAAAAGCCAGTGGTTCAGACAGGCAGGCGCCCTCAGCATTGGCAGTCCTCAGGCCTTTATATCATTTGCATCTGTAGTTTCTTTTTCTGTTAGTTACTACCTGCTTTTAAACATTGTATGTTTCGAATGGTAATGATAATAAAGTGACTATGCATTTTTCTGAATTAATCATGTCGCTGTCGCTCATTTACTGCATTGCACTGACACTTGCATTTTTATTCACTCCACTTTATCCCTATGACTAGCAAAGATTGGAGGGAGGATGACGAAATAAACTCATAACCGATGATTGTAGGCTTTCAGATAAGACCTTACCGATGACGTACAAGGCATTGTTTCAAATCCCCTAAACACTGGAGATATAAGGAGTTAGTCCCTTGTTAACCGCTTCGAGCCAGGAAGTAGAAGTTTTTTTGGACTTTTTAAACCCTCACATCTTAACCCGGGGCAGGGTAGTTGTCAGTTAGCTTGACCGAGCGTTCAAGTCTTACAGAGGAGTGTTGTCTGTCAAGGACCAATCAGTTTATGCCTTTCAAAAGGTCATACCTCACCAATCAGGAGTGAGACAGTTACAATCCTTTCGGAGCAATCAAGACAATCAGTGTCACACGACTTTGTTCCAAAAGAAAGAAGAAAGAAAGCCCGCTAAGTAAAAAGAAAGAAAAGCTAAAAAGCTAATGCTTAGGCAAAAATCAGGGCATCCCGCTGGACTTCAAAAGAAAAATCGAAAAGAACTCAAAATGAGTCAGTCCAGGCCAAAATTAGGGAATCAAAAGAACGAAAAAGAGGGATAAAAAGAAATTGTTCCCCAGCAAATCACAAAGTCGTGTACACAGACACTAAAAGCGAAGAAGGAATAACTATCACTCTGGAAAAAAAAAGCCTTGTGAAATCCTCAGCTGTGGTTCTTACCATTCAACATACCTCTCGAAGAGGCGAGCGCTTGTGCCAGGTTAACTGAACCTTAGGATCGGAGATCATCACGTAGAAGGGGTGGGTACAAATCAAAATTTGAGCCAAATATCCTTTGTTTCACGAACCGTGAACCCGACCACGATACAACCCTTAAAAGACCTAATTGAGGTAGGGTTTATTCTGAGCGCATTACGATAAGGTTGAGTAACCTGACTCCTTCTTGATTTGCTAATCACATCCTTGTTGTACTTTTCACTGATCAAATCACGTACGCACTACGTCTGAACTTTGGTTCATTCGTCATTCACAATCATAGCATGTAAATGAGTGACAGCTCAAATTTTTTCAAAATCTGCATAATCATTGCATTGAGATTACCATTCGTAAACAGACGATTTTAATTGCAGGATAGTAGTTGGCACGAAGGAAATTCCATCAGGGAATAATCGAGCAGGACTGAGTAATTCAGCAGTCTGAACCAGGATGGTGAATGTTGTGAAGACCTGTAAACTTCGGAGCATTGACTTCCAGTGAGTTCGGAATCAGTTAGTCTGAGGACAAGTCCCGAAGCTTCAGTTAATCAGGGGCAGTTTGTTTGAGAAGCAGTTGATCAGAATTGAGTCTTCTCGAGAGCCAATCAGGGGCAGTTATGCAGAATGTGGAGATTTGAAGGCAGACACTTCAGGTGGATAATCAGATCGGGTTAAGTCGCTAGAACACTCAATCAGGGGCAATCATTCAGAACGTTGAGATTTGAAAGCAGATACTTCAGGTGGATAATCAGATCAGGTTAAGTCGCTAGAACGCTCATTCAGGGGCAAGTCATCACAGAGAATGTTGAAACCAACTGGGTTGATAGGGGATTAATGGAGACTGAATTCTGTTGTCGTACAGATACCGGGGCATGTAATATCAAGGTCGTCTCTTAGCAAGCTGTTCAGAGCAGGTATTCCCAAGAGTTAGATTGGGGCAAGTTGAAGAGTACCGGGGCAAGTTGTTCAAGCCAGTCTTGTTATCCCAAGCTGAGTGTACTGGGGCAAGTGGGTCAAGCCAGTCTGTTTATCCCCAGCCGGAGTGGAGTATCAGGGAATCGTGTCAATACCCTTATCAAAAACCTGAACCTGTCAAATAAAAAAGACCTTGTTGTTGTTGGATCATTATCCTACAGTTTAAACCTGTTGCGTGTCAGTAACCAGTCATTTCCAAAGTCCAGTTCTCGCCTGGCAAACCGGTAACCAGTTCTCGTCTGGCCTACCCTATCGTAAGCATCAGTTCCCGTCTGGTGTAGTTTACCGTAAGCATCAGTTCCCGTCTGGTGCAGTTTATTGTAAGCATCAGTTCCCGTCTGGTGTAGTTTATTGTAACCAGTTCTCGTCTGGTCACCGTTTCTTCAAGTGTTGTATCAGTTCTCGTCTGGTACATGTCGTCGCGTAATCAGTTCTCGTCTGATCATAGTGTGTTTTAACCTGTGTGTTATACCAGTTCTCGTCTGGTGTACGTCAGCTTTCAATCAGTTCTTGCCTGGTTGTCTATGCCTCAGTCTGTTATCCAGTCAGCCCCGTCTGATGTCCAAACCAAATCAATTCTAGTTCGATAACCTATTTTCCTATCAGTTCTCGTCTGGTAGTCTACCTTCGAATGCTAGTTCTCGTCTAGTATTTTCCATATCTTCCACTGTGTACATAGCCCATGTCTATCCTAAACCAGAAAAAACAAAAAGCCTAAAGGTATCTGACACAGTATTTCCCAATGGCTCGCATGTTGTCATGTTCCCCGATACGAAGCTCGCCAGATACCAGTGCTCCGATCAATGTTGGAATTCCTTGTGGATATTGTTAAATCAGAATTGCTCCTCTTCAGCAGTTGAAAGTTGCATATTGTCCCCAGAAGAGTCGAGATTGTATTTTACACCGTATCAGAGTAGGATCAGGAGTATCCTCAGCAGATTAAGATTGATATCCTTGATAGTGGGGGCATTTCCAGCAGTGTGATGCGCGCAATCAACCCCAGTTCGGGTCAATCCCTGCAGAGCACAATCAGTTGCCAATGGTTTGAAGAGAGCATCCCCAAGCGGAGTTGTTTTTCTTTCCCCAGTGAAGTCACCAAGTAGGGTTGCCTTTTCATTTCTCCAGCAGGACGGTTATCCCCAGCGGATTTGTTTCCCTTTTCCAGCATTTATTTTGCTGAGATGGTTTTGTGACTTCGGTTCATCCCCAGTAGAGTTGATGTTACCTTCGGCGTTTATTTTGCCAAGTGGTTTTCAGACCTGGTGTTCTCTGGCAGCTCGAGCCTGCATTAGCAGTTGCATATAGCATCATAGCATTTGTACAAGCATATAGCATATCCATGCCGTCTGGGCATCGCATTTTCAAACAAAACGCATAGCATATTCATGTCATATAGGGCATTGCATCATTATCAAGCATACGCATGTCGAAACATGAGCCAGGTTGGTTACCTATTGGATTTCGAATTTTTTCCCCTGCAGATTTGTGTGGTTAATCTTCTCTTCTTCCCCAGCGGAGTGATTCTTCATTTGGTTGATACGTCAGCATCGGAAAAAAAAACAAAGAGATTGACACATATCAGATTTCTGGAGCTGCGGCCTGTTGACAGAATGGGTGTCGAGCAGTCGATTCAGAAGTTCCCTAGGAGAGTTTCCTCAGGTTCACCGTGAACCATGAGTCGACAGAAAAGATCCCATAGCAGATGGGAAGGTGTTTGCTTTTCTGAAGCATTATTCCGAAGAATCAGTATCTGTGGCGTCACACAGGTGATTGATGTTGAAAAAATAGCAGAAAATTTATCAGAAAATTGACCAGTTGTTGCCGTGACAACCAAACTTCCGTTCATTGGAGGCTATTCCTCAAGCAGTTTGCAGTATATTCCCGCGGTTGGCAAATTTCAGGGTTCCATTTGTATTCAACCGTCATCTACCTTGAATGTTCGAAGGCTGAGCGCTCTTCAACCATTCAGGTCCAAGCCGCTTGAATAGGGGCAGCTGTTGCACCCTAAAATTTGACCAACCGGGTCTCGTATCTGGCTCGATGTTTCGACGCATGACCGCATTCGCATCTGCATATTACATACAGTGCATTTTTCATTTGTTTGATTTTATCTGGATCACAGCTCTCGTCTCGCGTCTCAGGTGTTTTTAATCAGTTTGGATAGATAGAATCGTATTTTTGGGATATTTCAGTGCCCGTTTATTTTTACCGGCTAGTTTGGTGCGCTCTCGCGGTCTTATTTGTCGTTCGGTGCTATTTTTGTCCCTTCGGGAATTATTGTGAATTTTTTTCTAGAATTTATTAGCTTTTTAGATTTTTTTAATAGCTCTTAAATCATTTTTAGAATATTAATAGGTTTTTTAATATTTTTAATAGTTTTAATTCTTTTTAGATAGATTTTTAATCATTTTAGGATTTAATAGATTTTTTAGGATAATATAGAATATTAATAGTTTTTTAAATAGTGTTAATAGCTTTTTTAATCATTTTAATAGAAGAATATAGTTTTTCTTTTATTAATAATAGTTTTTTTTAAATAAATGGAATAGGATTTTATAGAATAGAAATTAAATAGAGTTAATAGAGTTTTTTCTCTTTTTAGATTTAATTCAGATTTAATTAGATTAATGGGTCCTAGTTAATTAGGGTTAATGACTTTAGTTTTAATCAATTAGTTTAATCCTTTTTATCTCAATGCAGTTTTTTGGGGTTATTTTCGTGTGGGCCAGTATCCATAAGTCTTCAGCAAGGCCCATTTCGCAGAAGCCCAGAATTCAGTTCAGTTTTTGTCCAGAAAGTTCTAGAATTGTCCAGAAATTCTCAGCCTATATATTCATCAGCGCCACGTGTAGCTTCGGGGAGGACCCCACGTTACGCACTTCCATCACGCCACGCATCACAAACTCGTTTCCTCTCTCCACGCCACGCATCACAAACTTGTTTCCTCTCTCCATGCCACGCACACAACACGTGGCCAGCATGCATCCATTGCCTCCACCCACGCTGCCACGCGTACGCACCACCGGTCCTCGCCTGAAACCTTCCCCGGCCGGCATGCATGGCCGGCGACCACCATAACCACCCTCTAACCTACTCCGGCCGCCGCAACCCACCGGAAAACCTCAAAAACCCAGAAATGCATCTCCTTCATCCTCAAACTCATCCAATCACCACCTTCAATCTTCATCATTCATCATCTCCAAGACTTTTCCAGAAAACCAACAACCTTCATCAATAAGCCTCATCTACTTTCCAATCATCATCATCGTTCATCCAATGTCCATCAGGTTCATCAGAGCTCCTCCAAATTTCCAGAAACACGATGGATCTTCATCACCTCACCAAGAACAAAATTCCAGAAAATCATCAATCATCAGCTTCAATCATCATCATCGCGTGTTCATCCAAGTTTCCCAGCGATTCATCTTCGTGTTCTCCAGAATCAGATCATCAACGTCATCCAGGCAACTCCAAGATCTTCAGCAAACCTCCTTCGAAGGAATCTCCAAAAGACTTCGAGAAGAACACGCAATCCACGCTTTGGGCTTCAGAAAAATCCAAACGCTCGTCTTCAGCAAATAACCTTCAAGATTCACATGCAAGAATCATCAAGATTGTTCAGAAATTTTCTCATCAAGAACACGAAACATCTTCAACGAACCTTCATCAGTTTCCAGATTGGCAATAGTTTTTTTGTTTTGTTCAGGTTCTTCTGGTTGAACGGAGAAGAAGAGAGGTGATGAGAGATTGAAGGTTGAACGAGGGAGGAAAAAGAGAAATGGAGGCGAATCGGAGACTGAAAGAGAGGGATAAGAGAAGTGAACGAAGGAGAGTTGGAGAAGGAAGAGAGAACGGCGCCGTTCGTGTGTGGGTGAACAGTGAGAGTGGGAATTAGGGTTAGTGTGGGTTAGGCCTCAAGGCCCAAAGTCTGTTGTTTTTTTTTCCCACACCTCCCTCCGTTTTTCCTGGTTGATGGAACTGGGCCTAAGCCCAGTGAATCTCTTGCCAATACCCTCCGTTTTGATTCAGCACCCCCCTCCCCGTTTTGGTGTATACTGGGCTGGGCCCATTCATTTTTTTGCTGATCAATTCCCCCCTGTACCAGTGCACCCCCCTCCCTGTTTTTTTTTCTTTTCTATTTTTTTGTTGTTGCTTTATGGAAAAGAAATATTAAATAGAAAAAGAAAAAGAAGTGGAAAAGAAATATTAAAGAAAAAAGAAAAAGGAGAGAAAATATTGTGAAAAAATATTAAAAGAAATAATGAAAAGAATAGAAAAGAATGTGGAAAATATGGAGAAAAATATATGAAAAAACATAGAAAAAATATGCGTGAAAAATATTTGAAAAAATAGTAGAAAAAGAAATATATGAGAAAATATTTTGAAAAAAGAGATGAATGAAAGAATAGAGAAAATATTGTGAAAAAATATTGAAAGAAATAATAAAAAGAAATGTGAAAAAATATGAAAAAAAGATATGGAGAGAAATACATAGAAAAATATGAAAAATATATGAAAAATATTTTGAAAGAAAGAAAAAAATAGTTGAAAAGAAAAGAAGGAAAAAGAGGAAAAAATATTAAAGTAGACTTAATATTTTTTAGAGTGCATTTTTTTTCATAGAGATATTTTACCCTTTTAGAGATAGCTTAGAAGTCCACTTGTTAGGGGACTCTTTTTCATTTGATTTTTCCATTATAGATGGATAGGATAGTATTTCCTAGGAGATTATTTTTCAGTATTCAATCTTTGTAATCATTTTCAGAATGTTAATAAAACGAGATTTGAGCTGTGGTCCCGAAGTAGCCGAACTACAGCTGCTCTGATTTCTCGTACCAGACGAGAATATGTAGGCATAGGATGCAATATCCTAGCGAGCACACTAACAACTGACTTTGTGTTCTCTCACTGTTGTGCGATCGAGACTTTCCCGCTGACGACTAATTGTTACCCTTCTTCTCTCTTGCCCGAGTGCATTTGAGACCAGACCGTAGTTTTTCCCATAGGTTCCCGTACCTGTGAAACCAGTTTATTTTCTCGCTGCTGTGTGAGTATACCCCTGTTTAGCTGTAGTTAGCCTGAACTACGTAAAGCTCTGATCTTCCATGCAGTGTGGAAGTACGTAGGCACAAGACGCGAGGTCTTGGCGAGCCAATTTTCCCTGTAGTCCCGAACTACGTTGACTCTGACTTTCTCTCTTGAGAATACGTAGGCATAGAGTGCGACGCTCTATCGAGTCAATTCCCTTCCGTTTAGATTTAGCAGCAGTAGATAGATTGTTTTTGCACCCTTTAGACAACCCAAGCAAGCGTGGATCCCGTCGAGTACGACGGACGTGAGGGGTGCTGATACCTTCCCCTTGCGTAACCGACTCCCGAACCCAGGTTTTGGTTGCGATGACCATACCTTTCCCCGTTTTTTGCGAGGTTTACTTCGAGCGTTTCCTTTCCCTCCGTTGGGATAAATAACGCACAGTGGCGACTCTTCTGTCAGCCGGCGCCGATTTTCGCAGTAGCGACACTTAGGATTTGGGAGAGCGGTAGCCGTGAATTGCCTTTTTTGTTGGTCAGCCAATTGTTTTGATAATTGACCCACTTGTGTCTCTAAATTCTTTATAGCCGTATCGGTATTCTTTTGATTTGACATTGACATTTGTATAAATTGAGTAATATTTTCTTCCATCTTTGAGTTTGCGGAGGTTGAGTGTAATTTTGGTATTGTTGGTGATTTGAAGTTCTGGCTTCTTGCGGCCTCCAAGGTTGTTGATACCCATGATTTAGTCTTTGGTACCCTCGACTGGCTTGCTGGTAAGGTGGCCTAGGTTGGTATCCCTGATTTTGATTTTCGGCATAGTTAACCTCTTCCACTACCAGAGGATAATACCCGGTAGGATGGTCACCTTTACACAATTCTCAACTTGCCACTTGAGCTTTGGTAGGAAATTCTTGCATCTCTTTGATTTGTTGTGGATGCTTCGATATTTGTTGAGTCAAAAGCTCCACTTGTTGTGATTGAAGTTTGTTCTGAGCAAGAATAGCATCGTTGGTACCCAACTCTAGCACTCCGGGTTTTCTTTGAGTTACTCCACGGTTATGATTCCCTTGGTTGTAATTAAGTGTCATCTTATCAATGATTGTAATTTCTTCCTCAACACTTTTAGACATCAAAGAACCACCTGCCGTAGCATCCAAAAAGGTTTTGTGAACCGAGAGTAGACCATTGCGGAAAATGTGAACTTGCGTAAGTTCATCAAAACTGTGTCCTTTACATTTTCTCAACATTGACTTGAATCTCTCCCAAACTTCATTGAGGGATTCATTTCCTCCTTGTGAAAACACAGTGATTGTCATCTTTGCTTCCATGAACCGGTTGTATGGAAAAAACCGTTCAAGGAACTTTTCTTCAAAAAAATTCCAGTCTGTCATTACTATTGTAGACTGATCAAGATACCATTCTTTCGCTTTCCCGATCAAAGAATGAGCAAATAGTCTCTTAAATAGTGATTCTTCATCAGCTTCTGATTCTCCAGTTGCACCCGTAATCTCATAGAATTTAGTAAAATGTGTAAACAGATCCTCATGATCTAATCCCGTGAAAGGATTTTGATAAATGAGCGCAAGGATTCCCGTTTTTATCTCAGATTGCCTTCCGTTTTGGAGATTGCGCATAAACTGAGCATTATGCATCAGACTATTTTTACATGGAACTGAAGCTGGAGGTGGTGGTAGTGGTGAAGCTGCCATGATTGGTTAATCAGGTGGAGTGGATGAAGAAGATTCCCTGTGCTCTTGTATTTCCCTAGCTTGTTGTCGTCTTCGCCTTGTTCGACTATTGAGTCGGCGAGCAGTTCTTTCAATCTCAAATCAAAAAGAAGTTTTTCAGGTCGAACTTGTCCTCATATAAACGAATTCTACACACAAGCTAAACAAATCAAAAAGCACAAAGAATTACAGAGATAAGAGATTCACAATACACAAATCTTAAAATCACTAAGCTATTACAATGCTTGCAATATTCTACTAACAATCCCCGACAACAGCGCCAATTTATTAGAATATATTTTCGGGAGTGTTTTATAGTATCCACAGGGATTGTACAAGAATATTTGATGCTTGTCGTTCAACATTTTAGTGACTTAAGAAAATGGGTTTTCAAATGGTTTCTAGATGGTAACATAAGTTTGCAAGAAATAAAACAAGGTAAAAGTTGGTTTTAGTTTGATAAAAATAAGCATGCCAAGATTAGGGTTCACTAATCCGTCTTAAACGTATCCAATCAATCGAATATGTGAACTTAGTTTCAACCAATATAATCGCGTATCCTCGCAAAACAGTTTATCTCTAAAGAGATTTTGTGAATATTATTGTTTCAATAGTTAAATGATCTCTCTAAATAACACCTGAAACAATAAACATTAAGATCAATACAATGTGAATATCAACTTCCAAATCTATGTCTAGAGTTTGTTAGTTGATAGATGAAGAAATTAGGTTAAGACTTGAAACGTTTATGTCTAAAGTAATCCAAACCATAAATACAACAAAATATAGCAAATAAATTCATATATATTGATCAAAGCTTTGTTCACATACAAAAGATTAAAAGGAATACATAAAATCAAAATTAGCTACCTCTAATCTTGACACAAAAAGGGTTTAGCCATCCATTTCCATGGTAGCTTGAGCAACAAGTTTCAGAAGAAGGTCAATCAACATCTAAGTCCAATAATCGAGATTGTATGGGAACCCACCTTCTTGTCACACCCTCTTTTTCACCCTAACCTTTAACCTTCATATCATTATCATTTGCATTAGCATTTGCACCTAGCATTGGTCTTAGACAGGGAATCAAGGCATCTTATCCAACAATCAAGAGAAGAGATTCATCTTTAAAGATTAATCAAGAGCTCAAGCTCAACTTTGTGACAATATCAAGTCAGAAGGTATCCATCACCATTAAGGCATATCACTCAACCACTTGAATCAACAATGCAAGCATTGATTCTTCTCCTCCTATCTCATGGATGGCTATCTAGGGTTTTTATTCAAAAGGAGATTTGTGGCTAATTATTTGGTCAAGACATGGTTCCATATATCAATATACATCTTGAGGGTTCTCTACATGTAGTATGTATCATCACAAGTCATCACAAGAACCTCAGTCAGTGGAAATGGTCCTAGGGTTTCATCTGGTCAACAAAAGTCAAATGTGATTCAACTAGGTCAAAATCTTGGATCTCAAGGTCAATCAAGGGCATGATAGGTGTTTTCATGTGATTTCATGTGTTTGGAACAAGAAGAATCAAAGATAAACATAAAATCAAGAGTTTGACTAAAGTAGAGTTTTGATGGAAAATTTTCTAAGTGTAGAAAACCCTAATTCTAGCCATCTTGCAACTTCCATAACTTTCTTATTTTTTATCCAATGAAGGCAAACTTGCTATCAAATTAAAGAGGACATAATGAAATACAAGTTTGTGTAAGGAAGCATGTCCAAAAGGTTCATGGTTTAGGAGATATGATGAGTCAAAGTTGGAAAAAAGGAGATTATGACATTTCTACACAAAAATTTTTCTAAGTATAAAAAATCAGTTTGAGATACCTACTTTCAAGCCCATTTAACATGAAGATTTAAGCTTCAAATGTTTTTTCCTTATACATGAAAGTTGTAGAGAATCCTTCAAGCTTTCTTTTGAGTACTAGATCATCCCCATTGAATGTGTAGGGCTCAAGTTATGAAGTTCCCAAGCTAGGGTTACAAAGATGTCAAAATTAGCAAGTGGTTAGACAGATTTTTCAACCAAACTTCCAAGACATTTTTCACTAAGTTCATGACTTCAATTGAATTTTCTTACAACATGAAAGTTTAAGAGAATTCTTAAAGATTTCCATCCATTATAAGAATTATCTCATTGGATCAAAACTCTTCAAGTTACATGCTTTCAAAGTCAAGGTGTCAAAGTTGACAAAATTTCCATAACTTAGAATTTTTTTTAAGTTATCTTGGGACAAATTTTGGACACATTTTCAATTCCAATTTTCTCATCCTTCCATACTTCATTTCAATTTTCTTTAAACATTAAACTTTTTCACCATGCTCTCAACTTTCTCTCAAGCCAAAGATCGCATGGATTTGACCATTATTCATGGAGCTATAATGGTTCAAAGTCAACCATATGGACATGATTCTCATACATGGTGCTTCACAATTTTGGGTACAAACATGAACCAACCTTTGCAGCATAATATTGCCACCAATTCATGCGCATGACCCTTCATAAACTTCACCAAAAACATTACTCTTTCTAGCCAAGTAAATAAGTGTGCCATGTATGCATTTTTTGAAACCATTGAACAAAAGTAAAAAAGAGAAAAGCTTGCTCACTAAGCATGACAAAACACTCAACCATTCTAATGTTCTCTTGATTTTCACTCAAAAGGGTGGCAACAACACCATTTTGACACCATGATTCGTACAACCTCACCATGACCTCCATATTTCAATTTTTTGCTCAAATCACTAACCAAGTATTTTTACCACATTAACCTTCACTTTTTTACCATTACATCCACCATATATAAACTACTAAACCCTAAAAAGAAGGGTAGATCATTCTCAGCAGCCAGAAAGCCCTATAAATCTCTCTCTCTCTCATCCATAAATTTTCTCCCTTCGAAATTCACTGAATAAAGCTCATTTCTCTCTTCTCTTGTTTTCCCCTCAATTCTGAAGTTCCTTAAAGCTAGAGGAAGGAGATTTTGGAAGTTTGGAGCAAGTCTGAGAAGTAACTGAGCTCTCCATTTTGGTATTTTCTCTTTCCTTTTTCTCTCATGATGCTCGTCCATTTGCTTTGTTGATCACATGTTTGAGCTTCTTGAGGGATGTAGGTCCTTATTGTATGCTTGTTGTTATTGTTTCTTGATGTTTTAGAATGTATGTTTTTTCTTCGTGGCTTGTTTTCACCATGTTAGAGCTAATATTAATAATTTTGGAAGTGATATTCGTGCTCAGCATTAAAAAATCTAGAGATTGGTACCAAATTTGTTGATTTTTAGTTTGATTTTCAGTCAGCTCCGGTGAGAGTCACTGGAGAAGATGATTGAAGCTAGGGCTCCGGTGTCTGGTCATTTTAAATGATGTGGCTAGGCTGAATAGTTTGACCACTTACGTGTGTACTGCGTGGCGCTGAGATGTCTGATGACATGTTTAAATGAAACGGTGCATAGCAACATTTTTTTATTTTTTTCTATTATGGCTTAAGTGATCTTGGGCTTAGTCATTTTGATACCCACACCCCAGTTTTGGGCCCATCACGCGCATCAACTTGTTTTCAGTTCATCAGGATATTGCTAGTTCACCCCCCCTTCATTTTTCTTTTCTTTTTATTATTTTATTTTCCACCTTTTTCATTTTATTTTATTTTAAATACTTCTACCTATTTTAAAAATATAAAAAAATATGATTCTGATCCTTTAATATGTTACTTAATTTTTCATGTTTTTTATTTATTTTTACTATTTTATTTTAATTTAATTTTGTAAGTTGTTTCATTTTACCTAGTTTTAAAATATAGTCTTATTTCATGACTTTCCCTTGATACTTTTGACCCAATCTCTTTACCATGCTTTAATACTTGATTGAGGTTTGTTTGAGATTTGATTTGATGATAAGACATGAATTTTTGAAGGGGTTTTTATTTGGTTTTAATTGGTCCTCAACATGTGCTCGATTAGCCTCATACTTGACTTTATTTAATTTGATTTAGTGGTGCATTTATGTAATACCTTTGGGATATTTTTCATGATGAATCTTGTTTGGTTTAACTTGATTGTGAGATTTGGATCCATATTTATTTGGAAATTTTCCTATTTTTTATGGAATTCCCAATGTGATGATGTTTTGACCATGCTTCTTTGATGCCTTTGACCTAGTTTTTGAACTTGTGCTCTTGCATGATTTCACTTGATGTTTGGTGATCTTAATTGACTTGAAATCATTGTTTAAGTTTCTTACTTGAAATCACTTGGCATGACTTTTGAATCCTTTTGCTTGTATATGAATGTTTAAATTCTTTCAAGGTTGATAAGGAATGATGTGCCTAATTCTTTGCTCATGTTTTGAGTTTGATTTTTATTGAACTTCTTTGGTGTCTTCATGATTGAATACACTTTGAAATTCTTGTGTTAGCTTCTGACTTCCCATGTTCAAATTTTCTAATTGCATGATGTGGATCATTGTGTTTTGTTTCTATGAGATGTTTGTTGACAAATGCCTAGTCTTTGTCTGGATTCATGTTGAATGCTTTGGTGCCTCTTCCCTCATCTTTGAGATATGTTGATCATGACATGATATAGGTTCTGACTCCAATTGTCTTTCATCTTGATTGATTCATTTTGCTTTGGTTTGTTCATTTATAGATATATGGTTAACTTTTCAAGGCATGTGTGCTTGTGCTTTAACTATTTGACTTTACTTAATTACTTAAGTTATGTTGTGTAGCTTCTTTTAGCTTGTTTAGATGATGTGAATGTGTATGAGTTTTCTTTTGCATGTATCTTGTTGTCTTTGATTCAAGTTTGAAGCATTAATTTATTTTGTATACCTATTTATTGCATCCTATTTGCTTTGATTGTGTCTCTTGCTTTGGTTTTCTGAAATGAACTCTAGATGTTCCTTTTCTTCCATAATTGATACATTTATTTTACTCCTTCATACATTGCATCTCATTTCCCCCTTTAGTGGGCACTATGTTTCTCTCTCCCCATTACAATGTAATACTCTAGTTCTTTTAACTTCTTATTTGTGCTTGCTTGCTGTGTAAGAAAGATCAAAATGACTTAGGATCAGAACACATTTTCAATAAAAGGAACAAATAAGGCTTGATCCAATTCAAGTCATTTTTCAAAATCCATTAACTTGGTTTACACCTTAGGATTTCTCTCATATCATTCTCTTTCCTTATCTTTTTCATTAACCCCACATCAACCTTGTATGTATTCCACCTTTGTAAGTCGATTGCTTCGCACATCGCCATCAACCTACCTTGATCTATTCACCATACTTTCTTTTCAAAACTTTTCTCTATTTCTTTTTTGTCTCATTGAGTTTAAACCTTGGTCTTGTATCAAGTGCATTTTCAAACTCTCTTCCTAATAAACTTGGATGGATTTGGAGTGGTTAGGCGAAGGCCTTCTCCTATCCCGAGTGCTTGACATTACCTTTAGGGTTCATTGCCATAAATTACTTACCATTCAAAATCAAAATATCTTTAAATAAGAGAATGAAGTTCTCTTTGTATTAAACTAAAGAGAGAGGATTGAATGCAAGCTTCTTCTTCTCTGAGTATTAGGATACTCACTTTAGAGTGTGTGGTCTCGATACTCGTCTTTCAATACGAAGACGTGACTGTATTCGCCACACCATTTTCATAATAAACCTTTTGAGATAAAGAATTGGGTACTACCCGCAAGGGGTTACTATCTGAGGACTTATTTCACCCTTAAAAATAACTTTCAGAAATCAAATGTGAGATCTTGCCTTGATGGCGAAAACTATTTCTTTTCAAAAAAAAAAGGACATGTTGCGTCCGTTCTATCGCAAACAGGTAACACCTAAGACTCCACAAGCAAGTTTTATATACCTAGCTGCTAGAATGTGTATGTTGGCATCATCTATAAAAAGCACCAACAAACCGTAGTCCGAACTACAGACGCTCTGAATCTTCACTTCTTTTAAGTGAAGATACATAGGCATAAGGGCCCCAATCCTTGGCGAGCACTCTTCTATCTTTTTCACCCGTAGTCCTTCAAACTACATTGACTCTGACTTTCTCATACCTGTTGAGAATACGTAGGCATAGGACCGCGAAGTCCTACCGAGTCTCTTCCCCTTTCCACCTTCTTTTTTCTCTCTATTTTTGTTTCATACCCTTCTCTATCCCTTTAGAACACTTTTAGAAAGCAATACACTTTAACAACATTCCCATCAATAGACAAACGGATGGTTCCTATCGAGTACGATGGATGTGAGGGGTGCTAATACCTTCCATTTGCATAACCGGCTTCCAAACCCTTTCTCTTGGTTACGAGACCCTCTTATCCATTTCCTCCTTGAGGTTTTCTCGATGTTTTCCCTTCCCCTTTTGGGATAAATAAAGTTCGATGGCGACTCTTTTGGGGACATCTTCGTCGTTTCATTTTTTTCGAGTAGCGACAACTTGGCGACCTTGTTGGGGACATCTCTAGTAATCCAAACCTTGTTTGTTTGTCATATGTGTGATTTATTTGCTTTTGTTACTTTATATTGTGTTCTCTTATCTGTTGAGTTTATTGGGGATGGTTTATGAGGAAAAAGGCTTTCTACCCAAGCTTTTCCAGTATACACTAAGCTAGGAGGTGGGTTTTTTTTTTCTAATTTACGAGACTTAGGACTCGTTGGGATGATTATGTCTTACGAGTAGTCGTAATGGTGTCTTCGTCTCCGACCTGGGAGTCTGTGATTCTGAGGACCTTTTTAGAACCCTTTTCCAAAGGTTACTAAGACATAACTTTGTGCTCATCCTTTGAAGGGATTACCGTCTTACGTATCATCGTTATGATGGAAAACGTTCGAGGGTTAGTGCATGGGACTTTGTTTAAAACCCTTGGGATGCCCTGTTGTAAACCAATAGATTGCCTACCAGAGGTGAGAGATACCTTGTTGTGTTGTCCTGTAGATTTTGTAACCTTGATCCTTGTATTGTAGACCTATTATAGTGTGCATTCATAAGCATTACATTGCATAACATTTTTTCATATCAAGAGACTTAAGAGACTATGATTATCTTAGGTATTGCTGAAAAATGACTGATCAAAAGAAGGGAAGCACTAACTCCTTGAAGTTTAGAGAGCCAAGATTGGATGTCATCCAAGACCTTCTAATTGACGTGCCAAAATCTATCAAAATCAACTTTCAAGGAGAACATGGGAATTTACTTAACCTTCTTTATTCTGGTGTGGATACTTGGGCTCTGTTTGCTATGGCACAATTCTATGATGCCCCACTCAGATGTTTCACCTTCCAGAATTATCAATTGGCCCCCACTCTTGAAGAATATTCCCACCTAATAAATATCAAGATTAAGGACTAACCCATCTACACCGGTTTGGAGGAAGAACCAAAATCTCCTATTATTGCTCTAGCCCTCCGCATGACTAAAGAAGAGGTTGATGTTGGTTTAGCCAACAAAGGAGGCACTCATGGGTTTCCCCTGAAATTTCTACTTGACAAGGTTTCTCATTATAAGACTAATGAAGATTGGGAAAGGTTTGGTGTTTCCCTTGCTTTGATGATCTATGGGATTGTCCTCTTTCCGAATATAGACAATTTCATAAACATTGTTGTTATTACTCTCTTCATTCAAAAGAATCATGTTCCCACCCTTCTTGCTGACACTTACTATTCTATTCATTGGAGGAGTGAGAAGAAAACATGAATGGTCCAGTGTTGTTCTCATATATTGTTCAAATGGTATGTTTCCCATTTACTAAAGGAAGAACTGTTTATGGAGAATAAGGAGAAACTGAAGTGGTTTAGGTGCATCATGTCTTTGGTAGCAGACAGCATTGCTTGGTACTCCCATGAGTACTATGATGTGGAAATTATTTTTAGTTGTGGGGAATTTTGTAATGTACCTCTGATTGGAAGAGTTGGTTGCATTAACTACAACCCAGTTATGGCACTACGTCAATTGGGTTATGCTATAGAGGATGCGCCCGAGGCAGAGAAGATCCAAAGCTTTTTCTTGCTCAACAAAGCAGATGATCCAGGATTTGTCAGGAAAATTGCTAAGGTATGTGTCGCATCGCTGCGAAGAGGGGCCGACAAGGACAGAAGAGTCGCCACCGTTCATTATTTATCCTAAAAGAGGGAAAGGAAATGATCAGAGAAAACCTAACGAAAACGGGAAAAGACAGGTCATCGCAACCATGTCTCGGGTTCGGGAGTCGGTTACGCAAGGGGAAGGTGTTAGCACCTCTCACATCCGTCGTACTCGACGGGATCCATGCTTTGTTGTCTATCTAGAAGGGTGTTTACTAACTAAGCTATGGCTCAGGGACAAAAGAAAAGAAAAGAGACTCGATAGATCATCACCGCTCTATGCCTACGTATTCCCTCGTGCGATGGGAAAGTCAGAGTTAACGTAGTTCGGCAAACTACGGGTGAAAGGTGATGAAGGTTGCTTGCCAAGACATTGGCGTCTTGTGCCTACGTATTCTCATATGGTATGAGAAATCAGAGTAAACATAGTTCGGGCTAACAAGAACACCGGTTGGTTCAAAATGTTTTAGGCCCGAGTAGGGTTAAAACTTAGTTCTAGCAGTTATGTGTATGCAGCTCGACCATTGGAGACTTAGGCGTTACCTCTTTGCGGTAGAACCAAGAGTTAACAAAACTCTCCTTATGAAAAAGGTTTTCCAAATTAAGATCCCGAAGGATAAAAAGATTTGAAGTTTGTTTTTGTGTTTTTTAGAGAAGAAGTGCATTGATTATTGTTTGTAATTCATGTTGCACTAAAGACTATGACCCAGGAGCGAATGCGTCGCATATCGTCCAAAGGACATACGCTAAACACTCTAGATAATTGAGAGGAGGCCCCCCAATCACCATTTCCCAAGTACTTAAGGCTCGTAACATACAACAATCCTTAACCTTTATTATGTGTTTTGAAATTGTTTTGAGATGAGAAGAGAAAGACATTCTAAAGGGAGACTAAGACTCAACCTAATGTTCTCATGAAAATTGTACCTATAATTGGGATGAAAGGGAATGCTACCTAATGTTATCATGCATGGGTTCAAGCCTAAGGTCTATCATAATCTCAAGAGATTAGAGATCCTAAGGGAACATGGCAAAGAAGAAAGAAGAAGAAGAAGGAAGCATGAAATAAGAAAGATGCAAGTATGCAAACATGTAATGCACAATTAGAATGAAAGTGAGGGAGGAAAATAGTGTGGGGAAGTAGCCTCCATAAGCACATCTCAACCTCAAGCATGCATATGAGATATGCAAAGAATAAGGGAGAAACAATGCAGACAAAATAGATCAAACAAGCACACAAAAGTAGGATGAAATGGGAGAAAATGAATCCTACAACAATTTGTCATCAGCCACAAGCCCTAAGGCAAAGCAAAAAGAAAGGGAAGAAGCCATGATCAAATGAGAGAATGAGAGGCAATGTGAGGACAACAAGGAACTCTCATGGGCAACTCAACCATAAGCCATCTCAAGGATCATGCAAGAACACAACAAAAGAGTCCTCAAAGAATCACCATTCAAGACATGCTTCAAGTACCTCCTAAGGAGGGACTAAGCCATCTCAAATGGGATCCTAAGGTCATTGGACATAAGCAAAGATGAGAGGAGAAAGTGCACAAAGAAAATAAGGAAAAACACCAAAGATAATGCAAGCATAGGCATGGAGAAAGGCCTAAGTCTTAAGCACATTCCACACTTGAACTTCAAGTGGAAAGCCTAAAAATAAATGCAAATCTCAACAAGCAATGAGCAAATTTATGACCTAAAAATGAGCATTCAAATACCTCAACATGATAGAAGTATGAATCAACAAGAATTAAGACCTCAATGGATCCATAAGTGTCATTTCCAAAGCAAACTAGGTCAAGTGTTTGTATGGACCTCCCTTAGAAGTACCTTGACTTGCAAGTCACCTCAAAATTAGGAAAAAGCCTCAAACTAATCTCAAATAAAATCTCAAATGAACATTAAAATGTTGGCAACCAGGGGTCAAAAGCACAAGGGCAATGTTCCATCAAAGCACCACCAAAAGAAATAAATCCCTAAGGTGTACCACTTTGAAATGGAATAATCGAGGGTCGAACAAAATGGCCTAAAAGTCAAATCAAAATGCACCAAACCAGGGGAAAAAATGTCCTCAAAAACTCTTCAACTCATCATGGATATGAGGAATGATTTTCATTCATTGGAGCAAAAGTATTGATCAAAAACAAAACAAAAACAAGCAGGAAGCAAGAAATAATCCAATTAAAACACTTCTAAAGAATAAATCCATTTTTAATTGAAAAATAATCCAAAAAATAAAATAAAAATTTCCTTAAAATAAAGATGTCCTAAAAATATTTTTGTAGGATTTTGTCACTTTTGGAAGTATTTTAATTGAATTAAAATCAAAACAGAATCAAAAATAAAGTGAAAATAAAATGAAATAAGCAGGCGGTGTAAATAGCATGTGTTCCAGTTGAAAACAATGGGCCTCTAACGAGAGGGGGTGCAAACAACAATGCAAGCCCAAAGCCAAATAGTTAGGATCCAAGGCCAAAACGCAACGTTCCACAAAATTGTGTGGCAGTCAAAGGCCCACGCTGGCTAGTCAGAGCTTATCCAAGTCGCTCATCATCACCAGTCAAAAAAATCAACGCATATGTGGCAAGCTGACTCAGCCACACAGTAAACAAAACCAGACGCTGGAGCACTGTGCTCCGGTCGTCTTCTCCGGCACACCTGGCCGGAGCCAAGATCCAAAACATCACCAAATTGGATAAAATTTAACATCAAAATGAAGCTCGTGTTGCATAGATCATGATTTTAGGTTTAGTTTTCATTTATCGTGCATCAATTAAGCAAATCGAACAATCAAAGTTTGGAGCATCAAACTGAAAATGCAACAAACACCATCCTAAGCTATCCAGAATTTGCCTACACGTAGCACTTCAGTTTACAACAAACATGGAGTGAAATGGATGCATATTGAGAGAGAAATTCTGATTTGAAGCTTACCTAACGGAGCCTCTCCGTTGGAGCTTCTAATGATGCTCAAGCTTGCTCAAACTGTGCAGAAACACTCAAGGAAGATCAAGGAAGATGTTGATGGCATTGAATTTCTTTAAATTTGCCTCAATTATGATTCACGATTTCCACTTCTCTCTTGAAAATTCCAACCGTGTTCAAGCTCTCTATGCACGAAATTGGATGAATGAAGCTTCAAAATTGAACTGAAGCTTTTATATTATGGATCAGGGAGTGTTTGGAGGCTGAATTGTGGCTTGTTTGAGTGTAATCTTGAAATTCCCAAATATGAATTTCAAGCTCATGCATACGTGAAAAATGGCTCCAATTCCCTTGTTTTTTATTCAAATTAACAGCTGAGAATTTGGCTTGATCATGTGGATGTAAATTATCCTTGAATTTGATCCAATGGTTGATATTGAATGTGGAAATTCTACTTGAAATAACATGAAATTGGTCGTGTGTTTGCTTGCATACCTCAAATCCAATTTGTGCATTCTCTTTGTTGTGATATTGTGACTCAAAAAATGCACAAATATGGCATGAAAAGGTTCCAAAATCAATTTAAATCATGACTTTAAAGTCCTTTTTCACTTGTTTTTCTTCACCAATCCTCATAACCATGCCAAATCCATGACAATTTTATGTTCCATAATGCAATTGGGATCAATTGGAGCAAGTTTCATGTTGGAGAAAGTTTCATTTGAAATGCACAAGTGGATGAACAAGACCTATAATCAAAATGACCTATAATCTCACTTTCCCAAAATGCCCATGCCTTGCAAGCTTCATAACTTGAGTTCTACAAATGAGATGAAGAACTTCTAGGAACGTTTGGAAAGCTAAGATCATGAGGATAAACTTTCATGTTCATCAAAAGTTGAGGTGAAACAAACTTCTAGGTCAAAAGTTCCTTGGAAGTTGGTTGACTTTTGTTGACTGAAAATACATTCATCTGAGGACCTATAACTTTCCAGCTTCATATCCTGAGCTCCACAAACCCAATGAATGAGTTCTAGTATTCAAAAGAAATCTAAGAACAAGCTCTACAAGTCTCATGTTTACATCAAAGTGAGATGAAACTTGTATCTTGAGATATGTGGTCTTGAAGTTAGGCACTAAACAGGGGATTTTACACTAACAAACCTCTGAAACCCTAATTTAGTAACTTCTCACACTCTTGATTCTTCTTGAATTAATCTTGAAATAACATCTTAAATGCATCAATACAACTTTCCATGACTCCAAAGACTTAGAACTTAGTCTTAATCTCCTTTAAATTCACAGTGGATCTTGCACTAGGCAAATGAAACCCTAGGGATACAACCTTTTGATTGTGGCTTCTTGCACATGGTATAACAACTTAGATGAGCTCCAAAATGGATCTTAAAGCTTTCAATGAGCTTCCCCAACATCTCACATCCATGACAATAAACTCATGATCCGCTGATGATCTTTGGCTTCCAAGCCAGGAGCTAAACCACACACATCCATCTCCTTTCTTAAAGAGCTCTGACCATCTTTTGATGACTTGATGAGCACTCATGCTTGCTTGGAACCCTTGACAAACCTTCTATTGCTATGCACACCTCTTGATCCCCTACAAATGAACAATGACATGCAATACAAATGCTAGAACAATGTAATGAAAACATAAGCCAAGTAAAGAAAAGGTTGGGAAAATTTTCGGGTACAACAGCTGCCCCTATTCAAGCGACTTGGACCTGAATGCGTGAAAAGCGAATGGCTTTCAAGCAATCAAGGTAAAAGACAGTTGAATACCAAAGAATCCAGAAACTTGCCAACCACAGAAATAAACTACAAATTTTGATTGGGGATAAAAATCTCCGGAGATAACTGCATAATGGTTGCAACGTCAACACGCTGTCGGAAGAATCATCTGACATCGCCGCTAGACAACGACACGAAGTCGGAAATATCACCTGACTTCGTCGTTAAGTATCGACACTACGTCAAAAAAAAAGCGGCTACCATATAGCGGATAATGGACCTCTGACTTCACTGTCAGGCCTCTGCATCAATTTTAGGAAAACACCTGACCTCGCCGTCAAGTAATAACATCAATTTTGAAAGAAGATATCTCTGACTCTGCCGTCAGGCCTCTGACCTCGCCTCCATGCATTGACATTAATTTGGTACAACCCACCTGACCTCGCCGTCAGGTCTTGACATCAAGTCGATGAATCATCTGACATCGTCGTCAGAACCATTGAACCTAATAAGCAAGAAATCGATCGGCTTAACACACTGCTAAAAAGAAACATCTGACATCGCCTCCAGACATCCATTAAATAAAATAGGTATCGAATCTTGAGATAAGGACTCCTGACATCGCCGCCAAGCTTTCGCTAAATCAAAGCGAGTAACAAATCTGAAAATTGGATCAACACAGAGCATCTGACATCACCGTTAGGCATCTATTGAGTTGATGAAGACATCTGACATCGCCGCCAGAAATCCACAAAGTTAATACACATCTGACATCGCCACCAGAAATCCACGAAGTTGATATACATCTGACATCGCTGCCAGAAATCCACACAGTTGAGAAACATCTGACATCGCCATCAGGAATCCACACACATCTGACATCGCCGCCAGGAATCCACACACATCTGACATTGCCGCCATGCCTCTATAGGGGATGAAACATCTGACATCACCGTCAAGAATCCACACCCATCTGACATCGCCTCCAGAAATCCACGCACATCTAACATCGCCGCCAGAAATCTGCGGAGTCGGAAAACACATATGACCTCACCGTCAGGTATTTTGCTTGATAAAATACAAACACCAAATCTGAGAATAGGCACTTCTGACATTGCCGTCAGACGTTCGCTGAATAACAACGAGAATCGACCCCAATGGTGAGAACTTCTGACATCGCCGCCAGACCTTCGCTAAATAAAAGCGAGAATCGACCCAAAGGTAAAGACTTCTGACATCGCCGCCAGACTTTCGCTAAATAAAAGCGAGAATCAAACCCAAAGGTAAAGACTTCTGACATCGCCGCCAGTCATTCGCTAAATAAAAGCGAGAATCAAACCCAAAGGTAAAGACTTCTGACATCGCCGCCAGACATTCGCTAAATAAAAGCGAGAACCAAACCCAAAGGTAAGAACTTTCGAAGCTGATAAACACATCTTGAGAATACTCCATTGGGGAAAAGAGAAACTTAACCAAGCAACTATGGCGGGAAACGCCTGATGAGATAAACACATCCACCAAAACCTTACCGGATGTCTGAATACCTGTACGAGCTAGAGAATATGACCCAAATGTCGTAGTCTGAACACCATATGGGAAAAGTAAATCATGCATCTGTTGGAAATGCACCTGAATAGAGAGGTGACAACCTGGCTTATGTTTTACATGCACATGTTTACAAATGGCGTAATGCTCCATACGAAATGGAAATGTTATGTGTTTGGAGGATGCTATGCACATAACGCAAAATGCAACGGAACCAAACCAGCAAAATAAATGCTGACGAGAGAAAACCACCCTGCTGGGGAACACAGGGTGTGCCAATAACGATTGGACTTAAGGTGGGGAAACAAACCCTGGATGACTTCTTGAAAAAGAAATTCCCGGGTGACAACATTCCTGCTGGAGAGATAGAACAACTAGATAGACGGTAACTCTACTCTGTTGGGGATTAGATCCAATCCTTCTAAGAAAGATCCACTGAACGGCCTTCTGGGATGCAACTCTGCGGGGAACAGATGACTCAGCTGAAGAAAGACGACCAGACGCTGGAAACGGATCTATCCTGCCGGGGAATCAACGAATTTGCGGGGAAAATGCAACCAAACTCCCATGTTGAGTGTACTCTACTGGGGACATCAACCCTGAATGACCTGCCAAAATCAAAGACTCTGCAAGGGATAACAACTCTACAGGAATAAGCCAATCTTGCACTGCCGGGAAGTGAGCGCATACAGACATTCTGCTGGGGATAAGTGTACACACTCAACTGCTCATTCAACTTGTATATCTGACCCTGGTTGGGGATATAGAGGTGCACAGCCTCCACTTGCTGGGGACTAATGAGTATCTATTGCAGGTCAGGGGATAATTTCTATGACTTCTTGATATTCATCTTGGACTTGAAGGATAATTTTGCCCGAGCATGCGGGCTCCTGTAGAAGTCTTCCTTGAAAGGGAATTTGAACACTCCGTACCCTGATGGTTAGTCCTTGCAATGACTTTGCCCCTGATTTCGAGAGATTCATCGAATCTTGACCTGATTGCCCCATATTAACTGACCCTCGGACAGCTAAGTCCCTTGATATGAACATTTGATAAATTGCCCCGGTTCTACAGTATGCCAGGTGTTCTGCACTCTATCCTAATCAAGCTTTCCACTGTGGAAACTCTCCTGCTTTCAAGTGCTTAAAACAAACTGTTATGCACAAAAGATATACTCATGCAATGCATATGCTGTTTTGAAATCCAAGTTTGTTCAGTGGGAAAAAATTGTGACATATAGTGAACGAATCACTTATCAAAACGTCAACCTTAGTACTAACTTGATAAGAGGAATCTTTTTAGGAGTCAGTTTTGACGCGATCTTTACCGAAGTATGCTTTCGAAAACCCCCTGCTTCAATTAGGACTTTCGAAGGTTGTAACTTGGCTAGGTTCACGGTTTTAGAAAAAGGATATAAGGCTCAAAGCTTATTTTAACCCACTCATTCTCCTTGATGTTCTCCAGTCCTTAATTCAGCTAACTTGACACAAGCGCTCACCTTTCAAAGGTTGAGAGATGGGAGTGATGGTTCGGGAAACCACAAAATTTTTGGAGTGACAGTCACTCGCTTTTCGTCCTTGGGTGCCTGGAGTCACACGACTTGTTTGTTCGAGAATTTTTCTTTTGTAATCCTTTTCACTTTTCTGCTTTTTCCCTAAATATTTCCTGGACTGGCTCTTTTGAGCTTCTTTTGATTGCAAAGTCCATCGGGATGCCCTAATTTTTGCCTAAGTCGCTTGTTTTCAACATTCGACTTAGTGGGCTTCTTTTGTTGATCTTTTTTGGATAAATCGTGTGACACCGGCTTGTCTGATTTGTTAAAGGGATGGCAACTGTTTCATTCCTTGGTCGGCGAGGGATAACCACTATGGGTTTTTTAGGCACGACCTATAGAGGTGTGATTGATCCTCGAACGGGAACACTCCTTTTGCAATTTGGACGTTCGGTCAAATTAACTAACACCTACCCTGCCCCGGGTTAAGATTGAGGGTTTTTTCATTTTTCAGAAAGAAACTCCTACTACTAGGCTCAAAGGGGTTGATAAGGGATTATCTTCCTTATATCTCCAGTGTTTAGGAATTTGAAATAATGCTTGTACATCATCAGCAGGTTTTATTCGAAAGCACACAATCAGAAGTTTTCGTCTTTCAACTTCATCGTCCTCCCCGAATTCCGCTTAAACAAGGATTTGATATCAATAAAAAGCATAGAGTGAACACGAATGGATTTAATCAAAACCTGCATATTTATTTCATTATCAATATCAATTGAAAATAACAAGTTTTACAGATGAAATTTGCACTTAAACAGGAAAGAAACTACAAATGCAAAGAAAATGACAAGATAAAACAAAGATTGCCAGCTTCGGGGAACCGGGCTTTCAGATATGGGCTTGCTGCTGAATCAACCATCTTCAGTATTGCTCGTCGAGGTCGGTCTGATACTCTTCTGACCGTCTACCCTCGATAAATTCCTCCGTAATATTAACTGTTGGGCCCACTGGGCTGGAAGGAGAATTGCTGATCTGGATACCCGGAGGTATGATTGAGAAGAGATGAATTGCTGCAAAGCCACTTCTGACTTCGGCGCTGATTATGCCGTAACCGAGCAGCAGAAGGGTGTTGGTTCTAATTAGGGCATCCCTTATGCTCAGGAACTTTCATTCTTAGACTTAGCCCAGGAACCGGCAATAGTTATGGGCTCGAAGATTCTGCAGTCATAAATTGCAAGGCACGCTCTTGACCCGATGCAGCTTCAGGAGAAATAAGAGGAACAACCACCTCTTTTGCAATGAATGGACCAATACCACCTGGTACACTTATGCCACCCGACGCGAATTCAATTGCCTTTACATCAATTAAGTCTTGAACCTGGTGCTTAAAAGCTTTGCGGTTCTCGATGTTGTGCCCTGGTGCCCCAGAATAGAAATCACAGTGAGCGCTTACATCATAGCCCGGTGGTAACTCACTAGTAAGTGGAGACAGAGTTCGCAGTTCAACCAATTGAAGTTGAAGCAAGAGTTGCAACAACTGCGCATAAGTCATAGGGATCTGATCGAAGATTCTCTCGAGCTGCTTCGTCCTTTGACTATGCCTTCTAGTCTTAAGATTGTCTCGGGAAGTAGGAGGTGGCTGCTGACGTGGAAAATTTGGGACCCCAGGTTGTGCAGCAGATCTTTGAGGCACATCACGCCTTGGGAGAGAATCCACAGGCAGGAGTGGAATAACCATTTCTGCAATGGCTTCGGGCGCCTGATCACCCTCCTTTCTTAGCACATTCCTTACCACTTTTGTGATCAGGCCCATCTGAGCCTTCAATTGTTGAACCTCCTCCTTAATCATCTTCTGCTCCATACATAAAGCTTGCATACTTGCCATGAACTGTCCCAAATGGCTTTGAACTTCCCTTAACTCTGCCTGAATCTATTTCGTAGCTTCGCGTTGGTTCCCTCTGGTACCGTAATGGTGAACTGTCTGATTGTCTATCCTGAAACAAGCTTGCAAACCAACAGGAATAAGATCAATGGTCTCGCTGCCCCTGCTATGCGAAAATGCTATGCAAAATGCAGACATGTATATATGCAACAGGGAAATTTCCCCCTGGTTCTAGTTCCTGCGTGAACAAAGAGACATAGGAAAACCAAAGCCAAGCATAGAGCCAAACACCTCATACATACAAGAAAAGGCCAACAGGAAATGTATAAGCATACAACTGAGTACAAAGAATTAACAGAAGGACCTCAGCCAACAGGTCTGGTGATGGTCAATACAAACATAAGCAACAAGCTATAGAGGAAATGAAAGACATCAGGTACGGCAACGAGCACGAAACTCCTCCAATAGCTCCTGTGTCTCAGGATGGTCTGGTCTGACGAGTAACCCCTGAACGAGTGCCTCTCTCTGCCTGATAGTGGTCTGCAAACCCTTAGCATAGCCTTCCCAGGCTCCATCACCAAAGACTTCCTCTAAGTTGCACCTCTTCGAATCATCCCTCAGCTTGTAATCCTCCAAGGTTATCAAAGCTTCGTTCAATCTGCAGTCACTGTCACGTCTGAGTGAAGCTTCATCTGCAATCCTCTCATCCTTCGCCCTGAGCTGAATCTTCAGTCTGGTAATCTGCTGCTTCAACTTATCCTCACGCTCCTTGTTGTTAGAAAGAGTAACATTCCACTGATCATTGAACTTGGAAATCTCCAGATAAGCCGTATCCAAGTCCTTCTTCTTAGAAGCGAGAACATCACTGACAGCTTTCAGATCCAAACCCAAACATTCACGGGAACGAGTCTCCTTGGTCAAATCTGTACCCAACCTATTCACAAGCTCTGTCTGCCTCTTGAAAGAGTGCATAACCTCAATCTTTTCACCCCGGAGCTGAATGATCTCTTTCTCTAACTCTTCATTAGCCTTCTGAAGCTCCTCCTTCTCAGAACACAACTGGTTGTACTTCTGAATATTCAGAGTGGTAGGTTCCTCAATCATGAGAGGATACAATGGCTCAACAGATGAGAAAGTCATCAATAACCTCTTTGCTCTATCCTGGATCCAAGTTAAATAAAGGTCGTAGGCACGACTGTTACTCTTCCCCAGAGAAACTTTCCCTTTCCTATGGATTCTGCTCCAAGCATCCTCAACTCTAAGAAAAGTATTACCTTCCAACAATCCAGTGAGATATAGAGATTCCTGTATCTCCTCTTCCTTAGGAGGATCTCTCAAGGCGTACCCAAACTGTCTGACTAGCAAGGATGGATTATAGTTGATGCATCCTTTCCTTCCGACCACCAGGACATTAGGAAAATCTCTGCAACTATAAATGATCTCAGTACCAAGCATATCCCTGTCAAACCAAATAATGTTCCCAGCAGACAACCCCATCAACCTCTCAGACCATTTTGAAGTACCTGCAGTAGTAATGAAAGGACCAGATTTGGGAAGGTGGCTCACAAACCACATATACAACAAAGGCACGCAGCAAGATACATTCTTCCCTCTTCTGTTTTCATTCTTGTAGTGTACAGAATGATAGACGTCACCTAGCAGCGTAGGTATAGGATTCCCTGAAGCAAAGATATGGAACACATCTAAATCTACATAATTCGGAATGTTAGGAAATAGCATGATACCATAGATACATAACGCTAAGATAGAATTAAACACCACCCAACAACCATCTTTGGAAAACTGTTGAGCTTTCTCAATCAGAAAAGATAAAGGGAAACCAGGCATTCCACTCCTCTTAGCCAAATGCCCCTTCAGCTCAGAAACATCCAGATGCAAAGCAGCATCAAGCTTAGCCAAATCAGGCTCAGCTTTGGTGTGATAGAATGGCATCTGATCAAGAATAGGCACTCCCAATAACACAGAAAACTCCTCTAAGGTAGGCGCCAGAATATAACCAGGAAAAGTAAAGCATCGCAGCTGCGGGTCATAAAACTGCAAGAAAGCATAAAGACCATTCAACTCATACATTGATGGCTTGCAGACAACACTTAGAAGCTTCCCATAGGATTCCTTGAAGTCTTCCATCACTTTCCTGTCAGCCACAGAAATTAAACCCAACAAAGATCTGATGTCAGGTGTTGGAAACTTGTATACCACGGTCTTCCTCAAGCTAGGCTCCATGTCAGAGAAATAAGAACACTAGAATCAAAGGGAAATGTACAGCTGCAGCATAAGTACATGTTAATGAATATGCAATATGAAAATGCAAATGCAAATGCAAACAGGGGATCAAGATTGTTGTGCTGTTGATTGAGAAGAACCAGCGCTCCGCTTTGACTAGAACATAGCACTGTCACTGATAGGAACCCTTTGTATCTAGAACATAGATTCACACTGTAAAGAAAACTAGGTAGCATGGAAGTCAAGGTTTCCTACATAACCCAATCCCTCTCACAGGTATGGACCTATCCACTGACAAGGTTCGGCAACCTATGCATTCATCAGCGTTACAGACTTTCGAGAAATGATGATACGTTCACCATTTCTGGTTTGGCATCATAGTCTAACAAAGTGGCTCACTTAGCTGAATCATAAATGATCGGTTCCCAGA
This sequence comes from Lathyrus sativus, assembly GCA_963859935.3. Taxonomy (NCBI): domain Eukaryota; kingdom Viridiplantae; phylum Streptophyta; class Magnoliopsida; order Fabales; family Fabaceae; genus Lathyrus; species Lathyrus sativus. The sequence continues at coordinate 72,937,642 of OZ012739.1, read as the reverse complement.
GTCGACAATCCTCAGATCCAAAGTCCCTTCGAGCCCAAAGGGCCAGAAAAGAAGTCATCAAAGAGAATCTCATTTGATCGCGAATTTCATGGAAACTAGTGCATGCCAAACATACAGGTTAACCACTACTTTCCACTTCTTATGCTATGTTTTTACTCAAGCCCGGGTCTGGCTTATCTCTCAATGGAACATTTCCCCCCAACAGTACAGCAAAACTGATATATACAATGTTGAAAGTAAGTGCAGGAAAATAAAGTACAACACATATATACACACCCAAAAGATAAACACACAAGCGCTAGGGTTGACTCGCATAGGGGATGGGAACTTTCCCCAGCATAGTCGCCAGTTGTCGCATCGCTGCGAAGAGGGGTCGACAAGGACAGAAGAGTTGCCACCGTTCTTTATTTATCCCAAAAGAGGGAAAGGAAACGATCTGAGAAAACCTAACAAAAACTGTAACACCCCCTTTCTATACCCCCAAATAAACAATTAAATCATTTAGGCACTTAGTAAAATTTTTCATTAGAGTATAAATTAGCACATGGTATAAAAGAGGCACGTCACATTATCCAGAAAATTCAAAACACATACAACACCTGCTCATAAAGATATGCAACAAAGGGTAAGTCACCACAAAGGAACTTAGTCCTTAAAACCCACACATCAATATTTAGAATAAAAGCGAAAACATCTAAATATTGAATCACTTCATTCATATAAACATTATATGCATCAACAGTTTAATTCAAGTCATAAGTTATGTTTACAAAATATTCACCAGCAGATACATCCCACAAGGGCACACGAGGTTTCTGCAGATCCTCCTAGGGATCAAAAATAAACCATCTCTCACATCCCACAAGGGCACACGAGGTTTCTGCAGATCCTACACGAGATCAGACACACAAGAATGCAATCATGATGCTTCACATGCAAAACGACTCCACACACTCTTGAAATGCATACATGTTCACAAACATACTCATGCATTCTTCACATCATAAAAGTACATACAATTATGCACATTCACATCAATCTCATCATGCATTTTCACTCAATTCAAACAAATGCACAAAATTGCCAAACGGCCACATTCCACACTCCACGATTCACAATCTAGGATTCACGCCTTACGGCTATCCACAATACATCACATCACAACAACACACAAGCTATACATTCAAATAAGGATTAACCATAAATAAACCAAACAATCGACAATTGGATGGAAGCACAGGAAAATAAAAGAAAATGTTGTCACATTTGCCTACCTTCGCCCGGCGAAGCCTCTGGAGAATGCTCGCCACCACACTCGCCTGGCGAACTCGCTGGCGAAGCCAGACAGTAGCTACTGACTTGATTCGCTACCACACTCGCCTGGCGAAGCCTCTCGCTGGCACCTTCACCTGGCGAACTCACTGGCAAACACAAAGTTGGGCTACTGACTTAGTTCGCTACCCACTCGCTGGGATTCGCCTGGCAAACCTTCACTCCCATTCGCCTCGCGAATGCTGGCGAATCTGCAAACTCAGAAATCCCTAACTGTCAAAATTGCCCAATCCTTCCAAAATCAACCGATTCTCACCAAACCAGTTACTACCGCCTTAGTCTAACATTCCCCGACTAAACTTTACCACTTATTCTCATTTTTAACTGTTAAAACTCGGTTTCTACTCATTAAATCAAATTCAACCTAAAAATGGAAAATGAGAAAAACTCTCTCTCCAACCCAAAATCAAACCAATAGAAACATACATAATCATACACATCAAAAGAATAATAAGGTTTCACACCCTTACCTGATTAATCGAAGCTTAGAAGTTTGATTCTTGATAGTTCTAGGTTGTTTCTCCTCTTCCTCCTCTTTTCTCTTCTTTCCTTTCTATTTCTTTCTATCTCTTTTCTTTTCTCTCTATTTCCACTTATACACTTTCTATTCTATTACTCTCAAATAACAACTAATTAAGGATTATCTAAAACACCCTCTAATTAATTCCCAAAACTCTCCGAATAGTAAAATAATATAATATCCACACATATCATATTAATATTCAAATTTCACAAATATAATAAATATCAATCAAAATAAATCAAAAGACTCAACAAAATGGGAAATTCAGAATCGGGGCGTTACAACTCTCCCTCACTTTAGAAATTTTCGTCCTCGAAAATATTACCTGATCCAAACAATTCCGGATGCGACTTCCGCATCTTACTCTCCAATTCCCAAGTCATGTTGCCTTCCGCAGCACCTCCCTATGCTACTTTCACAAGTGCAATATCCTTGTCTCTTAGCTTCTTAGTTTCACGATCCAAAATCCTAATCGGTAAAACTTCAACCGTAAGGTTATCTCTTACTTCAACCTCGTCTATAGGAATCACATGTGACGGATCTAGAACATACTTTCGAAGTTGCGAAACATGGAACACATCATGCAAATTCGAAAGGTTCGGAGGCAACGCCACATGATACGCCACAACACCAACTCGTGCAATAATCTGATACAGACCAATAAAACGAGAAGTCAACTTCTTCAACTTCAAAGCACGACCCATACCCGTAACCGGTGTAACTCTCAAGAACACATGGTCGCCTTCTTGAAACTCAAGATCTTTCCTTCTCTTGTCATGATAACTCTTCTGCCTACTCTGAGAAGCTCTCATCTTTTCCCGAATAAAATTCACCTTCTCCGTCGTTTGTTGTACCATCTCCGGCCCAACAACCGACTTCTCACCAGTTTCATGCCAACATAAAGGTGTTCGACATCTCCAACCATACAAAGCCTCAAATGGCGCCATACCAATACTTGAGTGAAAACTGTTATTATAGGTGAACTCAATCAACGCTAAATAACTATCCCAAGCACCACCTTGCTCTAGTACACAAGCACGCAACAAATCCTCCAACGACTGAATCGTCCTCTCGGTTTGACCATCTGTTTGGGGATGATAAGCCGAACTCAATCTTAGCTTAGAACCCAAGGCCTTTTGCAAACTCTCCCAAAACCTTGAAGTAAATCTAGGATCTCTATCCGATACAATACTCTTAGGAACTCCATGCAACTTCACAACCACACGGACATAAATCTCGGCTAACTTCTCCAAAGGATAACTAATATCAATTGGAACGAAATGAGCAGATTTAGTAAGCCTATCAACAATCACCCAAATAGCATTATGACCTCTTTGCGTATTCGGCAATCCCGTAATAAAATCCATCGATATACTATCCCATTTCCACTCTGGAATATCCAAAGGTTGCATCAATCCACTAGGCTTCTGATGTTCTACCTTAGACTTCTGACAAGTCAAACATGCATACAAAAGTTGAGCTACATCCCTCTTCAACCCGGACCACCAAAAGATTTTCTTCAAATCTTGATACATCTTATTCGCTCCCGGATGAATACTTAAGTTACTCCGGTGTCCTTCCTCCAATATCATCCTTTTTAACTCCGCATCATCGGGAATACAAACACGACCACGAAATTTCAAAACTCCAAAATCATCAACCTTGAAATCCTCATTCTCATTTGTCATCAAATCAATGAATTTCAGATCTAACTTCTGCTTTTCACATACGGTTGCAAGAAAATCATTCGTAATACGAAGCATACCAAGTCTCACACTTCTTGGCGTCATTTCACAAACCAAACTCAAATCTCTAAAGTTCTCCAAAAGTTCCCATTCTTTCATCATCAATGTAGATATGTGCAACGAATTCCGACTTAAGGCATCGACCACCACATTTGCCTTACCCGGATGGTAATTCAAACCAAAATCATAGTCTTTCAAAAGCTCTAACCACCTCCTTTGCCTCATATTCAATTCCTTTTGATCAAATAAATACTTCAAACTCTTGTGATCACTAAAAACTTCAAATCTTGCACCGTAAAGATAATGCCTCCAAATTTTCAAAACAAACACCACGGCCGCTAATTCCAAATCATGAGTAGGGTAATTCTTTTCATGCACTCTTAGCTGTCTCAAAGCATACGCCACAACTTTTCCATCTTGCATCAACACACCACCCAAACCTGACAAAGAAGCATCACAATAAGCCACAAAAGGTTCCGTAGGATTCAGCAAAATCAAGATTGGCGTTGTTGTCAATCTTCTCTTTAACTCAATGAAACTCTTTTCACAATCAGCATCCCAAATAAAAGCCTTTCCCTTACAAGTCAACTGCGTTAACGGAAGTGCCAACTTTGAAAACTCTTCAATAAACCTTCGATGATAACCCGCCAAGCCCAAAAAGCTTCGAATCTTCGTAACCGATCTAGGAGTCTCCCATTGCATTACTGCATCAATCTTGGATGGATCCACACCAATACCATCACCGGAAATAATATGCCCGAGAAAACTCACTTCCGACAACCAAAATTCACACTTCGACAACTTAGCATACAATTGCTTCTCTTTCAAAATCTGTAACACAATCCTCAAATGCTCTTCATGCTCCTCTTGAGACTTAGAGTAAATCAAAATGTCGTCGATGAACACAACCACAAAACGATCCAACTGCTCATAAAAAATATGATTCATGTATTCCATAAACACACCCGGCGCATTAGAAACTCCGAATGGCATCACAGAATATTCGTAATGACCATACCGTGTCCTAAAAGCCGTCTTTGGAATATCCTCCTCCTTAACCCGAATCTGGTGATAACTCGATCTCAAATCAATCTTGCTAAAAACACGCGCTCCAACTAATTGGCCCATCAAATCATCGATTCTTGGAAGCGGATACTTATTCTTAATTGTCACCTTGTTCAACTGCCGATAATCAATACATAACCGCATACTCCCATCCTTCTTCTTTACCAACAATACTGGCGCACCCCAAGGAGAAACACTTGGTCTTACAAACCTCTTGTCCAACAAAGCATTCAATTGCCCCTTCAGTTGTACCAATTTCGATGCTGACATACGATACGGTGCCATCGAAATCGGTCTAGTACCGGGAACTAGATCAATAGAAAACTCAACTTCTCTTTCTGACGGTACATCCGCAATCTCCTCCAGAAACACTTCTGGAAAATTACACACCACTGGAAACACATCAAGCTCAACTTTGCTCTCCGCAGACAACGATGCAAACAAGTCGAACAACTGAGCTTCGTCCGCTAAAAGTTTCTTCAACTCTTTAGTGGATAGAAAACTCTCACCTTCATCATCTTCCAAAGAAGGAAACCTTACCAACTTGTGATAGCAATCTAAATGAACTCTATTAAATTGCAACCAGTTCATACCCAAGATCACGTCCAAACCTTCCAATGGCAAACACACTAAATCCATGATGAAGTCTTTACCATATATGGTCAAAGAACAACTTACATACACCAAAGAAGTAGTTACCGACCCTGAAGCGGGAGTCTCAATAACCATGTCTCCACTCAAAGAAACCATGCACAAACCCAAACGCTTAGCACACTCAAGAGAAATAAACGAATGAGTCGCTCCAGTATCAATAATAGCAACTAAAGGCATATTATTAATAAAGTATGTACCTTTAATCAAGCGATCCGCATTAGTAGTGTCTGAACCTGCTAATGTAAATACTTTTCCATCCGACTGAGCTTGCTTTGGTTTGGTACACTTGGTACTAATATGACCAACTTCTCCATAATTAAAACACTTTACCACATTCCTTCTACAACCAGAAGTGGCATGCCAAGACTTCCACAATTAGCACACTTCTCCACAGACTTCCCATATTCAAAAGATTTGTGGCCCATCACGCCACACTTGTAACATTTGACCACGCCAGAACTTCCTCCTTCGGATCTCCTGTCAAAGTTTCCCTTATACTTTCCCTTATTAACAGGCGTTATATAAGGTCCACTCCTTACCTGTTGCTTGCTCTTCTTCTCAATCAAACTCTTATAATGAGTGGATCGAGCCCTACTGTCCTCTTCAAAAATCCTACAACATTCGGTCAAGTCCGAAAATCTTCGTATTCTTTGGTATCCCATCGCTTGCTTTATCTCAGGACGCAATCCATTCTCATACTTAATGCACTTAGAGAACTCCGCTGTAACCGCCGCATAATGAGGATGAAACTGAACTAATTCCACAAACTTAGCCGTGTAGTCCACCACGGACATATTGCCTTGCTTCAGCTCAAGAAATTCCATTTCCTTTTTCCCCTTTACACTCTCAGGATAATACTTTCTCAAGAATTCTGTGCGAAATAAATCCCAAGTTATTTCCTCGTTATCTACCTCAAGAAATTGTCTCATACCGACCCACCAGTCGTCGGCCTCTTCTCTCAACATGTGAGTTCCAAAGGACATACGCTAAACACTCTAGATAATTGAGAGGAGACCCCCTAATCACCATTTCCCAAGTATTTAAGGCTCGTAACGTACAACAATCCTTAACCTTTATTATGTGTTTTGAAAGTGTTTTGAGATGAGAAGAAAAAGACATTCTAAAGGGAGACTAAGACTCAACCTAATGTTCTCATGCTAATTGTACCTATAATTGGGATGAAATGGAATGCTACCTAATGTTATCATACATGGCTTCAAGCCTAAGGTCTATCATAATCTCAAGAGATTAGAGATCCTAAGGGAACATGGTAAAAAAGAAAGAAGAAGGAAGCATGAAATAAGAAAGATGCAAGTATGCAAACATGTAATGCACAATTAGAATGAAAGTGAGGGAGGAAAATAGTGTGGGACAGTAGTCTCCACAAGTACATCTCAACCTCAAGCATGCATATGAGAGATTCAAAGAAGAAGGGAGAAAGAATGCACATAAAAAGAGATCAAACAAGCACACAAAAGTAGGATGAAATGGGAGAAAATGAATCCTACAACCATTTGTCATCAACCACAAGCCCTAAGGCAAAGCAAAAAGAAAGGGAAGAAGTCATGATCAAATGAGATAATGGGAGGCAATGTGAGGACAGCAAGGAACTCTCATGGGCAACTCAACCATAAGCCATCTCAAGGATCATGCAAGAACACAACAAAAGAGTCCTCAAAGAATCACCATTCAAGACATGCTTCAAGTACCTCCTAAGGAGGGACTAAGCCATCTAAAATGGGATCCTAAGGTCATTGGAAAGAAGCAAAGATGAGAGGATAAAGTGCACAAAGAAAATAAGGAAAAACACCAAAGAGAATGCAAGCATAGGCATGGAGAAAGGCCTAAGTCTTAAGCACATTCCACACTTGAACTTCAAGTGGAAAGCCTAAAAAGAAATGCAAATCTCAACAAGCAATGAACAAATTTATGACCTAAAAATGAGCATTCAAATACCTCAACATGCTAGAAGTATGAATCAACAATAATTAAGAGCTCAATGGATCCATAAGTGTCATTTCCAAAGAAAACTAGGTCAAGTGTTTGTATGGACCTCCCTTAGAAGTACCTTGACTTGAAAGTCACCTCAAAATTAGGAAAAAGGCTCAAATAATCTCAAATAAAATCTTAAATGAACATTAAAATGTTGGCAACCAGTGACCAAAAGCACAAGGGCAATGTTCCATCAAAGCACCACCAAAAGAAATAAATCCCTAAGGTGTACCACTTTGAAATGGAATAATCGAGGGGCGAACAAAATGACTTAAAAGTCAAATCAAAATGCACCAAACCAAGGGCAAAAGTGTCGTCAAAAACTCTTCAACTCATCATGGATATGAGGAATGATTTTCATTCATTGGAGCAAAAGGATTGATCAAAAACAAAACAAAAACAAGCAGGAAGCAAGAAATAATCCAATTAAAACACTTCCAAAAAATAAATCCATTTTTAATTGAAAAATAATCCAAAGAATAAAATAAAAATTTCCTAAAAATAAAGGACATCCTAAATTGTCCTAAAAATATTTTTGTAGGATTTTATCACTTTTGGAAGTATTTTAATTGAATTAAAATCAAAATAGAATAAAAAATATAGTGAAAATAAAATGAAATAAGTAGGCGGTGTAAATAACATGTTTTCCAGTTGAAAACAATGGGCCTCTAACGAGAGGGGGTGCAAACAGCAATGCAAGCCCAAAGCCAAACAGTTAGGATCTAAGGCCAAAACGCAGCGTTCCACTAAATTGTGTGTCAGTCAAAGGCCCACGCTGGCTAGTCAGAGCTTATCCAAGCCGTTCATCATCGTCGTTCAAAAAAATGAACGCATATGTGGCAAGTTGACTCAGCCTCAACGATAAACAAAACCAGACGCCGGAGCACTGTGCTCCTGTCGTCTTATCCGGCATACCTGGTCGGAGCCAAGATCCAAAACATCACCAAATTGGATAAAATTTTACATCAAAATGAAGCTCGTGTTGCATAGATCATGATTCTAGGTTTAGTTTTCATTTATTGTGCATCAATTAAGCAAATCGAACAATCAAAGTTTGGAGCATCAAACTGAAAATGCAACAAACACAATCCTAACCTATCCAGAATTTGCCTACACACGTAGGACTTCAGTTTACAACAAACATGGAGTGAAATGGATGCATATTGAGAGAGAAATTTTGATTTGAAGCTTACCTAACGGAGCCTCTCCGTTGGAGCTTCTAATGATGCTCAAGCTTGGTCAAACTGTGCAGAAACACTCAAGGAAGATGTTGATGGCGTTGAATTGCTTTGAATTTTCCTCAATTATGATTCACGATTTCCACTTCTCTCTTGAAAATTGCAACCGTGTTCAAGCTCTCTGTGCACGAAATTGGCTGAATGAAGCTTCAAAATTGATCTAAAGCTTTTATATTATGGATCAGGGAGTGTTTGGAGGCCCAATTGTGGCTTGTTTGAGTGTAATCTTGAAATGCCCGAATCTAAATTTCAAGCTCATGCATACGTGAAAAATGGCTCCAATTCCCTTGTTTTTGATTCAAATTAACAGTTGAGACTTTGGCTTGATCATGTGGATGTAAATTATCCCTGAATTCAATCCAATGGTTGATATTGAATGTGAAACTTCTACTTGAAAAAACATGAAATTGGTCATGTGTTTGCTTGCATACCTCAAATCCAATTTGTGCATTCTCTTTGTTGTGATATTGTGACTCAAAAAATGCACAAATATGGCATGAAAAGATTCCAAAATCAAATCAATTTAAATCATGACTTTAAAGTCCTTTTTCACTTGTTTTTCTTCACCAATCCTCATAACCATGCCAAATCCATGACAATTTGATGTTCCATAATGCAATTGGGATCAATTGGAGAAAGATTCATGTTGGAGAAAGTTTCATTTGAAATGCACAAGTGGATGAACAAGACCTATAATCAAAATGACCTATAATCTCACTTTCCCAAAATGTCTCTGCCTTGCAAGCTTCATAACTTGAGTTCTACAAATGAGATGAAGGACTTCTAGGACTTTTTGTAAAGCTAATATCATGAGGAACAACTTTCACGTTCATCAAAAGTTGATGTGAAACAAGCTTCTAGGTCAAACGTTCCTTGGAAGTTGGTTGACTTTTGTTGACTAAAAATACATTCATCTGAGGACCTATATCTTTCCAGCTTCATATCTTGAGCTCCACAAGCCCAATGAATGAGTTCCAGTACTCAAAAGAAAGCTAGGAACAAGATATAAAAGTCTCATTTTTACATCAAAGTGAGATGAAACTTGTATCTTGAGATATGTGGTCTTGAAATTAGGCACTAAATAGGGGATTTTACACTGACAAACCTCTAAATAACATCCTAAATGCATCAAATTAACTTTCCATGACTCCAAAGACTTAGAACTAAGTCTTAATCTCCTTTAAATTCACAGTGGATCTTGCACTAGGCAGATGAAACCCTAAGGATACAACCTTTTGACTGTGGCTTCTTGCACATGGTATAACAACTTAGATGAGCTCCACAATGGCTCTCAAAGCATTCAATGAGCTTCCACATCATCTCAGATCCTTGACAATGAACTCATGATCCTCTGGTGATCTTTGGCCTCCAAGCTAGGAGCTAAACCACACACATCTATCTCCTTTCTCAAAGAGCTCTGACCATCTTCTGATGACTTGATGAGCACTCATGCTTGCTTGGAACCCTTGACAAAACTTCTCTTGCTATGCACACCTCTTGATCCTCTGCAAATGAACAATGACATGCAATGCAAATGCTAGAACAATGTAATGGAAACATAAGCCAAGTAAGGAAAAGGTTGGGCAAATTTTGGGGTACAACAGTTGCCCATATTCAAGCGACTTGGACCTGAATGCGTGAAAAGTGAACGGCTTTCAAACAATCAAGGTAAAAGAAGTTTGAATACCAAAGAACCCGGAAATTTTCCAACCGCAGAAATAAACTGCAAACTCTGATTGGGGATAAAAATCTCCGAAGATAACTGCATAATGGTTACAACGTCAACACGCCGTCGGAAGAATCATCTGACATCACCTCCAGACAACGACACTAAGTCGGAAAGATCACCTGACATCGCCGTCAGGTATCGAAACTACGTCGGGAAAACATCTGCTACCATATAGCGGATAATGGACCTCTGACTTCGTCGTCAGGCCTCTGCATCAATTTTAGGAAAACACTTGACTTTACCGTCAAGTAATAACATAAATTTTGAATGAAGATATCTCCGACTTCGCCGTCAGGCCTCTGGCCTCGCCTCCAGGCATTGACATTAATTTGGTATAACCCACCTGACCTCGCTTTCAGGTCTTGACATCAAGTCGATGAATCATCTGACATCACCGTCAAAACCATTGAACCCAATAAGTAATAAACTGATCGGCTCAACACACTGCTGAAAAGAAACATCTGACATCGCCGTCAGACATCTATTAAATAAAACAGGTATCGAATCCTGAGATAAGGACTCCTGACATCGCCGCCAAGCTTTTGCTAAATCAAAGCGAGTAACAAATCTGAAAATTGGATCAACACAGAGCATCTGACATCGCCGCCAAGCATCTATTGAGTTGATGAAGACATCTGACATCGCCGCCATAAATCAACAAAGTTGATACACATCTAACATCGCCTTCAGATATTCACAAAGTTGATATACATCTGACATCGCCGCCAGAAATCCACGAGGTTGATACACATCTGACATCGCCTCCAGAAATCTGCGGGGGATACAATATCTGACATCGCCGCCAAAAATCCACACATTTGAGAAACATCTGACATCACCGTCAGGAATCCACACACATCTGACATCGCCGCCAGGAATCCACACACATCTGACATCGCCGCCAGACCTTTGCTAAATAAAAGCAAGAATCGACCCAAAGGTAAAGACTTTTGACATCGCCGCCAGACTTTCACTAAATAAAAGCGAGAATCAAACCGAAAGGTAAAGACTTCTGACATCGTTGCCAGTCATTCACTAAATAAAAGTGAGAATCAAACCCAAAGGTAATGACTTCTGACATCGCCGCCAGACATTCGCTAAATAAAAGCGAGAACCAAACCCAAAGGTAAGAACTTTCGAAGCTGATAAACACATCTTGAGAATACTCCACTCGGGAAAAGAGAAATTTAACCAAGCAACTATGGCGGGAAACACCTAATGAGATAAACACATCCACCAAAACCTTATCGGATGTCTGAATACCTGTACGAGCTAGAGAATATGACCCAAATGTCGTGGTCTGAACACCATACGGGCAAAGTAAATCATCCATCTGTTGGAAATGCACCTGAATAGAGAGATGACAACCTGGCTTATGTTTTACATGCACATGTTTGAAAATGGCGTAATGCTCCATACGAAATGGAAATGCTACGCGTTTGGAGGATGCTATTCATAGAATGCAAAATGCAACGGAACCAAACCAGCAAAATAAATGCTGACGAGAGAAAACCACCCTGCTGGGTGTCGCTACTGCGAAAATCGGCGCCGGCTGAACAGAAGAGTCGCCACCGTGCGTTATTTATCCCACAGGAGGGAAAGGAAACGCTCAGAGTAAACCTCGCACAACACGGGAAAGGTATGGTCGTCGCAACCAAAACCTGGGTTCGGGAGTCGGTTACGCAAGGGGAAGGTATTAGCACCCCTCACGTCCGTCGTACTCGACGGGATCCACGCTTGTTTTCGGGTATGGATTGTTATTCTATCTACTCTAAAGGTCAGGGGTTAAAAAGAAAAGAGAATGAAAATAAAATGACTCGGCAAAGTATCGCACTTTATGCCTACGTATTCCCGTCTGGAACGAGAAATCAGAGTCAACGTAGTTCGCCTACCTACAGGAAAGGAGGGGAAGGTTGCTCGCTAGGATATCGCATCCTATGCCTACGTACTTTCATACAGCATGAAAGATCAGAGCAAACGTAGTTCGGGCCACGTACGACACAAGCTTGTCTTGGTTGATTTTATTCTTTCTGAAAAAAGGTTTTCTGATTAGCGGTCCAAGCGGACAAAAATGACGTTTTGATGAGTTCACATTCTTTTACGAAAGAAGTGTCTTTTATTGTGTTTGAAATCTTTATGTGTTTTTCTGTTTGTTTTGAGAAAGAAAGAGACAGACCTCTAACCTACGGTTGCGAAGGGAAACAAACTAACCTAATGTTATCATGCATGGGTTAAGACCTAGTGTCTATCATGCTCCTCTCTTGCGCAGAGAGAAACAGAGATCCTACGGGATAGGCAGAAACAGAAACAATAACAGATATAATAAAGCAGTAAAATGCATGGATGCAACAGTACAAGCGAGGCAAGGGAGTCCCACTCAACCTCGAACCTAGAAAACAATAGGCAAAAGTGAACAGACTTCACTTTCAACCCAACAGGGTAAACAGCAAACAATACAGTCCAGAAAATCAATCAATACATCAGAAATGAAATACAACAGCAAAAGAAACAGCATCAGCAGCTCTGAATCAACATCTGGCTTCAAGTAATCTCCAATCAGCTACAGGCTTCAACAAGCATCAATCTCCATCTTCATGGCCTTCAGGCAAGGGCTTTGATCATCAGTCTTCTATCTGCAATGGCTTTTCTTCAAGTTCAAACCTCCAGGATGAGGGATCAGTCACAAGAGTGAATTGGGTGTTAAGCAATCAGTTGACTACCAAGGGTGGTGAACAGACTGCTTCTAACACAAGGGACATTTTCTCTCAAGAGTTCTATCTCATAGACACTATCACCAAGCCTTCCAAAGGAAGGGGGTGAGTGTCTTAGAGAGACTCTGAATCACAGAGAAGAATGGATGCAGACAAGGCAATCCATGTTTGAGAAACAAACTTTCTAACCTAGAGCTCTGCCTAGCTCCTAAACCCTAGTCTCCTCAGCATCTGCTAGCAAGAATCTTCTCTTCAACTCTGGCAGTTGATCTTCAATCTCTGGATCTCCACTGGTCTTCATCTCCTCAAGTCTTCAGCTCTCCCAAGTCCCCAGACAATCCCAATACCCAAGCAAGCAAGCAATAATCCCCAGAGGGCACACCACACCAGTCAATCAGACATACACAGAGTACATTAATAGCAGTAGGGGAATCCTGACTTTTTCTAAGGGATCTAATGACTACCCATAGCCCCTATAATCCCATAGCTAAACTATTCAAACCCTAAGTCCTAAGGGAAATGAAATCAAACCTCCTAAGTTATCACCTAAAAACCCTAATTTGTTCATGTTGTTCAAGCCTACATTAAGCACTTAAAATTAATTTCTAAAAATGGGAACTAAATTGTTTCTACAAGTTCAATATCTCATCTAAGCAACCTAAAAAGAATGAACAAAAAATATGAAAGTATCTAATAGAACAAAAATTAATAAAATCATGCATGAAATGAAACTATTTAAAATGTCATTTATTTGGAAAATATGGGAAAAATATCAAATAAAAATAAAAATGCAATTTTATTTTTTTATAATTTTCTAGACAGAACCAAGAAAATATAGAAAAAACAACCACTAAAAAAGAGTTAATTTCCTATTTTATATGATTTTCTAAAATTGGTAAAAATTAAAGTGAATTAAAAACTAAATTGAATTAAAATGAGAGGGAGGGGGTACTAATAGCAATTCGCTCCAGTTCATTTAGGATGGGCCAGGCAATGGTGGGGTGCGCGTAGCAAGTTTGGTTAAGCCCAGAACAAGTCAGCATTATTGAAAATAAAAAACAAGCAGGGGGTGTACTCAGCATAGTTTTCACGTGTATTTTCTGATGGGCTTGGTACTGGGGGTGGGGATATCACTAAACACTTAGGCCCGCCCGTTTCATTAAATGAAACGGTGCGTTTAGGGCACCTATTCTCTCCCTCCAAAATTCTGCTTTAAATGAGAGCCACAGGATTGGTTCCTGGGTCAAAGGTCCAACACGCGATAGACGCTCAGGATTGCGTCTTCAACCTTGGTTCATGAGAACTAGGGTTTCCCTCCATGAATAACCATGCACGCACCAACTTCAGCCTCTCGGTTCTCTCTCCACAGTCCATGAAACACCACGATCCAAACATGAAAATCACTCTAATTTTCTCCCTCTATACGCCTATGATCATAGTTGGCACTGAAACTCAGCAAATCACTCAACCCGAGCGCATGACATTCTTGGCTCCATTAACATACTCTGCAACTCATCCTCAAGATTCTCAACCAAACCTATACTAATCTCTTCTATACTTAATGGTGATCATTCTAAACTAACAAGCTAAGGTTATAATGTACTATGCTATGAGTTCTACATCCTAACAGTTTCAAGCACCTGCTATGAATCATCACCAAACAGCACCAAACTCACCCTAATTGTTCTACTAACAACCTAGATCACATCTAAACTAATAAAACTATGCAACTCTAACTAAATTGAGCAAGTTAGAGCAATTTGCACCTTGAGCAAGTCCTTGTGGATGATGATGAATCAGTATGAATCCAAGCCTTTGGATGCTTCAATCTGGATCTATTCTTGCAGCAAGTGATTCTGTATGCAACACCTTGATGAATTTGGCCTTGGATCTTGAGTTCCAATGGAAATTGCAATTTGTGTGTTCTTGATGGAAGTGCACGAAAATGGATCAATTTCAATCAGATCCTTGTTGATCTTTAGTCCATGATGATGATTGAATATGGTAGAATCAATATTGGTGATGATTGATGAAGATTTTGAGAAATTTGGATGAAATTGCAATGAGAAAGAATAGAGAGAATTTGGGAAATTTTTGGTGAAAAATGAATCCAACCCTTGCTCAATTCTGATTTCATGAATATATAGGGCTCAATGGAAACTTCTAGATCCATCTTACAACTTCCCTTGCCTTCCAACTTTGATTGATTTTTGGTTATGTTTCTTCAAATGCAAGTAACCATAAGTAACTTTTATTTTTTTCACTAAGCTCAAAAATGTACTTGAACCATTGTCTTTGAAATGTCTTTTGGACCCAAAATCATATATTGGAAGTCCCCATTTGGACTTATAAATCTCTCAAACCATTTTTCACTTTGACCTTATTTAAGTTATAAGCCATTTTAGTTCAAATTTGACCAATCATGCAACTTCATGTTATGAGCTTTTCCAACAATTTGTGACCTTCTTTCTAGACTTAAAATCACATTTTGAACAACTTTCATGTTGTAAGTTTTTCCATTTGAGGCCTCCTTGTATGAGTTTTGGACATAGGTTAAAATGACCTGTAATTCACAAATGACCAAAATACCCTTTGCTTGCCAAGACCATAAGTTGAGTTCCACACATCATATGAGGGCATGCTATACCATTCTAGAAAGCTAAGACAATGAGGAACAATTCTTATGTTGACCAGAAATTCATTTGAAATCTCCTTGAGGGGTACAACTAGCTTGGAAGTCAAGTCACTTTCACAGACAAAATTTCAGATACCTCAGATGACCTGTAACTTGCAAGGACCATAACTTGAGTTCTATAAATCTCCTTGATGTCTTCCACCACTCAAATTAAAGGTCTTGAGATCCTCTACAAGTTTCATGTTGGCCAAGGATCCATTTGAAGCTAGCATTTTGACTTATCTTGCTTGGAAATTTGACCTAAACTAGGGGATTTTACACAGAAACCCTAATTTAGAAACTCCTCTTCTCCTTGATTTCTCTTGAATTCTTCTTGGCATATCTCCATATCCTTCTTTATATGTCCAATGATGAACCCCATATCTCTCCACTAGACTTGAATGCCCCTTAAATCAGTCAATTGACCTAGGGTTGACCTAGGGTTGACCCAGATGAAACCCTAGTTGACTGCCTTCAACTGTAATTCTTGTGACTTCACCAATGACTTGTCTCCTTCTTTAAATGACTTTCTAAGTCTCTCATAATGTCTAGATACTCTCCATGCCTTCAACTCACAGCTCACAACCCTCTTGTTGACCCTCAGATACCCTCAGCTAGGAGATGGACCCAAGGCTTGATCTGCTGAACTCTTTGCTTTCAAATTCTTTCCTGATGACTTGAATGAGATTGAATTGTGATGATAACCTCTTGATAGGCTTCTAGAGATGAGAATAATGATTGGTCCCCCTGTTGAATGACTTGCTATGCTTATGCTATGCAGATGATTAGACTATGCACATGACTCTATATGCAAATGCTAATGACATTGAAACATAAACCCAATGAATAAGGTTGAGCAAATTTTAGGGTGCAACAGCTGCCCCTATTCAAGCGACTTGGACCCGATTGGGTGAAGGGCCTGGAGCCTTCAGACATTCGCGGTACGAGACGGTTGAATACTAGGAACCCAGAAATTTGCCAACCGCAGAAATAAACTGCGCCCCTGCTTGGGGAACGACATTCATCAGCTGAATTTAACTGTTACGGCAATCTACTGATCTCGTGCGACCGTGCTGGGGATTGTCTTCATCGTTCTGAAGAGGATTCTGTCATAACAGATTGCTTGCTTGTCCACGCTAGGACTCTGTCTGTCATCACTACGAAGAAATCTCAACTAAAACCTGTCCACGTTAGGACTCCACTTGCTGTTAACCCAGAAAAATCTCGGTAACTCCGCTGGGGATAATTCGTCTGTATTTCCATAAAATGAATCGTCCACGTTAGGAATAAAACTCTTCCACGTTAGGAGTAACACCTGTCCACGTTAGGAATCATCTCTTCTGTATCTGTCCACGTCAGGACTAACCCTTTCATCTTTCCACGTCAGGAAGCAATCTTCTTTCCACATAAGGAGAACTACATCAATCTGATTTGTCCGCGTCAGGACTACATTTTTCCACGTAAGGAATGCCATCTTAATCTGTCCACGCAAGGACTCCACTCTTTCCACATTAGGAATCACCTCTTAATCTGTCCCCGTAAGGACTCCAATCTTTCCACGTCAGGAATGCTGTCATTTCCACGTAAGGAAACTATCTTTTTCCACGTAAGGAATCCTCTTCTGATATGTCCGCGTAAGGACTACATCGTCCACGTTAGGACCCACTTCTCCACATTAGGAATAATAATTTCTTTGATTTGTCCATGTAAGGACACTGATCTCGTCTTGATTTGTCCATGTTAGGACTCAGGCGTCTTCGACCCGCTGAGGAAATAAGACTTGTCCACGTAAGGACTCACACCCTTGTCTGATCTGTCCACGTCAGGGCACCAACACAAAGAGTAATCACTTTTGTCAACGTCATGACCTCCCATTCCACTAATTTCGAGAACCCGAATCTGCCCACGTTAGGACTAACACACCTCACCAATCCGGGAAATAAACCTGTCCACGTTAGGACGCCCACTTCTGAAGAAATCCCGTCAATATAGGAATAAATTGTCCACGTCAGGACTTAGTTCTCCAATGATCCTCACCCACAAACTTCTTAGCACTGACGTGACAGCGACTTTGAGACGGACTCTACTGGGATGTCTGGAAACCAACTATCGGACGCCTGCTCTGATAACCGGCGGTGGCCTCTGAAATTCTGATTCATGGAACCCCTGATGACAACTAATTCTGCCTGGGAATAAAGAGAAACTTATCCTGGTAACTCTGTGGGGAATACTGCCGAAACTGACATTATCATTGAATATCTCATGCCGAGATCTTGAGTGTTTGGTAATTCATTTGAGCAAGTGCTCTCCCCACCTGCTGGGATACAGGAACCGCTTCAGCAAAATAAACGCCGAAGATAATGCCGACTCCGCCGGGGATAGCCAGACGCTACAGAATTATTTCAGCAAAATAAATGCTGGAAGGGTGAAGTCAACCCTGCTGGGAAATTGGGAACTCAAACCAAACACCCTATTGAGGTAACCCCCTGCTGGGGAATATAACTTTGCTGGGGAATAGCAGATGTGCACAGTATGATCGGACTTTCTGCTGGAGAGTGACCTGATATTACACAGTATCTCTGACAAAATAAATGACAGGAACCACCATCAACTCTGCTTGGGATAGTCTTAATCTTCGAGTTCCACTGGAAGGAATGGAAACACTTGCAACGAGAATTCCACTGGGGATGGGATGATTCTCTTGGGGTGAACTCCACCGACTCCGCTGGGGGAGAATGCATGACCCTGCGGGGAAAGATGAACCTGCCTGAATACAACCTTATGATCTTGGAACCGCCAAACTCTGTTGAGGACGAATAACTTTCCTGCTCCCTTTGGGTAAGCTACAGCTAGCTGGGGAATTCTATCCTTCTTCAGGAAGAACATGCATGACCTGCGTGGGGATTAAGTCTTTCGTTATCGCAATCTTTTGATCATCTTCCTCGTATGGTTATGAAACCTGCAACAACTCAAACAAGACACGACAGGCCTATGCAATCAAATCAATTCAGGTTAGTGACGTTATACTCAGTTAATTCAAAGCTTTAACAATTGTTGGCAAGGGCCAGTGATGTTATACGCGTGCTAGTTTCAGTAAACTTAGGCGATTTATCATGCACAAAACAGTAAAGAACCAGCATCAAGTACTGAATAACATATTTTATTGATCGGGCCCCTGAATGGGCGGAGTTTTATACATGGGATGTAACTCCTGAAAAGAGGAATCTACGCAAAGCAAATATACAAGTATGCAAGTATGCACAAGAAGCATGAATATTGACAACTTAAATTTGTACACATGTCGGCAACGGGATGCGGATGAACACCACGAACTGACCCTCCCATGACTCGCCCGACTCTAATGCTTTTCCCGGTATCCTCACTTCTGAAGAGATTGTATCCGATAACTGGCTCTTCAAATATATTCTCCCGCATTGATGCTCATTGAATTCGGACCGCAGTCATTTGCTTTTCAAATCCCTAACTTTTGCGTGAACCGCCCTTTACGGGTTTTCAGTTCACCGGGATACCCTTTTTTGCCGAAGCCGCCCAGTGTAGGTTTTCAACTTCGCGGGTGTACATTTTTTCAATTTTATCCCTAACTTTTGCCCGAACCTTTCATTCTGTTTTTGGTTCGCCAGGATGCCCCATTTTTGCCTGGACTCTCTTTTTCTGTCCAGCGGGTCTATTTTAAGCAAAGTATTTTTTAACTGCGTCCGAATTCACAGGTGACGTGAAGTCTTCTCCGTCCATGGTGGACAACAACAACGCTCCTCCTGAAAAGACCTTATTGACGACGTATGGCCCTTCGTAGTTGGGGGTCCACTTGCCCCTGTGATCTGCTTGCGGCGGGAGAATCCTTTTCAGCACAAGGTCGCCCGTCTGAAAGCTTCGCGGATGTATCTTCTTGTCGTACGCTTTCTTCATTCGGCTCTGGTACAAACGACCGTATGCTAGAGAAGCTAGCCTCTTCTCATCCATCAAGCTCAGTTGGTTCAATCTATTCGTTACCCATTCTGCCTCGTCCAGCTGAACGTCTCGCAATACCCTCAGAGAAGGGATCTCAACTTCCAATGGTAATACCGCTTCCATTCCGTATACTAACGAGAACGGAGTTGCCCCGGTTGATGTGCGTACCGTCGTACGATAACCGTGCAATGCGAAAGGTAGCATTTCATGCCAATCCTTGTAGGTCACCACCATTTTCTGAACGATTTTCTTGATATTCTTATTGGCCGCCTCAACAGCGCCATTCATCTTGGGTCGGTAAGGGGAGGAGTTGTGATGTTCGATCTTGAAATTCTGACAGAGCTCCTTCATCATTTTGTTGTTCAGATTTGAACCATTATCCGTGATTATCCGCTCGGGAATCCCATATCGGCAAATGATATCTCTCTTGATGAATCTGGCCACCACTTGCTTCGTTACATTCGCGTAAGACGCCGCTTCCACCCACTTGGTGAAATAATCGATTGCTACTAGGATGAACCGGTGCCCGTTAGAAGCCGTCGGCTCGATCTTTCCAATCATATCGATTCCCCACATCGAGAATGGCCATGGAGATGACATCACATTTAGAGGACTCGGAGGCACGTGTATCTTGTCAGCATAGATTTGGCACTTGTGGCACTTTCTCGCGAACTTGAAACAATCAGTTTCCATCGTCAGCCAAAAGTAACCTGCCCTCAGCAGCTTTCTCGTCATAGCATGTCCACCAGCATGCGTACCAAAGGTACCTTCGTGAATTTCCTCCATGAGAAGCTTTGCCTCTCTCTCGTCTACACAACGCAACAACACCAAATCGTGGTTTCTTCTGTACAAGACGCCATCCGGATTCAAGTAGAAATTACCCGCTAATCTCCTGAGAGTCTTCTGATCTTGACTGGATGCCCCAGCCGGATACTCTTTATTCTTCAGGAAATTAAGGATATCAAAATACCACGGCTTGTCATCAGATGCTTCATCAATAGCAAATACATAAGCTGGTCTGTCCAACCGAGAGATAGTGATTTGGGGAGCTTCGTTCCAAAAGTTGACCTTGTACATGGAAGACAAAGTGGCGAGAGCGTCAGCCATTTGATTCTCTGCCCGCGGTACATGATGCAATTCAACTTTGTCGAAGAAAGGCAACAATCTCCTTGCATAATTCATGTAATGTATCAAATTAGGCTGTCGTGTCTCCCATTCCCCTTTGATCTGATTCACCACCAGGGCTGAGTCCCCGTATACATCTAGATGCTTGATTCGCAAATCAATGGCTTCTTCAAGCCCCATTATACAAGCTTCGTATTCGGCCTCATTGTTGGTAACGGCAAAGGTCAATCGGGCAGTAAACGGGATGTGCGACCCGTGTGGCGTGGTGATGATTGCCCCTATTCCGCTACCGTAAGCATTCACGGCTCCGTCAAATATCATCTTCCATTTGGACCCCAACTCTGGTCCCTCGTCTGGCAACGGTTCTTCACAATCTTTCATCTTTAGGTACATGATATCCTCGTCAGGAAAATCAAACCTCATCGATTGGTATTCTTCAATAGGCTGCTCCGCCAGATACTCAGACAGCACACTCCCCTTTATAGCCTTTTGCGAGACGTATTGAATATCGTATTCAGTCAAGACCATCTGCCAACGGGCAATTCTTCCCGACAACGCCTGCTTTTCGAATACATATTTGATAGGATCCATCTTCGAGATGAGCATGGTTGTATGATTCAGCATGTACTGCCTCAAACGCTTAGCGGCCCAGGCTAGCGCGCAACAAGTTTTCTCCAGTATTGAGTATCGAGATTCACAGTCTGTAAATTTCTTACTCAGGTAATAGATCGCATGCTCTTTCCTCCCCGTCTCGTCGTGTTGACCGAGAACACAACCCATGCTTCCCTCAAGAACCGTCAAATACATGATCAAGGGTCTCCCTGCCACTGGGGGTATCAAAATAGGAGGCTCCTGCAGATACTTCTTTATTTTATCGAACGCCTTTTGACAATTTTCGTTCCACGTTACAGCTTGATCTTTCTTCAACAGCTTGAATAATGGTTCACACGTGGCCGTTAGGTGAGATATGAACCGGGCGATGTAGTTCAACCTCGCTAAAAACCCGCGCACCTCTTTCTCTGTTTTAGGCGTCGGCATTTCTTGAATCGCTTTTATTTTAGCAGGATCGACCTCTATTCCTCTTTCGCTTACGATAAACCCCAGCAGTTTACCCGATCTGACCCCGAAGGTGCATTTATTAGGGTTCAGCCTCAGCCTGAACTTCCTAAGTCTTTTAAACAACTTCAGCAGATTCACCAGATGCTCTTCCTCCGTCTGGGATTTGGCAATCATATCGTCAACATAAACTTCGATCTCTTTATGCATCATGTCATGGAAAAGAGTCGTCATCGCACGCTGATATGTTGCCCCAGCATTTTTCAAACCAAAGGGCATCACTTTGTAGCAAAATGTTCCCCACGGCGTTATGAAAGTAGTCTTCTCCATATCCTCTGGCGCCATTTTAATCTGATTATAGCCTGAAAAGCCATCCATGAAGGAGAACACGGAGTATTGAGCAGTATTATCAACTAACACGTCAATGTGAGGAAGTGGAAAATCGTCTTTTGGGCTTGCTTTATTCAAATCTCTATAATCCACGCACATTCGAACCTTGCCATCTTTCTTTGGCACTGGTACGATGTTGGCAACCCATGAAGGATACTTCGTCACAGCCAGGAAACCAGCGTCCCACTGTTTCTGCACCTCCTCTTTGATCTTCATTGCCATATCTGGTCGCGTTCTGCGAAGCTTTTGTTTGACCGGCGGGCAATCTTCTTTCAGTGGCAGGCGATGCACGACCATATCGGTATCGAGCCCCGGCATATCTTCATATGACCAAGCGAATACATCACTATACTCTTGGAGCATTCCAACCAGTCTTCGCTTGATATCACTCTGCAGTGCGGCTCCGATACGAATGTTATTCTCAACCCCTTCCGACCCCAAATTGATAATTTCGATGACCTCGTCGTGAGGCAGAATGGCTCTTTCCTCTTGCTTTACTAACCAAGATAGTTCTTCAGGAACGTCGCTATCTTCGACAACCTCTTCTTCAGCCCGAAACACCGGGTGCTCAAAGTCGGGACAAGTCATAGGTGGTTCAAGGATGTCATCTGAAAATGTTATCCTGCAAAAGGAATGGTTAAGTGCTTCAAAATGCGTATAAAGCGAGTAACCATGTTGCCCTTTTATTGAAAAATACAAAATAAGAAAGACAGAGATTACAGTATTTGCACATGAAAAAATGCCATTTATTTAATGATTAACACACAATGTTTATAACAACACAGCCCTAAGCAAATCCTGATGCCCCGGGCAAGACATCAGATTATTCAACAATTAATGAAGCAAAGCATTACTGTTTAAAAGTCACAGGAACAAGCTCCTGAATAGACCAGTTGCACAGTCCTTGTCCTGGCGTGCTTGGCTGAATCCAGGCATCCATATCACAGTCGCTGTCTCCTTCATCAGACTCTGAAGCAGCATTGACAGTTTCATGACACACTCCACTGGCAGAGATGGTAATTGACTTTCTGAAACGGGGGGCCCCCACGGAAGGAGTTGATGACGACGGTTGGTACCCCAGTCCGAACCGGTCCATCTTCACAGGAATGTCCAACACTTTGCCCCAGCCCTTGGCTTCTCCTGCTTCCACTAGAGCTTGAGCTTCCTTATACGATGAGACAGCTATCTCTGGCACTTTGCTCGGCCCGGGACCTTTGTCCTTGATGCGCAAACCTTCGAATTCCTGGCAGGGCGTTTCGTGGATCTCCCCGTCGACTTCCACATATTTAAATGAAGATAAATGGCTGACCAGGATGTCTTCTTCTCCGCACACGGTGACTACACTGTCTCCGACCATATATTTTAACTTCTGATGCAGGGTAGACGTGACGGCCCCTGCCCCATGAATCCAGGGTCTTCCAAGCAAGCAGCTATACGCAGGCTGTATATCCATGATATAAAACTCCGTTGCAAACACTTCCGGCCCCACTTGCAGAGGCAAGGTAATCGATCCGAAGACTGTTCTCCGCGTGCCGTCAAATGCTCTGACTACCAAATCACTGGGTGTACACAAAATCCCTCGAACATCCAGCTTCATCATCGCCTTCTTGGGTAACACATTCAGAGATGACCCGGTGTCAACCAATACGTGCGACATTACTGATCCTCTACACTCAACCGATACGTGTAATGCCATATTATGATCTCTCCCTTTCGGAGTCAAGTCAAAATCGGTAAAGCCCAAGCTGTGGCCTGCATTCACATGTGCCAGCACTCCTTCCAGCTGATTCACGGAGACGTCTTGGGGTACAAAAGAAGTGTCCAGGACTTTCAGCAAAGCATTTCTGTGAGCTTCCGAACACAACAGCAATGATAGGATAGATATTTTAGACGGTGTCTGCTGCAGATGCTCCACAATCTTATAATCACTTTTTCGAATTAAGCGCATGAACTCTTCTACATCCTTCGATGCTGCTTCTTTTTCACTTGCTTGCACCGGAACATTTTCAACCACTTTCCCTTTTCCTTTCGCTAGTCTTTCAGCCTCCACTTCAGGAGATATAAAGATCCTGCCACTCCTTGTCATGCCTCCTTAGCCAACAACATTATCCACAATCTCCGCTGGCTGCTTGTTAACATCAATCTTTATCCCATCACAATACACCTCTAACCCATATGACCATGGGACTGCTTTCGTGTTCTCGTACGGGATTGGCCCGGCCTTAGTTATGGTGATCGGTGGTCGCTGAGCTGGTGCTGCAATAGTGATCGTCTTCCGAGGAATCGTTATTGTGGCCACATCGCTCCGATTATCCACTACTGCCCCTGCAGGCTCGTCAGTTGCCGCTCGATCAAACTGCAATATGCCCTCGTCAATTAAAGCCTGAATGCCTTTCTTCAAATCCTCACACCCCCCAGCTAGGGTCCAACAGTCTAAGCAATACTCGTTACATCCTGGGTAAACACCTCCTTGTAACAGTCGACTCTTTATCTCGCTTAGCGGCGTCTTTAAATCTTCAACATTCATAATAAGATTCAGACCCTCCTCAGTCAGAATGGCGTTAGCCCCATGATTGGGCATGGGTTTCTGGACTATATTCGGGCCTGCCGTTCCGAAATTGATAGTCTTGTTGTCTAAAAGATCCTGCACAACGTGCTTAAAAGCATGGCAACCTTCTATATCGTGACCCGGGGCTCCAGAATGAAACTCGCAGTGTCTGTTTGCATTGTAGCCGAACGGGGGAGCTCCCGTTATCGGTGCCAGAGTTCTTTTCTCTACCAGGTTTAATCCCAACAATGTCTGCAATAAATCGGCATAGGTTGAGGGAGGCTTCTCAAACACTCTTCTCGGTTTACTACCCTGGAATCTTCGTTGAGCCTGCTGTGCCCCTTGCTGAGGCTGCTGCTGCTGTGGCATTGGTTGCTGCTGAACCGGTTGTTGTTGCTGGAGTGGTTGTTGTTGATATGGGATAGTAACACTCGCCACCTGCTGCGGCTGACGATATTGACCTCGTCCCCTGCCTCGGCCTCCAAATACTGCGCTGGCTTCGCCCTGACGGCGCCCACCATAAGCTTTCCTATTACTGCCAGATGCGGTTGATTCCTCGACTTGGAACTTTCCTTGCTTAATGTTACGTTCAATCTTTTCCCCCATCAGAATTAGGTCTGAAAAACTGGCCAGAGACGTATGAAACAGCATATCATGAAACAGCCCTGTGAATGTGCCGACAAACATATCATTCATTTCCTTATCTTCCACCGGAGGACGGACCCTGGCAGCCATATCGCGCCACCTTTGCGCGTACTCTTTAAAACTCTCCCCCTTCTTCTGCGACAGTCCCGCCAATTGGACCCGATTGGGTGCCAGGTCGCTGTTATACTTGTAATGGGCTACAAATGCCTCTGCTAATTGCTTCCATGTCTTGATATCAGTTGGCTCCAACCCCATGTACCACTCTAGGGAAGGGCCTGATAGACTATCCTGAAAGAAATGCATTAGCATTCTTTCATCAGTGGAGTATGCAGACATCTTTCTGTAATAAGCTCGTACATGCACTTTCGGACATGTGTCTCCTTTGTACTTGTCAAACGTAGGAGCTTTGAATTTAATTGGCACCCTCAAACCAGGTACCAGACCCATGGTTGCCATGTCCAATCCCACAGCACTTTGATTTAAGACTCCCTTCATCTGCTCTTCCAGCATTCTAATCTTTTGGGAATCATCCATCGGCCCTTCAAAACCTCCTCCGGAGAAGGCGTCCTCCTGCTGATCTTCTTGCCACAGACCGTTTCCAGCTCCGTACCCATCATATCCATTATTACGTCCAGCTCTGATCTGATTCATCCCCGGACCTCGGCCTCTGTTGCCGTACCCTTGAACACCTCCAGCAGGACCAAAAGCCATAAATCCAGTACCGTTTCCGTTTCCAAAGCCTCCGTAACCCTGATTGACCATACCATAACCATCTTGCCCAAAGCCTTGAGCATTAAATCCATACTTCCCAGTGTTATCGAATCCCTGATCGTTGAATCCGAACCCAGTATTGACAAAGCCATTGCCTCCTAGATTATCTCCCAAATTGACATCACCCAGCCCAACGTTATGGACAGCGGTCTCATTCCCCACTCCAACGTTACCATTCACAGCAGCGGTAGCGTTGTTGATATTAGCAGCAGATGTATTGATTACAGGCGGAGCCACTGGCGTGGGAGTACCGTCTCCATGAGCAGTATCGACCCGTACAGACTGATGATCTTCATTACCATGACCAGCGTTTCGGGCCAACAGAGGCTGGACCATGGCCTGCAAATTCTCCTGCCCTTTTGCTATAGCTTCCATGGTCTGCATGAAGAGGGCGAGCTTCTCGCGCACATCTTGCATCTCGTTCTGCATTTGGTCCATGATTTTTCGACAATTGGAGCGGGTAGAATAGCGGTGCGGATGCTGATCTGCAATCCTGTTAAGTACCTGCTGCAAAAGCTTGGGAATAAGACACTATTCAAAGATTACCTGTAATGCAATATGAATGCAATGCAATGTGTCTGTGCATTAGGGAAGTTCATTCCCCCAGTTCTAGTGCGGAGGTGCCGGTGCAGTGACAGTGTTGACAATAGGAATATCGGAGCTGAATCATAGAAAGCCTCATATATTGCAGGGAGAATCAATAAGCCCAGGGTACAATATCACTGAGAGTACAAAGAAGGCATGACCTCAACCAACAATCCTGGTGATGGTCAGCACTATGAAAATAAAGCATACAAGTTACTACATGAAATGATCAAATCCTCCCAAAAGTCTGGTACTCCTCTATCAACTTCTTGGTCTCCGGATGGCTTGGTCGATCAAGCAGCCCTTCAACAAGCTGGTTTCTCCTCTTAAGGACACGGCGTACGTCTTCAGCAGTTTCTTCCCATGTTGCTTCTCCGAAGCAATCTTCTAACTTTCGCTTCTGAGACACTGCTTCATCTCTGGATTTGATTGCCTTGTTCAGTGCATGCTGGACACTATACCGGGTCATCACTTCCTCCTCACACTTCTTGATGCTAGACTTCAACTTCTCTTCGAGGTCGGAAATTTGCTGCTTCAGCTTATCTTCCCTCATCTTATTGTTGGTGAGAGTAGCATTCCAAGTCTTATTGCAAGAAGATATCTCCCGGTGAGCGATGTCAAGCGCCTTCTTCTTGGATTCAAGCATGTCATGGGAGCTTCTGAACTCTTGCCCCAGACGTTCGCGCTTCTTCTTCTCCTCAGTCAACTCAGCCCCTAACCTGTTTAACAGCTCGATCTGTTGTTGGAAAGCATATACGGCCTTGTTTTTCTCACTGCGTACTTGAGCTAGCTCTTGCTCTAACCCTTCGTTGATCTTCATCAAGGCTTCTTTTTCTTTCACAACTTGCTCATAGACTTCCCTAGAAACAGTAGTTGGCTCTGCTACCGGAATAGGATCAAGAACTGGTGCATCTGGAAATGGAATCCTCAATTGACTAGCTCTTTCCTGAATCCAAACCCTGTAAGGTGCATAGGCCTGGCAATCGTTCTTACCTAACAGTGGTTTCCCCTTGCGGTTAATACGTGCCCAGGCGTGTTGCAACTCAGCTAGCAATTCTCCCTTCAAATCACCTGTGAAGTACAGAGATTCCTGTACTTCTTCCTCCTGAGGTGGATTCTTCAATGCATATCCGAACTGGCGAATGAATAGAGAAGGGTTGTAATTGATACACCCTTTTCTTCCTATCAACGGCACATTAGGGTACCCAGAACAACTGAAGATGAGCTCAGATCCCAACAGGTCTCGATCAAACCACTCCATATCTTCCGACGATAGCCTCATCAGGCGCTCTGGCCAACCAGCTGGGACTGTAGTCTCTGCAACAGATCTTCTCTTAGGAAGGTGACTCTCAAACCACCTACTCAACAAGGGTACACACAGATGAACATTCTTCCCTCTTCCCTTCTCATTCTTGTAATGCAGTGAGTGGTAGAGATCTCCGAGTAAGGTAGGTACAGGATTACCAGCGGCAAACAAGTAGAAAGCATCAAAGTCCACAAAATCCGGTATGTTGGGAAACAAAACTATGCCATAAATGCACAAAGCCAACACAGCATTGAAAGCAACCCAGCACCCGCTCTTGGCGTACTCTTGGGCTTTACCAACTAAGAACTGGAGTGAGAAGCCTGGAACTCCACGGGAAACAGTGGTCACCAGTTCAGAAGCATCAATATGCAAAGCTTTTGCCAAGTCCTCCGGCTTGGGCTTGGCGTCATAATGAATGAATGGAACCTGGTTCTGCACGGGCAGCTCAACATACTCAGCGTATTCCTCCAAGGTTGGTCCCATAATAAAGTTAGAGAACGTAAAGCATCTCAAAGCAGGGTCGTAGAATTGCATCAGAGCATACAGCCCATCCAACTCTACCTCTGTAGGTTTACACACCAATCTCAATAGTCTACCATAGCTCATCCGGAAGCTCCTACGAACACCCTCATCAGCAAGAGAGATCAACCCAAGTAGAGGAACAGTATCAGGCGTAGGCAATTTGTAAGCAACCGTTCTCCTTAAGCTAGTCATGATCAAAACTCAGAAGTCTGGGCACTAGAACTAGGGAAATGCAAGTGCACCTGCAGCACAGACACACGTTAGTGAAATGCAAATGGTAATGGATATGCAGTGATGCAATGCAAGTAACATGCAACAGGGACCAAAGCTGTAGCTGAATAGCCTGAACCCAATCAAGAAAGGTCTCAGATAGACCATCCAAAAGTCATCAAACCCTGGTCTCAGATAGACCTAAAACAAAGCCTCAATACTGGTCTCTGATAGACCCCATAATCATAACCTGAATGGTCTCTGGCAGACCTCAGATCATATCCCCCACTGGTCTCTGACAGACCTCAGAACACATCTCCAAATAGTCTCTGACAGACCTCGGAACACACCAACTGGTCTCTGACAGACCTTAGAACCCTCCATAAATATCCAGGATCCTGATCCAGAAACAAACCGGTGGTCTGAAGGTCTGGTTACCTGCATAACCCCAAATCCCCTCACAGGTGGGTGGCCCTATAACTGGCACAAGGTACGGCATCCTATGCGGTCGTCGGCGTCACAGACTTTCAGGGTTGATGATACGATTCCCAGAAGGAGTGGCATCATCAATTCCTGAAGAGTCTCACTTAGCCAACTTCCAAATGATCGGTCCCCAGAGTCGACAATCCAACTAACCAGCAACCCACGCCAACCAAAGGAAGGGGCAGGAGGCCAACCAGAGGAACCTCGTCTGAGTGTAGATTTCATGGGACACCAAAGCAAGCAAAGCAAGCGGGCGCCCACTAATTTCTACTCTAATTCTAGGTGCACTCAAGCCCAGGTCCGGCTTATCTCTCAATATCAGAACACCCGTCACACCCCAGATACAGCAACAATAATCAATATATAAAACTGAAAATACGAGGTTAGACATATAAAATAACTCCATACAAAATCCTCGACGGGAAAACAAGCGTTAGGATTGACTCTCTCAAGGGACGTTGGATCCCAAATGCATAAGAACCATCGCAGTCCTTAGCAGCCAGGGGACGTTGGATCCCCAGCAGAGTCGCCAGCTGTCGCTACTGCGAAAATCGGCGCCGGCTGAACAGAAGAGTCGCCACCGTGCGTTATTTATCCCACAGGAGGGAAAGGAAACGCTCAGAGTAAACCTCGCACAACACGGGAAAGGTATGGTCGTCGCAACCAAAACCTGGGTTCGGGAGTCGGTTACGCAAGGGGAAGGTATTAGCACCCCTCACGTCCGTCGTACTCGACGGGATCCACGCTTGTTTTCGGGTATGGATTGTTATTCTATCTACTCTAAAGGTCAGGGGTTAAAAAGAAAAGAGAATGAAAATAAAATGACTCGGCAAAGTATCGCACTTTATGCCTACGTATTCCCGTCTGGAACGAGAAATCAGAGTCAACGTAGTTCGCCTACCTACGGGAAAGGAGGGGAAGGTTGCTCGCTAGGATATCGCATCCTATGCCTACGTACTTTCATACAGCATGAAAGATCAGAGCAAACGTAGTTTGGGCCACGTACGACACAAGCTTGTCTTGGTTGATTTTATTCTTTCTGAAAAAAGGTTTTCTGATTAGCGGTCCAAGCGGACAAAAATGACGTTTTGATGAGTTCACATTCTTTTACGAAAGAAGTGTCTTTTATTGTGTTTGAAATCTTTATGTGTTTTTCTGTTTGTTTTGAGAAAGAAAGAGACAGACCTCTAACCTACGGTTGCGAAGGGAAACAAACTAACCTAATGTTATCATGCATGGGTTAAGACCTAGTGTCTATCATGCTCCTCTCTTGCGCAGAGAGAAACAGAGATCCTACGGGATAGGCAGAAACAGAAACAATAACAGATATAATAAAGCAGTAAAATGCATGGATGCAATAGTACAAGCGAGGCAAGGGAGTCCCACTCAACCTCGAACCTAGAAAACAATAGGCAAAAGTGAACAGACTTCACTTTCAACCCAACAGGGTAAACAGCAAACAATACAGTCCAGAAAATCAATCAATACATCAGAAATGAAATACAACAGCAAAAGAAACAGCATCAGCAGCTCTGAATCAACATCTGGCTTCAAGTAATCTCCAATCAGCTACAGGCTTCAACAAGCATCAATCTCCATCTTCATGGCCTTCAGGCAAGGGCTTTGATCATCAGTCTTCTATCTGCAATGGCTTTTCTTCAAGTTCAAACCTCCAGGATGAGGGATCAGTCACAAGAGTGAATTGGGTGTTAAGCAATCAGTTGACTACCAAGGGTGGTGAACAGACTGCTTCTAACACAAGGGACATTTTCTCTCAAGAGTTCTATCTCATAGACACTATCACCAAGCCTTCCAAAGGAAGGGGGTGAGTGTCTTAGAGAGACTCTGAATCACAGAGAAGAATGGATGTAGACAAGGCAATCCATGTTTGAGAAACAAACTTTCTAACCTAGAGCTCTGCCTAGCTCCTAAACCCTAGTCTCCTCAGCATCTGCTAGCAAGAATCTTCTCTTCAACTCTGGCAGTTGATCTTCAATCTCTGGATCTCCACTGGTCTTCATCTCCTCAAGTCTTCAGCTCTCCCAAGTCCCCAGACAATCCCAATACCCAAGCAAGCAAGCAATAATCCCCAGAGGGCACACCACACCAGTCAATCAGACATACACAGAGTACATTAATAGCAGTAGGGGAATCCTGACTTTTTCTAAGGGATCTAATGACTACCCATAGCCCCTATAATCCCATAGCTAAACTATTCAAACCCTAAGTCCTAAGGGAAATGAAATCAAACCTCCTAAGTTATCACCTAAAAACCCTAATTTGTTCATGTTGTTCAAGCCTACATTAAGCACTTAAAATTAATTTCTAAAAATGGGAACTAAATTGTTTCTACAAGTTCAATATCTCATCTAAGCAACCTAAAAAGAATGAACAAAAAATATGAAAGTATCTAATAGAACAAAAATTAATAAAATCATGCATGAAATGAAACTATTTAAAATGTCATTTATTTGGAAAATATGGGAAAAATATCAAATAAAAATAAAAATGCAATTTTATTTTTTTATAATTTTCTAGACAGAACCAAGAAAATATAGAAAAAACAACCACTAAAAAAGAGTTAATTTCCTATTTTATATGATTTTCTAAAGTTGGTAAAAATTAAAGTGAATTAAAAACTAAATTGAATTAAAATGAGAGGGAGGGGGTACTAATAGCAATTCGCTCCAGTTCATTTAGGATGGGCCAGGCAATGGTGGGGTGCGCGTAGCAAGTTTGGTTAAGCCCAGAACAAGTCAGCATTATTGAAAATAAAAAACAAGCAGGGGGTGTACTCAGCATAGTTTTCACGTGTATTTTCTGATGGGCTTGGTACTGGGGGGTGGGGATATCACTAAACACTTAGGCCCGCCCGTTTCATTAAATGAAACGGTGCGTTTAGGGCACCTATTCTCTCCCTCCAAAATTCTGCTTTAAATGAGAGCCACAGGATTGGTTCCTGGGTCAAAGGTCCAACACGCGATGGACGCTCAGGATTGCGTCTTCAACCTTGGTTCATGAGAACTAGGGTTTCCCTCCATGAATAACCATGCACGCACCAACTTCAGCCTCTCGGTTCTCTCTCCACAGTCCATGAAACACCACGATCCAAACATGAAAATCACTCTAATTTTCTCCCTCTATACGCCTATGATCATAGTTGGCACTGAAACTCAGCAAATCACTCAACCCGAGCGCATGACATTCTTGGCTCCATTAACATACTCTGCAACTCATCCTCAAGATTCTCAACCAAACCTATACTAATCTCTTCTATACTTAATGGTGATCATTCTAAACTAACAAGCTAAGGTTATAATGTACTATGCTATGAGTTCTACATCCTAACAGTTTCAAGCACCTGCTATGAATCATCACCAAACAGCACCAAACTCACCCTAATTGTTCTACTAACAACCTAGATCACATCTAAACTAATAAAACTATGCAACTCTAACTAAATTGAGCAAGTTAGAGCAATTTGCACCTTGAGCAAGTCCTTGTGGATGATGATGAATCAGTATGAATCCAAGCCTTTGGATGCTTCAATCTGGATCTATTCTTGCAGCAAGTGATTCTGTATGCAACACCTTGATGAATTTGGCCTTGGATCTTGAGTTCCAATGGAAATTGCAATTTGTGTGTTCTTGATGGAAGTGCACGAAAATGGATCAATTTCAATCAGATCCTTGTTGATCTTTAGTCCATGATGATGATTGAATATGGTAGAATCAATATTGGTGATGATTGATGAAGATTTTGAGAAATTTGGATGAAATTGCAATGAGAAAGAATAGAGAGAATTTGGGAAATTTTTGGTGAAAAATGAATCCAACCCTTGCTCAATTCTGATTTCATGAATATATAGGGCTCAATGGAAACTTCTAGATCCATCTTACAACTTCCCTTGCCTTCCAACTTTGATTGATTTTTGGTTATGTTTCTTCAAATGCAAGTAACCATAAGTAACTTTTATTTTTTTCACTAAGCTCAAAAATGTACTTGAACCATTGTCTTTGAAATGTCTTTTGGACCCAAAATCATATATTGGAAGTCCCCATTTGGACTTATAAATCTCTCAAACCATTTTTCACTTTGACCTTATTTAAGTTATAAGTCATTTTAGTTCAAATTTGACCAATCATGCAACTTCATGTTATGAGCTTTTCCAACAATTTGTGACCTTCTTTCTAGACTTAAAATCACATTTTGAACAACTTTCATGTTGTAAGTTTTTCCATTTGAGGCCTCCTTGTATGAGTTTTGGACATAGGTTAAAATGACCTGTAATTCACAAATGACCAAAATACCCTTTGCTTGCCAAGACCATAAGTTGAGTTCCACACATCATATGAGGGCATGCTATACCATTCTAGAAATCTAAGACAATGAGGAACAATTCTTATGTTGACCAGAAATTCATTTGAAATCTCCTTGAGGGGTAAAACTAGCTTGGAAGTCAAGTCACTTTCACAGACAAAATTTCAGATACCTCAGATGACCTGTAACTTGCAAGGACCATAACTTGAGTTCTATAAATCTCCTTGATGTCTTCCACCACTCAAATTAAAGGTCTTGAGATCCTCTACAAGTTTCATGTTGGCCAAGGATCCATTTGAAGCTAGCATTTTGACTTATCTTGCTTGGAAATTTGACCTAAACTAGGGGATTTTACACAGAAACCCTAATTTAGAAACTCCTCTTCTCCTTGATTTCTCTTGAATTCTTCTTGGCATATCTCCATATCCTTCTTTATATGTCCAATGATGAACCCCATATCTCTCCACTAGACTTGAATGCCCCTTAAATCAGTCAATTGACCTAGGGTTGACCTAGGGTTGACCCAAATGAAACCCTAGTTGACTGCCTTCAACTGTAATTCTTGTGACTTCACCAATGACTTGTCTCCTTCTTTAAATGACTTTCTAAGTCTCTCATAATGTCTAGATACTCTCCATGCCTTCAACTCACAGCTCACAACCCTCTTGTTGACCCTCAGATACCCTCAGCTAGGAGATGGACCCAAGGCTTGATCTGCTGAACTCTTTGCTTTCAAATTCTTTCCTGATGACTTGAATGAGATTGAATTGTGATGATAACCTCTTGATAGGCTTCTATAGATGAGAATAATGATTGGTCCCCCTGTTGAATGACTTGCTATGCTTATGCTATGCAGATGATTAGACTATGCACATGACTCTATATGCAAATGCTAATGACATTGAAACATAAACCCAATGAATAAGGTTGAGCAAATTTTAGGGTGCAACACTGGGGAACACAGGGTGTGCCAATAACGATTAGACTTAAGTTGGGGAAACGAACCCTAGATGACTTCTTGAAAAAGAAATTCCCGGGTGACAACATTTCTGCTAGAGAGATAGAACAACCGGATAGACCGTAACTCTACTCTGCTGGGGATTAGATACAATCCTGCTGAGAAAGATGCACTGAACAGCCTTCCAAGATGCAACTCTACGGGGAATAGATGACTCGACTGAAGAGAGATGACCAGACGCTTGAAACGAATCTATCCTGTCGGGGAATCAACGAATTTGCGAGGAAAATGCAACCAAACTCCCATGTTAAGTGTACTCTACTAGGGACATCAACCCTAAATGACCTCCCAGAATCAACGACTCTGTAAGGGATAACAACTATACAGGAATAAGCCAATCTTGCACTGCCGGGAAGTGAGCGCATACAGACATTCTGCTGGGGATAAGTGTACATACTCAACTGCTCATTCAACTTGTATATCTGACCCTGGCTGGGGATATGGAGGTGCACAACCTCCACTTGCTAGGGATTAATGAGTCTCTATTGCAGGTCAGGGGATAATTTCTATGACTTCCTGATATTCATCTTGGACTTGAAGGATAATTTTGCCCCAGCATGCGGGCTCCTATAGAAGTCTTCCTCGAAAGGGAATTTGAACTCTCCGTACCCTGATGGTTAGTCCTTGCAATGAATTTGCCCCTGATTTTGAGAGATTCATCGAATCTCGACCTGATTGCCCCATATTAACTGACCCTCGGACAACTGACTCCCCTGATATGAAAATTTGATAAATTTCCCCGGTTCTATGGTATGTCAGGCATTCTGCACTCTATCCTGATCAAGCTTTCCACTGTGGAAACTCTCCTGCTGTCAAGTGCTTAAAACAAATTGTTCTGCACAAAAGATATACTCATGCAATGCATATGCAGTTTTGAAATCCAAGTTTGTTCATTGGGAAAAAAATGTGACATATAGTAAACGAATCACTTATCAAAACATCAACCTTAGTACCAACTTGATAAGAGGAATCTTTTTAGGAGTCAGTTTTGACGCGATCTTTACCAAAGTATGCTTTCGAAACCCGCTGCTTCAATTAGGACTTTCGAAGGTTGTAACTTGGTCAGGTTCACGATTTTAGAAAAAGGATATAAGGCTCCAAACTTATTTTAACCCACCCATTCTCCTTGATGTTCTCTAGTCCTAAATTCAGCTAACTTGACACAAGCGCTCACCTTTCAAAGGTTGAGAGACGGGAGTGATGGTTCGGGAAACCACAAAAATTTTGGAGTGACAGTCACTCTCTTTTCGTCCTTGGGTGCCTGGAGTCACACGACTTGTTTGTTCGAGAATTTTTCTTTTGTAATCCTTTTCACTTTTCTGCTTTTTCCCTAACTTTTGCCTGATTGGCTCTTTTGAGCTTCTTTTGATTGCAAAGTCCAGCGGGATGCCCTAATTTTTTCCTAAGTCGCTTGTTTTCAAGATTCGACTTAGCGAGCTTCTTTTGTTGATCTTTTTTTTGGATAAATCGTGTGACACCGGCTTGTCTGATTTGTTAAAGGGATGGCGAGTGTTTCATTCCTTGGTCGACGAGAGATAACCACTGCGGGTTTTTTAGGCACGACCTATAGAGGTGTGGTTGATCCTCGAACGGGAATGCTCATTTTTCAATTTAGAAGCTCGGTCAAATTAACTGACACCTACCCTGCCCCGGGTTAAGATTGAGGGTTTTTTCATTTTTCAGAAAGAAACTCCTACTACTAGGCTCAAAGGGGTTGATAAGGGATTATCTTCCTTATATCTCCAGTGTTTAGAAATTTGAAACAATGTCTGTACATCATCAGCAGGTTTTATTCGAAAGCACATAATCGGAAGTTTTTGTCTTTCAACTTCATCGTCCTCCCCGAATTCCGCTTAAACAAGCGTTTGATATCAATAAAAAGCATAGAGTGAACACGAATGGATTTAATCAAAACCTGCATATTCATTTCATTATCAATATCAATTGAAAACAACAAGTTTTACAGATGAAATTTGCACTTAAACAGGAAAGAAACTACAAATGCAAAGAAAATGACAGGATAAAACAAAGATTGCCAGCTTCGGGGAACCGGGCTTTCAGATATGGGCTTGTTGCTGAATCAACCATCTTCAGTATTGCTCGTCGAGGTCGGTCTGATACTCTTCTGACCGTCTACCCTCGATAAATTCCTCCGTAATATTAACTGCTGGGCCCACTAGGCTGGAGGGAGAATTGCTGATCTGGATACCCGGAGGTATCATTGAGAAGAGATGAATTGCTGCAAAGCCACTTCTGACTTCGGCGCTGATTATGTCGTAACCGAGCAGTAGAAGGGTGTTGGTGCTAATTAGGGCATCCCTTATGCTCAGGAACTTTCACTCTTAGACTTAGCCCAGGAACCGGCAATAGTTGTGGGCTCGGAGATTCTGCAATCATAAATTGCAAGGCACGCTCTTGACCCGATGCAGCTTCAGGAGAAATAAGAGGAACATCCACCTCTTTTACAATGAATGGACCAAGACCACCTGGTACACTTACGCCGCCCGACGCGAATTCAACTGCCTTTGCATCAATTAAGTCTTGAACCTGGTGCTTAAAAGTTTTTCAGTTCTCGATGTTGTGCCCTGGTGCCCTAGAATGGAAATCACAGTAAGCGCTTACATCATGGCCCGGTGGTGACTCACCAGTAAGTGGAGACAAAGTTCACAATTCAACCAATTGAAGTTGAAGCAAGAGTTGCAACAACTGCGCATAAGTCATAGGGATCTGATTGAAGATTCTCTCGAGCTGCTTCGTCCTTTGACCATACCTCCTAGTCTTAAGATTGTCTCGGGAAGCAGGAGGTGGCTGCTGACGTGGAAAATTTGGGACCCCAGGTTGTGCAGCAGATCTTTGAGGCACATCACGCATTGGGAGAGATTCCACGGGCAGGAGTGGAATAACCATTTCTGCAATGGCTTTGGGCGCCTGATCACCCTCCTTTCTTAGCACATTCCTTATCACTTCTTTGATCAGGCTCATTTGAGCCTTCAGTTGCTGAACCTCTTCCTTAATCATCTTCTGCTCCATACGTAAAGCTTGCATACCCGCCATGAACTGTCCCATCTGACTTCGAACTTCCCTTAACTCTGCCTAAATCTGTTTCATAGCTTCGCGTTGATTCCCTCTGGTATCGTAACGGTGAACTGTCTAATTGTCTATCTTGAAACAAGCTAACAAACCAACAGGAATAAGATCAATGGTCCCGCTTCCCCTGCTATGCGAAAATGCTATGCAAAATGTAGACATGTATATATGCAACAGGGTAATTTCCCCCTGATTCTAGTTCCTGCGCGAACAACGAGACATAGGAAAACCAAAGCCAAGCATAGAGCCAAACACCTCATACATACAAGAAAAGGCTAGCATGCAATGTACAAGCATACAACTGAGTACAAAGAATTAACAGAAGGACCTCAGCCAACAGGTCTGGTGATGGTCAATACAAACATAAGCAACAAGCTACAGAGGAAATGAAAGACATCAGGTACAACAACGAGCACGAAACTCCTCCAATAGCTCCTGTGTCTCAGGATGGTCTGGTCTGACGAGTAACCCCTGAACGAGCGCCTCTCTCTGCCTGATAGTGGTCTGCAAACCCTTAGCATAGCCTTCCCAGGCTCCCTCACCAAAGACTTCCTCTAAGTTTCACCTCTTCGAATCAGCCCTCAGCTTGTAATCCTCCAAGGTTATCAAAGCTTCGTTCAATCTGCAGTCACTGTCACGTCTGAGTGAAGCTTCATCTGCAATCCTCTCATCCTTCGCCCTGAGCTGAATCTTCAGTCTGGTAATCTGATGCTTCAACTTATCCTCACGCTCCTTGTTGTTATAAAGAGTAACATTCCACTAATCATTGAACTTGGAAATCTCCAGATAAGCCTTCCAAGTCCTTCTTCTTAGAAGCGAGAACATCACTGACAACTTTCAGATCCAAACCCAAACGTTCACGCGAACGAGTCTCCTTGGTCAAATTTGTACCCAACCTGTTTACAAGC
Source organism: Lathyrus sativus (assembly GCA_963859935.3). NCBI lineage: Eukaryota > Viridiplantae > Streptophyta > Magnoliopsida > Fabales > Fabaceae > Lathyrus > Lathyrus sativus. The sequence continues at coordinate 72,899,036 of OZ012739.1, read as the reverse complement.
TCAGTCTGCCTCTTGAAAGAGTGCACAACCTCAATCTTTTCACCCTGGAGCTGAATGATCTCTTTCTCTAACTCTTCATTAGCCTTCTGAAGCTCCTCCTTCTCATACCACAACTGGTTGTACTTCTGGATATCCAAAGTGGTAGGTTCCTCAATCATGAGAGGATACAATGGCTCAACAGATGGGAAATGCATCAGTAACCTCTTTGCTCTATCCTGGATCCAAGTTAAATAAGGGTCGTAGGCTCGACTGTTACTCTTCCCCAGAGAAACTTTCCCTTTCTTATGGATTCTGCTCCAAGCATCCTCAACTCTAAGCAAAGTATAACCTTCCAACAATCCAATGAGATATAGATATTCTTGTATCTCCTCTTCCTTAGGAGGATCTCTCAAGGCGTACCCAAAATGTCTGACTAGCAAGGATGGATTATAGTTGATGCATAGTTTCCTTCCGACCACCGGGATGTTAGGAAAATCTCCGCAACTATAAATGATCTCAGTACCCTGCATATTCCTGTCAAACCAAATAATGCTCTCAGCAGACAACCCCATCAACCTCTCAGACCATTCTGAAGTACCTGCAGTAATAATGAAAGGACCAGATTTGGGAAGATGGCTCACAAACCACATATGCAACAAAGGCACGCTACAGGATACGTTCTTCCCACTTCTTTTTTCATTCTTGTAGTGTACAGAATGATAGACGTCACCTAGCAGCGTAGGTATTGTTGTACCCTAAAATTTGACCAACCTTTTTTTAACTTGGTTTATGTTTCATTTCATTTTCTTCTAGCATTTGCATTGCATATCATTGTTAATTTAGCAAGGGATCAAGAGGTTGTGCATATCAAGAGGAGGCTACCATGAGTTTTGAGCCTAAGCAAAGGGTTTTACTCGAGTATGAGTGGTCATCAAGTCACCAAGAAGTGGTCAAAGCTTTGTGAAAGAGTTGATGGATGTATGTGGATTATCTCCTAACTTGGAGGCCAATTGAGGATCATCAAAAGGTTGTGAACCCATGATTTTGGATATGGGATGTTGAGAAAGCTCATTGAGTGCTTTGAGAGCCATGTTGGAGTTTATTCAAGTTGTTATGTCAAGTATAAGGAACCACAGTCAAAGGTGGTGCAGTTAGGGTTCATCTGGTCAACCCTAAGTCAACTGTGAAATTGAAGGAGATTAAGACTCAATTACAAGTATTTAAGATCGTGAAATGTTGTGTTGTGATGTCTAATATATCATTTCAAGATCACTTTATCAAGAATCAAGAGTGGGAGAAGTTGTTAAGCTAGGGTTTCTAAACTTGTCAGTGTAAAATCCCCTGTTTAGTGCCTAACTTCAAGATCACATATCTCAAGATACAAGTTTCATCTCATCTTGACCCTAACATGAAACTTTTAGAGCATGTTTCTGAAGGTGTGAAAAATACACAAGAAAGGGGGGGTTTGAATTGGGTATTTGGTTACTTAAAAACTTTTGCCATCTTCTTCTGTGTTGTTTCTAGATGTAGCAATGCGGAAGCATAAATAATAAACTAAACAAGTAAAGAACACAAGATATATCCTGGTTCACTTGAGCAACTCTCAAGCTAATCCAGTCCACCCTTCCAAGGTGATTTCGCCTTACTCACTGCAAGGACTTAATCCACTATAACCAACCAGATTACAGTTGCACAAGCTAACTGCAAGTGACTAACAACTTGACAATGACACGTTCAGGGATCCCCAAGGATATAACGTTCATTGACACCTTAATAGAATCCGATCACTAAAGATCTCCTATTAGGATTTCCACAAATGACTACTGTCACTTGTCATCTCAAGTATACTGATCTTAACAAGATCACTTGAGGAACCACTTAATTCTAAAAAGAATTTGTGTTGCCGGAGATTACATAAGTGCTTCTCAAATAAGCAGATTACTCCTAATTAAGTTCCTAGCAAGTATTGAGCAACAACTCCTTGCTTTCTAATATAGAAACTAATCTAATAATAAATCTCTAAGAGATTATTGAGTACAGTTTCCATATTGCTTAAAAGCTTTTCTGTGTGTGAGCACTAAGGCTTCTTTTCATTTAAGCTTTTCTTCTCTTTGCAACAGTAGCAACAGAGCAACAGCTCTAGCCACTTAGTAACCACTTCAGCTCACCAAGCAGCATTTGAATAATCAAATGATTCTGCCTTTATAGTGCTTCCAAGAATGACGTTGAGAGGATAAGAATGTTCGTTCAAATTCCAACGGTCATATTCCAACGGATAGATAAGCACATGTTGGATGACATCACTTTCTTGTCCTTTTCTTGCAACGGTAATATTTCATTTAAACAGCTTGGACAAATTTGCTTCTGGCTTGGTTCTTCTGATGATGTTACAGATGAGTAGTTCAGAAACTACTTTGGTATAGATAGCATAGTAAACATCAGATTCTGACTTCAGCACTTTGTTCATCAGAGTTGATAGCAACAGCTCATCTGATTGAACACGTCTTGTCTGGTGAAGCTTCATAATCTTTCTTCTTCAGAGTCTGGTCTTCAGAGTCTTTTGCACTTGGTCTTCAGAGCCTTCAGCCTTCAGAACTTCAAGTCATCAGAGTCTTCAGCACAAACTTCTTCAGATGATTATATCTTCAGAGTCTTGACCTTCAGAACATGTCTTCAGAGTCTTCAGAGTCTTGACCTTCAGAACATGTCTTCAGAGTCTTCAGAGTTTTGTCCTTCAGAACATGTCTTCAGAGTCTTGACGCACTTGGTCTTCAGAGCCTTCAGCCTTCAGAACTTCAAGTCATCAGATTCTTCAACACTTCAGTTCTTTAGAGGGCTCACTCTTCAGAGACGCTCGTTAGCTTCCAGATCAGATGCACAACTCAGATCAGAATCCACAGATGCATTGCAACTGCAATATCCAGCATCCTTGATTCTTTATTGAACATGATCAGATGCAGAAACAAACTTGCTTCTTTACTGAGCTTCATTTGCTTTTAGATCAGATGCACTTCTTCAGATCATAAACCACAGGAGCATTGCAACTGCAATATACAGCATCCTTGGTTCCTTACTGATGGTGATCAGATATATAAGCAAACTAGCTTCTCCCAAGCGCTTCATGAAGTTACACATAGTAATTCCATATATTACTAGCTGCACACGTTGCTTTTGTTTGTTTGGTCTAATATATTTAATTTAATATGACCTGCACATAACAAACATTAAACCATAAAATGGTTCTTTCACAAATACTCAATTGTTATCATCAAAACATAGAGATAATTCTGTAGAGACAAATCTTGCTCTTACAATCTCCCCCTTTTTGATGATGACAAAAACATGTATTTTGATAGAACATTTTATACAGGGTAATCACCAAGCATTAACCTATTCAGAGTTCTAAGCAACTGCTCCCCCTGAATGTGTTAATCTTAAAAACATTTTTATGCTTGTTCAGAGACATACTCTGATCCCAAGACTTACAAAAAATAAATTTGATAAAACACAATCAAATAGAATAGAATAGAAGGAATACTTCCCTACAATATAAGAGAGCATGAGTCTTCAGCATCTGGACTAGTTCAATCAGAACTTCCATCTTCAGATCTTTAGAACTTATCTTCTCTAAGCATTGTATCAGGGTCATATAACTTCAGAATCTTCTAAAGCATTTTCTCTTATTCTTCAGAACATCCTTCAGATGAGAAACTCCCCCTGAGTTTCAGACTGGGTGAAAATCAAATATCCTGACTTGTGAACCTTCCTGGGAGAACTCCCCCTGATTACAATATGTCAGATATTTGGATCTTCTGATCTTGATACAGTCTTGATTCTGCTTTTTCAAACTTGCTTTCTTCTCAGATTCTTGATAGATTCTTGATTTCTTGAAGTAGTCTGATACCAAAAGAAACTAGTAGAATGTTTACTTATGAATCTGATACCAATGTTGATTCTAAGACAGATACCAATACATGATACTCATGATTCTGTGTCTAAATCCAAATCTTGCTTCTATGAAGATTTCTGATTCTTTATACTCTGATTATCATATTCACAGACAATTTACATCTTCTAAACAGTATGATTCCAGATAACTTTAACTTTCAGATCTCTGAACAGTATTGGGTCCATCTAATTCTGAATCTATGTTCACGAAGTGTATAACTTCTATTATATGAACACCAGTTCATTTGAACTCAGATTTCTTTCATTTATCCTGTTTAGAATGCCTAGTGAACTTGTTCAAAGTTCCTTGGAAAACATCAAACAAATAATTAGTAATAAACGCAGTTTATATGTTTTTGCATTCTCTTTCAGGTTATAGAATATATCAAAGTTATATTCTATTTCTCAAAAACATTATCCATTTCTCCCCAAGTTATATTCTATTCTTCCAGATAATCTCAAAATCATCTATCATTTCTCCCCCTTTTTGACATCATCAAAAAGTTTGAGTTATTAAAAAATTTCTCTTTTCAAAGTCAGAAATTAAAAAGATAAGAGTTGAGAGATAGCACCTGAGAACTTAATCATCTTTCATTTCTCCCCCTGAGAACTTAATTCTTACAGGTTGATACCAATTAAGGTAGGTTGATATCTTTTCTCAGATTTCATCTTCTATATCTCCCCCTGCTTCTTGGAGAGTGACAACTCTTCAGAGTTTGTAGAAGCATGCTCTGACGAGGATTGTTGACAGGTGTCTGTTCAACAGAACTTTCTCTGACAGCTTGTTGTACATCCTTCATAGCTTGTTGATCTCCTCTAAACTTACTAATGTCACGTTCTCAACGTACAAAAGTAGTTTCACAAGAGAATCCAACTACAACATTTTGCTTAGTCTTCTTAGCATCTTCAGCTTCTTGTACTAATCTGGAAGTTTCTTTTCTGGAATCTTCCTCTGCTAGATTTAGACAAGAAGGTTGAAAATTATTCTTCCTTTTGGCTTGATCTTGATACCAATAATTCTAGTCCTTAGAGAAACTTGAAATATGTCCAATTTCAGAGTCTAATTACTTCTGAAAAATATCTCAAGAAGTCTCAAGTTCCAGAGTTGAAGTACTTGTTCTGGCCTTTGCTTTGATTCTTGATTCTGCGCCCAGAACCTTCTGTATCTTCACTCAAACATCTTCTGAAGTTTTTCTCAGAGTTATCTGACACTTTGCTTCTGGTTGGATGTCAGAGACATGATACCAATTTAAGATGTAAGATACCAATTGAAGGTGTGAAATAATGAAATTATTTCAGCTCGTTTCTTCAACATCAAAACACTATACTACAGAAGTATCAATGTTTGATTTAACAAACCATCTTCTAATAGAATCTTTTATCCAGAGTTCCAGATAATCCAAATCTTCTGATAGTCTACGACTTCAGATTTGCTCAGATCTTTAGATATCATCTGATATCAATTGAAGGTGATGTGCCATATGATCCTTCAATCTTCTGTACATGAATGTCCTTCATTTGACACTTCATCCAGAGCATCTGATACTTCAATCAGCATCTGATGTATTTTGCTTCTTTAAGGGATAGTGCTAACCAGAGGTACTTTTGCAACTAACTCTGACTTCAGTATCATCAGCATAACAAAAACCTACTAAAAATAGTTATCTGGTTTTCTGCAACACAGAGTCACGTTAGTAGTACCTTTCAGATACCTCAGAAATCTCTTAACAACTGTTAAATGAGATTCTTTAGGATCTGATTGGAATCAAGCACATACACATATACTGAAAAGAATGTCAGGACTAGAAACAGTAAAATACAGAAGAGTACAACTCATACCTTTGTAGAGCTTCTGATCTACCATTTTACTAACCTCTTTCTTTCTCAGAGTGTACGTTGAATGCATGAGAGTCTTAGCTGCCTACTCTCTGACAGATTATCCTTCTGTCTGCTACATTCTTTATCTGATTCCTCTTTTGGTCTTCATCTTCTGATCATCCATCTTTGGATGCCGATGATCATGCTTCTTTATCTTCAAGATGACTTGTTTCCAGATGAAAGCTATATCTTCTTGCACCAAGAATTTATCCTTTGGACAGACGTGGTTGATCATCATAAATTATCATCAAACCAAGATGAATTTCTTGAGCTGATTTGAATGACAATCTTGTTCTTATCAATCAGTATCTGAGGGTGACTTCTTCTTCTAGAATTCTCGTACCAACTGAAGGTGTGAGAACTTCTGAGTACCAATAGAAGGAGTAGGATCTTCTGCTAAATCACCTTAGGTTTCTCCACCTTTGGTTTCTGATTCCAAGCTTGTTATCAAAACTTGAATCTTAGCATCAGTGCTTCATTAAATAATACCTTATACCAATTGAGACAATGTTTCCTTTCTGAATTAGCTTCAGAAATCTTCAAAGCTTCTGCTCTAATCTTCTGAAGAGATTCTCTACACCAAACTTTCTAACCATAACTATTTCTGTTATGTTAGTAAGTTCTTCTGATCATCAACAATCAGCCTTTGCCCAAAAGAACTTAATCAGCAGATGTTAGCTCAATTAATAACATCAAACCCAGAAGTGCTTCTTCAGAAGGTTGGAGACTGATAACAGTCTGATACCAACTTTATGATATCCAAAGTAGACTCTTCTGACAGTGAAGTTGCAACCCAACTTATCTTGATCAGCATCTATTAAGTGAACAACTGTGGAAATGATTCCTTGCATTAGATCCTCTGCTTCAGATCTATGCAGCTTAGCTCTAGAGAATGATTCAACCAACCGTTCATCCAGAGGTATGCTTCAGATCAAACCAGATCTTCATTCTTCAGGTGTTCTTATTATCCAGAAGTGAGCTATGTTGCTGACATATCAACCAACTGCTCAGAGTCTTTTATAGAGTTGCTTCTCAACAAACTTTCAGAATCTCCTGTTAGCGTTGCTTCATCAGATTCTTTTGTAATTTTGCCTCTGTAGCTTTTCTTCTGAGTCTATACTGATACCAACTTAAGTGTCTTCAGTATCCTGCCTCAGTTGCTTTGCTTCTGATGCTTTGAACTATCTTCTATAGCTTTGCTTCAGAGTCACCAACAATTGAAGGAGAGATGTCTTGATTGACAGAGCCTCTACAAAATTAGTGTTACAGAACCTTCTGTACAGCTACTGATCTGACTTCACTAGCCTCTTCTAGAATGCTAGTTTTAGCTACTGCCTGCATACACTCAGCAAACTCCTTTCCAAGTGAAGTATATGGTTCTAAATAGAAGTATCATCAATGTAAATAAATCTGACAGATTTAAAAAATCTTTCTTAATAGTCTTTAAGAAGAAGAGTAGTAACAACTTTACTTTTGACAAAATAATTTTCAAAAAGAAACCTGGGAAGTTGATAAACATATACTTCTTCTTCAATAAAACCATTTAAAAGTATTTTTAATATTCATCTGATTTATATTGATGTTATACTGATCATCGAACGAGATGAAAAGAATATGAATTCTAACCTTGTCACAAAAGCATATGTCTTCTGTATAGTCAAGAATTTCTTGCTGACAATCTTTGAGAAGAAAGAATCTTGTTCTTATGGAATCATCCTTCTTTCCAATGAATGTCTCTTCTAGAAAAGAAGATTTGATTCTGGGGGAAACTTCTCAGAGCTGATTCTTCAGAAACAGCTAATTGAATAGCATCTGGAGTAGCTCCTGATTCTTCAGCTGGAACACATTCTGCTTCTGATTCTCCAACATCTTGTGAGACAAACCAGTAACAGCAACTAAAGTAGAATATTCTGAATAACTCTTCTTGAACAGATCTCAATTCCTTTATTAGCATTCTGCAGCATCTTCATCAACACAACAACATCCATTTGATTCTTGAGAGACATCCTCAGAGCACAGATAATCTGATCTTCATGTGTAGAGAGAATCTAGCTTCCATCAGGCTTCATCTTCTGAATTTTTCTGCTTAAAACAAATACAGATCCAATCTAGATACAGTTATCATCAAACTTAGATGCATCAAAAGACACAGTCTGACTGACAATTTTGCTCTTACAATGCTGAGCTAACATGTAAGGAGTTAGATTATCAGAGTTGACATAACATCTGCTCTTGAAAAAGAATGTTTACTGACTTATTCAAATTGAATAACCCCAGAAACTTAAATCCTTTTTACATTTGACAGAATGACTACTGTCATTGTATCTTTCCTCATATCTTTATTTCTCAAAACATTCATTATGAATTTCTGAAAAATAATGTCTGATAGCATCTGACCAATTTCAGTTTGTTCAACATCTCGAGTTAATAGAACTTAATTGTCCATGCTACTTCTAATGAGATCTTCTGAATTCATCATATCATCATAATCCAGATGAGTTAGAAACACTGCCTTTCTAGAAACCTCTGCAGAATTCTTTGAAGCTCTTCAAGGAGAGAAACTTTCAAATGTTTTGGATCTGAAGAATCATTTCTTCCAGATTTGAATATTTTTCTAAACTTACCCTTTTCTGCAGACTTCATTCTGGCGTTCTGATGAATAGGATTCATTAGCCAACAATATATCTTTTCTTACTTAAGATAAATCCCAATGAGTTGTCATGAGAAAGTCAAGTGTGGACTAATCCGTTTCTTGAAAACATCTCATACTCACCAGAATTAATCTTTAGAGATCAAGAATTATTGCTTGCAGAAGATTTATCTTTGAGCAAATATGTTGTAAATCCAAACGTATTTTCAGATCAGCATTCAACAGATATATCTTCTTATCTGATGAATCTATCCTGTCAACTGATTCTTCATTCTTCTTTCAGAATCTTCTGGAGGAGATTTGTTGTTGAAGGCTTCAACGCTTCAAATTTCAAACTTCATAGAATCAGTGACTTGCTAAAGGTAACTCAATAGATTACAATTTTAGTACTCATTATCCTCAAAAACTGATATGAGACTGAAATTGTAAGAACAGTGAAATATCCCCAAAAGTATTTCTTCACACAGCCTATGGATCTTTATCTGACACTGTTAGGTGTTTGATATCCATCAATAACAGAACCGGAGCTCTGATACCAATTGAAGGTGTGAAAAATACACAAGAAAGGGGGGGTTTGAATTGGGTATTTGGTTACTTAAAAACTTTTGCCATCTTCTTCTGTGTTGTTTCTAGATGTAGCAATGCGGAAGCATAAATAATAAACTAAACAAGTAAAGAACACAAGATATATCCTGGTTCACTTGAGCAACTCTCAAGCTAATCCAGTCCACCCTTCCAAGGTGATTTCGCCTTACTCACTGCAAGGACTTAATCCACTATAACCAACCAGATTACAGTTGCACAAGCTAACTGCAAGTGACTAACAACTTGACAATGACACGTTCAGGGATCCCCAAGGATATAACGTTCATTGACACCTTAATAGAATCTGATCACTAAAGATCTCCTATTAGGATTTCCACAAATGACTACTGTCACTTGTCATCTCAAGTATACTGATCTTAACAAGATCACTTGAGGAACCACTTAATTCTAAAAAGAATTTGTGTTGCCGGAGATTACATAAGTGCTTCTCAAATAAGCAGATTACTCCTAATTAAGTTCCTAGCAAGTATTGAGCAACAACTCCTTGCTTTCTAATATAGAAACTAATCTAATAATAAATCTCTAAGAGATTATTGAGTACAGTTTCCATATTGCTTAAAAGCTTTTCTGTGTGTGAGCACTAAGGCTTCTTTTCATTTAAGCTTTTCTTCTCTTTGCAACAGTAGCAACAGAGCAACAGCTCTAGCCACTTAGTAACCACTTCAGCTCACCAAGCAGCATTTGAATAATCAAATGATTCTGCCTTTATAGTGCTTCCAAGAATGACGTTGAGAGGATAAGAATGTTCGTTTAAATTCCAACGGTCATATTCCAACGGATAGATAAGCACATGTTGGATGACATCACTTTCTTGTCCTTTTCTTGCAACGGTAATATTTCATTTAAACAGCTTGGACAAATTTGCTTCTGGCTTGGTTCTTCTGATGATGTTGCAGATGAGTAGTTCAGAAACTACTTTGGTATAGATAGCATAGTAAACATCAGATTCTGACTTCAGCACTTTGTTCATCAGAGTTGATAGCAACAGCTCATCTGATTGAACACGTCTTGTCTGGTGAAGCTTCATAATCTTTCTTCTTCAGAGTCTGGTCTTCAGAGTCTTTTGCACTTGGTCTTCAGAGCCTTCAGCCTTCAGAACTTCAAGTCATCAGAGTCTTCAGCACAAACTTCTTCAGATGATTATATCTTCAGAGTCTTGACCTTCAGAACATGTCTTCAGAGTCTTCAGAGTCTTGACCTTCAGAACATGTCTTCAGAGTCTTCAGAGTTTTGTCCTTCAGAACATGTCTTCAGAGTCTTGACGCACTTGGTCTTCAGAGCCTTCAGCCTTCAGAACTTCAAGTCATCAGATTCTTCAACACTTCAGTTCTTTAGAGGGCTCACTCTTCAGAGACGCTCGTTAGCTTCCAGATCAGATGCACAACTCAGATCAGAATCCACAGATGCATTGCAACTGCAATATCTAGCATCCTTGATTCTTTATTGAACATGATCAGATGCAGAAACAAACTTGCTTCTTTACTGAGCTTCATTTGCTTTTAGATCAGATGCACTTCTTCAGATCATAAACCACTGGAGCATTGCAACTGCAATATACAGCATCCTTGGTTCCTTACTGATGGTGATCAGATATATAAGCAAACTAGCTTCTCCCAAGCGCTTCATGAAGTTACACATAGTAATTCCATATATTACTAGCTGCACACGTTGCTTTTGTTTGTTTGGTCTAATATATTTAATTTAATATGACCTGCACATAACAAACATTAAACCATAAAATGGTTCTTTCACAAATACTCAATTGTTATCATCAAAACATAGAGATAATTCTGTAGAGACAAATCTTGCTCTTACAGTTTCTAGCTTTCTTTTGAGTACTAGAAGTCTTTCATCTGATTTCTAGAACTCAAGTTATGATGCTGGCAAGTTACAGGTCATTAGATGAATGTGATTTTGGTCAACAAAAGTCAACCAACTTCCAAGCCATTTTTGACCTAGAAGGATGTTTCTCCTAACTTTGACCCAAACATGAAAGTTGTTCCTCATGATCTTAGCATTCCAAAAAGTATTAGAAGTCCTTCATCGAATTTGTAAAACTCAAGTTATGAAGCTTGCAAGGCAGGGGTATTTTGGGAAAGTAAGATTACAGGTCATTTTCATTATAGGTCAATTTCACAACTTTGCACATCTCAAATGAAACTTTTTCCAACATCAAACTTGCTCCAAATGAGGTCAAATTCATCAACAAACATCAAACTATCATTGATTTGGCTTGGATTGAAGAATTGGTGAAGGAATTTTCATGGAAAAAGCATTAAAAGCCATAAAATGCAATTAATTGATTTTTAATCATTACAAGGCAAGCTTATGCATTTTTTGAGTCCACAAATCATTCCAAGCACAGTGCCAATTTTGGATTTGCAAAGTGAGCTCTTTTTCATGGCCATTTTCATGTTACTTCATGATGAAGTTTCATAATCAAATTCCAACCATTTGATCAAACCAAGGCACAAATCTCATCCACATGATCAAAGTGAAGTCTCAGCAGCAAATTTGATTGAAAAACAAGGAAGATTGGGATTGTTTTACGTGTGCATGAGCTTCACCATTTGAAATTGGAAAATTTGGAAATTCTCACAATTGAGCTGCATTTGGGCCTCCAAACTGATCCTAACCCATCATATATAATGTGTAAATCATTTATGAGCTTTCATTAGAGCATTTTTGTGGTGAATTAAGCAGAGAAAAGTTTGAACAAGCAAGCAAAATTTCTAAATCGTGAATCCTGAATTGAGCAATTTCAAGCAAAATTAAAGCTTCCTTCTTCTTCCTCAAGTGAATTGGAACGTGTCTGGACCATTTTCTTCAAGTTTGAGCCACTGAGAAGGTCCAACGGAGCTATTCCATAAGGTCAACTTTAGATCCAAAATTCTCTCTGATTATGTACCTATTTCACTCCATTTTTGGTTTATTCTGAAGTCCTACTCATCTAGGCAAATGTAGGATCATTGTTGTGTTTGATTGTTGATTTTCTGTTTTAAGCTCATTTCTTTTTTTCTTCGATTTGGCTTGTGTATGCATGATTATTGAATTTTGACCATGGATTTGAGATCTACGTGACTTGTAGATGAGTTTAGACTATAATTTTGTGAGATTTGATGAAGTGTAGCTCCACCTGCGTTTTTATGTCATCGGAGAAGATGACCGGAGCTAGCGTGCTCCGGCCACCTGGTTTTCTCCCTCTTCTTCCATGTTTTAAACCAGCCAGAGCCACGTGTGTCTGTGTGATCCATCTGATTTGATGACCGTTTGATCCAACAGCCTAGAACGCGTCTCACCGTGCACGCGTGTTGACTATTTCCACTAGATCCATTCAAACTCAGCGTTTCATTAAACGCTTGTTGGACTGGGCCTTTTCCTTGCTATTCCAACCCCCCTCCCTGCGCAGCCCAATATTTCAACCCAGTTTTGTTGCTATTTACACCACAGTTTTATTTTATTTCTTTTTTTATTTTGTTTTATATCTGTTTAGATTTAATTCAAATTAAAATACTTCCAATGTTGATAAAATTCATCAAAAATATATTTGAGACACTTTGGAATGTCTTTTACTTTTAGAAAATTTTTATTTTATTTTTGAATTATTTTTCAATTTAAAAAGGAATTATCAATTGGAAGTGTTTTGTTTGAGTTATTTCTTGACATTGTCTTGTGTTTGATTTGTTTTTGCATTTTCCTTTTAATCCAATGACTGAAAATCAATCCTCATATCCATGATGAGTTGAGTGATTTTTGAGGACCATTTTGCCCCTGTTTCATTGACTTTTGGTTTTACTTTGACCTTGCATTTGTTGACCCTCGATAACCCTCTCTCAAATTGGTGCATCCATGTGAATCAATTTCTTTGATGATGATTTGAGATGACTTTGGTTATGATTTCTTAGCCTCTGTTTGCCAACATGTTTATGAGCTTCTTACATTTTATTTGGCCCTTTTGAATCATTTTCCTAATTTTGAGGTAACTTGCAAGTCAAGTTACCCCAAAGGGAGGTTCATACATACACATTGACCTAGTTTGTCTTGGATATGACTTTGATGGATCCTTTGAACCTTCAATTCCTTTTGATTCATGTTGGTAACATGTTAAGGTTTCTGGTTGCTCAATTTTAGGTCATGATATTGTATTTTTCTTGTTCAAACTTGTGTTCCTTTTGGAGTTTCCATTTAGGGTTTTCATATGTGGCATGTGTACATTCTTTTGTGTATGTGCTTGTATTTTATTTTGATGTGATTGTCTTTGCTTTTGAGCACTCTTTTCTCATCCTCCATTTTGTCCCATGACCTTGGAGTCTCATTTAAGGTGGCTTAGTCCCTCTTGAGGAGGTACTTGAAGCATACCTAAAATGATGAATCCTTGAGGACTTCTTTGTGCTTTCTTTTGCACTTTGTTTGTGATGCTTATGACTGAGTTCATATTATGAGTTCCTTGATGTCCTCATATATCCTCCCATCCTCTCTTTGTTGTAGGTTTTCCTTTCTTTTTGTTTTGCTTTATGGCATTGTGGTTGATGTTGTTTAGTTTAGGCCATTTCATCCCACTTTTGGTGCATTTTGTGTGATTTTCTTCTTGTTATGTGATCTCATTTTGTGCATTTCCTTCTCTCTTCTTCTTTTGAATTTTCATATGGTTGAGATGGGCTTGTGGAGGCTACTTCCCCACACATATTTCCTCCCTCACTTTCATCATATTTGTGCATTCTATGTTTGCATAATTGCATTTTCATGTTCATTTCTTCTTCTCTTCTTTTTGTCTTTCTTCCCTTAGGATCTCTAATCTCTCTTATTCAAGAGAGGTTATGATAGACATTAGAATCAAACCATGAATGATAATATTAGGTAGTTCCCTTTTGTATCCCAACTCTAAGTCCACTTTGCATGACAACTTTTAGGTTTGAGTTAGTCTCCCTTTAGTGTGTTCTTTCTCTCCTCATCTTCAAACATTTTCAAAACACATAATAAAGGTTAATGACTATTGTGTGCTACGAGCCTTAAGCTACTTGGGAAATGATGATTGGGTGGTTACCTCTCAATTGTCTAGAATGTTAGTATATGTCCTTTGGACGATATGCGACGCATTCGCTCCTAAGTCATAGTCTCTAGTGCAACAGGAATTACAAATCAAACTCAAAACACTTCTTCTCTAAAAAACACAAAATAAATCATTAAACTTCTTTTGTCCTTTGGGACCATTAATAAGGAAAATCTTTTCAGATAAAAGAGTATTGTTAACTCTTAGTTCTACCGCAAACGGTAACGCCTAAGTCTCCAATGGTCGAGCTACTACACCAAACTGCTAGAACTATTTGTTAACCTTACTCGGATAAAACACTTGAACCAACCAGTGGTCGTGTTAGCCCGAACTACATTTGCTCTGATCTCTCATACTTGTTGAGAGTATGCAGGCACGAGACGACGATGTCTCGGTGAACAACCTTCCCCCCTTTTCGCCCGTAGTTAGCCGAACTACGTTGACTCTGACTTTCCCATTGCACGAGGGAATACGTAGGCATAGAGCGGTGATGCTCTGCCAAGTCCTTTCTTTTTCTTTTGTCCCTGATACCTTTAGCTAGATAGTTTCAATCACCCTTTTAGATAGACAACTATGCATGGATCCCGTCGAGTACGATGGACGTGAGGGGTGCTCATACCTTCCCCTTGCGTAACCGACTCCCGAATCCAGGACTTGGTTGCGATGACCTCATCTTCTCCCTTTTTCGTCAGGTTTTTCCGATCGATTCCTTTCCCTCTCTTTGGGATAAATAACGAAAGGTGGCGACTCTTCTGTTTTCTGCCGGGTGTTTTTCGCAGTTGCGATAGGTATAGGATTCCCTGAAGCAAAGATATGGAACGCATCCAAATCTACAAAATCTGGAATGTTAGGAAATAGCATGATACCATAGATACATAATGCTAAGATAGCATTAAACACCACCCAACAACCACCTTTGGAAAGTTATTGAGCTTTCTCAATCAGAAAAGATAAAGGGAAACCAGGCATTCCACTCCTCTTAGCCAAATGCCCCTTCAGCTCAGAAACATCCAGATGCAAAGCAGCAGCAAGCTTAGCCAGATCAGGCTCAACTTCGGTGTGATAGAATGACATCTGATCAAGAATAGGCACTCCCCATAACACAAAGAACTCCTCTAAGGTAGGCGCTAGAATATAACAAGGAAAAGTAAAGCATCGCAGTTACAAGTCATAAAACTGCAAGAAAGCATAAAGACCATTCAATTCATACACTGATGGCTTCCAGACAACACTCAGAAGCTTCCCATAGGATTCCTTGAAGTCTTCCATCACTTTCCTGTCAGCCACAAAAATTAAACCCAGCAAAGATCTGATGTTAGGTGTTGGAAACTTGTATACCACGGTCTTCCTCAGGCTAGGCTCCATGTCAGAGAAATAAGAACATAGAATCAAAGGGAAATGTACACCTGCATCATAAATACATGTTAATGAATATGCAATATGAAAATGCAAATGAAAATGCAAATAGGGGATCAAGATTGTTGTGTTGTTGATTGAGAAGAACCAACACTCCGCTTTGACTAGAACATAACACTGTCACTGATAGGTACCCTTTGTATCTAGAACACAGATTCACACTGTAAAGAAAACCAGGTAGCATGGAAGTCAAGGTTTCCTGCATAACCCAATCCCTCTCACAGGTATGGACCTATCCACTGACAAGGTTCGGCATCCTATGCATTCATCAGCGTCACAGACTTTTGAGAAACGATGATTCGTTCACCATTTCTAGTTTGGCATCATAGTCTAACGAATCGGCCTCAATTAGTTGAATCACAAATGATCGGTTCCTAGAGTTGACAATCCTCATATCCAAAATCCCTTCGAGCCCAAAGGGCCAGAAAAGAAGTCATCAAAGAGAATCTCGTCTGAGCGCGAATTTCACGGGAACTAGTGCATGCCAAACATACAGGTTCACCACTAATTTCCACTTCTAATGCTATGTATGTACTCAAGCCTGGGTCCGACTTATCTCTCAATGGAACATTCCCCCCCCCCAACAGCACAGCAAAACTGATATATACAATGCTGAAAGTAAGTGTGGGAAAATAAAGTACAACACATATATACACACCCAAAAGATAAACACACAAGTGCTAGGATTGATTCGCATAGGGGATGAGAACTTTCCCCAGCAGAGTCGCCAGTTGTCGCATCGCTGCGAAGAGGGGTTGGCAAGGACAGAAGAGTCGCCACCATTCGTTATTTATCCCAAAAGAGGGAAAGGAAACGATCATAGAAAACCTAACGAAAACGGGAAAAGAGAGGTCATCGCAACCATGTCTCGGGTTCGGGGGTCGGTTACGCAAGGGGAAGGTGTTAACACCCCTCACGTCCATCGTACTCGACGGGATCCATGCTTTGTTGTCTATCTAGAAGGGTATTTACTATCTAAGCTACGGCTCAGGGACAAAAGAAAAGAAAAGATACTCGATAGAGCATCGTCGCTCTATGCCTACGTATTCCCTCGTGTAATGGGAAAGTCAGAGTCAACGTAGTTCGGCTAACTACGGGTGAAAGGTGGGGAAGGTTGCTCGCCAAGACATCGCCGTCTTGTGCCTACGTATTCTCATATGGTATGAGAAATCAGAGCAAACATAGTTCGGGCTAACAAGAACACCGATTGGTTCAAAATGTTTTAGGCCTGAGTAGGATTAAAACTTAGTTCTAGCAGTTAGGTGTATGCAGCTCGAATATTGGAGACTTAGGTGTTACCTGTTTGCGGTAGAACCAAGAGTTAACAAAACTCTCCTTATGAAAAAGGTTTTCCAAATTAAGATCCCGAAGGATAAAAAGATTTGAAGTTTGTTTTTGTGTTTTTTAGAGAAGAAGTGCATTGATTATTGTTTGTAATTCATGTTGCACTAAAGACTATGACCCAGGAGCGAATGCGTCGCATATCGTCCAAAGGACATACGCTAAACACTCTAGATAATTGAGAGGAGGCCCCCAAATCACCATTTCCCAAGTACTTAAGGCTCATAACGTACAACAATCCTTAACCTTTATTATGTGTTTTGAAAGTGTTTTGAGATTAGAAGAGAAAGACACTCTAAAGGGAGACTAAGACTCAACCTAATGTTCTCATGCAAATTGTACCTATAACTAGGAAGAAAGGGGATGCTACCTAATGTCATCATGTATGGGTCAAGCCTAAGGTCTATCATAATTTCAAGAGATTAGAGATCCTAAGGGAACATGGCAAAGAAGGAAGAAGAAGAAGAAGAAGGAAGCATGAAATAAGAAAGATGCAAGTATGCAAACATGTAATGCACAATTAGAATGAAAGTGAGGGATGAAAATAGTGTGGGGCAGTAGCCTCCACAAGCACATCTCAACCTCAAGCATGCATATGAAATATGCAAAGAATAAGGGAGAAAGAATGCACACAAAATAGATCAAACAAGCATACAAAAGTAGGATGAAATGGGAGAAAATGAATCCTACAACCATTTGTCATCAACCACAAGCCCTAAGGCAAAGCAAAAAGAAAGGGAAGAAGTCATGATCAAATGATAGAATGGGAGGCAATGTGAGGACAGCAAGGAACTCTCATGGGAAACCCAACCATAAGCCATCTCAAGGATCATGCAAGAACACAACAAAAGATTCCTCAAAGAATCACCATTCAAGACATGCTTCAAGTACCTCCTAAGGAGGGACTAAACCATCTCAAATGGGATCCTAAGATCATTGGACAAAAGCAAAGATGAGAGGAGAAAATGCACAAAGCAAATAAGGAAAAACACCAAAGAGAATGCAAGCATAGGCATGGAGAAAGGCCTAAGTCTTAAGCACATTCCACACTTGAACTTCAAGTGGAAAGCCTAAAAAGAAATGCAAATCTCAACAAGCAATGAACAAATTTATGACCTAAAAATGAGAATTCAAATACCTCAACATGCTAGAAGTATGAATCAACAAGAATTAAGAGCTCAATGGATCCATAAGTGTCATTTCCAAAGCAAACTAGGTCAAGTGTTTGTATGGACCTCCCTTAGAAGTACCTTGACTTGCAAGTCACCTCAAAATTAGGAAAAAGGCTCAAATAATCTCAAATAAAATCTAAAATGAATATTAAAATGTTGGCAACTAGAGGCCAAAAGCACAAGGGCAATGTTCCATCAAAGCACCACCAAAAGAAATAAATCCCTAAGGTGTACCACTTTGAAAAGGAATAATCGAGGGTCGAACAAAATGACTTAAAGGTCAAATCAAAATGCACCAAACCAGGGGTAAAAGTGTCCTTAAAAACTCTTCAACCCATCATGGATATGAGGAATGATTTTCATTCATTGGAGCAAAAGGATTGATCAAAAACAAAACAAAAACAAGCAGGAGGCAAGAAATAATCCAATCAAAACACTTCCAAAGAATAAATCCATTTTTAATTGAAAAATAAAATAAAAATTTCCTAAAAATAAAAGACATCCTAAAATGTCCTAAAAATATTTTTATAGGATTTTATCACTTTTGGAAGTATTTGAATTGAATTAAAATCAAAACAGAATCAAAAATAAAGTGAAAATAAAATGAAATAAGCAGGCGGTGTAAATTGCATGTTTTCCAGTTGAAAACAATGGGCCTCTAACGAGAGGGGGGTGCAAATAGCAATGCAAGCCCAAAGCCAAACAATTAGGATCCAAGGCCAAAACGCAGCGTTCCACTAAATTGTGTGGCAGTCAAAGGCCCACGCTGGCTAGTCAGAGCTTATCCAAGCCGTTCATCATCGCCGGTCAAAAAAATCAACGCATATGTGGCAAGCTGACTCAGCCTCAACGGTAAACAAAACCAGACGTCAGAGCACTGTGCTCCGGTCGTCTTCTCCGGCACACCTGGACGGAGCCAAGATCCAAAACATCACCAAATTGGACAAAATTTAACACCAAAACGAAGCTCGTGTTGCATAGATCATGATTTTAGGTTTAGTTTTCATTTATCGTGCATCAATTAAGCAAATCAAACAATCAAAGTTTGGAGCATCAAAATGCAACAAACACAATCCTAACCTATCCAGAATTTGCCTACACACGTAGGACTTCAGTTTACAACAAACATGGAGTGAAATGGATGCATATTGAGAGAGAAATTCTGATTTGAAGCTTACCTAACGGAGCCTCTCCGTTGGAGCTTCTAATGATGCTCAAGCTTGGTCAAACTGTGCAGAAACACTCAAGGAAGATGTTGATGGCGTTGAATTACTTTGAATTTGCCTCAATTATGATTCACGATTTCCACTTCTCTCTTGAAAATTCCAACCGTGTTCAAGCTCTCTGTGCACGAAATTGGCTGAATGAAGCTTCAAAATTGATCTGAAGCTTTTATATTATGGATCAGGGAGTGTTTGGAGGCCCAATTGTGGCTTGTTTGAGTGTAATCTTAAAATGCCCAAATCTGAATTTCAAGCTCATGCATACGTGAAAAATGGCTCCAATTCCCTTGTTTTTGATTCAAATTAACAGCTGAGACTTTGGCTTGACCATGTGGATGTAAATTATCTCTGAATTTGATCCAATGGTTGATATTGAATGTGAAACTTCTACTTGAAATAACATGAAATTGGTCATGTGTTTGCTTTCATACCTCAAATCCAATTTGTGCATTCTCTTTGTTGTGATATTGTGACTCAAAAAATGCACAAATATGGCATGAAAAGGTTCCAAACTCAAATCAATTTAAATCATGACTTTAAAGTCCTTTTTCACTTTTTTTTATTCACCAATCCTCATAACCATGCCAAATCCATGACAATTTGATGTTCCATAATGCAATTGGGATCAATTGGAGCAAGTTTCATGTTGGAGAAAGTTTCATTTGAAATGCACAAGTGGATGAACAAGACCTATAATCAAAATGACCTATAATCTCACTTTCTCAAAATGCCCCTGCCTTACAAGCTTCATAACTTGAGTTATAAAAATAAGATGAAGGACTTCTAGGACTTTTTGGAAATATAAGATAATGAGGAACAACTTTCATGTTCATCAAAAGTTTAGGTGAAACAAGATTCTAGGTCAAAAGTTCCTTGGAAGTTGGTTGACTTTGGTTGACTGAAAATACATTCATCTGAGGACCTATAACTTTCCAGCTTCATATCTTGAGCTCCACAAACCCAATGAATGAGTTCTAGTACTCAAAAGAAAGCTAATAACAAGATCTGCAAGTCTCATGTTTACATCAAAGTGAGATGAAACTTGTATCTTGAGATATGGAGTCTTAAAGTTAGGCACTAAACAGGGGATTTTACACTGACAAACCTCTGAAACCCTAATTTAGTAACTTCTCACACTCTTGATTCTTCTTGAATTAATCTTGAAATAACATCTTAAATGCATCAACACAACTTTCCATGACTCCAAAGGCTTAGAACTAAGTCTTAATCTCCTTTAAATTCAC
Source organism: Lathyrus sativus (assembly GCA_963859935.3). Lineage (NCBI taxonomy): Eukaryota > Viridiplantae > Streptophyta > Magnoliopsida > Fabales > Fabaceae > Lathyrus > Lathyrus sativus. The sequence continues at coordinate 72,878,529 of OZ012739.1, read as the reverse complement.
AGTGGATCTTGCACTAGGCAGATGAAACCCTAGGGATACAACCTTTTGACTGTGGCTTCTTGCACATGGTATAACAACTTAGATGAGATCCACAATGGCTCTCAAAGCATTCAATGAGCTTCCCCAACATCTCATATCCATGACAATGAACTCATGATCCTCTGATGATCTTTGGCCTCTAAGCTAGAAGATAAACCACACACATCCATCTCCTTTCTCAAAGAGCTCTGACCACTGATGACTTGATGAGCACTCATGCTTGCTTGGAACCCTTGATAAACCTTCTCTTGCTATGCACACTTCTTGATCCCCTGCAAATGAACAATGACATGCAATGCAAATGTTAGAACAATGTAATGAAAATATAAGCCAAGTAAAGAAAAGGTTGGGCAAATTTACTTTCTAAACTTCATGTTATAAGCACCATTTGCATTCATTTGAGTTACTCTTCTGCTTGTCATGATGTGAGGACCAAAAACCCTAAGCTATTGTTGAGCGAATTTACATATATGACATTTAACTTTTGTTCTAAGAATTAGGGTTCCTCTGGTAATCTCTAAAATTCTTGAGTTGTAGGCAAAATAAATGAAATTGAATGCATATTTAGACTCCTTGTTAAATTCTGAGTAAGATAGAGTATTTACTTGTCATGTTTGGTTCTAGATAAGAGAATTCAAGTTTTAAAAATATGGTGTCTTGAGGTTGAAGATGATGGAGGTTCACGCGTTTTTTCATATTCAAATATTTTCTTAATATATTATTATTCTGAAGCGGGTCTTGAATAGGCATTATGGTCTGGCCTGATGGTTAGTTGGTTTTACCAATCACTTGGGGAACGTGGGTTCGAACCTGGTCTGCCCTTCTTTCTTTTTAATACCATGTTCACTCACATTTTCTTCTTCTTTCTATATTATTTCTCTTAATTAATTAATTTCCTTTTATTCATTCTTTTTTTCTTTATTTCACTTTCATTTTCCACTTTATTTTAATGACTAAAAAATCAAAATATTTAAAATTATTTATGTCGCCTATTTTATTTTATTCACATTAAAGTTTAAATTTTAAATTATCATTTTTTTATTATTCTTTTATCATTATAATTTAAACTTTAAAAATCCAAAAATATGTTATTCATTTATTTCTCACACTTTTAAAACTTAAAACATTTACTCCTTTTTATTTATTAAGTTCTTTATTCACTTATATCCTTTTATTTTTATTTTATTTTGAATGTTTTTTTAAAAGTGTTTGTGATTATCATGCTCATGTTTGTTTCAATTTTTTTGGAGGTTTAGAACTTGGTTGATTGTTTTCTTGACCTAAAGACCATGATGAACTCTTATCTTGTTCCTTGTTCCTTGTTCATGTGTTGGTTTACTAACTTTGTATTGTCATACCTCAAATTTGTCCTACCTTTCTCAATTTTCTCTTTGTAAGATCATTTGGTCTTTGGCCATGATCTTATGAGAATTAGGTTATAGGATCTTGTGTGTGTGCTTATTATGACTAACCAGCTTATGCAGGTTCATTAAATTTCATATGAAGATAGTACTCATTTTCTCAGTCATATACTTCAAGACATGACAAATGGGTTCTGATTCAAATGGTCCTAGGGTTTTCTATTGATTGGAATCTTTTGTTTCATTAAAGATTAACTCAACTAGTTCTTTCATGAATCATGGAATTAAGGTTCGAGCATCTTCTTATCTAGGGTCAATGTCACCTTCCTCAAAGGTCCCTCAGAAACATCAGTGCATACCCCAAGGAGGACTAGGATTTTCTTTCCATTGATGTTGAGCATCGTCACTTGAAGCTTGGTTATGGTTTTCGTGGTAAATTGCATTACAAGTTGCATCCTCTTTTTTTTTTTCCAGATTCCTCAGGACATGGCTCTTGTGCTAAGTTTATCTTTGATTGTGTGGGTAATAAAGGTCAAGCTTAATTCAAGAAAGACTTTGTTCTTACCCATGAGGTTGGATCATTATTTGTCTCCTTTTGATCTTAAGGGAAAAGTTTGGATTTTCTTGTTGATAGTTTGTAATCAATATGTTTTAAAGTGGTAAGTTTGGATAAAAACCTTGAATGAAGTTTTAGCAAGGAGTTCTCAAAGGGAAGTTCAAGGATCATGTTCTTTATAAAAATTCAAATTGGTTCATTGTTTTTTCTACAAAGTGCAAAGTCAAGATATGATTAATTCAAATTGCAAGGTTTACCCATTTTTAAAATCCATGAGTTTTTATACAAAGATATAAGTAGTGATTCATACTTCACTATGAATATGCAAAGTCCAAGTTCAAGATTCATGTCAGGATATCTTCCATAAAGAGTTGTTTGTTCATACAAAGATTTTTGTGTGCCATTACAAGTTGATGAAATTACACCATAAACCATCACAAGAAGAGTTGTATTCAAGGTAGTTTTTGACACAATGCAAGAAGATCAAGTTCTATCAGATCTAAGGAGCATTAATTTATTTCAAGGTTCATGTTCTTCACAACATTCAAGTTAAAAAGTCAATACTCAAATTTAAGTCATCATGGAGTTCAAGTATTTAAATTCAAGAAGATTCAAATAGCTTAAGTTGATTCCAAAATTCAAGTTCACAAAAGATGGTATTTCACATGCTACAAAAGTTCACTTTTAAGTTGCAAGGTGTTTCTTCATAAAGCTCACATGTTCACATTAATTTTAAGTTCATATTTTCTTTACAAACATTTAAAAAAGAATCTACACAAGCATATGATAGTTGTTATACAAGAGAATCATAATAGATTTTTTTACAAGGAGAATACAAATATCATCAAAGGCTTTAACTTGGCTTTGAAGGATGTCAAAATGGCATACAATGTATCCAATGTTTGTTGCAGCTTGTAAACTAAAGGAAATGTCTTTGTTAAAACAAATACAAGGGAACTCCTTATGCAAGATTGGAAGTTAATTGAGATGTTGTGCGGTTATTTGAAGCCATTTCATGAAGCTGCAAAATAATATACCACATGAGGCAAGCCAAAAGCAACACACACCAGCTCCACACGTAAAGCCAACATCAAGCCTAAATTGTGGCTGCATTAGAAAATCAAAATATATTCATGATTCAAGAGCAATCAAAGTGATATCAAACCTGCTCAACACAAATTTAATTTCATTCCAAAGCAATCCAAAAAACGTGTCGAAGAGAAAATGGCAAGGAACAAGCAAAGAATCATTGCCCATAGTAACTATGTTTTATTTCCAAAGCAATAAGCGACAATGTAATCTTGGTAATCAATTTGAAATCAACACCATAATTCCTTTAAGACTACATGAAGAGGCAACTCACATACATTGGAAGGGGGAAGAAAAACATAATAACGGAAGTTGAAATAAACAGCAGAAATAGACTCGTAGCAGTAAACGAAAAAACATCAACAAGACGCACCATACACAGATACACGCAGTGAAAAAAACTTACATTGCAGACAACCAACAACACATACTCAGAGATGATCATTTACATACAAAAATTCACATACACACCACAGAACAACAGGAACAGAGAGCGAAGGATTTGGAGTTCGAAGCCATTAACCTTCGTTACATTGAACACCATCGCAGGGTCATCAAGAGTTCGTTGTCGCCCCGCTCCGGATCCGTCATCTAAACATCTTGTGAGTTGCCATCGGTAATCTCTTCCCTGTTTTTTGTTCTTATAGACTTGCATTTTATTGTTGTTTTTGTCGAATTTAGCTGAATATAGTGAAGAAAAATAGCAAGGTCTTGAGAGAGTGATGAGCGAAGAAGATGTGAGGAATTGAAAACATAAGAGAGACGATAGAGGTAGACGACCCCCATCGTCGCTGTCTAATAGCCAAGGCGCGGTAGAGTGAACTTTTCACGGCTGCGATCAAAGCTGAAAGTGAGAGAGTTTGTCGCGTGCGAATGAAAGCGAGAGAGAGAGATAGGGAGCCGTGACTGGAGAAGAAGAGTGAATAGGAAACCTGCCAAGACTCTTATTTTTGTTGCTTCCTATGGACTTAGTGGATTGAACGGGCCTTAGTCCAGTGTTTTTTTTATAAAAAATAATGCTCTTACATGTTTCTAGGAAATTTTACCCCATATCTCTATAATTATACTCATATTCCTACATTAAAATTTTTTGGACCAAAATATTCTCGTATAAAAATTTATAATTTTTTTTATTTATTTACCGGAAGACTTTTTGCAAATCTTCCGGTTCATATTTTTTTTCATTTGTTCATCGAAAAACTTTTTAGAAGTCTTTCGGTTCACATTTTTTTCCGATTATTCACTGGAAGAATTTTTGCAAGTCTTTCGGTTCATATTTTTTTCGTTTGTAGCAAAAAGTCTTCCAGTTCATGTTTAAGATTTATTAATTTCATATAAACACCATTTTAGTAAATTTTTATCTATTATACTTAATATATAAAAATTTTATAAATAAAAAAAAATTTAAAAATATTTTCTATTTGCTATAATTATCATAATATTATCACATTAGTATTATATATTTAGAATTTGCAAACAAATCTTACTAAATTTGTAAATTTACCGTATTCAATATATTTAATCAAATAAAAACATATGTGATAAATCAATAATGTATTTTAATTTAAAATGATCACAATAATATAACTTGCAAAAAACAAAAACTAAATCGAACCTTCAATTAAATAAATCAACCAAATTAAAATATAAGTAATAATTTCACTTTATTTAATATTTTTAATAAAATAAAAATATAAGATATAAATAAATAATATATTTTATTTAAAGCAAGCACAATATAGAACATGCAAAAAAGTTATAAATAAAAAAAGATCAAACAAAAATGAAAAACAAATAATAAATTTATATTCTTAATTTTTTTTAATTAAATAAAAATATGGGTAATAAAACAATATTGTTTTATATTTAAAATTATGTGAGTTCTAAAGTATTGATTAAATACTATATTCATAGTAGTATTCAAAATTAAATAATCAATAAAACTATATCAGTCCTATAAATAAAACAAATTATTTGCGTGTTCTATTATTGTGATTATTTTAAATAAAACACATTATTAATTTATTACTTATATTATTTTGCAAGTTAACTTATTGTGATCATTTTAAGTTAAAATACATTGTTGATTTATCACATATGTTTTCATTTGATTAAATATATTGAATAATGTAAACTTATATCTTATATTTAAATTTATTTTATTTATTAATTTTCAAGATTAATAAGATATTTGAGAAAATTCTACGATTATGATCATTTAAAATAAATGATTTTAATCTCATAGTATTCTAATAATTATAACAAATTGAAAATATTATGAAAATGATTCTCTATTTATAGAATTTTTATATATTAAATATAATAGACAAATATTCACTAAATTGGTCTTTATATAAAATTAATAAATCTTAAATATTAATTAAAAATTAAAAAAAAACATGAACCGGAAGACTTCCAAAAAGTCTTCCGGTGAACAAACGAAAAAATTATAAACCGGAAGACTTGCAAAAAGTCTTCCGGTGAACAAACGAAAAAAAATGTGAACCGGAAGACTTCTAAAAAGTCTTCCGGTGAACAAACGAAAAAAAATATGAATCGGAAGACTTGCAAAAAGTCTTCCGATGAACAAATGAAAAAAATTATAAATTTTTATACGAGAATATTTTGGTCCAAAAAATTTTAGTGTAGGGGTATGGATATAATTTTAGGGGTATGGGGTAAAACTTTTATGTTCATATCATAAGGAGATCAAATGGGCTCCTAGAACCGGCCCAACAATTCTATTTTCAATTTTTTTTTTTTATTTTAAGAGTTTTCATAGGCTTGGGATGTAAGCCCGTCATCATGTTTTTTAAAATAAAATAAAAACTACACTCACTTAATGTATTTTTATACCCTTTTACTCTATTTTTTATTTTATTAATCGTTAGTTATTTATTAATTAAATCTTTAATTTTGATTAACTAAATTTCTAATGGATTAATTGGAATTCTTAAAATTCTAATTGATTAATTGGTTTTCTAGTTAACCTTAATTAAAATTTTAATTAATTTCGATGTTAACTGTGATTGTTTATGTGTGAATTTTCTTGTGGGGGTTTGACATGATTGTATGATTTTGATTTACATGATCCCTTTGGATATCTTGATTCAATTTAATCTTTGATTAATTTGAATTAAGATTAGACTTTAGATCAAGCTTGTTGCATGATAACATTAGAGTAATCTTCTCCTCTGATCTTAACCTTAGGATCTTAGTATTAGGTTGAATTTTCCGTTTCATTTAAAACTAAATTTCTTTCTAAAAAATACAAAAATATCTTTGACTAAATACGGTAGGTATCATCATGAGCCTTAAGTACATAGGAAAAGATGGGTAGGAGTATTTTCTTACCTCTTCTTAGGGTATTTCGTATGTGGGAACGCTTGGACCAATTATACAAAATATTTGCTCCTATTGTCATAGAGTTTAGTGTAATGTAAATCTCTAACTGTTTTCCAAACCCTAATAAAACACCTTACAAATTCCAAATCTGCCTTCAGGATTTTATCCTTAAAAACTTTTCAAAAAGGGCGTGTTACCTAGCATCGTCCTTAAAAAACATAATAAACCAAAAATATTTTCAATAAGAGCTATTGAGTTCTGATTCCCTCTAGGATCGTAGGCACTGGGTCGCAAAGCTCAAACAAACTCAATAATAAAGATCTCTTATTTTCCATAAAGTAATCAATTACTTTTCCCCTTATCAAGCTAGAAGATGTCGAATACTTTTCATGCCTAGACAACTTAAATGGTTCCCATCGAGCACGGTGGATGTAGGGAGTGTTAGTACCTTCTCCTTACATAACCGACTTCCGAACCCAAGATGGTTGAGATGACCATACCATATCCTTTTCCCCATGGTTTTTCTCGATATTTTCCTTTTCCCTTCACGGGGAATAAATAAAGTTTGGTGGATACTCTCATAAGTCCATTTGTGATCGTGTAAACCATTGTTCTGCACATCGCAAAGATTATATTTTTCGAGGTACGACATGTATAACCATGTTGTGATAAAAATTATATGTTGATAATATGAACCATGTTTGTACTTGATTACTCATGATGATATTGTCTTGGTTTGAGTCATGTCTTTACCCATGAATTGTTATTGTCTTGTTGAAAAATGTCTTGATGAGTGATGTATCCATATTCTTGGTTCATATGAGAATTTTAGCTTAGGTTTGAATATGCCTTAACCAAAATGTGTTGCTTGTATATGTTTATTGATACATGTTAATCTTACTTGTGCCATGTTTTTAAAGTCATTATTTTCTTAGCCATGTATCTAAGAGTTGTGTTTATATACCATGTTTTTCATACCTAAATTCTTTGTTGAGTGATTGTATACATATATTTATCATGTTGCCTAATCCAAAGGGAATGAACTCTTTTATTGACTTCATGTCATTTGCATATGCATCCTTATCCTCGTGTACATCTTTTGAATGGTTTGTTATCCTTAGCATGATTACCCTTTAGGAAGTTTCCCTTAGGTTGATTCAACTTTAGATAACTCATGTAGGTTCCCCTCTTCTCAATATCAAAATCTTTTTCAATAGAAACCTTGACCTTAGGTCATTAACTTTTCAAAAAATTTCTCAATGCTTCAAGACATCTTAAGCATACCCAAACCTTTTCATAATAGTAAAAGACACTAACCTCAATTCAAATCTTTTTCCACTTGGCTTTTCAATTTAAAACCTTTTCAAATAGATTAGACAATTAATCATCCCTAGTTGAGATATAATTCTCCTATCCCATAACATTGTTGAGAAAGTTGTTGATTCTTTTCCACTTGAGAGAGGTATGTGGCATATTTTTTATTATATATATCCAAGTTAGAGAACTTCTCTCAATGTGAATCAAATATCCATTTTCCACATGTTTGTGGTGGATAAGTTGAGTATTCTCCTTAAGATGACAACTTTTTAATTTATACCCCGAACTACGAGGTTTTGATCCTTCATTGGTCGTAGGCACAAGACTTTATGTCTTGCCAAACACACAAAAAAAACAATAAAAAACATTTCTATTCTCATCCCCCCAATTAATCTCAAATAGAAAACAACTTTAACCATAACACAAATACAACAAGAGGTTCTTATAGGATATTATAGATACTTAGGGTGCTAGTATCTTCCCTTAGTGTAACCAACCCCCGTACCTTAGATCTTTTTATTGTATTGTTTTCTATTGCATATTTATGGATTATTATTTCTTTTCCCCTTCCCTTGGATAAATTAAAGATCGGTGGTGATATCTTATGATCGGTGGTGTAATTTTCTTAGTCGTTCGTTGCATACGATTAAGTTAGGACTAATATATAAGTAGCATTCACTTATAGTTTTAGAGGTCCACAATTGTACACAAATTTTGTAAACTCAAAGTATCTGTGTGTTTGTGAGAAAAGAGTCATAAAAATATATGTATATGTGTTCCATTTTATAGATTAAATTCTTTACTTTCAAGTCATTTATTGTATTAAATTTAATTTTAGTCTTTCTTAAAAGTTTCCTCCAATTTCGATTTTGATGTCAAATCTATTTCAAACTTATGATTTTCAGACAATATTGTCGCTACTCGAAAAATGCAACAACGGGGAGGCGAAAAGATAGACAGAAGATTCGCCACCGAACTTTATTTATCCCATGAGGGGAAAGGAAAATATCGAGAAAAACTTAAGAAAGAAACGGATAAGATGGTCTCGCGACCAAAGAACGGGTTCGGAAGCCAGTTATGCGAAGGGAAGGTATTAGCACCCCACGCATCCATCGTACTCGATGGGAACCATTTGTTTATCGATATGTGAAGGTATTTGCTTAAGGTTATTGATGTAAATGGGTGTTCCAAAGGATAAAGAGAAAAGGGTTAGAAACTGGGAAAGAAGGGATGACGGGGGAGAAGAGCGAAAGAATAGACTCGGTAGGACTTCGCGGTCCTAGGCCTACGTATTCTCAACAGATATGAGAAAGTCAGAGTCAACGTAGTTCGGGGAACTACGGGTAATGGGGGGAAATATGTTCGCCAAGACATCATCGTCTTGTGCCTACATATCCTCATCTAGTATGAGAAATCAGAGCAGCCGTAGTTCGGCCTAACTACGGAAAAAGGAAAAAGTGAGCTCGCCAAGACATTGTCGTCTTATGCCTACATATTCTCATCTGACATGAGAAATCAGAGCAAACGTAGTTCGGGCTAACAGGTAACCGGTGTTTTTGTGGGTAATACTATCGTGCGCATTCTAGCAGTTTAGGTGTATTGCTGCTCGCTCGTTGGAGACTTAGACGTTACCTATTTGCGGTAGAACGGACGTAACATATCCTTTTTTAAAAGATTAGTTTTCGCCATCGAGGCAAGATGTCACATTTTATTTGTCGGAGTTGTTTTTAGGGGCGAAATATGTCATCGGATAGTAACCCCTTACGGGTAGTACCCAATTCCTTATCTCAAACTTTTGTTATGAAAGGTGTGTCGAATACAAGCATCTTCGTATTGAAAGAGGAGTATCGAGACCATACTCACTACAGTTAGTATCCTGACACTCGTAGAGGAAGAAGTCTACATTTAATCCTCTCTCTTTAATTCAATACAAAGAGAACTTCATTCTCTTATTAAAATGTTTTTGTTCTTGAATGGTAAGTGCTTTGCGACAGTGAATCCTACGGTAATGTCAAGCACTCGGGATAGAAGAAGGCCTACACCTAACCACTCCACGACCATTCAAGTTTTATAGTGAAAAGGGGGTGAAAATGCAAGCGTCTTCGTATTGAAAGACGAGTATCGAGACCACACACACTACAGTGAGTATCCTGACACTCGGAGAGGAAAAAGTCTACACTCAATCCTCTCTCTTTAGTTTAATACAAAGAGCACTCAATTCCTTTATTGCGAAAAGAAATTTGAAAATGCACTCGGTACGAGGCCGAGGTTTTTGGATAAAAAGATGTGGAGAATACAATCGCGTCTTCGTATTGAAAGACGAGTATCGAGACCACACACACTACACTGAGTATCCTGACACTCGGAGAGGAAGAAATCTACACTCAATCCTCTCTCTTTAGTTCAATATAAAGAGAAACTTTAATCTCTTATTGAAGATGGTTTGACAGTGTTGATGAATCGAATCGGGACACAATGTGAAGCTAAACTGTCATAGCTCGACTTATGAGGGAAGTCAAATTATAGGAGGTTGCATGATTGATATCCGTGCTAAGGACAAGATAGAGAACTGATATTGAGAATTATTCTTCGATTTAATCATGTCGCACGAACCAAAAACAGTGAGATCTCGTCTTAACCGTAAACATAATATCGATTAATGGAATGTAGCCTATCGCGATCCCAAAGTAAAGAAAATGACCCAAATGGTCATTTCCCATACATTTGAAATCGGGAAGGTTATCAACTCTGATAAATCTGACGCTTACGGATATAAGACTTCATCGATCCAAAAAGTCAAAATAAAATCGTAAGAAAAAGAGATGAGAAGAGAAAAGAGGTGGTCTCGGATCCAACATTATTCATCAATAATTTGACTAATAACGACTTACGGAAGTCTCATCATAGACCAAAAATGCGACAAATGACATAAAATCGAAAATGAGAAAGAAGAAAGAAAGTCGGTCTCGGGTCTATCGTTTCTCATCAATGATTTGACGGATAAACGACAAAGGTCTCTCATTGACCGAAAAGCGATGAAAATAACCAAAGATGGATAAATGTCGAAAATAGAAAGGAGAAGAGAAAAGTCGGTCTCGGATCTACCATTTCTCATCAATAGTTTGACAGAAAAACGATAAAGGTCTCTTCATCGACCAAAAAGGAAAAAATGGAACAAAATGCCCAATAACAAATGAGAAATAAAATCCAACTCTAAAATGTAAAATATGAATTCTAAAAGAAGTTAGGTGTATATATATATATATATATATATATATATATATATATATATATATATATATATATATATATATATATATATATATATATATATATATATATATATATATATATATATATATATATATATATATATATATATATATATATATATATATATATATATATATATATATATATATATATATATATATATATATATATATATATATATATATATATATATATATATATATATATATATATATATATATATATATATATATATATATATATATATATATATATATATATATATATATATATATATATATATATATATATATATATATATATATATATATATATATATATATATATATATATATATATATATATATATATATATATATATATATATATATATATATATATATATATATATATATATATATATATATATATATATATATATATATATATATATATATATATATATATATATATATATATATATATATATATATATATATATATATATATATATATATATATATATATATATATATATATATATATATATATATATATATATATATATATATATATATATATATATATATATATATATATATGAAATATTCTAAAAAAAAGTTAGTACATAATATATATATATATATATATATATATATATATATATATATATATATATATATATATATATATATATATATATATATATATATATATATATATATATATATATATATATATATATAAATAAAACTAAATCAATATACAAAACTAAAAATAAATAAAAAAGCTATATACAAAATATATATTACAACCAAAATGTTTATACAAAACTATAAAAAATAAAAAATAAACCACATAAGTAAATAAAAGAAAAAACAGGGGGTGTGAAGGATCATGAACTCGGGCTCAAAGCCCACCACACACACACATACTTAAGGAACACAGTTAATAGGCTCAGATCCAAAATAAATTAGACAACTAAAATCAGCAAAAAATAAAATAAAATGAAAATAGCCCAAAATCCTTCACGTCATTTTCACTCACAAATTAAACGGCTTCTCTCTATTATTCTCTCTGTTTGAAACCTTTTCTTCTCCATGTTCATCACTTCTCCCTCTCAATACCAACCTCACAAATACCAACCCGAAAATGTCTCTCTGTTTTGTTCATGAATCTTCATTTTATTTTTTCTTTCCACTTTCTGTTAACGTTTGGTGTGTGTGTTTGAATGGGTTAGAAGAATGGGTTTGGAAGGTGACGAGTTCGAAGGTTGATGTTTGGAATAAAAGGGTTTCTGAGATGGGGTTTTAAGGTTTATTGATTTTGTGGTTGAAGATGGGGGGAAAAGGAATAGAGGATGCGGATTTGGTGGTTTTGTTCGACTGGATTTCACGACAGTTTTTGAAGGTGGGTTTTGAGTTGGATTTGGAGTTTTTGGAGAGGTTCATGGGTTGAAGGTGATTGTTGTTGTGTTGGAGATTTGGGATTGGTTTGATTTGGGTTGTAGAAATGGGTTCTTTGTGTGTCGGAATGGGTTTCGTCGGCGACAAATTTCTGGGCTTGGTGAATGTTTGGAGTGAAGGTGATTCTATTGAGATTCACGTTTTACAGAGGGAGAAATAAAAAGGCTTTGGTGAGGTGAAGTTTGAATGTTGGTTGTGGGGAGGGCGGCTGACCTAGGGTTTCTGGGAGTGCAAAGTGGTGATGAATGGTACCATATATATGAAAAATCTGACACGTGTCGTTGTGGTTTAGGCTTGATTAATTGATTAAAATGTTGATAAACAAAAGCTGATGAGTAAAGTTGACTAAATGACTAATAATTAACTAAAGTCCTAATTTAATATACTCTAATAACTAAATAAATAAAACTAATAATAATAACTAAAGATAATTAATAATATCTAATAATAATTTTCTACACTAACACTTAGTTAACTCTAAACATTTAATATTAACACAAATAAAAATCTAAATTTTATCTAATTTCTAAATAAAAAAACTAAAAACTGATAAAATGCCATATAAAATTCTATTCTCTAAATAAATAAAAACTATTTTCTAAAACTATTCTAAAATGAAAAATAATTCTCAAAATTACTAAATTAAATCTAAACAACTTCTATTTCTGAATTAATTTTAAAAAAATATATATTTTCTATTAAAACAACTACTCTAAATTATTTTAAAAAAATCTAAAAAATTAAAATCTAATTCTAAAATCCTAATAAAATTAATATCTATTTCTAAAAAAACAATATTAAAACCTATTTAAACTATTTCCTAAATAATTAGATATGAAGCAAAAAGGACAATAAAATGCAAAATGCCATGGAAATAGAAATGGAAAACGGGAGAACACTATAATGCACCAAATTATCAGCACAGACTGAATCATCAAAAAGAGGACGACTTTCGCTCGATTTCGACATGGAACTTCTCGTTTGAACTGGTTTAAATCGCCTGAAACGCGAGCAAAGCGGTTGTAATCCTGATAAATTCAATCTAGCCGATAACATGGGCAGTATGCAAGAAATTATCTACCTAAATGATATGCAGATGGAATGCGAAACAAAAGCCAGTCAAAGTTAGAAAACAGGTGGGCAAATTTTGGGGTACAACAGTTTCCCCTATTCAAACGACTTGGACCTGAAGGGATGAAAAACAAACGAATTTCATACATTCAAGGTAAAAGGTGGTTGAATACAACAGAACCTAGAAATTTTCCAACCACAAAACAGAACTATATAGCCGATCCACCAAAATGGAAGTAGAATCACTAAAGAAACTGTAACTGATAACTGCAGGGATAATGAGTTGACTCATTACCAATTAGAAAGCATCGACACGCAGTCGGAAGAAACATCTGCTAATACGCAGGCAACGACACTAAGTCGGTAAGAACATCTGACCTCGCCGTCATACATATGTTAAATAAACCAGGCATCGAACCCGAAGACCCGATCAACCTGAAGTTGAGAAGAACATCTGACCTCGCTGTCAGTCATCTGTTTAAACAAAACAAGCATCGAACCCGAAGGCTGGCTCAACACGAAGCTGAGAAGAAAATCTGACCTCACCGTCAGTCATCTGTTTAAACAAAATAGGTATCGAACCCGAAGGCGGGCTCAACACGAAGCTGAGAAGAAAATATGACCTCGCCGTCAGTCATCTATTTAAACAAAACAGGCATCGAACCAGAAGGTCGGCTCAACACAAAGCTGAGAAAAAAATCTGACCTCGCCGTCAGTCATCAATTTAAACAAAACAAACATCTGTTAATCCAAACAGGCATCCGCTAATCCAAGCAGGAAATGATATTATGTCGGTAAGAAATCCACTGGTAACATCTGTTATCCAAAGCAGGCATCCATTAATCCGAACAGGCATCTGCTAATCCAAGTAGGCATCCGCTAATTAAAGCAGGCATTCGTTAATCTGAGCAGGCATCCACTAATCCAAGCAGGCATCCGCTAATTAAAGCAGGCATCCGTTAATCCAAATAGGCATCCGCTAATCCAAGCAGGAATCCGCTAGTTAAAGCAGGCAATGATATTATGTCGGTAAGAAATCCACTGGTAACATCTGCCATCCAAAGCAGGCATACGTTAATCCGAACAGGCATCCGCTAATCCAAGCAGACGTCCGCTAATTAAAATAGGCATCCGTTAATCCGAACAGGCGTCCGTTAAGTAAACTCTATTGGTAAAATAATGATAAGATGAACACATTTGTCAATAATTCTTGCTGGGGTCTGGATACCGCACAGGCTCATGAAATACGGTTATTTGCTGGAAATACATTTGAAAACAAATGGCAACAACCTGACTTATGTTTCGAATGCACATGTTTGAATATGGCGTAATGCTCCATACGAAATGGAAATGCTACACGTTTAAGAGGATGTTATGCACAATGCAAATGCAAAGGAACCACTCCAGCAAAATAAATGCTGAAGAGACTGAACCAACTCCGCTGGGAATGACCGGTCGTGCCAAGTACGGTTGGACTTTTGCTGGGAGAAATAAGCCCTGGATGGCTTCCTGGAAGAGAATTCTCACGGCTATAACTGCTCTGCCGAGAACAAAATCCACTCCGCTGGGGATCAAAAAAATCAACTCTACTAAGGAAAGTGGACCTAGATGGCCTACCAGAATACAACTCTTTTGGGGAACAAACGACTTAGTTGGGGAAATCAATCCACTCTACTGGGAAAATCAACCCTGGATGGCCTTTCAGAATATGACTCTACCGGGGAATAAAACAAACTGTTGGGAATTACTCCACTCTGTCGGGGATTCCACTCTGCTGGAGATTTGAATCTGCTCTGCTAAGGGTAATGAATAAGATTTACTGGGGAGCTATCCCAAACTTTCTCTGTTGAGGATGGGGAATAACAATTCTCTGGGTCAATCCCATTATGTGGGGAAGAAAACATTTTGCTGACTTTGTTGAGGATCTGTAGGGGATGAAAATTAATTGGGGAAATATCTCAAAGGAAACTCACTCTGACGGATACCAATGACCAACTGGATTCTGCTACGGACAACAACTCCATTGGGGATCACCCAATGAGGGAATCAGCATCTACCCCTGCTTGGGGAAAATGAGAATAAAACTCAACAACAACAACCTCTGCTTAAGGAGATAAGATTCATCAACGTCGACCTCTGCTTAGGGAATTGAGTCTTAGACTCTATGGGGAAACAACACTTAACTTGTCCCACTACTGGGGAAAACACTTTCGTATCTACCTGTCAAGGGATAGGTGCACGCCACTACTGAGGAACCTCAGTTTCAACCTGCTGGGCATAAGTGCAATTTCAAACTGCTGGGGATAAGTTCACAATATCACTAGTGAGATACTCCTGATCTAACATCATCACCCTGGGGAGATAGAGGCATGGCAGTTTCACTAGGGATAACCGAATGTGCCAAGTATAATTGGTCGTTAGGTTTTCTGTGAAGGGCCAGGTACAGTTGACGTTGGGAAATGTCCTGTCTGGATACAGGGTTTATGATTGAAGGGTCAGGGAATGGTATACACGACTTCCCGATATTCGCCTTGAATTTGGAGGTTAACCGAACCTGCTTGAACAACTCTGAGAAGTTCTGAGATATGGAGAGGAACAGTTCCTTTGTTTCCAATTTTGCCCCAACCTATAAGATCTCTGTAGAAATCTTCCTTACGAGGAGACTTGAAATCTCTATACCCCGATGGTTTAATATGAACTGCCTCAACATTTTGAACCTTGAAGAGGTGCTTCAAGTTAATTGTCTGCTGGATAACAAGGGCTTTCGTGTTCTTGGGGTAGCTTGCCCCAGCCTTGCAATAATTTTGTCCCTGATTGGCTGATTTGGAGAAGTGCCTCTGACTTCGAGAGATTTATCGAATCTTGACCGGATTGCCCCAGATTAACGGACCTTAGGAAATAACGTCTTAGACTAGCCTTCGAGATATTTGATGAATCTCGACCTGGTTTCCCCAGATTAGCTGAATCTTAGGATGGCTGACTCCCCTTATGTGGTCATTTGGCATACCCCTGCTCGACGGAGCTCTGCATCTTATCTCGATCAAATTTTCCACTGTAATATCTCTCGATGTCAAGTGCTTACTCGCAAGTAAAATAATTTGTTTTGCAAAAGATAATATTAATGCAATGCATATGACAGTTTTGAAATCCAAGTCTGTTCACTGGAAAAAAAGTTGTGACATTTAGTGAATGCATCACTTATCAGAATGTCAATATCAATACCAACCTGGTAAGAAGAATCCTTTTTAGGAGTTATTTTCGACGTGATCTTTACCGAAGTATGCTTTCGAAACAAACCTGCTTTAATTAGGACTTTTGAAGGTGGTAACTTGGTCAGGTTCACGGTTTGAAAGAAAGGATATAAGGCTCAAAGTTCTGTTTAACCCACCCACTCTCCTTGATGTTCTTCAATCCTATATTCAGCTAATTTGACACAAGCGCTCACCTCTCAAAGGCTGAATGACAGGAGTGACGGTTCAGGAAGCCACAAGTTTTCGAAGTGACAACCACTCATTTTTCGTCCTTGGTGTCTGAATCACACAACTTCTTTTTTTTTTCATTTTTTTATTTCCCTATTTTGCCTGGACTAACTCTTCTTAGTAGATCTTTTTGGTTTCGAAGTCCAACGGGATGCCCTAATTTTTTGCCTAAGCCACTTATTTTTAA
Source organism: Lathyrus sativus (assembly GCA_963859935.3). Lineage (NCBI taxonomy): Eukaryota > Viridiplantae > Streptophyta > Magnoliopsida > Fabales > Fabaceae > Lathyrus > Lathyrus sativus. The sequence goes on along the minus strand of OZ012739.1, from coordinate 72,861,367 downwards.
GTTATCGACTTAGCGTGCTTCTCCTTTTGTTTCTCTTTTTTTTTGGAACAAATCGTGTGACACTGGCTTGTCCGACTTGTTTGACAAGGTTGCGACTGTCTCACTCCTTGGTTGGTGAGGGATAACCACTGTGATTTTTTAGGTACGACATCTACAGGTGTGATTGATCCTTGAATGGAAACACTCCTTTTGCACTTAGGATGCTTGGTCAAATTAACTGACACCTACCCTGCCCCAGGTTAAGATTGAGGTTTTTTTTCCGTTTTCAGAAAGAGACTCCTACAACTAAGCTCGAAGGGTTGACAAGGGATTATCATCCTTATATCTCCGGTGTTTAGGAATTTGAAACAATGCATGTACATCATCAACAGAGGTTTTATTCAAAAGCATACTACTAGAAGTTCTGCGTCTTTCAATTTCGTCATCCTCCCTCAGATTCCGCTTAAACAAGCGTTAGACATCAATAAAAAGCATTGAGTGAACACAAATGGATTTAATCAAAACATGCATATTCATTTCATTATCATTATCAATCGAAAGCAAACACATTTTACAAATGAAATTTTCACTTAAACAGAAAAGAAACTACAAATGCAAAGAAATGACATGATAAAAAGATTGCTAGCTTCTGGGAACTGGGCTTTCAAATCTGGATTTGCTGCTGGATCAGCCATCTTCAAAATTGCTCGTCGAAGTCAGTCTGATACTCTTCTGAACATCTGCTCTTGGTGAATTCCACCATAACATGAACTGATGAACCCACATGACTGGATGAAGGAGGATTGTTGATCTGAATACCCTGAGGCATGACTGAGAACATGTTGGAGTCAAGCAAAGTCTGAATTTTACTCTTAAGCACCTTACAGTCTTCGGTTGAATGCCCATGTGCCCCAGCATGGTACTCACAACGGGCGTTATCATCAAAACCTGGCGGATACGGAGTAATCTTTGGATTAATCTCCTTCAGCACTATCAATCCACCTTTGATCAGATCTGGCAACATCTGACTATACGACATCGGCAGCTGAGTGAAATGCCTCTCTGGCTTCCTTGGTCTTTGTCGAGCGTGCTGACACGGCTGATGACGGTACGACCGTTGACTCTGGAGGGGAACGGATATCTGATATACAGACCCAACAGGTTGCTAACTTTGAACACTCGAAGTGTCTGAAAACTGAATCTGAGGTACCGAGGACTCCCTTTGTTCAGGTACTTTCATCCTCAGGCTTGGCCTATGAACATGCAATAGTTGTTGGCACAGAGATTCTGAAACCAAAGATTGTAAGATATGCTTCTGACCCAATGACATTTCAGGGGAGAGAATAAGAATATCAACTTCTTTTGCAGCAACTGGAATAAGACCACCCGGTATGCTCATACCGCTCGGCATGAACTCAAATGCTTTTGAATTGATCAAGTCATGAAATTTATGCTTAAAAGCCTTGCATGTCTCCATATTATGCCCTGGTGCCCCATAATGGAAATCACAATGGACACTTGCATCATAGCCTGGTGGTGACTTACCAGCAAATGGAGCCAGAGTCTGTAGTTCAACCAAATGAAGTTGAAGCAAGAGTTGCAACAACTGAGTATAAGTCATAGGGATCCGATCAAAGATTTTGTTGGGCCGCCTCGACCTCTGCGCATACCTCTTACTCTCAGGATTGTCTTGGGAAACAAGAGGTAGCTGCTGACAGAGGAATTCTGGAGCCTCAGGTTGTGCAAAAGATCCTCGAGGCACATCACGCTCTGGGAGAGATTCCACAGGTAAGGGTTGAACGATTATTTCTGCTGCGACTTCAGGCATAAAATTTATGTCCTTCCTTAGGACATTTTTCATGACTTCCATAATCAGGCCCATCTAAGTCTTCAGCTGATGAACTTCTTCCCTTAGCATTTTCTGATTCTGACACAGCGCTTGCATGTCTGCCATGAATTGTCCCATCTGGCTTCAGACTTCCCTCAACTCTGCTTGAATTTGCTCCATAGTCAACTTCTGTCTTCTTTGAAGAGTTAATGTCTTAATTCCGCAGAAGAAAAAAAACCGGATCAGGATAAAAAAAACCCAGCCTCGAACACGTGCTATACAAATGAAATGCGAATTCCATGCAATGCAGTATGAAATGCAACAGACACAGGATCAAGGTCACATCTTGCGAGACAACACAAAGAGATATCTCTCACATCGGGTGGGCAATCTATTGGTTTATAAGAGGGTATCCCAAAGGGTTTTAAACAAAGTCCTATGCACTGACCCTAAAAAATTTTCTATCATAACGACGATTCGTAAGACGGTAATCCCTTCAAAGGATGAACACAGAGTTACGTTTTAGTAAACCTTCAGAATAAGGTTCTACAAAAGGTCCCCAGAGTCACGGACTCCCAGATCGGAAATAAAGATGCCATTACGACTACACGTAAGACATAATCATCCCAAAGGGGTCTCATCTGAGCGGTGGAATTCAAACCAACTCAACGAGTCCTAAGTCTCACAAATCAGAAAGAAACCACCTCCTAATCTTAGTGTATACTAGAAAGCTCGGGTAGAAAGCCTTTATCCTTACAAAACATCCAATAAACCCAATCGGTAAGAGGAACAAAACACAATAAATAAATAAAAGCATATACAACACAAATACGACAAACAAACTAGGCTTGGCTCGCTAGAACCTCCCCAGCAGAGTCGCTAGTTGTTGCTACTCGAAAAATGCAACGACGGGGAGGCGAAGAGATAGACAGAAGAGTCGCCATCGAACTTTATTTATCCCATGAGGGGAAAGGAAAATATCGAGAAAACCTTAAGAAAGAAACGGATAAGATGGTCTCGTGACCAAAGAACGAGTTCGGATGCCGGTTATGCGAAGGGCAGGTATTAACACCCCACGCATCTATTGTACTCGATGGGAACCATTTGTTTGTCAATGTGTGAGGGTATTTGCTTAAGGTTATTGATGTAAATGGGTGTTCCAAAGGATAAAGAGAAAAGGGTTAGAAACTGGGAAAGGAGGGATGACGGGGGAGAAGAGAGAAAGAACAGACTCGGTAGGACTTCCCGGTCCTAGGCCTACGCATTCTCAACAGATATGAGAAAGTCAGAGTCAACATAGTTCATGGAACTACGGGTAATGGGGGGAAATGTGTTCGCCAAGACATCGTCGTCTTGTGCCTACGTATCCTCATCTGGTATGAGAAATTAGAGCAGCTGTAGTTCGGCCTAACTACGGAAAAAGGAAAAAGTGAGCTTGCCAAGGTATCGCCGTCTTGTGCCTACGTATTCTCATCTGGAATGAGAAATCAGAGCAAACGTAGTTCGGGCTAACGGGTAACCGGTGTTTTTGTGGATAATGCTATCGTGCGCATTTTAGCAGTTTAGGTGTATTGTTGCTCGCTCGTTGGAGACTTAGGCGTTACCTGTTTGCGGTAGAACGGACATAACATATCCTTTTTGAAAAGATTATTTTTCGCCATCGAGGCAAGATGTCACATTTGATTTGTGGGAGTTGTTTTTAGGGGCGAAATATGTCATCGGATAGTAACCCCTTGCGGGTAGTACCCAATTCCTTATCTCAAACTTCTGTTATGAAAGGCGTGTCGAATACAAGCATCTTCGTATTGAAAGACGAGTATCGAGACCACACACACTACAATGAGTATCCTGACACTCGGAGAGGAAGAAGTCTACATTTAATCCTCTCTCTTTAATTCAATATAAAGAGAACTTCATTCTCTTATTAAAATGTTTTTGGTATTGAATGGTAAGTGCTTTGCGATAGTGAACCCTACAGTAATGTCAAGCACTCGGGATAGGAGAAGGCCTGCACCTAACCACTCCACGACCATTCATGTTTTGTTGCGAAAAGGGGGTGAAAATGCAAGCGTCTTCGTATTGAAAGATGAGTATCGAGACCACACACACTACAATGAGTATCCTGACACTCGGAGAGGAAGAAGTCTACACTCAATCATCTCTCTTTAGTTCAATACAAAGAGAAATCAATTCCTTTATTGTGAAAAGAAATTTGAAAATGCACTCGGTACGGGACCGAGGTTTTTGGAGAAAAAGATGTGGAGAATACAATCGCGTCTTCGTATTGAAAGACGTGTATCGAGACCACACACACTCCAGTGAGTATCTTGACACTCGGAGAGGAAGAAGTCTACACTCAATCCTCTCTCTTTAGTTCAATATAAAGAGAAATTTCAATCTCTTATTGAAGATGGTTTGACAACGTTGATGAATTGAATTGGGATACAATGTGACGCTAAACTGTCGTAGCTCGACTTATGAGGGAAGTCAAACTATAGGAGATCGCGTGATTGATATTCGTGCTAAGGACAAGATAGAGAAATGATATTGAGAATCATTCTCCGATTTAATCATGTTGCACGAACCAAAAACAGTGGGATCTCGTCTTAACCGCAAACATAATGTCGATTAATGGAATGTAGCCTATCTCAATCCCAAAGTAAAGAAAATGACTCAAATGGTCATTTCCCATAGATTTGAAATCGGGAAGGTTATCAACTCCGATAAATCCGACGCTTACGGATACAAGACTTCATCGATCCAAAAAGTAAAAATAAAATCAGAAGAAAAAGAGATGAGGAGAGAAAAGAGGTGGTCTCGGATCCAATATTATTCATCAATAATTTGACTAATAACGACTTACGGAAGTCTCGTCATAGACCAAAAATGTGACAAATGACATAAAATCGAAAATGAGAAAGAAGAGAGAAAGTCAGTCTTGGATTTATTGTTTCTCATCAATAATTTGACGGATAAATGACAAAGGTCTCTCATTGACCGAAAAGCGACGAAAATAACCAAAGATGGATAAACGTCGAAAATAGAAAGGAGAAGAGAAAAGTCGGTCTCAGATCTACCATTTCTCATCTATAGTTTGATAGAAAAACGATAAAGGTCTCTTCATCGACCAAAAAGGCAAAAATGGAACAAAATGCACAATAGCAAATGAGAAATTAAATCCAACTCTAAAATATAAAATATGAATTCTAAAAGAAGTTAGGAAGAAAATGTTTAGAATATATATATATATATATATATATATATATATATATATATATATATATATATATATATATATATATATATATATATATATATATATATATATATATATATATATATATATATATATATATATATATATATATATATATATATATATATATATATATATATATATATATATATATATATATATATATATATATATATATATATATATATATATATATATATATATATATATATATATATATATATATATATATATATATATATATATATATATATATATATATATATATATATATATATATATATATGAAATATTCTAAAGAAAAGTTAGAACAAAATATATATAAAACTAAAACTAAATTAATATATAAAGTTTATAAATAAAAAAAACTATATACAAAATATATATTACAACCAAAATGTTTATACAAAACTTTAAAAAATAAAAAATAAAGCACAAAAGTAAATAAAAGAAAAAACAGGGGGTGTGAAGGATCATGAACTCGGGCTCAAAGCCCACCACACACACACACTTAAGGAACATGGTTAATGGGCTCAGATCAAAAATGAATTAGACAACTAAAATTAGCAAAAAATAAAATAAAATGAAAATAGCCCAGAATCCTTCACGTCATTTTCACTCAAAAATTCAACGGCTTCTCTCTATTTTTCTCTCTGTTTGAAACCTTTTCTTCTCCATGTTTATCACTTCTCCCTCTCAATACCAACCCGAAAATGTCTCTCTGTTTTGTTCATCAATCTTCGTTTCATTTTTTCTTTCCACTTTCTGTTAACGTTTGGTGTGTGTGTTTGAATGGGTTTGGAAAGTGACGAGTTTGAAGTTTGATATTTGGAATAAAAGGGTTTCTGAGATGGGGTTTTAAGGGTTATTGATTTTTTGGTTGAAGAGGGGGGGGGGGGGGGAGGAAAAGAGGATGCGGATTTGGTGGTTTTGTTCGACTGGGTTTCACGACAGTTTTCGAAGGTGGGTTTTGAGTTGGATTTGGAGTTTTTGGAGAGGTTCATGGGTTTAAGGAGATTGTTGTTGTGTTGGAGATTTGGGATTGGTTTGATTTGGGTTGCAGAAATGGGTTCTTTGTGTGTTGGAATGGGTTTCGTCGGCGGCAAATTTCTGGGCTTGGTGAGTGTTTGGAGTGAAGGTGATTCTATTGAGATTCACGTTTTACAGAGGGAGAAATAAAAGGGCTTTGGTGAGGTGAAGTTTGAATGTTGGTTGTGGGGAGGGTGGCTAACCTAGGGTTTCTGGGAGTGCAGAGTGATGATGAATAGTGCTCTATATATGGGAAATCTGACACGTGGCGCTGTGGTTTAGGCTTGATTAATTGATTAAAATGCTGATAAACAAAAGCTAATGACTAACGTTGACTAAATGACTAATAATTAACTAAAGTCCTAATTTAATATACTCTAATAACTAAATAAATAAAATTAATAATAATAACTAAAGCTAATTAATAATATCTAATAATAAGTTTCTACACTAACACTTAGTTAACTCTAAACATTTAATATTAACACAAATAAAAAACTAAATTCTATATAACTTCTAAATAAAAAAACTAAAAACTGATAAAATGCCATATAAAATTCTGTTCTCTAAATAAATAAAAACTATTTTCTAAAACTATTTTAAAATGAAAAATAATTCTCAAAATTACTAAATTAAATCTAAACAACTTCTATTTCTAAATTAATTAAAAAAAATCTATTTTCTATTAAAACAACTACTCTAAACTATTTTAAAAAATCTAAAAAATAAAAATCTAATTCTAAAATCCTAATAAAATTAATATCTATTTCTAAAAAAACAATATTAAAACATATTTAAACTATTTCCTAAATAATTAGATATGAAGCGAAAAGGGAAATAAAATGCAAAATGCCATGAAAATAGAAATGAAAAACGGGCGAACACCGAAATGCGCCAAATTATCAGCACAGACTAAATCATCAAAAAGAGTACGACTTTCGCTCGATTTCGACATGGAACTTCTCATTTGAACTGGTTTAAATCGCCTGAAACGCGAGCAAAGCGGTTGTAATCCCGATAAGTTCAATCCGACTAATAACATGGGAAGTATGCGAGAAATTATCTACCTAAATGATATGCAGATGGAATGCGAAACAAAAGCCAGTCAAAGTTAGAAAACGGGTGGGCAAATTTTTGGGTACAACAAATATGTCATGGGATCTTTTCGAGTTTAACCACTTAAGTGAAATCAAACTTATTTTATTTACCAAATTTCACAATGAACAAGATGACAATGATCCCAACCTTGGGGAATCCAACTTAATAAATTCCTATATGGGTGGAAATGATCCCAACTTTGGGGAATCTAACTTAATAGTTTCCTATATGGGCGGCAAGGATCCCAACTTTGGGTAGTCCATCTTAATAATTGCCTCTATGGGCGACAAGGATCTCATCTTAGGGGATCCAACATAATAATTGCCTATATGGTCGGCAAGGATCTCATCTTGGGGGATCCATAATAATAATATCCTTTATGGGAGACAAGGATCCTACATTGGGGAATCCAACATTATGATTATCTCTATGGGTGGCAAGGATCCCATCTTGGGGGATCCAGCATTATAATTATTTGTCTCTTATGGACTTGGATTTCCTGCAAAGAATGGCATAAAAAATAAAAATAGATAAATAAGGATGAGATGCCTCATTAAAAACCCTTTCTCCTCTAAAGGCGCAGAGGAAAAAGAGTGCATCCCAACTAATAGTCCGTCCTTACACCGATAAAGTTCCAATACTCGCCTAAAAATGTCAACTAGGTAAATAAGTAATAGAAAACAAAACAATTACATAAATGGATAATAGAAACGAAATAGATGGATCTAGAGGAGAATATGGTGTTTCCCCTTATTTTTAGGCCCTCTCGTCTTGTGCGTAGGCATGACAACGGGGCGAGGCTTGATGATTTTTATCTCCCCCAAACCTAAACCAAAATCTCCAAGCAATCCCCATTCCCTGCCCCAAACCCATCGGGGATGGAAAATTAAAACCCAAACCCGTCCCAAACAGGTTCGAGTATCCCCGCCCCATCACCATCCATTTAGTGAAATCAATTTTTTTAATAGAAATATTTATTTTTCCAATATCAAATTACATTACAAATAATAAAATAAAACAATCTCAACAAATTACATGCATACATTTCAAATATTTTAAATAATAAATACAAATTAGAATATTAAAATATTAACCACATATTTAATATTTTAAATTATCAAAAATAAATAATAAAATACATAATGAAACATATGGGGCAGGTTCGGAGTAGGTACTGGTGTCCCTGTTTCTCGCCCCTCCCTGTATTTTGTGATCGGGGAAAATCCAACCTAAATCCAAACCCAGTCAAAACAAGTTTTCCCCGTCAAATTTGGGGTGAGTTCGGGTGGGTACCCGCGAGTAATGATTATGTTTCCGAGCCTTCTTGTGCGGTCAAATAGGAAGGCTCCTTACTCTCGCCTATCTCTTCGGGCGGCATGATTCCATAGTTGGCCTTTTTTTTTTACCTTTATGCCCTGAAAGTGTGCCCTCTTTAAACTGAGGCTCTATGTGTAACATTTTCCTGCCATTTCGTGGTCTCCTCGGACAGCCCCAACTTGCCCATTGCGGATCGACTATTTCATGCACAAATACAAGGTAGATAAAATGGATCTCAGACGGTTAAAGGTTGGTTGCCCAATAATCATACTATACGAGGAAGTGGTGTCAATGACCATGTATTTAACCTTTATTTCCCTGGCATGGTCTTGCTCTTGGAACGTTATCCTCAAGGGAAGATAAACTTTCACATACACTTATTCTTCTGAGAATCCAACCAACGATCCCTTGAAGAGCTTCAGGTCTTCGGGGTTAAGACGTAATCTTTCGAAGGTATTCCAATAAAATATGTCAACAGAGCTTCCTTGATCCACATAACGCTTTTGATCTCCCATTCTTCGCATTCGACGATGATGACCATATGTTTGTTATTATGAGAATGGACACCAAACACATATTCCTCTGAGAAGAAAATTAGGACTTCTGGTGATTTTGTATCCTTGAACTAAGGGAGGTCTTCCATATTCAGGACTTGACAGTCATATCTTTTGTGGGCGAAGCTGGTCTCTCCGCCCCCAACAAATTCGCTTGCTATGGTATTAAGTGTGTGGTGTGCCTCTGTACTGCCTCTTCTATGGGATGCTTCTTTGGATTTTCTTGGCCCAACACTTCTGGAAAATTATCTCCCATTCGAGTTACGTCATTCTTCCTGGTTGGAGGAGTTTCTATTCACATATTTTTTAAGGTGGCCCTCCTGTTTCAACTTTTCTATTTTCTTCTTTAACTAGTAGCAGTCATCTATATGATGTCCTCTTACCCTGTGGAACATACACCACCTTTCAGGCTCAAATACCATCACATCAGACCTGAGGTGGTGTTTGGAAATTTTAGAGGTGGAGGACCTTGCACCAGATTTGTTCTCAGCGGGTGTTTAGAGGCATGAAACTCCTTGTTGCCTTCCCCACCCTTTTGAACATGGATTTTTTCCTTTACAGGAACGCGTTCCTTGGTGTCGTGGGCCTTTTTTTAACATTACTTTCTTCGCCTTTGATATAGCACTCTGCCCTGGTGACTACCTGTCATACCCTAAATTTGTCTTGCCTTTCTCATTTTTATCTCTGAGGGATCATCTGGCCTTTGGCCATGATCTTCTAGGAATTAAGTCATAAAGTTTTGTGTATGCCCATTGTGACTAACAAGTTTTTGTAGGTGCATTGAATTCAAGGGGAGATGGAATAAGGATGGGGAATTCTCATGGTCACAAGTCAAAGCATGATCCATTATTTTTAAGTCATAATTCAAATGGTTCTATGTCATATTTTAAGTGGGTTTTGGACCTACACTTCAAGTCATTTTCCAAGTATCATTTTGAATTAGATTTGGGCTATGCTTTAAGACCATTTGCAAGACATGGGCCATTTTTAAAAGATTTTGTTTCAAAGTTGGTATTGGACCATTCTTGAAGCTCTTCTTAAATTTGTTCTTGGATCATTTTCAAAGTGGTTTCAAATTGATGTTGAATCAATGTTTAAGACATTTTTTTAAGACACTTTAAGATTGTTTCCGAAGTAGGTTTCAAGTTGATTTCAAATTTGATTTCAAGAGGTTTTATTGGGCTTGGATTCATTATGGCTTTGGACCATGGTTCTTTATTCTCCAAACTTGGGCAAGATGATTGTTTTGGGTCACAATCCTAGTTGTGTTGGCGTCATGGACCCAAGTTTTTAAAACTGTGATCATACATTGTGATAAAAAAAGGTCTCCAATACATAATTTTGTTGAGCCAGAATTGTTCTAAGACATATGCAAAAGTTGATTCATAATTAAGGCATTACAAGGGATATATTACATGTGCAATTACCACAAATGAATGCATATTATTTCAAATCAAAAGAGTGCAAGGTTGTTGCAATATTTGACCATATTTGGTACATAGGAAAATTGTTTAAAGTACATAGAAAAGTTACATGAGATGCAAACCAAGAATTATTCCAAGTGAATTCTAATATCACAAAAAGTGTCAAGTAATACAAAAGTTCTTCCTAAAGCCAAGTCTCCCAAGCCTATCACGAATTCCATTGTCTCCATACCAGTTCTCCCTTGCGACAAATTCCATGACCTGCAGGACAAATTGAATCATCTCAAAAGATTGTCAAGTTGGAATAGAAGGTGAATACCAATTACCCAATACAAGGATGTACTCATCATGTCCAATTTTCCCTTGAGGAATTGATGAAATCTCCAATAAAAGGTGCGAGCAACATGTGAGTCAATGCGCATTTTGGTTCAGCTTTGTACTGGTTCAGAATTGGTTCTATTACAGAATCGATGATATTCTTTAGAAAGTATGGCATGAATTAAAGCTTAGAATCATGAAAGACCAAGAACATGGAGCCTGACAATTTGGCAATATTTTCAAATATGACAACTCCTGAAATGCATTGACAAGCACAAAAGGCTCACTTCTAGCTTTCCACTTTATCAAAGAATTGAAGGCATTATATCTATAGAAAAACACACCATGGGATCCAACAATCAGTTTCTAAAGAATATTGTGAAGCATAATGGAACGGAGAAAGCAAACTTGTTAAATTTTTTTAGGAAAAGTAAGGATATGATGAGTTGTAAAAAATATTGTCAAGACATTGATTAACAAGAAATAAAGTCAAGTTGTTGTATATCTCAGTACAAAATTAAATATTTCCAACATGAATAAACATCATCATTCAAAGAAAATCAAATATTCATGTAAAGTTTTTGTAACTTGGCAAGAAATGAAAATGTCATGAACATGTCTCAGACAACAATCAAACATGCTCAAAGCACAATCAAGACAATTCCTATTTCTTTCCAAAACACACTCAAACATGTTGAGGCAAAGAAGGAAAGGAATTCATCATACAAAAACCACATAACTTGATGGCTATAAAAAGGGCAGTAGCACGCACAAAGGAGGGATGCATTGCAAAGGCAGAAAAATTCACACAAAAAAATCAGAAACAATTCCCGCACTATGAAGTATACAAATCAAAGAAGGAGGACATTTGCAAAGAGCAGCATAGCAGTGAAAAGAACATATATTAACAATATCATTACACACGAAAAAATCATCAAAGAGTCATCACAAAATACATTCACAAAAAAAAATTAACAACAGTAACACGTACACTAGGACAATATGCATCATTACAAAAGGCAACGGGCCGAATGACAACAACAACACACGAAGAAGAAGGTTGCGGAAATAGCGAGAAGTTTACGAACCTGGGAATTGTTAGAACACAGATTGGTTCTTAATATATATCAATGTTTTGATGATAAAATTAATGAAATTTTATATAAGAAAATATTTACTCTAATTTTGTTCAAGTGTTTTTGTTTCAGATATCAAATAAATATTCATCTGAAGACAAATAATTCCTCTGAACATGATTTAAAGCAAAGCTCTGAACAATATAACGCTAAGCTCTAAGCATAGGAAGTGCAACTATAGAAGACTCTGAAACGCTGCAGAAGACTCTGAAGCGCAGCACAGAAAACTCTGAAGCGCCTGCTGAAGAAGACTCTGAGGCACTACCTACAGAAGACTCTGAGCGTAGAGTATAAAGACTCAGAATATTCAGAAGACTCTGAGAACTAAACGCTACAAGTACAGAGGCTCTGAATCAAGTCAACTCTGATCATACATTCACGCTAAGCACTTTGCTGCAAGACTCTGGATAGAGTGACTCTGATAAGAAGAACAAGGAACAACATCAAAGGATCTGATGAAAGATTATTTTCATATATGTTCATTTGAAAGAGAAGTGTTCAAGAAAGAGACATTGCTAAACCCAAGGTCTACCAACGGTACTATTTCTCATTCGTGCATGAAACAGAATTTCAAGCAAAAAGGGAATGTCAAATCAAGACGAAAAGTATTTGTCCTTTATTTCTACATCCTACAGTATTTTCTTCTATACACTATTGAGAAAGTGGTGTATATAAAAAAGTCTTCATCAACACTTCAACTACAACAATTCACAACAATTTGCTACAACATTTTGAAAGAAAGAATTCAAAGAAGCAATCAAAGAAAACATTCAAACAACTTTCTACATAAAACGCTAAGTTTTATTTGTTCTTCATTTGTGTAAAAATCATAGTTGTGATAATAGCTTTTTAGAAGCAACTTAAACACCTTTGTAATTTACTCTTATAAAAGTTCCTTGATAGACCAACTTGTGGTCAGAATTCTTGAGAAGACTAAGACAGTTGTCTTAGTGGAAATCACTGTAATCAAGTTTTGATTTAGTGGATTAAGTCCTCTTTTGAGAGAGGCGAAATCACCTTGGTCGGGTGGACTGGAGTAGTTTGAGTTCAAACGAATTAGAATAAAAATAACTTGTTATTTTCTATTGTCATATTTGTTTGAAAATCCCTTATTCAATCCCCCCCCCCCCTTCTAAGTGTTTTCCTACCTTCAGTTGGTATCAAAGCTCCGACTCTGAAAGTGCTATCACTTAACAGTGACAGAGAAAGATCCAGTTGGAAAACTCTTGATCTATTATTCTTGATATTATGGCTGAAGCTTCAACTTCAACTTCATACAACAAATATGATGATAAAGATAGAATCAGCACAAAGCCTCCAATGTTTGATGGAGAAAAATTTGATTATTGAAAGGATAGAATAGAAAGTTACTTTCTAGGCTATGATGTTGATCTATGGGATTTGGTCATTGATGGATACATTCACCCCACTGATGGTGAGGGCAAAAAGATTGATAGAAAGTCAATGACTGATCAACAGAAGAGAGATTTCAGAAATCATCACAAAGCTAGAATCATTCTGTTAAATGCTATATCTCATACTGAGTATGAGAAAATCACAAATAGAGAAACATCATTTGACATGTTTGAGTCATTAAAGATGACACATGAAGGAAACTCTCAAGTGAAGGAGACAAAGGCTATTGCCATTATCCAGAAGTATGAAGCCTTCAAGATGAAGGATGAAGAATCTGTGGAAACCATGTTTTCAAGATTCCAGATTCTGACAGCTGGTTTGAAGGTCCTTGACAAAGGATACTCCACTTCTGATCATGTGAAGAAGATCATCAGAAGTCTGCCAAAGAAGTGGAGACCCATGATCACAACGCTGAAGCTATCAAAGGATCTCAACAAAATCACTCTGGAGGAACTCATCAGTTCCTTAAGGAGTCATGAGATAGAGCTGGAAGAAGACGAGCCTCAGAAGAAAGGTAGGTTTATTACTTTGAAATCTAATAAAAAAATATGACACGAAAGCTTTTCAGGTACTTGAGGAAAGCTCTGGAGAATCTTCTTCAGATGAAGATGAACTGTCTCTGCTTTCCAGAAGGATAAATCAACTCTGGAAGCATATGTAAAAGAAGTTCAGAAACTTCAAAAGACCAGAGCAACATGGAGAATCGTCTGGACACAAAAGACTTGGCAAGAAAGAAATTGTGTGCTTTGAGTGCAAGGAGCCAGGACACTACAAAAGTGAATGTCCCAAACTTCAAAAGGAGAAACCCAGAAAGAAGTTTGAGAAAAAGAAGAAATTCCTGATGGCCACATGGGATGACTCAGATGACTCTGAAGCCTTCTTAGAGTCAGAGGACGAATGTGCAAATGTTGCTCTGATGGCTGACACAAAAGACCATGAAGAAACATCTGAATCTGGATCATAACCAGATTCAGAAGAGGTATTTTCTGAACTAACCAAAGGTGAGCTAGTTTAAAGCTTATCTGAGATGGTTGAAAACTACAGTTAAATTAGACTCAAATACAAGAAGCTTAAGAGCTATCTTGCATCTGAAACTGATCAGATGAATTCAGAAATTGCTGAGTTTAAAGCAAAAAATCTTCAAATAAAAACTAATTTAAAAAAAGCTCAACAAATATCTAATTCAGATACTACGTCTTGCTCCAAAAACATTTTAGAAGAGTATGACTATAGTTTTCAGAAGTTCCTGTCCAGAGGCCTAGATAGAAGCAAAATGGCTTCCATGATCTATGGTGTTAGCAGGAATAACAGAAAAGGTGTTGGATATGAATCATCCTCAGGGAAGGATTTAAATCCAAAACCTGTTGATAAGCTGATCATCAACTACACTCCTCTGTACACTCATTTTAAATATGGTCACTTAAATGACATAGAGCACACACGCACAAATCAGATTACTAAAAGCTTTATTAAACCAAAACCTCATCAGAACAGAAAAGTTTTTAAGGAAAAGAAGTTCAGGCAGAACTTCAGACCAACTAACCCCAGAGGACCCAAAAAGGTATGGGTACCTAAGGATAAAATAATATATGTTGCAGATGTCCTTAGCAGCAAAGTCAAGACAGCAATCATGGTACCTGGACTCTGCCTGCTCACGACACATGACGAGAAGAAGGTCTATGTTACAAAGCCTAGAACTTAGATCTGGAGGAGACGTGAAGTTTGGAGGAAACTAAAAGGGAAAAATCATTGGCTCTAGAACAATTGGTAATGGTAACCTCCTTTCTATCTCTAATGTTCTGCTTGTTGAAGGATTAACACATAATCTATTGTCCATAAGTCAATTAAGTGACAATGGTTATGATATAATCCTTAATCAAAAATGTTGTAAAGTTGTTAGTCAAAAAGATGGTTCAATCCTCTTTAATGGGAAAAGGAAGAACAACATTTATAAAATAAATCTTTCAGAACTGAAAAACCAAAATGTAAAATGCCTTATGTCTGTTAATGACGAGCAATGGGTCTGGCATAAAAGATTGGGTCATGTTAGCATGAGACGTATATCTCAGATTAACAAGCTCAATCTGGTCAGAGGACTTCCTAAGTTGAAGTTCAAATCAGATGCTCTTTGTGAAGCATGTCAGAAAGGAAAATTTTCAAAATCTTCTTTCAAATCTAAAAATGTTGTTTCTACCTCTAGACCATCAGAGCTGTTTCATATTGATCTGTTTGGACCAGTGAAAACTGCATCCATCAGAGGCAAGAAGTATGGATTAGTCATAGTTGATGACTACAACAGATGGACATGGGTAAAATTCCTGAAACACAAGGATGAGTCACATTCTATATTCTTTGACTTCTGCAATTAAGTCCAAACTGAAAAGAATTTTAATATTATCAAAGTCAGAAGTGATCATGGTGGTGAATTTGAAAATAAATATTTTGAAAAATATTTTAAAGAAAATGGCATTGCACATGATTTCTCTTATCCTAAAACTCCTCAACAGAATGGAGTTGTAGAACAAAAGAATAGAACATTTCAAGAAATGGCCAGAATCATGATCAACGAGACTAATATGGCAAAACATTTTTGGGCAGAGGCAATTAATACAACATGTTATATTCAGAACAGAGTGTCTGTAAGACCTCTTCTGGAGAAGACTCCTTATGAATTGTGGAGGAATAGAAAGCCTAACATTTCTTATTTCCATCCTTTTGGATGTGTTTTTTTTATTTTGAATACTAAGGATAATCTGAACAAGTTTGACTCTAAAGCACAGAAGTGTTTTATGATTGGATATTCTGAACGCTCAAAAGGCTACAGAGTATACAATACTGAGACACAGATTATGGAGGAATCAGTTCATGTCAGATTTGATGATAATCTTGGCAATCAAAAGCCAAAGCAAAAGAGGCATCAGTTCATGTCAGAGGCAGATAGAGTTAAAGCAAAAGAACCAGAAGCTACTTCAGATGTTATTCCCTTAGCTGCTCAGCTGGACAATTTAACCATTTCTGAAGAAACCCCTCTGAAAGGATCCTCCAGAATCAAAGCTTCTCACCCAGAGGAAATGATTATTGGAAAGAACGATGATCCCATCAGAACAAGATCCTTTCTAAAATCATTTGGAACATCATTGTTTGGTTTAGTATCACTTATTGAACCTACCTCTATGGATGAAGCTCTGCCAGACAATGATTGGATACTTTCTATGCAAGAGGAGCTTAATCAATTCACATGGAATGATGTTTGGGATCTGGTTCCAAGACCAAAAGGATTTAATATCATTGGAACGAAATGGGTTTACAAAAACAAGCTGAATGAAGAAGGAGAAGTCACCAGAAACAAAGCAAGACTGGTTGCTCAAGGCTACAGTCAACAAGAAGGTATAGATTACACAGAGACATATGCTCTTGTGGCAAGGTTAGAATCTATTCGTTTACTTATTTCTTTTGCTGCACAGAATAACATCACTTTGTATCAGATGGGTGTTAAAAGTGCTTTCTTAAATGGCTTAATTGAAGAAGAAGTTTATGTTCATCAACCCCCTGGTTTTGAAAATGAAAAATTTCCAGAACATGTTTTTAAACTAAAAAAATCATTCTATGGCTCAAAACAAGCTCCCAGAGCTTGGTATGAAAGGCTGAGTAATTTCCTTCTGGAAAATAATTTTATCAGAGGAAAGGTTGATACAACTCTATTTCATAAATCAATTAAGAAAGACACTTTAATCTGTCAGATTTATGTAGATGACATTATTTTTGGAACAACAAATATTACGCTTGGAAAAGAGTTTGCTCAATCTATGCAGGCAGAATTTGAAATGAGCATGATGGGAGAACTCAGATTCTTTCTGGGAATTCAAGTAAATCAAACTCCAGAAGGAACTTACATACATCAGACAAAGTATGTGAAGGAGCTTCTGAAGAAGTTCAACATGACAGAGACCAAGTCAGCAAAGACTCCAATGCATCCAACAAGCACTCTGGAAAAAGAAGAGGTTAGTAAAAAGGTAGATCAGAAGCTCTACAGAGGTATGATTGGTTCTCTTCTGTACTTGACTGCTTCTAGGCCTGATATTATTTTCAGTGTTTGTCTGTGTGCTAAAGTCCAATCAGATCCTAGAGAATCCCACTTAACAGCTGTTAAGAGGATTCTAAGGTATCTGGAAGGTACTACTAATGTGGGTTTGTGTTATAGAAGATCTGATGATTTTAAATTAGTTGGCTTCTGTGATGCTGATTATGCTGGAGACAGAGTTGAATGCAAAAGTACTTCTGGAAGCTGCAAGTTTCAGGGAGGCAATCTAATCTCATTGTACAGCAAGAAGCAACCCACAATAGCACTCTCAACTACAGAAGCAGAATATATTGCTGCTGCTGGTTGTAGTACACAGATGCTCTGGATGAAGAGTCAGCTAGAAGATTATCAAATATATGAGAGTAACATTTCTATCTTCTGTGATAACACTTCTGCTATTTGCCTCTCTAAAAACCCTATTTTACATTCTAAGGAAAAGCATATAGAAATTAAGCATCATTTCATCAGAGACTATATTCAGAAGGGAATTTTAAGCTTAAATTTTGTTGATACAGACCATCAATGGGCTGACATGTTTACAAAACCCCTTGCTGAAGATAAGTTTAAATTTATTCTAAAGAATATTAGTATGGATTTTTGTCCAGAATAAAACTATTATTCAGAAGCAAATTTATTCAGATGAAAAATGATTAATGTCTATATTTTGAAGTGTTGCATCTGTAATTTCATTTGTTACCTTATTTATTTTTTGTGTAACTTTGAACTAACAAGCTTCAGAAGATTTGAGCGTTGTTTAACGTTTCATATTCTAAAGAGCTTCAGAGGCAAAACAACATCAAACACGTGTCACATGAAATCTGAAAAGGTGGAGTGTACAAAATGAGACGCCATTTGAGGTACTGTTTGAATTATTACTATTCTAGTCCCCCCCCCCCCCCACTTTTGTCAAATCTCATTAAATGCTGAAATCATTTTTATTTCTTAATTAATGTGATTAACTTCTAAGTGTTGGTTGTGTTTGTTTATGCCCTAATTTTTTTTCTCTATATATTCCACAATCACACACGATTTCACACTTTCACTCTCTCTCACATTTTTATGCATTTTGGCCTTCTCCATTGCTTTAATCTCTTTTCTGCTAAATCTAAAAGAAGACCAGTTAATCTCAAAAGTTCGTCAATGGCAACTTCATCTTCTTCATCTCAAAAATTAGAATCAACAATGGCTGGACCATCATCATCTGAAAAGGGAAATGAAACCTACAAAGCACCAGAACGAACTTTTCTAACACCAGTGGATGACCTAGAAGTTCTTTGTGAATTCATGGTGAACTTTGAATGCATGGCGAAGAACGGTTTTGTTCTTTGTTCTACTGTATTGTCTCAAGGCTAGGTAAAGTATTTTGATAAGCTGTTTGGTCCAGTTTATCATCACTTGGTTAAAGAATTCTGGATTCATGCAAAGGTGTGCCCCAAGTTCATAATTTCATATGTTTTGGGTAAGAAAATCATCATCACTGAGGATTTGATTAGAAAGCTGATTGGGTATGAAGAAGTGAATGGTGTTACACATCTTTCTGCAGGAAGGGTAGATATGGATGTAGTCCACAAAGAAGTTTTCTCTTCTGGGCAACCTTCAAGTAAAATCAAGGATCTGAAGTTGCATTATAAAATCTGGGCAAAAATCTTTCTGGGATGTATTCATCATAGAAAATCAACCAACTCTTCAGATTGCATCAACGCAGAACAACTGTACTTTCTGTATTGTTTGGGAAACAATATTAAGGTGGGTTTGCCACATTTGTTATTTTCTCATCTGTGGAACCATGTCAAGATGTCTAGAGAAGAGATCAGAACAAAGCATCAGAAGATCAGAAATTGGATCCCAATGGGAAGATTAATTTATGATATTCTTACAGAAAATGGTTTAGTTGCACATCTGACAAAGGCAGGTCAGACAGAAGAATTGGAAACCACTCTGGGAAAGCCTCTGGATGGGAAAAGTTTGCAAAGGATGAGGCTGGTGGAGGAACTTCAATCTGAACCAGTCAAGATTGACTTTGCTGCTGTGCACAGAAGAAGAGTTCCAGTGGAGGACTTTTCACTATTTACTGCTGAGGAGCCCAAGGAAGCTATGCTCTTCTATATTGAATCATGTCTGGCAGATGGAACTCCCCTACCAGCAGATTTGATAA
Source organism: Lathyrus sativus (assembly GCA_963859935.3). Taxonomy (NCBI): domain Eukaryota; kingdom Viridiplantae; phylum Streptophyta; class Magnoliopsida; order Fabales; family Fabaceae; genus Lathyrus; species Lathyrus sativus. Next base: position 72,841,776 of record OZ012739.1, on the reverse strand, counting down.
AGAGAGCATCTGAACCTGCTCCAGAAATAATTGAGAAGAGAAGGAAGAAGAGAAAGATTTTAGAAGAAGGTTCTGCACGCCCCAAAAGGAAGGCCTCTGAAGATGGTTCTTCTGTGAAGGTTAAGCGTCTTAAGAAATCAGGTAACACTTCTTCTATTCCTGTTCTAGAAACTACAACAGAAATTCCTACATCTGAACCCTCTCCTCCTCCCTATGACCCAATTCCTACTCCTTCTCCTCCTCACACATGTTCTCAACATTTTTCTTCTGAACATGTTCATGACTCTGAACCGCAACCTCAACCATCTGAACCACAAACATCACTTCCCCCTGAACCATAAATACCACAACCATCTGAACCACAAATATCTAAATCTCAACCTTCTGAACCACAACCAGATGAACCAAACCATTCTGATCCTAACCCCTCTGACCCTGATCATGACATTCTTGATATACAACCTCTCATAACAGTACACCCTATATCATCTGGATCATCTGATTCGTCAGATTTCTCTAATTCATCTGACTCTGACCTTTTAGATGTTCCCTCACCAACACATTACTCCCCAAACCCTCCTGATGATATTCCTACTCCCATTCCCACTCCTACTCAGATTCCCTCTCCTACTCCAATTTCCATCCCTACTTCCCTTACCATTCTTACTCCCCTACCTCCTCTTTCCTCAGAACAACCCTCATCTTCTGAACCTACACCTTCTGTTAACCCTAAGGAAACCTTCTTAGAGGCTCTCCTTAAACCCACACCTAGATCAGATGTTGGGAAACTATTATATGGTTTTGAAACAGAAATGCAGATGTGGCTGTCTGTTGTTAGGGAAAAATGCATGAATAGAGTGAATCCTCGTGATTCTGAAGTATTTTGGACTACTTTCGGAAGAAGGTTCAACTCTGTGACTGAGAACCTTCAAGCTGCTTGTTCTACAGATGCTCAAGTGAATTTTTCTGAAGCTGTAAAATTTGCTCTTCTGGGTGTAAGCAGAACTCCTACTCAGTTTCTGGAAAATACACCTGAAAAAGTTGTCAGTTCAGCATTTAAGAAACTGATGCACTTCAGATTAGTATAATTCCTCAGTCTGAAGAAACCTTCACAGAAGCTGCTCTCTCTGAAGAGACTCCTACATCTGATGAGCCTTCTGATATGGATTTAGATCCAGCATCTGCTTCAGTGGTCATTCCAGAATCAACAGGTTTGAAGACAGAATCTGAAGAAGTTAAAGTTTCTGAAGACGTGAAAGAAAAGCTTGCTCAGCAAGAGGTTGCAACTTCTGAGATTAAAACCTGGATGGTCAAGCAAGAGAAGACAACAGAAGAGATGAAGACTTGGATGGCCAAGCAAGATGAATCTACTTCTGAGATAAAGACTTGGATGGCAAAGCAGGAAGCACAAACTTCTGAGATAACTGAGCTTCTGAAGATTATAGCCTCTCGTCCTTCTTAGTTGTTTTTCTTGTCTATGCACATCTATGTTTTTTTACTTGTTTCTGTCATCTTCTGAATGAATACATCTGATTGCTTTTGTCTGATTATCTGTTATACTTGTTTTCTTGCTCTGGTTTTTTTTGCCTTAAATGATTTTTTAAATCACTTTTTGATATGACAAAAAGGGGGAGAAATGGAAATTTTGATTATTCATATAAACAGATACCAAATGGTAACTCATACATGATAAAATACAACTAATGTTGAATTAAGTGTTTCAGAGCTAAAGACTTCTCATCTGATAAAGTCCTTAGAAGTAACTCTGAACAAGGTTTGAGAAAGTCTACAAAGCTAAACTTTGAGAAAATCTACAAAGCTAACTCTGACTCTGGAAAGAATACTAATGCTGAAACGGAAGTATTTATATTTTTCTAAGTATTCATTTCAGGGGGAGATTCATAATCTCAGGGGGAGATATATATTTTTTTTCTTGTTTTTGAACAAAAATTCGTATAGTTTTTGTCATCATCAAAAAGGGGGAGATTGTTAGAACACAGATTGGTTCTTAATATATCTCAATATTTTGATGATAACATTAATGCAATTTTATATAAGAAACTATATACTCTAATTTTGTTCAAGTGTTTTTGTTTCAGATATCAAATAAATATTCATCTGAAGACAAAGAATTCCTCTAAACATGATTTAAAGCAAAGCTCTGAACAATATAACGCTAAGCTCTGAGCGTAGGAAGTGCAACTGCAAAAGACTCTGAAATGCTGCAGAAGACTCTGAAGCGCAGCATAGAAAACTCTGAAGCGCTTGCTGAAGAAGACTCTGAAGTAGAAGACTCTGAGGCACTACCTACAAAAGACTCTGAGCGCAAAGTATAAAGACTCAGAATATTCAGAAGACTCTGAGAACTAAACGCTGCAAGTACAGAGGCTCTGAATCAAGTCAACTCTGATCATACATTCACGCTAAGCACTTTGCTACAAAACTCTGGATAGAGTGACTCTGATAAGAAGAACAAGGAACAACATCAGAGGATCTGATGAAAGATTATTTTTATATATGTTCATTTGAAAAAGAAGTGTTCAAGAAAGAGACGTTGCTAAACCCAAGGTCTACCAACGGTACTATTTCTCATTCGTGCATGACACAGGATTTCAGGAAAAAAGGGAATGTCAAATCAAGACGAAAAGTATTTGTCCTTTATTTCTACATCCTACAGTATTTTCTTCTATACACTATTGAGAAAGTGGTGTATATAAAGAAGTCTTCATCAACACTTCAACTATAACAATTCACAACAATTTGCTACAACATTTTGAAAGAAAGAATTCAAAGAAGCAATCAAAGAAAACATTCAAACAACTTTCTACATAAAACACTAAGTTTTATTTGTTCTTCATTTGTGTAAAAATCACAGTTGTGATAATAGCTTTTTAGAAGCAACTGAAACACCTTTGTAATTTACTCTTGTAAAAGTTCCTTGAGAGACCAAGTTCTGGTCAGAATTCTTGAGAAGACTAAGACAGTTGTTTAGTGGAAATCACTGTAATCATGTTTTGGTTTAGTGGATTAAGTCCTCATTTGAGAGAGGCAAAATCACCTTGGCCGAGTGGACTGGAGTAGTTTGAGTTCAAACGAACCAGGATAAAAATAACTTGTTATTTTCTATTGTCATATTTGTTTGAAAACCCCTTATTCAACCCCCCCTTCTACGTGTTTTCCTACCTCTAGGAATGAAGAGGAAAGCGTGCCACACTCGAATCAATTCCTCTCTGGCACGTTAATTTGCTAACCTGCATGCCACCGTTGAATCTCCTACTTCCGATCACACTCATTATCGTAAGTAATGTTTCGCTTTCTCCTTGTGGATCTATAATTGATGATGATAGTTGTGTCGTTGTTCTGTTTTATATGAACTTCATTCAAAATTGAGATAAAAATGGTGGTTCGTGAGAGGAAAAAGAGGCACGGTCGAAGGTGAGGGAAGCTTCAAATTGAGAAAGAGAAAATTGCATAGCACCACCGCTGCCAATGTCGGCCAGTAGGCCATGGCGCGGTAGTTGCTACATCATCACCGGTGACACATGCGCAAGAAAAAGATGGAAAGGAGACGGTGTGTGTGCCCGCACGTGCGAGAGAGATAGATGATAGTTGAGGGTGGGTTGCATATGAAGAAGAGAGAAATTAAAGGAACTACTTTTGCTGATACCTTTTTTTTTTCTTTTTATAAGGTTAGTGTTGTTGGGTCGGGTTTAAAGAAAGGGGATCGACCCAATGTCTTTTTTTTTAATATCTATGGTGTTTTTTTTTGTTGCTAATGAGAAATGGGCTTATTGTTGTAAGCCCATAATCTTGATTTTGTTTTCTTAAAGAAACACCCTTTTTTTTGCACCTTATATTTTGATTATTAATTAGTTTTAATTTTAGATTTAAATTTTGATATTAGCTTTGGCGTTAATTTTTGTGATTAATTTTTGATAGAGAATTTGTGACTAGGTTCGTGATTAACGTCTGATTAAATGTATGATTATTCTGCAATTTAAATTAGTGGATAATTCATGACTTAAGTTTGCAATTAGATCCTCATTTTAGAATTATGAAGAGGTGAGCAGTTTTCTTAAATATGTATATGTTCGTGATTTATGTCATTGTTTTTTGGGTACATGTGCTTGATAATTGCTCTTGATACTTATGTTATTGGTTGCTTATTTCTAATTTTCATGATCCCTTAGGATATCTCGATTTAAATTAATTAATTTGAATTAAGATTAGACTTTAGATCAAATATGTTGCATGATAACATTAGCGTACTCTTCCCATTTATCTTAATCCTAGGTCATAGAATTGGGCTAGTTTCCTTTCCGCTTAAAACTAAAATATTTCTTCTTAAAAATACAAAAAAAAAGTATCTGTACTTAAATACGATATATCTCATCATACTAAAATACTTTTGTTAAAAATATAAGGGAGGGATTTGAGTCTTCAAAACTTTTCCTCAATTGTTTGGGTCCAGGATGTCTTTCTCGTGTTCAAACAACTATTTCTTTAAAATACTTAATCATATCTTTACATTATTTCCCTAAAGAGGAATTAAGAGGGGTGTGGAGTCTTTCATTCTTCTCTTTCAATTGTTTGGGTGCGAGATGTCTTTCTCGTGTTCGAACAGTTGACATCTATAAAAACACATCAAACTTAATTACCCTCCCCCGTGCGATCAAACACTTTTTCTTAAAAACAACATTATTTAGTCCCTTCTATCGTGCATATAAACTAGTGCTTCAGCCCTCCTGGTGAGCAGACAAGCCAACGTTTAGTGGTTAGAATGCAATCTAAACACTTGTTCATTAAAAGACACAAACCAACAACCTGTAGCCCAAACTACGAACGCTCTGATTTCTTTCTCCTATTGAGAATACGTAGGTACAAAGATCATATTACTTGGCGAGCCCACTAACAACTAACCAACCTTTTCTCTTGTCCCAAGTGCGATCAGTACCTTTTTTAATAAATTGTAGTACGAATTACGATTGCTCTGTCTTTCCAATTGCATAAGAGAATACGTAGGCACAAGGGACCCAATCCTTGGCAAGCACCCTAATAATAAAACCAACTATTTTTTTCTAGTTAAAACCTTTAACAAATCTTTTTCCTTTTATTATTAAAAGAAGACAAATAAGCATAGTTGATACTCAAAATCACTAATTAGGCTAAGAGGTTTCTGTTGAGTACAACGAATATGGTTGCGATGACCATTTTCCATTTTAAAAAAGTTTTCTCGATATTTTTCTATTCCTTCATTGGAATAAATTAAAATTCAGTGGCGACTCTATTCAAACAACTTTCTTCGCGTCCTTCGTAAGGATCATATTTTTCGAGGTACGACACTACCTCGACTGGTGTGAGCGCTGGATTTTGGGCGAGAAATTCATTAAAGTGTCCCGCTTTGGGTCCATTTTGGAATGTCTCCACATAAATTTCTTGGTTCAGAGGGACAACCTTGATGTTGGCCTCATTGAAGCAGGTGGGATAGTTCCTTAACGTTTCTGATGGACCCCGACAGATGTTGGACATGCTCATGGTGAACATCTTCCTGTGGTGACTGGCTGCAAGATGGCGTACTAACTTTCTCACCAACTCCTGATAGTTGTTAATAGAGGCACGGGGAAGGCCCATGTACCATCTGAGGGTGACCTCCTGTTGGCACCACCTGATGTTTTGGACATCGTCTCCCAACATTCTATTGTGGCGTCATAGTCCGCCCATGTATAAATATATATATATATATATATATATATATATATATATATATATATATATATATATATATATATATATATATATATATATATATATATATATATATATATATATATATATATATATATATATATATATGTATGTATGTATGTATGTATGTATGTATGTATGTATGTATGTATGTATGTATGTATGTATGTATGTATGTATGTATGTATGTATGTATGTATGTATGTATGTATGTATCTATCTATCTATCTATCTATCTATCTATCTATCTATCTATCTATCTATATATATATATATATATATATATATATATATATATATATATATATATATATATATATATATATATATATATATATATATATATATATATATATATATATATATATATATATATATATATATATATATATATATATATATATATATATATATATATATATATATATATATATATATATATATATATATATATATATATATATATATATGATCTGACCTGACCAGAAGGGGATCACTGACTGGCCGCGCCCTGCTGGATTTATGCTTGTTCAACGGTGTATGGAAGGAGATGAGGGGTGTACCTGCAAGACACTCTGATGCCAAAGTAAGAAGTTGGACAGAAACCAAGCATGCATATGAGAAATACAAAGAAGAAAGGAGGAGAAGAAATGCATAAAAAGAAATCATACAAAAGGAGATATCACACAAACAATGCAAACATGTAACATATGGAAACCCTAAATGGAAGCAACAAAGGAAACACACAAATGAACAAGCAATGAACAAGCAATGAACATAATTTTGACCTAAAAATAAGCATACAGCAAGCTCAACATGTCTATTATGTGAAACAAAAGGAGTTGAGAGCTTAATAGATCCACAAAGGTCATTTCCAACTCAAACTAGGTCATGCACTTGTATGAACCTCCCTTGGAGGTAACTTGACTTGCAAGTTACCTCAAAATTAGAAAAATAGTTCAAAAATTACCAAATAAAAATCACAAGGTACCTAAACATGTTGGCAAACAGAGGCAAAAACATCAAGGCAATATTCCCTCCAAGCACCATCAAAAGAAAATAATCCTCAAGATATACCACTTTGAAATGGGAGAATCGAGGGTCAAAAGAAAAGCAACCAAAGTCAACCCTAAAGTCAACAAAACAGGGGGAAAATGGTCCTCAAAATTTAATCAACTCATCATGGATATGAGGATTAAATTTTAGTCATTGAATCAAAAGGAAATGAGAGAAACAAAATCAAGAACCAAACAAGTCAAAAATTAGGTCAAACAAAACATCTCCAATTAATAATTCCTTTTTTAAATAAAAAATAAAAATTCTAAAAATAAAAGGACATTTCAAATTGTCCATAAAATATTTTTGGGGAATTTTACTAATTGGAGAACTATTTTAATTTGAATTAATTCTCAACCGTTGCAAAACAAAAATAGAAAAGAAAATAAAACTAAAATGGAAAAAGCATGGTTCAAATAGCAACTAAAACATGTTGAAAAACCATATGGGCTCAAAAAGGGGGTGAGGATAGCAACCAGAGGCCCAGGTCAAAACGTGCTAAATTCAGGCGGATCTAGTGTGGCTGGTCAACGCATCCCTATGGTGGAATGCGCTCAGGGCTGTTGGATCAATCAGTAATCCTATCAAAAGATCACAATCCAACACGTGGCCAGGCAAGGACATTAATTGAAACGCAACACTTTGTGTGTATTGTGTGAGGTATGGTCAAGCATGGTACACGATGAGTCTTAATCATGCACGTAGGATGGAAAGGTATGCAGATCCAAGGATTCACAGCATTACACGTAATCATCTTCAACATTTGAAAGAGGAAACAGAGGGAAAAGTGCAGGCGGTGGCCGGAGAGATCTCCGATCATCCTCTTCGGCCAGTATGAACAGTGGTGATCATAAAAAATTCATGAAACTTGCAATTAAACATACCAATCAAATCCTCATGCTACATACATCAATAATCCATGGTTCATTTTCAATTTCAGTCCCAGAATAAGCCAGATCGAACACAACAAGTTTAGAGCTCAAATCACAAATGTTCACCAATGCCAGTCAATTTTAATTATAATTGATCTACATAGTTCCTAGGTCTCAATGATGCAAAAATGGCAAGCAAATGGACAGTAAATAGAGAGGAAAGTTGAATTGAAGATACCTAGTGGAGAGCTTCCACTGAGCCTTCAACTCTTGATGGAACTTGATGGAAACGAACCAGAATCATTCCTTGATCTTCCTTAAAGCTTTTGATTTGCTCAATTTAGCTTGAAATGGTGTGAATCTGAGAATTCGTATTTTACTTTTTCTTCACTTTTTCCAAACGTGTTCTTGAGCAATTCTCATCCAAATTCTGTTCTGAGACTTTGTACATGATGGAAATCTTATATATGATGGATAATGATGGAAAGGAAGCCCAATGGAAGCCTATACAACCCAATTGCAAATCCAAGATTTTGAGTTTTCAAGCTTGACCATGTGCACGAATTTTGCTCAAAAATGCTCTCAAACTTGCTCAAATCAGTTGCTTGGAGTATAGGGAATCTCAATGGCTAGGATTGGCTCCTTGTTTGATCTTAATGGTGAGTGTAGCATGTGTACCTTCATGATGAAGCAAACATGAAATTGGCATACCAAAAATCATCAAGCTCAAATTCTGAAAATGCCATTGTGTTTAGAATGTGTTTTTCACTTAAAAATGCATCAACTTGCACAAAATTGGTCCAATATGAATTAATTTGATTTTCTCCTTTTAATGCATTTTCCATGAATTTTCTTCATCCAATCTTCCTTCTAAGCCAAATCAAAGGTCCCTTGATGTTTGGTTGAGCAAATGATCCCATTTTGAGCAAATTTCATGTTGGAAATATTTTCATTTGAAGTGAGCAAAGTGGCGAAATGGACCCATAATGAAAATGACCTGTAATCTTACTTTCCCAAAATACCCTTGACTTGAAAGCCTCATAACTTGAGTTCTACAAATTAGATGAAGGACTTCTAGTACTCTTTGGAAATCTAAGATCATGAGGAACAACTTTCATGTTTTGGTCAAGGTGAGGAGAAACATCCTTCTAGGTCAAAAATGGCTTGGAAGTTGGTTGACTTTTGTTGACCAAAATCACATTCATCTAAGGACCTGTAACTTGTCAGCATCATAACTTGAGTTCTAGAAATTAGATGAATGACTTCTAATACTCAAAAGAAAGCTAGAAACATGCCCTACAAGTTTCATGTTGGGGTCAAGATGAGATGAGACTTCTATCTTGAGATAGGTGGTCTTGAAGTTGGGCACTAAACAAGGGATTTTACACTGAGAACCCTAATTTAACAACTTCTCACACTCTTGAGTCTTCTTGAATTGATCTTGAAATTATACATTAGACATATCAACACAAAATCCCATGACCAAAGAAACTTAGAATTTAGTTTTAATCTCCCTCAATTTCACAGTTGACTGAGGGTTGACCAGATGAAAACCCTAGGTGCAACGCCTTTGACTGTGGCTTCTTCCACATGACACAACAACTTGAACAAGCTCAAACATGGCTCTCAAAGAACTCAATGAGCTTTCTCAACATCTCATATCCATAATCATGGATTCACAACCCTCTGATGATCTTTAACTAGCCTCCAAGTTAGGAGCTAACCCACATACATCCATCAACTCTCTCAAAGAGCAATGACCACTTCTTGATGACTTTGATGACCATTCATACTTGAGTAAAACCCTTTGCTTAGGCTCACACTCTGGGTAACCTCCTCTTGCTAGGCACACCTTCTTGATCCCCTGCTAAATGAATAATGATATGCAATGCAAATGCTAGAACAATGTAAAGAAACAAAAGCGAGCTAAAGAAAAAGGTTGGGAAAATTTTGGGGTGCAACAGCCGCCCATTCTCCACTTTTCGCCTTCTTGCTTCCAACCACTAGGATCTGCCGCTCTGCTTCTGCCTGATATCTCCGTCGTGACAGCCGCCGAGTATTCCGCCGTAGATCACAATATAGTAAGTTTTTCTTCTCCTTTCTTTTGTTTTTCTCGTTTGTTTTAGGATCGTGGTCGGGGCATGTTGAATTCCCCGGGGAGGGATATGGGTCTCCGCCTCTATAGGCGGAGATTTCTAGGGTTTTTGAATGAGCGCCCCGAGGATAAACGCCTACTCCGATGAATGCCCCAGGGACAGATGCTTATGCCCATGAATGCCCTGGGGACAAATGCTTATTCTGATGAATGTCCCGGGGAGAGTGCGTAGATTAGTTGGGTAGGTGTCCCGGGGAGACGATAGGATTTTGGATTGAGCCACCGAGGATGATGCCCGGTCTGTCCTCGCCGCCCTTTCACTTGACTTGCGGTGGAAGGGTGAATTTGATCTTTGTCATCGAATTCACCGTTACCTTCTGCTTTTTAGGTGTTCATGACTACGTTGGTCTCGGGGACAATGGTCGAGGATAACGAGTCAGATGTCTCTCATTTCGACGAGCGAGTCTTCTCCCTCGAGGAGTGGGTGGCCGACGAGCCCCTGTCCACGCCCTCTTGTTTTGCTTCTGACCCGATGGGAGCTTATGCCACCGTGGAGGATCGGAAGGAAGGTGATCCCTAAAACTAGCAGGTCTACCGTCCTCGAGAACGTCATCGTATATGTTCGAAGTACGGGAGGATGCGATTTCCAATGTACGAGTTCTACTTTAAGGAGGCCAGGCTCAGGCTGCCGTTCTCAAATTTTCACCTGGGCCTCTTCGACTGGTTGTGGTTTTCCCCCTCGCAATTGCATCCGAACGCCTTAGCCTTTATTCGGGCGTTCGAGGTCGTGTGTCGTTTCATCGAGGTCGGTGTCACGTTGCCGCTGTTTTTCCGTGTCTTCCATCTGCAGCGGCATACGGTGGACGGCAGGCATGGATGGGTGTCGTTTAAACAACAGAACAGGCTCTTCAAGACGTATATGGATTCTGTTCGGGATTTCAAGGGTCGCTTCTTCGTCGTCAGCCTGATCACGCACACGGGGGTCGACTCTTTATACTCTGAAGGGGAACGGATAGTGAACGGCCAGCGGGAAGCCGTTATGCTGCCGAGGATACACGTGGAATGGTCCATGGACCATTTCTCCAGGGAGACTAACTGGTATATAGTGCGCGCGGGGTCCCTCGACGAGGAGGACATGGTTGGCTTTTTGAAGATAGTCGCGTTTGTGTGTAGCCTGCCGCCGTCAAAGCTGGTGACACCCGATGGCCGGTATATCCTCGATAGTCAGGGGAATGTCTGCGAGAAGGTGAGGTTGATCAACACGAAAGCCCTGCTCGAGTGTTCCTCGGAGGTGGAGGCCCTTATCTATCTAGGTGGTGGACGCCTCTTTCTTCTCTTGATTTGTTATTTTTCATCTGTTATTGACTTATTTCCTTTGTTTTGCAGGGAACATGTCTTCTGTCGAGGAAAGGGTGAAGAAGTTGCATGCATCGAGGGCCCCCGCTTCCGCGAGGACGCGTGTGAGCCAGGTGGTTGCTGAGGACCAAGCTGGTAAGGATTCTTCCTCGTCTCCTCAGGGAAGTGAGTCCCCCGCTTCTCAGGGGGCCCCGAAGAGGCCCAGGGTTCAACCGATGGAGAGTTTCGTCGACCTGACGGTTGGTTCCACCGAGGAGGGTGTCGCAATTGTGAAAAACAACCGGCAGAAAAATAGAAGAGTCGCCACCTTTCGTTATTTATCCCAAAGAGAGGGAAAGGAAACGATCAGAAAAACCTGACAAAAAGGGAAAAGACAAGGTCATCGCAACCATGTCTGGATTCGGGAGTCGGTTACGCAAGAGGAAGGTATTAGCACCCTTCACGTCCATCGTACTCGACGGGATCCACACATTGTTGTCTATCTAAAAGGGTGTGTTGAAACTATCTAACTAAGGGCCAAGGGATAAAAGAAAAAGAAAGGAAGGAGGACTCGACATAACATCGCTGCTATGGGACTACGTATTCCCGTTTGGAACGAGAAATCAGAGTCAACATAGTTCGGCTAACTACGGGTGAAAGGGGAAAAGGTTGCTCGCCAAGACGTTGTGTCTTGTGCCTACGTACTTTCGTCTGGTATGAAAGATCAGATAAAACGTAGTTCGGTCTAAAATGAACACCGGTTGGGTTCAAAAGTTTTTTAGGCCCGAGTAGGGTTAACAAGTAGTTCTAGTAGTCTGTGTATGCAGCTCGAGCATGGGAGACTTAGGTGTTACCGTTTGCGATAGAACTAAGAGTTAACAACACTCTTTTTCTGAAAAGATTTTCCTGATTAAGATCCCGAAGGATGAAAAAGGTTTGAAGTGTTTTCGTGCTTTTTAGAGAAGAAGTGTTTTGAACTTGATTTGTAACTCATGTCGCACTAGAGACTATGACCTAAGAGTGAATGCATCGTATATCACCCAAGGGTTGTACACTAAACACTCTAGGTCATTGAGAGGAAGCCCCCCAATCACCATTTCTCAAGTAGCTTAAGGCTCGTAGCGTGCAACACTTGTCATTCTTTATTAGATGTTTTATGAGAAGTTAAAATTTATCATGCATGGTTTGAACTTAAAGTCTATCATAACCTCAAGAGGTTAGAGAACTTATGGGGAACACGGCAAATAAAGACAAAAGAGGAAGAAGAGATAACATGCAAATGAAAATGCGAACATGTAAACATAAGATGCAACACATAGAATGAGAGTGGGAGAAAAATAGTGTGGGGCAATAGCCTCCACAAGCTCATCTCAACCAAGCATGCATATGGGAAATGCAAAGAAGAAAGGATGAGAATAAGTGCACAAAAAGAAACCACACAAAAGGAGATATCACACAAACAATGCAAACATGTTACATATGGAAACCCTAAATGGAAGCAACAAAAGGAATGCACAAACCAACAAGTAATGAACATAATTTTGACCTAAAAATGAACATACAACAAGCTCAACATGTCTAATATATTAAACAAAAGGAGTTGAGAGCTTATTGGATCCACAAAGGTCATTTCCAACTCAAACTAGGTCATACACTTGTATGAGCCACCTTAGGAAATGACTTGATTTGCAAGTCATCTCAAAATTAGGAAAAAGGCCCAAAAATTTCCAAATAAAATGCAAGAGACTCACAAACATGTTGGCAACCAGAGGCCAAAATCTCAAGGCAAATATCCCCTCAAAGCACCATCAAAAGAAAATAATATTCAAGATGTACCACTTTGAAATGGGAGAATCGAGGGTCAAAAGAAAAGCACCAAAAGTCAACCCTAAAGTCAACCAACCAGGGGAAAAATGGTCCTCAAAAACTGTTCAACTCATCATGGGTATGAGGATCAATTTGCATTCATTGGATCAAAGGGAAATGAGAGAAACAATTCAAAGAACAAAACATGTCAAGATTTAATCCAAACAAAACATCTCCAATTAATTAATTCTTTTGTAAATGAAAAATAATCCAAAAAAATAAAATAAAAATTCTAAAAATAAAAGGACATTTTAAATTATCCAGAAAATATTTTTGGGGAATTTTATTAATTGGAGAGTTATTTTATTTTGAATTAAGTTGAAACATATAACAAAAAAAATAAAATGAAAATAAAAAGAAAATAGAAAGGGACACGATGCAAATAGTAATTAATACAAGTTGAAAATCCAACTGGGCTCAGATGGGGGGTGCAATCAGCAATTGAGGGCCCAGTCCAAAACAAGGCGCTGACTCACAAGGATTGAGTGTGATGTGGTCAAAGTGAGCGCATGGTGGAATGCGCTAAAGGGAGTCAGATCCAACAGGTACGCAAATCAAAGGGACCAGAGCGTGCCATGCAATTAATGAAATTTAAATTGGATCTAATGTGTGTGGTCAAACGACGTAAATGGTACGTCTTAATCAAGGCCGTGAATTCAAAAAGTAAGCGCATCAGATGATCCACAGCATACCAACGCATCATCCCTCTCAAAAATCAACCAGAAAAACCAGACGACAAATGGATCTTTCTCCGGCCGTCTCTCCACTGTGTACAGTGACCAAAAAAATGCAAGTAGCAAAAGTGCATCAAATTCAACAAACTTATAGTCAAAATTCATCTACATCTCACGTAGATCAAAAATCCATGGTTCATTAAGCTTAAAACGCCATAAATCAGCTAGATCGAAGACAACAAGTTTATAGCTCAAATCATAAAATGTCACGAACAACAACAAACATGAACCAGTAATGATCTACATAGTTCAAGGATCACAATGATGCAAAAATGGCAGACAATATCATCATGAATTGAGAGAAAAGTTGATTTGGAGTTTACCTAGTGAAGAGCCTCCAGTGGGCCTTGAAATAGTGTTGGAGCTTGAAGAAAAACAACCAGAATTACTCCATGATCTTCACTGAAGCTATTTGAATGCTTGACTTGGCTTGAAATGCAGTAAATCTCCAAATTCGTATTTCCAATTTCTCTCACATTTTCCACACGAGTTCTTGAGCAATTCCCATCCAATTTTCCTCATGAAGCTTTGTACATGATGGAAATCTTATATATGGTGGATCTTGATTGCTTTGGAGCCCAATTATAGCCTCTACAGCCTAATTGCAAATCCATGAAATTTGAGCTTTTGCTTTGTTCATGTGCACGAATTTGGCTTCAAAACAACTTCAAATTAGCTTAAATCAGTTACTTGGAGTGTAGGGAACATGAATGGCCAATATTAATCCCTTATTTGATCTTAATGGTGAATATTGAAAGTGTAACTTAAGCTTGAAGTAACTTTGGAAATGGCCTACCAAAACTCCTCAAATCAAAATTTTAAAATTGCCATTGTGTTTGAAATATGTTTTGCACTCAAAATATGCACTCACTTGCACAAAATTGATCCAATATGAATTAAGTTTGATTTTCTCATTTTAAGGCCTTTTCCATGAAAATCACTTTAGGAATTCTTCAATCCAAGCTTCAACCATGACAAGAGATGATTTGGTAATGCAAATGGCCCTATTTGGAGCAAGTTTGATGTTGGGGTCCATTTGAAGTATGCAAGTTGGTGAAATGGACCTATAATTTTATGACCTATAATCTCAATTTCCAAAAATACCCTTGACTTGCAAGACTCATAACTTGAGTTCTACATATCAGATGAAAGACTTCTAGTACTCTTTGGAAAGCTAAGACCATGAGGAACAAATTTCATGTTCATCAGAAGTTGAGGAGAAACATCCTTCTAGGCCAAAAATGGGTTGGAAGTTGGTTGACTTTTGTTGACCAAAATCACATTCATTTGAGGACCTGTAACTTGTCAGCATCATAACTTGAGTTCTAGAAATCAGATGAACGACTTCTAGTACTCAAAAGAAAGCTAGAAACATGCTCTACAAGTTCCTTGTTGGGGTCAAGATGAGATGAGACTTCTATCTTGAGAAAGGTAGTCTTGAAGTTGGGGACTAAACAGGGGATTTTACACCGAGAAACCTAATTTAGCAGCTTCTCACACTCTTGATGAATTGATGAATTGATCTTGAAATGATATATTAGACATCTCAAAACAACACCTCATGGCCATAGAGACTTGGAATTGAGTTTTAATCTCCTTCAATTTCACAGTTAGCTGAGGGTTGACCAGATGAAAACCCTAGATGCAACATTCTTGATTGTGGCTTCTTCCACCTCACACAACAACTTGAATAAGCTCCAACATGGATCTCAAAGCACTCAATGAGCTCTCTCAACATCCCATATCCATAATCATGAATTCACAATCCTCAGATGATCTTTAACTGGCCTCCAAGTTAGGAGCTGACCCACATACACCCATCAATCCTTTCATAAACCCCTGACCACTTTCTGGTGACTTGATAACCATTCAGACTTGAGTAACACCCTTTTTCTTAGGCTCAACACTCTGAGTAACCTCCTCTTGCTATGCACAACCTCTTGATCCCCTGCTAAATGAACAATTATATGCAATGCAAAGAAAGAAAAGCCAGTCAAAGAAAAAGGTTGGGCAAATTTTGGGGTGCAACAACTGCCCCTATTCAAACGAACTGGACCTGAATGGATGAAAAGCGAACGACTTTCAAACAATCAAGGTAAAAGACGGTTGAATACCAAAGAACCCGAAAATTTGCCAACCACGGAAATAAACTGCAACACTCTGATTGGGGAACAAATATCCAGAAAAAACTGAACGCAGACAGTTGCAACGACAACCAGCTGACTGATCATCTGATAAAGAACACCTGACATCACTGTCAGTCATCTGTGTAAGGCCACAGACATCAAAACCAAAGGCTAGATCAACATGCAGTTGGTAACTTCACCTCAGGAAGAGAATAATACTCACATCGTCTAAGGGCAGACGGAAAGACACCAAATACTCACATCGTCTAAAATTAGACGGAAAAACTCCAAATAAAGGTTCACGCTGTCTAAGGATAGACAGAAAGAAATATCAATACTCACGTCGTCTAATGGTAGACGGAAAGACACCAAATACTCACATCGTCTAAAAGTAGACGGTAAGACACCCATGAAAGGTCCACATTGTCTAAGGATAGACAGGAAGAAAAACAATACTCATGTCGTCTAATGATAGACGGAAAGACACCAAATACTCACAGCGTCTAAAAGTAGACGGCAAGACACCCAAATACTCACATAGCCTAAAAGTAGACGAGAAGACACCCATGAAAAGTCCATATTATCTAAGGATAGACAGAAAGAAATATCAATACTCACATCGTCTAATGGTAGACGGAAAGACACCAAATAATCACATCGTCTAACAGTAGACGGGAAGACACCCAAATACTCACATCGTCTAAAAGTAGACGGTAAGACACCAAAACCACACTTCAAAATTGTTCATCGAATTGCAGAATTCTTTCGTCCATAAGAGTTGATGGAAAGAAAATATCTTCAAAGGGCCACATCGCCAATAGGAATTGACAAAAAGAAAACCATCTTTAAAGAGCCATGTCGTCAATAGGAATTGCCAACAAGGGAAACCAATCATTTTTCAAAGAGTCACAGCGTCAATAGGAATTGACAGCATGAAAACCCTCCTACAATGCCATTTCATCCAATAAGCGGAAAGAAAACCACGTTCGAAGCTCACGTCGTCTAAGGATAGACTGAGAGAAAAACCTGTTGGGGAAACACGTCGTCAATAGGAATTGACGGAAAGAAAATTTGCTTGGGGATGTCATCATTAGAGAACTGACGGACAAAATCATAATCGATGGATGATCTGAAGCCCAAATAAACCGTTGAGATGTCTGAACAAAGTTGTTGGATAAATGCCCGTGTATTGATTGCGAAGTGATTCAAGTTGCCACGGAAGGCTGACAGAAACTGGCTTATGCTTCGAACGCATATGCGTATGTTTGAATATGGCGTAATGCTCCATACGAAATGGAAATGCTACGCATTTGAGGAAGAAATGCAAGGATGATGCAAATATGATAACTACATGCAAAGATGCAGATGCAGGCTCGAGCTGCCAGGGAAAGCTGGATAACAGAACAACTCCAGAAAAATAAATGCTGAAGAGGTGAAACCAACTCTGCTGGGGGTAACCAGATGTGCCAAGTATGATTGGACTCTACTGGAGATAGCTTACACATGCCAATGATGATTGGACTTTTGCTGGAGAAAACAAACGAAGTCTTCCCGCGTACCAAAGGGAATTTGATTTGTAAAGGATCGGGTACGACTGATGCTGGAAAAATATCATGTCTGAATTCAAAGGTTTTGGCTGAAGGGTCAAGGGATAGTAACATGACTTCCCGACATTCGCCTTGAACTTGAAGGTTGACCGAGCCTGCTTGAATAGCTCCGAGGATGTGGAGAGGAACAATTCCTGTGCTTTCGAATTTGCCCCAGCCCGTGGGATCTCTGTAGGGATATTCCTCAAAAGGAAATCTGAAATCTCATACCTTGATGGTGTGATATACACTGACTAAACACCTTGAACCTCGGAGAGGTGCTTCACATTAATTTCCCCATGGACAGGGAATAGCTTCTGCGCTCTTAGGGTGGCCTGCACCAGCCTGCAATGACTTTGCCCCTGATTGGATGATCTGTGGGGAAAGTGTTTTCTTGGCTGCGAGAGATTCACCGAATCTTGACTTGACTGCTTCAGATCAATAGACTTCCAGATATCAGACCCCCATGATATCATTTGATATAACTTGCCCCAGTTCGACGGAGTATTCAGACATTCCGCATTTTATCCTGATCAACCTTTCCACTGTAGAAACTTTCCTGCTGTCAAGCACTTACTCACAGGTAAAACAAATTGTCAAGCATAAAAGATATACTAAATGCAATGCATATGACAGTTTTGGAAATCCAAGCATGTTCACTGGAAAAAATTTGTGACATAAAGTGAATAAATCGTTTATCAACATGTCAACATTAGTACAACGCTGTAAGAGGAATCCTTTTAGGAGTCAGTTTCGATGCGATCTTTACCGAAGTATGCTTTCGAAACAAACCTGCTTCAATTAGGACTTTTTTTTCAGGTTGTAACTTGATCAGGTTCACGCTTTACAAGGAAAGGATAAATGCTCAAAGTTTATTTTAACCCACCCATTCTCCGTGATGTTCTCCAATCCTATATTCAGCTAATTCGACACTAGCGCTCACCTCTCAGAGGTTAAATGATAGGAGTGACGGTTCAAGAAACCACACGTTTTCGGAGTGACAGTCACTCACTTTTCGTCTTTGGTGCCTGAATCACACGACTTGTTTTTTCCATCATCATTTTTTAATTTCCCTAACTTTTTCCTAGACTGGATCTTTTGAGCTTCTTTTAATTTCAAAGTCCAGCGGGATGCCCTCATTTTTGCCTAAGTCGTTTTTTCAAGATTCGACTTAGCGAGCTTTGTTCTTTTTTTTTTAACAAATCATGTGACATCGGCTTGTCTGACTTGTTTGAGCAGGGATTGTGACTGTTTCACTCCTTGATCGGCAATGAATAACCATTGTGGTTTTTTAGGCACGACCTATACAGGTGTGATTGATCCTCGAACGGGAACACTCCTATTGCTATTTGGATGCTCGGCCAAATTAGCTGACACCTACCCCGCCCCAGGTTAAAATTTAGGGTTTTTCGTTTTTCAGAAAGAAACTCCTACTACGAGACTCAAAGGGGTTGACAAGGAATTATCATCCTTATATCTCCAGTGTTTGGGGAATTTGAAACAATGTTTGTACATCATCAGCAGGTTTTATTTCAAAAGCATACAATCAGAAGCTTGCGCGTCTTTAAATTTCGTCATCCTCCCCGGATTCCGCTTAAACAAGCATATAACATCTGTAAAAAGCAACTAGTGAACATGAATGGATTAAATTAAAACATGCATATTCATTTCATTAATATCAATTGAAAACAACAAGTTTTACAAATGAGATTGCACTTTAATCAGAAAAGAAAATACAACCATAAAGAAATAACAAGATAAAACGAAAATTGCCAGCTTCTGGGAACCGGGCTTTCACACTGATTAGCTGCTTAGGGAGATGTGACCCTTGAAGTCTTCAAACTCAATCAGACGAGCGATGTGACATAAGCACTGGACGCAGAGAAGCATTCCTTCTTTTCAGATTGTTGCGAGGCCCATTCTGATTCTAGTACTGATAGCCTTGCTGCAAGGACCCAAAAGGTTGTGGACTCTGAACAGCAGAAATGTCCAGGGACTGAGTTTGAACTCTTGAGGACTCTTTCTTTCTAGGTGCTTTCATCCTTAAATTTGACCCAGGAACAGGTAGCAACTGTGGGCAAGGGGATTCTGACACCAAAGATTGTAGGATATACTCTTGGCCTACTGCAGCTTTAGGAATGGCAATAGAAGTATCCATCTTTTTTTCACGACAGGGAGCAAATTCGCCTGATACCTTCATGTCGCTCGGCGTGAATTCAATTGTCTTCGAATCAATCAAGTCCTGAACCTTGTGCTTAAAAGCTTTACAATTCGCGACGTTGTGCCCCTGTCCCCCAGAGTGGAAATCACAATAAGCATTGATGTCAAAGCCCGATGGTGGTTGGCCAGTAAGTGGAGCCAAAGTCCGAGGCTTAACCAACTGAAGTTGGAGCAAGATTTGCACCAACTGAGCATAATCCATGGGGATCTGATCGAAGATTCTATCTTGTGATTTTGTCCTTTGACCATATCTTCTAATCTTGGGATTCTCCTGAGAAATGGGACGTGGCTGATGACACGGAAATTTTGGAACCTCCGATTATGCACCGGACTTCTGACACACATTTCGCTCTGGGATAGGTTCCATAGACAGAAGTGGAACAAACATCTTTGCGGAAGCCTCAAGCATTTGATCACCTTCTTTTCTTAGCACGCTCCTTATCACTTCCATGATTAAGCCCACCTGAGTTTTCAACTGATAAGTCTCCTCTCTGAGCGCATTCTGATCCAAGCGTAACGCTTGCATGTCCGCAATGAACTGCCCCATTTGGCTCTTGACTTCTCTCAGCTCTGCTTGAACTTGCTCCATGACTTTGTGGGAATTCCTATGATCTATCTGATTGTATAACCTGCAACAAACTAGTGGAGTACATGAAGTCAGATTAACAGTTCCGAGGTACCTGTTACACAAAAATAATATGCAAGATGCAGACAAATATGCAACAGGGAAATCTCAGAATAGCACAAAGGCAAAAAGGAACCCAAGATCCAAGCAGGGATAACCACCACACATATATGCACCACATAAGAGTAATTGAATACAAACAGAGTGACCTCGACCAACAAGCATGGCGATGGTCAGCATACAGTAATGAACAAATTCTACACAGGGATACAACCTTCAACTGAGTCTTCAGTTTGATACTCTTCTGAATAAATGCTCTTAGTGAATTCTTCCATAACATGAACTGATACACCCGCTTGGCTAGATAAGAGAGGATCATTGATTTGAACACCCTGGAAC
Organism: Lathyrus sativus; assembly: GCA_963859935.3. Lineage (NCBI taxonomy): Eukaryota > Viridiplantae > Streptophyta > Magnoliopsida > Fabales > Fabaceae > Lathyrus > Lathyrus sativus. The sequence goes on along the minus strand of OZ012739.1, from coordinate 72,821,117 downwards.
GTGACTGAGATCCTATTGGAATCCAGCAAAGCCTGAACCTGGCTCCTAAGCACCTTACAATCTTCAGTTGAATGCCCCTGTGCCCCAGCATGGTACTCATAGTGGGTGTTGAGATCGAAGCCTGGGGGATATGGCGGAATCTCTGGATTAATCTTCTTCGGCACTATCAACCCACCTCTGATCAAATCCGGCAACAACTGACTGTATGATACCGGCAACTGAGTAAAATGCCTTTCTGGTTTCCTGGGTCTCCGTCTAGCGTGCTGACGCGGTTGATGATGGTAAGACTATTGACTCTGGTGGGAAACATATACCTGATACACAAACCCAACAAACTACTGACTCTGAACACTCGAAGTATCTGAAAACTGAACCTGAGATACAGGAGATTCTAAAAGAACATCACTTCCTATTTCCCATTCTTCCTGAGAACTCACAACTGACTCATTCTCTTCAACTGAGATATATGGGATGTTTCGAATCTTTCCGCTCTTGATTCCACTCTCGACACGTTCACCCATTATCACCAAGTCAGCAAAGTTTGACATTCCACCGCTGATCAACTTGTCAAAGTAATGGTCTTTCAAGGTACCCAAGAATATGTCCACTAACTCTCTATCCTGAAATGGATGTTGAACACGAGCAACTAACTCTCTCCATCTCTGCATATATCCTCTGAAGGATTCATTGTCCGCCCGAGATAATTCTTGCAACTGCACACGACTAGGAGCCATGTTGAGATTGTAGTTGTATTGCTTCACAAAGGCATTGGCTAAATCCGACCATGATCGGATACAACCACTCTCCAACTACATATACCAACTCAATGATGCTCCACTCAGACTGTCCTGAAAGCAGTGGATCGTAAGCTCATCATTGTGGACATGCGAGGTCATTTTCCTGCAGAACTTTACCAAATGCTGCTTCAGACAACTATCTCCTTTGAACTTCTCAAAATTTGGCATTTTAAACTTCGGAGGCATCACAAGACCGGGCACCAGACACATGCTCGCAGCATTCAAATCAAAAGTATCCTGACTCATCAAGGCCTCAAGCTTTTCCTCTAATCGCTGACATTTTCCCATAAATTCAACAGTTTGCGGGTCTTCAACATTAGCCTTTGGAACAGTCATCTGAGAATCTGGCACAGGGAAAGTGAAACTCTGATAGTCTGTTGTTGCACCCCCAAAATTTGACCAACCGGTTCCCATATCTGGTTTATGTTTCGACGCATTTTGCATTCGCATTCGCATACTGCATGCATTGCATTTTCTCAGTCAGATTGATTTTATCGGGATTACAGCCTCCCCTGGTGCTTCAGGCATTTCAGGCCAATACGAGAATTTATTTTGAGAATTCGTGCTTGTCCCAGTATTTCCAGATTGCGTTGTTGTTTTTGAGGACATTTCGGTGCCCGGTTTTTACCGTCTATTTCGCTATGGTTGCGTATTTGTTCTCTAATCGATTTAATCGGCTTCCTGGCATTTTTTAGAATTTTCTATCTTATTTTCTAGATTTTTAATGGATTTTAATAGATTTTTTCTTATAGATTTAGTTGAGTCTTTAGATGTTAAATAGGTTTTTAGTATTTTAAATAGCATTTTAAATAGTTTTAATGGATATTAGGAGTTAATAGAATTTAGATAGATTTTATTTTTAGGTTAATTGAATAGATTTTATAGATATTAGTCTAGATTTTAATTAATTGTTGGTTTAATAGATTTCTTTTACTAGATTTTAATAGAGTTATAGTATAGATTTTTAAATAGATATTAAATAGATATTAGGTTCAGATTAATATAGTTTTAATAGTCTTATTAATGATTTGCTAGATTTTAAGTAGGTTTTATATAGATATTAATTAGATAGACATTAATTAGATTAGTGTTTAGTTTTAATTAGGATTTATTTTGGTTTAATCATTAGCTTATTAGTCAGCTTTTATTAATTAGGTTAGTTAATAGTTTTGATTAGGCTTCATTAATCTTTTTTCGTTTATCATTAGCCAATTAATGATGATTAATCCTTTCGTTTTCCATTAATCACATTTAATCCTGTCATCAAGTCTGAGTTTAGGTCTAATGGGCCAGTTGATCAATTTTCATGGGCCCACAAGTCCAGAGTTGCTGCCACTTGTCACTATATAGAGTAGGCCACGCGTTTCTTTCTCTCTCTTCCACCTCATTTTTTTTCCACTCAGTCTCTCTGCCACGCGTCTTTCTCTCTCTCTCTCTCTCTCCCTCAGCCACACGTCTCTCACCCACACTCCCTCTGCATGCAACTGCCAGCCAGCCTCCCACTGACTTCCCTCCATCGGAGAACATGCAACTGCCACGTCTGACCACCGTAACTCCTAATCGGAAGCCCTAACCGTCGACGGAACTTGAACCACCGCCGGAAACTGCAAAATTTCAAAAAATTCATCCAAACACCTTCTAAACTTCATCATCCTCAACGATCGATCTTCATCAGCCACTCGCCGGAAAACGCGTATTTGCCGGAATCTGCGAATCATCAATCTCCTTCAGTGTTCTTCAGGTGTTCATCATCGGTTTTGCCAGAAACTCAATAGATCCTTCAAGATCTTCATCCAACATCTCCAGTTTGCCCAGATTCATTATTTTTTCCCAGACTTTCAAGAACCTTCAACAAGGATCTTCAACCAGCTCTCCAAATTTTCGTCCCATTTGCCAAACCTTCGTCATGTTATTGAGCTTCACCAGATTCTTCGTAGCGTTCTTCGTTAACAAATCTCTGAGCCATTAAGAGCTTCAGGACCGTCTTCGTTCGCCAGAACTTCAAGATCTTCATCCGTTCATCACGAGAACGATATCACCGCCGTAGATCTCCGAATCTTCAACAAAGATTTCTCCAGTTCTTCGTCAGGCTTCATCTAAGATCCAGATTCTTCATTGCCTGAATCCTCCATCCAGGTTTCTACTCTGAATCCATCCCTTGTTGTGATTTTCTTGTTTTGCTAGATGAGGATCTAGGTTAGTTTGAATGATAGAGTGTGAGCAAGATTAGGTTAGGGAGGTTTGTGAACTGAGAGTTTGAAACGGTATGGTTTGTGATGGATATTGATGAACAAGGTTGGTGAAGAGATTGTGAGACAGAGAGAGGTTTGGGAAGGTGAAACGGCGAGGGTTAGGGATGAACAGTAGGTAGAGAGTTCTAGTGAATTAGGGTTTTGTGTGCTGAAGGTTGGGTGAGGTTGGACTCGGGCCTCAAGCCCAAAGCGTGTTTTTGCTAGCATCTCCCTCTCCGTGTGATTTTTTTGATCTTGGGCTTAGGTGACTTTTGCTAATCACACCCCTCCCTTAGGCCCAATGGAAAATAACGTGCGAATTAATTGCTATTTGCCACAAGGTTTTTTCATTTTTTTATTTGATTTTCCAAATGGTTTTCTGAGTTGTTGTGGGCTTAAGGCGCGCCTGATATTGGCACCACACACTGGGCCCATCTCTGAGTTTGTACTGGATGTTATTGCTATTCATCACACTTTTTTATCATTTTCCATATATTTTCTTTTTATTTCATGGTTTTAGAATAGTTAGTAAATAATTCATATTAAATTGAAAAATAATCATTTTAGGATGGGATTTTTTTTCCTTAGTTCCCTTAGGACCTCTAGAAAATTGTGAAATAATAAAAATATTAATTTCTTGCATTTTATATTTTTTGGTATATTTTACAATATTATTGCTTTTATTTTGCATTTGTTTGATACTTCTTTTTTCTGAATTTAGTATGGGCGATTGGTGCATGATTTTTGATTGATTCTTATGAGGTTGATTAGATTAGGGAAGCATGTACCCTTATGAATTTTGTCATATTTTTGTGACTAAAACTCAGGTTAGTTTGAGAGGTGAATAGGAGAGGTATTAGAATTAGGGTTTCACAACACTTAGGTGTAGTTTAGGGCATAGTGTGGGGACCTAGGGTTTGATTTAGGCCTTGGGGTTTATATGGAGTATAGGGTATATAGTTAGGTTCCATTAGAAATTAATCTAGGATTTTTTAATGAGCATTACTATTTTACTTGATTTTTGCAATTTGAGTGGTGATTGTGTGTTTTCCATCTTGGGTATTTTGCTTGTTTGTTTGGTTTGGGTTATTTCAATTGGGCTTGGGGTTTGGGCTTGGCTTGTTGGGGCTTATGAAGACATTGAACATGATTGGATACCAAGGAGGGAGCTTGGGGCATTAAGATTCTTCCCCTTGAAGGTGGCTTAGGAAGTAGGAGAAATAGGGAGAGCTTTAGATTAGAATGATTTCTTCTTACAAACATAGAAAGCATCTTGTACTTCGATTCCTCCCTATGACAAAAAGTACTTCTAAGATATTCACATCCCTCATTTGGAGGGATAAGTGGCTTATTTTGGAAGTAGAACTTTGAGGGAATCTTTCTCTTATAATATTAAACACTCATAGGCTTCCTTTGGTTGTCAATAAGCTGTTTAGCATTTCAACTTAGTATGTTAAGTGATTCTCTCCTGTGAGTGTTTGCCTTGAAGAGGGGAACCTATTAAATATAAGAAGTGTATTGAAGATTGATAAAGATGAATCTTGCGCCTGTCAAAGCTGGATATCTGTTGAAGCTAGGGTTTTGCTGCTTTTTGAAGCTGTTTGCTGTTTGAAGCTGTTTACTTGTTGGGGTTTAGTGCTTGCTAGAGCTTGGAGTTTTTTTGGAGACAGGAGCTTATCTAAAGCTTGAGGATCATTGAAGAGTGAAGATGGGATCTTGCTTGAAGTTGTTACTGTTAACCCTTTGCTGATAATCAACTGTAGCTCTCAGAGCTGTTGCGGTTTGAGCTGCTTACTGTAGGAGCTGGTGTTGCTGTCAGAGCTGGTGTTGGGTTTTATTTCTTTTTCTGTATTATCTGTTGGCTTGTTCAGCTTGCCCCTTAGGTTTGAAGTGAAGCTGTTTCACTTTGCCTATTGTTTTCCCAGGTTCGAGGTTGAGTGGGACTCCTTTGCCTCGCTTGTATTGCTGCATCTCATGCATTTTACTGTTTACTGTATATATGCTATTTCTTTTCCGTTTATCCCCTAGGATCTCTGTTTTTCTCTGTGCAAGAGAGAAATATGATGGACATTAGGTGTTAACCCATGCCTGATAACATTAGGGTAGTTTTGATTCCCCTTTTCAACCCTAGGTTTTTTAGAGCTTCTTTCTCTTCTCATCTTAAACAACTAAAAAACACAGTAATAAGGTTAATCGATGTTGTACGTTAAGAGCCTTAAGCTATTTGAGAAAGGGTTGCTGGAGAGCTTCTTTCTAGTAGTCTGACTGCTTAGTGTGGTACCCTTTGGGTGACACCCGACGTAGTCACTCTCAAATCATAGTCTCTAGTACGTCAGGGATTGCAAACAAACTAAAGAAAACACTTCTTGCGTAAAAGACTAAAAACAAATCAAAACGTCATTTTGTCCGCTTGGACTTTTAATCAGGAGAAAACCTTTTTCAGAAGGATAAAAGAAAAACAGTAAGACAAATCTGTGTCTTCCGTAGGCCGAACTACGTTTTCTCTGATCTTTCATGCTGTATGGAAGTACGTAGGCATAGGATGTTGTATCCAAGCGAGCAACCTTTCCCTCCTTTTCCGTAGGTAGGCGAACTACGTTGACTCTGATTTCTCGTTCCGAACGGGAATACGTAGGCATAAAGTGCGATGCTTTGCCGAGTCATTTTCTTTTCTTTTTAACCCCAGACCTGTAGAGTAGATAGAATAACAATCCGTACTAGAAAACAAGCGTGGATCCTGTCGAGTACGACGGACGTGAGGGGTGTTAATACCTTCCCCTTGTGTAACCGACTCCCGAATCCAGGATTTGGTTGCGATGACCATTCCTTTCCCATTTTGCGGTAGGTTTACTCTGAGCGTTTCCTTTCCCTCCTTTGGGATAAATAACACACGGTGGCGACTCTTCTGTCATAGCCGGCGCCGATTTTCGCAGTAGCGACATCTGTGTCATGGAGAGAAGAAGAATCTCTATCTCTGGCACTGGGATGCTCTTCAACAGGAACCGGCACAGGATGAGCTTGAGCAACATTGTTCATTGGAGTCTTCTGAATACCGGCCTCTCCTCTAGTCATAGCTGACATGGCTTCCATGAGTTGACTCAACTGATTCTTCATCAATTCAAACTCTACCCTCGTAACAACTAAGTTCTGCTCTCCTGAGTTCATGATCCTTCCAGAATCTAACTCAAATCCAATGCGAATGTCGAGAAACCAACTAACGAAGCAGACAAAAGACGGGTAAGCTCCCTGTTCCGGCTGAGGATGGATATGCAAAAATGAAATGCTAATGAAAAACAATGTTAAATGCAAAATGCTAATGCACACACAAGGGATCAAGACTGATGCGCTGTAGACTGAGGAAGATCAGAGCTCTGCTTCAGCAAGAACATAGCACTGCTCCGATAGAAACCAACTGATACCAATAATCCAGATTCAAACTGTAGAGAAAACCAGGTAATCTGAAGGTAAAAGTTTTCTGCATAACCCCAATCCCACTCACAGGTATGGACCTATTCACTGATAAGGTATGGCATCATATGCGTTCATCAGCGTCACAGACTTTCAAGAAATGATGATACGTTCACCATTTCTGGTTTGGCATCATCATCTCCCGAAGAGGCCTCACTTAGCTGACTCACAAATGATCGGTTCCCAGAGTCGACAACCCTCAGATCCAAAATTCCTTCGAGCCCAAAGGGCCAGAAAGAAAATCATCAAAGAGAATCTCGTCCGAGCGCAAATTTCATGGTGAACTAGTACGAGCAAAGCAAGCACATCCACCACTACTCTCCACTACTAATGCTAGGTTTGTACTCAAGCCCAGGTCCGGTTTATCACTCATCAGAACATCTCACCCCCACAGCACATCAATAATGATATATGATGCGGAAAATAAATGCGGGAAAGTAAAATGCGAAAGTAAATAAAGCACATATATACAACACCCAAAGATAAACAAACAAGCGCTATGATTGACTCGCATAGAGAACCAGAGTCCCCAGCAGAGTCGCTAGCTGTCGCAACTGCAAAAAACAACCGGCGGAAAAACAGAAGAGTCGCCACCTTTCGTTATTTATCCCAAAGAGAGGGAAAGGAAACGATCGGAAAAACCTAACGAAAAGGGAAAAGACAATGTCATCGCAACCATGTCTGGATTCGGGAGTCGGTTATGCAAGGGGAAGGTATTAGCACCCCTCACGTCCGTCGTACTCGACGAGATTCATGCATTGTTGTCTATCTAAAAGGGTGTGTTGAAACTATCTAGCTAAGGGCCAAGGGATAAAAGAAAAAGAAAGGAAGGAGGACTCGACATAACATCGCTGCTATGGGCCTACGTATTCCCGTTTGGAACGAAAAATCAGAGTCAACGTAGTTCGGCTAACTACGGGTGAAAGGGAAAAAGGTTGCTCGCCAAGACGTCGCGTCTTGTTCCTACGTACTTTCATCTGGTATGAAAGATCAGAGCAAACGTAGTTCGGGCTAAAAAGAACACCGGCTAGGTTCAAAAGTTTTTTAGGCCCGAGTAGGGTTAACAAGTAGTTCTAGCAGTTGGTGTATGCAGCTCGAGCATGGGAGACTTAGGCGTTACCGTTTGTGATAGAACTAAGAGTTAACAACACTCTTTTTCTGAAAACATTTTCTCGATTAAGATCCCGAAGGATGAAAAAGGTTTGAAGTGTTTTTGTGCTTTTTAGAGAAGAAGTGTTTTGAACTTGATTTGTAACTCATGTCGCACTAGAGACTATGACCTAAGAGCGAATGCGTCGTATATCACCCAAGGGGTGTACACTAAACACTCTAGGTCATTGAGAGGAAGCCCCTCAATCACCATTTCTCAAATAGCTTAAGGCTCGTAGCGTGCAACACTTGTCATTCTTTATTAGATGTTTTATGAGAGTTTGAAGATGAGAAGAGAAGAAAGGACACTAATGGGAGACTAATCAATCCTAAAAGTTATCATGCAAAGTGAACTTAAAGTTGGGATACACAAGGGAACTACCTAATGTTATCATGCATGGTTTGAACTTAAAGTCTATCATAACCTCAAGAGGTTATAGAACTTATGGGGAACACGGCAAAGAAAGACAAAAGAGGAAGAAGAGATAATATGCAAATGAAAATGCGAACATGCAAACATAAGATGCAACACATAGAATGAGAGTGGGAGGAAAATAGTGTGGGAAAGTAGCCTCCACAAGCTCATCTCAACCAAGCATGCATATGGGAAATGCAAAGAAGAAAGGATGAGAAGAAGTGCACAAAAAGAAACCACACAAAAGGAGATATCACACAAACAATACAAACATGTTACATACGGAAACCCTAAATGGAAGCAACAAAAGGAATGCACAAACCAACAAGTAATGAACATAATTTTGACTTAAAAATGAACATACAACAAGCTCAACTTGTCTAATATATGAAACAAAAGGAGTTGAGAGCTTATTGGATCCATAAAGTTCATTTCCAACTCAAACTATGTCATACACTTGTATGAGCCACCTTAGGAAATGACTTGACTTGCAAGTTATCTCAAAATTAGGAAAAAGGCTCAAAAATTACCAAATAAAATGCAAGAGACTCACAAATATGTTGGTAACCAGAGGCCAAAATCTCAAGGCAAATATCCCCTCAAAGCACCATCAAAAGAAAATAATATTCAAGATGTACCACTTTGAAATGGGAGAATCGAGGGTCAAAAGAAAAACACCAAAAGTCAACCCTAAAGTCAACCAACCAGGGGAAAAATGGTCCTCAAAAACTGTTCAACTCATCATGGGTATGAGGATCAATTTTCATTCATTGGATCAAAGGGAAATGAGAGAAACAATTCAAAGAATAAAACATGTCAAGATTTAATCCAAACAAAACATCTCCAATTAATTAATTCTTTTTTAAATGAAAAATAATCCAAAAAAATAAAATAAAAATTCTAAAAATAAAAGGACATTTCAAATTATCCAGAAAATATTTTTGGTGAATTTTATTAATTGGAGAGTTATTTTATTTTGAATTAAATTGAAACATATAAGAAAAAAAATGAAAATAAAAAGGAAATAGAAAGGGACACGGTGCAAATAGTAATTAATACAAGTTTAAAATCCAACTGGGCTCAGATGGGGGGTGCAATTAGCAATTGAGGGCCCAGTCCAAAACAAGGCGCTGACTCACAAGGATTGAATGTGATGAGGTCAAAGTGAGCGCATGGTGGAATGCGCTAAGGGGAGTCAGATCCAACAGGTACGCAAATCAAAGGGACCAGAGTGTGCCATGCAATTAATGAAATTTAAATTGGATCTGGTGCGTGTGGTCAAACGACGTACACGGTACGTCTTAATCAAGGTCGTGAATTCAAAAAGTAAGCGCATCAGATGATCCACAGCATGCCAAAGCACCATCCCTTTCAAAAATCAACCAGAAAAACCAGATGACGGCCAGATCTTTCTCCGGCCGTCTCTCCACTGTGTACAGTGACCAAAAAAACGCAGGTAGCAAAAGTGCATCGAATTCAACAAACTTATAGTCAAAATTCATCTACATCTCACGTAGATCAAGAATACATGGTTCATTAAGCTTAAAACGCCATAAATCAGCCAGATCAAAGACAACAAGTTTATAGCTCAAATCATAAAATGTCACGAACAACAACAAACATGAACCAGAAATGATCTACATAGTTCAAGGATCACAATGATTCAAAAATGTCAGACAATATCATCATGAATTGAGAGAAAAGTTGATTTGGAGTTTACCTAGTGAAGAGCCTCTAGTGGGCCTTGAAATAGTGTTGGAGCTTGAAGAAAAACAACCAGAATTGCTCCATGATCTTCACTGAAGCTATTTGAATGCTTGATTTGGCTTGAAATGCAGTAAATCTCCAAATTCGTATTTCCAATTTCTCTCACTTTTTCCACACGAGTTCTTGAGCAATTCCCATCCAATTTTCCTCTTGAAGCTTTGTGCATGATGGAAATCTTATATATGGTGGATCTTGATTGCTTTGGAGCCCAATTACAGCCTCTACAGCCTAATTGCAACTCCATGAAATTTGAGTTTTTGCTTTGTTCATGTGCATGAATTTGGCTTCAAAACAGTTGCAAATTGGCTTAAATCAGTTACTTGGAGTGTAGGGAACATGAATGGCCAAGATTAATCCCTTATTTGATCTTAATGGTGAATATTGAAAGTGTAACTTAAGCTCAAAGTAAATTTCGAAATGGCCTACCAAAACTCAAATCAAAATTCTAAAATTTCCATTGTGTTTGAAATATGTTTTGCACTCAAAATATGCACTCACTTGCACAAAATTTATCCAATATAAATTAAGTTTGATTTTCTCATTTTAAGGCCTTTTCCATGAAAATCACTTTAGAAATTCTTCAATCCAAGCTTCAACCATGACAAGAGATGATTTGGTAATGAAAATGGCCCTATTTGGAGAAAGTTTGATGTTGGGAAAATCTCCATTTGAAGTATGCAAGTTGGTGAAATGGACCTATAATTTTATGACATATAATCTCAATTTCCAAAAATACCCTTGACTTGCAAGCCTCATAACTTGAGTTCTACAAATCAGATGAAAGACTTCTAGTACTCTTTGGAAAGCTAAGACCATGAGGAACAAATTTCATGTTCATCAGAAGTTGAGGAGAAACATCATTTTAGGCCAAAAATGGGTTGGAAGTTGGTTGACTTTTGTTGACCAAAATCACATTCATCTGAGGACCTGTAACTTGTCAGCATCATAACTTGAGTTCTAGAAATCAGATGAATGACTTCTAGTACTCAAAAGAAAGCTAGAAACATGCTATACGAGTTCCATGTTGGGGTCAAGATGAGATGAGACTTCTATCTTGAGAAATGTGGTCTTGAAGTTGGGGACTAAATAGGGGATTTTACACTGAGAACCCTAATTTAGCAGCTTCTCACACTCTTGATTCTTGATGAATTGATCTTGAAATGATATATTAGACATCTCAACACAATATCTCATGGCCATAGAGACTTGGAATTGAGTTTTAATCTCCTTCAATTTCACAGTTAACTGAGGGTTGACCAGATGAAAACCCTAGATGCAACATTCTTGACTGTGGCTTCTTCCACCTCACACAACAACTTGAATAAGCTCCAACATGGATCTCAAAGCACTCAATGAGCTCTATCAACATCCCATATCCATAATCATGAATTCACAATCCTCTGATGAACTTTAACTGGCCTCGAAGTTAGGAGTTGACCCACAAACATCCATCAATCCTTTCATAAAGCCGTGGCCACTTTCTGGTGACTTGATAACCATTCAGACTTGAGTAACACCCCTTTGCTTAGGCTCAACACTCTGAGTAACCTCCTCTTTCTATGCACAACCTCTTGATCCCCTGCTAAATGAACAATGATATGCAACGCAAATGCTAGAACAATGCAAAGAAGCAAAAGTCAGTCAAAGAAAAAGGTTGGGCAAATTTTGGGGTGCAATAGAGGGCTTCTCAATCCCGCTCTGCTACCAGCACCCTGGCTACTTCCACGGGGCGAGGTCTCCGAATATCCCGGTCACTAAAGTGAAGGTGTTGCTTGGCACGAACCGGGCTTCTCAACGACAGGTCTTGACGGAGGATTTGGCCGCTTTGATGCGGACTCTCACCACCGCCATGGTCCTGAGTGATGAGGGTTGTTTGTCTGCTGAGCTGTCCAAGATGCAAGGGGATCTCACCTTCGCGCAGTTGCGTTTGAACAAGCTTGCCGAGGATCTGGAAAAGAGCAAGGAGGAGACCGGCGGCCAACGCAAGAGGGGGGGATAGCACTGAGGAGAAATTGAAGGCTGCTGAAGAGGAGGTGCGAGCACTGAAGGCTTGTGTAGGGAAGCTAGAGTGTGCCCTGCGTCCCGCTGATGATGAGACCGAAGAGGACAGGCAGATGGTCACTCGGGCGGATCTACTCGCCAGGATTCGGGTGCTGGAGGGCGATTGCCTGAAGGCCTTTGCAGTGGGTTTTAGTGGCGCTGTCGCACAACTTAAGGTGGTTAACCCCGGTGTCGCCCTGGTCGAGGATGGCACAGGGCCGTTTCATGAGATAGTTGATGGCCAGGTGGTCGACCCCGGCCTTGAGGATGCTGGCCACGACACCCGTCCCGCTGAGCCTGAAGTGAAGGAGGAAGAGGAAGTGTATATTAGTTTCGGGCCTGCGTGCCCGTAGATTCTTGGCCTGCGCGCCTAATACTTTGTATTTTTTCTAAGTGTTTTCTTTATTGGGCCTGCGTGCCCTTCTTTGTGTTGTAACATTAACTACTGGGCTGGTGCCCGTTTTTATATGGTATAATTTTTGAAATTTGTTTAAGTGTGCGTTTTGTTTTGTTTTTGCATGGTGTTATGCTCGTTTTACTTCTGCACTTTGTATGCTCGAATTGTATGTTTGCATGTTTGAAATGGCTTTGGGCCTGTTCGGGGTAGGTAGCTCGACGATATTTGTTTCCGGCAGTGAGGAGAACTGTTCGGTCAGCCGGTTTGATTTCCCAGTCCGTTCGGGGGTAGTTTGTCCCCGGGGCGTGGACGTCCCATCGCGAGTTGGGTGTCCTGCTGATTCTGGTACAGCGACGGGGAGCCTCAGTCGAGGTATTCGCCGTCGAGCAGAGCCTTCTACCCGCGCACACAGAGGTAGGGCTTGCTATTTTGTTGGTCTCTAGGAGACGCGAGGAGGTACGGTGGTACCATATCGGCCCTCGTGGTCGCGGCGCGTGGGTGCCGCGAGCAGTGCTTAACTGTAGTACCTTTTCAGCTTCTCAGTGTTCCATGGTCGAGCTAGTTGATCCCCGTGTAGGTTTTCGAGTTAGTAGGCCCCGTGCTCCTTCTTATTGCAAACACGATATGGGCCTTCCCAATTCGCGGCTAGTTTGCCCTCGTGAGAGTCCTTCTGGTTTCTTCGTAGGACTAAGTCGCCGATCTGAAACTCGCGTTTCAGGACTCTCCTGTCCTAGCGAAGTGCTACCTGTTGTTTCAACCTGGCTTCTCAAAGAGCCGCCCCCAACCGAATTTCTTCGACTAGGTCGAGCTCTTCTCGGAGAGCTTCATCATTGGCCTTGGCTTCGAGGGGAGCCTTAGTCCGTCTGGACGGTTCTCAGTCTCGACCGAGATCACTACCTCGGTTTCGTACGTGAGGCGGAACGGTGTTTCCCCCGTGGTCGAGTGGGGTGTTGTTCGATACGCCCATAGGACGCTGTGGAGTTCCTCGAACCATGATCTCTTGGTGTCGCCGAGCCTTCTCTTTAATCCTCTGAGTATCACTTTGTTCACGGACTCGGCTTGGCCGTTTGTCTGAGGATGCTCGACCGACGTAAAGTGATGCTTGGTCCCGAGTTTGGTGACGAAGTCCCGGAAGTTTTTGTTGGTGAACTGCGTGTCGTTGTCGGTGACGATGGCGAGTGGGACACCGAATCTTGCGAGGATATTCCTTTTGTAGAATCGGAGTATGTTATGAGCGGTGATTTTGGCAAGGGCTTCGGCCTTGATCCATTTGGTGAAGTAGTCGACGCCCATGATCAGGTACTTATTCTGATATGACCCTAAGGTGAAGGGACCGAGGATATCCATCCCCCACCAGGCGAACAGCCAAGGGGAGGAGAGGGATTTAAGCTCGCCCGGTGGGGCGAGGTGCATGTCCCCGTGTCGCTGACATCTGTCGCATTTCTCGACGTGCTCTCGTGCGTCCGCTTGCATAGACGACCAGTAGAATCCTGCTCGCAAGGCCTTTCTCGCCAGGGACCGTCCCCTGAGGTGCTGCGCATTGATGCCCTCGTGGATCTCTTCCAGAACAGCAGTGGCCTGAGATTTGTTGATGCATTTGAGGAGGGGAACCGTGAAGCCTCTGCGATATAATTTGTCCTCGAGAAGGACGTACGAGCAGGATCGTCGCTTGATCATGCTGGCCTCTTTGGGGTCGGCGGGGAGGCGACCTGCGATGAGGTAGGCGTGCAAAAGTGTCATCCAACAGTTGATATCCCCTATGGCGTTGATGTCGAGAAGTGCTTTGGCCTTTTCTGTGCTCGGTTGCGATAGGATCTCTTGGATGACCGACTTGTGCCCGCCCCTCTTTTTGGTGCTTGCCAATTTTGAGAGGATATATGCGCGAGTGTTCTGCTCACGTGGAACATGTTGAACTTCCGCGGAGTCAAAACTTTGTATTTTTTTCGTAATGAGAGCCAGGTACTCGGCCAGGTTATCGTTTTTCGCCTAATATTCCCCCCGTACTTGTGAGGCGACCAGCTGGGAATCCGTGAAGATTCTTATTTCCTTGGCCCCGAGGTCTGATGCTAAGCGAAGCCCGGCCAGGAATGCCTCGTACTCGGCCTGGTTGTTCGTCGTTGGGAAGGCTAGTGTTAGAGAAACCTCGATACGGGTGCCTTATCCGTTTTCGAGGATGATGCCAGCGCCGCTGCCCGAGGAGTTTGAGGAGCCACCGATGAAGATAATCCACTTGTGATTGCCTGGGGTAGGCTCTGGGGCGGGGGTCATCTCGGCGACAAAGTCGGCCAGCACCTAAGCTTTGAGGGCTTTCCTTCCTTCGTAGACGATGTCGAACTCAGATAGTTCCAACGACCACTTTAGCATCCGTCCAGCCATGTTTGGTCGGCGGAGAAGCTTCTTGATGGGCTGCTCGGTTCTGAGCACAATGGTGTGGGCCAAGAAGTAATGTCGGAGGTGTCGTGCGGCGGTGATGAGGGCCAAAGCGACCTTTCCGATCTGTTGGTATCTCACCTCGGGACCGTGAAGGGCTTTGCTCGTGAAGTAGATTGGCTTTTGTCCCTCGGGAGTTTCCCTGATCAACACGACACTGACCTCCTCGTTTGCCATGGCAAGGTATAGGTACAGGGTTTCTCCAACTTCGGGCCTCGTCAACACGGGTGGTTCTGACAGGACGCATTTGAGGTGATGGAGAGCTTGCTCGCATTCCTCTGTCCATTCGAACGTGGCTTCCTTTCTGAGTAACTTGAAGAAAGGGAGGGCGTGCTGTACGGACTTGGCGATGAATCGGGAAAGCAAGGCGAGTACGCCGTTGAGGGATTGTATGGATTTCTTTGAGGTTGGCGTGGTGATTTTCGAAAAAGCTCGACGCTTGTCCGGATTTGCCTCGATCCCACGCTCGGTCAGATAGAAGCCGAGGAATTTCCCTGCTCGGACCCCGAAGGTACATTTCTCCGGGATGAAGCGCATTCTGCATTTCCTTGTTGTGTCGAAGACCTTTCTAAGGTGAGCCGTATGATCGAATTCTATGCAGGACTTGACAATCATGTCGTCCATATACACCTCGAGCATGTCACCAATCTCTCCTCGGAAGACTTTGTTCATCATCCGTTGGTATATGGCGCCGACGTTCTTTAGGCCGAAGGCATTACGTTGTAGTAATAGCTGCCCGACTCCGTCGTGAAGGCCATGCTTTGTTTGTCGCATTCATCCATGGAGATCTGGTTGTATCCTGAGTACGCGTCCATAAAGGACAAGAGTTTGAAGCCCGCCGAGTTGTCGATGAGCTTGTCGATGTTAGGGAGGGGGTAGGCGTCCTTAGGACATGCCCGGTTGAGATTGGTGTAATCAACACAGATGCGCCATTCTCCATTACTCTTTTAACAAGTACAACATTGGATAGCCAGGTTGAGTATCGGGCTTCCAAAATAAAATTTGCCTCTAGGAGGTCTTTTACAGCTTTTTCAGCAGCCGCCGACTTTTCGGGGGACTGCCTACGCCTACTTTGTACTACGACCTTGGTGGTTGGGTTAATGGATAGCTGATGGCAGGCGACCTCAAGGTCGAGTCCGGATATCTCCGCAGCGCTCCAGGCGTAGAGATCAACATTCTCGCGGAGGCAGGCCTTTAGTTGTTTCCTCGCAAGGTCGGGCAGTCCCGCCCCAATCTTCACGGTTCTCGTCTCATTGTCCCCGAGGGTCACGATCTCAAAGTCACCGTCTGGGATGGGGCGCGCTGGGTGGATGGGATGCCCGTTGGATGGAGGGGTGTCGTTGGCCTCGTCTTCGCAGTCAGACTCTTCGGTGAAGCGGCTGTCATGGTCTACCGAGCCGACGAGGTCCTTGGGTTCACTCTTTGAAGTAATGGTGGGCGCTGCTTTTTTGGTCGTTGGGGCGATCATGCTTAGGCCTTTTAGTGCGACCTCGAAACATCTTCGGGAAACCTCAATGTCGCTGTTTAGGGTGACGACGACTCCTCGCCTTGTGTAATACTTCATTTTTAGGTAGACGGTGGAGGGCACCGCGGTGAGCTCGACCATCATCGTCCTGCCCAGGATACAGTTGTAAAGGGACGGGCATTCAATGACCAGGAAGCGGATATTGACCTCCCTGTCCGTCTCTTTTTCCCAGAAGGTAACCTTTAACTCCACGTACCCCCACGGCCTTGTTGTCGTCCCGTTAAACCTCTGGAGGTCAGAGCCCACGTAGGGGGACAGGTTGGACTCGTCGAGTTGGAGGGTTGTGAAAAGGTGGGTGTACATGATGTCCACCGAGCTTCCTCCGTCGACTAGGATGCGTCTGACGTCGAAGTTTTCCATCTGTGCTCGTATCAGGAGGGGGATGTTTGAGTTGGGGGAGCCCCCGGGAAGCTCCTCGAGGTAGAAAGTGATCGGGTTGGACCGGCCATGAAACTTGTCGAGGGTGCTCATTTTGCCAGAGTTGTTGGTGATGAGTTCCTCGAACTTCCTTTTTACCGATCCCACAGACAGGTTCCTCGGGGATCCGCCGATGATGACCATGGCCTTTGGAAAATACTCCCATCGGCTGGTGGGGCGTACAGGCTCGTTGGGCAGGTCAGGCTCAGACGGGAGGCCGAATTTTCTGAGCACGAATCAATCCTCAGGTCGGCTGATGCTGAAGGAAACCTGTAGACCGTTGTCACCATCGGGAGAAGGGAGGTCCACGACTCTCTTGGCCTCGGGAGCATCTTGTCACAGGGCTTCTCCTCCCCGGGTGTACCTTTTCAGGTGCCCATCCTTGATCAAGATTTCGATCGCGTCCTTGAGGTGGATGCAGTCTTCCGTAACGTGCCCGTGGCTTTTGTGGAAGCGTTAGAACTTCGATTTGTCCACGTTGGGTTTGGGGGGTGTCGGCCTGGTGAAGCAGACGCCTCCCTGGACAAACTCCTTTTTGGCGCACTCGGCCAATATGCGCTCGCGGGAAGCGACTAGAGTTGTATACTCTGTGAATCGGCCGGCAGGACCGCGCTGCTCGTGGGGCTCATAGGGACGATCCTCCCGTTAGCGATCTCCTCCGCGCCGGTGGCTCGAGGCTCCATCCTCTCGGGACCCGCGGAGGGTCTCTTGGTCTAGAGTGTCCCGGGAAGAGTTGGCCGCTTGAGTCTCCTCGAATCAGATGTAATGTACGGCTCTGTCGAGGAAGTCTTGTAGAGAGGTTGGTCGGTGTATGGCCACAGCCTCGTAGAATTTGGAGTCGTGGTGCAGGCCTTACTCCATCAGGTAACATTTCATCTCATCCGACGTTGTCACCTGTATTGCCTCTCTTGTGAACCTTTTGATGTACTTCCAGAGGGGTTCGTCGGGGGCCTTGAATATGGCGCTCAGTGCATCCTCTGTCTTCGGGTGGCGCCGGGATGCTATGAAGTGCCTCGAAAAGGGATCTTTCAGGACCCTCCACGACGTGACTGATTCCGGCTCCAAACTTGTATACCACATCATGGCACCCTTCCTCAGCGTTGTCGGGAAGAGTCTGCATTTGATATCTCCTTGGACATTTCGGTAGTCGAGCATGGCCTCAATATCTTACAGGTGGTCGTCTGGGTCGGAGGTACCGTCATACGTCGAGAGTGTTGGGGGCTTCTCCATCCCGTAGGGGATGGGAGCCGCTATGATCTCTCGGGACAAAGGGGTCCTATAGTCGTCCTCGTCACTGAGGGTTGGCGACTGAGGGGGAGATGACCTTGGTGGCGGAGGCGTTTGATTTCGCATCCTCGGCCTCCTGACCGGAGGTTCAACCCGCGGCAGTCTGGTCGGGGGATATCCCCTGGCTGGCCGTTGCTTCCGGACCTGTCTCCTAGACGACCTGGTCCGTTCCCGCACTACTTCGGGTCGAGGCCTTTCTAGCCGGGGTCGACGATTCCTTGGGCGAGGGGAAGGACTTCTCGAATTTTCGTTCTGGTCTTCCCGCGGAGGGGACCTCAATAGGACTTCGTGCTCTAGTGCACCAATCTGTGCGTTCTGTTGGAACAACAGCTGATTCGTCTGGTTGATGGCCGTGAAGAGGGCGGCCACCGTCGGGTCTCCTCCAGACGGGACAGGGATGGGCTAGAACGCTGTCGGGCTCCGTGGTCGAAGAACAGTCTGGTGTGCAGCTTTCGCGGATGATGGAGAGGCAGTCTGGCTGTCCCTCTTGTCAGTCTCCAGAGGTTGGGATGCTTCCATTTGCTTGTCGCCGTTCGCTGCGGGAGCGAGGGTGAGGTCGTAAACGACATCGTCGCGGTGTGGGCTAGTCATGATCGCGAAATGTTGATGAAACTTTGGTTCTCTGCTCGGAGGAACGAGGAAGTTTTATGTTCCCATAGACGGCGCCACTGATCTGACTTGACCAGAACGGGATCACTGACTGGCCGCGCCCTGCTGAATTTATGCCTGTTCAACGGTGTATGGAAGGAGATAAGGGGTGTACCTGCAAGACACTCTGATGCCAAAGTAAGAAGTTGGACAGAGTGATCACAAGTACAGAAAAGGGTAAGAAGAGAATACCTGACCCTCTTTGAGAAGAGGGTATTTATAGAGAGACCCCAGCGCAGGGCCAACGGTCATTTGAGTTGGGCTAGATGGTCAGACCCAACCCAAGTGACTGCTAGGGCTTACGTGGCATAGTGAAGACCAGAACGTGGTCTTCGCCCTAGTTCGACTGCTCCGTAAACTTTGGAAAGTGGATTGACCTGCTATTTAGGAGGTGGGCAGTTGGTGGATAACGTGTCCCCGCAGGGGGGGAGATGGAGCACGTGGAGAACACGTGAAAGACACGTTTGTTCTGCTCGACAGGGGGAGAAGGTCCTGCCGGCGGAGGGTATTCTTTGCCCGACGGGGGACCTTGTGCTCGACGGTAGTAGCCCAAGTCAGATTGGGCCTACTGCACATTACTGGGCTGGGCCTGCTCGGTCAAGTCGGGCCCCAGGCCAGAACTATATATATGTGTGTGTGGGGTGTGTGTGTGTGTGTGTGTGTGTGTGTGTGTGTGTGTGTGTGTGTGTGTGTGTGTGTGTGTGTGTGTGTATGCGTGTGCGTGTGCATATATGTGTGTGTGTGTGTGTGTGTGTGTGTGTGTGTGTGTGTGTGTGTATATATATATATATATATATATATATATATATATATATATATATATATATATATATATATATATATATATATATATATATATATATATATATATATATATATATATATATATATATATATATATATATATATATATATATATATATATATATATATATATATATATATATATATATATATATATATATATATAACTCAAACCATCACCAAAATTATTTTCAAAATTTTATACTCAACTAGGTTTCTTTCTTGAACCATAAGTTTATTAGTTATGAGGCCACATTACAATTTCTCTTAATTACTGAACTAAATATACTCATATAATTAATTTAAATAATTATATTATAACTACAAAATTATCATCAACTGTGTAAAATTGTATTATTATTCATCAGTTCGAAATATTTCAATACAGTATTTTATCATTTTATTATACACTCATAGCTCATTAAAGGTTATAATAATTTATATATATAACTCAACAGAGATCTCAAAGTGCTCTAAACAACTCCACAACAATTTCTAAATCTCAAAAATGACTCTACAATACTCAAAAGTACTCTAAAGTGCATGCTCTAATGGACACTGACAGCCTTTCACAGGGGATAACTCTACTAAACTCCAAGGAGCTGAAGGCTTGACTGAAAATTACTCAAAAATAACAAAATTGTAACAAAAAGTTCACCGACACTAAAATTGCTCATAAATTACCAAACTGACCCCTGAACTAGAAAACAACCAAAATCGCCGCCAACTCGCCCCGGTCGGACCTGTCGAACCACCTTAAACCACCCCCGATCCTGCAGTCTTGCGGCCGCCGCCACGCATTTTTCTTAAGCTCCAACCCGTTGTCGCGACTTACGCCTCCGGTATGACACTCATATCGGCCCCCGCTGTGGCACCCCCACCTGCCTCCACTGCTGTGACATCGGTTCCCTGCCGCCAACGGCCCGACGTTGTTTTTCGGCCGCCGCGGCTTCGCAATGCGACACCGTCATCCGTTTGATTTCGACCCCTTATCTCTTGACTTTTCTAACATTTTATAATATTTGGGAAAAAATGACCAAAAGGGTTGCACAGAAATTCATCGATTAACACAAATATAATATAATTCCCCATTTATTATAAAAATATCACAAATTTAACTATAAAATGCATCACAAAAATTCCAAAAGGGCATATCATAACATTCACAGATTCATACATTTTTTTAATTACAATAACAAAATACACTGCAACACATCAATCAGTAATCTTAGGGGTTTCGATCAAATCCCTTTGGCCACCATCAAGGCTAATAATCGTGTAAGATGAAATCCAGAGATAAGAGGATAATGATCCTTCACCATCTTGATTACTTAAAGTAACTCATGAGTAAATAGATTTCCCCTTACCTCAAAGTTTTGAAGGTTGATGACATTTTTCCCATTTTTTCACGATCGCTCTAACGTTGCTCTCTTCCCACTTTAGATCCGCCTCTTTTCCCAAATTCTAATTTTTCGCATAAAACTCTCTAGTCCCTCACGTTAGTATAAATATAACCCTAATTATTCTAAATTGTTTCCACCCACTCTCACTCAGCCCCCATAATATCTAATTAAAATAACATTTTTATTTTATTTTATTTAAATAAAATTCCACTAAAATATCTAAGTTATATATTAACTATAAAATATTTGTTTTCTATTTAATTTGATAGTTTCTCTAATTATCGCTAAATAATAAAAACATCTAATTATTTCTAAATTAAATAATTATATTTTATTTCTCCCCTGACAATACTCTATATTCCTATTATTTATTAAATTACTAAAATACTCTTAAACCCAATAAAACACAACAAATAATAACAACAATTCAATTAAAGCATATATATTTACTCAATAAAATTTAATAAACTAATATCTGGGTGTTACATATGCCATGGCCTCAACATCGCTTGTACCACTGGTACCCTCAGAAGTAAGGAATAAAGCTCTTCTGTTCACCATTGCCGATAATAGTTAGGTGCTGGAGTTTATGGTACAACAGGGAAAATGATGGTTGTTAGAAAGAGGTGTGCCCATGGTAGTTTTACTAGGGCCCCACAGTAGGGAGGGGCATTGTACTATCCAAAAAGTACATAGTGTATATGTCCCCTGCAAGGGTAGAGAGACTTAGGGGCTCTATTAGGTATATTATAAGTTTGGGGGTGAGGGGTAGCTCACGGTGACAAGTAGCCTTGTATGGTGGTTTTTGAGGCTGTTTGAGGGGCCAACTCGCGTGAGGTGAGAGGACCTTTTAGTGGTCGGCGCTGCTGGGTTGCAGACGAGCAGTTAGATTGATTGTGTCAGGGCTACTAGAAGTGTAGTGCTCTATGAGTAACAATGGATGTGTATGACTTGAGAATCTCTCATTCCCTTAAGGGAGAATGTATTTAGATGGATTCCTGAGGCCTAGGTTTTTGCCCCCTGGATGTGGTCTTAACTGCTCTCTACTTACTAGGGATGTTATTGTTTGCTTATATTCTCAGGGTCATTGAGGACTTTTTCCCACGTGGCCGCTACGTACACGCCCGCGGGCGAATCCCTTAGATTTTGTTTGAGCGACCATCTGCTAGGCGATGGCTTCCTAGTATAGGATTTTCCAAATATAACACTACATCACTTATAAGAGTTAGTGTACTCCGAAAATGGGTGCGATGGGTAGAACTTGGATAGGGAGGTGTACAAATATAAGCGTTATGGTGATTGATATTAGGTAGAATAATATTATTTAAATGAGACATAGAAAGATGAATAGTAAAATATAAATCTTTAGCATCACCCCTTTGCCTTTTACCTTTTGAGGTGTTGAGTCAAAGGAGTTAAAAAGGGATTTGTTATTATTAACATTCTGGGGTTTGTTTTTGGCGTTTTGGATGAGAGAGAAAAAATCAGACCGATACTTGTTGTTATGACGAGTATAGAAAAAACCAAATTATTTTTCTTTTCTATATTGAAGTAGAATAAAAAATAGCTTTTTTTTTGGAATTTGAGTTCTACCCATTTTGGTCAAGGAAAATTTTTGATGATTAATTTAAGGCAACTTTATGGCAGAATTTGGTTTCTAATAATTTTGTCTTATAGTGACACGCATTCAATCCCCATTTAGATCATTTTTTACATTCTATACCATCATTAACATTAAAAGTGACATAATTATTGACATTGCTAATTTTACTGGACAACTCCTTGGATTCTTACACAGTACGGTTAAAATTAAATTTGCTAACAACACTATTGTGTATGCCTGCACCTTTTTGCCATGTGTTAGATTTGTAGATGCATTGGAGTTTGAATCAACTGCGTGTGGGAGCATGCATACACATATGAGAGTGTTGTTGCACCCCAAAATTTGACCAACTACTTATCGCTATTTGGCTCATGTTTCGACTCATTTCATTTCGCATTTGCATACCACGTACATTGCATTTTTTCCAGTCAGATTGACTTTGTCGGGATTACAGCCCTCTAATCGCGCTTCAGGCATTTCAGGCCAATACGAGGATGTATTTGGAGAATCGGTGCTCGTCCCGGTGTTTTCGGCTTTCGCTGTTGTTTTGAGGACACCTCGGTGTCCGGGTTTTTACCGTTTATTTCGATATAGTGCGCTAATCGATATAATCGGCTTCCTCGATATTTTTAGATTTTTCCCTTATTTTCTAGAATTTTTAATAGGTTTAATTCATTTTTCTAGATATTAGTTAGTTTTTTAATAGATATTATTTGTTTTAAATAGTTTAATAGTTTCTTTCTTTTAATAGGTTTTTAAATAGAAATTAATAGAAATTTCCTATTTTTTTGCTTGTATAAAAATTAGTGGAATTGTTAGAGTTTTTTTTATATTTTCATTAGTTTAGAGATTAATTAGAAGTAATGGAGTTTTTTTTAGGTTAATCCTCTTTTTAGATTTAATTAGGATTTAATTAGATTAATTAGGTCTTAATCATTTGTTTAGGTGTTAATTAGGATTTAATTAGATTAGTTAGGTCTTAATCATTTGTTTAGGTGTTAATTAGGATTTAATTAGATTAATTAGGGTCTTATTAGAGTTTGTTAGAATTAATTAGGATTAGATTAGTTTAATTTTCATTTAGGATTTGCTTACAGTTTTAATCGTCATTTAGTTAATTGAGTATTAGTCATTAGATTAATTAGGCATTTAATTGTAATCATATCATTAATCAGAGTTTTAATTTCGGTGGGCCATGTGTCCTATTTTGGAGGCCCAGCCACAACTCCCAGTCCATGTGTCACGCTATAAGAGCACACGCGTGTTCATCTCAGAACTCTCCACTTGGCTCCACATTTCACTCCCTCCATTATGCCACGTTTCACTCGGCACTCTCTGCATCTTCCACCTCGCCTGCCACGTGCCTCACTCTCTCTTCCCAGCCTCCACCTGTCTTCACCCTAGCCCCCGCCGGATGCATGGCCGCCGGGCATGCAACCACCACCTCCACCAAACTCCGGCCACCGTAACCGCCCTCCGTCCGTCGTAACAACCTACCGGAGACACAAAATTCCCATAATTCATCTCTTTCCTCTCTCACCTTCATCCAACTGTCACCGGTAATTCCATAGGTTCACTGGAATCATCATATGGCCGCCGGAATCAGCATCTTCCCAACAATCTTCATCGTCCAGGTCCATCAATGTTCTTGCAAGATTCTCCAGAAAACGCCGATGATCATCAACATCTTCATCATCCTCTTCATCCCAGATTTGCCCAGAAATTGATGAAGTTCTTCAACCTTCATCAATGTTCTTGCAATCGTCCCCAGAAATTCATGATCTTCATCTCTCTTCTCGGATCGCTCAACGGTAATAACTTTCCAGAATTTTCATTCGCGTGTTCATCAGCACCTATAATCGTCTTCAAGATATTCAACCCCATCGTATCCAAGATCTTCACCGGATACATCAAGAACAACTTCAAGACTCATTGAGCACTCTCCAGATCCGCGAATCCTCAAGATCTTCGTCAATCTTCATAAGACTCGCCGTGGAGTTTCCAGATTTGCATCGTCGTTCTTCACCATTTCATCAAGAAATCATCAACTCCAGCATTCTTCAGGTGCTTTCGTTGTTTGATGATCTTAGCCGCTAAACATCCAAACAATCCGATAACATCAAGATTCATCTTCTCCAGTTTTTTTCTTTCAATCGTTGTGGGGTTTCTGTTTAGAACGTGGACCTTCGTATCTTCACGAACCTCCTCTAAGATTGTTAAAACCAGAAGTTTAATTTTGGTGTCCAGATTTGTTCTAACAGCGTTGGTGTTGCTGGTTTGTTGTTGATGATAGAGATCAGAAGGTTTTGGTTTGAGGTTGTTTGAGAATGGTGGTGACGGCGTAAGGTTGAGAGAGAGAAGGGAGATAGGTTGGACCTAGGGTTTCTGAGAGTGGAACGAGAAAGAGAGAAAGGGCTGTGTGAATTGGGCTGGGCCCATTGACTTCTTCGTCCGTACACCCCCCGTTCTCACATTCACCCTCTGTTTCCATTCTTTTTCTTTTTTTTTGTTTGTTCTTTAATGAACATGGGCCAAGCCCAACGGACCTTTCTGGGCACACCCTCCGTTTTGGCCTCAAACCCCCCCTGTTTTTTGTTTTCTTCAGAATTTACTTAGTGGGCTGGGCCCAGTTTTTTGTTCTGTTTTTGCTGCCTCACCCCTCCTGCTGCAGTTTGCACCCCTTTCTGTTTTTTTTCTTTCTTTCTTTCTTTTCTTTTATTTTCTTTGTTAAGATTTTTTAAAGAAGAGAATATGTAATTGAAAAAATAGAAAAAGATGGAAAATATAGTGAATATAAAAATATAGAAATATAAAAATGATAGCATTTTAGTATTTTCTTTTTTAGGATATATTCTCATAGAGTTTATTTTACACTTTTCTTTTAGAAGTAATTTTAATGTCCACTTGTTAGGGGACTTTTTACACTTTTAGAAGTAGATTTAAAAGTCCACTTGTTAGGGGACTATTTTCCATTAGATTTTCCATGATAGTTGGATAAGATTTTTAGGAGTTTATTTTCTGGTACTCAATCATTGTAACTTTCAGAACATTAATAAAATGAGATTCGTGTTGTGGTCTCCGTTCTACCCGTAGTTAGGCCGAACTACAGCTGCTCTGACTTTCTCTGATGAGAATATGTAGGCATAGGATGCGATATCCTAGCGAGCACACTAACAATAACTTTTTGTTCTCTCGCTGCTGTGCGATCGAGACTTTCTCGCTGACGACTGATGTTATCCTTTTCTCTTGCCCGAGTGCATTTGAGACCAGACCGTAGTTCTAGTTCCCGTAGGTTCCCATACCTTTAAACCCGACATACTACGTTCGTTCTACCGCAAACAGGTACGCCTAAGTCTCCAATGGTCGAGCAGCGTCCACCTAACTGCTAGAATGCGTACGCTAGTATCGTCAATCATTTCTCTCACCCCGTGTGACCGAGA
Source organism: Lathyrus sativus (assembly GCA_963859935.3). Lineage (NCBI taxonomy): Eukaryota > Viridiplantae > Streptophyta > Magnoliopsida > Fabales > Fabaceae > Lathyrus > Lathyrus sativus. The sequence continues at coordinate 72,795,296 of OZ012739.1, read as the reverse complement.
ACACCCTGTCTAGCTGTAGTTAGCCTGAACTACGTCATGCTCTGATTTCTCTGAAGAGAATACGTAGGCCCAAGACGCGACGTCTTGCCGAGCAACTTTCCCCGTAGTTTCCCGAACTATGCAGACTCTAATTTCTCGTTCTCTGATGAGAATATGTAGGCATAGAGTGCGACGCTCTATCGAGTCAATTTCTTTCCGTTTAGATGTAGCAGCCGTAGATAGATTGTTTTTCACCCGTCCAAGCAAACCAAGCAAGCGTGGATCCCGTCGAGTACGACGGACGTGAGGGGTGCTAATACCTTCCCCTTGCGTAACCGACTCCCGAACCCAGACAACGGTTGCGACGACCTTGTCTTACCCGTTTTTCGTAAGGTTTTTCCGATCGTTTCCTTTCCCGCTCTGAGGGATAAATAACGAAAGGTGGCGACTCTTCTGTTTTGCCGACACCTTATTTTCGCGCAAGCGACAAGTGTGACGATACTTGCTTGTGTGTGTAATGTTAGACGACATCGACTTATCTAGAGGGGGGTGAATAGACACCAATCCAAAAATCACCAAATAAAATTTGGGTTTTAAAGTTGTTTGAAAAAGAGTGTGTGCGAAAGTTTTTAGTATGGATCGACAAAATTCGTCTACACGAACCTAGTTATTGGAAATCGAATATGCAAATCTAGTTATGGAATGACAAACACAATAATCAAATTCAACCTTTAATCGAGAATCACGTTATTACTCGTTTAAACTAATTACTTAGCAGTGTTATTTCCAATGATAATGAGCAAAAATATTGAACTATGCAATTTATCAAACACTTGGTGTGCGAACAAATTTTCAGAATTTGCTTTGTGTTGTTATTGATATGAAAACCACTTATAATCAAAAGTGATTATAAGCTAATCAACAATTAAGTTAAAATAGAAAGATTACAGGAAAAAATTTAGGAGTCGATCGATCGTTCAATGCTATTTGATAAATTGCGTAACAAAAAATAAAGCGAGTAAAGAGATAATAGAGAGATAGACACGAGGATTTGTTCATGTAGTTCCCCACTTTTTTCCTCGCGTGTGGGTATGTCTGTGCCTAATTTTCAATGTGGAATTAGGACACTTTCTTGCTATGCAAAAAGTCGATATACAAAAAAAGTGTTTAAAGCAACCATACGAACACAACCGATTCTGATGTTGATTCAACCCCTTTTCTTCTTTTGATCTTGAGTAAGACCAAGACAATAATGGATGCCAATTGACTTGTCGATATTGCTACTCTTTTGCGTTCTTTATCTCCAAAGCTTTCATGCATGATCAATTGCACCGGTTGTTCCACAAGACTTCAATTTGATTCGTCGTTATCCACTACTTCCTTTACATTCTTTATCTCCAAAGGGTCATTTGCATTCTTTATCTCTAAAGGCTTTCACAATGTCGCAATCCTCTCTTGAACGTCTTGCACGAAAACCCCCAAATCTCCACTCGACCTTGGAGGACAAACCCGCGGTTTTTTCGGATGAAGACCCTTGCAAATCTCAACCCAATATCTCAGCTACACTAGAACCTAATTGGACCTTATCAGACCTTCACCTAGCTGACACCCCAACAAAATATTATTATATGTGATTTGCCAGTGTGTAGACGTAGGATGGAGGTTGAAGATGATGAGCAAATGTAGGCTAATTTTATGGTATCACCATTTGGAATGAAGCACGAGTGATCTATTTATAGTTTTGGAAGTTTGGTGGTAAAGAGGTAATTTTTGGAGTAAAAATTATTGACAGAACTGACCAACGTAACAACATATGTCGACCTGAAAAATGGATGTGCCGACACATATTGTCAAAAATAAAAAAAAATTCTGACCTAAAATGACACATGTGCTGACCCAAGAGAAATAGAACCTACAACCTTATTTAGGACAGTAGATGTGTCGGCTTGAAACACGTATGTGCCTGCACATAATGATGAAATTTCCAGTTTGTATCGACCTGAAGAAGGAATGTGTTGACCAAAATGGTAAAGAAGCTACATGCTTTAATATTGAGTTACATGTGTCGGCCTGAAATGTGTATGTGCCGACACAAGTAATGCATTTTTATGCAGTAACAAAACAAAAGCTACATGCTTCAATATTGAGTTACATGTGCCGACCTGAAATGTGTATGTGCCGACATATGTAATGTATTTTTGTGCAGAAATTTGGTTTTTATGTGTTTGGGCTAGTTCAAGGTGGTTTTTGATGATTCCTAAGACCTCTAATGCAAGGGAGCCACACATACTCAGAGCTGTTGTCCAATACCAAAATGCGAAGTAGTTTTAATGTTTTGACATCACGCAAAATATCTTATGGTGAAGTTGCACTTACATACTCTCCTTTTTTTATGATGGAAAAACTTGCGATGATGCATTTCATGTTGTTATTGAAGGCTCCCCCTGATGTTGTGCTTCCCAACTTCATCTCGCATATGCTTCTCCCCCTTTAACATGATACAAAAGAAAGATAGATAATCGTGAGAAGTATCATATTCCAAATTCAAATAGATCATTCAGAGGCATTTTTGCATCAAAGAGCAACAGTCACATATCCCCATATATATGTAATGATACAAAATTGATAAATAACCTGCATTACAAGTCATGTTACACAAAGTAGAATTAAATAAACAAAGTTATACAAGAGCAAAAGTCATTAAGTTGCAACAATTGCGTCATATATATCACATATATCATAAAGGAACTCCCGATACCGCTCACACATGCGCCTAACATAGCGACAATAACATGTCACTACTCAAACCAAGATGAAAAACATTACCAAAGCACGAGACACGCAACAACAATAACAATTTTTGCAATTAACAGACTTAAATACAATAAACAAAATGAGCCATATGCTTATATACTTAAGAACAAACTTATACAAATGTGAAAGAGTTAATACATAAATTCATTATAAGTATATATATAGAGAATACACAATGGTTATTAATCAAAAATTTTGGAAATGAACATTTATGGTTTTCATCATTTGTGAGAGAATCAAGCATTTTTAACCAACAAACAACATGCATTAAGAAAAGTCTTACTTTCAAGGAGAAATTGAAACGATATTACCTCACTCTTAATTGGATGAAGGATGCACTCACATGAAAGAAGAAGAACTAAAAACAAAATGTTGGAGCAATAGTATATAGTGCAAATCACAAGATAGAAATTTAAACGACATTGGATATATCAATGATTCTCAATTCTCCACGAATATTGAAAAAGGATTCTGTTGCAAGAGTGTCGCAACTGCGAAAAAGGGTCGGCAAACAGACAGAAGAGTCACCACATAATGTTATTTATTCCAAAGAGAGAGAAAGTAAATGATCAAAGAAAACCTAAAGAAACGGGAAAGACAAGGTCATCGTAACCAAATATTGGGTTCGGGAGTCGGTTACGCAAGGGGAAGGTATGAGCACCCCTCACGCCCGTTGTACTCAACGGGATCCACGCTTGTTGTATTATCTATGGGTGAAAACCATCTAATGCTACTGCTAAACGAGGGGGGGGGGGGGACAGGAAGAACAGACTCGATAGAACATCGCCTCCCTATGCCTACGTATTCCCTCGTGTAATGGGAAAGTCAGAGTCAACGTAGTTCGGGAAACTACGGGTGATGGGGGGAAGGTTGCTCGCCAAGACATCACCGTCTTGTGCCTACGTATCTTCATCTGGTATGAGAAATCAGAGCAAACGTAGTTCGAGAAAACTAGACCACTGGTTGGTGTTTTTTATGAGTAATGTTAAATCTCTATTCTAGCAGTTAGGGACGATACCTGTTTGCGGTAGAACAGAAACTTAACATACTCTTTCTGAAAATGAGGTTTGAAAACAATCTCGAAGGATGAAAAAGTTTGAATTTGGTTTTGTGTTTTTTAGAAGAAGTGAATCGAGTTAGTTTGAAACTCATGTTGCACTAAAGATTATGACATAAGAGCGGATGTGTCGCATATCGCCCAAAGGGCATACGCTAAACACTCTAGATAATGTTAAGAGAGACCTACCCACTTATCATTCCTCATGTACTTAAAGCTCGTAGCGTACAACACTTGTTATCCTTTATTAGGTGTCTTGAAAGAGTTTTAAGATGAGAAGAGAAGACACAAGGACTCTAAAGGGGAATAAGAAACCTTAATGTTATCATGTAAAGGATTGAAAGCCTAGTGTCTCTCCTACTCCCATCTTAAACATAGGGACTAGGAATCCTAAGGGATCATGTGAACAAGCACAAGTAAACACAATACATAATCAATCACAAATGAAACAAAAGGGAAGACTTAAACAAGTCTATGAAAGATGGAGAGAAATATGCAAAAGCAAACAAAGTATGCAATCATGAAGCATTCATCAAAGACAAACACAAGTCACACACAAGTCAATAAGAGAGAAGACTTATACAAGTCAAGAAAGATGAGAGGAAATGAGAGAAGCAAGCTCCTAAAATCAAATGCCATCAATCATCATAAGAAGAAAAGTGCTAAACAAAGGAACACAATCAAAGAGGTGAAGGGAGAAGTAGAGTGGGGAAGCAACCACATCATGAACATCTCAACCAAACACTCACCCATGGTCAAATAAGGAAAAGCACCCAAACAACTTAAAAGAAGTTCAATTGTTCATAACATCCTCAAAGTGAAACAAATATCACCAAAGCATCATGAACAAGCACATAACCATCAAGGTCAGAAGTGAACTCAAGTGATATGCCTCAAATTTAAAATCAAATCATCAAGCAAACACAAGAATGATCAAATCAAATTCGAGGACCAAAGTCCAAGCAAAAATCTCACACTTCAAACTTAAGTGGAAAGACATGATCAAATGAAACTTGTGGCACAAGATACACATCCAAATGACTTACAATCATGCAAATCAGCACCTCAAGATGTTAACAAAAGCTAACAAGGCTCAAGAGGTTCTCCAAGGATCACATAATATCATAGCCCAAAACTAGGTCAAGGATTGCATGCATACACATAGTTAAAACACTTTGAATTTGAGGCATCCACCAAAAATAGAAGCAAGCTCAGATAAAATCCAAAGAAAATATCAAACTCAAGTTGAACCAATCACAAATCAGTGTGCAAAATATCATAGCAAGAATCAACTCAAAGCACCACCAATTAGGTCAATGAAGGCATAGTGTTCAACTTATCGAGCAAGCACCGAGGGACAAAGAAAAACCAATGAAAAACAATTGAGAAGTGATCATTATGACCTCAAACCAGCCCTCAAATATTCCTCAATCAAACACCTAAGTGTGAGAGGAAAATTGGTCAAATGGGGTGTTCAATCAAGGTCAAATATCACACTTAAATTCAAGGTATCAACCATAAAACCACTCCAACAATTAAATCAATTAAAAATATCAAAAATAATTGAAAAATAAAATAAAAATAATGGAAAATATCTCAACATGATGAAATATCATGAACACATTTTTTGGGATTTTTGTAAAGCTTAAAACTATTTTAAAATGATTTAAATGAAAATGCAATAAAAATGAAATAAAAAGAAAATAGAATGGAAAAGGAGGTGCATTAGCAACTCTGGTTTGAACTAGCTTCAAGTGAAAACACGCTGATATGCCAACAATGGGGGGGCATGAAAAGCAGACAATGCTAAAGCCCAGTCCAACACATGCGTCAGCAAACGACAAAAACCCAGGCCATTAGTGAGACGTACCGTTTCACTAATGAGGTGGTCTTTAGGTCAAACAAAGGGCCACATAGCCAACACATAGATGACAAATCATCCTGGTTAAAAGGTCCTCATGGCCACGTCAACGTCCCACCTCAGACACCGGAGCTAGGGCTCCGTTCATCTTCTCCAGGAGGATCGCCGGAGCTCAGACCTTAAACCATCATGCAACTCAAAAGAAAAGACCCTATCCCACACAAAAACTCACGCTGAGTTTAAATCCGACCTCGAAACAAGTGAAAAACAACTCTAAGGCCATTAAAACACAACATGAAAGAATGATGCATCAACTGGAGTTAACTTAAACGAAGCCCAAAAGCACATAGAACTTGCCTCTAACCATAGAGGACTTTAGAGAACACCACAACAAATTCAACTAACGCTTAGCATGTGAGGACAAAATCAAAGAAACTTACCAAATGGAGTGGCTCTGTTGGCCCTTGTTCAAGCACGATGATGAATGAAAAAGCTTGCAGGATGCTTCCTTGTCTTCCTAGAGTTATCAATCCCACCTTAGAATTCCAGAATCACTTGAGAAAAGAGAGATTTGAATTCTTGAAATTTTTAGAGTGAAGAGTGATTTTTGGTCTGATATGCAGCTAGTATAGTCCTCTCTCTCCTCTCTAGGGTTTGTACACTTTAAATATGATGTGAAATTCTAGTATGCAGATCTCATATGTCCCAAGAACATTGATCTTTGCTCAACAAGGACGAGGACAAACCATGACCAATTTAAATTTCTTTAAATTGTACCAATGTCATGACCAACGTCATGACGTCTGTTGTAATATCTGCAGACTGACATACTATTTATCTAAACATTTAAATTGTGCAGAATTGTAAATGCTGAAAGATAAATAACACACTGAATTGTTTACCCAGTTCGGTGCAACCTCACCTACATCTGGGGGCTAGCAAGCTAGGAAGGAAATCCACTATTAGCAGAATCAATTCAGAGTTAAACTCCCCCGTTTATAACTCCTCACTTAATCTCTACCCAATGCAATTTCTTCCTAGAGACTACTAGACAAGAGTATACCCACTCACTCCCCCTCAATCACAACAGTGATATACAATTCAATACAAAAGACAGACTTTAGAAGACACTCTACAAAGTCACAATACTTGATTTTGCTTAACAGCTTCAATCAAGGACAATGAACACAACAATTCATACACACTAACCAAAGCCATTATACATCATACAATTGCTTGGCACACAAGTATCCTAAGATACACGTGAAGAACCAAACTTCTTCACTCACAAATATGTCTACCACAATGTATCAAAAGATACAAAAGGTGACTTACACACAAGGGACTCTCAAACCCTAGACCTTTATTTTACACTCAAGTTGTTCTTGATGTGAGTGCTTTTTTTCCTCTGCTTCTGCTCCTTCTTTTATAGCAATGCAGACTGGGCTTGGGCTGGTCACAAGTAACAAACATTAGGTTTAACAAAGTAAAACTAATTTCCACAATTCAAGGTGCTGTCAAATTAGGTCACAACTGCTTCATGTTATGTCCAACCTTGACTAGAATCTCGCCTGGGATAACTAAGGAGCCATAACAGGTTTCCTGAATTCAAGCCTGAGATATCTCATGTATCATAACAGAAAAACAAACTCTGCATGCGTGATGTCATACAATCAATGTCATAACATTCAGTCATGACATTCAGCTTCACTTACTCTTAACTGACCAAACTCCCCCTGTTGAACACTCCTACAGAATCTTCTTCACAATAGTAGAAACAAGCATATTATAGTTTCCTAAAAAGTCTCAAAGATCCTTTTTATGAACACCAATTAAATTTGCACTTTGTTCCTAATGAATCACTTTGTCCTGCACATACTGATGAGGTATATCCAATAGGATCTCATCAAACCAAAGCACCTCTGTCAAGAGAAATAAAATAGCAGCTTCTTACTGTACCAGACACGGAAGTCATGACATTCAGTATGACATCCATGACAACAGTTCTATCATCAGCTCCTGCTGCACCAGACAGCGATGTCAACACATGACAGCAATATTGTCATCAGCTCCTGCTAACTCCTGCTCCACCAAGTATGAACACCACAGTAGTTATGTCATCAGCTCCTGCTAGCTGCTGTTGCACCAGACAGCGATGTCAACATATGACAGCAATGTCGCTACTGCGAAAATCGGCGCCGGCTATGACAAAAGAGTCGCCACCGTGCATTATTTATCCCAACGGAGGGAAAGGAAACGCTCAGAGTAAACCTAACACAAAACGGGAAAGGAATGGTCGTCGCAACCAAATTCCTGGATTTGGGAGTCGATTACGCAAGGGGAAGGTATTAGCACCCCTCACGTCCGTCGTACTCGACGGGATCCACGCTTGTTTTCTAGTACGGATTGTATTCTATCTACTCTACAGGTCAAGGGACAAAAGGAAAGAAAATAGAAAAGAGACTCGATAGAGCTTCGCCGCTATATGCCTACGTATTCCCTCGTGCAATGGGAAAGTCATAGTCTACGTAGTTCGCCTACCTACGGGAAAGGTGGGAAGGTTGCTCGCTAGGATACGGCATCCTATGCCTACGTACTTTCATACAACATGAAAGATCAGAGCAAACGTAGTTCGGGCCATGGAAGACACAAGCTTGTTTGACTGTTTTTTATTACCTTATGAAAGGGTTTTTCTTGATTAAGAGTCCAAACGGACAAAAATGACACTTTGATGTTTGTTTTGAATCTTTTACGAAAGAAGTGTTTTTTAGTTTGTTTGCAATCTCTGACGCACTAGAGACTATGATTTGAGAGTGACTACGTCGCGTGTCACCCAAAGGGTGCCACACTAAGCAGCCAGACTACTGGAAAGAAGCTCTCCAGCAACCCTTTCTCAAATAGCTTAAGGCTCATACGTACGACATCGATTAACCTTATTACTATATTTTTGAGTTGTTTTGAGATAAGAAGAGAAAGAAGCTCTAAAAAGCCTAGGGTTGAAAAGGGAATAAAAACTAACCTAATGTTATCATGCATGGATAAGAATCCTAATGTCTGTCATAATTCCCTCCTGCACAGAGGAAATCAGAGATCCTAGGGGATAAACAGAAAAGAAAACAAGCAAATACAGTAAAATGCATGCAATGCAGCAATACAAGTGAGGCAAGGGAGTCCCGCTCAACCTCGAACCTGGGAAAACAACAGGCAAAGTGAATCAACATTCACTTCAAACCTAGGGGGAAAGCTGCACAAGCCAACAAACAATACAGAAAACAAAAACCAAAGCAGAGGAGGCAACCCAAGCAGCAACACCAAACTCCTACAGCAAGCAGCAGCTCTGACCAGCAACAGTTGATTAAACAGCAAAAACTTGACAGCAACAACCTTCATCTTCATGAATAGCCCCTATCCTCAAGCTCCTCTAAACCTTCAATCTTCAACAAGCACCAAGCTTAAACCAGCAAACTTCAACCAGCAAACAATTTAAACCCTAGCTTCAACAAGCAGCAAAACCCTAGCTTCAACAAGCAACCAGCTTCAACAAGCAGCAAAACCCTAGCTTCAACAAGCAACCAGCTTCAACAAGCAGCAAAACCCTAGCTTCAATAAGCAATAAGCTTCAACAAGCACAAAACCCTAGCTTCAACAAGCAACCAGCTTCAACAAGCAGCAAAACCCTAGCTTCAACAAGCAACCAGCTTCAACAAGCAACACTCCTAGCTTCAACAAGCTTCTAGCTTCAACAAGCACAAACCTCATTCTCAGCAAGCTTCAACAAGCACCTCCAGGGGAGAGTCAATTAACAAGATCAAATTGAAATGTTAAGTAACTTACTGACAACCAAAGGAAGCCACTAAGAACTTAACATTATAAGAGAATGGCATCCTCAAAGTTCTACTCTTAAAGCATGCCACTCATCCCTCCAAAGGAGAGATGTGACTTCTTTAAGAGGACTTTATGTCATTGGATTGAATGGAGATGAACAATATACTCCATGTTTGAAGAAACAAGCAAAACTAATCTAATGCACTTCCTAAAACCCTAGTTACCCTAAGCTCTTGACAAGCATCCACAAGATGAGAAATTCTTCACATCCAAGCTCCTTCAAGCTCTTCAAAGCATCTTCAATTGGTCTTCATGTTCATCCAAGCACAAGAGCACCACCACCCTAATCTAAGGGGAACTATTGAATTAAACTAGTCAAGCTAATGTGTTAGAAACACCTAGAAGTTAGTCTTAAAACTAAATCTAATTAAAATACCAAAAATGATTGTAAAATTCTATAAAAAATTCTAAGGGTTCCTAAACCTCTTATGAATATCTCCATATGAAAACCAGGGGGTTAACAATTCATTAGGACCTAAAACTATGCCTTAAACCTAAGGGTACTATCCTAAAACCCTAAATCTACACCACCTAATGTTCAATGTCCAAAACAACCTAAAATCCTCTCACAAAATTACGAGAAAATTACTAGGGGTACATGCATATCTGAGATATCTATTCCAAAAAGAATCACTCCAAAAATCCACTCCAATCATCCATAATAAAATCAGCAAGATCAAGCACCAAACAAATTCAAAATAAAACCAATTAAAATTCCAAAAATGCAATTAAAAAATAAAATGCATGAATTAATACAATTCTAATCCTATTAAATTCTAGACTCTTTAAGGAGTCAGGGGGAAAAAATATAGCCTAAAAAGATTAATTTTCCTATTTGTTGTGATTTTATTCCTAACTATATGCAAAATGTAAAATAAAAGAAAATAAAGAAAATTGGATAAACCTGCGTGCCAAATAGCAATAAAAACCAGTTGCAATCCAGACTTGGGCCCAACAGGGGATGTTGGTAGCAAGCGAGTACTAAGCCCAAACCAACTAAAACAAATCAGGAAAATGAAATGGAAATTGGGAAATGGATGAAAATGAGATTTATTAATTTCAGAAAATCATAAATAAATCCAAGATCATTGAGGTATTTTTTAAAATATTTTATTGGATCAAAATTGGATTTATTATGATTTTTAGAATCAAAATTGATTAAAAATAAAGCAAAAATGAAATAAAGAAATTAAAATACTGAATTAAATGAGAGCCACTAGATCAATTGACTGGTAAACGAATCCAAAGCTTCAGAGCGTGTCCACGTGAGGACCAGATGGCAGCTGACTGGGCTTGCCACATCGTTTAAATGAAACGATGCGTTTCAATCCAAGGAGGCAATCCTGAGTTTGAATCTGGATTGTGAGATGCATATACAAGGTCAATGAAGAAAGTTGATCCAAGGGCTAGGACATCATCTCCTACCTCTAACTCAGGCGAAGGTCACATTCTCAGGTGGTGGTCCACGGTGGAAACCACCTCCTTCTCCGGCGAGGGGGTGGTTTCAGGTAGCCAAACATGATGAACCTTATACCAAACTTGATCAGAAAATCAACAGGATCTCAAATCTCCTATCCATTCCATCCAACTCTCAACAGAATTTGAAATACGAATCAATGTTCAGAAATGACATCCAAATCAATCATCACTAATTGTAAAACTAAAACCATAGGTCTCTTCCTCTCATTGCACTGATCACTCTGATCTATCCAAATCAATTCATATCCTCAAGATCAAGCCTAACCGATCCTCAATAGAAACGCTATGTCACACTTAATTGTCTCTATTCGCTTCCAAACCAATCCAGAAACGATCCTTATGTATCCTAAGCCCTAACCACATGCAAGATTCTACTCAATTCTCCCTAGATCAATGTAGATTTTGGAAGTTACTAACCTGATGAAAGCTTACTAACAGAAGCACTTGGAGCACGATTCCACCTTCAAAGCTTTCCAGAAATGTTCTATGATGCAAGATGAAGCTTTCTCAATCTTCAATTTGGCTTGATTGTGCTTGCAAATCCAAAACCGATTCTGAGTTGGAGCTCTTGAAACTCAACCTTCTCTATCAGCTTCTAGCACGAATTGATCACCAAACTGAGTCTGAACTCACTCCAATCAATATATAGAAGGATTCCATGGGCTTTTTGATCCACTTTGAGGCCCAAATCAGTGTATCCAAAATTCTGATATTTGCTCTTGAAGCTCAATGTGACAGTTGCGAATTCAGGCTTATTCCTTGTTCCAGAAGGTTCCATTCAATTGCAAATTGATTTTGGAATGTGTTTGGGTCAATAGCACAGCCTGAATTGCATTGGTTGTTGATTTGGATTAGTGACTTGCATTTGAAGAAACCATTTTAAAAGGCAAGCCATGGAACCAAGCCTCAATTCAAAAGTGTAATATTGCCAATGTCTTTGAAATTTAATTTCCACTCAAAAGGAGTATCAACATGACATGTTTATGGTCTATAAATCAAAAAGTGAATTTTCCCACCAAAATCCATTTGAAAAATTCTTCCTTTTTAGGCCATTTCAAGCAACTTTGTGTTCCAAGCCAAAAACAAACTCTCATAACCACTTGGTTGCACTCAAAACATCGTTTTAAACAAGTTCCATGTTGAACAATTTTCCATTTGAAGCTTGCAAGTTGGAGTTATGGACCTATGGTCACAAATGACCTATAATCACCAATGCCCAAAATACCCCTGGCTTGCAATGATCATAACTTGAGTTCTATATATCCTATCAAGGACTTATAGTACTCTATGGAAAGCTAAGATCATGAGGAACAACTCTTATGTACACCAAAAATACATTTGAAATCTCCTTGAAGGGCAAAGGTTTCTTGGAAGTCAAGTGACTTTCATAGATAAATTTCAGTGTCATCTGATGACCTGTAACTTGCAAGAACCATAACTTGAGTTCTATAAATCCCCTTGAGGACTTCTAGTACTCAAATTAAAGGTATTGAGATGCTCTACAAGTTTCATGTTGTCCAAAGATCCATTTGAAACTTTTATATTGACTTATGTGGCTTGGAAGTTAGGCACTAAACAGGGGATTTTACACTGAAACCCTAATTTAGCAACTTCCCACATCCTTGATTCTTCTTTGCTTGACCTTGGCACAACACCACACATGTATCAACATACTATTCCATGAACCCCATGACCTCAAAGTAGGCTTTGATGCTCTCTAATTTGCACAATTGACCTAGGATTGACCCAGATGAAACCCTAGTTGACTGCACCTCAACTGTGGCTCTCATACTTGAATCAATGACTTGTCTCAGCTTCAATATGGCCCTCTAGGCATTCCAGGAGATCCACACACACCTCAAATTCACATTCCCTATTTCTCATCCCACTGATAATTCTCAATATTCCTCAGGATAGGAGCAAAACCCACATGTAGGCACTCAAACTTCTCAAGACTTCAAATCACTTCTTGATGGCTTGGATGACTTCTCATACTTGGATAACACCTCTTGCTAGGCTCTTCCCTTGATAAGAATCACACTTGGACCCCTGTTGGATGAGTGATATGCTATGATATGCCAATGATTAGAACTATGTGAATGATGTAACTATGCAAATGAAATGCAATGAAACATAAGTCAGGCAAGAAAAGGTTGAGCAAATTTTGGGGTGCAACAGCTGCCCCTATTCAAACGGCTTGGACCCGACTGGGTGAAGAGCGAACGGCCTTCAAGAAATCGAGGTACGAGACGGTTGAATACCAAGGAGCCCGAAAATTTGCCAACCGCAGAAATAAACTGCACTGCTTGGGGAGCAACATCCCCTATTTGAATTCGGTTGTTACGGCAACAACTGGTCCAACGTCTGATAGTAATTCTGATTTCAACTTCAACCACCTATGTAACGCCACAGGTACTGAACAATTTCTGCCAAAACACCTCCGTCCACAACTGGACTAACCTTGTCAACACAAACAGAGAAACAAATTCGTCTACACGAATAGAGATTCTGTCATCATAGAAGTAACCTTGTCGACATCTGGACCCAAATTTCGTCAAATCATGAATAAACACAAATCTGTCCACGTCAGGACTCACATTCCATCAACCCGGAGAAATCTCAACAACACAAGAATAGAACTTTGTCCATGTTAGGACGCTTGTTTCGTCAACACGAAGAAATCCCCTCAACAAGAGCAAAACTTTGTCCACGTTAGGACGCACACTTCGTCAACACGAAGAAAACCCATCATAAACTTGTCCATGTTAGGACTCCACATTCCGTCAAAATGGAGAAATCCTATCATCATAGGAATAAAACTTGTCCTCCTCAGGACTCCACATTCCGTCAACACGGAGAAATCCTATCATCATAGGAATAAAACTTGTCCTCATCAGGACTCCACATTCCGTCAACACGGAGAAATCCTGGCGACTTCGTTGGGGATGAGTTGTCCGCAATCTCGTCAACACGAGGAGATCCTATCAACATAGGCAATAAAATCTTATTTGCGTCTCGTCAACACGAGGAACTCCTATCAACATAGGAATAAATTGTCCACGTCAGGACTCCGTTTCGTCAACACGCAGAGACGAATCCGTCAACACGGAGACAACTCCCATCATCACGGGCACAAACCTATCCACGACTGTGCTCAAATTTCGTCAACACGAAGAGAATAAACTCGTCAACACGAGAAGAAATCCTATCATCATAGGCACCACTCTGTCCATCACTCGTACTCGAAGTCATCAACCACAAAGTCATAAATTCGTCAATACGAAGATAAACCCCCTCAATACAGGAACAACTATGTCCACATCCGGACACATATTTTGTCAACCCGAACGGAAATAAATTCATCAACATGAATAAACCTTATCATCATAGGAACCCTACTTTTGTCCACGTCAGGCCTCACGTTTCGTCAACACGAAAAGAAATAGATTCGTCAACACGAATAAATCCTAGCATCATAGGAATACCATTCTTGTACATATCTGAACTCAAATTTCGTCAACATGAAGAGATCCTATCCTCATAGGAATAAAACTCGTCCTCACCAGGACTCCACATTCCGTCAACACGGAGAAAGGTAAATTTGTCCTCATCAGGACTCCACATTCCGTCAACACGGAGAAAGGTAAATTTGCCCTCATCAGGACTCCACATTCCGTCAACACGGAGAAAGGTAACTTTGTCCTCATCAGGGCTCCACATTCCGTCAACACGGAGAAAGGTAAATTTATCCTCATCAGGACTCCACATTCCGTCAACACGGAGAAAGGTAAATTTGTCCTCATCAGGACTCCACATTCCATCAACACGGAGAAATCCTATCATCATAGGAATAAATTGTCCTCATCAGAACTCATATTCCGTCAACACGGAGAAATCCTATCATCATACGAATAAATTGTCCACGTCAGGACTCATATCTCGTCAACACGAGGAACTCCTATCAACATAGGAAATAAAATTTTGGCGACTTCCGAGGAAATACTTCTGTCAACCAGTAGGAAAATACATCTGTTTATCCATACGGGAAGATACTCTGAATACAGTTTCTCTGCTTATCTCTGCAGTAGCTAACTCCATTGGTCCCAACCCACAAACCTTTTAGCGCTGACGTGACAGCGACTTTGAGGAGGACTCTACTGGGGATATTTGGAAACCAAACTGCCGGACACCTGTTTCGATAAACGGCGGCAGTTTCTGAAATTTTGATTCATGAAACCCTTTGACGCTGACGTAATAGCAAATTTGAAGAAAATAATCCGCTGGCCGGATAAGAGCACCTCTATGGGGAAATTAGTAAGATGAACCGTATCATCATACATCTTACGGCGAGACCTCGAATACCTGGTAATAGATCTGAGCTAGAACTTCATACTCCTGCTGAGAAAACACACCTGAAAGCAAAAGGTTAACCAGCCTGATTTATGTTTCAAAATGCGTATGTTTGAAAATGGCGTAATGCTCCGTGCGGTACGGAAATGCTACGCGTTTGAGTAGATGCAAATGCAGTCTCAAGCTGCCGGGGCCACCCTGATACAGATGTCTCAACAACATGAATGTTGAGGATAAAGCCAACTCCGCTGGGGAGAACAAGTATCATAAGGTATTCCGGTAAAATAAATGTCGGAAACACAGTCAACTCTGCTGGGGAGAGATTAAACATCAATTTCCACTGGGAGAAAAGAATAAACACCCTGCTGGTGAACAAACTTAGCTGGGGAAGAAGCGACACTTCTGGGCAAAGCACACTGTCTGGGCACAGTTTACACATTCAGAGTTACCACTCCGCTGGGGACAATCATCCCACGGAGACGAGACGACCTGTGGGGAGCAAGAAACCCATCCTTCGCGGATATAAACCTTTCAAACTAACAACTTGGTTAACTAATGCGGGAATCTCCCATGCTGGAGACTGAACATGCACATCTTCGATTCGCTGAGGAGCGCAACCTCTGCAGGGGACATTAATTTTGACTTGTCGGGGTTAATCCTATGGACGGCTTTCCATGAGGACACTCTCCTGGGGAAAATAATTCCCTCCTTCGGGAAGGGATAAATGTCATTTCAACTCTCTGGGGATAAGCTATGACTAGCTGAGGAATGACGTCAACTGGAGTCAGGTCTTCATCAAGAGATTTTGGCTGGGGAAACATGAGTTTCATCCACCTTCTCAGAAATTTGCCCCAAAAATACCAACATGCCCCAGTCTGAACCCTTCGTCTTGAAAGGAAAAGCTAGCCATGGTGCTACCTCACAATACCTTACCCCTGAACCGGCACCAACTTCCTGATAAAGACTCTTCGATTTCTGTACCCTGACGGTTAGATATGAACTGTCTCTGCACGTCAAACCCAAAAGGATGTCCCAACAAAATCTTTTGTTCTTGGGGTGACCTGCCCCGGTCTTGCAATAATCTTTTGCCCCTGATCGGTTGATTCGTGAAGCAATGCCCCTAGCTGCGAGAGATCTGCCAAATCTAGACCTAATTGCCCCAGATTAACTAATTCTTGGATGGCTGACTCCCACTGGGGATTAATTGATATATCCTACCCCGGCTCATGAAACATTCAGACATTCTATCCTGATCAGACTTCCCACTGTAGGAAACTTTCCTGCTGCATGCGCTTACTCGTAAGTAAAACAAGTTGTTCTGCATAAAAGATATATTAAATGCAATGCACATGACAGTTTTGAAAATCCAGTCCGATTTGATGGAAAATTTTTATGACCTACAACGAATCAATCATCAACATATCGACATTAACACAATGCCGCAAGAGGAATCCTTTTAGGATTCAGTTTCGACGCGATCTTTACCGAAGTATGCTCTCGAACTAACCTGTTTCATTTAGGACTTTTTCGGGTTGTAACGTGGTCACATTCACGGTTACCAAGGAAAGATATATGCTCAAAGTTTATTTCGACCCACCCATTCTTCGTGATGTTCTCCAATCCTATGTTCAGCTAATTTGACTTCAGCATCCACCCATTAAAGGTGGAGTGATAGGAGTGATGGTTCAGGATACCACTTGCTTTTCGGAGTGACAGTCATTCACTTATCGTCTTGGGGTGCCTAGAGTCACACGACTTTGTCTTTTTCGAGGATTTTTCTTTGGTAGTCCTTTTCGTCTTTTGTGTTTTTTTTGTTTTCGTTCCCTAACTTTTGCCTGGACTGACTCTTTGGAGCTTCTTTTGATTCTAAAGTCCAGCGGGATGCCCTAATTTTTGCCTAAGCCACTTGTTTTGAAGTTTCGACTTAGCGGGCTTTGGATTCTCTTCTTCCTTTTGAACAAGTCGTGGGACACTGGTTGTCTGACTCTTTGGGGGGTAATGTGACTGTTTCACTCCTGACGTTCAACCATTGCGGGCTTTTAGGCACGACCTATACAGGTGTGATTGATCCTCGAACGGACACTGCTTTTGTAATTTGAATGCTTGGTCAAACTAACTAACACCTATCCTGCCCCGGGTTAAGATTTAGGGTTTTTTTTCATTTTCAAAAAGAAACTCCTACTACTAGGCTCAAAGGGGTTAACAAGGGATTATCTTCCTTATACCTCCGGTGTTTATGGATTGAAACAATGACTGTACATCATCAACAGGTTTTATCCAAAAGCATACAATCGGAAGCTTATTCGTCATCGGTTTTCGTCATCCTCCCCGGATTCCACTTAACAAGCGTTTGAAATAAATGAAAACACAAAGAGTGAACACGACTGGATTAATTCAAAACATGCATATTTATTTCATTTAACGATATCAGTTGAAACAACGACAAGTTTTACAAACGAAATTTGCAATTGAACAAAAAGGCAACTACAAATGCAAAGACATGAACATGAAAAATGTCGGTGTCTCAGAACCAGACTTCTTGCATTTTGACTTATTGGCGAGTCAACCATCCTCAGAAACAATTGTTAGAGGTAGCCTGCTGCTATCTTGACCTGTTTTCCACGGCCCGACCAAATTTAGGAACCTTTTCCATCAACCCGACCTTTGCTTGTCCGTGGCTGTTGCACCCTAAAATTTGCTCAACCTTATTCACTTGGTTTATGTTTCAATATCATTAACATTTGCATATAGAGGCATGTACATAGTCTAATCATCTGCATAGCATAGCATAGCAAATCATCCAACAGGGACCAATCATTATTCTCATCTCTATGAGCCTATCAAGAGGTTATTATTCTAATTCAATCCCATTCAAGTCATCAGAAAGAATTTGAAAGCTATCAAGTCAATGGATCAAGCAAGTGCATCTAGCTCCTATCTGAGGGTGTCTGGGGATCATCAAAGTAAGTTGTGAGCTGTGGATGGAGCATGGAGAGTATATGAGCATCATGGAAGACTTATAAAGTCATTTGGAGAAGGAGACAAGCCATTGGTGTAGTCACAAGAATTGCAGTTGAAGACAGTCAACTAGGGTTTCATCTGGGGTCAACTCTAGGTCAACTCTAGGTCAATTGACTGATTGAAGGACATTAAGGGCTATTGGAGAGATGTGGGGTTCATCATTTGGCATGTGGAGAAGGATATGGTGATGTGCTAAGAAGAAATCAAGAGAAATCAAGGAGAAGAGGAGTTTCTAAATTAGGGTTTCTGTGTAAAATCCCCTAGTTTAGGTCAAATTTCCAAGCAAGATAAGTCAAAATGCAAGCTTCAAATGAATCCTTGGCCAACATGAAACTTGTAGAGGATCTCAAGACCTTTAATTTGAGTGGTGGAATACATCAAGGAGACTTATAGAACTCAAGTTATGGTCCTTGCAAGTTACAGGTCATATGAGGTATCTGAAATTTTGTCTGTGAAAGTGACTTGACTTCCAAGCAATTTTTACCCCTCAAGGAGGTTTCAAATGAATTTATGGTCAAAATAAGAGTTGTTCCTCATTGTCTTAGCTTTCTAGAATGGTATAGTATGCCTTCATGTGATTTGTGGAACTCTACTTATGGTCTTGGCAAGAAAAGGGTATTTTGGTCATTTGAGAATTACAGGTCATTTCAAGCCTATGCCCAAAACTCATACAAGGAAGCTTCAAATGGAAAACTTTACAACATCAAACTTGTTCCAAATGACATTTTGAGTCTAGAAAAGTTACCATGAGAGGTTGTAAAGATTCATAGCACAAGGTTTCAAAATTGTTGGATTTAATGAATAAAAATGACTTAAAAAATGAGATTTTTCATATTTTGGCCAAATGAGGTGAAATTATAGGTCATTTTGAATGGAAAGATCATTTTGAGAACATTGGATAAAGTGGAATTTTGAGGTTAGTTCAAATTTTGAGAGTTGTTCATGGTTACTTATCATGGAAGAAACATAAGCCAAATCCAAGGGAAATCACTCATGGGAAGTTTCTCCAAGTTTCTAGGAGGTTCTAATGTCATGTATATATTGATATGAGAAGGTTCGTGCAAGGGTTGGTGATCACATTTGTTCAAAAACACAAGTTTCACACACTTTCTCTCATTTGCAAAATCATTCCAAATTCTCTCAAACTTTCACCAATTTGCACCATTCTTGATCTGTTCTTCATCATCATCATCCATAGACCACAATTCATACAATCATTTGGGAGAATTGAGGTGGATTCGAGCTGTGCAAGTTCACCATTCAAGAAGCAAAAATTTTGGAATTGCAAGATCCAAGAGGTTTAAGTCATATTTGTTGCATACAGAAGTCATCATCAAGTTCATTGACCAGTTTTCCATCATTTCAAGCTTTGGATCCAGAGGTTTTGGTAGCTGTTTTCTTCATTGTGCACCAAGTAAGTTTTCATTCGAATTGCATGCTTTGGTTAGAATTGCTAGGTTTTGATAGCATTGAAAGGTTAAGGTAGGGTAGATGACTGAGTTTGGTGAGTTTGGAGAGCTTTCATGGAGTTTGGTCATGGAGTGCAAGAACTGTTGAAGCTTGTAACCATTAGGATATTGCACGAAAATCTTGATGGAATAGCATGTTGTGATCAGCCTAAGGTGTAGATGAGTTTAGGACAAGAATTGGTGAGAATTAGAGCAATCGATCACAGGTATCAATGGTGGATCAGGACTGTTATATCTATCGAATTGGTTTATTGAGTGAGTTTTAGGAGGAGTTATGGTTATGGATGTGTAGAGGCAAGTTTTTAGAGCAACTTTGCTCTTTGGATCGAAGGCATCCATGGAGAGATGAGAGAGGACAGAGGAGTGGAAGGATGCGTGCATGGGAGGGGAATTTCAGAGCTAGGGTTTTGCTGGAGGTAGACGATGACCTCAGGCCGTTGGATGGGTACTTTGACCTTGACTGAAGATCAAATCGTGTGGCTGGCGTTTAAAACGAAAACGGAGGGAGATTTAAACGCCTATACGCATCGTTTCATTTATTTTGCCAGACTGGGCTCAAATAATCATTGCTATTCGTACCCCCAAATAAGGCCCAATGATATAATGAACTAAAAAACCTGCTATATGCACCGTTTCACCGTTTTTTTAATTTTTGTTTAATTTCTGATGATTTCTGGGCCTAGCACGCATTATTATTGACACCCCTGTTGCCTGGCCCGTTTCTTCGTTTAACTGAACTTCCATTACTTTTTGCACCCCTTTCATATTAATTCATTTCATTTCATTTCAAAAAACATTAAATCTTCAAAAAAAACATAATAAATCAAAAAATGCATATTTTCCATTGGTTCTTTTTGCATTATTTTCTTAATTTGGTCAAGAAAATTATCATCCAAAAAAAAATTGATAGTTCCTTTTATTTTCATATTTTTGGCATATTTTCCTTTTAATTAGGTATAAATAATATTTTGTTTAGTACATGAATTTGTTAATTTTTGTTCTAATAGTTGCTTTAATATTTTTCGCCCATTCTTTTTAGGTTGATTAGTAGATAAGATTAGCTTGAATATACAATTTAGTTCCCATTTTTAGGACTTAATTTTAGGTGTTTAGTTTAGGTGTGAACAACATGAACAGAATTAGGGTTTAAGTGATGACTTAGGAGAATTGAATCATTTCCCTTAGGACTTAGAGATTGTATATTTTAGATATGGGACTATAGGTACTATGGGTAGTTATTAGATCCCTTAGAAATCACTAGGATTCCCCTACTGCTATTAGTATATTACTATCTATATTTGATTGATTGGTGTGGTGTGCCCTCTGGGGATCATTGTTGTCTGTATGGGTATTGGGATTGCTTGGGGATTGGGAGAGCTGGAGACTTGTGATGATGAAGCCATTGGAGATCCAGAGCTTGAAGACCAACTTCCAGAATTGGAGAGGAGATCCTGCTAGCAGCTGTTGAGGAGACTAGGGTTTAGGAGCTAGGCAGAGCTCTAGATTAGAAAGCTTGTTTCTCAAACATGGAATGCCTTGTCTGCATCCATCCTTTCCCTATGATTCAAAGTCTCTTTCAAATATCTACCTCCTTCCTTTGGAAGGATCAGTGAAGGTATTTGAAAGATAGAACTTTTGAGGGAAAATTGTCTATATAATGTTAACAGTTAATGAACCACCCTTGGTAGGTAATTGACTGTCTAACATTCATTCACTTCATCTTGTTGACTGATATTCCTCTTGGGAGTTTGAGACTTGAAGAAAAGCCATTGCAGATGGGAGACTGATAATCAAGACCTTGCTTGAAGGCTGTGGAGATGGAGATTGATGCTTGCTGAAGCTTGTAGCTGTTTGGAGATGACTTGTAGTCAGATGTTGATGCAGAGCTGCTGTGGCTGTTTATTTTTGCTGTATTTCATTTCTGATGTATTGATTGGTTTTCTGGACTGTATTGTTTGCTGTTTAACCTGTTGGGTTGAAAGTGAAGTCGGTTCACTTTTGCCCATTGTTTGCTAGGTTCGAGGTTGAGTGGGACTCCCTTGCCTCGCTTGTATTGTTGCATCCCTGCATTTTATTGCTTTGCTGTATATATCTGATATTGTTTCTGTTTCCGTCTATTCCCTTAGGATCTCTGTTTCTCTCCGTGCAAGAGAGGAGCATGATAGACATTAGGTCTTAACCCATGCATGATAACATTAGGAAAGTTTGATTCCCTTTGCAACCGTAGGTTAGAGTTCTGTCTCTCCTTTCTCAAAACACACAGAAAAATACAATAAGATTTCAAACACAATAAAAGACACTTCTTCCGTAAAAGAATGTGAACTCATCAAAACGTCATTTTTGTCCGCTTGGACTATTAATCAGAAGAAAACCTTTTTCAGAAGGAATAAAAGCAATCAAGACAGACTTGTGTCGTACGTGGCCCGAACTACGTTTGCTCTGATCTTTCATGCTGTATGAAAGTACGTAGGCATAGGATGTGATATCCTAGCGAGCAACCCTCCCCTCCTTTCCCGTAAGTAGGCGAACTACGTTGACTCTGATTTCTTGTTTCAGACGGGAATACGTAGGCATAAAGTGCGATACTTTGCCGAGTCATTTTCTTTTCTTTTTAACCCCTGACCTGTAGAATAGGTAGAATAACAATCCATACCCGAAAACAAGCGTGGATCCCGTCGAGTACGACGGACGTGAAGGGTGCTAATACCTTCCCCTTGCGTAACCGACTCCCGAATCCAGGATTTGGTTGCGATGACCATTCCTTTCCCCGTTTTGCGGTAGGTTTACCTCGAGCGTTTCCTTTCCCTCTGTTGGGATAAATAACGCACGGTGGCGACTCTTCTGTTCAGTCGGCGCCGATTTTCGCAGTAGCGACAGCTGGCGACTCTGCTGGGGATCCAACGTCCCCTGGCTGCTAAGGACTGCGATAGTTCTTATGCATTTGGGATCTAACGTCCCTTAAGAGAGTCAATCCTAACGCTTGTTTTCCCCGTCGAGGATTTTGTATGGATTTATATTTCTGACCTTTTATTTTAAGCATTATATATATTGATTATTATTGCTGTATTGGGGTGTGACGGGTGTTCTTTGATTGAGAGATAAGTCGGACCTGGGCTTGAGTGCACCTAGAATTAGAGTAGAAAGTAGTGGGCGCGTGCCGGCTTTGCTTGCATTAGTGTCCTATGAAATCTACACTCGGACGAGGTTCTTCTGGTTGGCTTCTTTTTCTACCCTTTGGGTCGAAGGGGTTGTTGGTCAGCTGAATTGTCGACTCCGGGAACCGATCATTTGGAAGTTGGCTAAGTGAGGCCTCTTCAGGATTTGATGATGCCACTCCTTCTGGGAATCGTATCATCAACCCTGAAAGTCTGTGACGCCGACGACCGCATAGGATGCCGTACCTTTGTCAGTTACTAGGACATCCACCTGTGAGAGGGTTGGGGTTATGCAGGTAACTAGACCTTCAGACTACCGGCTCGTTTCTTGATTTGAGATCCTGGGTATTTATGGAGAGTTCTGAGGTCTGTCAGAGACCAATTGGAGAGTTCTGAGGTCTGTCAGAGACCAGTTGGAGATGTGATTTGAGGTCTACCAGAGACCAGCCGGAGTTATGGTTGGAGGTCTATCAGAGACTATTGTTGGAGCTTTGCTTTAGGTCTATCTGAGACCAGGGTTTGAGGACTTCTAGAGAGTCTATCTGAGACTTCTTGATATGGTTCAGGATATTCAACTACGGCAGTTGGTCCCTGTGGCATGTTACTTGCATTGCATTGTTTGCATACTCATTATCATTGCATCCCATTAACGTGTGTCTGTGCTGCAGGTGCATTCGCATATCCTCCGATTCTAGTGCCCAGACTTCTGAGTATTGATTATGGCTGGTTTGAGGAAAACAGTTGCGTATAAGCTGCCTACACCTGATATTACTCCTTTGCTTGGTCTGATATCTCTTGCTGATGAGGAGGTTAGGAGAAGCTTCAGAATGAGTCATGGGAGATTACTGAGATTAGTCTGCAAGCCCACTGCTGATGAGATGAACGGGCTGTACACCTTGATGCAGTTCTATGACCCCGCATTGAGATGTTTTACGTTTGCTGACTTCATTCTGGGGCCTACCATTGAGGAGTATGTGGAGTTTACTGAGCTACCAGTGCAGAACAAGGTTCCCTTTATTCACTCTGCTGCTGAGCCCAAGTTGGAGGACTTAGCTAAAGCCTTGCATATGGACGCTGCAGAACTGTTAGTGACTTCTTGGCTTGGAGTTTCAGGTTTCTCTCTTGATTTCTTGGTTGGCAAAGCTCAGGAGTATGCCAAGAACGGATGTTGGGTGGTTTTTAATGCTATTTTGGCTCTATGCATTTATGGGATTGTGTTGTTCCCTAACTTGCCAATTTTGTAGACTTGGACGCTTTCCATCTATTTGCTGCCGGCAATCCAGTGCCAACGTTGATCGGAGACTTCTATCACTCCTTGCACTACAAGAACGAAAACAGAAGGGGAAAGGTTGTTTACTGCTGCGCGCCTTTGTTGAATATGTGGTTCAAGAGTCATCTTCCCATGAAGGGATCTTTTATGGAGAGTGCAACCACAGCTAGCTGGTCAGAGCGCCTGATGAGGCTATCTTCCGAAGACGTCGAATGGTTTGATAGAGATCTGCTGGGATCTGAGCTTATCTTCAGTTGTTCTGGGTACCCCAATGTTCCGTTGATAGGGAGGAAAGGGTGTATCAATTACAACCCTTTTCTGTTCATTCGCCAATTCGGATATGCGCTGAAGAACCCACCCAAGGAGGAGGAAGTACAGGAATCTCTGTACTTCACCGGAGATTTGAAGGGGGAGTTATTAGCCAAGCTGCAGCATGCCTGGACGCGTATTAACCGAAGAGGGAAGCCGCTGTTAGGGAAGAATGACTGTCAGGCTTATGCACCCTACAGAGTTTAGATCCAGGAGAGAGCAAGTCAGTTGCGGATGCCATTTCCAGATGCACCAGTCCTTGTTCCTATTCCGGTAGCAGAGCCAACTACTGTTTCTAGGGAGGCCTACGAGCAAGTTGTGAAAGAAAAAGAAGCCTTGATGAAGATCAACGAAGGGTTAGAGCAGGAGCTAGCCCAGATACGCAGTGAGAAAAACAAGGCCGTGCATGCTTTCCAACAGCAGATTGAGCTAATGAACAGACTAGGGGCTGAGTTGACTGAGGAGAGGAAGAAGCGCGAACGTCTAGGGCAAGAGTTCAAAAGCTCCCATGACATGCTGGAATCTAAAAAGAAAGCACTTGACATCGCTCACCGAGAGATCTCTTCTTGCAATAAGACCTGGAATGCCACGCTCACCAACAATAAGAAGAGGGAAGATAAGTTGAAGCAGCAAATTTTCGACCTCGAAGAGCAGTTGAAGTTCAGCATCAAGAAGTGTGAAGAAGAAGTGATGACCCGATATAGTCTCCAGAACGCACTGAACAAGGCCATCAAAGGCAGAGATGAAGCTGTGTCTCAGAAGCGTAAACTAGAGGATCGCTTCGGAGAAGGGGCATGGGAGGAAACTGCTGAAGACGTGCGACGGGTTCTTAAGAAAAGGAACCAACTTGTTGAAGGGCTGCTTACCAGACCAAGTCATCCGGAGACCAAGAAGTTGCTAGAAGAGTACCAGACTTATGGGAGTGTTTGATCCTTTCATGTAGTAGCTTGTATGCTTTATTTGCATAGTGCTAACCATCACCAGGATTGTTGGTTGAGGTCATGCCTTCTCTTTGTACTCAGTGATATTGTATTCTTGGCTCATTGGTTCTCTGCAATATATGAGGCTTTCTGTGATTCAGCTCCAATCTTTATATTGTTAGCACTGTCACTGCACTGGCACTTCACACTAGAATCGGGGAATGCTATTCCCTAATGCACAGACACACACTGCATTGCATTCATATTCACATTGCATTACAGGTAATCATTGGAAGGTATCTTATTTCCTGCTCTGTACCAAGTATTTTCAGGATTGAAGATCAGCGCCCACACCGCTACTCCACTCGCACCAACTGTCGAAGAATCATGGATCAAATGCAGAGCGAGATGCAAGATATGCGCGAGAAGCTAGCACTCTTCATGCAGACCATGGAGACTATTGCAAAAGGTCAGGAGAATTTGCAAGCCATGGTGCAGCCTCTGTTGGTCAGAAACGCCGGTCACGGTAATGAGGATCATCAGTCTGTGCGAGTCGATACTGTTCATGGAGATGGCACTCCCACGCCAGTGGCTCCACCGGTAGTCAATATACATGCTGCTAATGTCAACAACGCTACCGCTGCTGGGAACGGTAACGTTGGAGTTGGGAATGAGACTGCTGTCCATAGCGTTGGGCTTGGTGATATCAACTTGGGTGATAATATGGGAGGCAACGGCTTCGGCAATGCTGGATTCGGATTCAACGATCAGGGATTCGATAACACTGGGAAATATGGTTTCAATGCTCAAGGCTTTGGGCAAGATGGTTATGGTGTGGCCAATCAGGGTTACGGAGGTTTCGGAAATGGAAACGGCGCTGGGTTAATGGCTTTTGGGCCTGCTGGAGGTGTTCAGGGGTACGGCAACAGAGGCCGAGGCCCGGTGATAAATCAGATCAGAGCTGGCCGTAATAATGGATACGATGGGTATGGAGCTGGGAATGGTATGTGGCAAGAAGATCAGCAGGAGGACGCTTTCTCCGGCGGAGGTTTCGAAGGGCCGATGGATGACTCCCAGAAGATCAGAATGCTAGAAGAGCAGATGAGGGGGGTCCTGAACCAAAGTGCTGTGGGCTTAGACATGGCAACGATGGGTCTGGTACCTGGCTTGAGAGTGCCAATCAAATTCAAAGTTCCTACGTTTGATAAGTATAAAGGAGATACCTGTCCGAAAGTGCACGTGCGGGCTTATTACAGAAAGATGTCTGCGTACTCAACTGATGAGAGAATGCTAATGCATTTCTTTCAAGATAGTTTGTCAGGCCCTTCCCTAGAGTGGTACATGGGGTTGGAGCCAACTAATATAAAGACATGGAAGCAATTGGCAGAGGCATTTGTAGCTCACTATAAGTATAACAGCGACTTGGCACCCAACCGGGTCCAATTGGCAGGGCTGTCCCAGAAAAAGGATGAGAGCTTTAAAGAGTACGCGCAAAGATGGCGCGACATGGCTGCTAGGGTCCGTCCTCCTTTAGAAGACAAGGAAATGAATGACATGTTCGTCGGCACATTCACAGGCATGTTCCATGACAAGTTGTTTCATACATCTCTGGCCAGTTTCTCAGATTTGATTCTGATGGGAGAAAAGATTGAACGTAACATTAAGCAGGGAAAGTTCCAAACTGAGGAATCAACTGCATCTGGCAGTAATAGGAAGGCTTTTGGTGGCCGCCGTCAGGGCGAGGCAAGCGCCGTGTTTGGGGGCCGAGGCAGAGGTCGAGGCAGGGGTCGGAACCAATATCATCAGCCGCAGCAGGTGGCGAGTGTTACTATTCCATATCAGCAACCACCATTACAACAACAACCGTTTCAGCAGCAGCCAATGCAGCAGCAGCATCCACATCAACAACAACAGCAGCAGCAGCCGCAGCAGGGGGCACAGCAGGCTCAACGAAGATTCCAGGGTGGTAAACCAAGAAGAGTGTTTGAGAAGCCTCCTTCAACGTATGCTGACTTGTTGCATACATTGTTGGGTTTGAACCTGGTAGAGAAGAGAACTCTGGCACCTATAACGGGAACTCCTCCGTATGGTTATGATGCAAGCAGGCACTGTGAGTTTCATTCTGGGGCTCCGGGCCACGATGTAGAGGGTTGCCATGCTTTTAAGCATGTTGTGCAGGATCTCTTGGACAATAAGGCTATCAATTTCGGAACGGCAGGTCCGAATATAGTGCAGAAACCCATGCCTAATCATGGGGCGAACGCCATTCTGACTGAGGAAGGGTTGAATCTAATTATGAATGTCGACGATTTAAAGACGCCGCTGAACGAGATAAAAAGCAGATTGTTGCAAGGGGGTGTTTATCCAGGATGTGACGAGTATTGCTTAGAATGCTGGACCCTAGCCGGGGGGTGTGATGATTTGAAGAAATGCATTCAGGCTTTAATTGATGGAGGCACATTGCAGTTTGACCGAGCAGCAACTGAAGAGCCTGCAGGGGCGGTAGCAGATGATCAGAGTGATGTGGCCACTGTAACGATTCCTCGAAAGACAATCACTATTGCAGCACCGGTCCAGCGACCACCGATCACCATAACTAAGGCCGGACCGATCCCGTACGAGAACACAAAAGCAGTCCCATGGTCATATGGGTTGGAGGTGTATTGTGACGGGATAAAGATTGATGTTAATAAGCAGCTGGCCGAGACTGTAGACAACGTTGTTGGTCCAGGAGGTATGACAAGGAGTGGTAGGATCTTTATATCGCCTGAAGTAGAGGCCGAAAGGCTGGCAAAAGGAAAAGGGAAGATGGTTGAAAATGTCCCAGTGCAGGCAAGCGAAAAAGCATCGGCATCGAAAGATGTAGAAGAGTTCATGCGCTTGATTCGAAAAAGTGATTACAAGATTGTGGAGCATCTGCAACAGACGCCATCCAAGATATCTATCCTGTCGTTGCTACTATGTTCTGAAGCTCACAGAAATGCTTTGTTGAAAGTCCTGGATACTTCTTTTGTACCCCAAGACGTCTCCGTGAATCAGCTGGAAGGAGTGCTGGCACATGTGAATGCAGGCCACAGCTTGGGCTTTACCGACTTCGACTTGACCCCGAAGGGGAGAGATCATAATATGGCGCTGCACATATCTGTCGAGTGTAGAGGATCAGTAATGTCGCATGTATTGGTCGATACCGGATCATCCTTAAATGTGCTGCCCAAGAAAGCGATGATGAAGCTAGATGTCAGAGGAATCCTGTGCACGCCCAGTGACTTGGTAGTTAGAGCGTTTGATGGCACGCGGAGAACAGTCTTTGGATCAATAACATTGCCTCTACAGGTGGGGCTGAAGGTGTTTGCTACTGAATTCTATATCATGGATATACAACCTGCATATAGCTGCCTGCTCGGAAGACCCTGGATTCATGGGGCTGGGGCAATCACGTCTACCCTGCATCAGAAGTTGAAATATATGGTCGGAGACAGCGTGATCACCGTATGCGGAGAAGAGGACATCCTGGTCAGCCATCTGTCGTCATTTAAATATGTGGAGGTCGACGGAGAGATCCACGAAACACCCTGCCAGGCATTTGAAGGGTTGCGTATCAAGGACAAAGGTCCCGGGCCGAGCAGAGTGTCGGAGATAGCCGTCTCGTCGTATAAAGAAGCCCAAGCTCTGGTGGAGGCAGGAGAAGCAAAGGGTTGGGGCAAAGTGCTGATATTCCTGTAAAGATTGACCGGTTCGGGCTGGGGTACCAACCGTCGTCATCAACTCCTGCTGTGGGGGCACCCCGTTTTAGAGGGCCAATAACCATCTCTGCCAGTGGAGTATGTCATGAAACCATCAATGCTGCTTCGGAGTCTGACGAAGGAGACAGCGACTGCGATATGGATGCCTGGATTCAGCCAAGCATGCCAGGACAGGGACTGTGCAACTGGTCTATTCAGGAGTTTGTTCCTGTGACTCTTAAACAGTAATGCTTTGTTTTATCAATTGTTGAATAATCTGATGTCTTGCCCGGGGCATCATGATTTGCTTAGGGCTGTGCTGTTATAAACATTGCGTAGTTATCATCAAATAAATGGCGTTTTTTCATGTGCAAACATTTCGATCTCTGTCTTTCTTGTTTTGTATTTTTCAATAAAATGGCAACGGGGTTATTCGCTTTATACGCTTTTTGAAGCACTTAACCATTCTTTTTGCAGGATAACATTTTCAGATGACATCCTTGAACCACCTATGACTCGTCCCGACTTTGAACATCCGGTATTTCAGGCCGAAGAAGAGGTTGTCGAAGATAGTGACGTTCCGGAAGAACTGTCTTGGTTGGTGAAGCAAGAGGAAAGAGTCATTCTGCCTCACCAAGAGGTCATCGAAGTTATCAACTTGGGGTCGGAAGGGGTTGAGAAGAATATTCGTATCGGAGCCGCACTACAGAGTGATGTCAAGCGAAGACTGGTTGAAATGCTCCGAGAGTATAGTGATGTATTCGCTTGGTCGTATGAATATATGTCAGGGCTCGATACAGATATGGTTGTGCACCGTCTGCCATTGAAAGAAGAATGCCCACCGGTCAAACAAAAGCTTCGCAGAACCAGACCAGACATGGCAGTAAAGATCAAAGAGGAAGTTCAAAAGCAGTGGGATGCTGGTTTCCTGGCTGTGACAAAATATCCCTCATGGGTTGCTAACATCGTACCAGTGCCAAAGAAAGATGGCAAGGTTCGAATGTGCGTGGATTATAGGGATTTGAATAAAGCAAGCCCGAAAGACGATTTTCCACTTCCTCATATCGATGTGCTAGTTGATAATACTGCTCAATACTCCGTATTCTCCTTCATGGATGGCTTCTCAGGCTATAATCAGATCAAAATGGCGCCAGAGGACATGGAGAAGACCACTTTCATAACGCCTTGGGGAACATTTTGTTACAAAGTGATGCCCTTTGGTTTGAAGAATGCTGGGGCAACGTATCAGCGTGCAATGACGACTCTTTTCCATGATATGATGCATAAAGAGATCGAAGTTTATGTTGACGATATGATTGCCAAATCCCAGACGGAGGAAGAGCATCTGGTGAATCTGCTGAAGTTATTTAAAAGGCTTAGGAAGTTCAGGCTGAGACTGAACCCTAATAAGTGCACCTTCGGGGTGAGATCGGGTAAGCTGTTGGGGTTTATCGTAAGCGAAAAAGGAATAGAGGTCGATCCTGCTAAAATAAAAGCGATTCAAGAAATGTCGACGCCTAAAACAGAGAAAGAGGTGCGTGGGTTTTTAGGGAGGTTGAACTATATCGCCCGGTTCATATCTCACCTAACTGCCACGTGTGAACCATTATTCAAGTTATTGAAGAAAGATCAAGCTGTAACATGGAATGAAAATTGTCAAAAGGCGTTCGATAAGATAAAGCAGTATTTGCAGGAGCCTCCTATTTTGATACCCCCAATGGCAGGTAGACCCTTGATCATGTATTTGACAGTTCTTGAGGGAAGCATGGGTTGTGTTCTCGGTCAACACGACGAGACAGGAAAAAAAGAGCATGTGATTTACTACTTGAGTAAGAAATTTACAGATTGTGAATCTCGATACTCAATGCTTGAGAAAACTTGTTGCGCGCTAGCCTGGGCCGCCAAGCGTTTGAGGCAATACATGCTGAATCATACAACCATGCTCATCTCGAAGATGGATCCTATCAAATATGTATTCGAAAAGCAGGTGTTGTCAGGGAGAATTGTCCGTTGGCAGATGGTCTTGACTGAATATGACATCCAATATGTCTCGCAAAAGGCTATAAAGGGGAGTGTGTTGTCTGAGTATCTAGCGGAGCAGCCTATTGAAGATTACCAATCAATGAGGTTTGATTTTCCTGACGAGGATATCATGTACCTAAAGATGAAAGATTGTGAAGAGCCGTTGCCAGACGAAGGACCAGAGTTGGGTTCCAAATGGAAGATGATATTTGACGGAGCTGTGAACGCTTACGGTAGCGGAATAGGGGCAATCATCACTACGCCACACGGGTCGCACATCCCGTTTACTGCCCGATTGACCTTTGCAGTTACCAATAATGAAGCCGAATACGAAGCTTGTATAATGGGGCTTGAAGAAGCCATTGATTTGCGAATCAAGAATCTGGACGTATACGGAGACTCAGCTCTGGTGGTGAATCAGATAAAAGGGGAATGGGAGACACGTCAGCCCAATTTGATACGTTACATGAATTATGCAAGGAGATTGTTGCCTTTCTTTGACAAAGTTGAATTGCATCATGTGCCGCGAGCAGAGAATCAGATGGCTGACGCTCTCGCCACTTTATCTTCCATGTACAAAGTCAACTTCTGGAACGAGGCTCCCAGAATCATTATCTCTCGGCTTGATAGGCCTGCCTTCGTATTTGCTATTGATGAAGCATCCGATGACAAACCGTGGTATTTCGATATCCTTAATTTCCTGAAGAACAAAGAGTATCCGGCTGGGGCATCCAGTCAAGATCAGAAGACTCTCAGGAGATTAGCGGGTAATTTCTATTTGAATCCAGATGGTGTCTTGTACAGAAGGAACCACGATTTGGTGCTGTTGCGTTGTGTAGACGAAAGAGAGGCAAAGCTGCTCATGGAGGAAATACACGAAGGTACCTTTGGCACGCATGCTGGTGGGCATGCTATGACGAGGAAGTTGCTGCGGGCAGGATATTTTTGGCTGACTATGGAAACTGATTGTTTCAAGTTTGCGAGGAAGTGCCACAAGTGCCAAATTTATGCCGATAAGATCCATGTGCCTCCGAGTCCTCTGAATATAATGTCATCACCATGGCCATTCTCAATGTGGGGAATCGATATGATTGGAAAGATCGAGCCGACAGCTTCTAACGGGCACCGGTTCATTCTAGTAGCAATCGATTATTTCACCAAGTGGGTAGAAGCGGCGTCATATGCAAATGTAACGAAGCAAGTGGTGGCCAGATTCATCAAGAGAGATATCATTTGCCGATATGGGATCCCCGAGCGGATAATCACGGACAACGGATCAAACCTGAACAACAAAATGATGAAGGAGCTCTGTCAGAATTTCAAGATCGAACATCACAACTCCTCCCCTTACCGACCCAAGATGAAAGGCGCTGTTGAAGCGGCCAATAAGAATATCAAGAAGATCGTTCAAAAGATGGTAGTGACCTATAAGGATTGGCACGAGATGCTACCCTTTACTTTGCACGGTTATCGTACGACGGTACGCACATCAACCGGGGCAACCCCGTTCTCGTTGGTATACGGAATGGAAGCTGTGCTACCATTGGAAGTTGAGATCCTTTCTCTGAGGGTATTGCGAGACGTTCAGCTAGACGAGGCAGAATGGGTGAAAGATAGGTTGAACCAACTGAGCTTGATGGATGAGAAGAGGCTAACTTCTCTAGCATACGGTCGTTTGTACCAGAGCCGAATGAAGAAAGCATATGATAAGAAGATACATCCTCGAAGCTTTCAGACGGGCGACCTTGTGCTGAAAAGGATTCTCCCGCCGCAAGCAGATCACAGGGGCAAGTGGACCCCAAACTACGAAGGGCCATATGTCGTCAGAAAAGTCTTTTCAGGAGGAGCGTTATTGTTGTCCACCATGGACGGTGAAGACTTTACGTCACCTGTGAATTCGGACGCAGTTAAAAAATACTTTGCTTAAAATTGACCCGCTGGACAAAAAAGGAGAGTCCAGGCAAAAATGGGGCATCCTGGCGAACCAAAAACAGAATGAAAGGTTCGGGCAAAAGTTAGGGATAAAATTGAAAAAATGTACACCCGCGAAGTTGAAAACCTACACTGGGCGGCTTCGGCAAAAAAGGGTATCCCGATGAACTGAAAACCCGTAAAGGGCGGTTCACGCAAAAGTTAGGGATTTGAAAAGCAAATGACTGTGGTCCGAATTGGATACTGCATTGAGCATTGGTGCGGGAGAATATGCCTGAGGAGTCGATTATCAGATACAATCTCTTCGAAAGTATGGATACCGGGAAAGCATTAGAGCCGGACGAGTCATAGGAGGATCAATTCGTGGTGTTCATCTACATCCCGTTGCCGACATGTGTACAAATTCAGTTTGTCAATATATTTATGCTTCTTGTGCATACTTGTATACTTGCTTTGCGTAGCTTCCTCTTTCAGGAGTTATATCCCGTGTACAAAACTCCGCCTATTCAGGGGCCCAATCAATAAAATATGTTATTCAGTACTTGATGCTGGTTCTTTACTGTTTTGTGCATGATAAAACGCCTAAGTTTACTGAAATTAGCATATGTATAACATCACTGGCCCCTGCCAACAATTGCTAAAGTTCTGAATTAACTGAAAATAACGTCACTAACCTGAATCGATTTGGTTGCATAGGCTTGTCCTGTCTTGTTTGTGTTGTTGCAGGTTTCATAGCCGTATGAGGAAGACGATCAAAAGATTGCGATAACGAAAGACTCGACCCCCACGCAGGTCGTGCATGTTCGTCCTGAAGAGAGATCGAGTTCCCCAGCTGGTCGTAGCTTATCCAAGGGACGTGCTCCATCAGAGTCATTCATCCTCAGCAGAATTGACGATTCAAAGATTGTAGGCTGTATTCAGGCAGTATGGTGTCTCCCAGAAGGATTCCCTATCTCAAGCAGAGTGGTTTAGCCGCAGAAGATCAATGTTGGTGAGCTGTATTCAGACAGTTTACCTTTCCCCGCAGGGACATTTACTCTCTCCCAGTGGAGTCAGTTAATTTTCCCCAAGAGAATCATCCCATCCCCAGTGGAATTTTCTTTGCAAGGGTTTTCATTCCTCCCAGTGGAACTCGAAGATTAAGACTCTCCCCGGAAGAGTTGGTGTGGGTCCTGGCATTTATTTTGTCAGAATACCGTGTGATATCAGTTCACTCTCCAGCAGAAGCGCATCTGGTATTCCCCAGCAGGGTGTTACTTCAGTGAGGTGTTTGGTTCGAGTTCCCAATTTCCCAGCTGAGTCGACTTCCCTCTTCCGGCATTTATTTTGCCGGAATAATTCTATAGCATCTGGCTATCCCCAGCGGAGTTGGCATTATCTTCAGCGTTTATTTTGCTGAAGCAGTTTCTGTACCCAACAGTTCGAGTCTGCAATTGCATTGGCATATAGTGTCATACTTGCATTCACCAAATAAACACGCGTAGCATTTCCATGACGATTGAAGCATTGCGTCAGTATCAAACATACGCATTTTAGAAGCATAAACCAGGATGGCTAACCTTTTGTTTCAAGTATTGTTTCTCTTGCAGGTAGAGAGAGCCCTCGCTCAGGTGAATCAATAAACATTCGAAGTCTCGGCAGGAGACATTCAACGAAGTGTCAGCTTTGGCACTACTCCCCACAGAGTTATCAGGATAAGTTTCTCTTTGTCCCCAAGCAGAGTTACTTATTTCCCCGCCAGGATTTCTTGTTGAAGTTTCTCTAGTCCGACCAGCGGATTGTTTCCTTCAAAGTTGTTGTTACGTCAGCATTAAAAGGTTTCATGAACCAGAATTTCAGAGGCTACCGCCGGTTATCAGAACAGGTGTCTGGAAGTTTGGTTTCCAAATATCCCCAGTAGAGTCAGCCTCAAAGCTGCTGTAACGTCAGTGATAAAAAGTTTGCGGACCAATGGAAAGATGAGTCCTAACGTGGACGGGTTTATTTACAGGTTTTTTGGTGCTAAGAGAAGTGGGAGTCCTGACGTGGACATTTCCTCAAGTTGACGATGTGTGTTAGTCCTAACGTGGACAGATTCGAGTTCTCGATATTGATTGAGTGTGGAGTCCTGACGTGGACAAAAGTTGGTTACTCTTCGTGTTGGTGTCCTGACATGGGCAAAGTTATAGTTTTTCGCGATGACAAGATACGAGAGTCCTGACGGGGAAAAATTTATCCGTCTTCGTGTTGTTGGCAGAGTGTGTGTCCTGACGTGGACGAAGTCTCATTTCCCCAGCAAGTCGAAGACGCGCAAGTCCTGACGTGGACAGGTTCTATTACTTCAGTAGGTTGAGATATGAGTCCTGACGTGGACAAGTCTCACTTCCCTAATGGGTCGAAGGTGCACGAGTCCTGACGTGGACAAGGTTTTATTTCCTCAGTAAGTCAAGAGGCGAGTCCTGACGTGGACAAATCAAGACGAAACGTGAGTCCTGACGTGGACAGGTCTATTCCTTACGTGGAAAGAGAAGTTGTTTCCTTACGTGGGAAAGTTTAGTCCTGACATGGACAGATCAAAGTTTGATTCCTAACGTGGAAAGATTGAGTCCTTACGTGGACATATCAAGTTGGAGTCCTTACGTGGACAAATCAACATGTGATTCCTTACGTGGAAAGAGATGTGATTCCTTACGTGGAAAGATGTATTTCTTACGTGGAAAGTTTAGTCCTGACGTGGACAGATTCAGGAAGGAGTTGTATTCCTTACGTGGAAAGATAGCATTCCTGACGTGGAAAGATGGAGTCCTTACATGGACAAACCAAGACGATAGATGGTTTCCTTACGTGGAAAAGCGATATATTCCTTACGTGGAAAGGTGGGTCCTGACGTGGACATGTATTCCTAACGTGGAAGGGTGAGTCATAACGTGGACGAAGTATTCATAACCCAGGGAGTTTAGTCCTGACGTGGACAAATCCAGACGAAGTGTTATTCCTTACGTGGACGGTGTTATTCCTTACGTGGACGGTGTTATTCCTTACGTGGACGGTGTTATTCCTAACGTGGAAGAGTTTATTCCTAACGTGGACGATTTATTTCTAACGAGAAGGCAGACGAGCCATCCCCAGCAAAGTTGTTGAAGTTTCTTCGTGTTGATGGCAGATGGAGTCCTAACGTGGACAAACAAAGTTCTATCCCTGCAATGATAAAGTCTTTTTCAGGCTGATAAAAGTAATCCCCGCACGAGATCAGTGGGTTGCGGTAAACAGTCAGATTCAGTTGATGAATGTCGTTCCTCAAGCAGTGGTGCAGTTTATTTCTGCGGTTGGCAAATTTCTGGGTTCTTAGTATTCAACCGTCTCGTACTGCGAATGTCTGAAGGCTCCGGGCTCTTCACCCAATCGGGTCCAAGTCGCTTGAATAGGGGCAGCTGTTGCACCCTAAAATTTGCTCAACCTTATTCACTTGGTTTATGTTTCAATATCATTAACATTTGCATATAGAGGCATGTACATAGTCTAATCATCTGCATAGCATAGCATAGCAAATCATCCAACAGGGACCAATCATTATTCTCATCTCTATGAGCCTATCAAGAGGTTATTATTCTAATTCAATCCCATTCAAGTCATCAGAAAGAATTTGAAAGCTATCAAGTCAATGGATCAAGCAAGTGCATCTAGCTCCTATTTGAGGGTGTCTGGGGATCATCAAAGTAAGTTGTGAGCTGTGGATGGAGCATGGAGAGTATATGGGCATCATGGAAGACTTAGAAATTCATTTGGAGAAGGATACAAGCCATTGGTGTAGTCACAAGAATTGCAGTTGAAGACAGTCAACCAGGGTTTCATCTGGGGTCAACTCTAGGTCAACTCTAGGTCAATTGACTGATTGAAGGACATTAAGGGCTATTGGAGAGATGTGGGGTTCATCATTTGGCATGTGGAGAAGGATATGGTGATGTGCTAAGAAGAAATCAAGAGAAATCAAGGAGAAGAGGAGTTTCTAAATTAGGGTTTCTGTGTAAAATCCCCTAGTTTAGGTCAAATTTCCAAGCAAGATAAGTCAAAATGCAAGCTTCAAATGAATCCTTGGCCAACATGAAACTTGTAGAGGATCTCAAGACCTTTAATTTGAGTGGTGGAAGACATCAAGGAGACTTATATAACTCAAGTTATGGTCCTTGCAAGTTACAGGTCATATGAGGTATCTAAAATTTTGTCTGTGAAAGTGACTTGACTTCCAAGCAATTTTTACCCCTCAAGGAGGTTTCAAATGAATTTATGGTCAACATAAGAGTTGTTCCTCATTGTCTTAGCTTTCTAGAATGATATAGTATGCCTTCATGTGATTTGTGGAACTCTACTTATGGTCTTGGAAAGAAAAGGGTATTTTGGTCATTTGAGAATTACAGGTCATTTCAAGCCTATGCCCAAAACTCATACAAGGAAGCTTCAAATGGAAAACTTTACAACATCAAACTTGTTCCAAATGACATTTTGAGTCTAGAAAAGTTACCATGAGAGGTTGTAAAGATTCATAGCACAAGGTTTCAAAATTGTTGGATTTAATGAATAAAAATGACTTAAAAAATGAGATTTTTCATATTTTGGCCAAATGAGGTGAAATTATAGGTCATTTTGAATGGAAAGATCATTTTGAGAACATTGGCTAAAGTGGAATTTTGAGGTTAGTTCAAATTTTGAGAGTTGTTCATGGTTACTTATCATGGAAGAAACATAAGCCAAATCCAAGGGAAATCACACATGGGAAGTTTCTCCAAGTTTCTAGGAGGTTCTAATGTCATGTATATATTGATATGAGAAGGTTCATGCAAGGGTTGGTGATCACATTTGTTCAAAAACACAAGTTTCACACACTTTCTCTCATTTGCAAAATTAATCCAAATTCTCTCAAACTTTCACCAATTTGCACCATTCTTGATCTGTTCTTCATCATCATCATCCATAGACCATAATTCATACAATCATTTGGGAGAATTGAGGTGGATTCGAGCTGTGCAAGTTCACCATTCAAGAAGCAAAAATTTTGGAATTGCAAGATCCAAGAGGTTTGAGTCATATTTGTTGCATACAGAAGTCATCATCAAGTTCATTGACCAGTTTTCCATCATTTCAAGCTTTGGATCCAGAGGTTTTGGTAGCTGTTTTCTTCATTGTGCACCAAGTAAGTTTTCATTCGAATTGCATGCTTTGGTTAGAATTTCTAGGTTTTGATAGCATAGAAAGGTTAAGGTAGGGTAGATGACTGAGTTTGGTGAGTTTGGAGAGCTTTCATGGAGTTTGGTCATGGAGTGCAAGAACTGTTGAAGCTTGTAACCATTAGGATATTGCACGAAAATCTTGATGGAATAGCATGTTGCGATCAGCATAAGGTGTAGATGAGTTTAGGACAAGAATTGGTGAGAATTAGAGCAATCGATCACAGGTATCAATGGTGGATCAGGACTGTTATATCTATCGAATTGGTTTATTGAGTGAGTTTTAGGAGGAGTTATGGTTATGGCTGTGTAGAGGCAAGTTTTTAGAGCAACTTTGCTCTTTGGATCGAAGGCATCCATGGAGAGATGAGAGAGGACAGAGGAGTGGAAGGATGCATGCATGGGAGGGGAATTTCAGAGCTAGGGTTTTGCTGGAGGTAGACGATGACCTCAGGCCGTTGGATGGGTACTTTGACCTTGACTGAAGATCAAATCGTGTGGCTGGCGTTTAAAACGAAAACGGAGGGAGATTTAAACGCATATACGCATCGTTTCATTTATTTTGCCAGACTGGGCTCAAATAATCATTGCTATTCGTACCCCCAAATAAGGCCCAATGATATAATGAACTAAAAAACCTGCTATATGCACCGTTTCACCGTTTTTTAAATTTTTGTTTAATTTCTGATGATTTCTGGGCCTAACACGCATTATTATTGACACCCCCGTTGCCTGGCCCGTTTCTTTGTTTAACTGAACTTCCATTACTTTTTGCACCCCTTTCATATTAATTCATTTCATTTCATTTCAAAAAACATTAAATCTTCAAAAAACATAATAAATCAAAAAATGCATATTTTCCATTGGTTCTTTTTGCATTATTTTCTTAATTTGGTCAAGAAAATTATCATCCAAAAAAATTAATAGTTCCTTTTATTTTCATATTTTTGGCATATTTTCCTTTTAATTAGGTGTAAATAATATTTTGTTTAGTACATGAATTTGTTAATTTTTGTTCTAATAGTTGCTTTAATATTTTTCGCCCATTCTTTTTAGGTTGATTAGTAGATAAGATTAGCTTGAATATACAATTTAGTTCCCATTTTTAGGACTTAATTTTAGGTGTTTAGTTTAGGTTTGAACAACATGAACAGAATTAGGGTTTAAGTGATGACTTAGGAGAATTGAATCATTTCCCTTAGGACTTAGAGATTGTATATTTTAGATATGGGACTATAGGGACTATGGGTAGTTATTAGATCCCTTAGAAATCACTAGGATTCCCCTACTGCTATTAGTATATTACTGTCTATATTTGATTGATTGGTGTGGTGTGCCCTCTGGGGATCATTGTTGTCTGTATGGGTATTGGGATTGCTTGGGGATTGGGAGAGCTGGAGACTTGTGATGATGAAGCCATTGGAGATCCAGAGCTTGAAGACCAACTTCCAGAATTGGATAGGAGATCCTGCTAGCAGCTGTTGAGGAGACTAGGGTTTAGGAGCTAGGCAGAGCTCTAGATTAGAAAGCTTGTTTCTCAAACATGGAATGCCTTGTCTGCATCCATCCTTTCCCTATGATTCAAAGTCTCTTTCAAATATCTAACTCCTTCCTTTGGAAGGATCAGTGAAGGTATTTGAAAGATAGAACTTTTGAGGGAAAATTGTCTATATAATGTTAACAGTTAATGAACCACCCTTGGTAGGTAATTGACTGTCTAACATTCATTCACTTCATCTTGTTGACTGATATTCCTCTTGGGAGTTTGAGACTTGAAGAAACGCCATTGCAGATGGGAGACTGATAATCAAGACCTTGCTTGAAGGCTGTGGAGATGGAGATTGATGTTTGCTGAAGCTTGTAGCTGTTTGGAGATGACTTGTAGTCAGATGTTGATGCAGAGCTGTTGTGGCTGTTTATTTTTGCTGTATTTCATTTCTGATGTATTGATTGGTTTTCTGGACTGTATTGTTTGCTGTTTAACCTGTTGGGTTGAAAGTGAAGTCGGTTCACTTTTGCCCATTGTTTGCTAGGTTCGAGGTTGAGTGGGACTCCCTTGCCTCGCTTGTATTGTTGCATCCCTGCATTTTATTGCTTTGCTGTATATATCTGATATTGTTTCTGTTTCCGTCTATTCCCTTAGGATCTCTGTTTCTCTCCGTGCAAGAGAGGAGCATGATAGACATTAGGTCTTAACCCATGCATGATAACATTACGAAAGTTTGATTCCCTTCGCAACCGTAGGTTAGAGTTCTGTCTCTCCTTTCTCAAAACACACAGAAAAATACAATAAGATTTCAAACACAATAAAAGACACTTCTTCCGTAAAAGAATGTGAACTCATCAAAACGTCATTTTTTTCCGCTTGGACTATTAATCAGAAGAAAACCTTTTTCAGAAGGAATAAAAGCAATCAAGATAGACTTGTGTCGTACGTGGCCCGAACTACGTTTGCTCTGATCTTTCATGCTGTATGAAAGTACGTAGGCATAGGATGCGATATCCTAGCGAGCAACCCTCCCCTCCTTTCCCGTAAGTAGGCGAACTACATTGACTCTGATTTCTTGTTTCAGACGGGAATACGTAGGTATAAAGTGCGATACTTTGCCGAGTCATTTTCTTTTCTTTTTAACCCCTGACTTGTAGAATAGGTAGAATAACAATCCATACCCGAAAACAAGCGTGGATCCCGTCGAGTACGACGGACGTGAAGGGTGCTAATACCTTCCCCTTGCGTAACCGACTCCCGAATCCAGGATTTGGTTGCGATGATCATTCCTTTCCCCGTTTTGCGGTAGGTTTACCTCGAGCGTTTCCTTTCCCTCCGTTGGGATAAATAACGCACGGTGGCGACTCTTCTGTTCAGCCGGCGCCGATTTTCGCAGTAGCAACAGTGGCCCTGCACCACATTGGGGACCCTATCAGAAAAGCTGATAGCCTTGCTGTCGATCAAATCTTGGACTTTATGCTTGAAAGCGTGGCAACCCTCAATATCATGTCCGGGTGCCCCGGAATGAAACTCACAATGCTTACTGGCGTCGAAACCAAATGGAGGTGCGCCCGTTGGTGGGGCCAACATTCTCTTTTCAACAAGGTGCAACCCTAACAAGGTCTGAAAGAGTTCAGCATACGTTGATGGAGGTGCCTCAAATACCCTCTTTGACTTCCCCTCCTAAATTCTTCGCTGAGCCGGATGCTGGCGTTTCATGCGCTGCTGGTTTTGATCAACCCGTTCCTTAGGCTCATGCACTGTCATCCTCAAATTCAGCCCAGGCATTGGCAACTGTTGTGGACCTGGGGATTCAGTTTCCAATGATTCCAGGATATGCCTCGATTCTTTTGCAACTTCTGGTGGGGACATAGGAATATCGTTCCCTGAGACCTTTATACCTCCTGGCACAAATTCAATTGCCTTCTCATCCAGCAAATCTTGAATCTTCTGCTTGAACGACTTGCAGTTCGCAATGTTATGCCCCGGTGCACCGGAGTGGAATACACAATGGGCGTTCACATCATAGCC
Organism: Lathyrus sativus; assembly: GCA_963859935.3. Taxonomy (NCBI): domain Eukaryota; kingdom Viridiplantae; phylum Streptophyta; class Magnoliopsida; order Fabales; family Fabaceae; genus Lathyrus; species Lathyrus sativus. Next base: position 72,753,330 of record OZ012739.1, on the reverse strand, counting down.
TGATGGTGGCTGCCCAGTCAATGGAGCTAAAGTGCGGGGTTTAATAAGTTGAAGTTGGAACAAGAGTTGCACCAACTGATCATAATCCACCAGAATCTCATCAAATACCCTGCCAGAGAGCTTCATCCTTTTACCATACCCCCTTGAGTTATCCTGAGAAATCAATCGCGACTGCTGACGAGGAGAATCCCGAGCTTCGAATTGTGTAGAGGGTCTCTTAGGCCTATCATGCCTGGGCACTGGTTCTTCCGACCCCTGTGGGGCAATTAAACCGACCGCAGCTTCGGACATTTGCTCCCCTTCTTTTCTGAGTACATTCCTCAATATTTCAGCCATCAATCCTACCTGAGCCTTCAATCGGTAATTCTCCTCTTCGAGCGTCTCCTGATTCGAGCGCAACGCGTGCATGTCCTTCATGAATTACCCCAGTTGGCCTCGAACTTCAATTAACTCAGCTTGAACATGCTCCATGTCTGTCTCTGCAAGTCGGCATCCAAAACCCTGGAGGAAACCCTGACGGTCATGAAGAATAATATCAGCAGTACTATCATTAGCCCGTGCAATTAGAGGTTGTACAATTGCTTGCAGCTGCTCCTAGCCCTTGGCCATGGTTTCCATTGCTTGTATGAACTGCGTCATGTTGCCGCGCATCTTTTGCATCTCATTCTGAACTTGATCCATTATCTTTCTTACAGCTATTTCTGGTTGAGTAGCGGTGGATTCTCTGGTTGTCAATCTTGAAAAACCTGTGAGATGCAGGAAATAAGATACAGATTCAACAAGTAACTGGCAATGCAAAATGAATATGCAGGTGCAATGTGTGTCTGTGCGTTAGGGAAATCAACCCCTGATTCCAGTGCCAAAGTGCCAGTGCCAGTGACAGTGATAGTGATAAGAAGCTTGGATCCATTCACGGGGATAAAGTTCCTCATATATTGCTGAAAAGAGCCCAACAAGGCAGAAATACAATATCACTGAGTGTACAATAACAAGAAGGCATGACCTCAACCAACAATCCTGGTGATGGCTAGCACAATGCAAATAAAGCATATACAACAGTACATCAAGTAATCAAGTGCGACCATATGCTCGATACTCCTCCAACAATCTCTTAGTCTTGGGATGACCCGGCTGGGAAAGCAACCCTTCAACGAGCGAGTCTCTTTGCCTGATAACACGCTGGAGATCCCCCATGGATTCCTCCTAAACACCTTCTCCAAAGCACTCCTCTAGCTTCCACTTCTGGGATGCAGACTCTTTCTTACACTTGATAACTCTGTTCAACGAATTCTGAACGTCATATCTCCGCATAACCTCTTCTTCGAACTTTTTCTGGCTAGCTTTCAACTGATCTTCCAGTCCAGAAATCTGCAGCTTCAGTTTGTCTTCTCTTTCTTTGTTATTCGCCAGCGTAGCATTCCAGGTTTTGTTGAATGAGGAGATCTCCCGGTAGGCTATATCAAGTGCTTTCTTCTTAGACCCCAGCATATCATGAGAACTCTTGAAATCTATCCCCAAACGTTCCCGCTTCTTCCTTTGCTCAGTCAATTTTGTACCTAACTGGTTCACCAGCTTTGTTTGTTGCTCAAAGGAATATACGGCTTCATTCCTTTCGTTTCTGAGTTGCACTAGCTCTTCTTCCAACTTCTCGTTGGCTTTCATCAGCTCTTCTTTCTCCTTCACAACCTGCTCGTATCTCTCAATAGACACAGTAGTTGGCTCCTCAACCACGAGGGGATCAGGAGGTAATACTGCAGGAAACGGCATCAGCGCCTGCTTTGCCCTATCTTGGATCCAGACTTTGTACGGAGCATAGGCTTGACTATCATTCTTACCCAACAATGGCTTACCCCTTTTGTTGACATTATTCCAAGCATGTTGAAGCTTGGACAATAACTCTCCCTTCAAATCACCTGTGAAGTACAAAGATTCCTGCACTCCCTCCTCTTTTGGCGGGCTTCTCAAAGCATAACCGAATTGCCTGATCAACAATGACGGATTGTAGTTAATGCACCCTTTCCTCCCAATCAGAGGAACGTTAGGATATCCAGCGCAGCTGTAGATAATCTCCGATCCAAGTAGATCTCTATCAAACTAGATGATATCTTCTGAAGATAGCCCCATCAGGCGCTCAGACCATTCCACCGTAGCTGCAGACTCAGCAAAGATACCCTTCTTGGGCAGGTGACTATCAAACCACATATACAACAAAGGTACACAACAAGAGACGTTCTTGCCCCTCCTATTCTCGTTCTTATAATGCAGAGAGTGATAGAAGTCTCCAATCAGTATAGGCACAGGATTGCCTGAAGAAAATATATGGAATGCATCCAAATCAACAAAGTCATGCATATTAGGGAACAGTACAATGCCATAGATACACAAAGCAAGGATAACATTAAACACAATCCAACAGCCACTCTTGGCATACTCTTGTGCTTTCCCAACTAAGAACTTGAGAGAAAAACCAGAAACTCCATTCCACGAGGTTAACAGCAACTCTGAGGAGTCTAAATGCAAAGCAATCGCCAAGTCCTACAGTTTGGGCTCAACACCCATGCGAATGAAGCGTACCCTGTTCTGAATGGTTAACTCCAAGATCTCAGCATATTCCTCCATGGTCGGAGCCAGAATGAAGTCGGGGAAAGTAAAACACCTCAGCGGGGGATCATAGAACTGCATCAACGCGTACAATCCGTTCAGCTCATACGTGGATGGTTTGCAAACCAACCTAAGCCGTTTCCCATAACTCTTCCTGAAGCTTCTCTTCACATCATCATCAGCCAAGGATATCAAACCCAGCAAAGAAGAAACATTTGGAGTAGGCAACTTGTATGCCACAGTCTTCTTCAAAGTATCCATAATATCAGCCAGACAGAAATCAGGGCAACTAGAATCAGAAGGTATGAAATGCACCTGCAGCACAAACACACGTTAATGATATGCAAAATGAGTATGCAACAATGCAATATGCAAATCATGCAATAGGGATCAAGTGATATATTGCTGAAGAGATTGTTAAGTGCAAATTTTACCTATTTTTGTATATAAGTTTTGTTGCACTTAACGTTACTTTATGTTAAAATCGTTCGAATAAACCCCGCTTTGTTTATAAATGCGCTTACTTTACGTTATAGTGTATATATTATGTTTTCCTGTAAATATCATTGAGTTTAATTGAATTTCATTCATTTTTGTAGGTAATAAAGCATTGATGTTGGAGCATTGTTAGATAGAGCATTGAATAAGCTTTCCAACGCTTCGAACCGGGCAAAAAACGGAGTTACGGTTAAAAAGTTATGGTCGAAACAAGTTGGTTTGCTGTCATGTTCGCCAAAGTTCGCCCGGCGAATGTTCGCCAGGCGAACAAAAGTTCGCCAAGCGAACCGAAAGTTCAAAAACGCGTGAAAAACACTGTTTTTACAGAAGCAAAAGTTGTATATGTTCGCCAGGCGAATGGGACTTCGCCAGGCGAATACTGGGACCCATTTTTGTCTATTTAAGTGATTTTTCAGCATTTTTTAGGTTATGTTGTTTGGGAACTTTTTACCCCAACTTCATCAAACACATTCTTGAGTAGATTTAGCCTAGAAACAACATTGGAGGGTGCATCTTGATGATCCGGAGTCGAATCCACTTCAATCGGAGTTGACAGACCGTGAGATTTGTGTTCTTTTTCCTTCCTCTCTATGTATTTTTCATTTGTTGGGGTTTTGTATGTAAGTTTATCTTGATTGTATGTATATTTATGTATCTTTGTATAAAATCTCTTTTACAACTCTTTATCGATGGTTATCTTGATTTTTTACTTAATGGGTTTGGATTGTGATAGACATATACTGTTCAAACTCGATCTAAGATGAACATCTGTTAGATTCTGAATGCTAGAGATAGATTTAGGACTAATATTCACGTGGGTATCGATTCTTAATGCTCCGTGTTGTCGAGTTATGTGAGAGATCAACAATGAGACGATACGGTTGATCTCTCGACTTTGTGTTAGAGATAAACTCTGTTGTGAGCGATACGTGATGATATTGACGAGTGAATTAGGTTGCGTGCATTTGATCCATATATTTTTTAGTACATGATGGATAGAACAAAATACAACTCCTGACGAGTTTTCTCATTTCTTAAGAATGTACCTTTTTTCTTGTTTTATGTTTTTCCTTTTGAATTTTTATCCCAAACCATTCAAACCCAAGCTTAGAGACGTAGAGATTGTCGAACGACATTCTTTCCCTCACACTGATCCCTGTGGAGACGATAAATCCCGGAGGAAATTCTTCCGAAAATAATATTTTTGCTTGCTGCTTTACCGCTTCAACAGAGATCCATCCACATCTGTCTCCACAGACCCACAATACTGCTCAAACCTTGTCTCAACAGACCCATAACAATGCTCCAACATGGTCTCAACAGACCTATAACACTGTCCTGATGAAGAACCCCGAGTAACCACACATACTGATCCAATATTAAGAGAACCGGGTAGTCTGGAGGTCAAGTTTCCTGCATGGCCCAATCCCTCTCACAGGTAGGTGTCCTATCAACTGACACAAGGTACGGCATCCTATGTGGTCGTCGGCGTCACATACTTTCAAGACTGATGATACGATACCCAGAAGGTGTGGCATCATCATGTCCTGAAGAGGCCTCACTTAGCCAACTTCCAATTGATCGGTCCCCAGAGTCGACAATCCAACTAACCAACAACCCCCTCAACCCAAAGGGTTGAAAAAGAAGTCAACCAGAAGAACCTCGTCTGAGCATGGATTTTGCGGGACACTAGTACATGCAAAGCATGCACGCGCCCACTACTTTCCACAACTAATTCTAGGTGCACTCAAGCCCAGGCCTGGCTTATCTCTCAATCTGACCCCTTACCCCAGCATAACAACAATAATATAATGCTGAAAGTAAATACAGAAAGGTAAATCCATACAAAACCCACGACGGGAAAACAAGCGCTAGGATTGACTCGCGTAGGGAACCGTTGGAGTCCCCAGCAGAGTCGCCAGCTGTCGCTACTGCAAAAATCGGCGCCGGCTATGACAGAAGAGTCGCCATCGTGCATTATTTATCCCAACGGAGGGAAAGGAAACGCTCAGAGTAAACCTAACGCAAAACGGGAAAGGAATGGTCATCGCAACCAAATTCCTGGATTCGGGAGTCGATTACGCAAGGGGAAGGTATTAGCACCCCTCACGTCTGTCGTACTCGACGGGATCCACGCTTGTTTTCTAGTACGGATTGTATTCTATCTACTCTACAGGTCAAGGGACAAAAGGAAAGAAAAGAGAAAAGAGACTCGATAGAGCTTCGCCGCTATATGCCTACGTATTCCCTCGTGCAATGGGAAGGTCAGAGTCTACGTAGTTCGCCTACCTACGGGAAAGGTGGGAAGGTTGCTCGCTAGGATACGGCATCCTATGCCTACGTACTTTCATACAGCATGAAAGATCAGAGCAAACGTAGTTTAGGCCACGGAAGACACAAGCTTGTCTGACTGTTTTTTATTACCTTATGGAAGGGTTTTTCTTGATTAAGAGTCCAAGCGGACAAAAATGACACTTTGATGTTTGTTTTGAATCTTTTACGAAAGAAGTGTTTTTTAGTTTGTTTGCAATCTCTGACGCACTAGAGACTATGATTTGAGAGTGACTACGTCGCGTGTCACCCAAAGGGTGCCACACTAAGCAGCCAGACTACTGGAAAGAAGCTCTCCAGCAACCCTTTCTCAAATAGCTTAAGGCTCGTAACGTACGATATCGATTAACCTTATTACTGTATTTTTGAGTTGTTTTGAGATAAGAAGAGAAAGAAGCTCTAAAAAGCCGAGGGTTGAAAAGGGAATAAAAACTAACCTAATGATATCATGCATGGATAAAAATCCTAATGTCTGTCATAATTCCCTCCTGCACAGAGGAAATCAGAGATCCTAGGGGATAAACAGAAAAGAAAACAAGCAAATACAGTAAAATGCTTGCAATGCAGCAATACAAGTGAGGCAAGGGAGTCCCGCTCAACCTCGAACCTGGGAAAACAATAGGCAAAGTGAATCAACATTCACTTCAAACCTAGGGGGTAAGCTGCACAAGCCAACAAACAATACAGAAAACAAAAACCAAAGCAGAGGAGGCAACCCAAGCAGCAGCACCAAACTCCTACAGCAAGCAGCAGCTCTGACCAGCAACAGTTGATTAAACAGCAAAAAGTTGACAGCAACAACCTTCATCTTCATGAATAGCCCCTATCCTCAAGCTCCACTAAACCTTCAATCTTCAACAAGCACCAAGCTTAAACCAGCAAACTTCAACCAGCAAACAACTTAAACCCTAGCTTCAACAAGCAACCAACTTCAACAAGCAACAAAACCCTAGCTTCAACAAGCAGCAAAACCCTAGCTTCAACAAGCAACCAGCTTCAACAAGCAGCAAAACCCTAGCTTCAACAAGCACAAAACCCTAGCTTCAACAAGCAACCAGCTTCAACAAGCAACCAGCTTCAACAAGCAGCAAAACCCTAGCTTCAACAAGCAACCAGCTTCAACAAGCAACACTCCTAGCTTCAACAAGCTTCTAGCTTCAATAAGCACAAACCTCATTCTCAGCAAGCTTCAACAAGCACCTCCAGGGGAGAGTCAATTAACAAGATCAAATTGAAATGTTAAGTAACTTACTGACAACCAAAGGAAGCCACTAAGAACTTAACATTATAAGAGAATGGCATCCTCAAAGTTCTACTCTTAAAGCATCCCACTCATCCCTCCAAAGGAGAGATGTGACTTCTTTAAGAGGACTTTATGTCATTGGATTGAATGGAGATGAACAATATACTCCATGTTTGAAGAAACAAGCAAAACTAATCTAATGCTCTTCCTAAAACCCTAGTTACCCTAAGCTCTTGACAAGCATCCACAAGATGGGAAATTCTTCACATCCAAGCTCCTTCAAGCTCTCCAAAGCATCTTCAATTGGTCTTCATGTTCATCCAAGCACAAGAGCACCACCACCCTAATCTAAGGGGAACTATTGAATTAAACTAGTCAAGTTAATGTGTTAGAAACACCTAGAAGTTAGTCTTAAAACTAAATCTAATTAAAATACCAAAAATGATTGTAAGATCCTATAAAAAATTCTAAGGGTTCTTAAACCTCTTATGAATATCTCCATATGAAAACCAGGGGGTTAACCATTCATTAGGACCTAAAACTATGCCCTAAACCTAAGGGTACTATCCTAAAACCCTAAATCTACACCACCTAATGTTCAATGTCCAGAACAACCTAAGATTCTCTCACAAAATTACGAGAAAATTACTAGGGGTACATGCATATCTAAGCTATCTATTACAAAAAGAATCACTCTAAAAATCCACTCCAATTATCCATAATAAAATCAGCAAGATCAAGCACCAAACAAATTCAAAATAAAACCAATTAAAATTCCAAAAATGCAATTAAAAAATAAAATGCATGAATTAATACAATTCTAATCCTATTAAATTCTAGACTCTTTAAGGAGTCAGGGGGAAAAGATCTAGCCTAAAAAGATTAATTTTCCTATTTGTTGTGATTTTATTCCTAACTATATGCAAAATGTAAAATAAAAGAAAATAAAGAAAATTGGATAAACCTGCGTGCCAAATAGCAATAAAAACCAGTTGCAATCCAGACATGGGCCCAACAGGGGGTGTTGGTAGCAAGCGAGTACTAAGCCCAAACCAACTAAAACAAATCAGGAAAATGAAATGGAAATTGGGAAATGGATGAAAATGAGATTTATTAATTTCAGAAAATCATAAATAAATCCAAGATCATTGAGGTATTTTTTAAAATATTTTTTTGGATCCAAATTGGATTTAATATGATTTTTAGAATCAAAATTGATTAAAAACAAAGCAAAAATGAAATAAAGAAATTAAAATACTGAATTAAATGAGAGCCACTAGATCAATTGACTGGTAAACAAATCCAAAGCTTCAGAGCGTGTCCACGTGAGGACCAGATGGCAGCTGACTGGGCTTGCCACATCGTTTAAATGAAACGATGCGTTTCAATCCAAGGAGGCAATCCTGAGTTTGAATCTGGATTGTGAGATGCATATACAAGGTCAATGAAGAAAGCTGATCCAAGGGCTAGGACATCATCTCCTACCTCTAGCTCAGGCGAAGTTCACATTCTCAGGTGGTGGTCCACGGTGGAAACCACCTCCTTCTCCGGCGAGGGGTGGTTTCAGGTAGCCAAACATGATGAACCTTATACCAAACTTGATCATAAAATCATCAGGATCTCAAATCTCCTATCCATTCCATCCAATTCTCAACAGAATTTGAAATATGAATCAATGTTCAGAAATGACATCCAAATCAATCATCACTAATTGTAAAACTAAAACCATAGGTCTCTTCCTTTCATTGCACTGATCACTCTGATCTATTCAAATCAATTCATATCCTCAAGATTAAGCCTAACCGATCCTCAATAGAAACGCTATGTCACACTTAATTGTCTCTATTTGCTTCCAAACCAATCCAGAAACGATCCTTATGTATCCTAGGCCCTAACCACATGCAAGATTCTACTCAATTCTCCCTAGATCAATGTAGAATTTGGAAGTTACTAACCTGATGAAAGCTCACTAACAGAAGCACTTGGAGCACGATTCCACTTTCAAAGCTTTCCAGAAATGTTCAATGATGCAAGATGAAGCTTCCTCAATCTTCAATTTGGCTTGATTGTGCATGCAAATCCAAAACTGATTCTGAGTTGGAGCTCTTGAAACTCAACCTTCTCTATCAGCTTCTAGCACGAATTGATCACCAAACTGAGTCTGAACTCACTCCAATCAATATATAGAAGGATTCCATGGGCTTTTTGATCCACTTTGAGGCCCAAATCAGTGTATCCAAAATTCTGATTTTTGCTCTTGAAGCTCAATGTGATAGTTGTGAATTCTGGCTTATTCCTTGTTCCAGAAGGTTCCATTCAGTTGCAAATTGATTTTGGAATGTGTTTGGGTCAATAGCACAGCCTGAATTGCATTGGTTGTTGATTTGGATTAGTGACTTGCATGTGAAGAAACCATTTTAAAAGGCAAGCCATGGAACCAAGCCTCAATTCAAAAGTGTAATATTGCCAATGTCTTTGAAATTTAATTTCCACTCAAAATGAGTATCAACATGACATGTTTATGGTCTCTAAATCAAAAAGTGAATTTTCCCACCAAAATCCATTTGAAAAATCCTTCCTTTTTAGGTCATTTCAAGCAACTTTGTGTTCCAAGCCAAACCAAACTCTCATAACCACTTGGTTGCACTCAAAACATCGTTTTGAACAAGTTCCATGTTGAAAAATATTCCATTTGTAGCTTGCAAGTTAGAGTTATGGACCTATGATCACAAATGACCTATAATCACCAATGCCCAAAATACCCCTGGCTTGCAATGATCATAACTTGAGTTCTATAAATCCTATCAAGGACTTCTAGTACTCTATGGAAAGCTAAGATCATGAGGAACAACTCTTATGTACACCAAAAATCCATTTGAAATCTCCTTGAAGGTCAAAAGTTGCTTAGAAGTCAAGTGACTTTCACAGATAAATTTCAGTGCCATCTGATGACCTGTAACTTGCAAGAACCATAACTTGAGTTCTATAAATCCCCTTGAGGACTTCTAGTACTCAAATTAAAGGTATTGATATGCTCTACAAGTTTCATGTTTTCCAAAGATCCATTTGAAATTTTTATCTTGACTTATGTGGCTTGGAAGTTAGGCACTAAATAGGGGATTTTACACTGAAACCCTAATTTAGCAACTTCCCACATCCTTGATTCTTCTTTGCTTGACCTTGGCACAACACCACACATGTATCAACATACTATTCCATGAACCCCATGACCTCAAAGTAGGCTTTGATGCTCTCCAATTTGCACAATTGACCTAGGATTGACCCAGATGAAACCCTAGTTGATTGCACCTCAACTGTGGCTCTCATACTTGAATCAATGACTTGTCTCAGCTTCAATATGGCCCTCTAGGCATTCCAGGAGATCCACACACACCTCAAATTCACATTCCCTATTTCTCATCCCACTGATAATTCTCAATATTCCTCAGGATAGGAGCAAAACCCACATGTAGGCACTCAAACTTCTCAAGACTTCAAATCACTTCTTGATGGCTTGGATGACTTCTCATACTTGGATAACACCTCTTGCTAGGCTCTTCCCTTGATAAGAATCACACTTGGACCCCTGTTGGATGAGTGATATGCTATGATATGCCAATGATTAGAACTATGTGAATGATGTAACTATGCAAATGAAATGCAATGAAACATAAGTCAGGCAAGAAAAGGTTGAGCAAATTTTGGAGTGCAACAAGCAGTACTGTCATCAGCTCCTGCTAGATCCTACTGCACCAAGTATGAACACCTGTTTAAAAACACATGACAGCAGTTCTGTCATGACAGCAGATGGATGTCACAACATTCAGTATGACATTCACATTAAAACACGCCACAGCAGTTTTGTCACCACAGCAGATGGCGATGTTATAACATTCAACTTGACATCAAAGCAGAATCATGTTTTACCAAAATTTAGCCAATCATAGAGCCATGGACAATCATGGAACTAACAATATCCCCCTTTGGCAAATTTTGTCTAAAACAACCAAACACCTTATCAGGGCAACAATAGTAGTTTTTCCAGCCTCACACACTGTCATGCTCCCCCTTGATAGTTGCAATAGATAACAACACTTTACTCTCCCTTGGTTTAGTCAAAAATTGACAAAAATTGGAGTAAATGTACATACTGTAGCACTGTAGCACTGTTTGATCCCCATCAGTATGAAGACTGCACCACTGTAGCAATAATCCATGGACCAGGTCTTAAACCCCCTTGCTGATCACACTCAATCACAGCTCCTTGAGAATACACCATGGCCTAACGCATCCTCACAAGTTGACATAACTCTTTGGATAGGCAAGATGTCATGCACACGAGGGTTTCAGAAGAGCACACCAGCAGCACCTTACCAGATCAGACACCAGAACATCATAGAGAGAAATAAACTCTCATGAAGCTTCCGTAGAGACACATTGTTCAGACAAGTAATGCAACTACACATCAGACAGGTATACAACTCCCCCTGTCATGCATAATCAGCACTCCCCCTAAAAGAGAGAACTACCTGTAAGATTACTCATGTTCATCTTTGAAAAAACTGGAGCAATCTCCAAGATTTCATGGTGAATGTCCTTCCTTATGCACAAGATCAAGGCTGATGGTGTCTTGATCTTCATCTCCACCTGTCAACCAAGACAAAGCACTTGGAGAGAGGCTCAAAACCCCGGTTTGATCCATTGATATCCAATGACAGAGTAAAATATACTGTTAGGTTCAACATGAGCTAAAGCAGTACCACAATGTCATAGCATCTGGTATGACTTTCCTCCCTCTTAGAGGCATACAGTCACAAACTGCTTGAAGCCACAAGCAATCTTTAGACACAACTGTACCATTGCAGCAACATATCATAGATAGAAGTATACCTCCTCATACCAAGGATAACTAGTGCTCTATTTCCAGAAGCACGTGAATGGAAAACATAAGACTCATCTTCATGTCTTCAAGAGCTCACTCCTTGTTCAACACACCTGCTGAACGCATTCACTTACTGCTTGAACCATAGGTAACTAGTACACCCATCAGACATAAACTCTCCCCATATATTTTATAAAAGCTGCTCCAAGATCACCACATTATCTCTTATGACCAACTCCATGCTCATACAGTGAAAAGGCACCAAACTGATCCACCTCTTCCTAGAGGCACTTGTAGCAGAAGAGACCACTTCTCCACAAGTATTCTGACCTTAGGCTGAGTACAAGATAGACACCCCATAATCCAAGACATTCTTTCCTCATCATTCTCCCATATGATAAGTTAGGAAGCTTCTGATTTAACTGGTGAATCTTATCATCAGAATCCAGACTTTCATGCAGTCAATCAATGATCCACTCCAGTCTTGTCCAATCCTTTCACATCATACTCCAAGATAGTCTTTTTACCTCATCATTCTCCCGTATGACAAGATAGAGTACTTCTTAGTCAAGATGTGAATCACAAGCTCTGCACCAGATCTTCAAGTCCTTTGCCAAGGAAAACCAAACCATATCCACTGGTTCTTTATCTGCCCACAACTGGACTTACTTCTGCCTAGTAATCCAACTTATGATCTTCAAAGAACACAACTCCACCAGCTTGATCAAATACATCTCCAAAAGAAGGTAATCTTTCATAAACAACTTAGGGATCCTACCACAAGCTCCAATATATGAACAGAACCAGAACCTCCTTTGGTCTTCAAACAACTGCCCTTCTGCACAAGAGTAATGTTCTTCAAGCACCCTTATGAAATAACCAACTGCCACTATTTGGTTACCTCAGCTTCTTTTAGAGCTCTAGAAAATCCGCTAATCCACCAGGCCACTTTGATCTTCAAGTCACAAATTCTACTTGCTCCAAAGCAAGGCATCTACTCTTTTACCTAGCTCCCGCAAACTGCATGAGATGAAGCATTAATTCCATTCATACCTGATAATATCAACTTATCTTTCAATGATGTGCCACAACATCAATGAAGGCCTTGAAGTTACTGCTTGATGTCACTACATCGGATAAGACATCCTGCTGATGAGTTCAGGCTTTCATTCTGCCACTTAGAATAGCCTTATCATTCTATCAGAACAAGAGTTCCATGTTCACAGAGACTAGACACCCTCTATTCTGCTTTAACAGATACCTTGAACTGCATTTGCTTCAGGAACTCTTCTTTAGAGAAACCAATCATGCCAAAGCTTGATTCTTCAGAGAGGAGGAAAAAAAAATCTTTACAAAAGGAATCCCGCTTTCCTTAAGTAGAGACTTCTTCAGAAAATCAGAGATAACTGCCACTTATCCTTGACCTCCGAGCTGGGCAAGATTTCATGCTCCTGTGCACTTAGATCAGAAATAAACTGACCGAAGCAGAGCTACCAGCACCATCTTCTAGACTAGTTTCTTGCCAGGAAACTTTCTAGATACAGATCATATGCTGTTGCACTCCAATAAACTGATCCAAGAAGAATGTCTTCATCTTTACTTCCATCAGCACTCCATTCTAGCCTTAGTTTCTTGCCAAGAACCTTACTAGAATAGAGACAAATCTTACCTCACATGTGTATGGTACCAAGAGTATCAACTCTATCTCCTTTGATATAGTGATGCACTCCTTGAATCAACTGAATTCTGCATAATCTCTGTTGATGGAATGTCTCAACATTTGGTTGAACATCAGATTCTTGAAGTAGATCAAACAAATTAGGGGCCTTATGCTTGTGCTGCAACTCATGAGACATCTTGATCATTGACTAAGGATAATTCATTAAATATTTGTGAACATCTCAAATAACAATGAATCTTAAATTCTTATAATCAATCCTTCTCTGAACTTCATGAATAACCAATTAAATATGTGTGTAGTCCACACATAGCAACTGATCTTAAATCCACACAGCTTGTTGAGAAGACCATCTGATAGATATTTATACTTCAGTAATACCAAAAGTATTCTTCAGTATAAGTATATCTAGTGTTGAAACATCAAGGCTACCACCCTTGACTCAACCTCTCTATTACTTCCTTCAGCTAATAGAGCTCTTGCAAATCATGAACGGTGAAAATAAATCACCTCCCATTATGCCATCTATCAGCACCAGCCACAACCATACATTAACCTGTATATAGGGCAATCTTCTCCCAGGGCTACCAGAGTTCTTTCATCAGAAGAATATGCAGCGGAACCACCAAAAGAACATCTTCAACAAGCCCTAAACAAGATGTTAGAACACACTCACCAGGTTATAAAGGCGCCTATATCAGAGGGCACAACAGCAGATATACATAATCCTTTGCAACCTCCTCCTAAACTCCATAAGCAGTAGCTCAAAAGTTTAGTAAGATCAGCAACTCAATTGTAGCTTCTCCTTGTTTTAACCACCAGAAAGTATCTCCCAAGATCTCATCCAGAACAGACCGGATGCTCGCTCTGATACCAATTGAAATTCTGGTATGCAGATCTCATATGTTCCAAGAACATTGATATATGCTCAACAAGGACGAGGACAGACCATGACCAATTTAAATTTCTTTAAATTGTACCAATGTCATGACCAACGTCATGGCGTCTGTTGTAACATCTGCAGACTGACATACTATTTATCTAAACATTTAAATTGTGCAGAATTATAAATGCTGAAAGATAAATAACACACTGAATTGTTTACCCAGTTCGGTGCAACCTCACCTACATCTGGGGGCTACCAAGCCAGGAAGGAAATCCACTATTAGCATAATCAATTCAGAGTTAAACTCCCTTGTTTATAACTCTTCACTTAATCTCTACCCAATGCAATTTCTGCCTAGATACCACTAGACAAGAGTATACCCACTCACACCCCCTTAATCACAGCAGTGATATATAATTCAATACAAAAGACAGACTTTAGAAGACACTCTTCAAAGTCACAATACTTGATTTTGCTTAACAACTTCAATCAAGGACAATGAACACAACAGTTCATACACACTAACCAAAGTAATTATACATCATACAATTGCTTCGCACACAAGTATCCTAAGATACACGTGAAAAACCAAACTTCTTCATTCACAAATATGTCTACCACAATGTATCAAAAGATACAAATGGTGACTTACACACACAAGGGACTCTTAAACCCAAGACCTTTATTTTACACTCAAGTTGTTCTTGATGTGAGTGCTTTCTTTCCTCTGCTTCTGCTCCTTCTTTTATAGCAATGCAGACTGGGCTTGGGCTGGTCACGAGTAACAAACATTAGGTTTAACAAAGTAAAACTAATTTCCACAATTCAAGGTGTTGTCAAATTAGGTCACATTTGCTTCATGTTATGTCCAGCCCTGACTAGAATCTCGCCTGAGATAACTAAGGAGTCATAACAGTTTCCTGAATTCAAGCCTGAGATATCTCAGGTATCATAACAGAAAAACAAACCCTGCACGCCTGATATCATACAATCAATGTCATAACATTCAGTCATGACATTCAGCTTCACTTACTCTTAACTGACCAGACTCCCCCTGCTGAACACTCCTGCAGAATCTTCTTCACAATAGTAGAAACAAGCATATTATAGTTTCCTAAAAAGTCTCAAAGATCGTTTTTATGAACACCAATTAAATCTGCACTTTGTTCCTAATGAATCACTTTGGCCTGCACATACTGATAAGGTATATCCAACAAGATCTCATCAAACCAAAGCACCTCTGTCAAGAGAAATAAAATAGCAGCTCCTTGCTGTACTAGACACGGAAGTCATGATATTCAGTATGACATCTATGACAACAGTTCTGTCATCAGCTCCTGCTGCACCAGATAGCGATGTCAACATATGACAACAGTATTGTTATCAGCTCCTGCTAGCTCCTACTGCACCAGGTATGAACACCACAACAGTTTTGTCATCAACTCCTGCTGTATCAGACAACAATGTCAACACATGACAACAATACTGTTATCAGCTCCTGCTAGCTCCTACTGTACCAGGTATGAACACCTGTTTAAAAACACATGACAATAGTTCTGTCATGACAGTAGATGGATGTCACGACATTCAGCATGACATTCACATTAAAACACACCACATCAGTTCTGTCACCACAGCAGATGGAGATGTTATAACATTCAGCTTGACAACAATGCAGAATCATGTTTTACCAATATTTAGCCAATCATAGAGCCATGGCCAATCATGGAACTAACATGATGGGTTAAAGAGGTTCATGCAGACCCATGAGGAATAAACAAGCCACTTGAAACTTTTGCCAAAGAAAACCAATTTCATATGCGCACGGGATAACATGACATATAAGCATCTTTGGTTAGTAATTTGGGACAAATAAGGTGTGTGAAAATGAATCATGGTGGTTTTGATTAGAGATAATGAGCTCATACCAAGTTTTAAACTATTACTTTTTATGGCATGAAATTTGAAAAGTTACTTGAAATATGAACTTATGTTGGCTCAAATTAAGTAAAGCCCAGTATGACCATTACATGATGAGGATATGGTCTCAAAAATTCAAAAACAAGTTCATTTGATGACTTGAAATGGAAGAAAGTCATTCTAGGTCCAAATGTTCATGTTCTCATGTTCATTATGGCTTAAGTGATCTCAAAATTCATCAAATGCCATGGAATTTAAGATCAAGATGAAGTTAAAACCATTTGACACAACTTTCATGTGGCAAGAAAATATATTTGAAGGCTTGAAGTCCATGGAATTGGTCCTTGAAGTGAATGACCTAAAGCTAGGTTTCCAAAATTGCCCTTGACTTGTGAAGACCATAACTTGAGCTCCACACATGATAATGATGAGTTCTAGAACTTTTTGGAAAGTTAAGACAATGAGGAACAAATTTCATGTTTGATAAAAAAAATGAGGAAGAGCTTGGTTCCATGTGAAAAATGCCTTGGAAGTGAGTTGACTTTGAGTGCCTCTAAAATCTCTTCATTTTATGACACCAACTTGTAGCAATCATAACTTGAGATGTATGAATCCAACGGATGAGTTCTTGTACTAAAAATAAATCTTGAAAGATGATGAACAAGTATCATTTTTTATAGAAAATGAGGCAAGACTTGTATCATCGTCAAATTTGTCCTTGAAGTTAGAGACTAAAAAAGGGGATTTTACACTTTGAATCATCTGAAACCCTAATTTAGTAACCTCTTTAACTTTTGAATCTTTTTATCCTAGCTTCAAAATGTCATTTGAGATGGTCTAGGATGACTTCCCATGGCTTATAAGATCAAGACCCAAGCCTTGAGCCCTCTCAAGTCCACAGTTGACTTTTGTTGACCAGATGAAACCATAACTTTTTATCCATTGACTAAGGCTCTTGCAAATGAATTGTGTGATCAAAAAAAATCCATAGAGGACCCCTAGGAAAAACAATGATCTTTTGAAACATGTCTCAATCAAGTAGAAGACCTCATGTGCCTCTAATCATCCTCAAGATAGGAAATGATACCTACACACAAACTTTCTCCTCTCAAGGAGCTTTGAGACCCAACTCTGATGACCAGGAAGACTTGTTGACTTGAACACATACCCTTGCTTGAGCTTGAACGTGAAACTTCTCTCTTGAATGATGAATACATCATCTTGATCCCCTGTCAAGAACCAATGTTATGCACAAATGCAAATGCAAAATGCTAAAATGCTATGAAACATAAGCCAAGATAAAAGAAAAGGCTGGGCAAATTTTAGGGTGCAACAGAGAGGTTTTGTGAAAATATCAGCAAGTTGATTTTTTCTATCAACATGCTTAAAAACAATGTCCCCTTTTTAAACATGATCGCGAAGAAAGTGATGGCGAATCTTGGTATGTTTAGTGCGAAAGTCTAGTACATGATTCCTGGTTAGATTGATCGCACTAGTGTTGTCCACATGATAGGAATATGTGAAAGTTTGATGTCAAAATCTAGCAATTGTTTCTTAAGCCACAAGATTTGGGCGCAACAACTATCGGCAACCACATATTTTGCTTCAGCAGTTGACGAAGCTACGAATACTTGCTTTTTATTGTACCAACTAACCAAAGATTTTGAAAACATGTGACAAGTGCCACTAGTGTTTTTCCTATCCAATTAGAAACCAGTAAAGTAGGAATCAGAATAGCCAACCAAACTACAATTGCTTCCCTTGGAATACCATAATCCAAACTTAGATGTACCAATAAGGTATCTAAAAATACGCTTAACTGTTTTAAAATGTGATTCTTTGGGATCCGATTGATATCGAGCACACATGTAAACACTAAACATAATATCGAGCCTAGACATCGTAAGATATAGAAGTGATTTGATCATACCTCTATACTTCTTCACATCAACATCCTTACCCTTTTTCATCTCTATCCAAGTTTCTGTTGGTTGCCATAAGTGTGTCAATCTCCTTTGTACCGTCCATTCCGAATCTTTTTAGAAGTTCGAGACAGTACTTGGTTTGAAAAACGAATGTTCCACTCGAGAGGTGTTAATTTGAAGTCCAAGGAAGTAGTTTAGCTCCCTCATAAAACTCATTTCAAACTCTCCCTACATAAGCTTAGAGAACTCCTTGACAAGATGCATGTTAGTTGATCCAAAAATGATATCATCAACATATATTTTAACAAGTAAAATATCCTTTCATTTACGTTTAATAAAGAGAGTGGTGTTCATCTTCCCTCTTGAATATCCTTTCTCAAGCAGGAACTTGCTAAGACGGTAATACCATGCCCGATGAGCTTGTTTAAGACCATACAACACACACTTTAGCTTTAAAACATGATTACGATACTCAAAATTTTCAAAATTGGGAAGTCGTGAGACATACACCTCTTCATTTATGTGGTCGTTAAGGAACGCACTTTTTACGTCCATTTGATATAATTTGAAGTTCTTAGCATAAGCATAAGCGAGTAGTAGCCGAATAGCCTCGAGTCGGGCTACGGGATCATAAGTCTCGTCGTAGTCAATCCCTTCTTCTTGGTTATACCTTTGAGCTACTGGTCGGGCTTTATTTCGTGTTATCACACCATGCTCGTCAAGTTTGTTCCTAAATACCCATCGGGTACCAATGACTTAATAATGTTGTGGACGTGGGACAAGGTTCCAAACATCATTTCTTTCAAATTGGTTTAATTCTTCTTGCATTGTTAAAAGCCAATGCTCATCAAGTAAGGTATCCTTAGCATTTTTAGGGTCAACTTGTGAAACAAAAGCATGGTAACAATAGAAATTACTAATTTTAGAGCGCGTTGTTATGAGGGAATGTTGTCTCAATCCTTATTTTAATGATGTCAAAACGTGTCTAGTTAGTACTTTGTATTTTGGACGGTATCATTGAGTCTCATATGCATTCGTAGTTCTGTCGTGCATAAAATGTTTCTCAAAATCATGTGTCCATTCATATAGAAAAGCACTATATGTGTTTTGTGTGGGTTTGATCTTTTTGAAAGACTTAGATATGCATTAGTACTGTTTAGGTATAGCAAGACATGTCAACAATATCATTTTTAGAAGTTTCAAGCATTTGAGTCGACTCAAAGCCTTGTTTAGGCCGACTCATACAAAGTGAACTTTGAGCTTTTGCTTTCAGAAGTGCTCACGTCGACCCTCTGGTCGACTCATACTGTTAGTATTTCAAATTTTCAATTATGGGCAGGTTTGCATCGACGCATGGACCTGTTCTAGTCGACGCATAGAGTCAATTTTTGCATAAATTTGAAAGCGGAAGTGCTCAGGTCGACCCCCCCCCCCCCCCCATTTCTTTAGGTCGACCGTTCGCTCGAGTCACCTTATTTTTCTGATATGTTTGACTTTCAAATTTCTGTTATGTTGGTTACTTGGTCTTAGCTTCATGTATATATTCTTTTTGACTCATTCTTTCAACAACAACAAGAAAAGTGAAATATTGACACTGATTTTTCTCTCATCATCTTCATCCTCTTTCTTGCATTTTCTCAACAACTACACATAACCATTTTTGTTGATCATTCTGCATCATTTAGGTAATAATGTCTAAACATAGGATATTTTATCGGGTTTGGGTTGAGAGATCGGTGGGTTTTTCTTGAATAAAACCGTTATGGGTTTGTCCTCAAAGAATCTTGTGATTTTGGGGTTTTTTGCACAAATCATTTCTTCACATATTCAGCCGAGTGAAGGTGATTGAAGAACGGGTGGTTCTGTCAATATAATAGCGGTAACCGGAGGATTATGGAAGGAAGATTTAGGTTTTGTCGCGGTGAAATTTGGATACCAAACTATTGATTAGTTTGAATCTTTAATTCATTTTGCAACCGAACTTTGATTTGTCCAAAGGAAGGGATAAAGATCGAAATTCCCACAATGCAATGCAAATGCAAGCTAGAGAGTTATAGGTTCGGGGGTTGGTTAAACTTAGGGAAGGTGCTAGCATCCTAAGTTTCTGTAGTACTCTACAGGAACCTCTTGTTTTATGTTTATTTATTTGCTAAGGTTTATCTGCTTAAGGGATAAGAGACCTAGGGGTTTATTTCTAAGTATACTCGACAAGATATCACATCTTGTGCCTACATATCCTGACGAGAATGGAATCAGAGTATCTGTAGTTCCCCTAAAGGGTTTGAGGAGTTCTTTGACTGTGGTCAAAGTTCCTACGGGTTTAGGGTAGTTGGTTGATTGATTTTAGGAGGAAAGATGAGTTGTCATTTTAAGGGAGATTTAAGCGCCACAAGTGTAAGAGATTGTATTTTTGTGGGGTGGAGATTCTATCTCGCTTAAGATGATTAACATCTTTCTCTAATGTTTGAATAATTGCATTGAGTTGATTGAGTTTGTTTTTCTATGTTGTAAAGATAAAGGTCCTTCCTATGTGGTAGGATCTAAACTTAAGAGATCGACTTGAATGGGATCAAGGATCGTATGGGAGAATGATGCAAATGTAGATGCGTGCGCACGATTGTTTAAATCATACGCAGATTCTTCCTTTGGACGGAATGCGATGCAACAAAGATAAATGCGATAAATGTAAATTGCGGAAGATAAATTGCGGGTAAAGTAAAGCATACACACGCATGAAAGCGCTAAGTGCAAGCGCGAGTTATGGATAAAATAAAAGTGGATAAAGTAAAACACACATACGCATGAAAGCGCTAAGTGTGTGAATGTAAATTGTGAATCGAAGTGGAGATGTAGGCGTGCTCGATTGGATGTTGATTCCTTTTAAGCAGATTGATTTTACGAGTAATATTGAATTAACTTATTATTAGCGAGATTGATTTTAAGAAAAGTTGATTAATACCTATGAGAAAAGGTCGATTTAAGGGAGAGATTGATTAAATTTAGGCGGATTAAGAAAATATATTATTTTGATGAGATTTGATTTTAAGAAAAGCTGGATAAATTAGTTTTATTTATTTAATAAAAGTTAGGTTGCTGCTTAAAAGGTTTTCTTAAGTTATCGAAATTTAGTTTAATAAGTGAGTATGAATTATTTTAAATTATTTCTTGTTATAAAAATTGTTTTTATTTTTTTTAAGTTATTATAAAAGGGTGAGTTAATTGATGAAGTTGATTTTAAAAGAGTTGATTTAATTTAATTAGAAAAAAAGGATTTTAGATGTGAATTATCTTAAATAAACAGGATTTTATTAAAAAGAGTTTTTTTAGTTATTATCATAAAAGAGATAAAAAAAAGGTTTATAAAAGTTGATTAAATTGAAATTACTAAACAAATGGCAAAATAAATAACCTATTAAGTAAAGTGAATTATTAAAAGATGAATTAACTAAACAATTAAATTAAAAAGATAAAAAGAAAGCTTATTGTGATTTATTAGAAGATTATTAGTTATTATTTTTAAAAGATTAATTATGGTTGTAATTAATTAAATAAAAAAAATAGTTAGAGATTAAATATGCCAGATTAAAGGTTGTTTAATGGGTGATAAGAAACAAAACGGTGGATTAAGAGGGTCGAGGGGGTTAGGAGCATGATTAGGTGTGGGGGTGCGCGTGGTACTTACAATGGACCCCGTGATGAGGTCCGTCAGATCGTGATCGTGCGGTGATTGTAGTGACGGACCATGGTACTACCATGGTCGTGTGCATATACAGCTCATAGTGATATTGTCGCTACTACGAAAATCGGCGCCGGCTATGACAAAAGAGTCGCCATCGTGCGTTATTTATCCCACAGGAGGGAAAGGAAACGCTCAGAGTAAACCTAACGCAAAACGGGAAAGGAATGGTCGTCGCAACCAAATCCTGGATTCGGGAGTCGATTACGCAAGGGGAAGGTATTAGCACCCCTCACGTCCGCCGTACTCGACGGGATCCACGCTTGTTTTCTAGTACGGATTGTTATTCTATCTATTCTACAGGTATGGGTTAAAAAGAAAATGAAAATGACTCGGCAAAGTATTGCACTTTATGCCTACGTATTCCCATCTGGAACGAGAAATCAGAGTCAACGTAGTTCGCCTACCTACGGGAAAGGAGGGGAAGGTTGCTCGCTAGGATACAGCATCCTATGCCTACGTACTTTCATACAGCATGAAAGATCAGAGCAAACGTAGTTCGGGCTACGGAAGACACAAGCTTGTCTGACTGTTTTTTATTACCTTCAAAAAGGGTTTTTCTTGATTAAGAGTCCGAGCGGATAAAAAATGACACTTTGATGTTTGTTTTGAATCTTTTACGAAAGAAGTGTTTTTTAGTTTGTTTGCAATCTCTGACGCACTAGAGACTATGACTTGAGAGTGACTACATCGCGTGTCACCCAAAGGGTACCACACTAAGCAGCCAGACTACTAGAAAGAAGCTCTCCAGCAACCCTTTCTCAAATAGCTTAAGGCTCGTAAAGTACGACATCGATTAACCTTATTACTGTATTTTTGAGTTGTTTTGAGATGAGAAGAGAAAGAAGCTCTAAAAAGCCTTGGGTTGAAAAAGGGATAAAAACTAACCTAATGTTGTCATGCATGGATAAGAATCCTAATGCCTGTCATAATTCCCTCCTGCACAGAGGAAATCAGAGATCCTAAAGGATAAACAGAAAAGAAAGCCAGCAAATACAGTAAAATGCATGCAATGCAGCAATACAAGCGAGGCAAGGGAGTCCCACTCAACCTCGAACCTGGGAAAACAACAAGAAAAGTGAATCAACATTCACTTCAAACCTAGGGGCAAGATGACAAGCCAACAAACAAAACAGAAAACAAAACCCAAAGCAGAGGAGGCAGCCCAAGCAGCAGCACCAAACTCCTACAGCAAACAGCCCAAGTGTCGCTACTGCGAAAATCGGTGCCGGCTGAACAGAAGAGTCGCCACCGTGCGTTATTTATCCCACGGGAGGGAAAGGAAACGCTCAGAGTAAACCTCGCACAACACGGGAAAGGTATGGTCATCGCAACCAAAACCTGGGTTCGGGAGTCGGTTACGCAAGGGGAAGGTATTAGTACCCCTCACGTCCATCGTACTCGATGGGATCCACGCTTGTTTTCGGGTATGGATTGTTATTCTATCTAAACTATAGGTCTGGGGTTAAAGGAAAATAAAATGAAAATAAAATGACTCGGCAAAGTTTCGTACTTTATGCCTACGTATTCCCGCCTGGAACGAGAAATCAGAGTCAACGTAGTTCGCCTACCTACGGGAAAGGAGGGGAAGGTTGCTCGCTAGGATATCGCATCCTATGCCTACGTACTTTCACACGGCATGAAAGATCAGAGCAAACGTAGTTCGGGCCACGTACGACACAAGTTTGTCCTTGATTGATTTTATTCCTTCTGAAAAAGGTTTTTCTGATTAGCAGTCCAAGCGGACAAAAATGACGTTTTGATGAGTTCACATTCTTTTACGAAAGAAGTGTCTTTTATTGTGTTTGAAATCTTTATGTGTTTTTCTGTTTGTTTTGAGAAAGAAAGAGACAGAACTCTAACCTACGGTTGCAAAGGGAAACAAACTAACCTAATGTTATCATGCATGGGTTAAGACCTAGTGTCTATCATGCTCCTCTCTTGCACAGAGAGAAACAGAGATCCTACGGGATAGGCAGAAACAGAAACAATAACAGATATAATAAAGCGGTAAAATGCATGGATGCAACAGTACAAGCGAGGCAAGGGAGTCCCACTCAACCTCGAACCTAGAAAACAATAGGCAAAAGTGAACAGGATTCACTTTCAACCCCACAGGGTAAACAGCAAACAATACAGTCAGGAAAACCAATCAATACATCAGGAAATGAAATACATCAAAAGAAACAGCATCAGCAGCTCTGAATCAACATCCAGCTTCAAGTAATCTCCAATCAGCTACAGGCTTCAACAAGCATCAATCTCCATCTTCATGACCTTCAGGCAAGGGCTTTGATCATCAGTCTTCTATCTGCAATGGCTTTTCTTCAAGCTCAAACCTCCAGGATGAGGGATTAGTCACAAGAGTGAATTGGGTGTTAAGCAATCAGTTGACTACCAAGGGTGGTGAACAGACTGCTCCTAACACAAAAGACATTTTCTCTCAAGAGTTCTATCTCTTAGACACTATCACCAAGCCTTCCAAAGGAAGGGGGTGAGTGTCTTAGAGAGACTCTGAATCACAGAGAAGAATGGATGCAGACAAGGCAATCCATGTTTGAGAAACAAACTTTCTAACCTAGAGCTCTGCCTAGCTCCTAAACCCTAGTTCCCTCAGCAGCTGCTGGCAAGAACCTCCTCTCCAACTCTGGCAGTTGATCTTCAATCTTTGGATCTCCAATGGTCTTCATCTCCTCAAGTCTTCAGCTCTCCCAAGTCCCCAGACAATCCCAATACCCAAGCAAGCAAGCAATAATCCCCAGAGGGCACACCACACCAGTCAATCAGATATATACAGAGTATTAATAGCAGTAGGGGAATCCTGACTTTTCTAAGGGGATCTAATAACTACCCATAGCCCCTATAGTCCCATAGCTAAACTATTCAAACCCTAAGTCCTAAGGGAAATGAATTGATTCTCCTAAGTCATCACCTAAAACCCTAGTTTGTTCATGTTGTTCACACTTACACCAAGCACCTAAATTTAATTTCTAAAAATGGGAATTAAGTTGTTTCTACAAGTTCAATGTCTAATCTAAACAACCTAAAAAGAATGAACAAAAAATGTGAAAGCATTTAATAGAACAAAAATTAATAGAATCATGCATGAAATGAACTATTTAAAATGCCATTTATTTGGAAAATATGGGAAAAATATGAAATAAAAATAAAAATGCAATTTTATTTAATGACAATTTTCTACACATTCTAATGAAAATGATGTAAAAAGAATGGATTAAAAATGATTTTTTATCTATTTATTATGAATTTCTTAAAGTTGGTAAAAATTAAAATGAATTAAAAAAAAACTAAATTGAATAAAATGGGAGGAGGAGGTACTAATAGCAATTCGCTCAGTTAATAATCAGAATGGGCCAGCAAACGGGGGGTGTGCGTAGCAAATTGAATTAGGCCCAGAACCACCTCAGAATTATTAAAAATAAAAACAAGCAGGGGGTGCATTCAGAAACAGATTCACGTTCAAATTGATTGGGCTTGGAATTGGGGGGTGGGGATATCACTCAGCACTCAGGCCCGCCCGTTTCAATTAATGAAACGGTGCGTTTAGGGCACCACTCTCCCTCCAAAAATCAGCTTGAATTCCAGCCACACGATGGCTCCTCAAGTCAAAAGTCCAACACGAAATGGACAGTCCAGATTTCGTCTTCTTCACTAGATCATGAGAATTAGGGTTTATACTCCATGAAACT
The DNA here is from genome assembly GCA_963859935.3 of Lathyrus sativus. Lineage (NCBI taxonomy): Eukaryota > Viridiplantae > Streptophyta > Magnoliopsida > Fabales > Fabaceae > Lathyrus > Lathyrus sativus. The sequence continues at coordinate 72,727,920 of OZ012739.1, read as the reverse complement.
CCATGCACGCACCAACTTCCCTCAATCGGTTCTCACTCCACAATGCATGAAACACCACGATGTAAACATGAAAAACACTCAGAATCTCTCCCTCTACACGTCTATGGTCATAGATTGCTTTGAAACTCAACAAACCACTCAACCCGAGCGCAACAAATTCTGACTCCATGAAAACACTCTGCAACTCATCCGCATAATTCTCAATCAAACTTATACTAATCTAATCTATGACTAATGGTGATCATTCTAAACTAACAAGCTAAGGTTATCATGCAAGATCCTACAAGTTCTTGATCCAAACAGTTTGGTGCACCTGTTATGAATTGTCTCTATTCAGCCTCAAATTCATCTAAACTAACCTCCTAACATCCTAGACCATGAATATACTAGTAAAACTACCTAAATCTCCCTAGATTGAATAAGTTAGAAAGATTTGCACCTTGAGCAAGCTTTAATGGAGGCTGAGTAATCACGTGGATTCAGGCTCTTGTATGCTTCAATCTTGATCCATTCTTGATATACTCGATTCTGTTTGCAATATTTGGATGAAACTTGGCTTGGATCTTGCTGTCCAATGGAAATTGCTATTTGTGTGTTTTTGATGGAAGTGCACAAAATTGAGCTCTAACCACCAAATCTTTGATTCAATTCTGATCCAGGATGATGATTGAATGTAGGAGGATCAATGTTGATGAAAATTGATGAAGATTTTGTGAGATTGAAGTGAAATTGCAATGAGAAAGAATGAGAGAATTTGTGAGATTTTTGTGAAAAATGAATCCAACCCTTGCTCAATTCTGATTTCATGAATATATAGTGTTCAATGGTAACTTCTAGATCCCTCTTACACATTCCCTTGCCTTCCAACTTTGATTCATTTTGGCTATGTTTCTTAAAATGCAAGTAACCAAGGATAACTTTGAAATCTTCCACTAAACTCAAAAAAGTGCTTGAACCATTGTCTTTAGAATGTCTTTTCCATTCAAAATCATATATTGGAAGTCTCCATTTGGACTTATAAATCTCCCAAACCATTTTTCATTTTGACTTTATTCAAATTATAAGCCATTTTAGTTCAAATTTGGACCAATCATGCAACTTCATGTTATGAGCTTTTCCAACAATTTGTGACCTTCTTTCTAGACTTAAAATCACATTTGGAGCAAGTTTGATGTTGTAAGTTTTTCCATTTGAGGCCTCCTTGTATGAGTTTTGGACATGAGTTAAAATGACCTGTAATTCACAAATGCCCAAAATACCCTTTGCTTGCCAAGACCATAAGTTGAGTTCCACACATCATATGAGGGCATGCTATACCATTCTAGAAAGCTAAGACAATGAGGAACAATTCTTATGTTGACCAAGAATTCATTTGAAATCTCCTTGAGGGGTAAAACTAGCTTGGAAGTCAAGTCACTTTCACAGACAAAATTTCAGATACCTCAGATGACCTGTAACTTGCAAGGACCATAACTTGAGTTCTATAAATCTCCTTGATGTCTTCCACCACTCAAATTAAAGGTCTTGAGATCCTTTACAAGTTTCATGTTGGACAAGGATCCATTTGAAGCTAGCATTTTGACTTATCTTGCTTGGAAATTTGACCTAAACTAGGGGATTTTACACCGAAACCCTAATTTAGAAACTCCTCTTCTCCTTGACTTCTCTTGAATTCTCCTTGGCATATCTCCATATCCTCCTTTATATATCCAATGGTGAACCCCACATCTCTCCAATAGACTTGAATGCCCCTTAAATCAGTCAATTGACCTAAGGTTGACCTAGGGTTGACCCAGATGAAACCCTAGTTGACTGCCTTCAGCTATAGCTCTTGTGCTCTCATCAATGACTTATCTCCTTCTCCAAATGACTTTCTAAGTCTCTCATAATGTCTAGATACTCTCCATGCCTTCACTTCACAGCTCACAACCCTCTTGTTGACCCTCAGATACCCTCAACTAGGAGATGGACTCAAGGCTTGATCTGCTGAACTCTTTGCTTTCAAATTCTTTCCTGATGACTTGAATGAGATTGAATTGGGATAATAACCTCTTGATAGGCTTCTAGAGATGAGAATAATGATTGGTCCCCCTGTTGTATGACTTGCTATGCTTATGCTATGCAGATGATTAGTCTATGTACATGACTCTATATGCAAATGCTAATGATATTGAAACATAAACCAAGGAATAAGGTTGGGCAAATTTTAGGGTGCAACAGCTGCCCCTATTCAAGCGGCTTGGACCCGATTGGGTGAAGAGCCCGGAGCCTTCAGACATTCGCGGTACGAGACGGTTGAATACTAGTGAAACCAGAAATTTGCCAACCGCAAGACTAAATTGCGCTCCTGCTTGAGGAACGACATTCATCAGCTGAATCTGACTGTTACGGTAACCCACTGATCTCATACGACCGTGCTGGGGATTGTCTTCATCGTTCTGAAAATGATTCTGTCATAACAGATTGCTTGCTTGTCCACGTTAGGACTCTGTCCGTCATCAATACGAAGAAATATCAACTAAAACCTGTCCACGTTAGGACTCCACTTGCTGTTAACCCAGAAAAATCTCGGCAACTCCGCTGGGGATAATTCGTCTGCATTTCCATAAACTGAATCGTCCCCATTAGGAATAAAATTCTTCCACGTTAGGAGTAACACCTGTCCACGTTAGGAATAACATCGTCCACGTTAGGAGTCATTTCTTCTGTATCTGTCCACGTAAGGACTCCAATCTTTCATCTTTCCACGTCAGGAAGCAATCTTCTTTCCACATAAGGAGAACTATATCAATCTGTCCACGTAAGGACTCCAATACCACTTGACACGTCCGCGTCAAGACTCCAATCTTTCCACGTAAGGAATCCAACTTTGGTTCCGTAAGGAGTACATCAATCTTCCACGTCAGGAATCAACTTTTCTTGAATCTGTCCACGTAAGGACCCCAATTTTTCCACGTAAGGAGTAATCCATTTCTTTCCCCGTCAGGAATCGATCTTGATATGTCCGCGTGAGGACTCAATCCTTCCACGTAAGGAATAGACTCGTCTTCCCACGTAAAGAAACCATTTTTCTTCCACGCAAGGAATGCTCTTGATATGTCCACGTAAGGACTCTGATCTTTCCACGTAAGGAATACCAACTTCTTTCCGATTTGTCCGCGTCAGGACTCCTTTTTCCACGTAAGGAATGCCATCTTAATCTGTCCACGTAAGGACTCCACTCTTTCCGTATTAGGAATCACCTCTTTCCACGTAAGGAATCCTCTTCTGATATGTCCGCGTAAGGACTACATCGTCCACGTTAAGACCCACTTCTCCCTGTTAGGAATAATAACTTCTTTGATTTGTCCACGTAAGGACACTGATCTCGTCTTGATTTGTCCACGTTAGGACTAAGGCGTCTTCGACCCGCTGAGGAAATAAGACTTGTCCACGTAAGGACTCACACACTGGTCTGATCTGTCCGCTTCAGGACACCAACACAAAGAGTAATCACTTTTGTCAACGTCATGACCTCCCATTCCACTAATTTCGAGAACGTGAATCTGCCCACGATAGGACTAACACACCTCACCAATCCAGGGAAATAAACCTGTCCACGTTAGGACGCCCACTTCTGAAGAAATCCCGTCAATATAGGAGTAAATTGTCCGCGTCAGGACTTAGTTCTCCAATGATCCTCACCCACAAACTTCTTAGCACTGACGTGACAGCGACTTTGAGGCGGACTCTACTGGGGATGTCTGGAAACCAACTATCGGACGCCTGCTCTGATAACCGGCGGTGGCCTCTGCAATTCTGACTCACGGAACCCCTGATGACAACTAATTCTGCCTGGGGATAAAGAGAAACTCATTCTGGCAACTCTGTGGGGAATACTGTCGAAACTGACATTGGACGTCCCATGCCGCGATCTTGAATGTTTGGTAATTCATTTGAGCAAGAATTCTCTCCATCTGAACTGCTAGAGTACAGAAACTGCTTCAGCAAAATAAATGCTGGAAGGATAATGCCGACTCCGCCGGGGATAGCCAGATGCTACAGGATTATTCCAGCAAAATAAATGCTGGAAGGGTGAAGTCGACCCTGCTGGGAAATTGGGAACTCAAACCACATACCCTATTGAGGTAACCCCCTGCTGGGGAATAGCAGATGTGCATAGTATGATCGGACTTTCTGCTGGAACGTGAACTGATATCACCAGTATCTCTGACAAAACAAATGACAGGACCCACCATCAACTCTGCTTGGGAGAGTCTTAATCTTCGAGTTCCACTGGAAGGAATGAAAACACTTGCAAAGAGAATTCCGCTGGGGATGGGATGATTCTCTCGGGAAAAATTAACTGACTCCACTGGGGAGAGTGCATGACCCTGCGGGGAAAGATGAACCTGCCTGAATACAGCCTTACGATCTTGGAATCGTCAAACTCTGTTGAGGACGAATAGCTTTTCTGGAGCACGTCCTTTGGATAAGCTACGGCTAGCTGGGGAATTCTATCCTTCTTCAGGAAGAACATGCATGACCTGCGTGGGGATCAAGTCTTTCGTTATCGCGATCTTTTGATCACCTTCTTCATATGGTTATGAAACCTGCAACAACACAGACAAGACACGACAAGCCTATGCAATCAAATCAATTCAGGTTAGCGACGTTATTTTCAGTTAATTCAAAGCTTTAACAATTGTTGGCAAGGGCCAGTGATGTTATACTCATGCTAGCTTCAATAAACTTAGGCGTTTTATCATGCACAAAACAGTAAAGAACCAGCATCAAGTACTGAATAACATATTTCCATTGATTGGGCCCCTGAATGGGCGGAGTTTTTGTACATGGGATGTAACTCCTGAAATGAGGAAGCTACGCAAAGCAAATACATAAGTATGCACAAGAAGCATGAATATTGACAACTTAAATTTTGTACACATGTCGGCAACGGGATGCAGATGAACACCACGAACTGATCCTCCCATGACTCGTCCGACTCTAATGCTTTCCCGGTATCCATTTTTCTGAAGAGACTGTATCCGATAGTCGACCCCTCAAATATATTCTCCCGCATTGATGCTCATTGAATTCGGACCGCAGTCATTTGCTTTTCAAATCCCTAACTTTTGCGTGAACCGCCCTTTACGGGTTTTCAGTTCACCGGGATACCCTTTTTTGCCGAAGCCGCCCAGCGTAGGTTTTCAACTTCGCGGGTGTACATTTTTCATTTTTATCCCTAACTTTTGCCCGAACCTTTCATTCTGTTTTTTTGGTTCGCCAGGATGCCCCATTTTTGCCTGGACTCTCTTTTTTTGTCCAGCGGGTCTATTTTAAGCAAAGTATTTTTTAACTGCGTCCGAATTCACAGGTGACACAAAGTCTTCTCCGTCCATGGTGGACAACAACAACGCTCCTCCTGAAAAGGCCTTTCTGACAACGTATGGCCCTTCGTAGTTGGGGGTCCACTTGCCCCTGTGATCTGCTTGCGGCGGGAGAATCCTTTTCAGCACAAGGTCGCCCGTCTGAAAGCTTCGCGGAAGTATCTTCTTGTCGTACGCTTTCTTCATTCGTCTTTGGTACAAACGACCGTATGCTAGAGAAGCTAGCCTCTTCTCGTCCATTAAGCTCAGTTGGTTCAATCTATTCGTTACCCATTCTGCCTCGTCCAGCTGAACGTCTCGCAATACCCTCAGAGAAGGGATCTCAACTTCCAATGGTAATACTGCTTCCATTCCGTATACCAACGAGAACGGAGTTGCCCCGGTTGATGTGCGTACCGTCGTACGATAACCGTGCAAAGCGAAAGGTAGCATTTCGTGCCAATCCTTATAGGTCACCACCATTTTCTGAACAATTTTCTTGATATTTTTATTGGCCGCTTCGACAGCGCCATTCATCTTGGGTCGGTAAGGGGAGGAGTTGTGATGTTCGATCTTGAAATTCTGACAGAGCTCCTTCATCATTTTGTTGTTCATATTTGAACCATTATCCGTGATTATCCGCTCGGGAATCCCATATCGGCAAATGATATCTCTCTTGATGAATCTAGCCACCACTTGCTTCGTTACATTCGCGTAAGACGCCGCTTCCACCCACTTGGTGAAATAATCGATCGCTACTAGGATGAACCGATGCCCGTTAGAAGCCGTCGGCTCAATCTTTCCAATCATATCGATTCCCCACATCGAGAATGGCCATGGAGATGACATCACATTTAAAGGACTCGGAGGCACGTGTATCTTGTCAGCATAGATTTGGCACTTGTGACACTTCCTCGCGAACTTGAAACAATCAGTTTCCATCGTCAACCAAAAGTAACCTGCCCTCAGCAGCTTTCTCGTCATAGCATGCCCACCAGCATGCGTACCAAAGGTACCCTCGTGAATTTCCTCCATAAGAAGCTTGGCCTCTTTCTCGTCTACACAACGCAACAACACCAAATCGTGGTTTCTTCTGTACAAGACGCCGTCCGGATTCAAGTAGAAATTACCCGCTAATCTCCTGAGAGTCTTCTGATCTTGACTGGATGCCCCAGCCGGATACTCTTTATTCTTCAGGAAATTAAGGATATCGAAATACCACGGTTTATCATCGGATGCTTCATCGATTGCAAATACATAAGCTGGTCTGTCCAACCGCGAGATAGTGATTTGGGGAGCTTCGTTCCAGAAATTGACCTTGTACATGGAAGACAAAGTGGCAAGGGCGTCAGCCATTTGATTTTCTGCCCGCGGTACGTGATGCAATTCAACTTTGTCAAAGAAAGGCAACAATCTCCTTGCATAATTCATGTAATGTATCAAATTAGGCTGCCGTGTCTCCCATTCCCCTTTGATCTGATTCACCACCAAAGCTGAGTCTCCGTATACGTCTAGATGTTTGATTCGCAAATCAATGGCTTCTTCGAGCCCCATTATACAAGCTTCGTATTCGACCTCGTTGTTGGTAACGGCAAAGGTCAATCGGGCAGTAAACGGGATGTGCGACCCGTGTGGCGTAGTGATGATTGCCCCTATCCCGCTACCGTAAGCATTTACAGCTCCGTCAAAAATCATCTTCCACTGGGACCCCAACTCTGGCCCCTCGTCTGGCAACGGTTCTTCGCAATCCTTCATCTTTAAGTACATGATATCCTCGTCAGGAAAATCAAACCTCATCGATTGGTACTCTTCAATAGGCTGCTCCGCCAGATACTCAGACAGCACACTCCCCTTTATAGCCTTTTGCGAGACGTATTGAATATCATATTCAGTCAAGACCATCTGCCAACGGGCAATTCTACCTGACAACGCCTGCTTTTCGAATACATATTTGATAGGATCCATCTTCGAGATGAGCATGGTTGTATGATTCAGCATGTACTGCCTCAAACGCTTGGCGGCCCAGGCTAGCGCGCAACAAGTTTTCTCCAGCATTGAGTATCGAGATTCACAGTCTGTAAATTTCTTACTCAAGTAATAGATCGCATGCTCTTTTCTCCCTGTCTCGTCGTGTTGACCGAGAACACAACCCATGCTTCCCTCAAGAACCGTCAAATACATTATCAAGGGTCTACCTGCCACCGGGGGTATCAAAATAGGAGGCTCCTGCAGATACTTCTTTATTTTATCGAACGCCTTTTGACAATTTTCGTTCCACGTTACAGCTTGATCTTTCTTTAGCAACTTGAATAATGGTTCACACGTGGCCGTTAGGTGAGATATGAACCGGGCAATGTAGTTCAATCTCCCTAAAAACCCGCGCACCTCTTTCTCTGTTTTAGGCGTCGGCATTTCTTGAATTGCTTTTATTTTAGCAGGATCGACCTCTATTCCTCTTTCGCTTACGATAAACCCCAGCAGTTTACCCGATCTCACCCCGAAGGTGCACTTATTAGGGTTCAGCCTCAGCCTGAACTTCCTAAGTCTTTTAAACAACTTCAGCAGATTCACCAGATGCTCTTCCTCCGTCTGGGATTTGGCAATCATATCGTCAACATAAACTTCGATCTCTTTATGCATCATGTCATGAAAAAGAGTCGTCATCGCACGCTGATATGTTGCCCCAGCATTTTTCAAACCAAAGGGCATCACTTTGTAGCAAAATGTTCCCCAAGGCGTTATGAAAGTAGTCTTCTCCATATCCTCTGGCGCCATTTTAATTTGATTATAGCCTGAAAAGCCATCCATGAAGGAGAATACGGAGTATTGAGCAGTATTATCAACTAACACGTCAATGTGAGGAAGTGGAAAATCGTCTTTTGGGCTTGCTTTATTCAAATCTCTATAATCCACGCACATTCGAACCTTGCCATCTTTCTTTGGCACTGGTACGATGTTGGCAACCCATGAGGGATACTTCGTCACAGCCAGGAAACCAGCGTCCCACTGTTTCTGCACCTCCTCTTTGATCTTCATTGCCATATCTGGTCGAGTTCTGCGAAGCTTTTGTTTGACTGGCGGGCAATCTTCTTTCAGCGGCAGGCGATGCACGACCATATCTGTATCGAGCCCTGGCATATCTTCATATGACCAAGCGAATACATCATTATACTCTTGGAGCATTTCAACCAGTTTTCGCTTGATATCACTCTGCAGTGCGGCTCCGATACGAATATTCTTCTCAACCCCTTCCGACCCCAAATTGATAATTTCGATAACCTCGTCGTGAGGCAGAATGGCTCTCTCCTCTTGCTTCACTAACCAAGACAGTTCTTCAGGAACGTCGCTATCTTCGACAACCTCTTCTTCGGCCTGGAATACCGGGTGCTCGAAGTCGGGACGAGTCATAGGTGGTTCAAGGATGTCATCTGAAAATGTTATCCTGCAAAAGGAATGGTTAAGTGCTTCAAAATGCGTATAAAGCGGATAACCACATTGCCATTTTATTGAAAAATACAAAATAAGAAAGACAGAGATTACGGTATTTGCACATGAAAAAACGCCATTTATTTAATGATTAACACGCAATGTTTATAACAACACAGCCCTAAGCAAATCCTGATGCCCCGGGCAAGACATCAGATTATTCAACAATTAATAAAGCAAAGCATTACTGTTTAAAAGTCACAGGAACAAGCTCCTGAATAGACCAGTTGCACAGTCCTTGTCCTGGCGTGCTTGGCTGAATCCAGGCATCCATATCACAGTCGCTGTCTCCTTCATCAGACTCTGAAGCAGCATTGACAGTTTCATGACATACTCCACTGGCAGAGATGATAATGGGCTTTCTGAAACGGGGGGCCCCCACGGAAGGAGTTGATGACGACGGTCGGTACCCCAGCCCGAACCGGTCCATCTTCACAGGAATGTCCAGCACTTTGCCCCAGCCCTTTGCTTCTCCTGCTTCCACTAGAGCTTGAGCCTCTTTATACGATGAGACAGCTATCTCTGGAACTTTGCTCGGCCCGGGGCCCTTGTCCTTGATGCGCAAACCTTCGAATGCCTGGCATGGTGTCTCGTGGATCTCCCCGTCGACTTCCACATATTTAAACGAAGATAGATGGCTGACCAGGATGTCTTCTTCTCCGCACACGGTGACTACGCTGTCTCCGACCATATACTTTAACTTCTGATGCAGGGTAGACGTGACTGCCCCCGCCCCATGAATCCAGGGTCTTCCAAGCAAGCAGCTGTACGTAGGCTGTATATCCATGATATAAAACTCCGTTGCAAACACTTCCGGCCCCACTTGCAGAGGCAAGGTAATCGATCCGAAGACTGTCCTACGCGTGCCGTCAAATGCTCTGACTACCAAATCACTGGGTGTACACAAAATTCCTCGAACATCCAGCTTCATCATCGCCTTCTTGGGCAGCACATTCAAAGATGATCCGGTGTCAACCAATACGTGCGACATTACTGATCCTCTACACTCAACAGATACGTGTAATGCCATATTATGATCTCTCCCTTTCGGAGTCAAGTCGAAATCGGTAAAGCCCAGACTGTGGCCTGCATTCACATGTGCCAATACTCCTTCTAGCTGATTTACGGAGACGTCTTGTGGTACAAAAGAAGTGTCCAGGACTTTCAGCAAAGCGTTTCTGTGGGCTTCCGAACACAACAGCAATGACAGGATAGATATCTTGGACGGTGTCTGCTGCAGATGCTCCACAATCTTATAATCACTTTTTCGAATTAAGCGCATGAATTCTTCCACATCCTTCGATGCTGCTTCTTTTTCACTTGCTTGTACCGGAACATTTTCAACCGCTTTCCCTTTTCCTTTCGCTAGTCTTTCAGCCTCCACTTCAGGAGATATAAAGATCCTGCCGCTCCTCGTCATGCCTCCTGAACCAACAACATTATCCACAATCTCCGCTGGCTGCTTGTTGACATCAATCTTTATCCCATCACAATACACCTCTAACCCATATGACCATGGGACTGCTTTCGTGTTCTCGTACGGGATTGGCCCGGCCTTAGTTATGGTGATCGGTGGTCGTTGAGCTGGTGCTGCAATAGTGATCGTCTTCCGAGGAATCGTTACTGTGGCCACATCACTCCGATTATCCACTACTGCCCCTGCAGGCTCGTCAGTTGCCGCTCGATCAAACTGCAATATACCTTCGTCAATTAAAGCCTGAATGCCTTTCTTCAAATCCTCACACCCCCCATCTAGGGTCCAACAATCTAAGCAATACTCGTTACATCCCGGGTAAACACCTCCTTGTAACAGTCGGCTCTTTATCTCGCTCAGCGGCGTCTTCAAATCTTCCACATTCATAATCAGATTCAGACCTTCCTCAGTCAGAACGGCGTTCGCCCCATGATTAGGCATGGGTTTCTGGACTATATTCGGACCTGCCGTTCCGAAATTGATAGTCTTGTTGTCTAAAAGATCCTGCACAACGTGCTTAAAAGCATGGCAACCTTCTATATCGTGACCCGGGGCTCCAGAATGAAAATCGCAGTGCCTGCTTGCATCGTAGCCAAACGGGGGAGCTCCCGTTATCGGTGCCAGAGTTCTTTTCTCTACCAGATTCAATCCCAGCAATGTCTGCAACAAATCAGCATAGGTTGAGGGAGGCTTCTCAAACACTCTTCTCGGTTTACCACCCTGGAATCTTCGTTGAGTCTGTTGTGCCCCCTGCTGAGGCTGCTGCTGCTGTGGCATTGGTTGCTGCTGAACCGGTTGTTGTTGCTGGAATGGTTGTTGTTGATATGGGATAGTAACACTCGACACCTGCTGCGGCTGACGATATTGACCTCGTCCCCTGCCTCGGCCTCGGCCTCGGCCTCCAAATACCGCGCTTGCCTCGCCCTGACGGCGCCCACCATAAGCTTTCCTGTTACTGCCAGATGCAGCTGATTCCTCTACTTGGAACTTTCCTTGCTTAATATTACGCTCAATCTTTTCCCCCATCAGAATCAGGTCTGAAAAACTGGCCAGAGACGTATGAAACAGCATATCATGAAACAGCCCTGTGAATGTGCCGACAAACATGTCATTCATTTCCTTATCTTCCACAGGAGGACGGACCCTGGCAGCCATATCGCGCCACCTTTGCGCGTACTCCTTAAAACTCTCCCCCTTCTTCTGCGACAGCCCGGCCAACTGGACCCGATTGGGTGCCAGGTCGCTGTTATACTTGTAATGGGCTACAAATGCCTCTGCTAACTGCTTCCATGTCTTGATATCAGTTGGCTCCAACCCCATGTACCACTCTAGGGAAGGGCCTGATAGACTATCTTGAAAGAAATGCATTAGCATTCTTTCATCAGTTGAGTATGCAGACATCTTTCTGTAATAAGCTCGTACATGCACTTTCGGACATGTGTCTCCTTTGTACTTATCGAACGCAGGAGCTTTGAATTTAATTGGCACCCTCAAGCCAGGTACCAAGCCCATGGTTGCCATGTCCAAGCCCACAGCACTTTGGTTTAGGACTCCCTTCATCTGCTCTTCCAGCATTCTTATCTTTTGGGAATCATCCATCGGCCCTTCAAAACCTCCTCCGGAGAAGGCGTCTTCCTGCTGATCCTCTTGCCACATACCATTTCCAGCCCCGTACCCATCGTACGCATTATTACGTCCAGCTCTGATCTGATTCATCCCCGGACCTCGGCCTCTGTTGTCGTACCCTTGAACGCCTCCAGCGGGACCAAAAGCCATAAATCCAGTACCATTTCCGTTTCCAAAGCCTCCGTAACCCTGATTGACCATACCATAACCATCTTGCCCAAAGCCTTGAGCATTAAAGCCATACTTCCCAGTGTTATCGAATCCCTGATCGTTGAATCCAAATCCAGTATTGACAAAGCCATTGCCTCCTAGATTATCTCCCAAATTGACATCACCCAGCCCAACATTATGGACAGCGGTCTCATTCCCCACTCCGACGTTACCATTCACAGCAGCGGTAGCGTTGTTGACATTAGCAGCGGGTATATTGACTACAGGCGGAGCCACTGGCGTGGGAGTGCCGTCTCCATGAGCAGTATCAACCCGGACAGACTGATGATCTTCATTACCATGACCAGCGTTTCGAGCCAACAGGGGCTGGACCATGGCCTGCAAATTCTCTTGCCCTTTTGCTATAGCTTCCATGGTCTGCATGAAGAGGGCGAGCTTCTCGCGCACATCTTGCATCTCGTTCTGCATTTGGTCCATGACTTTTCGACAATTGGAGCGCGTAGAATAGCGGTGCGGATGCTGATCTGCAATCCTGTTAAGTACCTGATACAGAGCAGGAAATAAGACACTATCCAAAGATTACCTGTAATGCAATATGAATATGAATGCAATGCAATGTGTCTGTGCATTAGGGAAGTTCATTCCCCCAGTTCTAGTGCGAAGGTGCCGGTGCAGTGACAGTGCTGACAATAGGAATATCGGAGCTGAATCATAGAAAGCCTCATATATTGCAGAGAGAATCAATAAGCCCAGGGTACAATATCACTGAGAGTACAATAAGAAGGCATGACCTCAACCAACAATCCTGGTGATGGTCAGCACTATGCAAATAAAGCATACAAGTTACTATATGAAATAGTCAAATCCTCCCAAAAGTCTGGTACTCCTCTATCAACTTCTTGGTCTCCGGATGGCTTGGTCGATCAAGCAGCCCTTCAACAAGCTGGTTTCTCCTCTTAAGGACACGGCGTACGTCTTCAGCAGTTTCTTCCCATGTTGCTTCTCCGAAGCAATCTTCTAACTTTCGCTTCTGAGACACTGCTTCATCTCTGGATTTGATTGCCTTGTTCAGTGCATGCTGGACACTATACCGGGTCATCACTTCTTCCTCACACTTCTTGATGCTAGACTTCAGCTTCTCCTCGAGGTCGGAAATTTGCTGCTTCAGCTTATCTTCCCTCTTCTTATTGTTAGTGAGTGTAGCATTCCAAGTCTTATTGCAAGAGGATATCTCTCTGTGTGCTGCGTCGAGCGCCTTCTTCTTGGATTCAAGCATGTCATGGGAGCTTCTGAACTCTTGCCCCAGACGTTCACGCTTTTTCTTTTCCTCAGTCAACTCAGTCCCTAACCTGTTTACAAGCTCGATCTGTTGTTGGAAAGCATACACGGCCTTGTTTTTCTCACTGCGTGCCTGGGCTAACTCTTGTTCTAACCCTTCATTAATCTTCATCAAGGCTTCTTTTTCTCTCACAACTTGTTCATAGGCTTCCCTAGAAACAGTAGTTGGCTCTTCTGCCGGAATAAGAGCGAGGATTGGTGCGTCTGGAAATGGCATCTTCAACTGACTCGCTCTTTCCTGGATCCAAACTCTATAAGGTGCATAGGCCTGACAGTCATTCTTTCCTAACAAAGGCTTCCCTCTGCGGTTAATACGTGTCCAGGCATGTCGCAACTCAGCTAGCAATTCTCCCTTCAAATCACCTGTGAAGTACAGAGATTCCTGTACTTCTTCCTCCTGAGGTGGATTCTTCAGTGCATATCCGAACTGGCGAATGAATAGAGAAGGGTTGTAATTGATACCCCCTTTTCTTCCTATCAACGGCACATTAGGGTACCCAGAACAACTGAAGATGAGCTCAGATCCCAACAGGTCCCGATCAAACCACTCCATATCTTCCGACGATAGCCTCATCAGGCGCTCTGGCCAACCAGCTGGAACTGTAGTCTCTGCAACAGATCTTCTCTTAGGGAGGTGACTCTCAAACCACCTACTCAACAAGGGTACACACAGATGAACATTCTTCCCTCTTCCCTTCTCATTCTTGTAATGCAGTGAGTGGTAGAGATCTCCGAGTAAAGTAGGTACAGGATTACCAGCGGCAAACAAGTAGAAGGCGTCGAAGTCCACAAAATCCGGTATATTGGGGAACAATACTATGCCATAAATGCACAAAGCCAACACAGCATTGAAAGCAATCCAGCACCCGCTCTTGGCATACTCTTGGGCTTTACCAACTAAGAATTGGAGTGAGAAGCCTGGAACTCCACGGGAGACAGTAGTCACAAGTTCAGAAGCATCAATATGCAAGGCTTTTGCCAAATCCTCCGGCTTGGGCTTGGCGTCATAATGAATGAATGGAACCTGGTTCTGCACGGGCAGCTCAACATACTCAGCGTATTCCTCCAGGGTTGGTCCCATAATAAAGTCAGAGAACGTAAAGCACCTCAAGGCAGGGTCGTAGAATTGCATCAAAGCATACAGCCCATCTAACTCTACCTCTGTAGGTTTGCACACTAATCTCAATAATCTACCATAGCTCATCCGGAAACTCCTACGAACACCCTCATCAGCAAGAGAGATCAACCCCAGTAAAGGAACAATATCAGGAGTAGGCAATTTGTAAGCAACCGTTCTCCTTAAGCTAGTCATGATCAAACACTCAGAAGTCTGGGCACTAGAACTAGGGAAATGCAAATGCACCTGCAGCACAGACACACGTTAGTGAAATGCAAATGGTAATGGATATGCAGGCAATGCAATGCAAGTAACATGCAACAGGGACCAAAGCTGTAGCTGAATAGCCTGAACCCAATCAAGAAAGGTCTCAGATAGACCATCCAGAAGTCATCAACCCTGGTCTCAGATAGACCTAAAATAACACTCCAACACTGGTCTCTGACAGACCTCAAACCATAACTCCAACTGATCTCTGATAGACCTCAAATCACATCTCTAATTGGTCTCTGACAGACCTCAGAACACATCTCCAAATGGTCTCTGGCAGACCTCATAACTCTCCAAATGGTCTCTGACAGACCTCATAACTCTCCATAAATACCCAGGATCTCTGATCGAGAACAAACCGGTAGTCTGAAGGTCTGGTTACCTGCATAACCCCAAATCCCCTCACAGGTGGGTGGCCCTATAACTGGCACAAGGTACGGCATCCTATGCGGTCGTCGGCGTCACAGACTTTCAGGGTTGATGATACGATTCCCAGAAGGAGTGGCATCATCAATTCCTGAAGAGGCCTCACTCAGCCAACTTCCAAATGATCGGTCCCCAGAGTCGACAATCCAACTAACCAGCAACCCACGCCAACCAAAGGAAGGGGCAGGAGGCCAACCAGAGGAACCTCGCCTGAGTGTAGATTTCATGGGACACCAAAGCAAGCAAAGCAAGCGGGCGCCCACTAATTTCTACTCTAATTCTAGGTGCACTCAAGCCCAGGTCCGGCTTATCTCTCAATATCGGAACACCCGTCACACCCCAAGATACATCAACAATAATCAATATATAAAGCTGAAAATACAAGGTTAGACATATACAATAACTCCATACAAAATCCTCGACGGGAAAACAAGCGCTAGGATTGACTCGCTCAAAGGGACGTTGGATCCCAAATGCATAAGAACCATCGCAGTCCTTAGCAGCCAGGGGACGTTGGATCCCCAGCAGAGTCGCCAGCTGTCGCTACTGCGAAAATCGGCGCCGGCTGAACAGAAGAGTCGCCACCGTGCGTTATTTATCCCACGGGAGGGAAAGGAAACGCTCAGAGTAAACCTCGCACAACACGGGAAAGGTATGGTCATCGCAACCAAAACCTGGGTTCGGGAGTCGGTTACGCAAGGGGAAGGTATTAGCACCCCTCACGTCCATCGTACTCGATGGGATCCACGCTTGTTTTCGGGTATGGATTGTTATTCTATCTAAACTATAGGTCTGGGGTTAAAGGAAAATAAAATGAAAATAAAATGACTCGGCAAAGTATCGTACTTTATGCCTACGTATTCCCGCCTGGAACGAGAAATCAGAGTCAACGTAGTTCGCCTACCTACGGGAAAGGAGGGGAAGGTTGCTCGCTAGGATATCGCATCCTATGCCTACGTACTTTCACACGGCATGAAAGATCAGAGCAAACGTTGTCCTTGATTGATTTTATTCCTTCTGAAAAAGGTTTTTATGATTAGCAGTCCAAGCGGACAAAAATGACGTTTTGATGAGTTCACATTCTTTTACGAAAGAAGTGTCTTTTATTGTGTTTGAAATCTTTATGTGTTTTTCTGTTTGTTTTGAGAAAGAAAGAGACAGAACTCTAACCTACGGTTGCGAAGGGAAACAAACTAACCTAATGTTATCATGCATGGGTTAAGACCTAGTGTCTATCATGCTCCTCTCTTGCACAGAGAGAAACAGAGATCCTACGGGATAGGCAGAAACAGAAACAATAACAGATATAATAAAGCGGTAAAATGCATGGATGCAACAGTACAAGCGAGGCAAGGGAGTCCCACTCAACCTCGAACCTAGAAAACAATAGGCAAAAGTGAACAGGATTCACTTTCAACCCCACAGGGTAAACAGCAAACAATACAGTCAGGAAAACCAATCAATACATCAGGAAATGAAATACATCAAAAGAAACAGCATCAGCAGCTCTGAATCAACATCCGGCTTCAAGTAATCTCCAATCAGCTACAGGCTTCAACAAGCATCAATCTCCATCTTCATGACCTTCAGGCAAGGGCTTTGATCATCAGTCTTCTATCTGCAATGGCTTTTCTTCAAGCTCAAACCTCCAGGATGAGGGATTAGTCACAAGAGTGAATTGGGTGTTAAGCAATCAGTTGACTACCAAGGGTGGTGAACAGACTGCTCCTAACACAAAAGACATTTTCTCTCAAGAGTTCTATCTCTTAGACACTATCACCAAGCCTTCCAAAGGAAGGGGGTGAGTGTCTTAGAGAGACTCTGAATCACAGAGAAGAATGGATGCAGACAAGGCAATCCATGTTTGAGAAACAAACTTTCTAACCTAGAGCTCTGCCTAGCTCCTAAACCCTAGTTCCCTCAGCAGCTGCTGGCAAGAACCTCCTCTCCAACTCTGGCAGTTGATCTTCAATCTTTGGATCTCCAATGGTCTTCATCTCCTCAAGTCTTCAGCTCTCCCAAGTCCCCAGACAATCCCAATACCCAAGCAAGCAAGCAATAATCCCCAGAGGGCACACCACACCAGTCAATCAGATATATACAGAGTATTAATAGCAGTAGGGGAATCCTGACTTTTCTAAGGGGATCTAATAACTACCCATAGCCCCTATAGTCCCATAGCTAAACTATTCAAACCCTAAGTCCTAAGGGAAATGAATTGATTCTCCTAAGTCATCACCTAAAACCCTAGTTTGTTCATGTTGTTCACACTTACACCAAGCACCTAAATTTAATTTCTAAAAATGGGAATTAAGTTGTTTCTACAAGTTCAATGTCTAATCTAAACAACCTAAAAAGAATGAACAAAAAATGTGAAAGCATTTAATAGAACAAAAATTAATAGAATCATGCATGAAATGAACTATTTAAAATGCCATTTATTTGGAAAATATGGGAAAAATATGAAATAAAAATAAAAATGCAATTTTATTTAATGACAATTTTCTACACATTCTAATGAAAATGATGTAAAAAGAATGGATTAAAAATGATTTTTTATCTATTTATTATGAATTTCTTAAAGTTGGTAAAAATTAAAATGAATTAAAAAAAAACTAAATTGAATAAAATGGGAGGAGGAGGTACTAATAGCAATTCGCTCAGTTAATAATCAGAATGGGCCAGCAAACGGGGGGTGTGCGTAGCAAATTGAATTAGGCCCAGAACCACCTCAGAATTATTAAAAATAAAAACAAGCAGGGGGTGCATTCAGAAACAGATTCACGTTCAAATTGATTGGGCTTGGAATTGGGGGGTGGGGATATCACTCAGCACTCAGGCCCGCCCGTTTCAATTAATGAAACGGTGCGTTTAGGGCACCACTCTCCCTCCAAAAATCAGCTTGAATTCCAGCCACACGATGGCTCCTCAAGTCAAAAGTCCAACACGAAATGGACAGTCCAGATTTCGTCTTCTTCACTAGATCATGAGAATTAGGGTTTATACTCCATGAAACTCCATGCACGCACCAACTTCCCTCAATCGGTTCTCACTCCACAATGCATGAAACACCACGATGTAAACATGAAAAACACTCAGAATCTCTCCCTCTACACGTCTATGGTCATAGATTGCTTTGAAACTCAACAAACCACTCAACCCGAGCGCAACAAATTCTGACTCCATGAAAACACTCTGCAACTCATCCGCATAATTCTCAATCAAACTTATACTAATCTAATCTATGACTAATGGTGATCATTCTAAACTAACAAGCTAAGGTTATCATGCAAGATCCTACAAGTTCTTGATCCAAACAGTTTGGTGCACCTGTTATGAATTGTCTCTATTCAGCCTCAAATTCATCTAAACTAACCTCCTAACATCCTAGACCATGAATATACTAGTAAAACTACCTAAATCTCCCTAGATTGAATAAGTTAGAAAGATTTGCACCTTGAGCAAGCTTTAATGGAGGCTGAGTAATCACGTGGATTCAGGCTCTTGTATGCTTCAATCTTGATCCATTCTTGATATACTCGATTCTGTTTGCAATATTTGGATGAAACTTGGCTTGGATCTTGCTGTCCAATGGAAATTGCTATTTGTGTGTTTTTGATGGAAGTGCACAAAATTGAGCTCTAACCACCAAATCTTTGATTCAATTCTGATCCAGGATGATGATTGAATGTAGGAGGATCAATGTTGATGAAAATTGATGAAGATTTTGTGAGATTGAAGTGAAATTGCAATGAGAAAGAATGAGAGAATTTGTGAGATTTTTGTGAAAAATGAATCCAACCCTTGCTCAATTCTGATTTCATGAATATATAGTGTTCAATGGTAACTTCTAGATCCCTCTTACACATTCCCTTGCCTTCCAACTTTGATTCATTTTGGCTATGTTTCTTAAAATGCAAGTAACCAAGGATAACTTTGAAATCTTCCACTAAACTCAAAAAAGTGCTTGAACCATTGTCTTTAGAATGTCTTTTCCATTCAAAATCATATATTGGAAGTCTCCATTTGGACTTATAAATCTCCCAAACCATTTTTCATTTTGACTTTATTCAAATTATAAGCCATTTTAGTTCAAATTTGGACCAATCATGCAACTTCATGTTATGAGCTTTTCCAACAATTTGTGACCTTCTTTCTAGACTTAAAATCACATTTGGAGCAAGTTTGATGTTGTAAGTTTTTCCATTTGAGGCCTCCTTGTATGAGTTTTGGACATGAGTTAAAATGACCTGTAATTCACAAATGCCCAAAATACCCTTTGCTTGCCAAGACCATAAGTTGAGTTCCACACATCATATGAGGGCATGCTATACCATTCTAGAAAGATAAGACAATGAGGAATAATTCTTATGTTGACCAAGAATTCATTTGAAATCTCCTTGAGGGGTAAAACTAGCTTGGAAGTCAAGTCACTTTCACAGACAAAATTTCAGATACCTCAGATGACCTGTAACTTGCAAGGACCATAACTTGAGTTCTATAAATCTCCTTGATGTCTTCCACCACTCAAATTAAAGGTCTTGAGATCCTTTACAAGTTTCATGTTGGCCAAGGATCCATTTGAAGCTAGCATTTTGACTTATCTTGCTTGGAAATTTGACCTAAACTAGGGGATTTTACACCGAAACCCTAATTTAGAAACTCCTCTTCTCCTTGACTTCTCTTGAATTCTCCTTGGCATATCTCCATATCCTCCTTTATATATCCAATGGTGAACCCCACATATCTCCAATAGACTTGAATGCCCCTTAAATCAGTCAATTGACCTAAGGTTGACCTAGGGTTGACCCAGATGAAACCCTAGTTGACTGCCTTCAGCTATAGCTCTTGTGCTCTCATCAATGACTTATCTCCTTCTCCAAATGACTTTCTAAGTCTCTCATAATGTCTAGATACTCTCCATGCCTTCACTTCACAGCTCACAACCCTCTTGTTGACCCTCAGATACCCTCAACTAGGAGATGGACTCAAGGCTTGATCTGCTGAACTCTTTGCTTTCAAATTCTTTCCTGATGACTTGAATGAGATTGAATTGGGATAATAACCTCTTGATAGGCTTCTAGAGATGAGAATAATGATTGGTCCCCCTGTTGTATGACTTGCTATGCTTATGCTATGCAGATGATTAGTCTATGTACATGACTCTATATGCAAATGCTAATGATATTGAAACATAAACCAAGGAATAAGGTTGGGCAAATTTTAGGGTGCAACACCAAGCAGCAGCTCTGACAGCAGCAAGTTGATTAAACAGCAAAAAGTTGACAGCAACAACCTTCATCTTCAAGAATACCCCTATCTTCAAGCTCCACTAAACCTTCAATCTTCAACAAGCACCAAGACCCCAGCTTCAACAAGCAACACTCCTAGCTTCAACAAGCTACCACTTAAACCCTAGCCTTAACAAGCAGCAAAACCCTAGCTTCAACAAGCAACCAGCTTCAACAAGCACTAAACTTTCTCTTTACCAAGCTTCAACAAGCACCTCTAAGGGAGAATCAATCAACAAGATCAAGTTGAAGTGTTAAGAAACCCAATGACAACCAAGGGAAGTCACTGAGAACTCAACACTGTAATAGGAAGGCATCCTCAAAGTTCTACTCTTGAAGCATTCCATTCATCCCTCCAAAGGAGAGATGTGACTTCTTTAAGAGGACTTTGTGTCATTGGATTGAATGGAGATGAACAATATACTCCATGTTTGAAGAAACAAGCAAAACTAGTCTAATGCTCTTCCTAAAACCCTAATTTCCCTAAGCTCCTGACAAGCACTCCACCAGATGAAAAAACCTTCAACTCCAAGCTCCTTCAAGCTCTCCAAAGCATCTTAAATTGGTATTCATGATCATCCAAGCACAAAAGCAACACCACCCTAATCTAAGGGGAACTATTGGATTAAACTAGTCAAATTAGTGCATCAGAAACACCTAAAAGTTAGTCTTAAAACTAAATCTAATTAAAATACCAAAAATGATTATAAAATCCTACAAAAAATTCTAAGGGTTCCTAAACCTCTTAAGAATCTCTCATACAAAAACCAGGGGGTTAAACATCCATTAAGTTCTCAAACTATGCCCTAAATCTAAGGGTACTATCCTAAAACCCTAATTCTACACCACCTATTGTTCAAAGCTCAAACTAGCCTAAAATTTTCTCACAAAATTATGAGAAAATTACTAGGGGTACATGAATCTTTAAGCTATCTAGCCCAAAAAAAATCACCTCAAAATCATACACCAAACACCCATACTAAAATCAGCAAGATCAAGCACCAAACAAATTCAAAATAAAACCAATTAAAATACAAAAAATGCAAATAAATTCTAAAATGCATGAATTAGTAAAATATTAATCCTATAAAATTCTAGACTCTCTAAGGAATCAGGGGAAAAAATATAGATTAAAAAGACTAATTTTCCTAATTATGGTGAATTATTTCCTAAACTATATGCAAAGAAGAAATTAAGAGAAAATAATACAAAATGAAAAAACCTGCGTGTCAGATAGCAATTTATTCCAGTTATAGTCCAGACATGGGCCCAATTGGGGGTGTGAAAAGCGCTAACTGACTAAGCCCAAACCAACATAAAAATAAATCAGAAAATAAAATAGAAATTGAGAAATATGTGTGGTAAATAGCAAGAGTTCCTAGTTCAAATTCACCATGGGCCTAAATCTGGGGTGTGAGTAGCAAGAACCACCTAAGCCCAAACCAACTCAGATTAAATGAAACGGAGCGTTTCATCTAAACCCCTTCTCTTCAGATTTGAAACGCAATCGTGGCCCTTGGATTGAGTCTTCAGTCAAAGTCAGGCATAGATCATAGGGTTGGGAGTCATCGTCCCCAAAATATTTGAAAACTAGGAGGGAAACTCAGACGGTGGCCTGAGCTTTGCGCCACCGTCTTCTCCGGCGTGGCAATCCCAAAAACACATCAATTCTTGCAACTAAACATCCTATCTCACTCCAAATTCCTTCCTGATCATGAATATGCCCTCGGAATTCATTGATTCATCCTCTAAAACCAAACCCGATCCAAGTTGTAGAGAAATCACCAAATCTTGATTGACTCAAAACCTAAAATTAAAGATCCTATTTTCATCTACGCACTTCTGTCATCAATTCTAACCATCTAAACACCATTGAAACCTCAAGAATCTCAAGATATGTGCTTCAACAAAAATTGCATCATACTTAATTTTGTCTCTAATTGCTCCCAAACCAATCCAGAAACGATCCTTATGTATCCTAGGCCCTAACCACATGCAAGATTCTACTCAATTCTCCCTAGATCAATGTAAAATTTGGAAGTTACTAACCTGAGGAAAATTCACTAACAGAAGCACTTGGAGCACGATTCCCCCTTCAAAGACTTCCAGAAATGTTCAATGATGCAAGATGAAGCTTCCTCAATCTTCAATTTGGCTTGATTATGCTTGCAAATCCAAAACCGATTCTGAGTTGGAGCTCTTGAAACTCAACCTTCTCTATCAGCTTCTAGCACGAATTCATCACCAAACCGAACCTGAACTCACCCCAATCAATATATAGAAGGATTCCATGGGCTTTTTGATCCACTTTGAGGCCCAAATCAGTGGATCCAAAATTCTGATTTTTGCTCTTGAAGCTCAATGTGACAGTTGCGAATTCTGGCTTATTCCTTGTTCCAGAAGGTTCCATTCAGTTGCAAATTGATTTTGGAATGTGTTTGGGTCAATAGCACAACCTGAATTGCATTGGTTGTTGATTTGGATTAGTGACTTGCATTTGAAGAAACCATTTTAAAAGGCAAGCCATGGAACCAAGCCTCACTTCAAAAATGTAATATTGCCAATGTCTTTGAAATGCATTTCCTGATCAAAATGACATATAACATTGCTTTGTTTGGCCATAAATCAAGAAATCACATTTTTTGGCCTTTTAAAAGACTTTAATTTCTTCCTTTTCAAAATTTCCCAAACCAACTTCTCCTATGAGTCAATTCAAAGCCTCCTTGATGCATATTCATGGTTAAAACCCTATTTTGAGCAACTTTCTGGTTGAACAATTTTCCATTTGAAGCTTGCAAGTTGGATTTTTTGGCCCATGCTTGAAAATGACCCATAATCACCAATACCCAAAATACCCCTGGATTGCAAAGACCATAACTTGAGTTCTACAAATCCTATAAAGGACTTCTAGTACTCTATGGAAAGATAAGATCAAGATCTACAACTCTCTTGTTTGCCAAGAATCCATTTGCAAATTCCTTGAAGGGAAACAGTTGCTTGGAAGTCAGGTGACTTTCATAGATAAATTTCAGTATCCTCTGATGACCTGTAATTTGCAAGGACCATAACTTGAGTTCTACAAATCTTCTGGAAGTCTTCTGGTACTCAAATTAAAGGTATTGAGATGCTCTACAAGTTTCATGTTTCCCAAAGATCCATTTGAAACTTGTATTTTGACTTATGTGGCTTTGAAGTTAGGCACTAAACAGGGGATTTTACACTGAAACCCTAATTTAGTAACTTCCCACATTCTTGATCTTCTTTGCTTGATCTTGGCACAACACCACACATGTATCAACATGCCAATCGATGAACCCCATGACCTCAAAGTATGCTTTGATGCTCTCCAAGTTGCACAATTGATCTAGGGTTGACCCAGATGAAACCCTAGTTGACTGCACCTCAACTGTGGCTCTCATACTTGAATCAATGACTTGTCTCAGCTTCAATATGGCCCTCTAGGCATCCCATGAGATCCATACACACCTCAAATTCACATGCCATGTTTCTCATCCCACTTATGATTCTCAATATTCCCCAAGATAGGAGCAAAACCCACATGTAGACACTCAAACTTCTCAAGACGTCAAATCACTTCTTGATGGCTTGGAGGATCTCTCAAACTTGGATGACACCTCTTGCTAGGCTCTTCTCTTGATAGACACCCTTGATCCCTTGTTGGATGCATGCTATGCTATGATATGCAAATGATTGAACTAGTATATGATGTAACTATGCAAATGAAATGCAATGAAACATAAATCAGGCAAGAAAAGGTTGAGCAAATTTTGGGGTACAACAGCTGCCCCTATTCAAACGGCTTGGACCCGACTGGATGAAGAGCGAACGACCTTCGACTAATCGAGGTACGAGACGTTTGAATACCAAGAAATCCAGAAATTTGCCAACCGCAGAAATAAACTGCACAACTGCTTGAGGAACAACATCCCCTATCTGAGTCTGGTTGTTACGGCAACAACTGATCCAACGTCGGATAATAATTCTGATTTCAACTTCAACCACCTATGTAACGCCACAGGTACTGAACAATTTTTGCAAAAACACCTCCGTCCATAACTGGACTAACCTTGTTGTTGCGGTGGAAATAGGATATCAAACTATTAATGAGTTTGAATCGCAATTCAGTTCACAACCGCTCTTTGATTTATCCGAAGGAAAAGGTCAAAAGAGGGAAAACCTATTTTGCATCGTAAACACAATGCGGGGAAAGATCTAGGGTTCGGGGGTTGGTTAAATTTAGGGAAGGTATTAGCACCCTAAACTTCTGTAGTACTCTACAGGAACCTTTTGTTCAAATGTTTACTATTTGCTTTATTTATTTGCTTAAGGTATATGTACAAAGGATTACAAGTGAGAAAAGAGACCTAAGGGGTTAATTCTAAGTTTACTCGGCAAGACATCGCATCTTGTGCCTACGTATCCTTACGGGAGTGGAATCAGAGTAATCGTAGTTCCCCTCAAAAGGGAGGTTAGAGACTTCTTGACTGTGGTCAAGGTCTCAATGGGGAATAAACGTATCTTAAGGACACGCTTACGTGGAGTGTAGAAACTCCAAATCTCTACGTTGAAATGTTAAGTTGTAATTAGGGTTAAATTAGGTTAAGTTAGGGATTACACGGCGGGAAACCCTAAAATGAGCACGGCGGCTCTTTGACCTAATTCTAGGGGTAAAATTGTAATCTTGCCTGCGGCGAGGCATTTGTGAAAATTAGGGTTTGTGAGGTTGTAAGGGTTTGAAGTTGAGGACTATTGACACGGCGGTCAAACGGCTAGACCTAATTCCTTCGGAGGAGTGAAATTAATTATAAAGATGCGATGAAATTAAATATACATACAACGGCAGAAAATAAAGTGCGGAAAGATAAATGCGACAATTGTCTCGCACAATTACATCCCATAAGCAGTTACAATTATAATAGCTAAATATAAAACCGAAAATAAGTTTCAAATTGAACATAATAGCTGCAAGAAACAAAACAAACAAAAATGTCAGTATGTGGAGTTAGACGAAAACGAAATCAAAATTGAACGAGAAACAAACCGTATGAATTTTGGAGGACTTTTATGGTCTTTTTAACCAAGGATTTAAATTTGTGAAAAGAGAGATTAATTTTAATTAAAAGAGTTTTGAGTTTTAAAAAAATTTATTAATAAAAAAGTGAAAGTTTGGTTAATTATTCTAAAAAAGGAGTTTTAGTGATAATATTTTGAAAAAAAGATTTAATCATTAAAAAAAACAATTGGTTTAATTTAAAAAATCTTAATGTTAGTTAAAAACACGTTTTACTTTAAAGTTATAAAAAAGTTTTATTATTTGAAAAAACATTTGATTATTTTATTTAAAAAGAGTTTTAATTAATTTGAAAAAGGTTTTTGGTTATAAAAAAGAAAGGGCCTTCTTGATTTTTTTTTAAAAAGATAAACAAAATAAAATAACGAATGGAAAAACAATAAATAATAAAAAAAAAAAAAAAGAGGGTTGAGCCGGTCATCACTCTTCTTCTCTCTGCTCTCTGAGTTTGCGTGTGTTCCTCTCCTTCTTGTTTGCCTCTCACGGATGTTATCTTCTTCTTCTTTTGCATGACCACCGATTTGTCTTCTTCATCTCTTTTTCCTGAAAAACATGAAAAGCAACACAAAAATTGTAATTATATTTTTTGATCCTTACGGAATGATGATGGCCGATGATGCTTTGTCCTGAGGCTAGAGGATTTTTGACGGAGTTTGCTTGGATTTTACGAAAAAAGTTCTCCTCTTCTTGTTATGATTTTCGTCCCTTTTATACTTGATTTTTAAATCTTTTTTTAATCTCAGATTTAATTTGAATATCTCAATCTTTTTCAATCTCTGATTTGATTTGAATGAATTTTTATGATGATTTCAGATTTGATTCAATGATGGTGATGTTGATATTTAGATCTGATTTTCTTATGATGATGATTGATCTGATTGATTTGATTTAACTCTATCTGGAATTCATTAAGATTGGATTAGATTAAAAAAGTGTTGAGATTTAAATTTAAAAAGTTAGCAAAGAAGATTAGAGTTTCAAGTTAAATAAAAATTAGAGTTTAAAAAAAAATGAGTTAGAATAAAAAAATATTTGAATGTTGGTTTTAAAAAATGTTAGAATTATTTTAAAAACTGTTAGAATTTAATTTTAAAAGGAATTTAAAAAAAAAAAAAAAAAAAAAGAAAAAGAAAAGGGCGTTAGAATTTAATTTTAAAAAGAAGTTAGAAAAAAATATTTGACTTTAAAAAAGTTAGAAAAAAAAGATTTAAAGTTAGAAAACAAGATTTAGCTTTAAAAATAGTTAGAAAAAAAAATTTAATTTTAAAAAAGATAGAAAAAGATTTAACTTTAAAGAGGAGTTAGAAAAAGATTTAAAAAAAATTAGAAAAAAGATTTAATTTTAAAAAGAAGTTAGATTTTTATTTTTAAAAAAAATATTAGAATTTGATTAAAAAATGTGTTAGAAATTAATTTAAAAAAAGGTTATAAAAAATTTACTCTTGAAGAAAAGAAAAAAAAAAAAAAAAAAAAGTTAAATTTTGATCTAAATCCTAAAAGTTAGTAAGAAGAGCTTAAAATAAATAAACTAAATAGAAAAAAAAAAGTTAATAAAAAATATTAGTAAAGTTATAAAAAAAAATTTAATTAAATTATTATTAGTTAAAAAAACAAGATCTAAAAAAAAGGTTAATTTATTAGGTTAATAAGAATTTAAAATAAAAATAAAAAAGAAAGGGTAAAATTTGGGGTATTACAGTTGCCCCTATTTAAATAGCTACACCGGATGATTTGAGTGGCGGAGACTCGTGGAATCGTGGTGGAGAGATTTAAATATAGATAACCGAAAATTTTGCCCTTATATGCGACGATATGCAATGCTATGGACAAAACTGGAACGACTTAATGCAGATGATGCCATGACTATGATATGATGCGTATGCTGGAATAATGAATGCGAAAATGCTGACGAAACATGACGACACCGAGACAGACGCCACGAGAAGAAACACACTGGGGAAAATGACGCGCTGAGACACAGTACATCACTGGGGAATTCTAAAAATGATGGTCAACTGGTGCGAACACGACCAATTGTTATTTTGGGAATGAGATTCTCAAATGGAGATGACACCTGTGAGACGGCCTCCACTAGGGAATCTAAAAATAAAACTGGATCACGTACGATTGTAAGATCGATTACAGAATGCTGGAGCATTGAGCAAGGAATAACATCCAAGCTTCTGTAAACTACCCCTCGTGACAGGATCAAACGGACTTTTCGGAACTCCGTAGCAAATATACAGGGTAAAGACCGACTGTATGCCAAAATAAATGGACTTTGATGGGAAATGCCCTGATAAGCTTCTCGCGGGAGAACTGTCACTTATCGTTAGAAGGGACTTATGTGCCAAAATGGATAAGCACTCAAATAAAGAGGCTGCTGCTTATCTGATAAATAAATCTTCTCGCATTTAAGGTCGGCGCCTGGAATACGATTCTGATTCTTCTCTTACTGAAGGATAAATAAACTTCTTCATGCTTCAAGATCGTGCTCTCCTGAACATGAAAAGGGTAAACTGAACTTCCTCATACTTCAGAATCGTGCTCTCCTGAATATGAAACTGGATGACTGAATATACTCATATTTCAGAATCGTGCTCTCCTGAATATGAAACTGGATGACTGAATTTACTCATATTTCAGAATCGTGCTCTCCTGAATATGATTTGGTTGTAAATGAATTTTTCCATACTTCAGAATCGTGCTCTCCTGAATATGATACTGGATAATCGAACTTCCTCATAACTCAGAATTGTGCTCTCCTGAATATGATTCGGCTCCTGAAATTTCTTCATTCTTCAAAATCGTGCTCTCCTGAAAAACGGCCAACTGAACTTCCTCATAACTCAGAATCGTGCTCTCCTGAATATGATTCCGTTCCTTCTTTTACTAAAGGATAAATGAACTTCTTCATAACTCAGAATCGTGCTCTCCTGAATATGGTTTCGCTCAAACCTTCCCGTAACTCAAGATCGTGCTTTCCTGAATACGATTTGGTTCAAACCTCAAGACGGCAGGTAAATGGAAGCCCAACTGCTCCATGGAGATGGCCATTTGCTGCGAGTCATAACGAGGATATGATCGACTTCTTAGGTGAGAAATGTCGTATGTTGATGCTGTAAGATGTAAAGTGTAAAAGGTTGTAACATGTAGGATTGTAAAGTGTTGTACTGATATATTTTCCAGGCGCGAACTGGCGTGTATCTGTAAAGGATTGTAGTTGATTTTCTTGAAAGATAGTGCAAAATAAATGCACGTCCGGGTACGGTGATAAACTTCTCAAGCGAGATAGTCGCGTATCTGCCAATGTATGGTGAAAATTTTAGATGGTGCAAAATAAATGCACGTCCGGTTGGGCTTGACGACCGACAAGACTGAGATTCAATCTAGGATCGAGCTAGAAAGAAGACTGGTAATCAAGACTCCATCGAGGGAATGAACTCGAAAGGTAAATATCTTATCCTGGCGAGGAAAGATAGCTGAAGTAACCGTCATCCACGAGGATCGATCTCTGTGGGGAAACTGGAAACACCTATGTATTTTATGCTTAGGGCTGACAATCTATTTGGAGAGAATGGACAAACCCAGTTACTCGGCGGTAACAACCAAATGATGGTGAAACATAATGAACCTGTAAATGCTACTGCATATGTTGATGCATATGTTAATGTGAATGTATGTTAATGTCTATGTATGTAACTATGCAAGATGTTATGAAATGAGTATGTAATGAGTATGTAATGAATATGTAATGAAATAAGCATGTGATGCTTATGCCCTTGCGTACGTTGACGAAACAGACTAGAGATGGGACGAGAGATGAAATAAACATCTCGACGGAGATACCCTGCGTTCTCTGCAACCAATACGTCAATCATGGGTAAGAAGGATCAATGGTAGAACCAAGTCTGGTTTTAAAGTTCTGAATTCTCTGAGGGAGAAAGTAATCTGCTTGGGTGTACAGTATCACGTCTTCACATGGGGAGAAGAAAACCTGAGGGACACTTTTGAGTTACCCAAGAAAAGGTTGTCAGCTTATAGTCTCTCTGGGGACTGTGATGAGGCAATAGTTTAGGAGTCTGTTGCAACACTGAGGCTTACTGGGGTATGAAGGCTGCTGTGAGTAAAATCCATCGGGTGCATGAAGAAAAGTCGTGAAACCACACGGTTTTGATCTTGAAGGATCTTGTAGTAGTCGCCATTTGTTTTTTTTAAAAAAACACGGTGCCCCAGGATACTTGCGTTGTGAGGTAGGGTCATCTCAAGAGGATTTTATAGAGAACACCGAGTCCGGTTGCCCCATTGTTCTCAAACTCTTTGAGAGATTTGTCAGGTCTCGACGTAACTGGCACAAATTAATCGTGTTACGACGAAATGTTTGGGAAATAGCTCTTAAGAATGTCAGACTCGCGTTGGTAAGCGAATTGGGAAACTGCCTGCCCCTGTTCAGCAGGATCTTCAAGTTCCACGGGTTATGTTCATATGTAAATCTCTAAGATATCAAGCAAAGTCGTCATGCCTGAAATGCCTATCCAGAGCTTGTCAATGCGCACATATATTTGTCTTGAATTTTTGTTTTGAAAAAGAGATATCGCAACAACTTGTGACCGAAATCACTAGTCCGGATATAAGTTTTAATTAATGCCAACATGAATTTTTTCTGAGCATAGCTCGTAGGAGTCAGGAAACGTGATCTTGTCAAGTATGCTTTCAACCGAAGTCCTACTTCAATTAGGTCTTTT
The DNA here is from genome assembly GCA_963859935.3 of Lathyrus sativus. Taxonomy (NCBI): domain Eukaryota; kingdom Viridiplantae; phylum Streptophyta; class Magnoliopsida; order Fabales; family Fabaceae; genus Lathyrus; species Lathyrus sativus. The sequence continues at coordinate 72,697,536 of OZ012739.1, read as the reverse complement.
AAAGGTTGTATCGTGGCTCAGTTCACGGTTTAAGAAACAAAAGGATAAAGGCTCAAATTTATATTTGTACCCACCCATTCTTCGTGATGTTCTCCAATCCTAATTCAGTTAACCGGATACGAACGCTCATATCTCAAGCGGATTTGCTATGGTCGAGAACTTATCAAGGCTTTGGACATGGCAGTCACTCACCTATTTCTTTTGGCGTTTCTATCACACGACCTTGTTCTTTAATAGGGATTATAAAAAACTACTGGTTTGTTGTTCTTATTCCCTAACTTTTGCCTGGACAACGTCTTTTGATCTGACTTTGGAGTCCAACGGGATGCCCCAGTTTTGCCTAAGTCTCCTTCATAGGTTTTTGACTTAGCGGGCTCTTATTTTTTTGAATATTCCTTTATGCACAAGTCGTGTAAATCTTTTGAAAGGCTCGTGACTGCCCCACTCCTTAGGTAACCGAGGGATAGTCATTGTATTGGACTTCTTAAGATGCTAAGGATAAATTCTCGAAGGTTGGCTCTTCCTTTTTAAGAGTCTAAGCGCTCGATCGGTTTAACTGAAACCTACCCTGCCCCAGGTTAGGATGAAGGTTCTTAAAAAGAAAGAAAAAACTCCTACTTCAAGGCTCAAAGAGGTTAACGAGGGATTAACATCCTTATATCTCCAGTGTTTGGGATTTGAAACAATGCCTTACATCATCAGCGGGTTTCAATCGAAAGCATACGACAAGAAATCTGACGTTTTAGGTTCGTCATCCTCCTCCCAATTCTCCATCTGAACAAGAGATCGGGTAAAGTTGGCATTATAATTTATGAAAAATATATTTTGAATGAGTGAAACGAATGGATTTATTCAAGACAAACATATGCGTTGCATTAATTAATCAAAGATAAACAAGTTCGTGCATGCTAAATATGATTAATCGAAGAGAAATACATATAAATAAACAAATGAACTGTCGGAAAAATCCTTCTAAATGTTTATGAAATCTTGCATTCAAGAGTAACAGTTTCCTTTGGCGGAGCCTCAATGGAAAGGACGTCTGGTTCATGATCACTGTGAGTCGTCATGGCTTACCCCAGTTATGCTGGTCACATCTTCAACAGTTTTCAGTCGTTGCTTCAAAATAAATTTCCCAGATCCTTTGTTGATCCCGGTCATATCACCTTGAGGGTTACTGAAATGAAGCGGGCTAGGCCTTTGAATAATGACTGGATTCGGCTGATAGGCGTAGCATGCTTTGCAGAATTTGCACTTGACGAGTGAGGAACCCCGAAAGGAGTCTCGATCTTCAGCTGAGCATCGCCAAAAGACAACTTCTTCGTTTCTAGCAAATTTCTGACAACTTTCTTAAGAGCATAGCAATTCTCTAGATCATGGCCGGGCGCACCCTCATGAAATAAACAATGAGCGGTAGCGTTGTAACTTGCAGGTAATGGATTAGGTGGAGGATTAGGAGGAGGACCCAAAGCCCGAGTAGTGATGAGACCTTGCTTGACCAAAGGGGGATACAACTCGGTAAAAGTCATCGGGATCGGCGGACAAGGTTTATACGTTCTTCTGTTTGGCATATTCTGGCGAGGGGCCGGACTCTTTGGCTGTTGAGGAGCAGGAGTATTGGGTGCCTGTAGGTAGTTGACAGGAGGCGGATAAACAGGAGGTTGTTGCATAGGTTGATACATGGGAACCTGTTGATTGAAAGAAGGTGTAATAGCTGCCACATAGGGTTGTTGAGCATATTGGACCGGGTACCCTTGAGGTTGAGCATAACCTTGCAGATGCCGATAAAAGCGTTCCCTTGGTTTACCAGAGGATATAGCATTAGTCTCACTCTCCTTCTTTTTCTGGGAGCTATAAGGAGGTTTCTTCGGCTGATCCTTAGAAGCGCCATGATTATTTGTCATTTTACCACTCTTCATACCCAATTCAATCTTGACACCCACAGCAACGATGTCGGAGAAATTTGAAGTCACACTACCCACCATTCTCTCGTAAAATTTTGGACGGACTGTGTCGACAAACCAATCAGCTAACTCTTTCTCGGTCAAAGGAGGTTCTACCTGCGAAGCAGTCTCTCTCCACCTTTGAGCATACTCTTTGAATGACTCAGAATTCTTTTGTGACATACTCAGCAATTGTCTTCTGTCAGGAGCCAGATCCATATTGTACTTGTAGTGTTTGATGAAAGCGTCAGATAAATCCTGGAAACTCTTAATGCGAGACTGGTCTAAAGTTAAATACCACTTGGAGGAAGCACCCTTCAAACTATCTTGGAAGCAATGAATCATCAGTTTATCATTCTCAACATGGGCAGCCATTTTGCGATAATACATGATCAGATGACTCTTAGGACAGGTGGCACCTTCATAACGATCGAAGTTCGGAGTTTTGAACTTTGGGGGAATAACCAAACCTGAAACCAAACAAACATCCCTTGCAGCAGTCCCAAAAATTTGATCACCCTCTACCTTTTTCAATCTCTGGACGATAGTGTTTACTTCCTCACGAAGCTTATCATGTTTCTCATAACCCTCAACATTCTCATCAAGATCACCAAAAACTGTCTCATTGAAGTACGGTTGCGCACGAGTGTGTACAACAGGTGGTGCAAAGATAGGAGCCCCCCTAGAAACTTCAGAAAACAAGGGCACGGCTTGCTGAACAGGTTGATTAATCGGAATAGTGGCTTGAGGAGGCACAAAACCGGGAGCAAGACCATAAGGTGGGTCCCCTGCTACGGTCACACTTGGTGGAGGGTCCACAGTAACGCCGGTAATCTCAGAAACAACAGTGGGCTGGGTATCCATCTTAGCATTCATGACATGTAACAATTCCATCATTCGCCCCATACCCCCTCGAAGGTCTTCGAGTTCATTGCTAAGGCGATCAATCTCTTTTGCCTGATCCTCCATTCTTTTCCGAGTTTGAGCTCTGGTGTTGTATTGGTGCCGAGAACTCAGGGTGACAAAACTAGAAGGTGAGAGAACCGAGTGTGAGAAATCGGGAGACACATGCAATGCAAAAGTATGATGCTAAAATGTGAATGTAAATGAAGATTTCATGGAATTCAAAACATTTACTAATGTCGTGGGGTACCAAAGAAATCTTTTTCTTGTTTTCTCATTTTATATATTTTTTTATTTATGGTATCCCGCGATATCCATAAATGATGTTTGAGCTCCATGAAATACAATGCAATGAGATGCTTTATGGATGCAATGCATGAAAACACACAAAGTCCTAGGTTAAAGGCTTGCATGAGGTTCAAAGGCAAGTACCCTCCCCTGAAGTTAGATGGTTCATCCTGTCCTACAAAAGTAACCAGGTTCTAAGGGATCTCAATATCATTGATCCTTCACCAGGGTGGTTGTTCAGAAGGCAACTTACTTGCCAACCAAAACCCTCCAAGTTTAAGATCTCAATGAGCGTAGTATCGAGTGTCGACCAACTTCAGTCTGCACCAAAGCCGGTTACCTCACTACTTTCTAAAGGCCAAGATGAGTTAACTAGGGTTCTAAAAGTCAGTTAGTGCGTTGACAACATATGGCAGCCTCAATATTATCCTCAACTTGACTTAAGGAATATAAGCACCAACCAAGAAGTCGCACTAACCATGGCCACCAGATCAACCGTATCGATATACGTCGTACAGTTTCCTTGGTCTATTGCCATTTACCTAAGGTACACTAGATCCGGGTTAGGACCTATCTCACAGCACAAGGAACAGTCCCACAATCAAAGCACAAATATATACATGCAAATGAATAATAACACAGATAGTAATAAATATGAACAAGTTAGGGATAACCCTCAAAAGTTTAGGTCTCCCCAGTGAAGTCGCCATTTTCTGTTGCGGTGGAAATAGGATATCAAACTATTAATGAGTTTGAATCGCAATTCAGTTCACAACCGCTCTTTGATTTATCCGAAGGAAAAGGTCAAAAGAGGGAAAACCTATTTTGCATCGTAAACACAATGCGGGGAAAGATCTAGGGTTCGGGGGTTGGTTAAATTTAGGGAAGGTATTAGCACCCTAAACTTCTGTAGTACTCTACAGGAACCTTTTGTTCAAATGTTTACTATTTGCTTTATTTATTTGCTTAAGGTATATGTACAAAGGATTACAAGTGAGAAAAGAGACCTAAGGGGTTAATTCTAAGTTTACTCGGCAAGACATCGCATCTTGTGCCTACGTATCCTTACGGGAGTGGAATCACAGTAATCGTAGTTCCCCTCAAAAGGGAGGTTAGAGACTTCTTGACTGTGGTCAAGGTCTCAATGGGGAATAAACGTATCTTAAGGACACGCTTACGTGGAGTGTAGAAACTCCAAATCTCTACGTTGAAATGTTAAGTTGTAATTAGGGTTAAATTAGGTTAAGTTAGGGATTACACGGCGGGAAACCCTAAAATGAGCACGGCGGCTCTTTGACCTAATTCTAGGGGTAAAATTGTAATCTTGCCTGCGGCGAGGCATTTGTGAAAATTAGGGTTTGTGAGGTTGTAAGGGTTTGAAGTTGAGGACTATTGACACGGCGGTCAAACGGCTAGACCTAATTCCTTCGGAGGAGTGAAATTAATTATAAAGATGCGATGAAATTAAATATACATACAACGGCAGAAAATAAAGTGCGGAAAGATAAATGCGACAATTGTCTCGCACAATTACATCCCATAAGCAGTTACAATTATAATAGCTAAATATAAAACCGAAAATAAGTTTCAAATTGAACATAATAGCTGCAAGAAACAAAACAAACAAAAATGTCAGTATGTGGAGTTAGACGAAAACGAAATCAAAATTGAACGAGAAACAAACCGTATGAATTTTGGAGGACTTTTATGGTCTTTTTAACCAAGGATTTAAATTTGTGAAAAGAGAGATTAATTTTAATTAAAAGAGTTTTGAGTTTTAAAAAAATTTATTAATAAAAAAGTGAAAGTTTGGTTAATTATTCTAAAAAAGGAGTTTTAGTGATAATATTTTGAAAAAAAGATTTAATCATTAAAAAAAACAATTGGTTTAATTTAAAAAATCTTAATGTTAGTTAAAAACACGTTTTACTTTAAAGTTATAAAAAAGTTTTATTATTTGAAAAAACATTTGATTATTTTATTTAAAAAGAGTTTTAATTAATTTGAAAAAGGTTTTTGGTTATAAAAAAGAAAGGGCCTTCTTGATTTTTTTTTAAAAAGATAAACAAAATAAAATAACGAATGGAAAAACAATAAATAATAAAAAAAAAAAAAAGAGGGTTGAGCCGGTCATCACTCTTCTTCTCTCTGCTCTCTGAGTTTGCGTGTGTTCCTCTCCTTCTTGTTTGCCTCTCACGGATGTTATCTTCTTCTTCTTTTGCATGACCACCGATTTGTCTTCTTCATCTCTTTTTCCTGAAAAACATGAAAAGCAACACAAAAATTGTAATTATATTTTTTGATCCTTACGGAATGATGATGGCCGATGATGCTTTGTCCTGAGGCTAGAGGATTTTTGACGGAGTTTGCTTGGATTTTACGAAAAAAGTTCTCCTCTTCTTGTTATGATTTTCGTCCCTTTTATACTTGATTTTTAAATCTTTTTTTAATCTCAGATTTAATTTGAATATCTCAATCTTTTTCAATCTCTGATTTGATTTGAATGAATTTTTATGATGATTTCAGATTTGATTCAATGATGGTGATGTTGATATTTAGATCTGATTTTCTTATGATGATGATTGATCTGATTGATTTGATTTAACTCTATCTGGAATTCATTAAGATTGGATTAGATTAAAAAAGTGTTGAGATTTAAATTTAAAAAGTTAGCAAAGAAGATTAGAGTTTCAAGTTAAATAAAAATTAGAGTTTAAAAAAAAATGAGTTAGAATAAAAAAATATTTGAATGTTGGTTTTAAAAAATGTTAGAATTATTTTAAAAACTGTTAGAATTTAATTTTAAAAGGAATTTAAAAAAAAAAAAAAAAAAAAAAAGAAAAAGAAAAGGGCGTTAGAATTTAATTTTAAAAAGAAGTTAGAAAAAAATATTTGACTTTAAAAAAGTTAGAAAAAAAAGATTTAAAGTTAGAAAACAAGATTTAGCTTTAAAAATAGTTAGAAAAAAAAATTTAATTTTAAAAAAGATAGAAAAAGATTTAACTTTAAAGAGGAGTTAGAAAAAGATTTAAAAAAAATTAGAAAAAAGATTTAATTTTAAAAAGAAGTTAGATTTTTATTTTTAAAAAAAATATTAGAATTTGATTAAAAAATGTGTTAGAAATTAATTTAAAAAAAGGTTATAAAAAATTTACTCTTGAAGAAAAGAAAAAAAAAAAAAAAAAAAAAGTTAAATTTTGATCTAAATCCTAAAAGTTAGTAAGAAGAGCTTAAAATAAATAAACTAAATAGAAAAAAAAAAAGTTAATAAAAAATATTAGTAAAGTTATAAAAAAAAATTTAATTAAATTATTATTAGTTAAAAAAACAAGATCTAAAAAAAAGGTTAATTTATTAGGTTAATAAGAATTTAAAATAAAAATAAAAAAGAAAGGGTAAAATTTGGGGTATTACACTTGTTAACACAAGAAGAGAAACAAATTCGTCAACACGAATAGAGATTATGTCGTCACAGGAGTAACCTTGTCCACATCTGGACCCAAATTTCGTCAGATCACGAATAAACACAAATTTGTCCACATCAGGACTCACACTTCGTCAACCCGAAGAAATCTCAACAACACAGGAATATAACCTTGTCCACGTTAGGACACTTGTTTCATCAACACGAAGAAATCTTAACAACACAGGAACAGAACTTTGTCCACGTTAGGACTCACCTTTCGTCTACACGAAGAAGTCCCCTCATAAACTTGTCCACGTTAGGACGTTTGTTTCATCAACACGAAGAAATCTTAACAACACAAGAACAGAACTTTGTCCACGTTAGGACTCACACTTTGTCAACACGAAGCAATCCCCTCAACAAGAGCAAAACTTTGTCCACGTTAGGACGCACACTTCGTCAACATGAAGAAATCCCATCATAAACTTGTCCACGTTAGGACTCCACATTCCGTCAACACGGAGAAATCCTATCATCATATGAATAAAACTTTGTCCTCATCAGGACTCCACATTCCGTCAACACAAAGAAATCTCGGCGGCTTCGTTGGGGATGAGTTGTCTGCATCTCGTCAACACGAGGAAATAAACCCGTCACCATGAAGAGAAATAAATTTGTCCACGTCAGGACTCCATCTCGTCAACACGAAGAACGGTAAACTTGTCCACGTCAGGACTCACATCTCGTCAACACGAGGGAAGGTAACTTGATTTGTCCACGTTAGGACTCACATCCTGTCAACACGAGGAAATCCTATCAACATAGGAGTAAATTGTCCACGTCAGGACACCGTTTCATCAACACGAAGAAAGATAAATTTGTCCACGTCAGGACTCGCGCATCTCGTCAACACGAGGAGCTAAAACCTTGTCCACGCCAGGACACACATTTCACCAATACGGAGAAAGATATCTGCTGGGGATAAATGGTCCACGTCAGGACACCATTTCGTCAACACGAAGAGTAATTAATTTGTCCATGTCAAGACTTCACATTCCGTCAACACGGAGAAATCAAATATGCCCACGTTAGGACTAGCACATCTCGTCAACACGAGGAAATAAATCTGTCCACGTTAGGACACCCACTTCGCCAGCACGAAGAAATCCCACCAATACAGGGATAAATTGTCCACGTCAGGACTCATATCTCGTCAACACGAGGAACTCCTATCAACATAGGCAATAAAATTTTGGCAACCTCCGGGGGAATACTTCTGTCAACCAGTAGGCAAATACATCTGTTTATCAATACGAGAAGATACTCTGAATAGTTTCTCTGCTTATCTCTACAATAGCTAACTCCATCGGTCCCAACCCACAAACCTTTTATCACTGACGTGACAGCGACCTGGAGGAGGACTCTCCTGGGGATATTTGGAAACCAAACTGTCGGACGCCTGTTCCGATAACCGGCGGCAGCTTCTGAAATTTTGATTCATGAAACCCTCTGACGCTAACGTAACAGCAAATTTGAAGAAAATAATCCACTGGCCGGATAAGAGAAACTTCAACAAGCCACTCTGGCGGGGAAAACAAGAGAAATTTAACCAAATAACTCTGCTCGGGGACAAAGAAAAACTTAACCCAGTAACTCTGTGGGGAAAATAGTAAGATGAACTGTAACATCACACGTCTCACAGCGAGACCTCGAATACCTGGTAATAGATCTGAGCTAGAACTCCATACTCCTGCTGAGAAAACACACCTGAAAGCAAAAAGTTAACCAACCTGATTTATGTTTCAAAATGCGTATGTTTGAAAATGGCATAATGCTCCGCACAGCACGGAAATGCTACGCGTTTGAGTAGATGCAAATATGACGATATATGCAAATGCAAATGCAGGCTCGAGCTGTCGGGGCCACTCTGATAATGATGTCTCAACAACATGAATGTTGAGGATAAAGCCAACTCCGCTGGGGAGAACAAGTATCATAAGGGATTCCGGTAAAACAAATGTCGGAAACACATTCAACTTTGCTGGGGAGAGATTAAACATCAATTTCCACTGGGAGGAAAGAACAAACACCCTGCTGGTGAACAAACTTAGTTGGGGAAGAAGCGACACTTCTGGGCAAAGCACACTGTCTGGACACAGTTTACACATTCAGAGTTACCACTCTGCTGAGGATCAACATCCTGTCAAGACATGATGACCTGTGGGGAGCAAGAAAACCATCCTTCACGGATATAAACCTTTCGAACCAACAACTTGGTTAACTATTGCGGGGATCTCCCATGTTGAAGATTGAACGTGCACATCTTCGATTCGCTGAGGAGCGCAACCTCTGCAGGTGACATTGATTTTAACTTGCTGGGGTTAATCCTATGGACGGATTTCCATGAGGACACTCTCTTAGGGAGAATAATTCCCTCCTTCGGGAAGGGATAAATGTCATTTCAAATCTCTGGGGATAAGCTGCGATTAGCTGAGGGATGACATCAACCGGAGTCAGGTCTTTCGTCAAGCGACCTTGGCTGGGGAGTACAATTCCTGACCGTTTTCCCCAAAGGTAAGAACCCTGCAAAACACAAACGAGACAAAATAGGCCTATACAACAGAATCTATACGAGTTAGCATCTGTGATATTACTTCAGTCAATTCGAAGTTTTGGCAATTATTGGCAAGGGCCAGCAAGATTATGTAAGTGCAAGTTTATCAAAAACATCGGCGTCTTTCATAAACAAACAGTAAAGAACAAGCATCAAGTATTGAATAACATATTTTATTGATAACGGGCCTCTGAATAGGCAAAGTTTTGTACACTGGATGCAACTTCTGAAAAGAGGAAGTTACGCACAAACCTACATAAATATATGCATAAGAAGCATAAAGAAGATACAAAACAATATTTGTATACATGTCGGCAACGTGGCACAGACAAACACCATGAGCTGATCCTCCTATGACTCGCCTGACTCTGCGCTTTCCCGGTACTCGATCTTCGGAAGAGATTGTTTTTGGATAGACGGCCCCCAGGTACTCCCAAACCACTAAGCAATGCCGTATCAAATCCGGACCGCAGTCATTTGCTTTTTCAATCCCTAACTTTTGTGTGAACCGCCCTTTGCGGGTTTTCAATTAATCGGGATACCCTTTTTTGCCAAAGTCTCCCTTTTCTGGTTTTCGACTTCACGGGTGTACATCTTTTCAATTTTATCCCTAACTTTTGCCCGAACCTTTTATTCATTTTTTATGGTTCGCCGGGATGCCCCATTTTTGCCTGGACTCTCTTTTTACTGTCCAGCGGGTCACTTTCAAGCAAAGTATTTTTTAACTGCGTCTGAATTCACAGGAGACGTAAAGTCCTCACCATCCATGGTGGATAGTAACAAGGCTCCTCCAGAGAAGACTTTTCTGACAATGTAGGGACCTTCGTAATTGGGAGTCCACTTGCCCCTGTGATCTGTTTGTGGCGGGAGAATCTTTTTCAAAACAAGATCGCCCGTCTGAAAGCTTCGAGGGCACACCTTTTTGTCGTAAGCTTTCTTCATCCGGCTCTGATATAACCGACCGTATGCTAGAGAAGCCAGTCTCTTCTCATCCATTAAGCTGAGTTGATTCAGTCTATCTTTAACCCATTCTGCCTCGTCGAGTTGGACATCACGTAAAACCCTCAGGGAAGGAATCTCGACCTCCAACGGTAACACCGCCTCCATCCCGTAGACTAATGAAAAAGGGGTTGCCCCGGTTGACGTGCGTACCGTCGTACGATAACCGTGCAAAGCGAAAGGTAACATCTTGTGCCAATCCATATACGTCACAACCATCTTCTGAACAATCTTCTTTATGTTCTTATTGGCCGCTTCGACAGCGCCATTCATCTTGGGCCGGTAAGGAGAAGAGTTGTGATGCTCAATCTTAAAATTCTGACACAGCTCTTTCATCATTTTATTATTCAAATTTGAACCATTGTCGGTGATAATCCGCTCAGGGATTCCATATCTACAGATAATATCTCATTTGATAAATCTGGCTACCACTTGTTTGGTCACATTGGCATATGATGCTGCTTCCACCCACTTGGTGAAGTAATCAATTGCCACCAAAATGAACCAGTGTCCGTTTGATGCCATAGGCTTAATCTTGCCGATCATATCAATTCCCCACATCGAGAAAGGCCACGGTGATGACATCACATTCAGAGGGCTCGGAGGTACATGGATTTTGTCCGCATAAATCTGGCATTTATGACACCTCTTTGCAAACTTGAAACAATTTGTTTCCATAGTCAGCCAATAATAACCTGCCCGCAGCAGTTTTCTCGTCATAGCATGCCCACCAGCATGTGTACCAAATGTGCCCTCATGCATCTCTTCCATGAGCAACTTCGCCTCTTTCTCGTCTACACAGCGTAGCAACACCAAGTCGTGGTTTCTTTTGTACAGTACACTGTCTGGATTCAGATAGAAATTGCCAGCCAATCTCCTGAGAGTCTTCTAATCTCGACTGGATGCCCCAACCGGATACTCCTTGTTCTTCAGGAAATTCTGGATGTCAAAGTACCAGGGTTTACCATCGGGAGCCTCGTCAATGGCAAATATGAAGGCAGGCCTATCAAGCCGAGAGATAACAATTCGGGGAGCCTCGTTCCAGAAGTTAACTTTATACATTGAAGACAATGTTGCCAGGGTGTCAGCCATTTGATTTTCTGCTCGTGGCACATGATGCAATTCCACCTTGTCAAAGAAAGGCAACAATCTCCTTGCATAGTTCATATAGGGTATCAAATTGGGCTGACGTGTCTCCCATTCTCCTTTAATCTGATTCACCACTAGAGCTGAGTCCCCATATACATCCAGATTCTTGATTCGCAAATCAATGGCTTCTTCCAGACCCATGATGCAAGCCTCATATTCAGCCTCATTATTGGTAACGGGAAAAGTCAATCGGGCAGTAAAGGGGATGTGCGACCCCTGAGGAGTAGTGATAATTGCACCTATTTCGCTACCATAGGAATTCACAGCTCCGTCAAATATCAACTGCCATTTGGAACCCAACTCTGGTCCTTCATCCGGCAACGGTTCTTCACAATCTTTCATCTTCAGGTACATGATATCCTCGTCAGGAAAATCAAACCTCATCGATTGGTAGTCCTCAACCGGCTGCTCAGCGAGGTATTCTGACAGAACGCTACCTTTAATAGCCTTTTGCGAGACATATTGGATATCGTATTCTGTTAACACCATCTGCCATCGGGCAATTCTTCCGGAGAGTGCTTGCTTCTCAAACACATATTTGATTGGATCCATCTTTGAAATTAGCATGGTTGTATGATTCAGCATGTATTGCCTCAAACGTTTGGCGGCCCAGGCTAGCGCGCAACACATTTTCTCGAGCATTGAGTATCTGGACTCACAGTCGGTAAACTTCTTACTCAAATAGTAGATCGCATGCTCTTTATGTCCGGTCTCGTCATGTTGACTGAGAACACAACCCATACTTTCCTCAAGAACCGTCAAATACATAATCAAAGGTCTCCCGGCCACTACGGGTATCAAAACAGGAGGTTCCTGCAAGTATTCTTTTATCTTGTCGAACGCCTTTTGCCAATTTTCATTCCAGGTCAACACCTGATCCTTTTTCAACAACTTGAATAATGGCTCGCATGTCGCAGTTAGGTGAGATATGAACCGAGCAATGTAGTTCAACCTCCCTAAAAACCCACGCACCTCTTTTTCTGTCTTAGGCGTCGGCATTTCTTGTATTGCTTTTATCTTAGCAGGATCAACCTCTATTCCCTTTTCGCTCACAATAAACCCCAGCAGTTTACCCGATCTCACCCCAAAGGTGCACTTATTAGGGTTCAGTCTCAACCTGAACTTCCTAAGCCTTTTGAACAGTTTCAGCAGATTAACCAAATGCTCCTCCTCCATCTGGGATTTGGAAATCATATCATCAACATAAACCTCGATCTCTTTGTGCATCATGTCATGAAAAAGAGTCGTCATAACACGTTGATATGTTGCCCCAGTGTTCTTCAGTCCGAAGGGCATCACTTTGTAGCAAAATGTTCCTCAGGGAGTAATGAAGGTAGTCTTCTCCATGTCTTTTGGCGCCATTTTGATCTGATTATAGCCTGAGAAGCTGTCCATGAAGGAGAATACGGAGAACTGAGCAGTGTTATCAACCAGCACGTCAATGTGAGGAAGTGGAAAGTTGTCTTTCGGGCTCGCCCTATTCAAATCACGGTAGTCTACACACATTCGCACTTTATCGTCTTTCTTTGGCACTGGTACTATATTAGCGACCCATGACGGATAAGTTGTAACGGCTAGGAAACCAGCGTCCCACTGTTTTTGAACTTCCTCCTTGATTTTCACAGCCATGTTTGGTCTGGTTCTTCTGAGTTTCTGCTTAACAGGCGGACATTCCTCTCGCAACGGCAGACGGTGCACAACCATGTCCGTATCCAACCCAGGCATATCCTCGTACGACCAAGCAAATATATCATTATACTCTCGCAGTATCTCAATTAGCTTTTGCTTGACGTCGCTCTGCAGCGCAGCCCCTATACGAATATTTCTCACAACTTCTTCCGACCCCAAGTTGATAATCTCAATCTCCTCCTGATGAGGCAGAATGATTCTCTCTTCCTGTTTCAACAAACGAGTCAGCTCCTCTGGCAAGTCGCTATTCTCAACAACCTCTTCCTCTGCTTGGAATACCGAGTGCTCGAAGTCGAAATGAGTCATAGGCGGTTCGTAGGAGATGTCATCTGAAATATTAGTCCTGCAAGGGAAATGGTTAAACGCTTCAACACGCAAACAAAGCAAATAACCACGTTGCCATTTATTGTTAAAGTAAAAAAACAAGAAAAACAGGGATCACAATATTTGTATATGAAAAACACCTTTATTTCATGATTAAAACAGTGCAATACACATAATCAAGTAGCCCTAAGGTAAAATCACTATGCCCCGGGTAGGACATAGGATTATTCAACAATTGACAAAACAAATTATTACTATTTAAGAGTCACTTGGACAGTTTCCCGGATGGACCAGTTGCAGAGACTTTGTCCTGGCACGCTTGGCTTGATCCACGCGTCCATATCGCAGTCACTATCTCCGTCTTCAGCATCGGAAATAGCGTTGATTGTCTCAAAGCATACCCCGCTTGGCGTAATCGTTATCGGTCCCTTGAACCTGGGCGCTCCTGAAGATGACACTGACGACGTCGGTCGATACCCTAGCCCAAACTTGTCATTTTTCACGGGAATCTCCAAAACCTGCCCCCAACCTTTAGTCTCACCAGTCTGCACTAAAGCTTGAGCCTCTTTGTAGGATGATACTGCCATCTCTAGCATTTTGCTGGAACCCTGAGCTTTGTCTTTAATCCGCAACCCTTCGAAGGCTTGACAAGGTGTCTCGTGTATTTCTCCGTCGACCTCAACATATATGAACGATGACAGGTGACTGACCAAAATGTCCTCCTCCCCGCAAACGGTAACAACACTATCACCCACCATGTACTTCAACTTCTGATGCAATGTGGACGTTACGGCCCCTGCAGCATGGATCCATGGGCGCCCAAGAAGGCATCTATAAGCTGGATGGATATCCAAGATGTAGAATTCGGTATCAAAAATTTCCGGCCCCACCTGAAGCGGTAATGTTATTGACCCAAACACTGATCTTTTCGTCCCGTCAAACGCCCTCACAACCAAATCGTTGGGCGTGCAAATAATTCCCCGTATGTCCAATTTCATCATGGCTTTCTTTGGCAGTACGTTCAACGACGACCCAGTATCCACCAATACATGCGACAATACGGTGCCCCGGCATTCCACTGATATATGCAAAGCCATGTTGTGCTCTCGACCCCTGGGTGTTAGATCAAAATCTGTGAAACCCAGGCTATGTCCAGCATTGACATGTGCCATTATCCCCTCTAACTGATTTACAGAAACTTCTTGAGGCACAAATGACGTATCCAGAATCTTTAGCAAGGCGTTCTGGTGGGCCTCGGAACATAACAACAACGACAAGATAGAAATCTTCGACGGCGTCTGCTGTAGGTGTTCAACAATTTTGTAGTCGCTTTTCCGAATCAGTCTCATGAACTCCTCTACGTCCTTGAGTGACGCATCCTTTTCTTTCAACTGAGAAGGCCCGCTTTCATTTACTTTGGCTTTACCTTTGGCCAATCTCTCTGCTTCTATTTCAGGTGAGGTAAAGATCCTTCCGCTACGAGTCATGCCCCTCATTCCAACGATATTATCAACAGCCCCAGCTGGCTGGCTATTCATCACAATCTTTTCACCGTTGCAATATGCTTCTAATCCGTATGTCCACGGGACAACTTTCGTACTCTCAAAGGGAACAGGCCCTGCTTTGGTAATCGTAATAGTTGGCCGCTTGGCGGGCGCCATTATCGTTATAGTCTTCCTCAAGATCGTCACCGTTGCAATATCATTCTGCTCACCACATAATGCCTCCACAGGCTTCTCGACCGCAGTTCGATCAAATTGCAAGGTCCCTTCGTCGATTATAGCCTGAATGCCCTGCTTCAAATCAGTACAACCCTCGGGCTGGGTCCAGCACTCTAAACAGTATTCATCACAACCAGGGAATACTCCCCCTCTGAGCAGCCTGCTTTTCACCTTACTCAATGGTGTCTTCAGTTCGTTAACATCCATCGCCAAGTTCAAATTCTCTTCTGTCAAGATGGCATTTGCCCCATGATTAGGCATGGGCTGTTGTACAATATTAGGCCCAGTTTGACCGAAGTTGATGGCTTTACTGTCCAACAAGTCTTGAACTTTATGCTTGAAAGCATGACAAGATTCTACATCATGTTCGGGCTCCCCGGAATGGAATTCGCAGTGCTTATTGGCATCATACCCATAAGGAAGTACCGGTCCTGTAGGCGGTTCCAATGTCCTTTTCTCAACCAAATTCAAACCCAGCAGTGTCTGAAGAAGCTCTGCATATGTCGACGGAGGCTTATCAAATACACTCTTCGGCTTATCAAATACACTCTTCGGCTTTGCATTCTGAAACCTTCTCTGACCCTGATTCTGCCTTTGCTGCTGCTGCGGCTGTTGCTGCTGCTGTTGTTGTTGTTGAGGAATTGGAATAGTAACACTGGCTATTTGCAGAGGTTGACTATACTGATTTCTACCTCTTCCCCGGCCTCTGCCACCAAACACAGCGCCGGTATCACCTTGTCATCTTCCGCCGAACGCTTTTCTCGCACCCCCAGCTGAAGTAGATTCGCCTGCCTGAATCTTTCCAATTTTAATTCCATTTTCGATCCTTTCTCCCATAAGGATCATATCGGAGAAGCTACCCATCGAGACATTGAGTAACTTGTCATAGTACATTCTTGTAAATGTCCCCACAAACATGCCATTCATCTCCCTTTCAACCAAAGGAGGGTGCACCCGAGCTGCCATATCGCGCCACCGTTGCGCGTACTCTTTGAAACTTTCACCACTTTTCTGCGACAGACTCTTCAACTGAACTCTGTTAGGCGCCAAATCGCTGTTATATTTGTAATGCATAACGAAAGCGTCATCCAACTGCTTCCAGCTTCTAATCTGAGTGGGCTCCAGTCCTATGTACCATTCCAATGATGGTCCAGATAAGCTATCCTGAAAGAAATGCATGAGCATCCTTTCATCATTGGAATATGCGTACATCCTTCTGTAATAAGAACGTACATGGACCTTTGGGCAGGTATCCCCTTTGTATTTGTCGAATGTTGGAGCCTTGAATTTTAATGGCACCCTCAGCCCTGGTACCAACCCCATAGTAGTCATATCTAACCCAGCGGAGTTCTGATCAACCACACCTTTCATCTGCTCTTCTAGCATTCTGATCCTCTGAACAGGGTCAATGAGGCCCTCAGGTCCCATACCTCTTCCCGAAAAAGCGTCGTCCTAGTGATCCACATTCCAGTCGTTACCATACCCATCGTAACCCACGTTACGGCCAAATCCTTGCTGATTGAACACAGGACCCTGTCCTCGGTTGCCGAACCCTAGATTGACCCCAGCAGGTCCAAAACCATTGTTGAAACAAAATGCTCCAGCGCCGTTGTTATTCACATTACCGAATCCACCATTACCGTAGCCATACCCCTGATTGTTGTCGTAACCGTCATTACCAAAGCCTTGATTGTTGAACCCGAAGTTCTCGTCCTGATTGACATTGACATACCCATTGTTTCCAAAGCCAACATTGTCAACGAATCCTTGATCGGCATCCCCAGTGTTGCCTTTGTTGTTAACAACATGCCCATCACCACCATTTCCAGTATTGCCATTACCAGCGCCAGCACCTGCATCAGTACCAGTGTTTCCGTTGACAGTCACAACAGGTGGAGTAACAACTGTCGGTATCTCATCCTCCCGGCGAGGAGTTTCAACAGAAATATGGTCAGTATTGCCATTTCCGTTTGTCCGTGCCAGCAGCGGCTGCACCAAAGTCTGAAGATTCTCCTGGCCCTTGGCCATGCTCTCCATAGCTTGCATGAACAGAGTTAGCTTCTCACAGATTTCCTGCATCTCGACTTGAACTTGATCCATTATCTTCTTGCAGTTGTTTCTGGTTGAATAGCGGTGGACTCTTTGGTCGTCAATCCTGAAAAACCTGTGAGATGCAGGAAATAAGATACAAATTCAACAAGTAACTGGCAATGCAAAATGAATATGCAGATGCAATATGTGTCTGTGTGTTAGGGAGATCAACCCCTGATTCTAGTGCCAAAGTGCTAGTGTAGTGACAGTGCTAAGAAGCTTGGATTCATCCATGGAGAAAACATCTCATATATTGCTGGAAAGCCCATCAAGTCAGAAATACAATATCACTGAGTGTACAATAACAAGAAGGCATGACCTCAACTAACAATCCTGGTGATGGCCAGCACAATGCAAATGAAGCATACAACAGTACATAAGGTAATCAAGTGCGACCATATGCCTGATACTCCTCTAACAATCTCTTAGTCTTGGGATGGTCCGGCTGAGAAAGCAACCCTTCGACGAGCGAGTCTCTTTGCCTGATAACGCGCTGGAGATCCCCAATGGATTCCTCTCAAACACCTTCCCCAAAGCACTCCTCTAGCTTACAGACTCTTTCTTACACTTGATAGCTTTGTTCAACGAATTCTGAACATCGTATCTCCGCATAACCTCTTCTTCAAACTTTTTCTGGCTAGCCTTTAACTGATCTTCCAGTTCAGAGATCTGCAGCTTTAGTTTGTCTTCTCTTTCTTTGTTATTTGCCAGTGTAGCATTCCAGGTTTTGTTGAATGTGGAGATCTCCCGGTAGGCTATATCAAGTGCTTTCTTCTTAGACTCCAGCATGTCATGAGAGCTCTTGAAACGGCATCAGCGCCTGCTTTGCCCTATCTTGGATCCAGACTTGGTACGGAGCATAGGCTTGACAATCATTCTTACCCAGCAATGGCTTACCCTTCTTGCAGATGTTATTTCAAGCATGTTGAAGCTTGGATAACAACTCTTCCTTCAATTTGCTTGTGAAATACAGAGATTCCTGCACTTCCTCCTCTTTTGGTGGGCTTCTCAAAGCATAACCGAATTGCCTGATCGACAATGACGGATTGCAGTTAATGCACCCTTTCCTCCCAATCAGAGGAACGTTAGGATACCCGGCGCAGCTGTAGATAATCTCAGATCCCAGTAAATCCCTATCAAACCAGACAACATCTTCTGAAGAAAGCCCCATCAGACGCTCAGACCAATCCACCATAGCTGCAGACTCAGCAAAGATATCCTTCTTGGGCAGGTGACTATCAAACCACATATACAACAAAGGCACACAACAAGAGACGTTCTTGCCCCTCCTGTTCTCGTTCTTATAATGCAGAGAGTGATAGAAGTCCCCAATCAGTGTAGGCACAGGATTGCCTGAAGCAAATATATGGAATGCATCCAAATCAATAAAGTCAGGCATATTAGGGAACAATATAATGCCATAGATACACAAAGCAAGGATAGCATTAAACACAACCCAACAGCCACTCTTGGCGTACTCTTGTGCTTTCCCAACCAAGAACTTGAGAGAAAAACCAGAAACTCCATTCCACGAGGTTAACAGCAACTCTGAGGAATCTAAATGCAAAGCAACAGCCAAATCCTCCAGCTTGGGCTCAGCACCCATATGAATGAAGGGTACCTTGTTCTGAATGGTTAACTCCAAGATCTCAGTATATTCCTCCATGGTCGGAGCTATAATGAAGTCAGGGAAAGTAAAACACCTCAGCGGGGGATCATAGAACTGCATCAGCGCGTACAATCTGCTCAGCTCATACGTGGATGGTTTGCAAACCAACCTAAGCAGTTTCCCATAACTCTTCTTAAAGCTCCTCTTCACATCATCATCATCCAAAGACATCAAACCAAGCAAAGAAGAAACATCTGGAGTAGGCAACTTGTATGCCACAGTCTTCTTCAAAGTATCCATAATAGCATACAGAAATCCGGGCAACTAGAATCAGAGGGTATGCAATGCACCTGCAGCACAGACACACGTTAATGATATATGCAAAATGAGTATGCAACAATGCAATATGTAAACATGCAACCGGGATCAAGGGATATATTGCTGAAGAGATCCCTCCACAATATTTGTCTCAACAGACCCACAGTACTACTCAAACCTGGTCTCAACAGACCCATAACAATGCTCCAACCTGGTCTCAATAGACCTATAACACTGTCCTGATGAAGAACCCCAAGTAACCACACATACTGATCCAATATCAAGAAGACCGGGTAGTCTGGAGGTCAAGTTTCCTACATGCCCTAATCCTTCTCACAAGTAGGTGTCCTATCAACTGACACAAGGTACGGTATCCTATGCGGTCATCGGCGTCACAGACTTTCAAGACTGATGATACGATACCCAAAAGGTGTGGCATCATCATGTCCTGAAGAGGCCTCACTTAGCCAACTTCCAATTGATCGGTCCCCAGAGTCGACAATCCAACTAACCAACAACCCCCTCAACCCAAAGGGTTGAAAAAGAAGTCAACCAGAAGAACCTCGTCTGAGCGTGGATTTTGCAGGACACTAGTACATGCAAAGCATGCACGCGCCCACTACTTTCCACAACTAATTCTAGGTGCACTCAAGCCCAGGTCCGGCTTATCTCTCAGTAGATCACCCCCTCCCACAACAGCAATAACAATATAAAGATGAATAAAAATGCGGAAAGTAAAGACAGAAAGGTAAATCCATACAAAACCCACGACGGGAAAACAAGCGCTAGGACTGACTCGCGTAGGGAACCATTGGAGTCCCCAGCAGAGTCGCCAGTTGTCGCTACTGCGAAAATCGGCGCCGGCTATGACAGAAGAGTCGCCATCGTGTGTTATTTATCCCACAGGAGGAAAAGGAAACGCTCAGAGTAAACCTAACGCAAAACGGGAAAGGAATGGTCGTTGCAACCAAATCCACGCTTGTTTTCTAGTACGGATTGTTATTCTATCTATTCTACAGGTCTGGGTTAAAAAGAAAATGAAAATGACTCGGCAAAGTATTTCACTTTATGCCTATGTATTCCAGTCTGGAACGAGAAATCAGAGTCGACGCAGTTCGCCTACCTACGGGAAAGGAGGGGAAGGTTGCTCGCTAGGATACGGCATCCTATGCCTACGTACTTTCATACAGCATGAAAGATCAGAGCAAACGTAGTTCGGGCTACGGAAGACACAAGCTTGTCTGACTGTTTTTTATTACCTTCAAAAAGGGTTTTTCTTGATTAAGAGTCCGAGCGGACAAAAAATGACACTTTGATGTTTATTTTGAATCTTTTACGAAAGAAGTGTTTTTTAGTTTGTTTGCAATCTCTGACGCACTAGAGACTATGACTTGAGAGTGACTACATCGCGTGTCACCCAAAGGGTACCACACTAAGCAGCCAGACTACTGGAAAGAAGCTCTCCAGCAACCCTTTCTCAAATAGCTTAAGGCTCGTAACGTACGGCATCGATTAACCTTATTACTGTATTTTTGAGTTGTTTTAAGATGAGAAGAGAAAGAAGCTCTAAAAAGCCTTGGGTTGAAAAAGGGATAAAAACTAACCTAATGTTGTCATGCATGGATAAGAATCCTAATGTCTGTCATAATTCCCTCCTGCACAGAGGAAATCAGAGATCCTAGGGGATAAACAGAAAAGAAAGCCAACAAATACAGTAAAATGCATGCAATGCAGCAATACAAGCGAGGCAAGGGAGTCCCACTCAACCTCGAACCTGGGAAAACAACAGGCAAAGTGAATCAACATTCACTTCAAACCTAGGGGCAAGCTGACAAGCCAACAAACAAAACAGAAAACAAAACCCAAAGCAGAGGAGGCAGCCCAAGCAGCAGCACCAAACTCCTACAGCAAATAGCCCAAGCAGCAGCTCTGACAGCAGCAGGTTGATTAAACAGCAAAAAGTTGACAACAACAACCTTCATCTTCATGAATACCCCTATCTTCAAGCTTCACTAAACCTTCAATCTTCAACAAGCACCAAGACCCCAACTTCAACAAGCAACACTCCTAGCTTCAACAAGCTACCACTTAAACCCTAGCCTCAACAAGCAGCAAAACCCTAGCTTCAACAAGCAACCAGCTTCAACAAGCACTAAAATTTCTCTTTACCAAGCTTCAACAAGCACCTCCAAGGGAGAATCAATCAACAAGATCAAGTTGAAGTATTAAGAAACCCAATGAGAACCAAGGGAAGTCACTGAGAACTCAACACTATAATAGGAAGGCATCCTCAAAGTTCTACTCTTGAAGCATGTCATTCATCCCTCCAAAGGAGAGATGTGACTTCTTTAAGAGGACTTTGTGTCATTGGATTGAATGGAGATGAACAATATACTCCATGTTTGAAGAAACAAGCAAAACTAGTCTAATGCTCTTCCTAAAACCCTAATTTCCCTAAGCTCCTGACAAGCACTCCACCAGATGAAAAAACCTTCAACTCCAAGCTCCTTCAAGCTCTCCAAAGCATCTTCAATTGGTCTTCATGATCATCTGTCGCTTGCGCGAAAATAAGGTGCCGGCACAACAGAAGAGTCGCCACCTTTCGTTATTTATCCCTCAGAGCGGGAAAGGAAACGATCGGAAAAACCTGACGGAAGAGGGTAAGACAAGGTCATCGCAACCATTGTCTGGATTCGGGAGTCGGTTACGCAAGGGGAAGGTATTAGCACCCCTCACGTCCGTCGTACTTGACGGGATCCTCGCTTGTTGTGTTTACTTGGACGGGTTGGTTTTATTCTATCTACCTATCAAGGCTGGTTTAAAACAGAAAAGAAAATGACTCGGCAAAGCGTCGCGCTTTATGCCTACGTATTCCCATCAAAGAATGAGAAATCAGAGTCAATGTAGTTCGGCCTACGAAGGGTTATGGGGGCAGGTAGCTCGCCAAGACATCGCCATCTTGTGCCTACGTACTCTCAACAGGCATGAGAGATCAGAGCTCACGTAGTTCGGGAAACTACGGTTATTTCCTGTCTTTTTACGAAAGAAGTGTTTTTTATTGTGTTTGCGATTTCAACCGCACTAGAGACTATGACCTGAGAGTGAATGCGTCGCATGTCACCCAAAGGGTACCATACTAAACATCCAGACTGTGGAAAAGAAACTCTCCCACAATCCTTTCTCAGATAGCTTAAGGCTCGTAACGTACGAAAGAAATCATTCATGATTACTGTATCTTAAACTATTTTGAGATTAGAAGAGAACAGGCCCAACTAGGAGGGAGACTATCAAGTCCTACTGTTGTCATGCCATGGATTCATCCTATGGTTGAGGTTCGAACAGGGAACTCCTAGAAGTTGTCATGCATAGGTTTCAACCTAAAGTTCTATCATCAATTCCTTATCAAAGGAAATGAGAGTCCTAAGGGATCATGTCAATGATACACCAAACAGACAAAGCATCAGCTTAACAGTAAAATGCATGCAATGCAAGTGAGGGAGGAAATGTGTGTGGGGCTTCAGCCTCCACAAGCTCATCTCAACCTCAAGCCAGAATGGAATACAATAATCATACTAAAATATAAACAACATGCTATCAAGCAATAACAGTAAACTGCAATCATACAGAAAGAATGAAATGAAATGCCATCAGGCAAACAAACCACATGGGCAAGGGAGCTGGGCTCTACCGAATACCCGCAAGCAAAGCCACACAGTAACAGTACAAGCAGAGGGATCAACTCAACCTCTAGTGCAATCATGCTCCTAGAGTCTACCTATTCTAGATATGGACTTATTCTAATGCATCAAGCAAGTCAAACAAAACACATCAATACAGCAAAAGAAAAAGGAAAACAGACCAACTCCTTTCTCAACATCAAGCTTCAGCTCTTCCAACAGCAATTCAGTCTTCAGACTTCCATCACTCTTGACAAACATCAATTTGCTTTTCCAGGTTTCAACCCTTCAACATAAGTTTCAACTTATCTTCTCCTTTAAGCTTCAGCTTCCTGATCAGCTCCACCTTCAGGCTTCACTATCAACCACAAGTATCAACTTGGCTCCTTCAGGATCTCCAGGTATCAAAGTAAGTATCAACCTCCTTTATTCTTCAGGGGTCTTCAAGTATCAACTTGCTCTGGTTGCTCTTCAAGCTTCAGCTGGAATGGCAATACTCAAGGATTCATCCTCTTCTACACTCTTCAATGAAGTCTTCATCTTCAAACTCAGGCTCAGCATCTCTCAAGACAATCATACCAGAGGAAATCACTTACTGGATAAACTGGGGGATGTTGAACTGCTTATTGACCACCAAAGGTGACCTTTAAGGGTTCAACATCAAAGGAATGGTTCCCTCAAAAGTTCTACCTCCTAAGTACATCACTTATCCCTCCAAAGGAGAGAGGTGTATACCATGGAAGGACTTTGAATCATAGGGAAGAATGGAGGTGACAGATACCATCCATGTTTGAGAAAGAAGTTATCTAAGTCTAAACTCTTCCTAATACCTAACCCTAAAACAACAAAAAGGAAATAATATCAAGCTCTCAAGCTCCTAAATTCTACTTAGAACAATACCAATCTCTCCAAGCCAAAGGAAAACTCCAAAGCAAAGCAACTAAAGCAAACATGCCCTAAAGGCAACACAAACAATCAACCAATACAAAAATCAACTAAAAGTAGCATACTACTATATTAAATCCTAATATAATTTCTAAGGGATCCTACATACCTACCCTTAATTCCCTATATGTCCCATAGTATAAATTGTCCTAAAAACCCAAAATTCTAAAGTTATTATGGACCTATGTTGAAGTTTGACCTAATTCTACACAACCTAGAATTATCTAATCAAAACTATCCTAAAATTCATCAAAAAATTATGGAATAAATCCAGGGGGAAGCTAAAACATATATCTAACTATCCTAAAAAGAATGACCTAAAAATACTAAGGGAACTACCTAAACTAAATTCTACAAATTCATATATCAACATAAAAGAAATAAAAAGCTATTAAAATGGAAAATATACAAAAAATATTAAAAATGCATGAAAGTAAAATATTTTTATTTTATATTTTTCTAGACATGAATATGAAGTAGGAGAAAAAACTCCCATTAAAAAATCATTGTTTTTCAATTTGATATGAATTTTCTAATATTGATGAAAAAAGGGAGAAAATAAAATCAAAGTATGAACCAGGGGTGCAATCAGTAACCAGATATAGTGCAATTCACGCGTGGGCCCAGACTGGGGGTGTCATTATCAAATGCGCCAGGCCCAATGTTAAATCAGAAAACAATTAAGAAAATGAAAAGAAAAAGAAAAAGAAGCGGTGAGAATAGCAAGGATTTATAGTTCATTATGGATTGGGCCTCACGCGTGGGGTGGGGATATCAAATCCTGACTTAAGCCCAAAATTCTCCTTTAATGAAACGCGGCGTTTCATTAGTTTCTGACTTCCCTCCAAAATGAGATTAAACGCAGGCCGTTGGATTAAGAAAGAGTCAACTGGTCAAGCTGGCATCGGATGGCTGTGAGTTCATCTTCTTCCTCCAACCTAGGGTTTTCTGAAACCACCATGGGAACAGAGCTCAAGAACACTCATCTTCCTCAACTCGAGCTCCCTCAATTCCTCATCAATTCTTAAAATTCAAGGCCCTAATCCACTTGATTTTCCACGCTGATCATGCTCATGGCTTTAGATTACACTGAATCCTTCTCAAACCTAGAACCCGATAGCAACTTCACATTATTGATCAAGAACCAACCTTAACAATTCTCCAAATTAATGGTCCTAAACTCATCCTCATGCTTCCCTGAACATTTCTTGATATTAAACTAAGCCTATCTCTCAATATCCAACAAGATACAAGGCCAAACAGAAATGGTGTTCACTATCCAATCTTCACCAGTTCTCTTCAAACTATCCAAAATCCATCACTTATTGGTCTCTAACAATTCTACACTAACAAATTAACTTAATCATGCCTAAAACATAGTGTAGGAAATAATTTGCAAACCTGGTAAAATCAAGTGAGCAGAGGTAGTAATCCTTCAATTCAAGCCTTGAACCTTTCCCAATTCCTTCACTGAGCAATCTTCTAGCTTCTGTATGCAAAAAGAATGGCTGAAAATGCTTGATTCTTGGAAACCGATTTTGAAATGTAACCTTGAAATTTCAATCTCCAACTCTTCAATTCTCCATGGATGTGATCTCAATTCAATCTGCACAGCTTCAATATGATGTATAGAATGTGTTTGTGTGTAAAAAATGAAAGGAAATGAAGAAGAATGAAGAATTGACACTTGACTTGCAATGGAAGAATTTGGATCTCACTCTTTCTTCTCTATACCAATTCACACCAACCTTGCATCTGAGCAAGTTACAATCATCTTATAGAGTGGTTTAGAATCATCTAGAACCCTCTAGGATCATCCAATGAGAAATTGAACTTTTCATGTCATGGTATTTTGAATCCAATTCTCCTTACATGCTATCTCATGCCAAACTCCTTGTAACCTCCAATTCTGACTTGAATTTATCCCCACATGAGATTTTGGATGAGTTACAATGCATAACCAACTTGATTATTGAGTTCTTTTGAGTTTTGGTTTGGTACCTTAATATGCAAGTAAGCCAATTCCAAAGCAGCCCTATGATCCAAGCCTCAAATCAAAATTGTGGCTGAACCATTGTTCTTAGAATGTCATTTGGAGTCAAAATGACCTATTATATGACATGGTTTGGACTTATAACTTGGGATTTCCATTTTTCAATTTCATCTTAATTAACTTATGCCTCATTTTTAGGCCATTTTTATCACTTTTTGATACAAGCCTTTTCAACATCTCATGAACTCCCTACTATCCTTAAAACATCATTCTAAGCAAGTTTGATGTTGAATATTTTTCCATTTGAAGCTTGGAAATAGGAGATATGGCCTTATGCTTGAAATGACCTATAACCTCCAAATAACCAAAATGCCCTTGACTTGTCAAAGCCATAAGTTGAGTTCTACAAATCCTATCAAGGACTTCTAGTACTCTCTAGAAATCTAAGAAGATTATCTACAACACTCAAGTTGACCAAGAATCCATAGGAATCATCCTACTAGGGAAAAAGTTGTCTGCAAGTTGGGTGACTTTCAAGGACCCAGATTCACATACCTCAGATGACCTGTAATTTGTCAAAACCATAACTTGAGCTCTACAAATCCTATCAAGGACTTCTACTACTCAAATTAAAGATAATAAAAAGCTATACAACATTCATGTTATGGGGAAGATGATATGACAATCACATCTTGAGCTAAACTGCCTTGAAGATAGGGATCAAACTAGGGGATTTTACACTGTCAATCCTTAGAAACCCTAGCTTGAAACTTCTCAAACTCCTCAATCATGATGAGTTGGTCTAGGAATCATCCTTATAACACTTAAATGCATCATTCCATGATCACATGGATCTTGGATTAGGTCTCAACCCTCTCCAAATCATCAGTTGACCTAGGGTTGACCCAGTCAAAACCCTAATTCCACCACTCATGGCTGAATCTTCTGCATTCTTGTACAATGACCTCTCTAGGCTTCATGATGGCTTTCAAGACATCTCATAAGCTTTCTCAAAGCTTCAAGTCCATTCTCATAGTCTCAGAATCATCTGAGGGGCTCCCACAACTCTCAAGTTATGAGACACACAGCCTTGGTTTCAACCAAGCTCTCTGAGGATCTCTTGAGTTCTCTGACAAAGGTATCAACCTTTGAACACTTGAATAACTTTATTGGCTAGCTTCAAAGCCTCATATAACTCTTGCTAGGTAATCATACCTCTTGAACTACTGCCCACATATCAATGAGATGCAGATGATGAATACAATGAACCACAAACTTGGTAAATAAATGTTGGTCAAATTTTGGGGTGCAACAGCTGCCCCTATTCAAACGGCTTGAACCTGACTGGGTGAGGAGCGAACGGCTCTCAACCAATCAAGGTGCGAGACGATTGAATACCGATGAACCCGGAAATTTGCCAACTGCACGAGCACACGGTACTCTGAGGGGAACAAATCTCCGAAAACTGAAATAATAGCTGCACGGCAACTAGCTGGAGACATACTGACATGAACCTTGTCGTCAGTCATCCACATTGAATTCCTCTGACATCGTCATCAGACACCTGACCTCGCCGTCGAGCATTCATGAAAATAAAACGTCTGACATCGCCGTCGGACAACCAAAACACCCAATATCGCCGCCGAAAAACTAAAGAATTTGACATCGCCGTCGAATAACCAAAATACCCAACATCGCTGCTGGAGCTACAAAGGAACCTGACGTCGCCGCCAGAATAAAACATCCAACATCTCCGCTGGAGAACTCAGTCACCTGACATCACCGCCGGAGAACTAAAGGGTCTGACATCGCCGTCAAAAACAAACATCCAACATCGCCGCTGGAGAACTCAAAATCTGACATCGCCGCCAAAAACAAACATCCAACATCGCCGCTGGAGAACTCAAAATCACCTGACATCGCCGCCAGAAACAAACATCCTCTGACCACTGGAGAATCAAATCCCCTGACATCGCCGCCAGAAACAAACATCCAACATCGCCGCTGGAGAAATAGAGAATCTGACATCGCCGTCATAAACGAACATCCAACATCGCCGCTGGAGAAATAGAGAATCCGACATCGCCGTCAAAAACAAACATCCAACATCGCTGCTGGAGAACTAAATCACCTGACATCGCCGCCAGAAACAAACATCCAACATCGCCGCCGGAGAACTAAAGAATCTAACATCGCCGTCAACCAACCATCCAACATCGCCGCTGGAAAATTAAAGAATCTGACATCGCCTTCAAAAACAAACATCCAACATCGCCGCTGGAGAACTCAAAATCTGGGAAACACCCGACATCGCCATCAAGTACTCAACATAATTTGACTTCCCCGTCAACTCTCAACATCGTCTAACATCGCCGTCAGAAACAAACATCCAACATCGCCGCTGGAAACAAACATAATCTGACCTCGCCGTCAAAACAACAAACATCCAACATCGCTGCTGGAAACAAACATAATCTGACCTCGTCGTCAAAACAACAAACATCCAACATCGCCGCTGGAAACAAACATGATCTGACCTCGCCGTTAAAAGACAAACATCCAACATCGCCGCTGGAAACAAACATAATCTGACCTCGCCGTCAAAAGACAAACATCCAACATCGCCGCTGGAAACAAACATAATTTGACCTTGCCGTCAAGGTGAAGAAACTTCATTGGGGAATTGGTCACACGGTAACCGGTAATACATAGTCGATCATGCCATCAGGCATCCAAAGAACACTGTCGGGCATCAGCCGGACTTCAACCATCAGGTTGATCATGCCATCAGGCATTCAAAGACATCTGTCGGGCATCAGCCGGACTTCAACCATCAGGTTGATCATGCCATCAGGCATTCAAAGAAACTGTCGGGCATCAGCCGGACTTCAACCATCAGGTTGATCATGCCATCAGGCATTCAAAGAAACTGTCGGGCATCAGCCGGACTTCAACCATCAGGTTGATCATGCCATCAGGCATTCAAAGAAACTGAGATAACTGTTTCATTAACACGGGCAGACTTCAATCATGGAGTCTTCAAAGGAGGTTCTAACTTCGCCGTCGGAAAACCTGTTGGGGATGACACTTCGCCGCTGGGGAATCTGGAGAACTATCAAGCAACTCCGCTCCGGGGGTCCAGAAATCATTCTGGAGGAATCAACTCTACTGAGGACTTCAAGAATCGTCTTGAACAAATAACTCCGCCGGGGACCTTCAAGAATCATGTTGCACCGGTAACCATTCTGGAGACTTCAGGAATCATCCTGAGCGAGCACTCTATTGGGGATTCCAGGAATCATCCTGGGCAACCTTTACTGGGGACCCTACTGGGGAGCTTAAGAATCATCTTAAGCAAATGGCCTCGCTGAGGAATTCAAGAATCATCTTGAACCGAAGACTTCGCTGTGGACTTCAAGAATCATCTTGAGCAAGCGACTTCGTTGGGGGGAAATGTCAGGAGTCATCCTGAGCAATCAATTCTGTGGCGGAACACCTGCAAAACAAGAACGGTAACAACCTAGATCATTTTTATTATGCATATGCTTTGGCAATGGCGTAATGCTCCACACAGTGGAAATGCTATGCGTTTATGATGAATGTTATGCAATCATGCACAATGATGCGATCCCGTCAGCAAAATAAATGCTGAAAGGAGATCCTCCTGTCAAGGGGGAAGAACTACTCAGATAGAGGAATCATCCTGTTGAGGAGAACAGAGTCACGCCAATCTCAATTGGACTCCGTAGGGGATACAACTTCAGTTGATTGCTGCAGGGGAACGGAGCTCTACGAGAACCTGGACCTGCTGAGGGAAAGCGATATCAATCGCATGAGTAAACTGCGTGGCCGTCTCGGCTACTCTTCTGGGGATAAGAGCTATGTGGGGAAACAACTTTAGTTGATCGACAATCCGCCGGGGAAAACCAATCATGGTCTGAGCAGCTTCCAAGGACTCGGCTCTCTTGGGTATCTGCAAACTCGGCTGAGGAAGAAGAAATCATTCTGCTTCGCTGGGGAGTACGACTCCGGGGGAAATACAGCATCAACTGTTCAACACTCTGCTGGGGAAAACCAATCATGGTCCCAACTGCTTCCCAAGGACTCGGCTCTCTTGGGGATTTGTAAACTCGGCTGAGGAAGAAGAAATCATTCTGCTTCGCTGGAGAGAGTACGACTCTGATGAGGAATTTCAATTCCGTTGGGGAAGAAGGAATCATCTGACTTCGGGGGAGAGTACGACTCTGGTGGGGAATTTCAATTCTGCTGGAGACTTCAGTCTGGACTATCAATTGCTGCATACTTCGGCGTACGAATAGTTTCCTACGAAACCTGCACTTGTGACCCGGTGCTGGGGGATATGAATTCATGCTTCGGCGCGTGACTCAGCTGAGGAGGTGCCGCTTCTTCAGGGTACATCTTGATTGGGGAGAGAATCATCTCTACATGGGGAGACATATCAATGCTCACGATCTCGCGTTCAGACTCTGCGGGGAGAGGCTACTGAACTCTGCTGGAGAAGGAGGAATCATCCTGCTTCGGGATGCGCACGGTGCACTGTCTGGAATATGCTACACCTGTAACAACACAAACAAACAGACAAGACACCCTTCTCAAAGGGACCTACCAAGGTTATTATCTCGTGACAATGTTCAAGTAACTAATTGTTTCAACAATCAGTGGCCTAAGCCAGCAAGTTCATGTATGCGCATTTTATCAAAAACATCGGCATTCTTTTTCGCAAACAAAACAGATAAATGCTAAACAGGCAAACAGACTTGCTGAATAGTATGCATTTTTATTGATAACGAACCCCTGAATAGGTAAAAAATGTTTTACAACAGATGCAAGCTCCTGGAATGAGGAAGCCGCGCAAAAATAAAACATAAATATACATCAGTATATACAAATGTCGGCAACGAGGCGTAGACGAACACCATGAGTTGATCCCTCTATGACCCACTCGACTTCGATACTTCTCCGACGCTTCAGCTTCGGAAGAGATTGATTCAGGTGAACGGCCCTCAGGTCCTCCAAACCACTAAACAATGAAAGTCCACACGCGGAACGCAGTCATTTGCTTTTTCAAATCCCTAACTTTTGCGTGAACCGCCCTTTGCAGGTTTTCAGTTCACCGGGATACCCTTTTTTGCCGAAGCCGCCTAGTGTAGGTTTTCGACTTCGCGGGTGTACATTTTTTCAATTTATATCCCTAATTTTTGCCCGAACCTTTTTATTTTGTTTTTGGTTCGCCGGGATGCCCCTTTTTTGCCTGGACTCTCTTTTTTTGTCCAGCGGGTCGCTTTCAAGCAAAGTATTTTTTAACTGCGTCCGCGTTCACCGAGGATGCAAAATCTTCACCATCCATCGTGGATAACAACAAAGCTCCTCCCGAGAAGACCTTGCCGACGACGTACGGACCTTCGTAATTCGGAGTCCACTTGCCCCGGTGATCGGAGTGTGGAGGAAGAATCTTCTTCAGGACGAGATCACTCGTCTGAAAGCTTCTAGGGTGCACCTTCTTATCATAAGCTTTCTTCATTCGGCTTTGGTACAGACGACCAAACGCAATCGATGCTAACCTCTTCTCGTCCATCAGGCTGAGTTGGTTCAGTCGATTCGTAATCCATTCTGCCTCGTCGAGTTTCACGTCAACCAAAACTCGCAAAGAAGGGATCTCCACTTCTAACGGTAGGACAGCTTCCATACCGTACACTAAGGAGAAAGGAGAGCCCCGGTCGACGTACGCACCGTCGTACGATAACCGTGCAATGCAAATGGCAGCATCTCGTGCCAATCCTTGTAGGTCACAACCATCTTCTGAACAATCTTCTTTATGTTCTTGTTGGCTGCTTCAACGGCGCCATTCATCTTCGGCCGGTAAGGAGATGAGTTGTGGTGTTCAATCTTGAAGCTCTGGCACAGCTCCTTCATCATCTTGTTATTCAGATTCGAACCATTATCAGTAATGATCCGCTCGGGAATTCCGTAACGACAGATGATGTCCCTCTTTATGAATTTAGCCACCACCTGCTTGGTCACATTAGCGTACGAGGCTGCCTCCACCCACTTGGTGAAGTAGTCGATAGCTACCAGAATGAAACGATGACCGTTAGATGCAGTGGGCTTGATCTTGCCTATCATGTCGATGTCCCACATGGAGAACGGCCACGGGGAGGACATGACATTCAACGGGCACGGCGGCACATGAACTTTATCAGCATAAATCTGGCATTTATGACATCTCTTCGCGAATCTGAAGCAATTCGACTCCGTCGTCAGCCAGTAGTATCCTGCTCTCAGGATCTTTCTCGTCATAGCATGCCCGCCGGCGTGCATACCAAATGTGCCTTCATGGACTTCTTCCATGAGCATACTCGCCTCTTTCTCATCTACACATCTGAGTAGCACGAGATCGTGGTTTCTCTTATACAACACTCCATCAGGATTGAGATAAAAGTTTCCAGACAGCCTCTGCAGATTCTTCTTATCCTGGGTTGACGCACCTGCAGGATATTCCTTAGTCATAAGGAAAGTATGGATGTCATGGAACCATGGCTTGCCGTCGGTGGCTTCCTCGATTGCAAAGACAAATGCCGGTCTATCAAGACGCGAAAGCACAATTCTTGGAGCCTCATTCCAAAAATTGACTTTATACATTGAAGCCAACGTGGCTAAGGCATCAGCCATCTGATTTTCAGCCCGGGGTACATGATGGAGTTCCACTCGATCGAAGAACGGAAGTAGCCTTCTGGCATAATTCATGTACGTCACCAAATTCGATTGACGAGTCTCCCACTCCCCTTTAATTTGGTTGATTACAAGCGTTGAGTCACCATATACGTCTAGGTTCTTGATTCTCAGATCAATTGCCTCTTCTAGACCCATGATGCATGCTTCGTACTCCGCCTCATTGTTGGTGACTGGAAACGTCAACCTCGCAGTAAACGGGATATGGGATCTGTGGGGAGTCGTGATGATAGCCCCGATGCCACTTCCATAGGAATTAACCGCTCCATCGAATATCAATTTCCACTGGGATTTCCTATCTGGCCCCTCATCGGGCAACGGCTCATCGCAATCCTTCGCTTTGACAAACATAATATCCTCGTCAGGGAATTCAAATTTCATCGGCTGGTAATCCTCGATAGGCTGTTCGGCAAGGTAATCAGACAATACGCTTCCCTTGATGGCCTTCTGGGACACGTACTGAATGTCATATTCCGTTAACACCATTTGCCATCTGGCAATCTTGCCCGAAAGAGCCTGCTTCTCGAAGACATACTTGATCGGATCCATCTTCGAAATTAGCATGGTGGTGTGATTGAGCATGTACTGTTGTAAACGTTTGGCAGCCCAGGCTAGTGCACAACACGTCTTCTCCAGCATCGAGTAGCGAGATTCACAGTCTGTGAACTTCTTACTCAAGTAGTAAATGGCATGCTCCTTTCTGCCCGTCTCGTCGTGCTGACCAAGAACACACCCCATACTATTCTCAAGAACTGTCAAGTACATGATTAATGGTCGTCCAGCCACTGGGGGTATCAAGATTTGAGGTTCTTGAAGATACTGCTTTATCTTGTCGAATGCCTTCTGGCAATCCTCATTCCAAGTAATCGCCTGATCTTTCTTTAAAAGCTTGAACATCGGTTCACAAGTGGCCGTGAGCTGAGAGATAAACCTTGCAATGTAGTTTATTTTGCCCAAGAAACCACGAACTTCTTTTTCTGTTTTCGGCGCTGGCATTTCCTGAATGGCTTTTATTTTCGCAGGATCAACCTCGATGCCTCGTTCGCTTACGATAAACCCTAGTAACTTTCCGGACCGCACTCCGAAAGTACATTTGTTAGGATTCAGCCTCAACCTGAACTTCCTAAGCCTCTCAAAAAGCTTCAATAAGTTGACCAAATGCTCTTCCTCCGTTTGGGACTTCGCAATCATGTCATCAACATAGACCTCGATCTCATGATGAATCATATCATGAAACAAAGTCACCATTGCTCGTTGGTAAATGGCCCCTGCGTTCTTCAGACTGAAGGGCATTACCTTATAGCAAAATGTTCCCCAGGGGGTGATAAACGTCGTTTTCTCCATGTCCTCCGGCGCCATCTTGATCTGATTGTAGCCGGAGAATCCATCCATGAACGAAAACACGGAGAACTGGGCTGTGTTGTCGACCAACACATCGATATGAGGCAACGGGAAATCATCTTTAGGGCTCGCCCTATTCAAATCCCGATAATCGACGCACATGCGTACCTTACCGTCCTTCTTCGGTACAGGCACTATGTTGGCGACCCACGGAGGGTAAGTGGTGACCGCTAAGAAGCCAGTATCAAGTTGTTTCTGCACTTCTTCTTTGATCTTAACGGCCATGTCTGGTCTCGTCCTCCTAAGCTTCTGCTTAACGGGAGGGCAATCTTCTCGCAGCGGCAAGTGGTGGACCACGATGTCCGTGTCAAGTCCGGGCATATCTTCGTATGACCAAGCAAAGACGTCACTATACTCTCGAAGCATCTCGACCAATCTCTGCTTGACATCACTCTGCAACGCAGCCCCTATCCTGACGTTTCTGACGAGCTCTTCAGAACCCAGATTTACGATCTCAATCTCCTCTTCATGAGGCAGAATAACTTTCTCCTCTTGTTTCAACAAGCGGGCCAACTCCTCAGGAAGGTCTTCGTTTTCATCAATCTCTTCTTCGGCTTGATAGATCGGGCAATCGAAGTCGAAGTGAGCCGTAGAAGGTCCAGAGTCGATGTCGTCTGTTATGTGGATCTCTTCACTTGTCAGCTGGATGATATCCTTGATGGTCCAATTGTCGAGTCTCTCGCCTGGCTTGCTTGGCTGAATCCAAGAGTAGAGATCACAATCGCTATCCCCGCTGTCTTCAGACGCCGCGTTGATGCTTTCGAAGATCACTCCGCCACTGGTAAATAGGATCGGCCCCTTACCCCGTGACGCGCTGCTAGACGAAGAAGAAGAAGCTTCAGCTTCAGGAGAATACCCCAACCCAAACTTATCCTGCTTGTTCGGTATCTCCAAAATATGCCCCCAGCCTGGGGTGGATCCGGCTTGGACGACGGCTCGAGCTTCTTTGAATGAGGAGAGATTCATCTCTGGCTTTTCTGTGACTACAGGAGCTACCTCTTTCACTTTGACGACTTCAAATGCCTGGCAAAGAGTTTCATGGATTTCTCCATCCATTTCCACATACTTAAAGGATGACAAATGGATCACCATTATGTCCTCCTCACCGCACACGGTTACTATGCTTCCCCCGACAGCATATTTGAGCTTTTGGTGCAACGTGGAGGTCACGGCACCAGCAGCATGGATCCACGGCCGGCCCAAGAGGCAACTGTAGGCAGGCATGATGTCCATGATATAAAAGACCGTGTCGAATGTTTCCGAACCGACTTGGATCGGCAGGGTCAACTCTCCAAAAACGTGGCGCTTAGTTCCGTCAAACGCTTTTACCACCAGATCACTGGGTGTGCAAAGCATTCCACGAGTGTCCAACTTCATTAATGCCTTCTTCGGAAGCACATTAAGCGACGAACCCGTGTCCACCAGGACGTGCGACATGATTGTGCCCCTGCACTCTATCGAGATGTGCAGGGTGCTGTTGTGATTCCTCCCTTTAGGCCTCAGCTCTAAATCTGTGAAACCTAGCCCATTACCAGCGTTAACGTGGGCTACCACCTCTTCTAGCTGATTCACCGATATCTCCTGCGGTACGTAGGCAGCGTTCAATACCTTCAGTAGCGCATTGAGGTGTGCTTCAGAACACAGCAACAGGTTGAGAATAGAAATCTTCGAGGGCGTCTGATGGAGATGGTCTACAATCTTGTAGTCGCTCTTTTTGATCAACCGCATAAACTCCTCGGCATCTTTGACAAGCAAATCTATTTCTGCCCCATATGGGGCCTCTTCGACGACTTTGCTTTTTCCATTATCGGCCGCATCAGCTCTGACCGCTTTCTCTGCCACGACCTCCGGCGGTGCAAATACTCTTCCGCTGCGGGTAATACCACTGATTCCTGCGAGATTCTCCACAGTCGACCCATACGGCTCCAGCTCCAACTTGTGACCGTTACAATAGACTTCAGCCCCATAATGCCACGGAACGGCATTAGTGCTCTCGAATGGTATCGGCCCAGCTTTGGTAATAGTGATTGTAGGCGGTCTGGGCGCAGAAATGGTGATTGGTTGGCGAGGGATGGTGATGGTGGCGACTTCATCGGCCTGCTTCAACACTACCTCTCCTGATACACTTTCAGCCCTCCAGCTGAACTGCAGAATCCCCTCAGTCATCAGACTTTGGATTCCTTCTACCAGCTGCTCACACCCATCAGAATGTGTAGCACAGTCCATGCATAGTTCTCCGCATCCTGGAAAGAACCCTCTCTTCAGCAACTTAGCTTTAACGAAGCTAAGCGGCGTCTTGAGATCTTTGACATCAGTCAACAGATCTGCACTCTCTTCTTCGATAATGGCGTTCACTCCGCCTCCCCTATGATTCGGCATAGGATTCTTTGCGACATTGGGCACATTATCGGAGAAGTTGATAATCTTGGCATCTACCAGGTCCTGCACCTTGTGCTTAAAGGTTTTGCAATTCTCGATTGTGTGGCCAGGTGCCCCTGAGTGGAAATCGCAAGTGGCATTTGCGTCATACCCTGGTGGAGGTGCCCCTGTCAAGGGAGTCATCGTCCTCTTCTGGACCAACTGAAGTTGAAGCAAAGTCTGCAAGAGTTGCGCATACGACATGGGCGGTGCCTCGAAGTGACGGTTTGTCAAAGATGTCCGGTTCTGGTACTTTCTATATCCCTGCTGATTCGGTTGCTGCTGCTGCTGCTGCGGAGCTGCTGGGATATTTATACTGGCTATCTGCTGCTGAGGGCCCTTGCCCTTTCTTCGAGCGTTGGTCACAACGCTCGCATCTCCTTCTCGTCATTTACCAGCATAAGGTTTCTTTCCACCTCCTCCAGCTGAGAATGACTCACCTTGAATTTTCCCGATCTTGATTCCATTCTCGACGTGCTCGCCCATGGTAATGAGAGCTGAGAATGTCCCAGACATACCGCTGACTAACTTTTCATAGTAAACCCCTAGGAGAGTAGCCACAAACATCTGCACGAGCTCGCGCTCAACCATCGGCGGTTGAACCCGGGCTGCCAACTCACGCCACCGCTGGGCGTACTCCTTAAATCCTTCATTATTCCTCTGCGAAAGGTTCTAGAGCTGGACTCGGTTCGGGGCCAAGTCGCTATTGTACTGATAATGGTGGACAAACGCTTCAGCGAGATCTTTCCATGTGCGCACGCTAGTGGGCTCCAAGCCCATGTACCACTCGAGGGATGGCCCAGAAAGACTATCTTGGAAGAAGTGCATCAGCAACTTCTCGTCTTCGGAATAGGCAGACATCTTCCTGTAGTACGATCGCAGGTGGACACGAGGGCAAGTGGTGCCCTTATATTTCTCAAAGTCAGGCACCCTGAACTTAGGAGGTACCTTGAAATCAGCAATTAACCCCAGCTTGGACATATCAACACCTAAAGTATTCTGATTCTCAATATCTCTCATTTTATCTTCAAGTGCTTTGAATCTGAGCCGCACTTCAGCATTCAGCTCTCCTTCCGCGCCTCTTTGAGAGAACACATCATCCTGATGATCCTCAAGCCATGGTTGAGGCACCAACAGATTCCCGATGCCAGCGTTGCCGTTAACCGGCCCGATGTTGACATTAGCTCCCAGACTCCCATTACCGACGCCCGTCGTATTGAGTCCGATGTTGGCCATCACATTTCCATTAGCACTGCCGTTGCCCCCGGCCACGGGGACACCATTCTGCGGAGTATCAACTGGTGGAGGAGTAGGCACAGCCTCGCCATGAAGTATGTCGTTGCTATCAACCCTGGAGATCAAAGGCTGAACCAAAGTCCTGAGTTGGTCCTGGCCATTAGCGACCACCTGCATAAGTTCCATAAAGCGATCCATCCTTTCGCGGAGCTCCTGGACATCTGTCTGCACTTGATCCATGATCCTGGTCTGATTAGCTCTAGTTGGATAACGGTGAATTAGTCTCTGATCAATCCTGAAGTCACCGGAAACAGTCTGGGACCTGTGAACCTGAAAAACCTGTAAACACTAAAGGTTAGGAAAAACAACAAAATGTGCGTCATGCAAATGCATGCGTGTGTCTGTGTGTTTGGGAGATCTCCCCCGATCCTAGTGCCTTAGTGCCAGTGCTGATAATAATAAGAAGAAGAAGTCCGAGCCCAATCATGGAAACAACAATCTCATATATAAAGAAGGCCTATCAAGGCAGTATATAGCATCAGCGAGTACAAGATGAATCAACAGCGTGACCTCAGTCAACAAGCTTGGTGATGGTCAGCATACAACGAAGATCAAAACAAAAGGAATACAACTAGTCAAGTACGGCCACGGGCGCGATACTCTGCTAATAACTCCTTCGTCTCTGGATGATCTGGCAGAGTGAGCAACCCCTCGACGAGCAATTCCCTCTGCACAATGGTATACTGAAGTCCTTCGATCAAACCTTCCCATGCTCCTTCGCTGAAGCAATCCTCTAACTTCCGCTTCTTGGACTCAAACGTCAGCTTGCGCTCCTTCAGGTTAGCGAGAGCTTTGTTGAGCTGGCCTTCGGCGGCGTATCTGCGGGCGGTTTCTTCATCAAACCTCTTCTCACTGTCCTTCACCTCGGCTTCCAGCTTGGAGATCTGCAACATCAGCTTATCCTCCCGCTCTTTCCTGGTGGCCAGGGAAGCCTTCCAGTGCTGGTTGAACTTGGATATCCTCCGATATGCCTCGTCCAAGTGCTGCTTCTTCGTAGCCAGTACGTCGTTGACAGCCTTGAAGTCTTGACCCATGCGTTCACGCTCGGCCATCTGCTTAGTCAGGTTTGCACCCAGCTGGTTCACCAACTCTGTCTGCCTTTTGAAAGAATGAACGGCCTCGTTCCTCTCGCTTCGGAGCTGAGCTAATTCTTTCTCCAGTTCTTCGTTCGCCCGCTTCAATTCATCCCGCTCAGCTAACACCTGATTATGCTGATGAATGGGCACAGTAGTAGGCTCTTCGATCGTTGGAGGGCTTCCCGGCTTGGCATGAGGAAACAACATCCCTATGGCATTGGCTCTGGCTCTGATCCAAGTCAAATACGGAGGGTAGGCTTGATTGTTGCTTTTTCCCAGCAAAGGCTTTCCTCGCTTACTGATACCATTCCACGTGAGCTGAAGCTTGGACAACAGATCCCCCTCTAGAATACCCGTGAGGTACAGAGATTCCTGTACCTCTTCTTCCTTCGGCGGAGTTCTCAAAGCATACGCGAACTGGCGAACCAACAACGACGGATTGTAGTTTATGCAGCCTTTTCTGCCTATCAGAGCACATTAAGAAACCCGCTGCAACTGAAGATCACCTCAGTACCCAACCTGTCTCTGTCGAACCAGTCAATATCCTCTGCAGATAAACTCATCAGACGCTCAGGCCACTCAGCTGTGGCTGCAGACAAGACAAAAGGACCCCTCTTGGGCAGATGGCTATCAAGCCATTTGTACAGCAATGGTACGCAGCATGAGACATTCTTCTCTCTCTGATTCTCGTTTTTATAGTGGACTGAGTGATAGACATCTCCTATCAAGGTAGGGACTGAATTCCCTGAAGCAAAGATGTGAAACGCATCAAAGTCTACAAAATCGGGCATGTTAGGGAACAGGATAATGCCATATATGCATAGAGCGAGGATGGCATTGAACGCGTCCCAACATCTGTCCTTGGCACACTGCTGATCCTTAACCACCAGGAACTGCAAAGAGAACCCAGGAAGCTTGTTCCAACTAGTCAATACTAACTCGGAGGCGTCCATATGAAGTGAAGGAGCTAAACCAGCCAGATCAGGCTCAGCATCCATGTGAACAAAAGGCATCTGCCTCTTGATAGGCACACCTAGCAAATCAGCATACTCTTCCAGCGTAGGTGCGAGAACGAAGTCCTGAAAAGTGAAACATCTCAGCGGAGGGTCGTAGAACTGCAGCAGAGCATGCAACCCATTCAACTCGAACACAGAAGGCTTGCAAACCAAACTGAGCAACCTGCCATAAGATTTTCTGAACTCATCCCTTACAGAATCATCTGCTAGAGCTATCAAACCAGTCAACTTAGCCACATCAGGGGCAGGGAACTTGTAAGCCACGGTCTTCCTCAAAGAGCCCATAACAATACAATAGGAGGCAAGAAATCCTGGATCGGGGAAAACGGTACCTGCAACACAGACACACGTTAATGAAATGCAAATGAACATGCAAACTAATGCAAAATGCAATCATGCAATAGGAGGCCAAAGCAACTGCTGTGGAGATTCTGTATCAACAAAACCACAATCTTGCTCTATCAAGAACAACCACTGCATCTGATGATAAGAGAACCCCGGTGTAAGACCACAAATCTGATCTGTCAAGACCAACCATCTGATAGGACCATATACATAGGATCATAATTCTGCTCTATCAAGAACAAATGTCTGATAATAAGGACCTCTGATGTATGATCAAGAAATATCTGCTGATGAGGCCTTCAGACCCCAATCAAAATCTGCCCTATCAAGAACAAACATATAGCTGCTGATGAGATCTTCAGACCCCACTCAAAATCTACTCTATCAAGAACAAACAACATCTGCTGATGAGATCTTCAGACCCAAAAAATCTGCTCTGTCAAGAACAAATAACTGATGACAAAACTCTGCTCTATCAAGAACAGACATACACCTGATGATAAGATCCTCTGATCAAAACCTGCTCTATCAAGAACAGACATACACCTGATGATAAGATCCTCTGATCAAAACCTGCTCTATCAAGAACAGACAAATCTGCAACTGAGAAACCCTGGTACCAACAAAACTGATCCACTGTCAAGAAAACCAGGTAGTTTGAAGGTCAAGGTTTCCTGCAATAAACCCAATCCCACTCACAGGTGTGGACCTAAACTGACTCAAGGTACAACATCCTATGCATTCATCAGCATCACAGACTTTCAAGAGGGGTGATACGATACCCAGAAGGTGTGGCATCACCAGCTCATGAAGCGGCCTCACTTAGCTGAATCACAAATGATCGGTCCCCAGAGTCGACAATCCACCAAACCAGCAACCGTCTCAACCCAAAGGGTTGAAAGTGAAGCCAACCGGATGAACCTCGTCTGAGCGTGGATTTCATGAGACACTAGTGCCTGCAAAGCAAGCACGCGCCCACTAATTTCCACTCTAAGTCTATAGTGCACTCAAGCCTGGGTCTGGCTTCTCACTCATTAGAACTCCCATCCCACAACAGCACAAATAATCATATTATACTGAATATAAAATGCGAGAAATAAAGTGCGAGAAGTAAAATGCGATAAATAAACGCAACCCAACAAGTAAACACACAAGCTTTAGGATTGACTCTCGCAGGGAACCGTTGAGGTCCCCAGCAGAGTCGCCAGTTGTCGCTTGCGCAAAAATAAGGTGTCGGCACAACAGAAGAGTCGCCACCTTTCGTTATTTATCCCTCAGAGCGGGAAAGGAAACGATCGGAAAAACCTGACGGAAGAGGGTAAGACAAGGTCATCGCAACCATTGTCTGGATTCGGGAGTCGGTTACGCAAGGGGAAGGTATTAGCACCCCTCACGTCTGTCGTACTCGACGGGATCCTCGCTTGTTGTGTTTACTTGGACGGGTTGGTTTTATTCTATCTACCTATCAAGGCTGGTTTAAAACAGAAAAGAAAATGACTTGGCAAAGCGTCGCGCTTTATGCCTACGTATTCCCATCAGAGAATGAGAAATCAGAGTCAACGTAGTTCGGCCTACGAAGGGTTATGGGGGCAGGTAGCTCGCCAAGACATCGCCATCTTGTGCCTACGTACTCTCAACAGGCATGAGAGATCAGAGCTCACGTAGTTCGGGAAACTACGGTTATTTCCTGTCTTTTTACGAAAGAAGTGTTTTTTATTGTGTTTGCGATTTCAACCGCACTAGAGACTATGACCTGAGAGTGAATGTGTCGCATGTCACCCAAAGGGTACCATACTAAACATCCAGACTATGGAAAAGAAACTCTCCCACAATCCTTTCTCAGATAGCTTAAGGCTCGTAACGTACGAAAGAAATCATTCATGATTACTGTATCTTAAACTATTTTGAGATGAGAAGAGAACAGGCCCAACTAGGAGGGAGACTATCAAGTCCTACTGTTGTCATGCCATGGATTCATCCTATGGTTAAGGTTCGAACAGGGAACTCCTAGAAGTTGTCATGCATAGGTTTCAACCTAAAGTTCTATCATCAATTCCTTATCAAAGGAAATGAGAGTCCTAAGGGATCATGTCAATGATACACCAAACAGACAAAGCATCAGCTTAACAGTAAAATGCATGCAATGCAAGTGAGGGAGGAAATGTGTGTGGGGCTTCAGCCTCCACAAGCTCATCTCAACCTCAAGCCATAATGGAATACAGTAATCATACTGAAATATAAACAACATGCTATCAAGCAATAACAGTAAACTGCAATCATACAGAAAGAATGAAATGAAATGCCATCAGGCAAACAAACCACATGGGTAAGGGAGCTGGGCTCTACCGAATACCCGCAAGCAAAGCCACACAGTAACAGTACAAGCAGAGGGATCAACTCAACCTCTAGTGCAATCATGCTCCTAGAGTCTACCTATTCTAGATATGGACTTATTCTAATGCATCAAGCAAGTCAAACAAAACACATCAATACAGCAAAAGAAAAAGGAAAACAGACCAACTCCTTTCTCAACTTCAAGCTTCAGCTCTTCCAACAGCAATTCAGTCTTCAGACTTCCATCACTCTTGACAAACATCAATTTGCTTTTCCAGGTTTCAACCCTTCAATATAAGTTTCAACTTATCTTCTTCTTTAAGCTTCAGCTTCCTGATCAGCTCCACCTTCAGGCTTCACTATCAACCACAAGTATCAACTTGGCTCCTTCAGGATCTCCAGGTATCAAAGTAAGTATCAACCTCCTTTGTTCTTCAGGGGTCTTCAAGTATCAACTTGCTCTGGTTGCTCTTCAAGCTTCAGCTGGAATGGCAATACTCAAGGATTCATCCTCTTCTACACTCTTCAATGAAGTCTTCATCTTCAAACTCAGGCTCAGCATCTCTCAAG
Organism: Lathyrus sativus; assembly: GCA_963859935.3. Lineage (NCBI taxonomy): Eukaryota > Viridiplantae > Streptophyta > Magnoliopsida > Fabales > Fabaceae > Lathyrus > Lathyrus sativus. The sequence continues at coordinate 72,654,661 of OZ012739.1, read as the reverse complement.
ACAATCATACCAGAGGAAATCACTTACTGGATAAACTGGGGGATGTTGAACTGCTTATTGACCACCAAAGGTGACCTTTAAGGGTTCAACATCAAAGGAATGGTTCCCTCAAAAGTTCTACCTCCTAAGTACATCACTTATCCCTCCAAAGGAGAGAGGTGTATACCATGGAAGGACTTTGAATCATAGGGAAGAATGGAGGTGACAGATACCATCCATGTTTGAGAAAGAAGTTATCTAAGTCTAAACTCTTCCTAATACCTAACCCTAAAACAACAAAAAGGAAATAATATCAAGCTCTCAAGCTCCTCAATTCTCCTTATAACAATACCAAGCTCTCCAAGCCAAAGGAAAACTCCAAAGCAAAGCAACTAAAGCAAACATGCCCTAAAGGCAACACAAACAATCAACCAATACAAAAATCAACTAAAAATAGCATACTACTATATTAAATCCTAATATAATTTCTAAGGGATCCTACATACCTACCCTTAATGCCCTATATGTCCCATAGTCTAAATTGTCCTAAAAACCCAAAATTCTAAAGTTATTATGGACCTATGTTGAAGTTTGACCTAATTCTACACAACCTAGAATTATCTAATCAAAACTATCCTAAAATTCATCAAAAAATTATGGAATAAATCCAGGGGGAAGCTAAAACATATATCTAACTATCCTAAAAAGAATGACCTAAAAATACTAAGGGAACTACCTAAACTAAATTCTACAAATTCATATATCAACATAAAAGAAATAAAAAGCTATTAAAATGGAAAATATACAAAAAATATTAAAAATGCATGAAAGGAAAATATTTTTATTTTATATTTTTCTAGACATGAATATGAAGTAGGAGAAAAAACTCCCATTAAAAAATCATTGTTTTTCAATTTGATATGAATTTTCTAATATTGATGAAAAAAGGGAGAAAATAAAATCAAAGTATGAACCAGGAGTGCAATCAGTAACCAGATATAGTGCAATCAGCAATTCATGGTGTTTGTCGCTACTGCGAAAATCTGCGCCGACTTGACAGGAGAGTCGCCACCGTGCGTTATTTATCCCTCAGAGCGGGAAAGGAAACGCTCGAAGTAAACCTCGCAAAGACGGGAAAAGGTATGGTCATCGCAACCAAAACCTGGATTCGGGAGTCGGTTACGCAAGGGGAAGGTATTAGCACCCCTCACGTCCATCGTACTCGATGGGATCCACGCTTGGTGTTTATAGGTAAAAGGGTGTATTATCTATCTACGCTAATGGCTGGTCTGAAAAGAAAATAAAAGGACAGGACTCGACAGAACATACGGTGTTCTGGGCCTACGTATTCCCTCGTGCAATGGGAAAGTCAGAGTCAACGTAGTTCGACTGCCTACGTCTAAACGGGGAAAAGGTTGCTCGCCAGGACATCGCGTCCTGTGCCTACGTACTTCCACACAGTATGGAAGATCAGAGCAAACGTAGCTCGACTAACTACGGGTAAACAGGCGCTCTCACACAGCAGTGAGAAAACAAACTGGTCTCTAAGGCTCGGGAACCTACAAACACGATCTGGTCTCAAATGCGCTCGGGCAAGAGAAAGGGATAACAATTAGTCGTTAGCGGGAAAGTCTCGATCGCACAGCCGCGAGAGAACAAGGGTTAGTCGTCAGTATGCTCGCTAGGATATCGCATCCTATGCCTACATATCTTCGCCTGGTACGAAGAATCAGAGCAGCTGTAGTTCAGCTAACTACGGGTCGAGCTACTCAAAAGCTCCTACAGAAAGGAAAGGGAAACCCTAAAACTATAGCTGAGAAACAGGGGACTCTACCTACTGCTATCATGCCTGGTTGACCATCCTAATGTCTATCATAACAACTCCGCAGCGGAGAAGTCAGAGCTCCTAAGGGATCATGGCGACAGGACTAAACGACAAACAAGAAACTGCAAAGTAAAGAAATATTGAGATTATGCATGAATGCAACAACTAGACAAACAAGGCGCGAAGGCCGCAAACCACAGAGGCAAGGGAGCTCAGCTCTACCAAATACCAACAAGCAAAGTCACTCAATAACAAACAAGCAGAAGGAGGACTACCTCAACTTCTCATGCCCACAAAGTCTACTTCTAAGATGCACCTATTCAGAACTATCTGGATGAATACCTAAGTCTAATGCAACATAACATCATACAAGTCAAACAATCCAAAGAGAAGGCTAGCTAACCTGACAAGCCTCTAATCTATCTCTAAACAAAACCCTATACAAAAACCCTAAGCAAAGATCTAAGCAAAAATTCTACTCAAAACCCTAAGCAAGAGGAATCAATCCCAGTCTCCAAGCTTCAGAACAAGCTTACCAGAGAAAGGGAGCTAAACAGGCGAGCTCATGGTACCTTCCTCAGGAAAGTACCAGGAGGTTACTACTCAGGAGTCATATCCTATGCGGCTCGACAACTGTGATCAGTTTACATCTCTCCTCAGGAGAAATTAAACTCACATGAAGGCTCCGGCATCACTGGATATTTGAGAAATCCTATATGCACTAAGGGAACTAAGTGAACAGACTCATAGGACCTTCCTCAGGAAAGTACTAGGAGGCTGACACTTAGGAATCGTATCCTTCGTGGCTCAACAACTGTGATCAGTTTACATTCCTCCTCAGGAGAAATTAAACTCACAAGTTGGCTCCAACATCACTGGATACTTGAGAAAACCTAGATAAACTAATGGAACTAAGTGAATAGACCCATAGGACCTTCCTCAGGAAAGTACTAGGAGGCTGACACTTAGGAATCGTATCCTTCGTGGCTCAACAACTGTGATCAGTTTACATTCCTCCTCAGGAGAAATTAAACTCACAAGTCGGCTCCGACATCATTGGATACTTAAGAAAGAGGTGAGAAGAAAGAATGAAAGTCATTCATAGTGCCTTCCTCAAGAAAGTACCATAAACTCCCTTCACTTCAGGATCTCGAACCTCACAAACAGACAACAAGCTCCTAGACTAAGCCTCAATCCACTGCATCTTTGCAAGCTCCAACAGGACTTCAACCAGCTCCTATCCTTGAGAAGAACCCACAGGCCAACAAACCACAAGAGACTATCTCTGAAGTTCAACCACAGTTGAACTTCAAAGTCAGAAGTCATCAAGACTTCAAGCTAAGACAAATCATATCAGAATATCCTACAAAAATCTATCAAAAATCCAATGGGAGACCTATATGGCTCTAGGATAACATACTGAAAAATCAGAACAAAATTCAACACCTGATGAAAGAACTAAAATCAGCAACACAGACATATCCACAAACCAATTTATCCAACATCAATAACAATGAAAAAATGCAATTAAAATGAAAATGCATGATTGAGCTAATGTTTTTGCACTATAAAATTCTACACTGAATTACGAGTCTACAGAAAAAAGAACGAAATTATTTGACTAAATCTACTATTTTTTATCAATTTTCTAATGACATGTATGCACTAAAGAATATTAAAAAAAGTCAATTAAATGGAAAATGTACCAAAAATAGTAAACAAAAGTAAAATGACACTTTTATTTTTATTTAATTTTCTAGATGCTTTCATGAAATGGTAGAAAAGAGAAGAATTAAAAAAATCACTTATTTACATTTTATTATGATTTATTTAATATGCAAAGAAATAAAAGAAATTGAAAGAAAATTAAATTGAAATAAAACTGGAGGGGGGGTGCTAACAGCAAGGGATTCAGGCTCATTCTGACTTTGGGCCAGAGATGGGGGGTGCGCTTAGTGATACAGACTGGGCCCAAATCAAATCAGAATTGACAAAAATAAAAAAAACTAGAGGGAGGTGCGTTTAGTGAGGAGTCAATGTGTATATGTCATTGGGCTTACGCCCAGGGGGTGTGGACAGCAATTGGGCATGAGGCCCACCTCCAATCACTCTGATCTCACACGCCAGGGGGGGGAATGAGTAGCAATGGGGGTAGTGTTCAGCAGAACACATTTGGGCCTAAGCCCAATACTCTAACCCTAATCTGAACGAAACCCTAAACAAAACCAATCCTCCTCACAAACTCAGGTTACTGTTCACTACCTCTAATCCCAAACCCTAGCCGTTTTGTTCTCTCCTCTCTGCCACTCATCCTCCTTTTCCAATCCATTCCCAGAAAACCCCAAACCCTTCAATCAGCTCAACCTTATACGAATTATCCCTAGAATCTTAATCCTCAGAACAAAAACAAAACAAGAAACTTATGCTAAGAACATTCATGGCGGTTATGAGAGAGGGCTAACCTGAAACGAGGACGTCGCTGGGATTCTTTTGGAGGCTCAGTGAAAATTGCCACGAGAGAGGAAGATCTTGACGTCTTCCAGATCGTTGAAGGAACTCACGGAGGCCTTGAAGCACGCGTCGGAGCTTGCTCGAATCTCTTGAACAAATTAGCGAAGAACTCCACGAATTCTACGAAGATCTGGGATGAGAAGCTCAAGAACTGATGAAGCTATGATTCTGAAGCAGATGGATCCTGAAGATCCTTTGAGTGGCGTAAATGTCCTGAGGAAGATCTTCAGAGGATCTTTGATGTTCGTTTGGTGGATGGACGTTTCTGGAAACTATTTGGATGAAGATTGTTGGCGTTCTGGAAACCTGGAAGAACGATGAAGATCGTTGAATGTATTCTGGAAAATTTCTGGCAAAACGATGAAGGCCTGAGCGAGTTCTGGAGGAGCTCTTCTTGAGATGCGACGAGGATGGATGTATTCTGGGAGTTTACTTGAGGTTTCCGGCGAAACTTGATGTCTCCGGCGAGGTGGAGACGGTGGAGAACGAAGGAGATCGGAGGCAATCGGGGTGAAGAAGTGGTTTTCTGGGGTTTTTTGGGTGTTTGGGGATTCCGGCGAGAAAGAAGGTGGCCGGAGGACGTTGGGGGTGACCGGCGGCGGGCGGTTATGGCGGATGCATGGCCGCCGGTGGGTTTTCAGGTGAAGCTCAGGCGATGGCTGGACGGTGACAAGTGTCTCAGGGAGGTGGCTGCATGGGGAGCGTGTGTCAGCAGAGAGAGAGAGGGTGAGCTTTGGTGGGACGCGTGGCGTGGATTGGGGGAGTCAGAGTTGCTGTGGTGGCGTGATCAATGCAAAACGCGTGGGCCCTCTCTCTTTCTAACACGTGGCGCCTGCTATTTAAAGCCTTGGCATTTTCTGGACCACTCTAGGACCTTCTAGAAGCTTGCTGAAGAGTCTGGAAATTCGCTGGAAAAACTTGGACCAAGCTGGGTTGAATTGGGCCCCTTCTGCACTGAACTTGGGTATAGGCCCAAACGAAAAATGGCCGAAACCTGTAATTAAAACACCTAATTAACACTAATCCTAAAACAGAGTTAACACCTAATTAACTAATTAAAATCAATTAACACCTAGTTGAATCAGTTAACACCTAATTGAACTAATTATATCTAAAAAATCAATTAACCTAATTAAACTCTAAAAAGTGATTAAAGCTCTAATTAATTCTATATTATCCTAATTAAACCTAAAAAAATCAATTAACCTAATTAAACTCTAAAAAGTGATTAAAGCTCTAATTAATTCTATATTATCCTAATTAAAAAAAGATTAAGATCTAATACTTCTACTAATTCTCTATTAAAACTCTAACATTACTTAATATCTATCAAAATCTATCATTAATAAAAGAAAAGACTGTATTATTATCTAAAAAACAATTAGAACTTATTTAAATTCTTCTATACTCTAAGAAAAAGATTAAAAAACAATTAACCCTATTCAAAAATCTATATAAAATTCTAAAAAAAGAGAATTAAACTATTAAACCTATTTAAAAATCTATATAAAATTCTAAAAATGATTTAAAACACAATTAAACCTATTTTAAAAATCCTATAAAATTCTAAAAAGAGAATTAAACTATTAAAAATATACAAAAACTCTATTTAAATTCCAGAAAAATCTATAAAGCCTATCTAAAATTCACAAAAGTCTATTAAACCCTAAAAATGCAGATGAATGCAAATGACCCCCATAAAAGAGCGCACGAGACCAGATCGAATTGAACAGAGAACCCCGGGCATCAGAATATCCCCACAATTACTGTGCAAGCTGAAAATCACCGAGGAGCGCACAATTTCCCGAAAATAAAACCCTGGTGATCTGGACTGGATCTGCCACATCTGATAGACGAAGATCAAGCTGTAAACCCTGATATCCCCTGCTTGTGCACAAATATCACATGTCTGAGCTGCAAATATGAAATTAAACCACGAGTCAGATAGGAGAATCGGTTGGTCAAATTTTAGGGTGCAACAGCTGCCCCTATTCAAGCGACTTGGACCTGAAGGGTCTGAAGAGCGCTCAGCCTTCAGACATTCAGAGGTACGAGACGGTTGAATATAAATAAAACCCGAAAATTTGCCAACCGCGAGCATATACTGTAAGCTGCTTGGGGAGTACAGTCCAGAAAACCGAGTCCAGTCATTATGGCATCAAACTGATCAATCATCTGATAAAGAACTCCTGATTTGAATACCCGTTGCCTGTGATACCCCATATAACAAACCCTAGGGTTGCAACAGAACACCTGATCCTTTCACATTGCCTACTGACAGGCAGGAAGAGAAATATACTCACATCGTCCAAAGATGGACGGGAAGACACCCTGATTGAATACTCACCTCGTCTAATGATAGACGGAGAAACAACATTAATCTCCCCATTCACATCGTCTAAGGATAGACGGAATGAAGTAATCTCCGTACTCACATCGTCCAAGGATAGACGGAAAGACACCATAATCTCCATATTCACATCGCCTAAGGGTAGACGGCATCATCCTGATCGATGAACAAATCAATATTCTCATCGTCTAAGGATAGACGGGAAGACATAATCTCCATACTCACATCGTCTAAGGGTAGACGGAAAGACACCATAATCTCCATATTCACATCGTCTAAGGGTAGACGGCATCATCCTGATCGATGAACCAATCAATATTCACATCGTCTAAGGGTAGACGGCATCATCCTGATTGATGAAACAAATCAATATTCTCATCGTCTAAGGGTAGACGGCATCATCCTGGTTAATGACAAATCAATTCACATCGTCTAAGGATAGACGGGAGAAAACCTTAATCTCCATACTCACATCGTCTAAAGATAGACGGAAAGACACCATAATCTCCATACTCACATCGTCTAAGGATAGACGGAAAGACACCATAACGCAATTCAACACCCTCCTTTGAATTTCAGAATTCTTCTGTCTACGGAAATTGATGGAAAGATCAATATCCTTGAAGGGGCCACATCGTCAGTATGGACTGACGGGAAGAAAACCACCTTTTAAGGAACCATGTCGTCAATAAGAATCGACAATCACGAAAACTGAACATTCTTCGAAGAGCCTCGACATCAATAAGGATTGATGGTCAGAAAAGTCCCTCTTGAAACGTCATCTCATCCAATAAACAGAAAGAAAAACCATTGTCCAAAGTATCGTTCTGAAACCCCTCAACGACCAAAGATAGCCGGAGAAGACTCGCTGGGGAAACACCTCATCGTACATATGATCTGGCAATAAGAAACCCGCTGAACAGTAGCTCGAAACTTCACATCGTCTATTGATAGACGGAAAGAAAAGCCACTTGCTGGAGAAACCCCATTTTGAACCTTATTGAAAATCAACCAAAACTTCACATCGTCTACTGATAGACGAGAAGGAAAGCATATCCTGGGGGAAACCCCTTCTTGAAACCTTACTGCGACCACCCGCAACTTCACATCGTCTGTGGATAGACGGAAAGAAAACCACATTCGTACTCCAGACGTCTAATGATAGACGGAGAAATCCACTTATCGAAGGAACACATCGTCAATATGAACTGACGGGAAGAAAAGTCTGTCGATATCAGATGACTGCTTGATCAAAGCACAACTATCGTAAGATCTAATACAAATAATCCGCTGAATCGTCTGAATACTGCTGCTGGATAAATGTCCCTGAACTGATCACAGAGTAATTCACGCGCCATATGAGGCTGATAGAAAACCTGACTTATGCTTCGTATGCATATGCAAATGCTTTAATCTTTCTACAGCGTAATGCTCCATTCTGGATAGAAATGCTACGCATTTTGAAAATGTCATGCAGGTATGATGCAAATATGACGATGCATGCAATATGCTAGCAGGCTCGAGCTGCCGGAGAAGGCCGGGTACAGAAAACCACTTCAGCAAAATAAATGCTGAAGGCGAGGCCAACTTTGCTGGGGATAAACTGGATATCACTGAATTATCCCAGCAAAATAAATGCTGGGAGAATGAAATCAACTCTGCTGGGGCTATTGGGAACTTAACCGAACACTTCGACGAATTAATTCCCTGCTGGGGAATATAACTCCTCTGTGAAATAGCAGACGTGCCGAATATGATTAGACTCCTCTAGGGATATCTTATCCATGCCAATGACAAATTGGACTTTGCTGGAGAAAATGGAGGGAGTCCTCCTGCGCTCTGACGAAGCTCGGATCTGGAAACCGATGCGCCAACACGAATGGGCCTCACAGTAGTCGCAAATATGGACTTGAGCTCTTAAGCTATCTTACTGGGTCAGGTACAACTGACGCTGGAAAATATTCTTCCTGAATACACAGCCTTTTAGTGAAGAGTCAAGGGATAGTGACATGATTTCCCGCATTCGTCTCGCTCTCGAAAATCGACTGCATCTGCTCGAATAACTCTGAATGGCCCTGCTGGTACGGAGAACAACAATCCTTTCGCTTCTGATATGCCCCAGCCTACAGGACATCTGTGGGGATACTCCTGCAAATCTGAGCCCTGATGGTCTGATATAACATGCCTCAGCGTTCTGAACTTCCGAGAGACACTTTACCTCAAATGCTCCTCGAATAACTTCTGCGTGCTTAGGATGGTCTGCCCCTGACTGCAATGACCTTGCTCCTGATTATTTGATTCAGAGTAGTGCCCTTGACTACAACACATTTACCTGAATCTCAACCTGACCGCCTCAGGGTAACTGATTTCGAAAAGCTGACCTGACTGGGGATCACAATAAAGCCTGCCCCCTGCTCTCGGAACATTCGGGCGTTCTGCATTCTATCTTGACCATACTTTCCATTGTAGGAAGCTTTTCTGCTGTCAAGCGCTTACTCGCAAGTAAAACAAGTTGTTATGCATAAAAGATGTATTAATGCAACACATATGACAGCTTTGACATTCAATCTGTTCACTGGGCGAAGGAAAAACAGTTTATAGCATATAATGCACAAAACATTTATCAACATCAGTATCAACATGGTAAGAGGAACCTTTTTAGGAGTCAGAATCGGCGCGACCTTTACCGGAGTATGCTTTCGAAACGACCTGCTTCAATTAGGACTTTTGGAGGTTGTAACGTGGTCAGGTTCATGGTTTTGAAAGGAAAGGATAAAGGCTCAAAGTTTACCTTAACCCACCCATTCTCCTTGATGTTCTCCCATCCTACGTTCAGCTAATTCGACCCTAGCGCTCACCTCTCGGAGGTTGAAAGATAGGAGTGATAGTTCGAGAAGCTTTTGGATTTTGGAGTGACAGCCACTCACTCTTTCGTCTTTGACACTTGAAGTCACACGACTCGTATTTCCATCGAAGATTTTTCTTTGGATCCTTTTCATCTTTTCCTTTTCATATCCCTAACTTTTGCCTGGACTGACTCCTTTTGAGTTTCTCTTGATTGATTTTTTTTTTTTTTTTTTAGTCCAGCGGGATGCCCTCATTTTTGCCTAAGTCATTCGTTTTGAAGTTTTCTTGACTTAGCGGGCTTTTGATTCTCTTTTTTTTTCTCTTTTTTTCGAACAAGTCGTGTGACACTGGTCGTCTGACTCTTTGGGAAATGATGTGGCCGTCCCACTCTTGATTGAACCCTTGTGGTCTTTTAGGCACGACCTCTAGGGACGCGATTGATCCTCGAACGGACACTCCTTTAGCAATTTGGACGCTCGGTCAAATTAGCTAACACCTACCCTGTCCCAGGTTAAAGATCGAGGGTTTTTCATTCACAGAAAGAACTCCTACTACTAGGCTCAAAGGGGTTGACAAGGGATTATCTTCCTTATATCTCCGGTGTTTAGGGATTTGAAACAATGCCTGTACATCATCAGCAGGTTTTATTTCAAAAGCATACAATCGGAATTTGCATGTCGGTCATTTTCGTCATCCTCCCCAAATTCTTCTTAACCAAACGTTGGACATTTGCAAAAAACAGTTAGTGAACACGACTGGATTCAATCAAAACATGCATATTTATTTCATTATCATCAATTTGAATGAAAACAACAAGTTTTACAAACAAGCTTACGAATTCAAACAGGAAAGCAACTACAAATGTAAAGAAATGACAAGCTAAAACAAAGAAAATATGCTAGCTTCCGAGAACCGGGCTTTCACATCTGCCCTGCTGCTGAACCAGCTATCTTTATTAGAGGCAATTCGATGCTGACCTGATCTGCTTTCAACGACCCAGCCAAATTATAGAGCCCTTCCTCCTTTATTCAGATGATTTGGGGACCTCCCGGCCCGAAGCTGATTGCTGCACTATCAAGTAGATCCTGCACTTTGTGCTTGAAAGCCAGACAATCTTCAATGTTGTGCCCCTGTGCTCCTGAATGGAAATCACAGCGCTCCTTGATATCATAACCTACTGGAGGTGTCCCTGTCAGCGGGGATAACTTCCTCTTCTCAACCAACTGCAATCGTAGCAACGTCTGAAGAAGTTCGGCATACGGCATCGGAGGCACTTTAAATACCCTCAATGGCTTCTGATTTTGAGCTTTTCGCTGATTGGGATACTGCTGCCTTTTCCCCTGTTGAGATCGTTGCTGTTGTTGCTGGTATCGGGTTGACTCTTGAACATCGGTTTCTTGATTTTCACTGTACTGATTAACGCCCTCCTTATGCTTAGCCATTTTCTTTCTCAGATCTGCCCCAGGAATAGGCAACAGTTGTGGGCCTGGAGATTCTGACACCATGGAGTCCAGGATACGCTTCTGACCCACTGCAGCTTTAGAAACATCTGTCATCTTAGCATCGACTGAGACAGGAGCAATATGCACCGCTACGCCGCCCGGCGTGAATTCAATATCGTGCGAGTCAATCAGGTCTTGAACATTGTGCTTAAAAGCATGACAACCCTCGATGTCGTGTCCGAATGCCCCGGAATGAAATTCACATTGCTTACTGGCATCGTACCCTTGAGGAAACGCTCTCGTTGGTGGTTCCAACGTTCTTTTCTCAACCAGATTAAACCTCAATAAGGTCTGCAAGAGCTCAGCATATGTCATAGACGGTGCCTCAAACATTCTCTTTGGCTTCCCTTCCTGGATCCTTCGCTGAGCCGGATGTATCTTCTGTTGCTGCTGCTCAGGTTCCATATGCACAGGTGGCGCGAGCTTCTTCATTGCGGCTTCAAATAGCTGATCGTCTTCTTTCCTAAGCACATTCTTGACCACTTCCATGATCAAGCTCATTTGGGTCTTCAGCTGACTGTTCTCCTCTTTGAGAATCTTCTGCTCCAGACGCATCTCTTGCATGTCTCTCATCATCTGCCCCAGCTGGCTTTGGACTTCACTCAATTCAAACTGATTCTGTTCCATATCTCTGAAGGAGTTCCTGCAACAAACTGGATGATGAGGAAATAAGGCCCACGGTTCTGATATACCTGCTAAATGATAATGCAGCGCAGAAAGCAAACACATATTCATAACGAGACAAAGAGAAACTCAAGCTATAAGCACACAGACGAACATCTCCCACACATGTACAACCAACAAAATCAGCAGGTAAGCACAAATGAATATGAATATAACGACCCCAGCCAACAATCCTGGTGGTGGTCGGCAGACACTAGTGCACAAAAACTAAACGGATTAAGCAGAGAAAACAGATGCGACACCCGGCACAGAAACCTCTAGAAATTTCTCCCATATTCAACTGAACTCTCCGATTGACAATCTTCAGAGCACACACTTCCTGTGGAGTCTTCCATGACATTAACTGACGAACCCATACAACTGGATGATGGAAAATCATTAATCTGAACAAAACCCTGAGGCGTGATGCAAATCCGGCTAGAGTCTAACAGATCCTGAATCTGACTTCTAAGCACCTTACAATCATTTGTTGAATGTCCCTGTGCCCCAACATGGTGCTCACAGCGGGCGCTGGCATCAAAACCTGGAGGATACGGTGGAATCACCGGCTTAGTCTCTTTCGGCACTATCAATCCACTTCTGACCAGATCTGGCAACAACTGACTGTACGACACCGGTAGCTGAGTAAACTGCCTTTCAGGCTTTCTTGGTCTTCGTGGAGCATGCTGACGCGATCGGCGATAGGATGATCGTTGACTTGAAGTGTCTGAAAACTGATCCTGAGATGCTAGAGATTCTGAGGTGGCGTCATCTCCTTCCCACTCTTCTTGAGAACTGACAACTGACTCAATCTTATCAACTGGGACGTAAGGAACATCTCGAAACTTTCCACTCTTGAGTCCTCTCTCAACAATCTCTCCCAGTCTTATCAGGCCCACAAAGTTTGTGCAACTGAACAATTTGTCAAAATAATGGCCTTTCAGAGTACCCAAGAAGATGTCAACCAGTTCCCTTTCCGGAAGCGGTGGTTGAACACTAGCAGCTAATTCTTTCCATCTTCGCAAATACGCTCTGAACGATTCATTCTCCGCTTGAGACAATTCTTGCAGATCTACGAGACTAGGAGTCAAATCCAAGTTGTAATCGTACTGCTTCATGAAAGCTCTGGCTAAATCCACCCATGATCGAATCTGATTACTCTCTAATTGCACATACCACCTTAAGGATGCCCCAGTCAGGCTATACTGAAAGCAATGGATCATCAATTTGTCATTTCGCACAAACGAAGTCATCCTTCGACAGAACATCATCAAATGCAACTTTGGACAGCTATCTCCCGTGTATTTTTCAAACTCCGGCACTTTGAACTTGTACGGCAACACCAGGTCAGGAACCAAACACATGGCTACAGCATCCAGGTTAACGGCATCTTTCGCTTCCAAGGCTTTCATTTGCTCTTCCAATGCTCGGAGTCTTCTACCATCGTCAAGAGCTCTTGGATCTACGAACCCGGTCACTGGAATATCTCTTCGGTAATTCATCACAGGGAAAGCAACACATTGATTGTTGACAGGAGGAGGACGCTCATTCTGGGCAACAAACTGCTCATGTCGATCTCGGTTCTCAACAGAAGGCTGTACAACTTGGTCTGCAGTAAGATTGTTCGCTTGCGGGAAGCCTTCCATTGAATCATACTGATGGATGGACGCCATAGTAAACCTTGTCAAAGTGTTAGGAGCCTAGAAATTGCCTTCAGCCATAGCTGCCAATTACCTGTAACCGACTATGCTGCTTGATTCTGCTCAAATCTGCTTCAGCCCCTTGGTCGTCTCCACTCTTGCCTCAAACAATTCCCCGAGAATTACCCTCTGGCGAAAACAAAGGTTGGATAAGTGCTCTGACCTGCTAGAGAAATGCTATGCAGTATGATTTATGCAAACAGAAATACAAAAATGCTAACGTGCATGCGTGCATTGGAGACATTTTCCCTCCAATTCCGGTGTCAGTGGTAGCAAGACGAGATAAACCATAAAGACAATATTTGGAAAAACCCTCATATATTGATTAGAATAATAGTCCTGTCAAGAAGTTACATAACTATGCTCCATACAGCTGATATGATAAGGAGGATCCCAGCCAACATGCCTGGTGGTGATCTCAACATACAGAATACAAGAGAGAAATCAAGTACGGGTACGGTTGCAGAAGTCCTCGACCATCTTCTTTGTCTCTGCATGATCTGGTTGATAAATCAAACCTTCTATCAGCCGATCCCTCTTCCTGACTGTCCCCTGGATGTCTCTGACAAAGTCCTCCCAAGCCTTATCATTGGCACCGCCCCCAGGTTTGGGTCTCTTGGCATCTGCTCTATGCTGAAAATCTTCCAAATTCTTCATGGCATCTGTCAACTTGCGCTCGGCCTCGTATCGGCGACAGGCTTCTTCTTCAAGCTCTTCATTCTTCACTTTGACCTGTTCTTCTAACTGAGCAATCTGTGTCTTCAGCTCTTCTTCCCGCTCCTTGCGCTTGGTCATAGTGAGATCCCAGTGTTCTCTGAACTTGGCTAGCTTTGTGTAGGCCCTCTCCAACTCTTGCTTCTTAGTGGTCAACACACTACTAACTGAGTCTACATCTAACTCCAGACGCTTCTTGGTTTCAATCAATTCCAATAGCGTAGTCTTCAGATGTTTCAGAGTTTCAGCCTGTTGCTTAGAAAAGTATCCTGTTTCAATCTTTTCATGCCGAAGTTGGGCATTCTCCTGCTCTAAAGCCTCTTTAGCCTTTGCTAGCTCTTCTTTCTCCGCCATTAGCTGCTTGTAGACCTGCATGTCCACAGTGGTAGGCTCCTCTACCGGAGGAGGATGCAATGGCTGAACCGCTGGATACGGCATAAGGAACTTCACAGCTCGCTCACGAATCCATTCTACATATGGGCTAGGAACTCGAGTATCCCCTCTGTTACCTGAAAGCTTCCCTCTCTTGTGCAAGTTTTTCCAGGCTTTCTCAAGTTTGGTCAGCATTTCTTTCCCTATTGCCCCGGTGAGATACAGAGATTCCTGTATCTCCTCGGGCTTTGGCGCTCCTTGAGGTATGTACCCAAATTGCTTGATCAATAAGGAAGGGTTATAGTTGACACAACCTTTCCTTCCTATTAACGGAACATTCGGGAATCCTTCGCCTTTGAGTATGACTTCAGCTCCAAATACCTCTTTATTGACCCATACCACGTTCTCAGCAGTCAATCCCATTAAGCGCTCGGGCCATCCTAGAGAATTGATAGAGGCGACAAAAGGGCCTGACTTAGGCATATGACTGGTGAACCACCTGCATAGGAGAGGTACACAGCAAGACACATTCCTTCCTCGTCGCTTTTCATTCTGATAATGAGTTGAATGGTGGATATCTCCCAGCAAAGTAGGAACTGGGTTCTTCGCAGCTAAAATATAGAAGGCATCAGAATCAACAAAATCAGGAATGTTCGGGAACAACACGATGCCATAAACACATACAGCAAGGATAACGTCAAAAACACCCCAGCTACCCTTCTGTGCATATTCTCGAGCCTTCTCCACCAAGACATCCAACGGAAATCCCCATACGTCTCCTCTTCTGATCATCTTCCCAGACAGCTCGGACTCTTTCAAGCACAGGATGGTAGAAAGCTCAGCCAGCTTAGGCTCAGCGTCCGTACGATAAAAAGGCATCTGCTCACGGATCGGTATATCCAGAAGTGCCGAATACTCCTCCAGGGTAGTAGCCAAAACGAAGTCGGGAAATACAAAACACCTGAGCTCTGCGTCGTAGAACTGTAACAGAGTATAGATGCCGCTGATCTCGTAGGCAGATGGCTGATAAACGTAGGTCAGAATCCTCCCATATCTCTTTCTGAAGTCACCCATTCCCCTCTTCTTAGCAATAGCAATCAACTCTAACAATAGACTGATATTCGGCGACGGAAACTTATAGGGCAATACTCTCTTCAGGTTTTCCATGTCTTGCTAGGAACAAACACCAGAACTGGAAGGGAAAATATGTACCTGCAATACACACACGTTAGTTGAATGCAGATGGTAATGCAATGATGCAATATGATAAATAATGCAATCTGTGAACACAGGGGCTATGCTGTAGCCTGAAGAGGAATATCTCTGTGATCAAGAACAGAAAACCAGCACAGTCCTCAGAACCCATGCCACTAACTATCATCTGATACTCAAAATATCAATCCCCTGGCGAGAAAACCATCTGAACCTCTGTATCTGACGAGAATACCATCTGATAATAGCCTCAACCTCAGATAAGAAACCCATCTGACCCAGACAACACACCTGGAGATGAATCAAGAACACCGTCTGATAACTACTGAATCATGGTTTCTGAAGGCCAGTTTTCCTGCAATAACCCAGTCCCCCTCACAGGTAGGATAGACCTAATCCACGGACAAAGGTACGGCATCCTATGCGGTCATCAGCGTCACAGACTTTCATGAATGATGATACGATTCCCAGAAGGAGTGGCATCATCAAGTCATGAAGAGGCCTCACTTAGCTGACTTCCAAATGATCGGTCCCCAGAGTCGACAACCCTCACGTCTGGACTCCCCTCAGATCCTCAGGACCGGAAAGGAGCACCTCTGCAAGAATCTCGTCTGAGCGCAGATTTTCGTAGGGAACTGTGCCTGCTCAGCAGACAGGTTCGTCTACTACTTCTCCGCAACTATATCTAGGTGTGTACTCAAGCCCAGGTCCGGCTTTTCACTCACAGTAACCTCCCTCTGCCCACAGCAATAATCATAATAATATAATGCTGGAAAATAAATGCGGAAAGGTAAAGGTACAGAAAAGTAAAGTGCAGAAAAGTAAAACGCAATATGCACAACACCCAACAAATAAACACCCAAGCGCTAGGATTGACTCGCGTAGGGGATGGGAAACGGTCCCAGCATAAGGGATGGGAAAAGTCCCTAGATACATCACTCCCCAGCAGAGTCGCCAGCTGTCGCTACTGCGAAAATCGGCGCCGGCTTGACAGGAGAGTCGCCACCGTGCGTTATTTATCCCTCAGAGCGGGAAAGGAAACGCTCGAAGTAAACCTCGCAAAGACGGGAAAAGGTATGGTCATCGCAACCAAAACCTGGATTCGGGAGTCGGTTACGCAAGGGGAAGGTATTAGCACCCCTCACGTCCATCGTACTCGATGGGATCCACGCTTGGTGTTTATAGGTAAAAGGGTGTATTATCTATCTACGCTAATGGCTGGTCTGAAAAGAAAATAAAAGGACAGGACTCGACAGAACATACGGTGTTCTGGGCCTACGTATTCCCTCGTGCAATGGGAAAGTCAGAGTCAACGTAGTTCGACTGCCTACGTCTAAACGGGGAAAAGGTTGCTCGCCAGGACATCGCGTCCTGTGCCTACGTACTTCCACACAGTATGGAAGATCAGAGCAAACGTAGCTCGACTAACTACGGGTAAACAGGCGCTCTCACACAGCAGTGAGAAAACAAACTGGTCTCTAAGGCTCGGGAACCTACAAACACGATCTGGTCTCAAATGCGCTCGGGCAAGAGAAAGGGATAACAATTAGTCGTTAGCGGGAAAGTCTCGATCGCACAGCCGCGAGAGAACAAGGGTTAGTCGTCAGTGTGCTCGCTAGGATATCGCATCCTATGCCTACATATCTTCGCCTGGTACGAAGAATCAGAGCAGCTGTAGTTCAGCTAACTACGGGTCGAGCTACTCAAAAGCTCCTACAGAAAGGAAAGGGAAACCCTAAAACTATAGCTGAGAAACAGGGGACTCTACCTACTGCTATCATGCCTGGTTGACCATCCTAATGTCTATCATAACAACTCCGCAGCGGAGAAGTCAGAGCTCCTAAGGGATCATGGCGACAGGACTAAACGACAAACAAGAAACTGCAAAGTAAAGAAATATTGAGATTATGCATGAATGCAACAACTAGACAAACAAGGCGCGAAGGCCGCAAACCACAGAGGCAAGGGAGCTCAGCTCTACCAAATACCAACAAGCAAAGCCACTCAATAACAAACAAGCAGAAGGAGGACTACCTCAACTTCTCATGCCCACAAAGTCTACTTCTAAGATGCACCTATTCAGAACTATCTGGATGAATACCTAAGTCTAATGCAACATAACATCATACAAGTCAAACAATCCAAAGAGAAGGCTAGCTAACCTGACAAGCCTCTAATCTATCTCTAAACAAAACCCTATACAAAAACCCTAAGCAAAGATCTAAGCAAAAATTCTACTCAAAACCCTAAGCAAGAGGAATCAATCCCAGTCTCCAAGCTTCAGAACAAGCTTACCAGAGAAAGGGAGCTAAACAGGCGAGCTCATGGTACCTTCCTCAGGAAAGTACCAGGAGGTTACTACTCAGGAGTCATATCCTATGCGGCTCGACAACTGTGATCAGTTTACATCTCTCCTCAGGAGAAATTAAACTCACATGAAGGCTCCGGCATCACTGGATATTTGAGAAATCCTATATGCACTAAGGGAACTAAGTGAACAGACTCATAGGACCTTCCTCAGGAAAGTACTAGGAGGCTGACACTTAGGAATCGTATCCTTCGTGGCTCAACAACTGTGATCCGTTTACATTCCTCCTCAGGAGAAATTAAACTCACAAGTTGGCTCCAACATCACTGGATACTTGAGAAAACCTAGATAAACTAATGGAACTAAGTGAATAGACCCATAGGACCTTCCTCAGGAAAGTACTAGGAGGCTGACACTTAGGAATCGTATCCTTCGTGGCTCAACAACTGTGATCAGTTTACATTCCTCCTCAGGAGAAATTAAACTCACAAGTCGGCTCCGACATCATTGGATACTTAAGAAAGAGGTGAGAAGAAAGAATGAAAGTCATTCATAGTGCCTTCCTCAGGAAAGTACCATAAACTCCCTTCACTTCAGGATCTCGAACCTCACAAACAGACAACAAGCTCCTAGACTAAGCCTCAATCCACTGCATCTTTGCAAGCTCCAACAGGACTTCAACCAGCTCCTATCCTTGAGAAGAACCCACAGGCCAACAAACCACAAGAGACTATCTCTGAAGTTCAACCACAGTTGAACTTCAAAGTCAGAAGTCATCAAGACTTCAAGCTAAGACAAATCATATCAGAATATCCTACAAAAATCTATCAAAAATCCAATGGGAGACCTATATGGCTCTAGGATAACATACTGAAAAATCAGAACAAAATTCAACACCTGATGAAAGAACTAAAATCAGCAACACAGACATATCCACAAACCAATTTATCCAACATCAATAACAATGAAAAAATGCAATTAAAATGAAAATGCATGATTGAGCTAATGTTTTTGCACTATAAAATTCTACACTGAATTACGAGTCTACAGAAAAAAGAACGGAATTATTTGACTAAATCTACTATTTTTTATCAATTTTCTAATGACATGTATGCACTAAAGAATATTAAAAAAAGTCAATTAAATGGAAAATGTACCAAAAATAGTAAACAAAAGTAAAATGACACTTTTATTTTTATTTAATTTTCTAGATGCTTTCATGAAATGGTAGAAAAGAGAAGAATTAAAAAAATCACTTATTTACATTTTATTATGATTTATTTAATATGCAAAGAAATAAAAGAAATTGAAAGAAAATTAAATTGAAATAAAACTGGAGGGGGGGTGCTAACAGCAAGGGATTCAGGCTCATTCTGACTTTGGGCCAGAGATGGGGGGTGCGCTTAGTGATACAGACTGGGCCCAAATCAAATCAGAATTGACAAAAATAAAAAAAAAACTAGAGGGAGGTGCGTTTAGTGAGGAGTCAATGTGTATATGTCATTGGGCTTACGCCCAGGGGGTGTGGACAGCAATTGGGCATGAGGCCCACCTCCAATCACTCTGATCTCACACGCCAGGGGGGGGAATGAGTAGCAATGGGGGTAGTGTTCAGCAGAACACATTTGGGCCTAAGCCCAATACTCTAACCCTAATCTGAACGAAACCCTAAACAAAACCAATCCTCCTCACAAACTCAGGTTACTGTTCACTACCTCTAATCCCAAACCCTAGCCGTTTTGTTCTCTCCTCTCTGCCACTCATCCTCCTTTTCCAATCCATTCCCAGAAAACCCCAAACCCTTCAATCAGCTCAACCTTATACGAATTATCCCTAGAATCTTAATCCTCAGAACAAAAACAAAACAAGAAACTTATGCTAAGAACATTCATGGCGGTTATGAGAGAGGGCTAACCTGAAACGAGGACGTCGCTGGGATTCTTTTGGAGGCTCAGTGAAAATTGCCACGAGAGAGGAAGATCTTGACGTCTTCCAGATCGTTGAAGGAACTCACGGAGGCCTTGAAGCACGCGTCGGAGCTTGCTCGAATCTCTTGAACAAATTAGCGAAGAACTCCACGAATTCTACGAAGATCTGGGATGAGAAGCTCAAGAACTGATGAAGCTATGATTCTGAAGCAGATGGATCCTGAAGATCCTTTGAGTGGCGTAAATGTCCTGAGGAAGATCTTCAGAGGATCTTTGATGTTCGTTTGGTGGATGGACGTTTCTGGAAACTATTTGGATGAAGATTGTTGGCGTTCTGGAAACCTGGAAGAACGATGAAGATCGTTGAATGTATTCTGGAAAATTTCTGGCAAAACGATGAAGGCCTGAGCGAGTTCTGGAGGAGCTCTTCTTGAGATGCGACGAGGATGGATGTATTCTGGGAGTTTACTTGAGGTTTCCGGCGAAACTTGATGTCTCCGGCGAGGTGGAGACGGTGGAGAACGAAGGAGATCGGAGGCAATCGGGGTGAAGAAGTGGTTTTCTGGGGTTTTTTGGGTGTTTGGGGATTCCGGCGAGAAAGACGGTGGCCGGAGGACGTTGGGGGTGACCGGCGGCGGGCGGTTATGGCGGATGCATGGCCGCCGGTGGGTTTTCAGGTGAAGCTCAGGCGATGGCTGGACGGTGACAAGTGTCTCAGGGAGGTGGCTGCATGGGGAGCGCGTGTCAGCAGAGAGAGAGAGGGTGAGCTTTGGTGGGACGCGTGGCGTGGATTGGGGGAGTCAGAGTTGCTGTGGTGGCGTGATCAATGCAAAACGCGTGGGCCCTCTCTCTTTCTAACACGTGGCGCCTGCTATTTAAAGCCTTGGCATTTTCTGGACCACTCTAGGACCTTCTAGAAGCTTGCTGAAGAGTCTGGAAATTCGCTGGAAAAACTTGGACCAAGCTGGGTTGAATTGGGCCCCTTCTGCACTGAACTTGGGTATAGGCCCAAACGAAAAATGGCCGAAACCTGTAATTAAAACACCTAATTAACACTAATCCTAAAACAGAGTTAACACCTAATTAACTAATTAAAATCAATTAACACCTAGTTGAATCAGTTAACACCTAATTGAACTAATTATATCTAAAATATCAATTAACCTAATTAAACTCTAAAAAGTGATTAAAGCTCTAATTAATTCTATATTATCCTAATTAAACCTAAAAAAATCAATTAACCTAATTAAACTCTAAAAAGTGATTAAAGCTCTAATTAATTCTATATTATCCTAATTAAAAAAAGATTAAGATCTAATACTTCTACTAATTCTCTATTAAAACTCTAACATTACTTAATATCTATCAAAATCTATCATTAATAAAAGAAAAGACTGTATTATTATCTAAAAAACAATTAGAACTTATTTAAATTCTTCTATACTCTAAGAAAAAGATTAAAAAACAATTAACCCTATTCAAAAATCTATATAAAATTCTAAAAAAAGAGAATTAAACTATTAAACCTATTTAAAAATCTATATAAAATTCTAAAAATGATTTAAAACACAATTAAACCTATTTTAAAAATCCTATAAAATTCTAAAAAGAGAATTAAACTATTAAAAATATACAAAAACTCTATTTAAATTCCATAAAAATCTATAAAGCCTATCTAAAATTCACAAAAGTCTATTAAACCCTAAAAATGCAGATGAATGCAAATGACCCCCATAAAAGAGCGCACGAGACCAGATCGAATTGAACAGAGAACCCCGGGCATCAGAATATCCCCACAATTACTGTGCAAGCTGAAAATCACCGAGGAGCGCACAATTTCCCGAAAATAAAACCCTGGTGATCTGGACTGGATCTGCCACATCTGATAGACGAAGATCAAGCTGTAAACCCTGATATCCCCTGCTTGTGCACAAATATCACATGTCTGAGCTGCGAATATGAAATTAAACCACGAGTCAGATAGGAGAATCGGTTGGTCAAATTTTAGGGTGCAACAGTGTTCACTATCCAATCTTCACCAATTCTCTTCAAACTATCCAAAATCTATCACCTATTGGTCTCTAACAATTCTACACTAACAAATTAACTTAATCATGCCTAAAACATAGTGTAGGAAAGAATTTGCAAACCTGGTAAAATCAAGTGAACAGAGGTAGTAATCCTTCAATTCAAGCCTTGAACCTTTCCCAATTCCTTCACTGAGCAATCTTCTAGCTTCTGTATGCAAAAAGAATGGCTGAAAATGCTTGATTCTTGGAAACCGATTTTGAAATGCAACCTTGAAATTTCAATCTCCAACTCTTCAATTCTCCATGGATGTGATCTCAATTCAATCTGCACAGCTTCAATATGATGTATAGAATGTGTTTGTGTGAAAAAAATGAAAGGAAATGAAGAAGAATGAAGAATTGACACTTGACTTGCAATGGAAGAATTTGGATCTCACTCTCTCTTCTCTACACCAATTCACACCAAACTTGCATCTGAGCAAGTTACAATCATCTTATAGAGTGGTTTAGAATCATCTAGAACCCTCTAGGATCATCCAATGAGAAATTGAACTTTTCATGTCATGGTATTTTGAATCCAATTCTCCTTACATGCTATCTCATGCCAAACTCCTTGTAACCTCCAATTCTGACTTGAGTTTATCCCCACATGAGATTTTGGATGAGTTACAATGCATAACCAACTTGATTATTGAGTTCTTTTGAGTTTTGGTTTGGTACCTTAATATGCAAGTAAGCCAATTCCAAAGCAGCCCTATGATCCAAGCCTCAAATCAAAATTGTGGCTGAACCATTGTTCTTAGAATGTCATTTGGAGTCAAAATGACATATTATATGACATGGTTTGGACTTATAACTTGGGATTTCCATTTTTCAATTTCATCTTAATTAACTTATGCCTCATTTTTAGGCCATTTTTATCACTTTTTGATACAAGCCTTTTCAACATCTCATGACCTCCCTACTAGCCTTAAAACATCATCTAAGCAAGTTTGATGTTGAAGATTTTTCCGTTTGAAGCTTGGAAATAGGAGATATGGCCTTATGCTTGAAATGACCTATAACCTCCAAATGACCAAAATGCCCTTGACTTGTCAAAGCCATAAGTTGAGTTATACAAATCCTATCAAGGACTTCTAGTACTCTCTAGAAAGCTAAGAAGATGCTCTTCAACACTCATGTTGACCAAGAATCCATAGGAATCATCCTACTAGGGCAAAAGTTGTCTGCAAGTTGGGTGACTTTCAAGGACCCAGATTCACATACCTCAGATGACCTATAATTTGTCAAAACCATAACTTGAGCTCTACAAATCCTATCAAGGACTTCTACTACTCAAATTAAAGCTAAGAACAAACTCTACAACATTAATGTTGTGGGGAAGATGAGATGACAATCACATATTAAGCTAAACTGCCTTGAAGATAGGGATCAAACTAGGGGATTTTACACTGTCAATCCTTAGAAACCCTAGCTTGAAACTTCTCAAACTCCTCAATCATGATGAGTTGGTCTAGGAATCATCCTTATAACACTTCAATGCATCATTCCATGATCACATGGCTCTTGGATTAGATCTCAACCCTCTCCAAATCATCAGTTGACCTAGGGTTGACCCAGTCAAAACCCTAATTCCACCACTCATGGCTGAATCTTCTGCATTCTTGTACAATGACCTCTCTAGGCTTCATGATGGCTTTTAAGACATCTCATAAGCTTTCTCAAAGCTTCAAGTCCATTCTCATAGTCTCAGAATCATCTGAGGGGCTCCCACAACTCTCAAGTTATGAGACACACAGCCTTGGTTTCAACCAAGCTCTCTGAGGATCTCTTGAGTTCTCTGACAAAGGTATCAATCTTTGAACACTTGAATAACTTTCTTGGCTAGCTTCAAAGCCTCATATAACTCTTGCTAGGTAATCATACCTCTTGAACTACTGCCCACATATCAATGAGATGCAGATGATGAATACAATGAACCACAAACTTGGTAAATAAATGTTGGTCAAATTTTGGGGTGCAACATCATCCAAGCACAAAAGCAACACCACCCTAATCTAAGGGGAACTATTGGATTAAACTAGTCAAATTAGTGCATCAGAAATACCTAAAAGTTTGTCTTAAAACTAAATCTAATTAAAATACCAAAAATGATTGTAAAATCCTACAAAAAATTCTAAGGGTTCCTAAACCTCTTAAGAATCTCTCATACAAAAACCAGGGGGTTAAACATCCATTATGTTCTCAAACTATGCCCTAAATCTAAGGGTACTATCCTAAAACCCTAATTCTATACCACCTATTGTTCAAAGCTCAAACTAGCCTAAAATTTTCTCACAAAATTATGAGAAAATTACTAGGGGTACATGCATCTTTAAGCTATCTAGCCCAAAAAGAATCACCTCAAAATCATACACCAAACACCCATACTAAAATCCGCAAGATCAAGCACCAAACAAATTCAAAATAAAACCAATTAAAATACAAAAAATGCAAATAAATTCTAAAATGCATGAATTAGTAAAATATTAATCCTATAAAATTCTAGACTCTCTAAGGAATTAGGGGGAAAAATCTAGATTAAAAAGACTAATTTTCCTAATTATGGTGAATTATTTCCTAAACTATATGCAAAGAAGAAATTAAGAGAAAATAATACAAAATGAAAAAACCTGCATGTCAGATAGCAATTTATTCCAATTATAGTCCAGACATGGGCCCAATTGAGGGTGTGAAAAGCGCTAACTGACTAAGCCCAAACCAACATAAAAAGAAATCAGAAAATAAAATAGAAATTGAGAAATATGCATGGTAAATAGCAAGAGTTCCTAGTTCAAATTCACCATGGGCCTAAATCTGGGGTGTGAGTAGCAAGAACCACCTAAGCCCAAACCAACTCAAATTAAATGAAACGGAGCGTTTCATCTAAACCCCTTCTCTTCAGATTTGAAACGCAATCGTGGCCCTTGGATTGAGTCTTCAGTCAAAGTCAGGCATGGATCCTAGGGTTGGGAGTCATCGTCCCCAAAATATTTGAAAGCTAGGTGGGAAACTCAGACGGTGGCCTGAGCTTTGCGCCACCGTCTTCTCCGGCGTGGCAATCCCAAAAACACATCAATTCTTGCAACTAAACATCCTATCTCACTCCAAATTCTCTCCTGATCATGAATATGCCCTCAGAATTCATTGATTCATCCTCTAAAACCAAACCCGATCCAAGTTGCAGAGAAATCACCAAATCTTGATTGACTCAAAACCTAAAATTAAAGATCCTATTTTCATCTACGCACTTCAGTCATCAATTCTAACCATCTAAACACCATTGTAACCTCAAGAATCTCAAGATATGCGCTTCAACAGAAATTGCATCATACTTAATTTTGTCTCTAATTGCTCCCAAACCAATCCAGAAACGATCCTTATGTATCCTAGGCCCTAACCACATGCAAGATTCTACTCAATTCTCCCTAGATCAATGTAAAATTTGGAAGTTACTAACCTGAGGAAAACTCACTAACAGAAGCACTTGGAGCACGATTCCCCCTTCAAAGCCTTCTAGAAATGTTCAATGATGCAAGATGAAGCTTCCTCAATCTTCAATTTGGCTTGATTATGCTTGCAAATCCAAAACCGATTCTGAGTTGGAGCTCTTGAAACTCAACCTTCTCTATCAGCTTCTAGCACAAATTCATCACCAAACCGAACCTGAACTCACCCCAATCAATATATAGAAGGATTCCATGGGCTTTTTGATCCACTTTGAGGCCCAAATCAGTGGATCCAAAATTCTGATTTTTGCTCTTGAAGCTCAATGTGACAGTTGCGAATTCTGGCTTATTCCTTGTTCCAGAAGGTTCCATTCAGTTGCAAATTGATTTTGGAATGTGTTTGGGTCAATAGCACAGCCTGAATTGCATTGGTTGTTGATTTGGATTAGTGACTTACATTTGAAGAAACCATTTTAAAAGGCAAGCCATGGAACCAAGCCTCACTTCAAAAATGTAATATTTCCAATGTCTTTGAAATGCATTTCCTGATCAAAATGACATATAACATTGCTTTGTTTGGCCATAAATCAAGAAATCACATTTTTTGGCCTTTTAAAAGACTTTAATTTCTTCCTTTTCAAAATTTCTCAAACCAACTTCTCCTTGATGCATAGTCAAGGTTAAAACCCAATTTTGAGCAACTTTCTAGTTGAACAATTTTCCATTTGAAGCTTGCAAGTTGGAGTTTTTGGCCCATGCTTGAAAATGACCCATAATCACCAATACCCAAAATACCCCTAGATTGCAAAGACCATAACTTGAGTTCTACAAATCCTATCAAGGACTTATAGTACTCTATGGAAAGCTAAGATCAAGATATACAACTCTCATGTTGGCCAAGAATCCATTTGAAAACTCCTTGAAGGGAAAAAGTTGCTTGGAAGTCAAGTGACTTTCACAAATAAATTTCAGTATCCTCTGATGACCTGTAATTTGCAAGGACCATAACTTGAGTTCTACAAATCTTCTGGAAGACTTCTAGTACTCAAATTAAAGGTATTGAGATGCTATACAAGTTTCATTTTGCCCAAAGATCCACTTGAAACTTGTATTTTGACTTATGTGGCTTTGAAGTTAGGCACTAAATAGGGGATTTTACACTGAAACCCTAATTTAGTAACTTCCCACATTCTTGATCTTCTTTGCTTGATCTTGGCACAACACCACACATGTATCAACATGCCAATCCATGAACCCCATGACCTCAAAGTAGGCTTTGATGCTCTCCAATTTGCACAATTGATCTAGGGTTGACCCAAATGAAACCCTAGTTGACTGCACCTCAACTGTGGCTCTCATACTTGAATCAATGACTTGTCTCAGCTTTAATATGACCCTCTAGGCATCCCATGAGATCCATACACACCTCAAATTCACATCCCATGTTTCTCATCCCACTGATGATTCTCAATATTCCCCAAGATAGGAGCAAAACCCACATGTAGACACTCAAACTTCTCAAGACTTCAAATCACTTCTTGATGGCTTGGAGGATCTCTCAAACTTGGATGACACCTCTTGCTAGGCTCTTCTCTTGATAGACACCCTTGATCCCTTGTTGGATGCATGCTATGCTATGATATGGAAATTATTGAACTATGTACATGATGTAACTATGCAAATGAAATGCAATGAAACATAAATCAGGCAAGAAAAGGTTGAGCAAATTTTGGGGTACAACAGATACAAAAACAGCATAACAAATGAAACGAAAAACAAATGACGGCGGAAAACCCTAATCCCCAATGCCATTCACTCGATCACCTCTCCCGTTCAATTTCTGTTTCAATCTCCCCCCTTTTCCTTCATTGTTACGTCTATTCTTGTACCTGAAACAACAATCGAAACGTTAATCATTCAACAACATTAACATGTATGAAGAAATTTACCGAAGGTTGGTGGCGGCGACAGGATGTGAAGCGCGAGCGGTTTCCTTCGGCAGTCTCGCAATTGGCTTCGGCGATGATAATCTTCGAAGGCTTCAGCGAAAAGATGAGTTCCTTATCTCCTTTCAATTCGAGTTACTTAAGGTTTTCGTGATTTTTGCTGAGTTTCGAATTTCGTCCCAAAAGTGTGTTCTTCGATTCAAATCCCCCTTTTTATAGGCAATTTTGGGCTTTCCCATCTTTAAAGCTCTGATTGAATCTTTGATTGCTTGTATCAAGACCTTATATTCCTGTTTGGTCAAGATTGGAAAACTTTCCTTTCTCGTTTGATTGAGTTAATGTTGTTGATGAGAATCACTTTCTGTATGATTTAATTTGAAGGATCTCTTAATTGATGCTGAAGAATATGATAGCTGTCTGGGATTGGATCTTTTTCGAAAAAGCATATTCCTATATTGATTACTAACTCTGAAGCGTTATTTGGCAGGTGTGAATAGCAGAAGGTTTGGGCCAAAGGGAAACTAGCAGCCCAGGGACAATACGGGTAACTAGTGCTAAGGATTTGGTGAGTCCAAAATTTGATCGTTGGTGACATCCCCGAATACGCAAACCTCTTCCACGTGAAGTCACAGCTTGCCAACCCTGTTCTTTAATGCTCATATGATGAATCGTGCTGGCAAGGATGGAAAGGTATTGAGCATTCTTAGAATGACCTTCATAAGTGTTTTGTTGGAACTGACTCTTATATGTGGACCTGTTCAGGAACATTTGATTTGAGCACTTTTATGGTGTTTTAAATCCAGGTTGTATCTTCGTTTTGGCAGCTGAGATTGGTTGAAGTTATTGTTGATTCTGGTGAGAAGCCTTTTGGAGGAGACAATCGTTTTTTGGTTCGGAGAAAAAGCTGCATTTGGGACTTCTTGAAGAGGCTGGCGTAGCGAGGTTGTGAGTGGCATCCAATGAGTCTCTTGGAAGAATTTACAAATTTCTAGCATAGAGGTGTTATCAGTTGCGGAGTTGTATTTCTGGTTTGGCATAAAGGCGTCAGCACGAAGATTTTGGGCATTGTTGACAGGAGAACTATCAAAATCAAAAGATGGGGGTTAGTAGTGTTGCTCAGTGCTGAAGTTAAGTCTTGTTCTATTTTTCTATTCTCTCATGTTTTCCTCAATTAATTTGATCATGCTTTATCTATTGTTTGAGTTGCTTCAAAGACTTATTGACTTCATCCATTCCTCTTGGCAGGTTGCGAAGAGAGATGCGCCCAGGTGAAACAAACTTCCTTTCGTACGAGGACTTATAGAGGACATTTGAGAAGTGTGACTGGGAAACTGATGCAAAGTGCTCATTGCGCCTCATAGTGATATGTCTCTTTTGAGATGCAAAATAAGGTTGGATTGCTGCTGTGATGACATTGTAGTGTTCGCGACCTCTCAACCATCTTCTGTTTTGACTACCATGCTCAAATAGCTCCTGTTGTAACAGGATTTGATGAAGCAACAAGTTAGGGTCGGGATTAGCACAACCATGTGAGTTTGTAGTAGTCATGATAAGGTGAAGTTCGAACCCTTCCTTGTTTATTAACACAACCTAGACTAGTGGTAATCTCTGAAAAACATCCCAATACTCCCAAATGTCTCAAAATAATTCAACATAAAACAAGTTGCATCACTTACTCCTCAAACCAGCCTAAAGCGTATGTTGGCTTGAATACAGGTATCGAGTTGAGGAGCCATTATCAGTAACAGAAACAACTGCATCCGTGACTTAAGGCAGAGAATGGCTTGTGCTATCATGTTGTGTATATAATTGCTGCTTGCCAATTCTATCATCCTTGCTACAGCAAATCTCTTTGGGCATTACCGGAGATGTCTGTGCTGCCAAGGAATCTCTAGCTATTGAAGGAAGTCAAGGGCGAGTATGCTGTTATTTTCCACCACTCTAGGACATATGCTTGGATTTTTTGATAAGTATTGTGTAAGCTAATCAGTTGCAGGACTCAACGCTTATCCTACGTTTCCTTTTTTTACGAGCTATTTCCTCCATCTTCAATTTCTTGAGCAATGTAACCAGATCCCTTTTTTACCATTCCTTCTGCAGCACCTTGCTCATGTAGACATTGTTTGCAGTTTTGTAGAATAGCTCCAGGTGTTGTTGTGAGGTATTAACAACGTTTTTCTTTAGAAGATCTCAGGAGCATCCCACTACCTGGTGTACCTTCAAGTTTGTGAACAAGATCAAGCCTTTGGGTGGGTTAATTTTGGTGGCTGCTCACGTGAGAAGTGTTGTTGCTGGGTTTGATAATATGTTATTTATGACAAAGCCTTGGTTTGTGATTTGGATCAAGTGTTGTTGGAGATTAGTGCACCACCTTGAACAATGTAACGCGGGATCCTCGTATTGATATACTGTTGTAATGGTGTAGCTTTTTACCGTTTTTGAATACTCTTGTAATCCATCTTTGTAACATTCTTGAAATATTTAGTAATTTGCAACATACATACTTAAGGGCTTCTCCTTACTTTGACAGTCATATGTGGTGGAAAGATTGAGTACAACATTTGTTACCACTTGAACACATATAAAACGTTCCCTCCAAGTAGTTTAGGATATGAGCAATTTCTTTCCTTGAGCTTGTACTTATCACACGTACCATACAACTACATTCTTATAACCTTGTAGTTTGGCGTAATACAGCTTGTGACTTATGATTTCTAACAATGAACTCCCAAATAGACAAATCGTTCTAATGCTTCAAGATACTGAACTTCAAGATTTCTTGCACTTAATAATCCTCGTAACTAGGCCTCTTGAGTGATGAAAGCGTTATAGTGCAAACTCAAATAAGCTTGTTACAAAATTAATGTATTCAAGGATGAGACCCTCGTATCTTGAAGGATGATCGCGACTTTCTATGTTTAACTCAAGTAACTGCAAGTGCACAGTCTATCGCGTAGTAATAATAGATATTGATCCCACAGGGACTCGTAATCAAACTAGTATTTTCGGGTGTTACTGTGTTTAGCTAGGTTGGTAATGTTTTAGGGGAATAAAAGCAAAATAAGTGCGTAAATTGTAAGGGAACTAAAGCGTTAATTAAGGTATAAATGCTTGAATCGGTATGTAATATGTTAGTTCTTCAGGGATTCTACAGGTCACCGGTGTCTTTAGGTTTTCAAAAATAGTTTAAGAAGAAAATGACGGTTTAAAGATCTTTGTCTCACGATGGTTGTTGACGCTAGTCGCAACTCTAAGACGGAACGTACGTTGTCGCTATCCCGTTCAGGGTTAAAGTTACTTATTGAAAACTATGAAATTCTAATTCCTTTTAAAGCGATGTCGCTGTTTTTAAAATGAATGCTTAATTTTTACTATCTGGACTTAACCTCAGCTGTCACTTGTTGGTTCGTACCTTTATGAATTTCCCACTGTCGTGGCGAAACTACTGTAAATAATTTCTCGTTGTCGCGACGAAGGTTTATTTAGAAAAATCGATTTAAAAACTAAAGCCATAATAAGTTTTGAAAAGAAAGGTATACACCGGTTAATTATCGAATCCCATCAGATTACTTATTACATACCGATTACTTAAGATTTAGCCGGACATGGAATATAAATTAACAACACGTAAATAATGGCAGAAAATAATAATATGCATTATAATGGGAAATAGAAATCAATTAACGATTAAAATAAAAACCTGTAAACAATTCGATTGGCTTTTGGGAAATCCTCCGATATGACGGCAGGATTTAGTCTTTAGGCCAATTACTCGTACAGAATAAAGTTTGGAAAGTAAAACAACAATTGCAAGGAAAGAAAGAAAAAAAGGAAACAAAATAACGATAAGAAAATGGGAAACTGAAAATTGCTCTGAAAGTAAATTGGCAGCACTTCATCTCTTCAATGCGGCTCTCTTTTTCTGGTACCAGCTCCCTCCTTTTATAGATGAGACTTTCAACGGTTTATTTCTTCGGGAAGTGGGAATGATATCAGAAAATATAGGAGTTAGTGGTCCACTGCTCTTTGGCATTTTCAGTACTTCACAGCACGTGTAGAGAATCTGCATTTTAACTCCATGACGGTCGTCATGGACCTGTGACGGTCGTCACACGTATGACGGTCGTCATACCCTTGTGATGGTCTTCATATCAGCAGAACTCGTTTTTGCTGCTTTTTGGCCTGATTTTCACCTGGTTTTCACCTGTAAATGCTTGTTTTCTTCATCTTGCTCCATTTGAGCATGGACTTTGAATACCTGCAAAATACTGGACAAATAGTATGGAAATATCCGAAATCGGAGTGAAAACGGTCGTTGATTAGTAGAAAAGTACATTATATATATATATATATATATATATATATATATATATATATATATATATATATATATATATATATATATATATATATATATATATATATATATATATATATATATATATATATATATATATATATATATATATATATATATATATATATATATATATATATATATATATATATATATATATATATATATATATATATATATATATATATATATATATATATATATATATATATATTCACAGGGGAAGAACCGGACACAACATGCTAGGCAAAGGGGCAACAGACCCAACGAGGCGGGACTCCACAGGGACAAGAAACAACCACCAATGGTGAATCTCCCTAGTATAACAGTAGCGCATACACCAAGGATATGGCATTTAAACAACAGGTGAGAAATTTGTAATCGAAGGGTAGCTTATTACCAACATGGAGCAACCCAGACGGCGGTAAGAACCATAATGACTTTTCTGATTGAGTCAATAATCCAGTTTTGTTCACATTCTTTTCCTTCTCTTCCTTCTTTTATTATTATTTTTTGAAATCCAACTGGGAATATTAAAAAAAAAGGTAAAGCCTCCCCGAGCGGCATGGTGTGGGAACCATGAGCTGGTCTCAGTCTCTGATGTAGAACCTCCCCGAGCGTCATGGTATGGGAACCATGAGCTGGTCTCAGTCTCTACCCGAAGTGATGAAAACTCGTGAGAGCATCTTCACAGGGGATCGTAGATTTTTGCAGATCGTAGATGTCAATGTAGATGTAGATGTAATTTTGTAGAACCTCGGCTGTAAGCCATAATGTACTAGAGTTTGTAAAGATTTATCGGGGATCTTCGGAAGAGATGTAAGTCAGTTAGATTGTAAAGTATGTCCTCTTAAATAAAGAGACTAATGTGGTAGATTTCCTCGACTTCTCTGGGGAGACGTCACTTGATGGAAATGAACTTGTGTGATGAACTTACTGGGGAATTCATTTCCGAGGAGCATCTTTATTGTAGTTGTAAAATATTCGAAATTTTTGTAGTGGAAATTCTCAAATAAAGAGAAGTGTCTTGTAATGTCTTTGGCGGACTTCTATGATGGGTTTACGAAGCGATGCCATTTGACGAATTGATGATGTTGAAGAACCCACTGAGGGTGAATGAAATGTCTTGTAGAAACTGTCGTTTGTCGTTTTGAATAAGATCTTAGTCAAAACGAGTTGCTCAAATAAAGAGATTGTTTATATTCCAAATGTAGATGGTTGAGAAAACCTGTGATATTATCGTTGGAGCAATGTTTGTCTTCATAAAGATTCTCCTGGGGAATATAGTGCAAAATAAATGCACACTTGATCCATGTTCAAAAGTTGGAGATTATCCACAATGTGGTTGCCAAGGGCCGAAATTCAATTCGGGAAGTAGCCGAAGATAAAATGTCAAGCAAGACTCGACCATTGAGGTATGAACTCCAATGGAATGTACTGGAATAACCGTCTTCCACGAGGATCGAACTTCATGGGGAAAGTAGAAACATTGTGCTCTTTCTGCCTAGGGCTGACAACTCTATTTGGAGGGATAAGACACACCCAAACGCCTGGGGGTAACCACAACCAAAGCGATAGAATAAAACAAACACAAAGAGATGCAACACAATGCACATGCCATGCTATCTACCTATATGTTATGCGTATGCTGACAAACTGGGAGAGGCGAAAATAAACGCCTCAAACGGAAAGGTACCAAAGCAAAATCTCCATAGACCTCTTACCACCTGTAAAAAATCTTGAACATAAACAAACTTCATTTCTTGGATAAAATAAATATCCTATCGTCTCTGGGAATCATGAATGATTGTCGTTCCTCCATGGATGAAATAAACGTCCATGGTCCTCCTTTTGTTATTCATATATCAAGTGAAGCACAAAGTTTTTAAATCAATCTGGATTTTGCTATCAAGAATAAAGATTTTTGATAAATGAAAGAGGAAAGAAAACTTTTATTGAATGGTGGTCCGCAGAAAAGCGTGACCCCAGTATTACAGTGTTGGAAAATAATAGGGATTACATCAAGGGAATAACAACTTGCTTTTCCTAAGTTAACGAGAACTTCCTGAGTTCTAAATGAAATACTTTTTGACAGCGTCCGTATTCACAGGGCGAGTGATCTCTTCTCCGTCCATTGTGGCTAACATTAGGGCGCCTCCTAAGAAGACCTTGTTTACCACGTACGACCCATCATAGTTTAGAGCCCATTTTCCTCTGGCAACAGTGAGGAAAAACGGGATCTTCTTGAGCACAAGGTCGCCTTCTTTGAATTCTCGGGGCCGAACCTTCTTGTTGAATGCCTTCTTCATCTTTTGCTGATACAACTGTCCATGGTATAGCGCCGCCATCCTCTTTTCTTCGATTAAGTTCAATTGATTGTATCTGTTCTGGAACCATTCAGCTTCTGATAACTTTGCATCCATCAAAATTCTCATAGAAGGAATCTCGACTTCTATCGGGAGTATTGCTTCCATACCGTAGACCAGTGAAAACGGAGTTGCCCCAATTGATGTGCGCACCGTCGTACGATACCCATGTAAGGCGAACGGGAGCATCTCATGCCAGTCCTTATAAGTAACAACCATTTTCTGAATGATCTTTTTGATATTCTTGTTGCCGGCTTCAACAGCCCCATTCATCTTTGGTCTGTAAGGAGAAGAATTATGATGCTCGATCTTGAATTCTTCACACAATTCTTTCATCATTCTGTTATTCAAATTGGAACCATTATCTGTAATAATTCTGCTTGGCACACCATATCGGCAGATAAGCTGATTCTTGATAAATTGAACAACCACATGTCGAGTTACATTAGGGTAAGAAGCTGCCTCGACCCACTTGGTAAAATAATCAATGGCTACTAAGATGAATCGGTGTCCATTAGATGATTTTGGCTCTATCATACCAATCATATCAATTCCCCACATAGAGAACGGCCACGGGGCTGAGATGACATTCAACAAAGTCGGAGGCACATGAATCTTATCTGTGTAAATCTGACACTTGTGACATTTTCTAGCAAACTTGTAACAATTTGATTCCATTGTGATCCAATAATAACCAGCTCTTAAGAGTTTCTTAGCCATGGCATGTCCATTGGCATGAGTGCCAAAGGATCCTTCGTGAATTTCCGTCATTAACATATCTGCTTCTTGCTTGTCAACACATCTCAGCAAGACCATGTCAAAATTCCGTTTGTATAACACATTATTACTTAGGAGAAAATTACCGGTCAACCTTCTCAGTGTCTTCTTATCTTTGTTGGAAGCTCCCAAAGGATATTCTTGAGTTCTAACTTCTAAGGAATACTTTAATGTCATGGTACCAGGGTTTTCCATCTTCAACTTCCTTGACGACAAAGATGTAGGCGGGTCTATCAAGACGTTTTACTTCAATTCAAGGACAATCATTCCAAAAGTTCACCACAATCATTAAGGCCAAAGTTGCCAACGCATCTGTCATTCTATTTTCATCACGAGGGATATGATGAAAGTCGACTCTGTCAAAGAATGGTAACAGTCTTCTAGTATAGTCTCTGTATGGGACCAAATTATCATGTCGAGTTACCCATTCTCATGTGATCTGGTAGATAACCAATGCAGAATCACCAAACACATCCAAATTCTTAATCCTCAAATCTATTGCTTCCTCAAGACCCATAATGCATGCTTCATACTCAACTTCATTATTAGTACACTTGAATGTTAATCTAGAAGTAAACAGGATATGGGACCCTTGAGGAGTCACAATAACATCACCTATCTGTCGCTACTGCGAAAATCGGCGCCGGCTGAACAGAAGAGTCGCCACCGTGCGTTATTTATCCCACGGGAGGGAAAGGAAACGCTCAGAGTAAACCTCGCACAACACGGGAAAGGTATGGTCGTCGCAACCAAAACCTGGGTTCGGGAGTCGGTTACGCAAGGGGAAGGTATTAGCACCCCTCACGTCTGTCGTACTCGACGGGATCCACGCTTGTTTTCGGGTATGGATTGTTATTCTATCTAAACTATAGGTCAAGGGTTAAAAAGAAAATAAAAATGAAAATAAAAATGACTCGGCAAAGTATCGCACTTTATGCCTACGTATTCCCGCCTGGAACGAGAAATCAGAGTCAACGTAGTTCGCCTACCTACGGGAAAGGAGGGAAAGGTTGCTCGCTAGGATATCGCATCCTATGCCTACGTACTTTCATACAGCATGAAAGATCAGAGCAAACGTAGTTCGGGCCACGTACGACACAAGCTTGTCTTGATTGATTTTATTCCTTCTGAAAAAGGGTTTCTTGATTAACAGTCCCGGCGGACAAAAATGACGTCTTGATGAGTTCACATTCTTTTACGGAAGAAGTGTCTTTTATTGTGTTTGAAATCTTTATGTGTTTTTCTGTTTGTTTTGAGAGAGAAGAGACAGAACTCTAACCTACGGTTGCGAAGGGAAACACACTAACCT
The DNA here is from genome assembly GCA_963859935.3 of Lathyrus sativus. NCBI lineage: Eukaryota > Viridiplantae > Streptophyta > Magnoliopsida > Fabales > Fabaceae > Lathyrus > Lathyrus sativus. The sequence continues at coordinate 72,618,477 of OZ012739.1, read as the reverse complement.
AATGTTATCATGCATGGGTTAAGACCTAGTGTCTATCATGCTCCTCTCTTGCACAGAGAGAAACAGAGATCCTACGGGATAGGCAGAAACAGAAACAATATCAGATATATACAGTAAAACAGTAAAATGCATGGATGCAACAGTACAAGCGAGGCAAGGGAGTTCCACTCAACCTCGAACCTAGAAAACAATAGGCGAAAGTGAACAGACTTCACTTTCAACCCAGCAGGGTAAACAGCAAACAATACAGTCCAGAAAACCAATCAATACATCAGCAATAAAATACAACAGCAAAAGAAACAACAGCTTCAGCAGCTCTGACTCAACATCTGGCTCCAAGTAATCTCCATTCAGCTACAGGCTTCAACAAGCATCAATCTCCATCTTCATGGCCTTCAGGTAAGGGCTCTGATCATCAGTCTTCTATCTGCAATGGCTTTTCTTCAAGTTCAAACCTCCAGGATGAGGGATCAGTCACAAGAGTGAATTGGGTGTTAAGCAATCAGCTGACTACCAAAGGTGGTGAACAGACTGCTTCTAACACAAAAGACATTTTCTCTCAAGAGTTCTATCTCTTAGACACTATCACCAAGCCTTCCAAAGGAAGGGGATGAGTGTCTTAGAGAGACTCTGAATCACAGAGAAGAATGGATGCAGACAAGGCAATCCATGTTTGAGAAACAAACTTTCTAACCTAGAGCTCTGCCTAGCTCCTAAACCCTAGTCTCCTCAACAGCTGCTAGCAAGAACCTCCTCTCCAACTCTGGCAGTTGATCTTCAATCTTTGGATCTCCAATGGTCTTCATCTCCTCAAGTCTTCAGCTCTCCCAAGTTCCCAGATAATCCCAATACCCAAGCAAACAAACAATAATCCCCAGAGGGCACACCACACCAGTCAATCAGACATACACAGATTATTAATAGCAGTAGGGGAATCCTGACTTTTCTCTAAGGGATCTAATAACTACCCATAGCCCCTATAGTCCCATAACTAATCTATTCAAACCCTAAGTCCTAAGGGAAATGAAATCAAACTTCCTAAGTCATCACCTAAAAAACCCTAATTTGTTCAAGTTGTTCAAGCCTACCTTAAGCACCTAAAATTAATATCTAAAAATGGGAACTAAATTGTTTCTACAAGTTCAATATCTCATCTAAGCAACCTAAAAAGAATGGATGAAAAATATGAAAGCATTTAATAGAACAAAAATTAATAAAACCATGCATGAAATGAAACTATTTAAAATGACATTTATTTAGAAAATATGGAAAAAATATCAAATAAAAATAAAAATGCAATTTTATTTAATGACAATTTTCTACACATTCTAATGAAAATGATGTAAAAAGAATGGATTAAAAATGTTTTTTTATCTATTTATTATGAATTTTTAAAGTTGGTAAAAATTAAAGTGGAATTAAAAACAATTAAATCAATTAAAATGATAGGGGGGGTACTAATAGAAACCACGCTTAGTTCAAAATCCAGTGGGCCAGCAAACGGGGGGTGTGCGTAGCACATTGAGTTAGGCCCAGAACCACTTCAGAAATATGAAATAAAAAGAAAACCAGCAGGGGGTGAGAATAGGAATGAAATCACGTTCAAAACTGATTGGGCCTGGCAGTGGGGTGGTGGGATTAGCAATACACACTCAAGCCCGCCCGTTTCATTAAATGAAACGGTGCGTTTAGGGCTTCTACACTTCCCTCCAAAATCAGAATTAAACCTCAGCCACACGATGGGCTTCTGAGGTCAAAAGTCCACACGAATTGGACGCTCAAGATTTCGTCTTCCTCAATGGATCAAATGAGAGCTAGGGTTTCCCTCCATGGCAACCATGCACGAGCCAACTTCAAGCTCTCAGTTCTCACTCCACAGTCCATGAAACGCCACGATATAAACATGAAACTTACTCTAAATCTCTCCCTCTACAAGCCTATGGTCTTTGTTTGCATTAAAACTCAGCCAATCAATAAACCCGATCGAGACAAGTTCTGGTCACCATGGAAATACTCTGCAACTTACCAACATAATTCTCCATCAAACCTAGACTAATCCCTTCCATGACTAATGGTGATCATTCTGACCTATCAAACTAAGATTATGATGCACTCTACTACAAGTTCCAAGCCCTAACAGTTCTAGCAACCTGTCAACAATCATCACTAAACTACTCCAAACTCATCCTAATTGCTCTACTAACCACCTAGATCACATTTATACTAACAAAACTATGCTAAACTAACTGAACTAATCAATTTGAATGAAAACGCACCTGATGCAAAAGCTTGAAAACAGCTATGGAAACTCGTGAATCCACCAACACCAATGCTCAGATCTTGATCAGTGAGTGAAGCTCTTGCTTCTGTATGCAACACCTCTTGTTTCTTGGCCTTGGATCTTGCTAACCGATTGATTCCTCACTTTTGAAGAAGATGATAACAGCACATGAGAATGGATCAAAACCAGCCAGATATTGAGTGATCTTTGATCTTTGATGATTATGGAGTGGAGTAGAATCAAGGATTATAAGAATTGATGGAGAATTGATGAAGTTTGAAAAGAATTTGCAAGAGGAAGAATGAGAAACTTTGGGAGATTTTTGGTGAAAAATGAATCCAACCCTTGATCAATCTTCATTTCATGCTTATATAGGGCTCAAATGAACTTTCTAGATCCATCTTACAATTTCCCTTGCCTTCCAACTTTGATCCATTTTTGAAATGTTTCTTCAAATGCAAGTAACCATGAATAACTTTTCTTTTTTCTTCTAAACTCAAAAAAGTGTTTGAACCATTGTTCTTAGAATGTCTTTTCCATTCAAAATCATATATTGGAAGTCTCCATTTGGACTTATAAATCTTCCAAACCATTTTTCACTTTGACTTTATTCAAATTATAAGCCATTTTAGTTCAAATTTGGACCAATCATGCAACTTCATGTTATGAGCTTTTCCAACAATTTGTGACCTTCTTTCTAGACTCAAAATGTCATTTGGAGCAAGTTTGATGTTGTAAGTTTTTCCATTTGAGGTCTCCTTGTATGAGTTTTGGACATAGGTTAAAATGACCTGTAATTCACAAATGCCCAAAATACCCTTTGCTTGCCAAGGCCATAAGTTGAGTTCCACACATCATATGAAGGCATGCCATACCATTCTAGAAAGCTAAGACAATGAGGAACAATTCTTATGTTGACCAAAAATTCATTTGAAATCTCCTTGAGGGGCAAAACTAGCTTGGAAGTCAAGTCACTTTCACAGACAAAATTTCAGATACCTCAGATGACCTGTAATTTGTAAGGACCATAACTTGAGTTCTATAAATCTCCTTGATGTCTTCCACCACTCAAATTAAAGGTCTTGAGATCCTCTACAAGTTTCATGTTGGCCAAGAAGCCATTTGAAGCTAGAATTTTGACTTATCTTGCTTGGAAATTTGACCTAAACTAGGGGATTTTACACAGAAACCCTAATTTAGAAACTCCTCTTCTTCTTGATTTCTCTTGAATTCTTCTTGGCATATCTCCATGTCCTTCTTTATATGTCCAATGATGAACCCCACATCTCTCCACTAGACTTGAATGCCCCTTAAATCAGTCAATTGACCTAGGGTTGACCTAGGGTTGACCCAGATGAAACCCTAGTTGACTGCCTTCAGTTATAGCTCTTGTGCTCTCATCAATGACTTGTCTCCTTCTTTAAATGACTTTCTAAGTCTCTCATAATGTCTAGATACTCTCCATGCCTTCAACTCACAGCTCACAACCCTCTTGTTGACCCTCAGATACCCTCAGCTAGGAGATGGACTCAAGGCTTGATCTGCTGAACTCTTTGCTTTCAAATTCTTTCCTGATGACTTGAATAAGATTGAATTGGGATAATAACCTCTTGATAGGCTTCTAGAGATGAGAATAATGATTGGTCCCCCTGTTGTATGACTTGCTATGCTTATGCTATGCAGATGATTAGACTATGTACATGACTCTATATGCAAATGCTAATGATAATGAAACATAAACCCAAGGAGTAAGGTTGGGCAAATTTTAGGGTGCAACAGCTGCCCCTATTCAAGCGGCTTGGACCCGATTGGGTGAAGAGCCCGGAGCCTTCAGATATTCGCGGTACGAGACGGTTGAATACTAGTGAAACCAGAAATTTGCCAACCGCAAAACTAAATTGCGCTCCTGCTTGGGGAACGACATTCATCAGCTGAATCTGACTGTTACAGCAACCCACTGATCTCGTGCTAGCGTGCTGGGGATTGTCTTCATCGTTCTGAGGAGGATTCTGGCATAACAGATTGCTTGCTTGTCCACGTTAGGACTCTGTCCGTCATCAATACAAAGAAATCTCAACTAAAACCTGTCCACGTTAGGACTCCACTTGCTGTTAACCCAGAAAAATCTCGGCAACTCCGCTGGGGATAATTCGTCTGTATTTCCATAAACTGAATCGTCCACGTTAGGAATAAAATTCTTCCACGTTAGGAGTAACACCTGTCCACGTTAGGAATAACATCGTCCACGTTAGGAGTAACATCTGTCCACGTTAGGAATCATCTCTTCTGTATCTGTCCACGTAAGGACTAACCCTTTCATCTTTCCACGTCAGGAAGCAATCCTCTTTCCACATAAGGAGAACTATATCAATCTGTCCACGTAAGGACTCCAATACCACTTGACATGTCCGCGTCAGGACTCCAATCTTTCCACGCAAGGAATCCAACTTTGGTTCTGTACCTGTCCACGTCAGGACTCAACTTTCCACATAAGGAGAACATCATTCTTCCACGTCAGGAATCAACTTTTTCTTTCCACGTCAGGAATACAAGCCTCTTTCCACGTAAGGAATGCTATCCGCTTTCCACGCAAGGAATCATCTCTTTTCCACATAAGGCAACCAATTCCCTCCGATTTGTCCGTGTCAGGACTACACTTTTCCACGTAAGGAATGCCATCTTAATCTGTCCACGTAAGGACTCCACTCTTTCCACGTTAGGAATGTTGTCATTTCCACGTAAGGAAACTATCTTTTTCCACGTAAGGAATCCAACTTGATATGTCCGCGTGAGGACTCAATCCTTCCACGTAAGGAATACACTTGTCTTCCCACGTAAGGAAACCATTTTTTCTTCCACGTAAGGGATGCTCTTGATATGTCCACGTAAGGACTCTGATCTTTCCACGTAAGGAATACCAACTTCTTACTGATTTGTCCGTGTCAGGACTACATTTTTCCCCGTAAGGAATGCCATCTTAATCTGTCCACGTAAGGACTCCACTCTTTCCGCATTAGGAATCACCTCTTTTCATATGTCCGCGCAAGGACTACATCGTCCACGTTAGGACCCACTTCTCCCTGTTAGAAATAATAACTTCTTTGATTTGTCCACGTAAGGACACTGATCTCGTCTTGATTTGTCCACGTTAGGACTCAGGCGTCTTCGACCTGCTGAGGAAATAAGACTTGTCCACGTCAGGACTCACACCTTTGTCTGATCTGTCCACGTCAGGGCACCAACACGAAGGGTAATTACTTTTGTCAACGTCATGACCTCCCATTCCCCTAATTTCGAGAACTCGAATCTGCCCACGTTGGGACTAACGCACCTCACCGATCTGGGGAAATAAACCTGTCCACGTTAGGACGCCTACTTCTGAAGAAATCCCGTCAATATAGGAATAAATTGTCCACGTCAGGACTTAGTTCTCCAATGATCCTCACCCACAAACTTCTTAGCACTGACGTGACAGCGACTTTGAGATGAACTCTACTGGGGATGTCTGGAACCCAAACTATCGAACGCCTGCTCTGATAACCGGCGGTGGCCTCTGCAATTCTGATTCATGAAACCCCTGATGACAACTAATTCTGCCTGGGAATAAAGAGAAACTTATCCTGATAACTCTGTGAGGAATACAGCCGAAACTGACATTGGATGTCCCATGCCGCGATCTTGAATGTTTGGTAATTCATTTGAGCAAGAATTCTCTCCATCTGAACTGCTAGAGTACAGAAACTGCTTCAGCAAAATAAATGCTGGAAGGATAATGCCGACTCCGCCGGGGATAGCCAGATGCTACAGGATTATTCCAGCAAAATAAATGCTGGAAGGGTGAAGTCGACCCTGCTGGGAAATTGGGAACTCAAACCACATACCCTATTGAGGTAACCCCCTGCTGGGGAATAGCAGATGTGCATAGTATGATCGGACTTTCTGCTGGAACGTGAACTGATATCACCAGTATCTCTGACAAAACAAATGACAGGACCCACCATCAACTCTGCTTGGGAGAGTCTTAATCTTCGAGTTCCACTGGAAGGAATGAAAACACTTGCAAAGAGAATTCCGCTGGGGATGGGATGATTCTCTCGGGGAAAATCCACTGACTCCGCTGGGGGAGAGTGCATGACCCTGCGGGGAAAGATGAACCTGTCTGAATACAGCCTTACGATCTTGAAATTACCAAACTCTGTTGAGGACGAATAGCTTTTCTGGAGCACGTCCTTTGGATAAGCTACGGTTAGCTGGGGAATTCTATCCTTCTTCAGGAAGAACATGCATGACCTGCGTGGGGATCAAGTCTTTCGTTATCGCGATCTTTTGATCACCTTCTTCGTATGGTTATGAAACCTGCAACAACACAGACAAGACACGACAAGCCTATGCAATCAAATCAATTCAGGTTAGCGACGTTATTTTCAGTTAATTCAAAGCTTTAACAATTGTTGGCAAGGGCCAGTGATGTTATACTCATGCTAGCTTCAATAAACTTAGGCGTTTTATCATGCACAAAACAGTAAAGAACCAGCATCAAGTACTGAATAACATATTTCCATTGATTGGGCCCCTGAATGGGCGGAGTTTTTGTACATGGGATGTAACTCCTGAAAAGAGGAAGCTACACAAAGCAAATACATAAGTATGCACAAGAAGCACGAATATTTTGACAAATTAAATTTGTACACATGTCGGCAACGGGATGCAGATGAACACCACGAACTGATCCTCCCATGACTCGCCCGACTCTAATGCTTTCCCGGTATCCTCACTTCTGAAGAGATTGTATCTGATAACTGGCTCCCCAAATATATTCTCCCGCATTGATGCTCATTGAATTCGGACCGCAGTCATTTGCTTTTCAAATCCCTAACTTTTGCGTGAACCGCCCTTTACGGGTTTTCAGTTCACCGGGATACCCTTTTTTGCCGAAGCCGCCCAGTGTAGGTTTTCAACTTCGCGGGTGTACATTTTTTCAATTTTATCCCTAACTTTTGCCCGAACCTTTCATTCTGTTTTTGGTTCGCCAGGATGCCCCATTTTTGCCTGGACTCTCTTTTTCTGTCCAGCGGGTCTATTTTAAGCAAAGTATTTTTTAACTGCATCCGAATTCACAGGTGACGCAAAGTCTTCTCCGTCCATGGTGGACAACAACAACGCTCCTCCTGAAAAGACCTTTCTGACAACGTATGGCCCTTCGTAGTTGGGGGTCCACTTGCCCCTGTGATCTGCTTGCGGCGGGAGAATCCTTTTCAGCACAAGGTCGCCCGTCTGAAAGCTTCGCGGAAGTATCTTCTTGTCGTACGCTTTCTTCATTCGTCTTTGGTACAAACGACCGTATGCTAGAGAAGCTAGCCTCTTCTCATCCATCAAGCTCAGTTGGTTCAATCTATTCGTTACCCATTCTGCCTCGTCCAGCTGAACGTCTCGCAATACCCTCAGAGAAGGGATCTCAACTTCCAATGGTAATACCGCTTCCATTCCGTATACCAACGAGAATGGAGTTGCCCCGGTTGATGTGCGTACCGTCGTACGATAACCGTGCAAAGCAAAAGGTAGCATCTCGTGCCAATCCTTATAGGTCACCACCATTTTCTGAACAATTTTCTTGATATTCTTATTGGCCGCCTCAACAGCGCCATTCATCTTGGGTCGGTACGGGGAGGAGTTGTGATGTTCGATCTTGAAATTCTGACAGAGCTCCTTCATCATTTTGTTGTTCAGATTTGAACCATTATCCGTGATTATCCGCTTGGGAATCCCATATCGGCAAATGATATCTCTCTTGATGAATCTAGCCACCACTTGCTTCGTTACATTCGCGTAAGACGCCGCTTCCACCCACTTGGTGAAATAATCGATCGCTACTAGGATGAACCGATGCCCGTTAGAAGCCGTCGGCTCAATCTTTCCAATCATATCGATTCCCCACATCGAGAATGGCCATGGAGATGACATCACATTTAAAGGACTCGGAGGCACGTGTATCTTGTCAGCATAGATTTGGCACTTGTGGCACTTCCTCGCGAACTTGAAACAATCAGTTTCCATCGTCAACCAAAAGTAACCTGCCCTCAGCAGCTTTCTCGTCATAGCATGCCCACCAGCATGCGTACCAAAGGTACCCTCGTGAATTTCCTCCATAAGAAGCTTTGCCTCTTTCTCGTCTACACAACGCAACAACACCAAATCGTGGTTTCTTCTGTACAAGACGCCGTCCGGATTCAAGTAGAAATTACCCGCTAATCTCCTGAGAGTCTTCTGATCTTGACTGGATGCCCCAGCCGGATACTCTTTATTCTTCAGGAAATTAAGGATATCGAAATACCACGGTTTATCGTCGGATGCTTCATCGATTGCAAATACATAAGCTGGTCTGTCCAACCGAGAGATAGTGATTTGGGGAGCTTCGTTCCAGAAGTTGACCTTGTACATGGAAGACAAAGTGGCAAGGGCGTCAGCCATTTGATTTTCTGCCCGCGGTACGTGATGCAATTCAACTTTGTCGAAGAAAGGCAGCAATCTCCTTGCATAATTCATGTAATGTATCAAATTGGGCTGACGTGTCTCCCATTCCCCTTTGATCTGATTCACCACCAGAGCTGAGTCTCCGTATACGTCTAGATGCTTGATTCGCAAATCAATGGCTTCTTCAAGCCCCATTATACAAGCTTCGTATTCGGCCTCATTGTTGGTAACGGCAAAGGTCAGTCGGGCAGTAAACGGGATGTGCGACCCGTGTGGCGTGGTGATGATTGCCCCTATCCCGCTACCGTAAGCATTTACAGCTCCATCAAATATCATCTTCCATTGGGACCCTAACTCTGGTCCTTCGTCTGGCAACGGCTCTTCACAATCTTTCATCTTTAGGTACATGATATCCTCGTCAGGAAAATCAAACCTCATCGATTGGTACTCTTCAATAGGCTGCTCCGCCAGATACTCAGACAGCACACTCCCCTTTATAGCCTTTTGCGAGACGTATTGGATATCATATTCAGTCAAGACCATCTGCCAACGGGCAATTCTTCCTGACAACGCCTGCTTTTCGAATACATATTTGATAGGATCCATCTTCGAGATGAGCATGGTTGTATGATTCAGCATGTACTGCCTCAAACGCTTGGCGGCCCAGGCTAGCGCGCAACAAGTTTTCTCCAGCATTGAGTATCGAGATTCACAGTCTGTAAATTTCTTACTCAGGTAATAGATCGCATGCTCTTTTCTCCCCGTCTCGTCGTGTTGACCGAGAACACAACCCATGCTTCCCTCAAGAACCGTCAAATACATTATCAAGGGTCTCCCTGCCACTGGGGGTATCAAAATAGGAGGCTCCTGCAGATACTTCTTTATTTTATCGAACGCCTTTTGACAATTTTCGTTCCACGTTACAGCTTGATCTTTCTTTAGCAACTTGAATAACGGTTCACACGTGGCCGTTAGGTGAGATATGAACCGAGCGATGTAGTTCAATCTCCCTAAAAACCCGCGCACCTCTTTCTCTGTTTTAGGCGTCGGCATTTCTTGAATTGCTTTTATTTTAGCAGGATCGACCTCTATTCCTCTTTCGCTTACGATAAACCCCAGCAGTTTACCCGATCTCACCCCGAAGGTGCATTTATTAGGATTCAGCCTCAGCCTGAACTTCCTAAGCCTTTTAAATAACTTCAGCAGATTTACCAGATGCTCTTCCTCCGTCTGGGATTTGGCAATCATATCGTCAACATAAACTTCGATCTCTTTATGCATCATATCATGGAAAAGAGTCGTCATCGCACGCTGATATGTTGCCCCAGCATTTTTCAAACCAAAGGGCATCACTTTGTAGCAAAATGTTCCCCAAGGCGTTATGAAAGTAGTCTTCTCCATATCCTCTGGCGCCATTTTAATTTGATTATAGCCTGAAAAGCCATCCATGAAGGAGAATACGGAGTATTGAGCAGTATTATCAACTAACACGTCAATGTGAGGAAGTGGAAAATCGTCTTTTGGGCTTGCTTTATTCAAATCTCTATAATCCATGCACATTCGAACCTTGCCATCTTTCTTTGGCACCGGTACGATGTTAGCAACCCATGAGGGATACTTCGTCACAGCCAGGAAACCAGCGTCCCACTGTTTCTGAACCTCCTCTTTGATCTTCATTGCCATATCTGGTCGTGTTCTGCGAAGCTTTTGTTTGACCGGCGGGCAATCTTCTTTCAGTGGCAGGCGATGCACAACCATGTCTGTATCGAGCCCCGGCATATCTTCATATGACCAAGCGAATACATCATTATACTCTTGGAGCATTTCAACCAGTCTTCGCTTGATATCACTCTGCAGTGCGGCTCCAATACGAATATTTTTCTCAACCCCTTCCGACCCCAAATTGATAATTTCGATGACCTCGTCGTGAGGCAGAATGGCTCTTTCCTCTTGCTTCACTAACCAAGACAGTTCTTCAGGAACGTCGCTATCTTCGACAACCTCTTCTTCAGCCTGAAACACTGGGTGCTCAAAGTCGGGACGAGTCATAGGTGGTTCAAGGATGTCATCTGAAAATGTTATCCTGCAAAAGGAATGGTTAAGTGCTTCAAAATGCGTATAAAGCGAATAACCACGTTGCCATTTTATTGAAAAATACAAAATAAGAAAGACAGAGATTACGGTATTTGCACATGAAAAACGCCATTTATTTAATGATTAACACGCAATGTTTATAACAACACAGCCCTAAGCAAATCCTGATGCCCCGGGCAAGACATCAGATTATTCAACAATTAATAAAGCAAAGCATTACTGTTTAAAAGTCACAGGAACAAGCTCCTGAATAGACCAGTTGCACAGTCTTTGTCCTGGCGTGCTTGGCTGAATCCAGGCATCCATATCACAGTCGCTGTCTCCTTCATCAGACTCTGAAGCAGCATTGACAGTTTCATGACATACTCCACTGGCAGAGATGGTAATTGACTTTCTGAAACGGGGGGCCCCCACGGAAGGAGTTGATGACGACGGTTGGTACCCCAGTCCGAACCGGTCCATCTTCACAGGAATGTCCAGCACTTTGCCCCAGCCCTTGGCTTCTCCTGCTTCCACTAGAGCTTGAGCTTCCTTATACGATGAGACAGCTATCTCTGGCACTTTGCTCGGCCCGGGACCTTTGTCCTTGATGCGCAAACCTTCGAATGCCTGGCATGGTGTCTCGTGGATCTCCCCGTCGACTTCCACATATTTAAACGAAGATAGATGGCTGACCAGGATGTCTTCTTCTCCGCACACGGTGACTACGCTGTCTCCGACCATATACTTTAACTTCTGATGCAGGGTAGACGTGACAGCACCTGCCCCATGAATCCAGGGTCTTCCAAGCAAGCAGCTGTACGCAGGTTGTATATCCATGATATAAAACTCCGTTGCAAACACTTCCGGCCCCACTTGCAGAGGCAAGGTAATCGATCCGAAGACTGTTCTACGCGTGCCGTCAAACGCTCTGACTACCAAATCACTGGGTGTACACAAAATTCCTCGAACATCCAGCTTCATCATCGCCTTCTTGGGCAGCACATTCAAAGATGATCCGGTGTCAACCAATACGTGCGACATTACTGATCCTCTACACTCAACAGATACGTGTAATGCCATATTATGATCTCTCCCTTTCGGAGTCAAGTCAAAATCGGTAAAACCCAGACTGTGGCCTGCATTCACATGTGCCAATACTCCTTCTAGCTGATTTACGGAGACATCCTGGGGTACAAAAGAAGTGTCCAGGACTTTCAGCAAAGCATTTCTGTGAGCTTCCGAACATAAGAGCAATGACAAGATAGATATTTTGGACGGTGTCTGCTGCAGATGCTCCACAATCTTATAATCACTTTTTCGAATCAAGCGCATGAACTCTTCTACATCTTTCGATGCTGCTTCTTTTTCACTTGCTTGTACCGGAACATTTTCAACCGCTTTCCCTTTTCCTTTCGCTAGTCTTTCAGCCTCCACTTCAGGAGATATAAAGATCCTGCCACTCCTTGTCATGCCTCCTGAGCCAACAACATTATCCACAATCTCCGCTGGCTGCTTGTTAACATCAATCTTTATCCCATCACAATACACCTCTAACCCATATGACCATGGGACTGCTTTCGTGTTCTCGTACGGGATTGGCCCGGCCTTAGTTATGGTGATCGGTGGTCGCTGAGCTGGTGCTGCAATAGTGATCGTCTTCCGAGGAATCGTCACTGTGGCCACATCACTCCGATTATCCACTACTGCCCCTGCAGGCTCGTCAGTCGCCGCTCGATCAAACTGCAATATGCCCTCATCAATTAAAGCCTGAATGCCTTTCTTCAAATCCTCACACCCCCCAGGTAGGGTCCAACAGTCTAAGCAATACTCGTTACATCCTGGGTAAACACCTCCTTGTAACAGTCGGCTCTTTATCTCGCTCAGCGGCGTCTTTAAATCTTCAACATTCATAATGAGATTCAGACCTTCCTCAGTCAGAACGGCGTTCGCCCCATGATTAGGCATGGGTTTCTGGACTATATTCGGACCTGCCGTTCCAAAATTGATAGTCTTGTTGTCTAAAAGATCCTGCACAACGTGCTTAAAAGCATGGCAACCTTCTATATCGTGACCCGGGGCCCCAGAATGAAACTCACAGTGCCTGTTTGCATCGTAGCCGAACGGGGGAGCTCCCGTTATTGGTGCCAGAGTTCTTTTCTCTACCAGATTCAATCCCAGCAATGTCTGCAATAAATCGGCATAGGTAGAGGGAGGCTTCTCAAACACTCTTCTCGGCTTACTACCCTGGAATCTTCGCTGAGCTTGCTGTGCCCCCTGCTGAGGCTGCTGCTGCTGTGGCATTGGTTGCTGCTGAACCGGTTGTTGCTGATAGGGAATAGTAACACTCGACACCTGCTGCGGCTGACGATATTGACCTCTTCCCCTGCCTCGGCCTCGGCCTCGGCCTCCAAATACTGCGCTGGCTTCGCCCTGACGGCGCCCACCATAAGCTTTCCTATTACTGCCAGATGCAGTTGATTCCTCGACTTGGAACTTTCCTTGCTTAATATTACGTTCAATCTTTTCCCCCATCAGAATCAGGTCTGAAAAACTGGCCAGAGACGTATGAAATAGCATATCATGAAACAGCCCTGTGAATGTGCCGACAAACATGTCATTCATTTCCTTATCTTCTACAGGAGGACGGACCCTGGCAGCCATATCGCGCCACCTTTGCGCGTACTCCTTAAAACTCTCCCCCTTCTTCTGCGAAAGCCCGGCCAACTGGACTCGATTGGGTGCCAGGTCGCTATTATACTTGTAATGGGCTACGAACGCCTCCGCCAATTGCTTCCATGTCTTAATATCAGTTGGCTCCAACCCCATGTACCACTCTAGGGAAGGACCCGATAGACTATCCTGAAAGAAATGCATTAGCATTCTTTCATCAGTGGAGTATGCAGACATCTTTCTGTAGTAGGCTCGTACATGCACTTTCGGACATGTGTCTCCTTTATACTTATCGAACGCAGGCGCTTTGAATTTAATTGGCACCCTCAGGCCAGGTACCAGACCCATGGTCGCCATGTCCAATCCCACAGCACTTTGATTTAAGACTCCCTTCATCTGCTCTTCCAGCATTCTAATCTTTTGGGAATCATCCATCGGCCCTTCAAAACCTCCTCCGGAGAAGGCGTCCTCCTGCTGATCTTCTTGCCACATACCATTTCCAGCTCCATACCCATCATATCCATTATTACGTCCAGCTCTGATCTGATTCATCCCCGGACCTCGGCCTCTGTTGCCGTACCCTTGAACACCTCCAGCGGGACCAAAAGCCATAAATCCAGTACCGTTTCCGTTTCCAAAGCCTCTGTAACCCTGGTTGACCATACCATAACCATCTTGCCCAAAGCCTTGAGCATTAAAACCATACTTCCCAGTGTTATCGAATCCCTGATCGTTGAATCCGAATCCAGTATTGACAAAGCCATTGCCTCCTAGATTATCTCCCAAATTGACATCACCCAGCCCAACATTATGGACAGCAGTTTCATTCCCCACTCCAACGTTACCATTCACAGCAGCGGTAGCGTTGTTGACATTAGCAGCAGGCATATTGACTACGGGCGGAGCCACTGGCGTGGGAGTGCCGTCTCCATGAGCAGTATCGACCCGGACAGACTGATGATCTTCATTACCATGACCAGCGTTTCGGGCCAACAGAGGCTGGACCATGGCCTGCAAATTCTCCTGCCCTTTTGCTATAGCTTCCATAGTCTGCATGAAGAGAGCGAGCTTCTCGCGCACATCTTGCATCTCGTTCTGCATTTGGTCCATGATTTTTCGACAGTTGGTGCGGGTAGAATAGCGGTGCGGGTGTTGATCTGCAATCCTGTAAAGTACCTGGTGCAAAGCAGGAAATAAGACACCATCCAAAGATTACCTGTAATGCAATATGAATATGAATGCAATGCAATGTGTCTGTGCGTTAGGGAAGTTCATTCCCCCCAGTTCTAGTGCGAAGGTGCCGGTGCAGTGACAATGCTGACAATAGGAATATCGGAGCTGAATCATAGAAAGCCTCATATATTGCAGAGAAAACCAATAAGCCCAGGGTACAATATCACTGAGAATACAAAGAAGGCATGACCTCAACCAACAATCCTGGTGATGGTCAGCACTATGCAAATAAAGCATACAAGTTACTACATGAAATGATCAAATCCTCCCAAAAGTCTGGTACTCTTCTAGCAACTTCTTGGTCTCCGGATGACTTGGTCGATCAAGCAGCCCTTCAACAAGCTGGTTTCTCCTCTTAAGGACACGGCGTACGTCTTCAGCAGTTTCTTCCCATGTTGCTTCTCCGAAGCAATTTTCTAGCTTTCGCTTCTGAGACACTACTTCATCTCTGGATTTGATTGCCTTGTTCAGAGCATGCTGGACACTATACCGGGTCATCACTTCTTCCTCACACTTCTTGATGCTAGACTTCAACTTCTCTTCGAGGTCGGAGATTTGCTGCTTCAGCTTATCTTCCCTCTTCTTGTTATTGGTGAGCGTAGCATTCCAAGTCTTGTTGCAAGAGGAGATTTCTCGATGTGCCGCGTCAAGCGCTTTCTTTTTGGCTTCCAGCATGTCATGGGAGCTTCTGAACTCTTGCCCCAGACGTTCACGCTTTTTCTTTTCCTCAGTCAACTCAGCCCCTAACCTGTTTACTAGCTCGATCTGCTGTTGGAAAGCATACACAGCCTTGTTTTTCTCACTGCGTACTTGGGCTAGCTCTTGCTCTAACCCTTCGTTGACCTTCATCAAGGCTTCTTTTTCCTTCACAACCTGTTCATAGACTTCTCTAGAAACAGTAGTCGGCTCTTCTGCCGGGATAAGAGCGGGGATTGGTGCGTCTGGAAATGGCATCTTCAACTGACTAGCCCTCTCCTGAATCCAAACTCTGTAAGGTGCATAGGCCTGACAGTCATTCTTTCCTAACAAAGGCTTCCCTCGGCGGTTAATACGCGTCCAGGCATGTTGCAACTTGGCTAGTAACTCCCCTTTCACGTCTCCGGTGAAGTACAGAGATTCCTGTACTTCTTCCTCCTGAGGTGGATTCTTCAGCGCATATCCGAACTGACGAATGAATAGAGAGGGGTTGTAATTGATACACCCTTTTCTTCCTATCAGCGGCACATTAGGGTACCCAGAACAACTGAAGATGAGCTCAGATCCCAACAGGTCTCGATCAAACCACACAATGTCTTCGGAATATAGCCTCATCAGGCGCTCTGACCAACTGGCTGGAACTGTAGTCTCTGCAACAGTTCTTCTCTTAGGAAGGTGACTCTCAAACCACCTACTCAACAAGGGTACACACAGATGAACATTCTTCCCTCTTCCCTTCTCATTCTTGTAATGCAGTGAGTGGTAGAGATCTCCGAGTAAGGTAGGTACAGGATTACCAGCGGCAAACAAGTAGAAAGCATCAAAGTCCACAAAATCCGGTATATTGGGGAACAATACTATGCCATAAATGCACAAAGCCAACACAGCATTGAAAGCAATCCAGCACCCGCTCTTGGCATACTCTTGGGCTTTACCAACTAAGAATTGGAGTGAGAAGCCTGGAACTCCACGGGAGACAGTAGTCACAAGTTCAGAAACATCAATATGCAAGGCTTTTGCCAAATCCTCCGGCTTGGGCTTGGCGTCATAATGAATGAATGGAACCTGGTTCTGCACGGGCAGCTCAACATACTCAGCGTATTCCTCCAGGGTTGGTCCCATAATAAAGTCAGAGAACGTAAAGCACCTCAAAGCAGGGTCGTAGAATTGCATCAGAGCATACAGCCCATCTAACTCTACCTCTGTAGGTTTGCACACCAATCTCAATAATCTACCATAGCTCATCCGGAAGCTCCTACGAACACCCTCATCAGCAAGAGAGATCAACCCCAGTAAAGGAACAATATCAGGAGTAGGCAATTTGTAAGCAACCGTTCTCCTTAAGCTAGTCATGATCAAACACTCAGAAGTCTGGGCACTAGAACTAGGGAAATGCAAATGCACCTGCAGCACAGACACACGTTAGTGAAATGCAAATGGTAATGGATATGCAGGCAATGCAATGCAAGTAACATGCAACAGGGACCAAAGCTGTAGCTGAATAGCCTGAACCCAATCAAGAAAGGTCTCAGATAGACCATCCAGAAGTCATCAACCCTGGTCTCAGATAGACCTAAAATAACACTCCAACACTGGTCTCTGACAGACCTCAAACCATAACTCCAACTGATCTCTGATAGACCTCAAATCACATCTCTAATTGGTCTCTGACAGACCTCAGAACACATCTCCAAACGGTCTCTGACAGACCTCAGAACACATCTCCAAATGGTCTCTGACAGACCTCATAACTCTCCAAATGGTCTCTGACAGACCTCATAACTCTCCATAAATACCCAGGATCTCTGATCGAGAACAAACCGGTAGTCTGAAGGTCTGGTTACCTGCATAACCCCAAATCCCCTCACAGGTGGGTGGCCCTATAACTGGCACAAGGTACGGCATCCTATGCGGTCGTCGGCGTCACAAACTTTCAGGGTTGATGATACGATTCCCAGAAGGAGTGGCATCATCAATTCCTGAAGAGGCCTCACTTAGCCAACTTCCAAATGATCGGTCCCCAGAGTCGACAATCCAACTAACCAACGACCCACGCCAACCAAAGGAAGGGGCAGGAGGCCAACCAGAGGAACCTCGTCTGAGTGTAGATTTCATGGGACACCAAAGCAAGCAAAGCAAGCGGGCACCCACTAATTTCTACTCTAATTCTAGGTGCACTCAAGCCCAGGTCCGGCTTATCCCTCAATATCAGAACACCCGTCACACCCCAAGATATAGCAATAATAATCAATATATAAAGCTGAAAATACAAGGTTAGAAATATAAAATAACTCCACACAAAATCCTCGACGGGAAAACAAGCGCTAGGATTGACTCGCTCAAAGGGACGTTGGATCCCAAATGCATAAGAACCATCGCAGTCCTTAGCAGCCAAGGGACGTTGGATCCCCAGCAGAGTCGCCAGCTGTCGCTACTGTGAAAATCGGCGCCGGCTGAACAGAAGAGTCGCCACCGTGCGTTATTTATCCCACGGGAGGGAAAGGAAACGCTCAGAGTAAACCTCGCACAACACGGGAAAGGTATGGTCGTCGCAACCAAAACCTGGGTTCGGGAGTCGGTTACGCAAGGGGAAGGTATTAGCACCCCTCACGTCCGTCGTACTCGACGGGATCCACGCTTGTTTTCGGGTATGGATTGTTATTCTATCTAAACTATAGGTCAAGGGTTAAAAAGAAAATAAAAATGAAAATAAAAATGACTCGGCAAAGTATCGCACTTTATGCCTACGTATTCCCGCCTGGAACGAGAAATCAGAGTCAACGTAGTTCGCCTACCTACGGGAAAGGAGGGAAAGGTTGCTCGCTAGGATATCGCATCCTATGCCTACGTACTTTCATACAGCATGAAAGATCAGAGCAAACGTAGTTCGGGCCACGTACGACACAAGCTTGTCTTGATTGATTTTATTCCTTCTGAAAAAGGGTTTCTTGATTAACAGTCCCGGCGGACAAAAATGACGTCTTGATGAGTTCACATTCTTTTACGGAAGAAGTGTCTTTTATTGTGTTTGAAATCTTTATGTGTTTTTCTGTTTGTTTTGAGAGAGAAGAGACAGAACTCTAACCTACGGTTGCGAAGGGAAACACACTAACCTAATGTTATCATGCATGGGTTAAGACCTAGTGTCTATCATGCTCCTCTCTTGCACAGAGAGAAACAGAGATCCTACGGGATAGGCAGAAACAGAAACAATATCAGATATATACAGTAAAACAGTAAAATGCATGGATGCAACAGTACAAGCGAGGCAAGGGAGTTCCACTCAACCTCGAACCTAGAAAACAATAGGCGAAAGTGAACAGACTTCACTTTCAACCCAGCAGGGTAAACAGCAAACAATACAGTCCAGAAAACCAATCAATACATCAGCAATAAAATACAACAGCAAAAGAAACAACAGCTTCAGCAGCTCTGACTCAACATCTGGCTCCAAGTAATCTCCATTCAGCTACAGGCTTCAACAAGCATCAATCTCCATCTTCATGGCCTTCAGGTAAGGGCTCTGATCATCAGTCTTCTATCTGCAATGGCTTTTCTTCAAGTTCAAACCTCCAGGATGAGGGATCAGTCACAAGAGTGAATTGGGTGTTAAGCAATCAGCTGACTACCAAAGGTGGTGAACAGACTGCTTCTAACACAAAAGACATTTTCTCTCAAGAGTTCTATCTCTTAGACACTATCACCAAGCCTTCCAAAGGAAGGGGATGAGTGTCTTAGAGAGACTCTGAATCACAGAGAAGAATGGATGCAGACAAGGCAATCCATGTTTGAGAAACAAACTTTCTAACCTAGAGCTCTGCCTAGCTCCTAAACCCTAGTCTCCTCAACAGCTGCTAGCAAGAACCTCCTCTCCAACTCTGGCAGTTGATCTTCAATCTTTGGATCTCCAATGGTCTTCATCTCCTCAAGTCTTCAGCTCTCCCAAGTTCCCAGATAATCCCAATACCCAAGCAAACAAACAATAATCCCCAGAGGGCACACCACACCAGTCAATCAGACATACACAGATTATTAATAGCAGTAGGGGAATCCTGACTTTTCTCTAAGGGATCTAATAACTACCCATAGCCCCTATAGTCCCATAACTAATCTATTCAAACCCTAAGTCCTAAGGGAAATGAAATCAAACTTCCTAAGTCATCACCTAAAAAACCCTAATTTGTTCAAGTTGTTCAAGCCTACCTTAAGCACCTAAAATTAATATCTAAAAATGGGAACTAAATTGTTTCTACAAGTTCAATATCTCATCTAAGCAACCTAAAAAGAATGGATAAAAATATGAAAGCATTTAATAGAACAAAAATTAATAAAACCATGCATGAAATGAAACTATTTAAAATGACATTTATTTAGAAAATATGGAAAAAATATCAAATAAAAATAAAAATGCAATTTTATTTAATGACAATTTTCTACACATTCTAATGAAAATGATGTAAAAAGAATGGATTAAAAATGATTTTTTATCTATTTATTATGAATTTTTAAAGTTGGTAAAAATTAAAGTGGAATTAAAAACAATTAAATCAATTAAAATGATAGGGGGGGTACTAATAGAAACCACGCTTAGTTCAAAATCCAGTGGGCCAGCAAACGGGGGGTGTGCGTAGTGTTGCACCCTAAAATTTGCCCAACCTTATTCACCTGGGTTTATGTTTCATTATCATTAGCATTTGCATATAGAGTCATGTACATAGACTAACCATCTGCATAGCATGAGCATAGCAAGTCATACAACAGGGGGACCAATCATTATTCTCATCTCTAGAGGCCTATCAAGAGGTTATTATCCTAATTCAATCTCATTCAAGTCATCAGGAAAGAATTTGAAAGCAAAGAGTTCAGCAGATCAAGCCTTGAGGCCATCTCCTAGCTGAGGGTGTCTGAGGGTCAACAAGAGGGTTGTGAGCTGAGAGTTGAAGGCATGAAGAGTATCTAGACATTATGAGAGACTTAGAAAGTCATTTGGAGAAGGAGACAAGTCATTGATGAGAGCACAAGAGCTAGGGTTTCATCTGGGTCAACCCTAGGTCAACCCTAGGTCAATTGACTGATTTAAGGGGTATTCAAGTCTAGTGGAGAGATGTGGGGTTCATCATTGGACATATGAAGAAGGATATGGAGATATGACAAGAAGAATTCAAGAGAAATCAAGGAGAAGAGGAGTTACTAAATTAGGGTTTCTCTGTAAAATCCCCTAGTTTAGGTCAAATTTCCAAGCAAGATAAGTCAAAATGCTAGCTTCAAATGGCTTCTTGGCCAACATGAAACTTGTAGAGGATCTCAAGACCTTTAATTTGAGTGGTGGAAGACATCAAGGAGATTTATAGAACTCAAGTTATGGTCCTTGCAAGTTACAGGTCATCTGAGGTATCTGAATTTTTGTCTGTGAAAGTGACTTGACTTCCAAGCTAGTTTTGCCCCTCAAGGAGATTTCAAATGAATTCTTGGTCAACATAAGAATTGTTCCTCATTGTCTTAGCTTTCTAGAATGGTATGGCATGCCTTCATATGATGTGGAGAACTCAACTTATGGTCTTGGCAAGCAAAGGGTATTTTGGGCATTTGTGAATTACAGGTCATTTTAACTTATGTCCAAAACTCATACAAGGAGGCCTCAAATGGAAAAACTTACAACATCAAACTTGCTCCAAATGGGATTTTAAGTCTAGAAAGAAGGTCACAAATTATTGGAAAAGCTCATAGCATGAAGTTGCATAATTGGTCAAAATATGAACTAAAATGGCTTATAAAGTGAATAAATTCAAGATGGAAAATGGTTTGGGAGATTTACAAGTCCAAATGGAGACTTCCAATATATGATTTTGAATGGAAAAACAATTCTAAGGACAATGGTTCAAACACTTTTTTGAGTTTAGAAGGGAAAAAGAAAGTTATCTTTGGTTACTTGTAATTGAAGAAACATAACCAAAATGGATCAAGATGGGAAAGCAAGGGAATGTGCAAGATGGATCTAGAATGTTCATATGAGGTCTATATATTCATGAAATGAGAATTTAGCAAGGGTTGGCTTCATTTGCACCAAGAATTTCACAAACTTTCTCATTCTTTCTCTTTGAAGTTTCACTCCAATTCCTCAAATTCTTCACAAAATCATCATCAAAATCAATTCAATCTTATTCAATCATCATCCTAGATCAGAATTGAAGCAAAGGTTTGGTGATTAGGATCCATTTTCGTGCACTATCTTCAAGAACATCAAAACTACAAATTCAAGTGGACAGCATAATTCAAGCCAAGAATCATCACAACATTGCATACAGAATCAAGTGCATCAAGGATTGATCAAGATCCAAACCCTAGAAGCTTCAGATCCACGAGTTCCATAGCTGTTTTCAAGATTTCACACCAGGTATGTTTTCATTCAAATTGCTTGATTCAGTTAGTTAGGCATAGTTTTGTTAGTTTAGACATGATGTAGAAGGTTAGTATAGCAGTTAGGGTGAATTTGGAGAGGTTTGGTGATGTTGATTAGCAGGTGCCATAAACTGTTAGGAGGTAGAACTTGTAGTAGAATGCATTAGAATGTTAGCTTGATAGCACAGGTTAATCTCCATTAGGCATAGATTAGTTTAGGTCAAGTTTGAGGAAGAATTGAGTTGGTGCATCTCAGAGAACTTCCATGGTGACCAGAGTTTGATGCCATCGGGTTTGTTGATCTAGTGAATTTCAAAGCAATCTAATGCCATAGGATTGTAGAGGGGAGAATTCTGAACATTTTTCATGTTCACATCGTGTGGATTGGTTGCCTGTAGAGTGAGAACAGAATGGTGTAAGGGTGCTCGTGCATGGCCATTCATGGAGCTGAAACCCTAAGTTTCAGAATCAATGAAGAAGACGAAATCTGGACCCTTCAATTCGTGTTAGACTCTTGACTGAGAGGGAAATCCAATGGCTCTCATTTAATCTGATTTTGGGAGGGAAATAGAGTTGGTGCCAAAACGCACCGTTTCATTAATTGAAACGGGCGGGCCTCAGAATTTTATGCTATCCCCACCCCCAATGTATGAGCCCAATAATTTTGAACGTGATCTTAGTTCTTTTCTCACCCCCTGCGCCTCTCTCATCTTTTCACTAATTCTGAGTAATTCTGGGCCTAGTGTAAAGTGCTACGCGCACCCCCCATTGTGTGGCCCATCCTGAATTGAACTGGGCGTATCTGCTATTCTAACCCCCCTCCCTCATTTTTAATTCAATTTAATTTTTAATTCCATTTTAATTTTTCACCAACTTTGAAAATTCATAAAAAATGCATAAAAAGCCATTTTTAATTCATTCTTTTTATAATATTTTCCTTAGGGGGTTTAGAATATTATAGGAAAATAAAATTGCATTTTTATTTTTATTTCATATTTTTTCCATATTTTCTAAATAAATGTCATATTAAATAGCTTCATTTCATGCATCATTTTAATGATTTTTGTTCTATTACATGCTTTATTATTTTTTGTTCATTCTTTTTAGGGTGTTTAGATGAGATGTTGATCTTGTAGATACAATTTAGTTCCCTTTTTAGAAATTAAATTTAGGTGCTTAGTGTAGGTGTGAACAACATGAACAAACTAGGGTTTTAGGTGATGACTTAGGAGAATCAATTCATTTCCCTTAGGACTTAGGGTTTGAATAGTTTAGCTATGGGACTATAGGGGCTATGGGTAGTTATTAGATCCCCTTAGAAAAGTCAGGATTCCCCTACTGCTATTAATGTACTGTATATATCTGATTGACTGGTGTGGTGTGCCCTCAGGGGATTATTGCTTGTATGTGCGGGTATTGGGATTGTCTGGGGATTTGGGAGAGCTGAAGACTTGTGAAGATGAAGCCATTGGAGATTCAGATGTTGAAGTTCAACTTCCAGAGTTGAAGAGGAGGTTCTTGCTAGCAGCTGCTGAGAGACTAGGGTTTAGGAGCTAGGTAGAGCTCTAGATTAGAAAGCTTGTTTCTCAAACATGGATTGCCTTGTCTGCATCCATTCTTCTCTGTGATTCAGAGTCTCTCTAAGACACTCACCCCCTTCCTTTGGAAGGCTTGGTGATAGTGTCTAAGAGATAGAACTCTTGAGAGAAAATGTCTTTTGTGTTAGAAGCAGTCTGTTCACCACCCTTGGTAGTCAACTGATTGCTTAACACCCATTCACTCTTGTGACTAATCCCTCATCCTGGAGGTTTGAACTTGAAGAAAAGCCATTGCAGATGGAAGACTGATGATCAAAGCCCTTGCCTGAAGGCCATGAAGATGGAGATTGATGCTGGTTAAAGCCTGTAGCTGATGGGAGATTACTTGGAGCCAGATGTTGATTCAGAGTTGCTGAAGCTGTTTATCTTTTTGCTATATTTCATTTCTGATGTATTGATTGGTTTTCCGGACTGTATTGTTTGCTGTTTACCCTGTTGGGTTGAAAGTGAAGTCTGTTCACTTTTGCCTATTGTTTTCTAGGTTCGAGGTTGAGTGGGACTCCCTTGCCTCGCTTGTACTGTTGCATCCATGCATTTTACTGTTTTACTATATATATCTGATATTGTTTCTGTTTCTGCCTATCCCGTAGGATCTCTGTTTCTCTCTGTGCAAGAGAGGAGCATGATAGACACTAGGTCTTAACCCATGCATGATAACATTAGGTTAGTTTGATTCCCTTCGCAACCGTAGGTTAGAGTTCTGTCTCTTTCTTTCTCAAAACAAACAGAAAAACACATAAAGATTTCAAACACAATAAAAGACACTTCTTCCGTAAAAGAATGTGAACTCATCAAAGCGTCATTTTTGTCCGCTTGGACTGCTAATCAGAAAAAACCTTTTTCAGAAGGAATAAAATCAACCAAGACAAGCCTGTGTCTTCCGTGGCCCGAACTACGTTTGCTCTGATCTTTCATGCTGTATGGAAGTACGTAGGCATAGGATGCGATATCCTAGCGAGCAACCTTCCCCTCCTTTCCCGTAGGTAGGCGAACTACGTTGACTCTGATTTCTCGTTCCAGGCGGGAATACGTAGGCATAAAGTGCGATACTTTGCCGAGTCATTTTTATTTTCATTTTATTTTCTTTTTCACCCTTGACCTATAGTTTAGATAGAATAACAATCCATACCCGAAAACAAGCGTGGATCCCGTCGAGTACGACGGACGTGAGGGGTGCTAATACCTTCCCCTTGCGTAACCGACTCCCGAATCCAGGTTTTGGTTGCGACGACCATACCTTTCCCGTGTTGTGCGAGGTTTACTCTGAGCGTTTCCTTTCCCTCCCGTGGGATAAATAACGCACGGTGGCGACTCTTCTGTTCAGCCGGCGCCGATTTTCGCAGTAGCGACAGCTGGCGACTCTGCTGGGGATCCAACGTCCCCTGGCTGCTAAGGACTGCGATGGTTCTTATGCATTTGGGATCCAACGTCCCTTGAGAGAGTCAATCCTAGCGCTTGTTTTCCCGTCGAGGATTTTGTATGGAGTTATTTTATATTTCTAACCTTGTATTTTCAGCTTTATATGTTGATTATTATTGCTGTATTTGGGGTGTGACGGGTGTTCTGATATTGAGAGATAAGCCGGACCTGGGCTTGAGTGCACCTAGAATTAGAGTAGAAATTAGTGGGCGCCCGCTTGCTTTGCTTGCTTTGGTGTCCCATGAAATCTACACTCAGACGAGGTTCCTCTGGTTGGCCTCCTGCCCCTTCCTTTGGTTGGCGTGGGTTGCTGGTTAGTTGGATTATCGACTCTGGGGACCGATCATTTGGAAGTTGGCTAAGTGAGGCCTCTTCAGGAATTGATGATGCCACTCCTTCTGGGAATCGTATCATCAACCCTGAAAGTCTGTGACGCCGACGACCGCATAGGATGCCGTACCTTGTGCCAGTTATAGGGCCACCCACCTGTGAGGGGATTCAGGGTTATGCAGGTAACTAGACCTCCAGACTACCGGTTATGTCTTGATCAGAGATCCTGGTTATTTATGGAGAGTTATGAGGTCTGTCAGAGACCATTTGGAGATGTGTTCTGAGGTCTGTCAGAGACCATTTGGAGATGAGTTCTGAGGTCTGTCAGAGACCAATTAGAGATTTGATTTGAGGTCTATCAGAGACCAGTGGGAGTTATGATTTGAGGTCTGTCAGAGACCAGTATTGGAGTTTTATTTTAGGTCTATCTGAGACCAGGGTTTGATGACTTCTGGATGGTCTATCTGAGACCTTTCTTGATTGGGTTTAGGCTATTCAGCTGCAGCTTTGGTCCCTGTTGCATGACACTTGCATTGCATTGCCTGCATATCCATTACCATTTGCATTTCACTAACGTGTGTCTGTGCTGCAGGTGCATTTGCATTTCCCTAGTTCTAGTGCCCAGACTTCTGAGTGTTTGATCATGACTAGCTTAAGGAGAACGGTTGCTTACAAATTGCCTACGCCTGATATTGTTCCTCTACTTGGGTTGATCTCTCTTGCTGATGAGGGTGTTCGTAGGAGCTTCCGGATGAGCTATGGTAGACTACTGAGATTGGTGTGCAAACCTACAGAGGTAGAGTTAGATGGGCTGTATGCTTTGATGCAATTCTACGACCCTGCTTTGAGGTGCTTTACGTTCTCGGACTTTATTATGGGACCAACCCTGGAGGAATACGCTGAGTATGTTGAGCTGCCCGTGCAGAACCAGGTTCCATTCATTCATTATGACGCCAAGCCCAAGCCGGAGGATTTGGCAAAGGCCTTGCATGTTGATGCTTCTGAACTGGTGACTACTGTTTCCCGTGGAGTTCCAGGCTTCTCACTTCAGTTCTTAGTTGGTAAAGCCCAAGAGTACGCCAAGAGCGGGTGCTGGGTTGCTTTCAATGCTGTGTTGGCTTTGTGCATTTATGGTATAGTATTGTTCCCCAATATACCGGATTTTGTGGACTTTGATGCTTTCTACTTGTTTGCCGCTGGTAATCCTGTACCTACCTTACTCGGAGATCTCTACCACTCACTGCATTACAAGAATGAGAAGGGAAGAGGGAAGAATGTTCATCTGTGTGTACCCTTGTTGAGTATGTGGTTTGAGAGTCACCTTCCTAAGAGAGGATCTGCTGCAGAGACTACAGTTCCAGTTGTTTGGCCAGAGCGTCTGATGAGGCTATCGTCGGAAGATATGGAGTGGTTTGATCGAGATTTGTTGGGATCCGAGCTCATCTTCAGTTGTTCTGGATACCCTAATGTGCCGCTGATAGGAAGAAAAGGGTGTATTAACTACAACCCTTCTCTATTCATTCGCCAGTTCGGATATGCGCTGAAGAATCCACCTCAGGAGGAAGAAGTACAGGAATCTCTGTACTCCACAGGTGATTTGAAGGGGGAGTTATTAGCTAAGTTGCAACATGCCTGGACGCGTATTAACCGCAAAGGGAAGCCACTGTTAGGTAAGAATGACTGCCAGGCCTATGCTCCTTATAGAGTTTGGATTCAGGAAAGGGCTAGTCAGTTGAAGATGCCGTTTCCAGATGCACCAATTCTTGTTCCCGTTCCGGTAGCAGAGCCGACTACTGTTTCTAGAGAAGTCTATGAACAGGTTGTGAAGGAGAAAGAAGCCTTAATGAAGATTAATGAAGGGTTAGAGCAAGAGCTAGCTCAAGTACGCAGCGAGAAAAACAAGGCCGTATATGCCTTCCAACAACAGATCGAGCTGGTAAACAGGTTAGGAGCTGAGTTGACTGAGGAAAAGAAAAAGCGTGAACGCCTGGGGCAAGAGTTCAGAAGTTCCCATGACATGCTGGAAGCCAAAAAGAAAGCACTTGACGCAGCACACCGAGAGATATCCTCTTGCAATAAGACTTGGAATGCTACTCTCACCAACAACAAGAAGAGGGAAGATAAGCTGAAGCAGCAAATTTCCGACCTCGAAGAGAAGTTGAAGTCTAGCATCAAGAAGTGTGAGGAAGAAGTGATGACCCGGTATAGTGTCCAGCATGCACTAAACAAGGCAATCAAATCCAGAGATGAAGCAGTGTCTCAGAAGCGAAAGTTAGAAGATTGCTTCGGAGAAGCGACATGGGAAGAAACTGCTGAAGATGTACGCCGTGTCCTTAAGAGGAGAAACCAGCTTGTTGAAGGGCTGCTTGATCGACCAAGCCATCCGGAGACCAAGAAGTTGATAGAGGAGTACCAGACTTTTGGGAGGATTTGATCATTTCATGTAGTAACTTGTATGCTTTATTTGCATAGTGCTGACCATCACCAGGATTGTTGGTTGAGGTCATGCCTTCTTATTATACTCTCAGTGATATTGTACCCTGGGCTTATTGATTCTCTCTGCAATATATGAGGCTTTCTATGATTCAGCTCCGATATTCCTGTTGTCAGCACTGTCACTGCACCGGCACCTTCGCACTAGAACTGGGAGAATGAACTTCCCTAATGCACAGACACATTGCATTGCATTCATACTCATATTGCATTACAAGTAATCTTTGAATGGTGTCTTATTTCCTGCTCTGTGTCAGGTACTTAACAGGATTCCAGATCAACATCCGCACCGCTATTCTACACGTTCCAACTGTCGGAAAGTCATGGACCAGATTCAGAACGAGATGCAGGACGTGCGCGAGAAGCTCGCCCTCTTCATGCAGACCATGGAAGCTATAGCAAAAGGGCAAGAGAATTTGCAGGCCATGGTCCAGCCTCTGTTGGCTCGCAACGTTGGTCATGGTAACGAAGATCATCAGTCTGTCCGGGTTGATACTGCTCATGGAGACGGCACTCCCACGCCAGTGGCTCCGCCCGTAATCAATATGACTGCTGCTAACGTCAACAACGCTACCGCTGCTGTGAATGGTAACGTCGGAGTGGGGAATGAGACCGCTGTCCATAATGTTGGGCTGGGTGATGTCAATGTGGGAGATAATCTCGGAGGCAATGGCTTTGTCAATACTGGGTTCGGATTCAACGATCAAGGATTTGATAACGCTGGCAAGTATGGCTTTAATGCTCAAGGCTTTGGGCAAGATGGTTATGGTATGGTCAATCAGGGTTACGGAGGCTTTGGAAACGGAAACGGTGCTGGATTTATGGCTTATGGTCCTGCTGGAGGTGTTCAAGGGTACGGCAACAGAGGCCGAGGTCCCGGGATGAACCAGATCAGAGCTGGACGTAATAATGCATATGATGGATACGGGGCTGGAAATGGTCTGTGGCAAGAGGATCAGCAGGAGGATGCCTTCTCTGGAGGAGGTTTTGAAGGGCCGATGGATGATTCTCAAAAGATTAGAATGCTGGAAGAGCAGATGAAGGGAGTCTTGAATCAGAGTGCTGTGGGGCTGGACATGGCAACTATGGGCTTGGTACCTGGCTTGAAGGTGCCAATTAAATTCAAGGCGCCTGCGTTCGATAAGTACAAAGGAGACACATGTCCGAAAGTGCATGTGCGAGCTTATTACAGAAAGATGTCTGCGTACTCCACTGATGAAAGAATGCTAATGCATTTCTTTCAGGATAGCCTATCAGGTCCTTCCCTAGAGTGGTATATGGGGTTGGAGCCAACTGATATCAAGACATGGAAGCAATTGGCGGAGGCGTTCGTAGCCCATTACAAGTACAACAGCGACCTGGCGCCCAATCGGGTCCAGTTGGCCGGGCTTTCGCAAAAGAAGGGGGAGAGTTTTAAGGAGTACGCGCAAAGGTGGCGCGATATGGCTGCCAGGGTCCGTCCTCCTGTAGAAGATAAGGAAATGAACGATATGTTTGTCGGCACATTCACCGGGCTGTTTCATGATATGCTGTTTCATACGTCTCTGGCTAGTTTTTCAGACCTGATTCTGATGGGTGAAAAGATTGAGCGTAATATTAAGCAAGGAAAGTTCCAAGTCGATGAGTCAACTGCATCTGGCAGTAATAGAAAAGCTTATGGTGGGCGCCGTCAGGGCGAAGCTAGCGCTGTATTTGGAGGCCGAGGCCGAGGCCGAGGCAGGGGAAGAAATCAATATCGTCAGCCGCAGCAGGTGTCGAGTGTTACAATCCCCTATCAGCAACAACCAATCCAGCAACAACAACCGGTTCAGCAGCAGCCCATGCCACAGCAGCAGCAGCCTCAGCAGGGGGCACAGCAAGCTCAACGAAGATTCCAGGGTGGCAAGCCGAGAAGAGTGTTTGAGAAGCCTCCCTCGACCTATGCTGATTTATTGCAGACATTGTTGGGATTGAATCTGGTAGAGAAAAGAACCCTGGCACCGATCACGGGAACTCCCCCGTTCGGCTACGATGCAAATAGGCACTGTGAGTTTCATTCTGGGGCCCCGGGCCACGATATAGAAGGTTGTCATGCTTTTAAGCACGTCGTGCAGGATCTCTTAGACAACAAGACTATCAATTTCGGAACGGCAGGTCGGAATATAGTCCAGAAACCCATGCCTAATCATGGGACGAATGCAGTTCTGACTGAGGAAGGGTTGAATCTGATTATGAATGTGGAGGATTTGAAGACGCCGCTGAGCGAAATAAAAAGCCGACTGTTGCAGGGAGGTGTTCACCCAGGATGTAATGAATACTGCTTAGATTGTTGGACCCTAGCTGGGGGGTGTGAGGATTTGAAGAAAGGCATTCAGGCCTTGATTGATGAAGGTATATTGCAGTTTGATCGAGCGGCAACTGATGAGCCTGCAGGGGCAGTAGTGGATAATCGGAGTGATGTGGCCACGGTGACGATTCCGCGGAAGACGATCACTATTGCAGCACCAGCTCAGCGCCCACCGATTACCATAACTAAAGCCGGGCCGATCCCGTATGAGAATACGAAAGCAGTCCCATGGTCATATGGGCTAGAGGTGTATTGTGATGGGATAAAGATCGATGTTAACAAGCAGCCAGCGGAGATTGTTGATAATGTTGTGGGTTCAGGAGGCATGACGAGGAGCGGCAGGATCTTTATATCTCCTGAAGTGGAGGCTGAAAGGATAGCGAAAGGAAAAGGGAAAGTGGTTGAGAATGTTCCGGTACAAGCAGGTGAAAAAGAAGCAGCATCGAAAGATGTGGAAGAATTCATGCGCTTAATTCGGAAAAGTGATTATAAAATTGTGGAGCATCTACAGCAGACACCGTCCAAAATATCTATCTTATCATTGCTGTTATGTTCGGAAGCCCACAGGAACGCTTTGCTGAAAGTCCTGGACACTTCTTTTGTACCCCAGGACGTCTCCGTAAATCAGCTAGAAGGAGTATTGGCACATGTGAATGCAGGCCACAGTCTGGGCTTTACCGATTTTGACTTGACTCCGAAAGGGCGGGATCATAATATGGCATTACACATATCTGTTGAGTGTAGAGGGTCAACAATGTCGCACGTATTGGTTGACACTGGATCGTCTTTGAACGTGCTGCCTAAGAAGGCGATGATGAAGCTGGATGTTCGAGGGATTTTGTGTACACCCAGTGATTTGGTAGTCAGAGCGTTTGACGGCACGCGGAGAACAGTCTTCGGATCGATTACCTTGCCTCTGCAAGTGGGGCCGGAAGTGTTTGCAACGGAGTTTTATATCATGGATATACAGCCTGCGTACAGCTGCTTGCTGGGAAGACCCTGGATTCATGGGGCAGGGGCAGTCACATCTACCCTGCATCAGAAGTTAAAGTATATGGTCGGAGACAGCGTAGTCACCGTGTGCGGAGAAGAAGACATCCTGGTCAGCCATCTATCTTCGTTTAAATATGTGGAAGTCGACGGGGAGATCCACGAGACGCCATGCCAGGCATTCGAAGGTTTGCGCATCAAGGACAAAGGTCCAGGGCCAAGCAAAGTGCCAGAGATAGCAGTTTCATCGTATAAAGAAGCTCAAGCGCTAGTGGAAGCAGGGGAAGCCAAAGGCTGGGGCAAAGTGCTGGACATTCCGATGAAGATGGACCGGTTCGGGCTGGGGTACCGACCGTCGTCATCAACTCCTTCCGTGGGGGCCCCCCATTTCAGAAAGTCCATCACCATCTCTGCCAGTGGAGTATGTCATGAAACTGTCAATGCTGCTTCAGAGTCTGATGAAGGAGACAGCGACTGTGATATGGATGCCTGGATTCAGCCAAGCACGCCAGGACAAGGACTGTGCAACTGGTCTATTCAGGAGCTTGTTCCTGTGACTTTTAAACAGTAATGCTTTGCTTTATTAATTGTTGAATAATCTGATGTCTTGCCCGGGGCATCAGGATTTGCTTAGGGCTGTGTTGTTATAAACATTGTGCGTTAATCATTAAATGAATGGCGTTTTTTCATGTGCAAATACCGTAATCCCTGTCTTTCCTGTTTTGTATTTTTTTCAATAAAATGGCAACGTGGTTATTCGCTTTATACGCATTTTGAAGCACTTAACCATTCCTTTTGCAGGATAACATTTTCAGATGACATCCTTGAGCCACCTATGACTCGTCCCGACTTCGAGCACCCGGTATTCCAGACCGAAGAAGAGGTTGTCGAAGATAGCGACGTTCCTGAAGAACTGTCTTGGTTGGTGAAACAAGAGGAAAGAGCCATTCTGCCTCACGACGAGGTTATCGAAATTATCAATTTGGGGTCGGAAGGGGTTGAGAAGAATATTCGTATCGGAGCCGCACTGCAGAGTGATATCAAGCGAAAACTGGTTGAAATGCTCCGAGAGTATAATGATGTATTTGCTTGGTCATACGAAGATATGCCGGGGCTCGATACAGATATGGTTGTGCATCGCCTGCCACTGAAAGAAGATTGCCCGCCAGTCAAACAAAAGCTTCGCAGAACTCGACCAGATATGGCAATGAAGATCAAAGAGGAGGTGCAGAAACAGTGGGACGCTGGTTTCCTGGCTGTGACGAAGTATCCTTCATGGGTTGCTAACATTGTACCAGTGCCGAAGAAAGATGGCAAGGTTCGAATGTGCGTGGATTATAGAGATTTGAATAAAGCAAGCCCAAAAGACGATTTTCCACTTCCTCACATTGACGTGTTAGTTGATAATACCGCTCAGTACTCTGTATTCTCCTTCATGGATGGCTTTTCAGGCTATAACCAAATTAAAATGGCGCCAGAGGATATGGAGAAGACTACTTTCATAACGCCGTGGGGAACATTTTGCTACAAAGTGATGCCCTTTGGTTTGAAAAATGCTGGGGCAACATATCAGCGTGCGATGACGACTCTCTTTCATGACATGATGCATAAAGAGATCGAAGTTTATGTTGACGATATGATTGCCAAATCCCAGACGGAGGAAGAGCATTTGGTGAATCTGTTGAAGTTGTTTAAAAGACTTAGGAAGTTCAGGCTGAGGCTGAACCCTAATAAGTGCACCTTCGGGGTGAGATCGGGTAAACTGCTGGGGTTTATCGTAAGCGAAAGAGGAATAGAGGTCGATCCTGCTAAAATAAAAGCGATTCAGGAAATGCCGACGCCTAAAACAGAGAAAGAGGTGCGCGGGTTTTTAGGGAGGTTGAACTACATTGCCCGGTTCATATCTCACCTAACGGCCACGTGTGAACCATTATTCAAGCTGTTGAAGAAAGATCAAGCTGTAACGTGGAACGAAAATTGTCAAAAGGCGTTCGATAAAATAAAGAAGTATCTGCAGGAGCCTCCTATTCTGATACCCCCAGTGGCAGGGAGACCCTTGATAATGTATTTGACGGTTCTTGAGGGAAGCATGGGTTGCGTTCTCGGTCAACACGACGAGACGGGGAGAAAAGAGCATGCGATCTATTATTTGAGTAAGAAATTTACAGACTGTGAATCTCGATATTCAATGCTGGAGAAAACTTGTTGCGCGCTAGCCTGGGCCGCCAAGCGTTTGAGGCAGTACATGCTGAATCATACAACCATGCTCATCTCGAAGATGGATCCAATCAAATATATATTCGAAAAGCAGGCGTTGTCAGGTAGAATTGCCCGGTGGCAGATGGTCTTGACTGAATACGATATTCAATACGTCTCGCAAAAGGCTATAAAGGGGAGTGTGCTGTCTGAGTATCTGGCGGAGCAGCCTATTGAAGAGTATCAATCGATGAGGTTCGATTTTCCTGACGAGGATATCATGTACCTTAAGATGAAGGATTGTGAAGAACCGTTGCCAGACGAAGGACCAGAGCCGGGGTCCCAGTGGAAGATGATATTTGATGGAGCTGTGAATGCTTACGGTAGCGGAATAGGGGCAATTATCACCACGCCACACGGGTCGCACATCCCGTTTACTGCCCGATTGACCTTTTCCGTTACCAACAATGAGGCCGAATACGAAGCTTGTATAATGGGGCTTGAAGAAGCCATTGATTTGCGAATCAAACATCTAGACGTATACGGAGACTCAGCTCTAGTGGTGAATCAGATCAAAGGGGAATGGGAAACACGTCAGCCCAATTTGATACATTACATGAATTATGCAAGGAGATTGTTGCCTTTCTTCGACAAGGTTGAATTGCATCACGTACCGCGGGCAGAAAATCAAATGGCTGACGCCCTTGCCACTTTGTCTTCCATGTACAAGGTCAACTTCTGGAACGAAGCTCCCCAAATCACTATCTCTCGGTTGGACAGGCCAGCTTATGTATTTGCTATTGATGAAGCATCCGATGACAAACCGTGGTATTTTGATATCCTTAATTTCCTGAAGAATAAGGAGTATCCGGCTGGGGCATCCAGTCAAGATCAGAAGACTCTCAGGAGATTAGCGGGTAATTTCTACTTGAACCCGGATGGCGTCTTATACAGAAGAAACCATGATTTGGTGTTGTTGCGTTGTGTAGACGAGAAAGAGGCAAAGCTTCTCATGGAGGAAATTCACGAAGGTGCCTTTGGTACGCATGCTGGTGGACATGCTATGACGAGAAAACTGCTGAGGGCAGGTTATTTTTGGCTGACGATGGAAACTGATTGTTTCAAGTTTGCAAGGAAGTGCCACAAGTGCCAAATCTATGCTGACAAGATACACGTGCCTCCGAGTCCTCTGAATGTGATGTCATCTCCATGGCCATTCTCAATGTGGGGAATCGATATGATCGGAAAGATCGAGCCGACGGCTTCTAACGGGCATCGGTTCATCCTAGTAGCAATCGATTATTTCACCAAGTGGGTGGAAGCGGCGTCTTACGCAAACGTAACGAAGCAAGTGGTGGCTAGATTCATCAAGAGAGATATCATTTGCCGATATGGGATTCCCGAGCGGATAATCACGGATAATGGTTCAAATCTGAACAACAAAATGATGAAGGAGCTCTGTCAGAATTTCAAGATCGAACATCACAACTCCTCCCCTTACCGACCCAAGATGAATGGCGCTGTCGAAGCGGCCAATAAGAATATCAAGAAGATTGTCCAGAAAATGGTGGTGACCTATAGGGATTGGCATGAAATGCTACCTTTCGCTTTGCACGGTTATCGTACGACGGTACGCACATCAACTGGGGCAACTCCGTTCTCGTTGGTATACGGAATGGAAGCGGTATTACCATTGGAAGTTGAGATCCCTTCTCTGAGGGTATTGCGAGACGTTCAGCTGGACGAGGCAGAATGGGTAACAAATAGATTGAACCAACTGAGTTTGATGGATGAGAAGAGGCTAGCTTCTCTGGCATACGGTCGTTTGTACCAAAGACGAATGAAGAAAGCGTACGACAAGAAGATAATTCCGCGAAGCTTTCAGACGGGCGACCTTGTGCTGAAAAGGATTCTCCCGCCGCAAGCAGATCACAGGGGCAAGTGGACCCCCAACTACGAAGGGCCATACGTTGTCAGTAAGGTCTTTTCAGGAGGAGCGTTGTTGTTGTCCACTATGGACGGAGAAGACTTTGCGTCACCTGTGAATTCGGACGCAGTTAAAAAATACTTTGCTTGAAATAGACCCGCTGGACAGAAAAAAGAGAGTCCAGGCAAAAATGGGGCATCCTGGCGAACCAAAAACAGAATGAAAGGTTCGGGCAAAAGTTAGGGATAAAATTCGAAAAATGTACACCCGCGAAGTTGAAAACCTACACTGGGCGGCTTCGGCAAAAAAGGGTATCCCGGTGAACTGAAAACCCGTAAAGGGCGGTTCACGCAAAAGTTAGGGATGTAAAAAGCAAATGACTGCGGTCCGAATTTGATGTTGCGATGAGCATCAATGCGGGAGAATACATTTGAGGAGTCAGTTATCGGATACAATCTCTTCAGAAGTGGGGATACCGGGAAAGCATTAGAGTCGGACGAGTCATGGGAGGATCAGTTCGTGGTGTTCATCTGCATCCCGTTGCCGACATGTGTACAAAATTTAATTTGTCAAAATATTCATGCTTCTTGTGCATACTTATGTATTTGCTTTGCGTAGCATCCTCTTTTCAGGAGTTACATCCCGTGTACAAAAACTCCGCCCATTCAGGGGCCCAATCAATGAAAATGTGTTATTCAGTACTTGATGCCTGTTCTTTACTGTTTTGTGCATGATAAAACGCCTGAGTTTGATGAAACTAGCATGAGTATAACGTCGCTGGCCCTTGCCAACAATTGCTAAAGCTTTGAATTAACTGAGTGTAACGTCACTAACCTGAATTGATTTGGTTGCATAGGCTTGTCGTGTCTTGTTTGTGTTGTTGCAGGTTTCATAACCATACGAGGAGATGATCAAAAGATGGCGATAACGAAAGACTCGATCTTCACGCAGGTCATGCATGTTCTCCCTGAAGAAGGATAGAATTCCCCAGCTAGCCGTAGCTTATCCAAAGAACGTGCTCCAGAAAAGTTATTCGTCCTCAGTAGAGTTTGGCGATTCCAAGATCGTAAGGCTGTATTCAGACAGGTTCATCTTTCCCCGCAGGGTCAGGCAATCTCTCCCCGCGGAGTCTGTTAATTTTCCCCAAGAGAATCATCCCATCCCCAGCGGAATTCTCTTTGCAAGTATTTTCATTCCTTCCAGAGGAATTCGAAGATCAAGACTCTCCAAAGCAGAGTTGCTGGTGGGTCCTGTCATTTATT
Organism: Lathyrus sativus; assembly: GCA_963859935.3. NCBI lineage: Eukaryota > Viridiplantae > Streptophyta > Magnoliopsida > Fabales > Fabaceae > Lathyrus > Lathyrus sativus. The sequence goes on along the minus strand of OZ012739.1, from coordinate 72,582,110 downwards.
TTGTCAGAGATACTGGTGATATCAGTTCACGTTCCAGCAGAAAGTCTGAGCATACTGTGCACATCTGCTATTCCCCAGCAAAGTTATATTCCCCAGCAGGGGGTTACCTCAACAAGACGTGTGGTTTGAGTTGCCAATTTCCCAGCAGGGTCGACTTCACCCTTCCAGCATTTATTTTGCGGGAATAATTGTGTAGCATCTGGCTATCCCCGGCGGGGTCGGCATTATCCTTCCAGCATTTATTTTGCTGAAGCAGTTTCTGTACTCTAGCAGTTCAGGTGGAGAGAGTTCTTGCTCAGTTGAATTACCAAACATTCAAGATCTCGGCATGAGACATTCGACGAAAATGTCAGCTTTGGCATTGTTCCCCACAGAGTCAGCCTGATGAGATTCTCTTTGTCTCTAACAGAGTCATTTATGCAAATGTCGCTTATTTTCCCTACCAGAGTCTGCAAGATAAATTTCTCTCTGTCCCCAAGCAGAGTTACTTATGTCCCCACTAGAGTTGTGCTGAAGTTTCTCTAGTCCGATCAGCGGATTGTTTCCTTCAAAGTTGTTGTTACGTCAACATTAAAAGGGTTTCTATGAATCAGAATTTCAGAGGCCACCGCCGGTTATCAGAGCAGGCGCCCGATAGTTGGTTTCCAGGCATCCCCAGTAGAGTCCGCCTCAAAGTCGCTGTCACGTCAGTGTTAAGAAGTTTGTGGGTTGGGATCAGTGGAGAGCTACGTCCTGACGCGAACATTTTCTTCCTATATTGACGGGATTTCTGGAGAAGTGGGTCCTAACGTGGAAGATGTAGTCCTTACGCGGACGTATCAGGAGTAGTTTCCTTACGTGGAAATGACAGCATTCCTGACGTGGAAAGTATGGAGTCCTTAAGTGGACAGGTTAAAATAGCATTCCTTACGTGGAAGAAAGATGGTTTCCTTACGTGGAAAGACGAATTTATTCCTTACGTGGAAAGAAGTTGGTGTTCCTTACGTGGAAAGATTGAGTCCTCACGCGGACATATCAAGATTGATTCCTGACGTGGAAAGAAAGAGATTATTCCTGACGTGGAAAGATTGCGTCCTGACGTGGACAGATCGAAGAAGATATTCCTAACGTGGAAGAAGAAGTTTATGCCTTACGCGAAGAAATTGGGGTCCTGGCGTGGACAGGTTCAGAACCAAAGTTGAAGTCCTTACGTGGAAAGATTGGAGTCCTGACGCGGACATGTCAAGTGGTATTGGAGTCCTTACGTGGACAGACCGATATAGAAAGAAGAAGCATTCCTAACGTGGAAAGAAAGATTGATATAGTATTCCTCACGTGGAAAGATTGGGGTTCCTTACGTGGAAAATTTGTGATTCCTAACGTGGAAAAAGAAAGAGTCCTTACATGGACAAAGCAAAAGAAGACGTATTCCTTACGTGGAAGAGTTTGACAAAGCAGAGAAAAGTCACCCCTGACGGGGAAAAGCGATGTATTCCTTACGTGGAAAGGTGAGTCCTAACGTGGACAGTATTATTCCTAACATGGAACGGTTATTCCTTACGTGGAAAGGTGAGTCCTAACGTGGACGGTGGTATTCCTAACGTGGAAGAGTTTATTCCTAACGTGGACGATTTATCACTGACGAGAAGGCAGACGAGCCGTCCCCAGCAAAGTTGTTGAAGTTTTTTCCGAGTTGACAGCAGATAGAGTCCTGACGTGGACAAGCAAAGGACGAAGTTTCTGATAATTCAATCTTTTTCAGGACGATGAAGACAATCCCCAGCACGGTCGCGCGAGATCAGTGGGTTACTGTAACAGTCAGATTCAGCTGATGAATGTCGTTCCTCAAGCAGGAGCGCAATTTAGTTTTGCGGTTGGCAAATTTCTGGTTTCACTAGTATTCAACCGTCTCGTACCGCGAATGTCTGAAGGCTCCGGGCTCTTCACCCAATCGGGTCCAAGTCGCTTGAATAGGGGCAGCTGTTGCACCCTAAAATTTGCCCAACCTTATTCACCTGGGTTTATGTTTCATTATCATTAGCATTTGCATATAGAGTCATGTACATAGACTAACCATCTGCATAGCATGAGCATAGCAAGTCATACAACAGGGGGACCAATCATTATTCTCATCTCTAGAGGCCTATCAAGAGGTTATTATCCTAATTCAATCTCATTCAAGTCATCAGGAAAGAATTTGAAAGCAAAGAGTTCAGCAGATCAAGCCTTGAGGCCATCTCCTAGCTGAGGGTGTCTGAGGGTCAACAAGAGGGTTGTGAGATGAGAGTTGAAGGCATGAAGAGTATCTAGACATTATGAGAGACTTAGAAAGTCATTTGGAGAAGGAGACAAGTCATTGATGAGAGCACAAGAGCTAGGGTTTCATCTGGGTCAACCCTAGGTCAACCCTAGGTCAATTGACTGATTTAAGGGGTATTCAAGTCTAGTGGAGAGATGTGGGGTTCATCATTGGACATATGAAGAAGGATATGGAGATATGACAAGAAGAATTCAAGAGAAATCAAGGAGAAGAGGAGTTACTAAATTAGGGTTTCTCTGTAAAATCCCCTAGTTTAGGTCAAATTTCCAAGCAAGATAAGTCAAAATGCTAGCTTCAAATGGCTTCTTGGCCAACATGAAACTTGTAGAGGATCTCAAGACCTTTAATTTGAGTGGTGGAAGACATCAAGGAGATTTATAGAACTCAAGTTATGGTCCTTGCAAGTTACAGGTCATCTGAGGTATCTGAATTTTTGTCTGTGAAAGTGACTTGACTTCCAAGCTAGTTTTGCCCCTCAAGGAGATTTCAAATGAATTCTTGGTCAACATAAGAATTGTTCCTCATTGTCTTATCTTTCTAGAATGGTATGGCATGCCTTCATATGATGTGGAGAACTCAACTTATGGTCTTGGCAAGCAAAGGGTATTTTGGGCATTTGTGAATTACAGGTCATTTTAACTTATGTCCAAAACTCATACAAGGAGGCCTCAAATGGAAAAACTTACAACATCAAACTTGCTCCAAATGGGATTTTAAGTCTAGAAAGAAGGTCACAAATTATTGGAAAAGCTCATAGCATGAAGTTGCATAATTGGTCAAAATATGAACTAAAATGGCTTATAAAGTGAATAAATTCAAGATGGAAAATGGTTTGGGAGATTTACAAGTCCAAATGGAGACTTCCAATATATGATTTTGAATGGAAAAACAATTCTAAGGACAATGTTTCAAACACTTTTTTGAGTTTAGAAGGGAAAAAGAAAGTTATCTTTGGTTACTTGTAATTGAAGAAACATAACCAAAATGGATCAAGATGGGAAAGCAAGGGAATGTGCAAGATGGATCTAGAATGTTCATATGAGGTCTATATATTCATGAAATGAGAATTTAGCAAGGGTTGGCTTCATTTGCACCAAGAATTTCACAAACTTTCTCATTCTTTCTCTTTGAAGTTTCACTCCAATTCCTCAAATTCTTCACAAAATCATCATCAAAATCAATTCAATCTTATTCAATCATCATCCTAGATCAGAATTGAAGCAAAGGTTTGGTGATTAGGATCCATTTTCGTGCACTATCTTCAAGAACATCAAAACTACAAATTCAAGTGGACAGCATAATTCAAGCCAAGAATCATCACAACATTGCATACAGAATCAAGTGCATCAAGGATTGATCAAGATCCAAACCCTAGAAGCTTCAGATCCACGAGTTCCATAGCTGTTTTCAAGATTTCACACCAGGTATGTTTTCATTCAAATTGCTTGATTCAGTTAGTTAGGCATAGTTTTGTTAGTTTAGACATGATGTAGAAGGTTAGTATAGCAGTTAGGGTGAATTTGGAGAGGTTTGGTGATGTTGATTAGCAGGTGCCATAAACTGTTAGGAGGTAGAACTTGTAGTAGAATGCATTAGAATGTTAGCTTGATAGCACAGGTTAATCTCCATTAGGCATAGATTAGTTTAGGTCAAGTTTGAGGAAGAATTGAGTTGGTGCATCTCAGAGAACTTCCATGGTGACCAGAGTTTGATGCCATCGGGTTTGTTGATCTAGTGAATTTCAAAGCAATCTAATGCCATAGGATTGTAGAGGGGAGAATTCTGAACATTTTTCATGTTCACATCGTGTGGATTGGTTGCCTGTAGAGTGAGAACAGAATGGTGTAAGGGTGCTCGTGCATGGCCATTCATGGAGCTGAAACCCTAAGTTTCAGAATCAATGAAGAAGACGAAATCTGGACCCTTCAATTCGTGTTAGACTCTTGACTGAGAGGGAAATCCAATGGCTCTCATTTAATCTGATTTTGGGAGGGAAATAGAGTTGGTGCCAAAACGCACCGTTTCATTAATTGAAACGGGCGGGCCTCAGAATTTTATGCTATCCCCACCCCCAATGTATGAGCCCAATAATTTTGAACGTGATCTTAGTTCTTTTCTCACCCCCTGCGCCTCTCTCATCTTTTCACTAATTCTGAGTAATTCTGGGCCTAGTGTAAAGTGCTACGCGCACCCCCCATTGTGTGGCCCATCCTGAATTGAACTGGGCGTATCTGCTATTCTAACCCCCCTCCCTCATTTTTAATTCAATTTAATTTTTAATTCCATTTTAATTTTTCACCAACTTTGAAAATTCATAAAAAATGCATAAAAAGCCATTTTTAATTCATTCTTTTTATAATATTTTCCTTAGGGGGTTTAGAATATTATAGGAAAATAAAATTGCATTTTTATTTTTATTTCATATTTTTTCCATATTTTCTAAATAAATGTCATATTAAATAGCTTCATTTCATGCATCATTTTAATGATTTTTGTTCTATTACATGCTTTATTATTTTTTGTTCATTCTTTTTAGGGTGTTTAGATGAGATGTTGATCTTGTAGATACAATTTAGTTCCCTTTTTAGAAATTAAATTTAGGTGCTTAGTGTAGGTGTGAACAACATGAACAAACTAGGGTTTTAGGTGATGACTTAGGAGAATCAATTCATTTCCCTTAGGACTTAGGGTTTGAATAGTTTAGCTATGGGACTATAGGGGCTATGGGTAGTTATTAGATCCCCTTAGAAAAGTCAGGATTCCCCTACTGCTATTAATGTACTGTATATATCTGATTGACTGGTGTGGTGTGCCCTCAGGGGATTATTGCTTGTATGTGCGGGTATTGGGATTGTCTGGGGATTTGGGAGAGCTGAAGACTTGTGAAGATGAAGCCATTGGAGATTCAGATGTTGAAGTTCAACTTCCAGAGTTGAAGAGGAGGTTCTTGCTAGCAGCTGCTGAGAGACTAGGGTTTAGGAGCTAGGTAGAGCTCTAGATTAGAAAGCTTGTTTCTCAAACATGGATTGCCTTGTCTGCATCCATTCTTCTCTGTGATTCAGAGTCTCTCTAAGACACTCACCCCCTTCCTTTGGAAGGCTTGGTGATAGTGTCTAAGAGATAGAACTCTTGAGAGAAAATGTCTTTTGTGTTAGAAGCAGTCTGTTCACCACCCTTGGTAGTCAACTGATTGCTTAACACCCATTCACTCTTGTGACTAATCCCTCATCCTGGAGGTTTGAACTTGAAGAAAAGCCATTGCAGATGGAAGACTGATGACCAAAGCCCTTGCCTGAAGGCCATGAAGATGGAGATTGATGCTGGTTAAAGCCTGTAGCTGATGGGAGATTACTTGGAGCCAGATGTTGATTCAGAGTTGCTGAAGCTGTTTATCTTTTTGCTATATTTCATTTCTGATGTATTGATTGGTTTTCCGGACTGTATTGTTTGCTGTTTACCCTGTTGGGTTGAAAGTGAAGTCTGTTCACTTTTGCCTATTGTTTTCTAGGTTCGAGGTTGAGTGGGACTCCCTTGCCTCGCTTGTACTGTTGCATCCATGCATTTTACTGTTTTACTATATATATCTGATATTGTTTCTGTTTCTGCCTATCCCGTAGGATCTCTGTTTCTCTCTGTGCAAGAGAGGAGCATGATAGACACTAGGTCTTAACCCATGCATGATAACATTAGGTTAGTTTGATTCCCTTCGCAACCGTAGGTTAGAGTTCTGTCTCTTTCTTTCTCAAAACAAACAGAAAAACACATAAAGATTTCAAACACAATAAAAGACACTTCTTCCGTAAAAGAATGTGAACTCATCAAAGCGTCATTTTTGTCCGCTTGGACTGCTAATCAGAAAAAACCTTTTTCAGAAGGAATAAAATCAACCAAGACAAGCCTGTGTCTTCCGTGGCCCGAACTACGTTTGCTCTGATCTTTCATGCTGTATGGAAGTACGTAGGCATAGGATGCGATATCCTAGCGAGCAACCTTCCCCTCCTTTCCCGTAGGTAGGCGAACTACGTTGACTCTGATTTCTCGTTCCAGGCGGGAATACGTAGGCATAAAGTGCGATACTTTGCCGAGTCATTTTTATTTTCATTTTATTTTCTTTTTCACCCTTGACCTATAGTTTAGATAGAATAACAATCCATACCCGAAAACAAGCGTGGATCCCGTCGAGTACGACGGACGTGAGGGGTGCTAATACCTTCCCCTTGCGTAACCGACTCCCGAATCCAGGTTTTGGTTGCGACGACCATACCTTTCCCGTGTTGTGCGAGGTTTACTCTGAGCGTTTCCTTTCCCTCCCGTGGGATAAATAACGCACGGTGGCGACTCTTCTGTTCAGCCGGCGCCGATTTTCGCAGTAGCGACACGTAGCACATTGAGTTAGGCCCAGAACCACTTCAGAAATATGAAATAAAAAGAAAACCAGCAGGGGGTGAGAATAGGAATGAAATCACGTTCAAAACTGATTGGGCCTGGCAGTGGGGTGGTGGGATTAGCAATACACACTCAAGCCCGCCCGTTTCATTAAATGAAACGGTGCGTTTAGGGCTTCTACACTTCCCTCCAAAATCAGAATTAAACCTCAGCCACACGATGGGCTTCTGAGGTCAAAAGTCCACACGAATTGGACGCTCAAGATTTCGTCTTCCTCAATGGATCAAATGAGAGCTAGGGTTTCCCTCCATGGCAACCATGCACGAGCCAACTTCAAGCTCTCAGTTCTCACTCCACAGTCCATGAAACGCCACGATATAAACATGAAACTTACTCTAAATCTCTCCCTCTACAAGCCTATGGTCTTTGTTTGCATTAAAACTCAGCCAATCAATAAACCCGATCGAGACAAGTTCTGGTCACCATGGAAATACTCTGCAACTTACCAACATAATTCTCCATCAAACCTAGACTAATCCCTTCCATGACTAATGGTGATCATTCTGACCTATCAAACTAAGATTATGATGCACTCTACTACAAGTTCCAAGCCCTAACAGTTCTAGCAACCTGTCAACAATCATCACTAAACTACTCCAAACTCATCCTAATTGCTCTACTAACCACCTAGATCACATTTATACTAACAAAACTATGCTAAACTAACTGAACTAATCAATTTGAATGAAAACGCACCTGATGCAAAAGCTTGAAAACAGCTATGGAAACTCGTGAATCCACCAACACCAATGCTCAGATCTTGATCAGTGAGTGAAGCTCTTGCTTCTATATGCAACACCTCTTGTTTCTTGGCCTTGGATCTTGCTAACCGATTGATTCCTCACTTTTGAAGAAGATGATAACAGCACATGAGAATGGATCAAAACCAGCCAGATATTGAGTGATCTTTGATCTTTGATGATTATGGAGTGGAGTAGAATCAAGGATTATGAGAATTGATGGAGAATTGATGAAGTTTGAAAAGAATTTGCAAGAGGAAGAATGAGAAACTTTGGGAGATTTTTGGTGAAAAATGAATCCAACCCTTGATCAATCTTCATTTCATGCTTATATAGGGCTCAAATGAACTTTCTAGATCCATCTTACAATTTCCCTTGCCTTCCAACTTTGATCCATTTTTGAAATGTTTCTTCAAATGCAAGTAACCATGAATAACTTTTCTTTTTTCTTCTAAACTCAAAAAAGTGTTTGAACCATTGTTCTTAGAATGTCTTTTCCATTCAAAATCATATATTGGAAGTCTCCATTTGGACTTATAAATCTTCCAAACCATTTTTCACTTTGACTTTATTCAAATTATATGCCATTTTAGTTCAAATTTGGACCTATCATGCAACTTCATGTTATGAGCTTTTCCAACAATTTGTGACCTTCTTTCTAGACTCAAAATGTCATTTGGAGCAAGTTTGATGTTGTAAGTTTTTCCATTTGAGGTCTCCTTGTATGAGTTTTGGACATAGGTTAAAATGACCTGTAATTCACAAATGCCCAAAATACCCTTTGCTTGCCAAGGCCATAAGTTGAGTTCCACACATCATATGAAGGCATGCCATACCATTCTAGAAAGCTAAGACAATGAGGAACAATTCTTATGTTGACCAGAAATTCATTTGAAATCTCCTTGAGGGGCAAAACTAGCTTGGAAGTCAAGTCACTTTCACAGACAAAATTTCAGATACCTCAGATGACCTGTAATTTGTAAGGACCATAACTTGAGTTCTATAAATCTCCTTGATGTCTTCCACCACTCAAATTAAAGGTCTTGAGATCCTCTACAAGTTTCATGTTGGTCAATAAGCCATTTGAAGCTAGCATTTTGACTTATCTTGCTTGGAAATTTGACCTAAACTAGGGGATTTTACACAGAAACCCTAATTTAGAAACTCCTCTTCTTCTTGATTTCTCTTGAATTCTTCTTGGCATATCTCCATGTCCTTCTTTATATGTCCAATGATGAACCCCACATCTCTCCACTAGACTTGAATGCCCCTTAAATCAGTCAATTGACCTAGGGTTGACCTAGGGTTGACCCAGATGAAACCCTAGTTGACTGCCTTCAGTTATAGCTCTTGTGCTCTCATCAATGACTTGTATCCTTCTTTAAATGACTTTCTAAGTCTCTCATAATGTCTAGATACTCTCCATGCCTTCAACTCACAGCTCACAACCCTCTTGTTGACCCTCAGATACCCTCAGCTAGGAGATGGACTCAAGGCTTGATCTGCTGAACTCTTTGCTTTCAAATTCTTTCCTGATGACTTGAATAAGATTGAATTGGGATAATAACCTCTTGATAGGCTTCTAGAGATGAGAATAATGATTGGTCCCCCTGTTGTATGACTTGCTATGCTTATGCTATGCAGATGATTAGACTATGTACATGACTCTATATGCAAATGCTAATGATAATGAAACATAAACCCAAGGAGTAAGGTTGGGCAAATTTTAGGGTGCAACACTATCCCTTTTCCATGAGCGCTGACAGCTCCATCAAAAACTAAACCCCATTGAGATCCTGGTTCTGGTCCTTCACCGTGCAAGGGTTCTTCACAATCTTTCATCTTTAAAAACATAACATCCTCATCGGGAAAATCATCGTTTGAAGGTTGATAATCCAAGATAGGCTGGTGAGCCAAATGATTAGCCAAAACACTTCCTCTAACAGCTTTCTGAGTATGGTACTCAATATCATATTCGGATAACAACATTGCCATCTAGCAATCCTCCCAGTCAAAGTGGGCTTCTCAAAAATATACTTGATAGGATCCATCTTCGAAACTAACCAAGTGGTGTGATTCAGCATATACTGGCGCAAACGTTTGGCGGCCCACGCCAAAGCACAACAAGTCTTTTCTAACATAGTGTATCTTGTTTTGCAATCGGTAAATTTCTTGCTCAGGTAATAAGTGACATGATCTTGCTTTCCTGTTTCATCTCGTTGACCGAGTACACAACCCATTGAATCTTCCAAAACAGTCAAATACATAATCAAAGGTCGGCCTTCAACTGGCGGTATCAGGATAGGTGGTTCAAGCAAATACTCTTTGATACTATCAAAAGCCTTTTGACAATCTTCAGTCCAAACATACCCTTGTTCTTTCCTCAGAAGCTTGAAAATATGTTTACATGTAGCAGTCATGTTGGATATAAACCTAGAGATATAATTCAAACGTCCCAAAAATCCTCTGACTTGTTTCTCGGTGGTAGGAGTTGGCATTTCCCGGATAGCTTTCACCTTGTCGAGGTCCACTTCAATCCCTTTTTGACTGATAATAAAACCCAATAGTTTCCCTGATCGTACTCCAAATGTACATTTGTTGGGGTTTAGACGGAGCTTGTATTCCCTCAAACGACCAAACAGCTTAGACATGTGTTTAACATGATCATCCTCAGTCTTTGACTTAGCTATCATATCATCCACATAAACCTCTATCTCTGTGTATCATATCATGGAATAAAGTAGTCATAGCTCTTTGATATGTCGCCCCTGCATTCTTCAGTCCAAATGGCATAACTCTGTAACAAAAGGTGCCCCAGGGCGTGATGAATGATGTCTTCTCTCTGTCTTCGGGAGCCATTCTAATCTGATTGTAACCTGAAAAACCGTCCATAAAGGAGAAAACCTCATATCTTGCGGTACTGTCAACCAAAATGTCAATGTGAGGTAATGGAAAGTCATCTTTCGGACTGGCCTTGTTCAAATCCCTGTAATCTACACACATGCGAACCTTACCATCCTTCTTCGGAACAGGCACAATATTAGCCAACCAGAGCAGATATTCGGCAGTGACAAGGAAACCTGCATCGATCTGTTTCTGTACCTCATCCTTAATCTTTAGAGCCATGTCGGGTCGAGTTCTTCTGAGCTTCTGCTTTACTGGCAGGCACTCTGGCTTCAAAGGTAGACGATGTTCAACTATAGCAGTGTCTAATCCAGGCATATCCTGATATGACCAAGCAAACACATCAACAAACTCTCTGAGCAAAACGATCAACTGTTTCTTCACCTCATGCTTGAGCAAAGCTCCAATTCTCACTTCCTTACGGATTTCTTCTGTTCCCAAATTGATTACTTCCACCGGCTCTTGATGAGATTGTATATCTTTCTCTTCTTTCTCAAGCAATCTGGAAATCTCTTCTAGAATATCATCTTCTTCGTCTTCAGCTTCATACACGGGAAACTCAAAATTCGGAGAAGGCAGTGGATCATTATTCCCAGGATGTATTTTATGTAGCAATCTGCGCAAGTGATGTGATTTTAATAAGTTTTTGTAAAGTGGAAAGTGTGTGTATGCGAGATGCTACTTATTATTTTCCAACATCGTAAATAAATATAAGAAAAATAACACACAAATGAAAATGAAGGTAATTTATTGATGATAGCAAAACCAAAGAGACACGCCCAACAAAGTCACATTTGCCTTGGGCAGAGCAAAGGGAATTATTTAAAAGTAAGCCCTAACAATGCAGTTTCGCCTTGGGCAGAGCGAGAAATTTTAAAAAAAATGCTTTACTTTGATATATGAACGACAACAGGGGCCTCAACCACACTCCAGTTCTTAACCAAAACTCCTGGGGTTACAAAGTATGGAACATCCCCATCTGAATCTTCCTCGGTCACAGCGTAGACTCCAAAGCTGTAGTCAAACTCATCTGAAACATAACCTGGATCTTCCATATAGGGCTCATAATCTTCGCAAGTAATGGAGGACCTTACATAACCATCTGATATGTAACCTTCATGCCCATCCTCTGACACAACATTAACTTGAGGATGATGGACGACCCCTTCACTACGAAACACTTCATTAATCAGTGGAAACCCTTGATTTTTGGTAGTTTGTTGAGCAGAACTGCTGGTGAAACCAAGACCTTCTTTATTTTTGTTCTCTGGCAAAGACAACACCTTTCCCCAAATTATCTGAGGACCGTCATTCACTACACGTTGTGCGTCTTTGAATGATTACATAGATGCCTGAGATTTTTGGACACCCTCACCCATAATAGACAAAGCCTGAAACTGCGTACCAACCTCTTCCTCAGCTTCAACATACGAGAATGATGACAAATGACTCACTACTAAGGCTCGTTCCCCACAAACTGTGACCGTTTTTCCTTCAAAAACATATTTTAACTTCTGATGCAGGGTGGAAGTAACTGCCCCAGCTTCATGTATTCATGGCCTCCCTAATAAACAGCTATAGGCGGCACGAATGTCCATGACTTGAAATGTGATCATAAAAGTCTGTAATCCAATAGTCATTGGCAAATCTACCTCGCCAATTACTGTCTTCCTAGACCCATCAAAAGCTTTGACGATAACATGACTTGGCCTCGTCGGCGGTCCATGATAGGATAGCTTAGATAGAGTAGTGCTAGGCATCACATTTAGAGAAGATCCAGTATCAATTAACACACTAGACAGAGAATCATTTCCGCAATTCACAGAAATATGTAGAGCCATGTTATGTTTCTTCCCTTCCTCTAGGAGATTGTCCTCATTAAAACCCAGATTGTCATATGAAGTAATACTACCAATGATGTTGTCAAACTGTTCCATAGTTACATCTTGTTCAACATATGTTTGCTCTAAAATCTTCTGGAGTGCTTCTCTATGAGCCTCATAACTCATCAGCAATTGTAACACATAAATCTTCGACGGGGTTTGCAGAAGCTGATCTGCAACCTTATATTCACTTCTCTTGATCACCTTTAGACATTCATCTGAATTGATCAAATTGGATCTACTAGATTGCCCCACAATTGGATCTTTTAAGCTTGGTTGCTCAAATGAGACCTCCTTTTCTTTTGGTGGTACAGTCGGGTAAACTCGACCACTCCTTCTTACTCTGCTAACATCTGCGATGTTAACTACTGAAGGTATAGTGGGCAAAGGCATTGCCTTTCCATTTTCCAACATTGTGGCGTTGTATCTGTATGGGATAGCCTTACTAGAAGTGTAAGGGACGGGTCCAGGTACGTTGATTACCAAAGGAGTAACAGCCGGCTTTCTGCTATTATAAACGATTTTGATACGCTCCACTTCCTTAAAGTGAGGCACTATAACACAAACTTCTTCGGCTCTTTCATCTGAAACTTCCTGATCATTATCTGCCAAATAGTCTTGAATCATGTTGATAGAGGGTGAACCAGTGGGGGTAATGGATTAACCTGCACATTAGGGTCGGAATCCTTGAAGGACAAAATTTCGCACTTAATGAGCCTCTGGACATCTGTTTTCATACCAAAACAACTCTCAATATTGTGACCTGGAGCACCGTGATGGTAAGGACAAAACTTGTCAGCTTTATAAGAAGGAGGAGGATTTGTGGGAACCATAGGTGGAGCTTTTGTCTGAATATGACCCTTTTGGATCAAAGCTGGAAACAAATCAGCATATTTCATAGGAATGGGCTCAAAGTTTATCTCTCTATACACACGACCCTGATTGTTGAATGGTCGATTCTGCTGAGGATACTGCAGATTTTGCTGAGGCTGTGGCTGTTGAGCATTGGGGGACTGAGGCTGCTGACTCGGTTGCGGAGACTGTAGTTGATAAGTTGGAGCATTAAACACTGGCGATACTGCTGCAACTTGTTGTGATGGCGAATACCTTTTTCTAAATTGTCCCTTTTGAATGGCATTTACACCCTGCTCTTTTTTCTTCACAAAACCACTCCCATACTTCTTAGTATTATTGGGAGCATTCTCCTCTTTGGCCAATCTTCCTTCACGGACACCTTCTTCTAAACGCATTCCCATATTAACCATTTCAGTAAAGCCACTGGGTGCACTTGCTACCATTTTCTCATAAAAGAAAGGACCAAGGGTCTTCAGAAAAATCTTGGTCATCTCTTTTTCCTCTAGCAGTGGTGTGACTTGTGCGGCCAACTCGCGCCAACGTTGGGCATATTCTGTAAAATTCTCCTTATCTTTTTGTGTCATAACTCTCAATTGATCTCGGTCGGGTGCCATATCCATATTATACTTATACTGTTTGACAAAGGCTCCCCCTAGATCATTGAAAGTTCGAATCTTCGCACTATCCAACCCCATATACCACTTGAGTGCAGCACCTGTCATACTATCTTGAAAATAGTGAATGAGCAGTTGATCATTGTCAGTTTGTGCAGACATCTTCCTAGCATACATGATGAGATGACTCTGAGGACAAGTATTTCCTTTGTACTTCTCGAAGTCAGTGACCTTGAATTTCGGTGGAACCTTGACATTTGGAACCAAACACAGCTCAGAAGCGCTCTTTCCAAACAAATCCTTCCCACGAAGGGCCTTTAACTCCTTTTGCATCTCAGAAAATTGGTCTTGAAATCCATCCATCCTTTCTTCCAAACCCACAGTTTCGGTCGGTGACCCATGCAAAATTGGCTCATCCAGAATATACGGAACAACATTCACATGTGGAGGTGCAGTAGTCATTACAGCAATAACCGCAGGAGTAGCTTGGACAGTGGTCACAGCAGGGATCTCAGGCACAGGCGGACGGTAGCCAGCGGGAGTGAAATGAGGAGGCATCCCCCACGGGAAACTTTGAGGCATGCTATAGGTCACTTCGGCAACAGAAGACACCATTGGGATCGGTGTTGGTGTTACTTCAGAGATCACAGTCCTTTGAACATCTTGGTTGTTGAGTGCGGCTTGATTGGACAGAGCTTCCACTAGACCATTTAACCTCTCCAAACTTTCTCTCAGAATTGCAACTTCATCATGGAGCACCTTGTTCTCTTGTTTAAGTTGGTCCATCTTTTGGTGTTGATTAGCTCGAGTGTTGTATTGGTGATTCAGCTTGTCTATGGAGATGAAGCAAGAGTGAGACCCTGGAATGCAAACAATGCTATGCTTATGCAAAAATGCAAATGAGTATGAAACTTCAAGAAACTCAAATTATCTTCGATATTATAACGTTGGAAGAAAAAAACTTATATATTTTGATATTAGAGAGGCATTACAAAGCAAAGTACTCTTTTAAGAGCTTATTACATTGAACCAAAAGCAAAAGAGAACTCGGAGATCTACTCCCTATGCTCCTTCTGTGCACGAAGTTCTTCTTCTAACTGGCTGACGCGTTCTTGAAATTCAGCATTCTCACTGATGAGTCGATCGACACATTCTTTCTAAGCCACAATAGTTGATGGAAGATCATCTCTGGTGTCAGTTCTGAAAGAGGTGTGAGAGGAAAATAAATCCTCTCGCGCCTTCCTCTTCTTTTCAAATTCTATCTCTAGCAGCTTCTGGGACCTCTCTTTCTCTACCTTGAGGGTGAAAAACTTGTTTCTCCAAGAGGTCTTCAGTTTCCGAGCCTCATCCAACGCAGCCTTCAACTGATCTACTTCACTCACATCAAACTAATCAAGATCATGAAAATTCAGCATCATAGGTTCGTGAAAAGGGAAAGGCATCTTGAGGTCGAGAGCCCTTTCTCGCACCCAATGTAGATATTCTTCAGAGACAACACAGTTGGGGTATCCTAAAGCAGTCATCCTTTCCTTATTGACGTATCTCCATGCATAAGTTATGACGGTCTTCAGGTCTGGATCTTCTCCTTCCTTGAGAAAGATCCCTTCCAACAGAGCTTGGTCAGGTATTTCGATCATGGGATGCCCAAATTGTCTGTGGGCCAAAGCGGGATTGTAACTTATGCATCCTTCTCTCCCAATAAGCGGTATGTTGGTGAATCCTCTGATGCTGGGAATCATACATACACCTCCATAAGTAGGGTCATACCACACAATATCTGAGTGAGTAAGGGCCATAACTATCTCGAACCAATGGGGTGTTTCTATCTCTTCCCAAATAGAAGGATGCCGAACTAGGCGAGCAATAAACCATGAATACAACAAAGCGGTACAACAAACGATATGTCCTCCCCCTTCAGCATTCTTCGAGTGGATTGAATGGTACGTGTCAGCTAGCAAGGTGGGAACTGGATTCTTGAGTATGAACAGTTTAATCGCATCCATATCGATAAAATCATCAATCTTTAGGAACCAGAAGATCCCATAAACCAACAAAGCAAAGGTAGCTTCCAAGATAAGGACCTCCTTTCTTTCAGCATGGTAACAGACTTTTTCGATCAAGAAATCAGCTGGGAATCCAAGGACTCCTTCCTTGGTGGTTAAGTGTGCTTGGACATCTGCTAGGCTGAGATGAGTAGCATTTGCAATTTCTTGGTGGCTAGGTATGTCTTCCTGGCCGGTGAATATAGGTCGGGCCGTCACAGGCATCTTCAAGAAATCAGAATACTCTTCCAGGGTCGACATCAACTGGTAATCCAGAAAAGTGAAACAATGGTACAATGGGTCATAAAACTGAACAAGAGTCTCCAACAACCCTTCTTTCATCTTGAGCTCGAGAAAACGGAAAGCTTCTCCATATTCTGTTGCAAAAGCGTGACGGTTCTCGATGAGATCTGCTAGCTCTCTTAAGCTTTCAATGTTAGGACTCTGAAAAGTGTACTCCAATGCTTCTCTCTTGAAGTTCATGGTTACAATACCTGTGAAATGAGATTGAGTTTCTTGAAGTGAATAAAGAAAATAATGCAATGCAAGACGAGTAGGACTTCATGGGATCCCAACTATTTACAAACATTGTGGTAAAAGAAAACGTTTTATTAATTTTGAAACGGATTACAAATAATTGCTTTTAAAAGTCCCAAATAAATAGCTAAATAAAAGCTAATGAAAGCCCTAAGGAAGTTCTGAATTCCGCCGCTTGAGCTCCTCTTCCAACTGGGTCTTCTCACGGATAAGGTTGTCCATAATCAGCTTCCAAATAGTATATTGTGGGTCGGAGAAAAACAAATCCTCCATGGCTTTCCTCTTCTTGCAAGGAAGTAATTCTTCATCCTTCAACTATAGTTGCTTCTGAAGTTCATCCTTCTATTTCTGAAGTTCACCGTTCTCTGCAACCACTACTTGATACTTGTTCTTCCATGACTCTGACTCATGTTGTGACTTCCTCAAAGCGACCTCTAACTTCTGAGCTTCGGACATAAAGACATAAGTGGGCTCTCTTCTCGGAGATATAGGATCTTGACGAGAATAGGGCATCTTCAATTTGATTTCTCTCTCTCTGACCCACTGAAGGTAGGGCTCCAAGGACACACAATTAAGTTTCCCAAGGCTTTTCTTCCCTTTCTTATGCAAATGATCCCATGCAGCCAGAATCTTGTCTCGGAGTTCCTTGTCATCCCTAAAGAAAATGCTCTCCACTTGAACACTCTTAGGCGGTTCCTTCAACAGATATCCCAAGTGTCGATGGGCCAACACTAGATTATAACTAATCCCTCTATTAAAACTGAGTAACGACACATTAGCAAAATCCCCACAACCATCAATAATTAAAGTTCCATCATACGCTCGGTTGTACCAATCAATGTCTGAGTGGGTCAACGCCATAACTCTCGGAGACCAAAGCCCTATATCGAGATTCAAAAAAGAACTAGACTTAGGCAAGTGCGAAATAAACCACTTGTAGAGTAAGGGCACACAACAGGTGATCATACCTCCACCATAGAAGTTTCGGAGATGCACAGAGTGATAGGCATTACCCAAAAGAGTTGGTACTGGGTTGTTCTTCAAAAAGATCTTAATCGCATTAAGGTCGACAAACCCTTCAAAACTTGGGAACAGGAACATTCCATAAATAAGTAAGGCAAAGATTGCCTCGAATGGAGTCTTGTTCGTATAATCGGCATAAAATATAGCTTTACTGATTAAGAACTTCGTAGTCAAACCAAAAATACCACCTTTGCTAATTAAATTTCCCTTGACGTCGGATACCTTTAGATAAAGAGCCTTAGCAATGTCTCTTTCCTCAGGGTCCTTCTCCAAGAAAGGGAAGAGAGATTCTTCTAGGATAGGTAGACCAACCAAGAAGGAGTACTCTTCCAATGTAAGTAATAGTTGGAAGTCTGGGAATGTGAAACAGTGATAAAGCAGATCATAAAACTGTAATAAAGTGGAAAGAAGTCCTTCATCTACTTGGCGACTTAATAAAGATATCAGCTTCCCATATTTGCTCTTGAACTTATCTTGGTCTTCAATCAAGGTTACCAACTTCTTTAGGTCATCCAATTTAGGACTTTTAAAAGTGTATTTCAAAGTGTGTCTTCTGTTGGGATCCATAGTGCCCTACAATGTTCATAAACAAAGGTGAATCCCATGAAGTCCAATGCGGTATGATGTTTTATGAATGCAACAAACACAAGTAAGCACATAGATGTGCAAAGGTAAACAAACAAAGGGGACCCTAGGTTTGCAACGAGCATGGAGCCAAAGGGTATACCCATTCCCAAAGGATAAGGACTAAAGGTGGATTGTACCTGCAAAACAAGGTTCTAATAAGGTTCCCAAAGTCATTAGCCCATCTTTCGGATATTATCAACTTCCCAAGTACTCGGTGGTTAATAATATTCTCAAGAGAACCTCCTTTGAGTGTAGTATCGCGTAACACTATTTTGGGGGGTACCCCCTCATAGCCCCGCACTACATCCTAATAAAGGACAAAGTGGGGTTAAGGTAACTACGGTCCTCAATATCATAGGCTCCAACATCGAATATAGTGCATGTTTTCACGATTAAGAACTCGTTCAACAATACAACTTTCGAGAGGGCCTCAATTGAGCATGATTTTCAAGTCAGCTTGGTCGGGATTCCACCCCCTATAAGCCTCGTCGAACATATCACTATCCTATCTTAAGCTCACTCAAGTCCGGGTGTAGGACTTTGCCTCACCACTCAAAGAGTATCAACCCAAAAGAACAAACAAGAACAAATATACAAATAAACAGATATAAGCAAATATAAGCAAATATAAACAAACATAAAAGCAAGTTACGGAAACCCACTAAGGTGTCCCCAGTGAAGTCGCCATTTCTGTCGCGGTGAAATTTGGATACCAAACTATTGATTAGTTTGAATCTTTAATTCATTTTGCAACCGAACTTTGATTTGTCCAAAGAAAGGGATAAAGATCGAAATTTCCACAATGCAATGCAAATGTAAGCTAGAGAGTTATAGGTTTGGGGGTTGGTTAAACTTAGGGAAGGTGCTAGCATCCTAAGTTTCTGTAGTACTCTACAGGAACCTCTTGTTTTATGTTTGTTTATTTTCTAAGGTTTATCTGCTTAAGGGATAAGAGACCTAGGGGTTTATTTCTAAGTATACTCGACAAGATATCACATCTTGTGCCTACATATCCTGACGGGAATGGAATCAGAGTATCTGTAGTTCCCCTAAAGGGTTTGAGGAGTTCTTTGACTGTGGTCAAAGTTCCTACGGGTTTAGGGTAGTTGGTTGATTGATTTTAGGAGAAAAGATGAGTTGTCATTTTAAGGGAGATTTAACCGCCACAAGTGTAAGAGATTGTATTGTTGTGGGGTGGAGATTCTATCTCGCTTAAGATGATTAACATTTTTCTCTAATGTTTGAATAATTGTATTGAGTTGATTGAGTTTGTTTTTCTATGTTGTAAAGATAAAGGTCCTTCCTATGGGGTAGGATCTAAACTTAAGAGATCGACTTGAATGGGATCAAGGATCGTATGGGAGAATGATGCAAACGTAGATGCATGCGCACGATTGATTAAATCATGCGCAGATTCTTCCTTTGGACGGAATACGATGCAAGAAAGATAAATGCGATAAATGTAAATTGCGGAAGATAAATTGAGGGTAAAGTAAAGCATACACACGCATGAAAGCGCTAAGTGCAAGCGCGAGTTGTGGATAAAATAAAAGTGGATAAAGTAAAACTCACATACGCATGAAAGCGCTAAGTGTGTGAATGTGAATTGTGAATCGAAGTGGAGATGTAGGCGTGCTCGATTGGATGTTGATTCCTTTTAAGCGGATTGATTTTACGAGTAATATTGAATTAACTTATTATTAGCGAGATTGATTTTAAGAAAAGTTGATTAATACCTATGAGAAAAGGTCGATTTAAGAGAGAGCTTGATTAAATTTAGGCGGATTAAGAAAATATATTATTTTGAAGAGATTTGATTTTAAGAAAAGTTGGATAAATTAGTTTTATTTATTTAATAAAAGTTAGGTTGCTGATTAAAAGGTTTTCTTAAGTTATCGAAATTTAGTTTAATAAGTGAGTATGAATTGTTTAAATTATTTCTTGTTATAAAAATTGTTTTTATTTTGTTTAAGTTATTATAAGAGGGTGAGTTAATTGATGAAGTTGATTTTAAAAGAGTTGATTTAATTTAATTAGAAAAAAAGGATTTTAGATGTGAATTATCTTAAATAAACAGGATTTTATTAAAAAGAGTTTTTTTAGTTATTATCATAAAAGAGATAAAAAAAGGTTTATAAAAATTGATTAAATTGAAATTACTAAACAAATGGCAAAATAAATAACCTATTAAAAGATGAATTAACTAAATAATTAAATTAAAAAGATAAAAAGAAAGTTGATTGTGATTTATTAGAAGGTTATTAGTTATTATTTTTAAAAGATTAAATATGGATGTAATTAATTAAATAAAAGAATAGTTAGATATTAAATATGGCAGATTAAAGGTTGTTTAATGGGTGATTAGAAACAAAACGGTGGATTAAGAGGGTTGAGGGGGTTAGGCGTATGATTAGGTGTGGGGGTGCGCGTGGTACTTACGATGGACTGCGTGATGAGGTCCGTCAAATCGTGATCATGCGGTGATTGTGGTGACGGACCATGGTACTACCATGGTCGTGCGCATATACATCTCATAGTGATACAAAAACAGCATAACAAATGAAACGAAAAACAAATGACGGCGGAAAACCCTAATCCCCAACGCCATTCACTCGATCACCTCTCCCGTTCAATTTCCATTTCAATATCCCTCTTTTCCTTCATTATTATGTATATTCTTGTACCTGAAACAACAATCGAAACGTTAATCATTCAACAACATTAACATGTATGAAGAAATTTGTGAGGGCAAACTGTCTCACAACATAGGTTCTCAAGTTTCGATGATGACATAGTACAACCTCGGATGAATCGGAGTCGTCATGCAATACTTAACATATTACATCCTTCCTATATCCTTTTAAATCATCATATTTCATTAAAATATAATTGATTGATGTATAGTCGTGACAAGATGCACGAAACAGCAAACATGTCAATTTTTGCATATTTTGGAGCTATGAGTCGACCATACAATCAGCTCATGGATCAAGTCATTTCCCACTGGTCAACACACAGCAACCATGAGTCGACCATACAATCAGCGCATGGATCAGTTCATTTCCCACTGGTCAGCACACAGCAACCATGAGTCGACCATACAGTCAGCACACAGCAACCATGAGTCGACCATATAGTCAGCACACAACAACCATGAGTCGACCATAAGTCAGCATACAACAACCATGAGTCGACCATAAGTCAGCACATGGAGCCTTGGCATTTCACACGGGTCAGCGCACGCCGACCTATGGTCGACCGTTCGCGCGTCGACACAGCCAGTGCAGTATTTCCAATCTGTTTGAAAATCTATTTTGTTGGCTGATTTGCTTATTACTATAAATAGAAGTTTGTTCATTTTAACACAACAACATTTGATATTCTTTTGATTCATGTGTTCAAAAACAAGAAAGAGTGAAATAGGTGTCCAAGATTCATCATCTTCATCTTCAACATCTCACAACATTTCAATTACACACAATCATTTTTGAAATGCATTTGTGAGAGATTCAAGGTGATAAGGTTCGAGGCTTAGATTGGAGAATCAAGCTCGGGTTGAAGATTGCGACAGGTTCTTTCTTGAATAAAAACATTGGGGTTTTGCCCTCCAAGATTGGTTCGAATTTTGGGGGTTTTTGGACGAGATTCTTCATCAACGATCAATCGAGCGAAGGTGATTGTGAAGAGGTGGTCTTCACAAGTCTAGTAGCGGATTCGGTGATTTTGAAGGGAAGATCTCGGGTTCGATTTGGTGCTGTTGAGATCAGCCGGAGCCAGAGGTTTGAACAACAACGTGTTCTTCAATAAGGTGGCTGGAGTCGGAGGTCCATCAATACAAATCGAAGAACTTGATTCAGCTTGAATCAAGGGGCAAGGAGTGAAGGCAACTTTCAACACATTGAGATTTTTGTTGTATATTTGCTGCTCAATCCTTGTATAAACTGTTCATTCAAACAGGTGATATCTATACAATATATCTCAATTCTAGTTTTATGATTGAGGGCAGACGTACCCCGAAGCGAGGACGACAGGGGAACTGCCTCACCAAATTACTTGTCTTCTCTATTTTCAGCATTTACGTTACAGCTCAAATAAGTAATTTTTGTGTAAGCTCTATTGTCAAAATTGTGATATCAATTGAGTAAGAGGTTAAAACTTTGTTTTTAACTCTAAAGTACAACAATACATTGTACTAGGCTTGTTGAAATCACTTACTCAACATAAATATCACTTGGAGTGTTTTTGCACACCAAGTGTTTGACATATTGCTTGAACCAAAATTATCTTACTTGTGTATCTAGTTTTGGTTTGATTTTGAATCATTGGAACTAGGAATCCTTAAAACTGAAGTAAAAAAATTGATAAGCGTAGTTTGTGTTGTGATTCTATTTTTCCGAATTGTCATTAATCCATAGGCTTACGTATATTCGGTTTTCCAATAACCGTTCGTTTTAGACTATATTTTTCCTCGGCCGCTTCCGCACTTAAAACATTTTTAAAACCAATTTTAAATTGGTAGCGCCGACTCAAATTTTAATTGGGGATCTATTAAACCCCCCCTTCTAGATCCGTGCCATAGTCTAACAAAATTTACCGAAGGTTGGTGGCGGCGGCGGGATGTGAAGCGCGAGCGGTTTCCTCCGGCGGTCTCGCGATTGGCTTCGGCAGCGATAATCTTCGAAGGCTTCAGCGAAAAGATGAGTTCCTCCTCTCCTTTCAATTCGATTTACTTAAGGTTTTCGTGATTTTTGCTGAGTTTCGAATTTTGTCCCAAAAGTGTGTTCTTCGATTCAAATCCCCCTTTTTATAGGCGATTTTGGGCTTTCCCGTCTTTAAAGCTCTGACTGAATATTTGATTCTTGTATTAAGACCTTCTATTCCTGTTTGGTCAAGATTGGAAAACTTTCCTTTCTCGTTTGATTGAGTTAATGTTGTTGATGAGAATCACTTTCTGTATGATTTGATTTGAAGGATCTCTTAATTATTGTTGAAGAATCTGATAGCTGTCTGGGATTGGATCTTTTTCGAAAAAGCATATTCCTCAATTGATTACTAACTCTGAAGTGTTATTTGGCAGTTGTGAATAGCAGAAGGTTTGGGACAAAGGGAAACTAGCATCCCAGGGGAAATACGGGTAACTAGTGCTAAGGATTTGGTGAGTCCAAAATTCGATCGTTGGTGACATCTCTGAATACGCAAACCTCTTCCACGTGAAGTCACAGCTTGCCAACCCTGTTCTTTGATGCTCAGATGATGAACCGTGCTGGCCAGGATGGAAAGGTATTGAGCATTCTTAGAATGACCTTCATAATTGTTTTGTTGGAACTGACTCTTATATGTGGACCTGTTCAGGAACATTTGATTTGAGCACTTTTATGGTGTTTTAAATCCAGGCTGTATCTTTGTTTTCGCAGCTGAGATTGGTTGAAGTTATTGTTGATCCTGGTGAGAAGCCTTTTGGAGGAGACAATCGTTTTTTGGTTCGGAGAAAAAGCTGCATTTGGGACTTCTTGAAGAGGCTGGCGTAGCGAGGTTGTGAGTGGCATCCAATGAGTATCTTGGAAGAATTTACAAATTTCTGGTGTAGAGGTGTTATCAGTTGCGGAGTTGTGTTTCTGGTTTGGCACAAAGGCGTCAGCACGAAGACTTTAGGCATTGTTGACAGGAGAACTATCAAAATCAGAAGATAGGGGTTAGTAGTGCTGCTCAGTGCTGAAGTTAAGTCTTGCTCTGTTTTGCTATTCTCTCATGTTTTCCTCAATTAATTTGATCATGCTTTATCTGTTGTTTGAGTTGCTTCAAAGACTTATTGACTTCATCCGTTCCTCTTGGCAGGTTGTGAAGAGAGATGCGCCCAGGTGAAACAAACTTCCTTTCGTACGAGGACTTATAGAGGACATTTGAGAAGTGTGACCGGGAAACTGATGCAAAGTGCTCATTGCGCCTCATAGTGATATGTCTCTTTTGAGATGCAAAATACGGTTGGTATGCTGCTGTGATGACATTGTAGTGTTTGCGACCTCTCAACCATCTTCTGTTTTGACTACCATGCTCAAATAGCTCATGTTGCAACAGGATTTGATGAAGCAACAAGTTAGGGCCGGGATTAGCACAACCGTGTGAGTTTGTGGTAGTCATGATAAGGTGAAGTTTGAACCCTTCCTTGTTTATTAACACAACCTAGACTAGTGGTAATCTCTGGAAAAACATCCCAATACTCCCAAATGTCTCAAAATAATTCAACATAAAACAAGTTGCATCACTTAATCCTCAAACCAGCCTAAAGCGTATGTTGGCTTGAATGCAGGTATCGAGTTGAGGAGCCATTATCAGTAACAGAAACAACTGCATCCGTAACTTGAGGTAGAGAATGGCTTGTGCTATCATGTTGTGTATATAATTGTTGCTTGCCAATTCTATCATCCTTGCTACAGCAAAGCTCTTTGGGCATTGTCGGAGCTGTCTGTGCTGCCAAGGAACCTCTAGCTATCGAAGGAAGTCAAGGGCGACATATGCTGTTATTTTCCACCACTCTAGGACATCTGCTTGGAGTTTCTGATAAGTATTACGTAAGCTCATCAGTTGCAGGACTCAACGCTTATCCTACGTTTCCTTTTTTTACGAGCTATTTCCTCAATCTTCAATTTCTTGAGCAATGTAACCAGATCCCTTTTTTACCATTCCTTCTGCAGCACCTCGCTCGTGCAGACATTGTTTGCGGTTTTGTAGAATAGCTCCAGGTGTTTTTGTGAGGTATTAACAACGTTTTTCTTTAGAAGAGCTCAGGAGCATCCCACTACCTGGTGTACCTTCATGTTTGTGAACAAGATCAAGCCTTTGGGTGGGTTAATTTTGGTGGTTGCTCACGTGAGAAGTGTTGCTGTTGGGTTTGATAATATGTTATTTATGACAGAGTCTTGGTTTGTGATTTGGAGCAAGTGTTGTTGGAGTTTAGTGCACCACCTTGAACAATGTAACGCGGGATCCTCGTATTGATATACTGTTGTAATGGTGTAGCTTTTTACCGTTTTCGAATACTCTTGTAATCCATCTTTGTAACATTCTTGAAATATTTAGTAATTTGCAACATACATACTTAAGGGCTTCTCCTTACTTTGATAGTCATATGTGGTGAAAAGATTGAGTACAACATTTGTTACCACTTGAACACATATAAAACGTTCCCTCCAAGTAGTTTAGGATATGAGCAATTTCTTTCCTTGAGCTTGTACTTATCACACATACCATACAACTACATTCTTATAACCTTGTAGTTTGGCATAATACAGCTTGTGACTTCTGATTTCTAACGATGAACTCCCAAATAGACAAATCGTTCTAATGCTTCAAGATACTGAACTTTAAGATTTCTTGCACTTAATAATCCTCGTAACTAGGCCTCTTGAGTGATGAAAGCATTATAGTGCAAACTCAAATAATCTTGTTACAAAATCAATGTATTCAAGGATGAAACCCTCGTATCTTGAAGGAAAACTAGAATGGCTTGATGTTTCCCTTAAAATTCTCTGCAACGAACGAACTTACATAAAAACAAAACAAACAACTAGTTAAACGGTTAGTTGAAGCAGGAAAGATAGATCTAGATGATATACACGAGGGATGCACGAGGAGGTGGGGTCTTGAGGTCAAAAATTAGGGTGCGACAGGTTCGAATTATGTGTGATTGAAATCAGCCAAACTAAAGATTTGAAAATCGTTGGGTGGTTCAAATGTGTAGCTAGAATCAGAGGTTTATTCAACACATTTGAGGCACTTAATTCATCTTGAATCAAGGGGAGAGAAGACATAGTTTCAGAATCAATAACTTGGCTTGAGTGTTTGATTACTATTTCCCCTCTTGTACAAACATTTGCAATAGTTTTATATAGATCTCAATTCTATTTCTAGAATTGAGGGTAGACGTACCCTAAGTAAGGACGATGGGGGAACTGCCTCAACAAATTTGGTGTTGTTCTCTCTTTTGCTATTTTTCCATTTATGAATTTTAAACATTTATATACAATCAAATTACTTGATCAAAATTCTGGTATAATGTAGTGCTGAAAAGTATTTGGAAAACTCATTACAATCCTTTTGATTGTAATTGGAAAAGTTTAGCACTACTATTACTTAGAGAATTTCACTTGGGATGTTTCACACATCAAGTGTTCGACAAATTGCTTGAACACAAACCATTTGGGTTGTTTTCAATTTGAGTTTATTTTTCACAAGCCATTAGAAATTGCACAACCTTGAGTGAATAAAATTGTATTGATTAGTGTTCAAAATTTTGATTCGTTTTTCTCTACGGAGTCGATATTCCATCTAGGCTTATCACATATCCAATCTTTTTAATAACGATTCGTTTAGACGACCGTAGTTCCTCGGCTGCTTCTGCATAAAGTTTTAAAAACTAAATTTCATTTAAGCGCCGACTCTGTTTAGGAATTAGTGATCTATTCAACCCCCTTTCTAGATCATTTCCATCGTCTAACAAGTGGTATCAAGAGCACCAGTTCATTCCGTGCTTCGTACATAACTTCTTAGAATATGGCAAATGAACCAAAAGGGGCTTACAATAGAGCACCTGTTTTTAACAATGAGAACTATAGTTATTGGAAAGATTGTATGCGTGTGCATATCAATTCCCTTGATATAAAGGTATGGAACATTATATTAAATGGTCCCATAGAAATTACCATGACCAATGAAAATAATGTTGTTGTGCCTAAGCCTAAAGCACAATGGAATAATGAAGATGAGAAAAAAGTACAACTATGATTGGAAAGCTAGAAATATTATGATCCCCTCTTTGGGAGTTAATGAGTATTATAGAGTTTCGCATTGTACTACTGCTAAAGCTATGTGGGACGTATTGCAAGTTGCCCACGAGGGAACTAATGACGTTAAACTAGCTCAAATCAACATTTTGACTTAAGAGTTTGATCTCTTTCACATGGAGCAAGAGGAAACCATTGTCAACATGCAAAAGAGATTTTCTCATTTAATCAATAAACTAAATTCACTTGGTATACCAATTTCTAATGACGTTTCTACTAACAAATTTTTAAGGTGTCTTACAAGGGAGTGGCAACCAAAGGTCACAACCATAAAGGAAGCCAATGACCTCATGACTTTGGACCTTACAACTCTATTTGGAAAGCTCCAAGAACATGAGCAAATGCTCATTAACCTTGATTAATTTGAAAAAAAGGAAAAGAAAGAAAAGAGCAAAAATACAGAAAAGAAGTCAATAGCTCTAAAGGCTTCTTGTTCAAAGTCCTCCGCAAAAGAGCTAAGTGATAATGAATCGAGTGATGACGATGATGAAGAAACAAATGAGGATATGGGGCTATTCATGAAGCGATATAATATCTATGTAAAGAAAAATGGTATTCAAAATTTTGAAAAGAATCTCGTCAACTTTAGAAGACAAATAAGGTCTTCCAAGAATGAAGGCAAAAAGAGTAGTAAAGCAAAAAGATCTTGCTACAACTATGGAAAAGTCGGGCACTATACGTCAGATTGTCCATTGATGAAGAAAGACAAAGGGAAGGAAATGAATCACTCACAAAAGAAATAAGGCAAGTCTAGAAGAGCTTACATCGCTTAGGAAAGCGATAGTGAGTCATCTGAGGATGATAGTTCAAGTGATGAAGAAGAGTCTATTAACCTCCGTCTCTCTGCTTATCAAAAGAATATGAATAAAAAGGTAAGACATGCTAAATACGATAACTCTAGTAAATTGTCTCATTCTGAATTACAACATGCCTTTGATACCTTACACCGTGAAGCTAAGAAAACCTTTAAACGTTTGGCCTCGAACAAACATTTTACTCACTTGGAGAAAAAGATCTCTAATTTCGAAAGGGAATTATAGGCTCTCAAAGCGTCTATGGTGGAACCAACAAAGATAAATGTTGAGGAATACAAGAGTAGATGGTTAAATTGGGGTTGTGATACTTGACGTATTTGGCAAAAAGAGGTTAGAACTCTTAAAGCCAAACTTGACAAAGCTCTAGAACCAAATATCATTTTTGCTATTGATAGATCACACTTTAGAAAAATCATGATTAATCCTTATCAAAAATATACGTATGTGATAAAATATCAAATTAACAAAAGTGATACCAATATTAACCTCACTTACTTGTATTGTTGCAAAAGGGGGTCATACCATTGCTAAATGTCTCTTTAGGAGGTTTTTGGTTCCTAAAGGCGTCTATGAATGGTTTCCCAAATGCAACCAAGATTTCACTCACAATCAAGGATCCAATAAAAAATTGGGTACCTATTCCCCTTGATTGTTTGTGTAGGTACAAGTCTTGAGTCTACGGAGAGAAGATGGGTTCTTGATAGTGGATGCTCAAGACATATGGCGGGAGACGTATCTCTATTCATTGACTTTATGGCAAAGAAGAATGGAATTGTAACCTAAAGAGACAATAATAAATGGGCAATACTTGGAAAAGGTAGTGCAGGTAATCCCTCGTCTACTACTATCTCTGATGTGCTGTCAGTTGAGGGCCTTAAACACAACCTTATAAGAATTAGTCAATTATGTGACAAGGGATATAAAGTGTTATTTTCAAAAGATTGCTGCATAATTGAAAATAATGATAAAAAGGGAGATGTGTTTAAAGGCTTAAGGGTGAATAACGTGTATATGCTTGAATTGAGTGAGGTATCACTGACTAGCGACAAATGTCTCGTCACCATGAGTGAATGCTCATGGTTGTGGCATAGGTGTTTGGCACATGTCAATTTTGATTTTCTAAACAAGATAGTATCTAAGGACCTAGTAATTGGCTTACCCAAAATTAAGTTTTCAAAGGATCACTTATGTGATGCGTGCCAAATGGGGAAGCAAACAAGGATTTCATTCAAATCCAAAAATATTGTTTCAACCACGAGACCCCTTGAACTCCTCCATATGGACCTCTTTGGACCATCTAGAATTAAGATTCTAGGTCATAACTACTATGGTTTCATGATTGTCGATGATTACTCTAGATTTTGCTGGACTATCTTCTTAGCTAGCAAGAGCGATACCTTTTCGGCTTTTGAAAATTTTGCCAAGCTTTCTCAAAACAAGTTAAATTCAAACATTATAACAATTCGAAGTAATCATAGAGGTGAGTTTGAAAATCATCTCTTTGAAGAATATTGTGGTAGGCATGAAATTGATCATAATTTTTCCGCGATGTGTACCCCTCAACAAAACGGGTTGTGGAACGTAAGAATTGAATTTTGGAAGAATTAGGAAGAACTATGATCAATGAAATGACCTTCCTAAATATTTTTTGGCCGATGCCATTAGTACGACTTGTTACGTTTTGAATAGGGTGCTCATTTATCTTATTCTTAATAAAACTCCATATGAACTTTTAAAAGGGAGGAATCTCAATGTATCTCACCTTCATGTATTCGGTTGTAAATGTTTTGTTTTGAACAATGGTAAGGAAAGCCTTGGCAAGTTTGACTCCAAGGAAGATGAAGCTATCTTTCTTGGATACTCTCATTCAAGTAAAACATATAGGGTATATAATAAGAGGTTACTTATTATTGAGGAATCTGTTCATGTTACTTTTGATGAAACTTATCCGAAAAATGTCGGAAAAAGGTATTTCTTTTCATGATGCACGTGTATCTTCAGAAGACATACTCAAAGACATTGAAAAAGGAATTGATCAACCTGAAGCAGTGAAAGTTGAGGAGGAAAAAGATCACTATCATGAGGAGATTGAGGAGGATCATCCGACTAACATCGATGACCTTCCTCCAACTTGGGAGTCCTCTAAAGACCATTCTATCGATAACATTCTCGGTGACATTTCAAAGGGAGTGACCACAAGATTAAAGCTAAGTAACTTTTGTTATCACTTTGCTTTCGTCTCTCAAATTAAGCTTAAAAACCCTAAAAAGGCATAACTCAATGACCATTGCTTCTTATCAATGCAAGAGGAATTAAATCAGTTTAAAAGGAATGAGGTTTGGGACCTTGTCCCTCCTCCGCAAGGCCATTGAGTAATTGGCACCCGATGGGTGTTTAGGAACAAGCTTGATGAAAATGGAGTTATAACACGAAACAAAACGCGCTTAGTTGCACAAGTGTACAACCAAGAGAAGTCCATAGACTATGAGGAAACTTATGCGCCTGTTGCCCGACTCGAGGTTATACACCTTTTGCTTGCTTATGCATGTGCTAAGAATTTCAAATTATTTCAAATGGATGTAAAATGTACTTTCCTAAACAGATACATCAATGAAGAGGTTTATGCAGCCCAACCTCCTAATTTTGAATCCCATGAGTATCTTGATCATGTTTACAAGCTTAAATAGGCTTTGTACGGACTCAAACAAGCCTCTAGGGCTTGGTATGATCGTCTTAGAAAATTTCTACTTTATTAAGGGTACTCAAGAGGGAAGGTTGACACAATATTCTTCATTAAAAGTTAAGGAAAACACTCAGTTTTGGTACAAATTTATGTAGATGATATCATATTTGGATCTACTAACATGAATCTGGTCAAGGAGTTTTCTAAATTGATGTAGGGAGAGTTTGAGATGAGCATGATGGGGGAGCTAAACTATTTCCTTGGATTACAAATCAAGCAACTCGGAGAAGGAACATTTGCGAGCCAGACAAAGTATTGCCTTGAGCTTCTCAAGCATTTTGACATGGCTAACTCCAAAACGATTGACACTCTGATGCCTACGTGTACAAACCTGAATTGAGACGAGAATGGTAAGGATGTGGAGGTGAAGTAGTATAGAGGTATGATCGGCTCTCTCTTCTATCTTACTATATCTCAACCAGATATCATGTTTAGTGCTTGTATGTATGCGAGGTACCAATCATGTCCCAAGGAATCACATTTGAAAGCCGTCAAGCGCATACTTAGATACCTCGCTAGTACTCCAAAGTATGAGCTTTGGTATTTCAAGGGTAGTGATTGTTCTTTGGTTGGCTATTCCGATTCCGACTTTGCCAATTGCAAATCGGATAGGAAAAGCACAAGTGGCACTTGTCATTTCTTTTCAAATTCCTTAGTGAGTTGGCATAGAAAAAAGCAAGTTTTCATTGTTTTGTCAACAGTCGAGGCAGAATACATTGCAGCCAATAGTTGTTGCGCTCGAGTCTTATGGCTTAAGCAACAATTACTCGATTTCAATGTTAAACTCGAGTGTATTCCTATTTTATGTGATAATACAAGTGGCATCAATCTAACCAAGAACCTTGTATTGCATTCACACACCAAACATATCAAAATTCGCCATTATTTCCTTAGGGATCATGTGGAGAAAGGTGATGTGGTGTTTGAGCATGTTGATACTAAAAATCAACTTGCGGATATTTTCACAAGACCACTTGCGACAGAGCCTTTCTTTCACATCCATAGGGAATTACGCGTTCTCGATATCTCGGGTTGTGTTTATGGTTTCATGATTGCTTACTATATATATATATATATATATATATATATATATATATATATATATATATATATATATATATATATATATATATATATATATATATATATATATATATATATATATATATATATATATATATATATATATATATATATATATATATATATATATATATATATATATATATATATATATATATATATATATATATATATATATATATATATATATATATATATATATATATATATATATATATATATATATATATATATATATATATATATATATATATATATATATATATATATATATATATATATATATATATGCTTGTCTGTATCTTTGTCTAACAATGTGAAGAAGTATTTAACTATATGTGAGTGCATCTATCATCGATCTTCGTTGAGGTAATATTGTTCCCTTCTTGCAAAATTTTCTTGATCACATAATATGTGTAAGTCAGTGTACCATTTTGTGTGTTAAATTGATGATTATTCCATGATTGAACATGTTTTATCCATTTGTGAGTTTGAAATATGTGTGAGCTATCTATTTATTCATTTTTGATGCATAAGTGACTTAAAAAGGTGCATTTTACTCTTTTTAACTATGTGAGTTGACCAAAACAAGTCATAGGTCGACTCATGAAATGTCAATTTTCAAGATTTTGGATCGGGTATGCACAGGTTGACCCTTGGGTCGACTCAAACTGTGTATTTTTCTCATTGTCAAAAATTCGCCAGTATGCGTCGATGCACAGACTGCTTAGGTCGATGCACCACTAATTTTTTCTGAAAAATCCTTGAAATTGCAGCGCCTTTCCACTTGCTTTGACCCATTTAATGTTTTCCTTCATTTTATGCATTCAAACATCATCATTTGCATTTAGTTCATTGCATCTACACATTTCTCCTCCACTTCTCTTCTTCCTAAATCTCTACCAAAACCTAATCTCAACAAAGTTCCTCAAATACCACAAGGTTTCAACTGAGTTTCTCATCAACAAAGCAAACTCAACCTACTACTCATCTTCTTCATCAGTTGAATCTCATGGCTACAAGAAGAGTCACTAGAAAAAGAACCACTAGAGCTCTATCTTCACAAGCTGGTACTTCCCAATCGAGGGCAAGTGTTTCAGTAACTGCTCTTTCTTTACTCCCTATTGAATATGTTGAATTATATGAAAAGAATCTTAGTAGACGATCTATTGTGAAATAATTCATCTACGAAAGAATGCACATTCAGGAAGTTCTCGAACTTTTGGATTTTCAAGACTTCAATCTGTTTTTTGAATGTGACACAAAGTATAATAGGGATCTCGTTCGATTATTCTATACGGGTCATCAAGGAAAATTTGACGGGTATAAGTTTAGTTGCAAAATAGGCGATAAAAGGATTTCAGTGAATGATGCAGTTTGGAAAGATCTGTTTAACAGGTATCCACTCTCTGTTCCATGCATTAAGGTCATTGACACTAGAATCGTGGATGGTTATGAGTTCAAGGAAGCCTTGAAATCAATGTTAAAGAAACCCTTTACTGATCAAATTGTGGCTAGTGATCTCTTTCCTAAGTTGGTAACTACTGGTCGTTTGAAACCAGTTGATCGAATCTTGCAATGAATAGTTTCTCATATACTTCGGCCTAAGAAAGGAGGTTACTCCAGGGTTGATCAAGCTGAAGTTCACCTAGTTTACATTTTGAATAAAAAGATCAAAATCAGTTGGCCTCATTATATTGCAAGCAGAGTTTATGCTCTGAGAGACTCTGGCAGAGTCACTACTTTATCTTATGCATCGTTCATTCAAAGTGTGCTTAACAATGCTGAAGTGGTTATCCTGGGAATTCCGTATAAGACTTTGACAGCTGATCAAGAATTATGTCAAAAGACATTGACAATGATGGGTTACATATGGGATAATTAAGAGTCACATTGCAGGTTACTAGCTCACAACTACAAGAGTCTAATGAAGATGAAGAAGAAGAGGAAGAAGAAGAAGACGATCATCCAATGGAGACTGATTTCAATAATGCTGAACAAGACAATAGTGGTTGGTTAGATCAATCACCTCCTATGGATTCCTATGTAAACCAAGGATGGGGTGAATGGCAACATCCTGGATGAACCTCTCTTATTTCAGAATACATGCCTTCAACAAACAACTGGAATCACCAAGAGTCGTATTACATGCCTCCCTCTCCTCTGCATCCTCAACAAAACAATGATGAACTCCTTGAGATGTTGATAAATATGCAAATCCAGCAACAAAGTTTTGCTACCGTCTAAAATGAACAGTTTACGGTATTGCATAACCAAATTCAAGCTCAGACAGATAATTTTAACTCGTTCGCCACCACCGTTATGGGACGTTTCAAAACTATGGATGAAACTGCGACAAGTCAAAATCGAGCTCTCACAACAAGCTTCAATGTTCTCAACAGAGCTGTGATGGAACTAACTGAGCGACTAGATGAGCAACAACCTCCACCACCTCAAGACTATCAATTCAAAGGAAGGGCCCATCATTTTAGAGGGAGTAGACCTTGAGGATCATGTAGTGTTGATGTAGTAAATGTCATGTTATCTTTGTTCATTTCATCTAAATGCTTACTTATCGTTATGTTTGTTTGTTTGACTGAAACTTGAAGTTATTTTGGACCATAATGTTTGTTAAATGCACTTCGTTTATGTTCATATGTTGTTTTCTCTATTTATCCTTATATTCTTTTCCATTAACACCATTTTATGTGAATGCTTGTTAATGCGTATCTGTTGCAAATATGTGAGTGTGCTCAATTAGATATACTATGTTTTTCTTTGACCATGTGCTTCTTTCTTTTTGATGTTGTCAAAGGGGGAGATGAGACTAAGAAAAAGCAGCAATTAATGCAATTCATCTTACAAAGATTGATCAAACTTTCAGATTGTCTCTTAGAAGAATACATAAAGTTAGGGGGAGGATGATATTACTCAAAGAACTCGATTTTCCTACTGTTTTGCCATCATAAAAAAGGGGAGTATGTGAGGGCAAGTTGTCTCAATCCTTATTTTAATGATGTCAAAACGTTTCTAGTTAGTACTTTGTATTTTGGACGGTATCATCGAGTCTCATATGCATTCGTAGTTCTCTCGTGCATAAAAAATCTCTCAAAAACACGAGTTTATTCATCTAGAAAAGCATTATATGTGTTTTGTGTGGGTTTGATCTCTTTGAAAGACTTAGATGTGTATTAGTAGTGTTTATATATAGCAAGATATGTCAAAAATGTCATTTTTGGAAGTTTTGAGCATCTGAGTCTACTCAAAGCCCTGCTTAGGTCGGCTCATACAAAGTAAATTTCGAGCTTTTTCTCTCAGAAATGCTCGCGTCAACCCTCCGATTAACTCATACTGTTAGTATTTCAATTTGTCAATTCTGGACAGGTTTGTATTGACGCATGGACCTGTTCCGGTCGATGCATAGAGTCAGTTTCTGCATAAGTTTGAAAGCGGGAGTGCTCAGGTCGACCCCCTATTTCTTTAGGTCGACCGTTCACTCGAGTTACCTTATTTTTCTGATATGTTTAACTTTTAAATTACTGTTATGTTGGTTACTTGGTCTTAACTTCATGTATATATTCTTTTTGACTCATTCTTTCAACAACAACAAGAAAAGTGAAATATTGACACTGATTTTTCTCTCATCCTCTTTCTTGCATTTTCTCAACAACTACACATAACTATTTTTGTTGATTATTCTGCATCATTGAGGTGATAACATCCAAACATAGGATATTGTATCAGGTTTGGTTTGAGAGACCGATGGGTTTTTCTTGAATAAAACCGTTAGGGTTTTGTCCTCAAAGAATATTGTGATTTTGGGGGGTTTTTGCACAAATCAAATTCACAGATTCAGCCGAGCGAAGGTGATTGAAGAACAGGTGGTACTATCAATCTAGTAGCGGTAATAAGAGGATTATGGAAGGAAGATTTGGGTTCGAATGTGTGTGATTGAAATTAGTCGGGCTAAAGATTTGAAGACCGTTGGATGGTTCAAACATGTAGCTGGAATTAGAGGTTTACTCAACATATTTGAGGCACTTGATTCATCTTGAATCAAGGGGAGAGAAGACATAGTTTCAACATCAACAACTAGGCTTGAGTGTTTGATTACTATTCTTCTGTTGTACAAACATTTTTAACAGGTTTATATAGATCTCAATTCTATTTCTATATTAAGGGCAGACGTACCCCAAGCGAGGACGATGGAGGAACTGCCTCAATAAATTTGGCGTTGTTCTCTCTTTCGCTATTTTTCTATTTCTAAATTTTAAACATTTGTGTACAATCAAATTGCTTGACCAAAATTCTGGTATAGTGTAGTGCTGAAAAGTATTTGGAAAACTCATTAAAATCCTTCTGATTGTAATTGGAAAAGTTTAGCACTACCATTACTTAGAGAATTTCACTTGGGGTGTTTCGCACACCAAGTGTTCGATAAATTGCTTGAGCACAAACTATTTTAGTTGTTTTCAATTTGAGTTTATTTCTCACGAGCCATTGGAAATTGCACAACCTTGAGTGAATAAAATTATATTGATTGGTGTTCAAATTTTTTATTCGTTTTTTTCTACGGAGTCGATATTCCATCTAGGTTTATCGCATATCCGATCTTTTCAGTAACAGTTCGTTTAGACAACTGTAGTTCCTCAGACGCTTCCACATAAAGTTTTAAAAACTAAATTTCATTTAAGCGCTGATTCTGTTTAGGAATTAGTGATCTATTCAACCCCCCTTCTAGATCATTGTCATCGTCTAACAGTTGTTACCCCTTTTGTGATGTCACTGATAATGTTGTCAATAGGATGATCCTTGGAGGTTCTCCACTCTAATGGAAGACCATCATCTTTTTGTTGACATTCATTAACATTCTTTTCTTGGCTATCATCTTCCTCCTTCTCAACATCCACCGCTTCAGGTTGATCAGTACCTTTGTCGGTGTCTTTGAGCATGTCTTTCATGAATGCACCTACATCAAGAAAAGAAGTACCTTTACCAACACTATTTGGGCAAGTCTCATCAAAAGAAACATAAACAGACTCCTCAACACTAAGTAATCTCTCATTACAGACTCTATATGCTTTACTTGCTTGTGAGTATCCAAGAAAGATACCTTCATCAGCTTTTGCGTCAAATTTTCCAAGGTTATCTTTTCTATTATTCCAAACAAAACACTTGCATCTGAATACATGAAGGTGTGACAAGTTTGGTTTTCTACCCTTTAATAATTCATATGGAGTTTTGTCAAGAATAAGACGAATAGGTATCATATTCAACACATAATATGTTGTGCTCACGGCATCGACCCAAAAGTATTTTGGTAGACCACAATCATTGAGCATTTTTCTTGCCAACTCCCCTAAAACGTGATTTTTGTGCTCAACAACCCCATTTTGTTGTGGAGTTCGGGGAGCCGAAAAGTTATGTTCAATACCAAGTTTGTCACA
This sequence comes from Lathyrus sativus, assembly GCA_963859935.3. NCBI lineage: Eukaryota > Viridiplantae > Streptophyta > Magnoliopsida > Fabales > Fabaceae > Lathyrus > Lathyrus sativus. Next base: position 72,545,212 of record OZ012739.1, on the reverse strand, counting down.
ATATTTTTCAAAAAGATGATTTCAAACTCACCTCCATGATCACTTCAGATGGTAGCTATTTTGGAATTCAATTTATTTTGAGATAACTTGGCAAAATGTACAAAAGCCGAGAAGTTTCATCTTTGTTGTAAGAAAAAATTCCAGCAAAATCTCGAGTAATTGTCTACGATTACCAAACCGTAATAATTCCCACCTAGGCTTTTGGCCCGTGAAGGTCCAAATAAATCCATGTGAAGGAGCTTAAGGGGCCTCAATATAGAAACGACATTTTTAGAGTTAAACGAGATCCTTGATTGTTTGCCCTTTTGACATGGATCACATAGGTGATCTTTTGAAAATTTTATCTTTGGTAGACCAATTACTAAATCTTCTGCGACTATTTTATTAAGTAGACCAAAGTTAACGTATGCTAAATGTCAATGCCATAACCATGAATTTTCATTCACGGTAACAAGACATTTGGCATTATCCACGGATATACTTCCTAAGTCTAGCATATAAATATTGTCCACCATCATACCATTAAACATACACTCCTTCTTTTCATTATGTGCAATTATACAACAATCTTTGGTAAAAGTTACCTTGTACCCGTTGTAACGTAATTGACTAATGCTAAGAAGACTATGTTTAAGGCATTCTACTAACATAACATTTGAGATAACAATAGTTGAAGGATTACCTATACTACCTCTTTCAAGTATGACACCTCTGTTGTTATCACCATAATACACATATCCTTTCTTCTTCGCCACAAAGTCAGAGAATAGAGAAATGTCTCCCGTCATGTGTCTTGAACATCAACTATCGAGAATCCATTTTCCCACCATAGAGTCATGACACTCAACCTACGTAAAGTCAAACAAAGGTGGTAGGTACCCAATTCTCATTGGGTCCTTGGGAGTAAGTGAAATGATTGTTGCATTTGGGCAACCATTAAAAAGTGCCATTTGGTACAAGAAAGCACCTAAACTTGCATTTTTATATGGTATGGCCTTTCTTGCAGCAATAGTGATAAACCAATCTATGATGAGCTTTACTTTTGTTATTAGAATCCTTCTTAATCAAATTATAACTTTTATGAGGCCTTTCAACCTTTAAGGAGCTAATAGAAAGAGTATCACATGGTTTTGAAGCCTTGTGCACTTTGGTTTCAAGAGAACTTACTTCTTGTTGCTAAATTTGACAAGTTTCACAACCGAACCGGCATGGTTCCTCATCCCCATTTTTATATTTTGACCATCTACAATAGATTGCTTTAATGCTTCAAATTTCTTTTCGGTTTCTTCAACCTATGATTCCAAGTATGTAAAAACTTTTTCATTGGAATCTAATTTCTTATAAGCATGAATCACTTACTTTTGTAGATTTTCAAAAAAAAATTTCAAATCAATAAAAGACAACTTGTCAAGGTTAGAGTATTTAAGATAATAAGAGCTTTAGACTTCATTCCTTCTTCCCTATTTGTTTCCTTATCCTTTTTCTCAAGCTTCTTTTCATGTTCATCCAAGCAATTTAATTTTTTCTCGTGTTCTTCTAACTTTCCGAACAAGGTGTTGAGATCAAGTGTTGTAAGATCGTTATCTTCCTTGATGGTCGTAACCTTCGGTTGCCAAATTCCTAGTAAGGCATCTCAAAATCTTGTTAGTAGCAATAACATTGGAAATAGGATTCCCTAAAAAGTTTAAACGATTAATAAGATGTTAGAACTGCTTTTGCATTTGAGCAATGGTTTCACCATGCTTCATGTGAAAGAGTTTGAACTCTTGATTAAGTGTATTAGTTCAGGCTTGTTTGACCTTATTAGTTCCCTCATGGGCAACTCGTAGAGCATCCCACATAGCCTTAGCGATTGCACAAAGAGAAACACGATAAAACTCATCGACACCGAGAGCGGATATCAAAATGTTTTTCGCTTTCCAATCGTGTGACCACTTCTTATCATCTTCGTCACCCCATAGTGCTTCAGGCTTAGGTAAGGTAACACCTTCCACAACATGTGTGATTGGTGTAGGTGCATTTTAAACGACCTCCCAAACAACTTTATCATAAGAATTGACATGAATTTGTATACAAGCTTTCCAATAACCATAATTTCTCTCGTAAAGATTGTAACTCTTTTATAATCCCCTTTAGGTTCGTGAGTCATTTTCTCATAAGCGTTTCGAAGCACGAAATCAATCGGGCTCTTGATACCATTTTTTAGATGATAGCGACTTGTCTAGAGGGGGTGAATAGACACCAATCCAAAAATCACCAAATAAAATATGGGTTTTGAAGTTGTTTGAAAAAGAGTACGTGCGGAAGGTTTTAGTATGGATTGACAAAAGTTGTCTACACGAATCTAGTTATTGGAACTCGGATATGCAAAGCCAATTATGGAATGACAAAAACAATAATCTAATTTAACTTCAATCGAGTATCACGTTATTACTCGTTTAAACTAATTACTTATCAATGTTATTTCCAATGATAATGAGCAAAAATATTGAACTATATAATTTATCAAACACTTGGTGTGCGAACGAATTTTCAGAATTTCCTTTGTGTTGTTGTTGATATGAAAACCACTTATAATCAAAAGTGATTATAAGCTAATTAATAATCAAGTTAAAACAGAAAGATTACAGGAAAAGTTTTACGAGTCGATCGATCGTTCAGTGCTATTTGATAAATTGCGTAATGAAAAATAAAGCGAGTAAAGAGATAATAGAGAGATCGACACGATGATTTATTCATGCAGTTCCCCACTTTCATCCCCGCGTGTGGGTACATCTGCGGTTAATTTCCAATGTGGAATTATGGTACTTTCTTACTATAAAAAAAGTCGATATACAAGAAAAGTGTTCAGAGCAACCATACAAACACAAGCGGTTCTGAAGTTGATTCAACCCCCTTTCTTCTTTTAATCTTGAGTAAGACCAAGAAAACAATGAAGGCCAATTGACTTGTCGATATTACCACTCCTTTGCGTTCTTTATCTCCAAAGCTTTCGCGCATGATCAATTACACCAATTGTTCCACAAGACTTCAATTCAATTCGATGTTCTCCACTACTTCATTTACATTCTTTATCTTCAAAGGGTCCTTTGCGTTCTTTATCTCCAAAGGCTTTAACAACGTCACAATCCTCTCTTGAATGTCTTGCACGAAAACCCCCAAATCTTCACTCGATCTTGGAGGATAAACCCGCGATTTTTTCCGAATGAAGACCCCTACAAATCTCAACCCAATATCTCGACTACAAAAAAAACTAATTAGACCTTATCAGGTCTACAACTAGCTGACACCCCAACAAAAGATTATTATGTGTGATTTGCCAGTGTTTAGACATAGGATGGAGGTTGAAGATGATGAGTAAATGCAGGCTAATTTTATGGTATCACTAGTTTGGAATGAAGCATGAATGATGTATTTATAGTTTTGGTGGCAAAAAGGTAATTTTGGAGTAAAAATTATTGACAGAACTGACCAACTTAGCAGCATGTGCCAACCTGAAAAATGGATGTGCCAACACATACTGTAAAAAATAACAGCATGTGCCGACCTGAAATGACACATGTGCCGACCCAAGAGAAACATAACCTACAACCTTATTTAGGACAGTAGATGTGCCGGCCTGAAACACGTATGTGTCGGCACATACTGATGAAATTTCCAGTTTGTATCGACCTGAAGAAGGAATTGTCGACCAGAACGGAATAGAAGCTACATGCTTTAATACTGAGTTACATGTGCCGACCTGAAATTCTTATGTGCCGACAGATGTAATGTGTTTTTGTGCAGTAACGAAACATAAGCTACAAGCTTCAATATTGAGTTACATGTGTCGACCTGAAATGTGTATGTGCCAACACATGTAATGCATTTTTGTGCAGAAATATTGTTTTCATGTGTTTGGGCTAGTTCAAGGTGGTTTTTGATGATTCTTAAGACTTATAATGCAAGAAAACCACACATACTCAGAGCTGTTGTCCAATATACCAAAATGCGAAGTAGTTTCAATATTTTGACTTCACGCAAAACATCTCACGGTGAAGTTGCACTCACATGTAAGAATGTGAGCGCATGTGTGGAAATATGATTAAGCTTGGACACATATGCGAGAGTGTGTGGGCGCGTGACATTTCACGCGAGGCTTCAGAGGATGTGTTCGGGTCTTGCTAGTTATTTTTTCGGTTTGATCATTTTGGCAGGTGTCATGAATTTCATTTTGTGTATTAAATTGCTTGTTATAATTACTAGTCATATAACTATAATATCTACAACAAATGCAAATGATATGAAGTCATTCATATTGTGTATTATACCAATGACCATTGAGTTATTTTTTTTCAACCACCAGAAGAGCGATGTCCATTTCTCTGCAAACTCAAACAAATCTTCTCTGCTCCACTTTCGGATTATTGTTATCCACTTAAAATGGTCGACTAAATGTCAAGCACCATAATAAGTAAAAAGCTTTTATCACAATAAACCATATTTAGGTATGAGAATCCTATCTATACAATAGTCCTATTCACCTCCGTATTTATTGAAGCAAATTCTGGTGTCCAAAGGGAGACTGCAACTTAGTGGTCGAATAACATCCATGACCATTCTAAAATGATTCTTTCTTATCAGCAGCTTGATTACACTTAACTATGTAGAATTGGTTATCATTGCCCATGACTCGATTCCTCTTTACAATTTCTAAACTTTAAGGAGTCTCTCTTTCATAATATTATATCAAATATCTTTCTCCAACAACTTAACAACCACAATATCGATCCACAAAGTAAATTTGTCCTTAAAATCAATTCCATTCAGATGAACATTCAACAAAAATTTATTTTCATTTTCAAACTCTACACCAACCTGCTTTTTGACAATGACATTTTTTTTTCTCTCAAAATAATAAAAACTTGTATCAATCCAATCTAACTTTTCATTCAAAGAGATTTTTAAAAAATATTAAAGAATTTCTTATTACTATAAAAAAAAAACAAATTCATATTTCATCTCGAGGAAAGAAAGCAATCAAAATATTTTTTTATCAAAAACATATCTAACACATTTAATAATATTTAATGTTATACTATTGAATTTTTACATATTAGTTTGTATTTAAACAGCATTATTTATTCATGAGTATAATTTTTAAGTATCTACTTTATTTGAAAAACATACAAACTTTAAAAAAGTCTAACACTTGAATTGTGTAAATGAAATTGATCATACCGCACCATTTTAGACATTCAACCAAACAATAGCATAAATAGATAACCCAGTTTATTTCCTAGAGATTATTTAGCATTGTTCATGTGTGTATAATTGAGAGAAGTTTTCGATAAGGATTCACTCAAAATATATAATTATGGTGTAAGAATTAACTCAAAAATTTTCATTAATTTACTAAGCAACCGGAGTATTTAACCTGTTTTCTGTAAATTAGAGAAAAAGTTAAACCAATTTAAAATGGGTCAGTGCGGGTCCCACTGGTATCGTTGCCACCTGTCATGAATTGATTGGATAGCGACCTGATTTAGCCTTTACCAACTTAACAGCCAACAACTTTTCTCACCGTCTCTTCCCAATCGAAACGCTTTCCAAATTGCACAAGTAACGGAGCCTCGGATCCGAACCACCCAGGTTCCGCATCCGAACCTGTATCATTGTTTTTCGTTGAAAAATTTCTCACTTATTTTCTCGATCATTATCTCTGTCCGAACGCGCCACCATTTCTCTTCACCTTCAAACCCTAACCAAACGCGTGGATTCTTCGTGGATCAGCTTTTTTCTTCAATGGAGTCTCTTCATTGTCACTGTGAGTTTATGCATTAGCTTTCTCTCTCTAGAAACCCTAGCTTCTTTCTCTCTCTTTCTCTCTAACATCGTTTTGCAAAGAGAAAAAGCGAATCTATGCGTGTTTGCAATTGTGGAAGCTTTTGAGTTGTTTTGTTGATTATAATGCTTTTATCCGATGGAATTGTGTATTAGCTTCCGATCTATTGTGTTTTCTCTGTGAATGTGTGATTTTGGATTTTTTTTCTCTTCTTTTGTTTGAGGCTAGGAGCTGCGAGTTTATTGGGGCAGAAGAGTTTTATTCTTAATAATTACTTTGCATCTTGTGTTTGTATCTAATAAGTAAGAATAAGTACCATAAAGGATAAATTTGGAAAAACTATAGCAACAGTTAACAAATTTAGTACTAATACAAGCTTAATTCTAGTAACTTAGTCAATATGTTCCTGTATTTAAGGATGAGGTAGTAGTAATTATGGTTGAGAAAGACTAAAGAAGACTGGAAGTGGAACTAAAAAAAGATTTAATAATGGATTGAAAAGGGTCTTTCATTAATTAGCCATGTAACACCGACACCTCTAAAAAAAGTTGTGTCTGACAAAGATGTGTATGTGTCGGACACCTACACTGACACTTGTGATTAGATTTTATTTTTTTTTTATTTTTTCAAACCGTGTCAGTGTCGACGTTGTGGTTAAGGTGTCCGACACCTACACGGACACTTGTGATTAAATTTTATTTATTTATTTATTCAAACCGTGTCAGTGTCGACGTCGTGGTCGAGATGTACGTGCTTCATAGTTAATTAGACGTACATGATTTAAGATAGGAAACTATGGCATTTGGTTCGTTTAGGCAATTCCATTATTAATTATTTGGTGGTTGTTGTGGCTTTGTCACTTGACTTAGTAGGTTTGTTCTTTGAAGTGATATCATGAATCTATTGAGATATTGTATGACTTTTTTTTCTTCTATTATGTCATTAGTTTGCCTTAGCTTCAACAAAGTCAGGTGAAACAGGCAAGCAAAAGTTATAATGATTTTGGACCTTAATGCACACTAATTATTTGCATCTTGAGATAAAAGAGATAAACAATGAAATTATTCTACACACACACACAAAGATAGAGAGTTAGAGGGACAGGGAGGAGAGAGATTCACATATGTAAATCTACTTGCTGCTCTTGTAAATATAACATAGTGAGAAATATGTTGTAATGATTCCTGATGTTCTTCATGGTTTCATGAGATTATTGATATAAAGAATTGATGCGCTAACGCATATAGCTTCACTCGTCTTCCATTTTCTTCTACTCACAATTGATTCATGTAAATACTCTATTTATGACTCATCTCTAGTTAATTTAAGTCTGCTTAATAGTAATAGGTCTCCCACTTTAAAAACATTTGAAGCTTTTGCTTGCCATATGAATTTGATAGGTATGGAAAAAGATGATAAATTCTCATGATTAGTGTAATTTGTCTTTTTATATCTGTGGTTAAAGTAAATGTGCACACATGCAAAGGGGATTGTTTTGAGACTACAAATGAAATGATTAGAAGTTTTTGGGTTCTCCTTGTCATGTAACTGGTTATGATTTTGCAATGAATTGTACCTTTAATTTTTCATTTGAAGAATTACTGCCAGTGACCACTCATGTGATTGTAAGTTGCAGGAATAGTTAAATTTTGGTTTAAGTATGACATAGCACAAATAGCTAGATTCCTACTAGGGTTTGCTTTTGACTAGACTTTTTTAGCTAGAAATATTATATGATTATCATGAACTTTCCGTTTTGAAAAGTTAATTTTGCATCTTATATTGCTGGTTTGTGAGACATGTTGCATTTCACTGTTGTGCAAAGTCCTCATTACTCTTTAATGTGCATTAAGGGGTTTGTCTTCCAATATTGTAACCCTTTTCTCTGGTTGTATAAAATTCCGTTCTGAAGAGTTAATTTTGCGTCTTAAATTGTTGGCTTGTAAGACATGTTGCATTTCACTGCTGCGGAAGTCCTCATTACTCTTTAATTTGCATTAAGAGGATTGCCGTCCAATATTGTAACCCTTTTTTATTGTATAAAAACACAACTTAAATGGCATGATACATTTTTTTACTAATAGTGCCCAAGCATGGTCTGTTATTGTTGTATTTCCATTTCTTTTCACAATTATTCTGGTAACTAATCGGTACCAAATGGATTTTTACTTGCAGGGATATTTTAATTATTTTCAGGTTTTAATTATAGTTGCTCAGAGTTGTGTTCTTGGACATCTTCCTTCTACGTAGATTGTTAAAAACTTTGTTTCTTGGTCAAGCATTCTTTTAAGTAGTTGCATGCTTAAAGTTTGTGGGCTGGATTATCTATGCCTGGAAACGAAGCAGTAGACAGGGTCCATAATTTTTTTGGTCAAGAAAACTTGTCCCAGGGACAGCATCATTCACAAGCGGTTGATGGGAACTGGCCAGGACTAAACAACAATATATGGGTTGGCAGCCAGAGATCGACTGGTGTACCCTTTATTTCCAATTTGAAGAATTTTAATCAACCGCAATCTGGTAGAGATTCTTCAACATTTAGTTTATAATTTTTTTCACTCGTCGTTATCCAGTTTTTATACATTTAATTTTTAAATTGCTAAAACAATTGTCTTAACAATTACTGATTAACTGCCTTCCCTGACAAAGATTCTGAGCAGGGACACATAAGCTCTCCACATATGCGACAGAGTCTGAACCTATCACAATCAAATTTGAGGTCTGAGTCTGGAAGAAATCAACTGCCAAACCAACAAGCAGCTGTAAGTGGCTACATGCAGGGACAACAGGTTTTCCAGACTAGGCACAGTGGATCTAATATTATGGGAGTGGATGCAGAATCTGATTGGCACAGCCTATCAAGAGGAATACCCGTGCCAGAGTCACAAGGGAGCAGTGGTCTTGAGCTTTATAAGAAAAATTTGGCTAGGAATGATGTTGGTGAATCTCCTGTCAATTTTGATTTCTTTGGAGGACAACATCAATTAAGTGGCCGCCAAAACGGAATGCTTCAGTCTTTACCTCGACAGCATTCAGGAATGAATGAAATGCATCTATTACAGCAGCAAGCGTTACTTAACCAGATGCAAGAACTTCAGAGGCAGCAACAATTTCATCAACTAGAAGCAAAGCAACATAATTCTGTGGCCCCAGCCCAGTCTATTTCAAAACAGACAGTTACTGGCCATTCCACGTCTCTTGTTAATGGAAATCCTGTAAATGGGGCATCTAACTTTATGTGGCAGTCTGATGTTACACCAAGTAATACAAATTGGCTCCAGCGTGGTGCATCTCCAGTTATGCACGGGTCCTCTAATGGGCTTATGTTATCTCCTGAACAAGGACAAGCATTGCGCATGATGGGTTTGGTTCATAATCAGGGAGGAGACCAGTCTCTTTATGGGGTTCCAGTATCCGGTTCAGGAGGCACTCCTAACCTTTATTATCATTTTCAAGCAGATAAGCCTGCAATGCCTCAAGTTTCTTTCCCACAGCAATACTCTCATGTTCATGGGAACAAATATACGCTGCCACATATAACAGCCGGTGGTAATTCATTTCCAGCTCACCAATATGCTGCATTTTCAGATCAAAGTAACACAAATGATGGACCTTTAGTTTCAAGACAGGATATTCAAGAAAAGAGCATGTTTGGACCTACTGCTCATGGTATAAATAGAGTCAATGTGGAAAACTTGCAGCAAATGAATTACGGGCAAAGAATTGTATCAATGCAAGATTTTAATGGGAGACATGAACTAGCTGGATCTTCAGAGCTATCATCACAAGACAAGATAGTGCAGGTTCCTCCTTCACAGAACGTAGCTACACTAGATCCAACTGAAGAGAAGATTTTGTTTGGCTCAGATGATAACCTGTGGGATGGATTTGGTACAAATATAGGTGACATTAATATGCTGGATGGTACAGATAGTTCTAGTGGATTTCCATCCCTTCAGAGTGGGAGTTGGAGTGCGCTTATGCAGTCTGCTGTAGCAGAAACATCTAGTAGTGACATGGGTGTCCAGGAGGAGTGGAGTGGTCTAGGTTTTCGGAATATGGGGCAATTATCTGGAAATGAGCAACCTTCAACTACTGATGGCAGCAAACAGCAATCGGTTTGGGCTAACAGTAACTTGCAATCACCTTCCAATTTAAATTCCAGACCTTTTATTCAGCCCAATGATGTTAGTAGGCCTCCAACAGCTGAAAACCATTGTAGTGTTTCTGAATTACATCAGTCAGGTCCTGACTCTTCACATCAACAGCATGACAGATTACAGACCGATTCTCAGAGACCAATTCCACAGTATTTAGAAAGAGGCAGGTGGTTAGATTGCAGTACTCAGCAAAAACAGTTCTCTGAAGGTGGTCATATACATGGAAAAACTACCAACTCTTCAGGTTTAGAAAAAAATGAAAAGGTCCCATCAGATTATTGGACACATCAACCCACCATATCATCATGTAGTGGTAGTGGCGGCCCATTCAATAAGTCTGATGGTTGGGATGTTACAAACTCAACCCCATTTGATAGTAGTTCTACTTTCAAAACCCATGTAAATGAAAACTCATTGAAACACCATCACGAGAAAGCTGTGCATGAAGAGATGAGCCAGGTACCTGCTTCATGGGAGCCTAATTCTGATGCTAATTTATCTGCTGGGTTTGAACATGAGAAATCTACTGATAACATGCAAATTCGTCAGGAGGATTCTGGTATGAATGGTATTGCCGCATTACCGAATTCGGTCCCTGCATGGTTCAGCCAGCCAAGCAGCAAGAAGCTCCCTAACATTGATGTATGTAAAGATTCAGAGTCAGCAGGTAGCTATAAAAGAAATGAAGGTCCAGGAAAATACAAGTATCATATGGAGAACCCTTTAATTTTAGAATCATCTAAGAATGGAAAATTTGAAGGTGATGCAGATGATGCGGATGACTGTAATAAAATAGAAAAATCAGAAGTTGGTCTTGGATCTAATCCTTCTCATCCAAGAGATGGTAGTATGAGAGAAAATGCAAATTGTGATGGCAATGATTTGCATAGCCCAAAGTCAGCTGGTCAGGCACATCAAAGATCTTCCATAGCTCGTAAATTTCAGTATCATCCGATTGGGGATCTTGGTGTTGAAGTGGAACCTTATGGAAACAAACAGGTCATAAATTCACAAGCTATGAACCATCATCACTTTCGGGGACTTAAAGATCAGAGAAATATTTATAACTCTCTTGGGCAATCAAAGTATGGACATTTTGACGTGAATTATAGTGAAACAGAGAAGGTAATTTTTAAGATTCCATGTTTTATACTTATACATGCTAGTGTCACATTAATAGCTTATCTCTCTCTCTCTCTCTGTGAGAACCGGAAGTTGTTTATGTCCTTTAAAATGTGACTGAAGTGGCATTTGATTTTCAGGGTGAGTCAGAGAGGTTGGATGATAATGTTCCAAAAAGCATACACCCTACGCAAACCCCAAAAACAATGACCCCATTGGATAGAAGTGTCGATAATTATGCCTTGCAGAAGACTGCTTTACCCAGGTACTTGAATTTTTAATTTTCCTAGTGTTTTTAACATATGAATGTAGCCATGATATGGTACTTCCTCGTTAATTATTGTAGAAATATTCCGCTTTCCGTAATCATAAGCAAAGATGACATGATTAATTATTGTAGAAATATTCCGCTTTCCATATTCATAAGCAAAGATGACATGATTTTTTAAGACCTTTTCATTTGCTAAACTTCTGGTCTAACCAGCATTTGTATACATGTTTTCTTTATTACCTTCATGCGCTATATTATGTTTACTTTGTCATGTTTATGCGATGACCCCAGCTCAACTGTTTACTTCAGTTTGCTAAAATTGTTGCATGTCAAATTTTCTTGAGTTTTGAGTAGATCAGTCATGGGGGTGTGACATTCCAACAGACAATAGACTCTGACCATAATTTTTCTTCCAGGGTGCCTGAAACTGAATCTTCAGATGGATTTGCTGCACATCCTCCGAGGAATCAAAGTTCTTCGACTCAGGGCTTTGGATTACAATTGGCTCCACCTACTCAGGGGCCTGCCATGGTATTTTCTCATGGCTTATCAGATTCAGGTCTTACTGCACTTCACATGTCTGAGACAGGGGATAAGGGACATCCATGGTTGGTTACTAACCAGACTTTTCCTTCTCAAGAGTCAGCTCCTGGGGAGAATAGGGATAATATTTCTAGTACCACAGGGCAAGTTTTTGATAAGGCTTCTCAGTACAGTGTGCTAGGGAACATTCCACCGGCTTTTACATCTGGCTTTCCATTCTCCAAGAACCATAATCAGAATCAGAATATAGCTCATCTTGGTGGACAAGTAACAAATAATCAGCTGGCTTCCTCGAATCAGATAGATAAATACGGTGAAAGAACTCAAGATAGTCAACTTGAAATTGCATCTGCTCAGGACATGTCCCAGCCGAGTGGTACAGATCAAATTCGTGGCAGTCAGCCTTCTGGTATATATGGTGCATCCCTGCATGGCACTCCTTTGAATGTTATGCAGAATTTATGGACCAATGTTTCTAGCAGGCAACATCCTAATGCTTCGAAGATTTCATCACTGCCCAAACAAATTAACTGTGGAATGATAGCTGACTCCAGCAATCCAGGTGATCAAGGTCTAGAGAAAGATGGTGAGGAATTATCTTCCATTGGTGCTGAAGAGCCTGCAGTTCCATCACACCCGATAGACCCTGTCATGAAATGTGTATCCGATGCTTCTCAACCAAACCTAGCTGCGACTTCTAGAGACAATGAGGCTCTAGGTCAGTCTTTAAGACCAAACAATGTTTTGAATTACAATTTCTCCTCTCTGAATCAAGTCCAATCCATGAGAAACATGGAGATTGATCCTAGTAATCGGGAAGCCAAGAGATTGAAAGTTTCAGATAATATGCCCAACAGACAGCAGGTAGATTCCAACCACGAACAACAATTGTCATATGGATATAACAATGTGGTCAGAGATGTATCTGGAAATTATTCTTCCATCACATCATCAGACCCCAGTATGTTATGCTTGTCAGCAAAGCCACATCATGTACAGAACATAAATGCAACTTCTCAGGAGGTGATTGGAGATGATCAGGAAAAATCTGTTAATCTTTTAGATAGTAATAAAGCAGTTTCTGTCAGAAGTGGTCATTATCCAATAAATCCTCAGATGGCACCATCATGGTTTGAACAATATGGAGCTTTTAAGAGTGGTAAGATATTGCCTGTTTATGATGGACAGAAGATAACTGCTGCGAAGACTATGGACCAACCTTTCATTATACCAAACCAATCAGATAGTCTGCATTTCCAAAATTCAGTAGAGCAAGTTAATAGTCGTAGTGATGCTCAACTTGGTAGCACCAGGCATAGTCCAATGCCTGATTCAGTTGAAAATGAGAATGTATGTTCTCAGTTATCGACTCCTATGAGTGAATCCGATTTACTTAGTTTTAGTTCAAAGAAGCGTAAAAGTTCCATATCTGGCCTCCTGTCATGGCATGAAGAATTTACTCAGGGTTCTGAACGGCTTCGAGATCTCAGGTGGTTGTCAGTCATTTAATGCATTTTTTTTACCGCCATTGTTGGTTTTGGGAAAGATTTTTCATCTTATATTACAATTTCCCTATTGTTTTGAAAGAGAATTACCTTCGTTTTTTGTTATGTTAGCATGACTTCATTTTTATCGATAGATAACATATATTCCTTATTATTTGGCAGTGCGGCAGAATTATTATGGGCCCGAACTGCAAACAGATTGGCTGAGAAGGTTTGTTTATAATTTTATTAGTTCACAACTCATAATTTGATAAATTCATTAGTTAACGAGTTCTCTTTACTCTGCTAAAATTAATAGGTTGAAGCTGGTGCTGGGGCTGTTGAAGATCTATCAGTGATGGTGAAGTCAAAAAGAAGACTTGTCTTGACTACACAACTTATGCAGCAACTGCTAAGCCCGCCTCCTGCAGTAGTTCTTGTAGAAGATATGAAGTTGCATCATGAAAGTATGGTCTACTCTGTCTCCAGATTAACATTAGGAGAAGCCTGCAGTTCTATCTCATGGTCTGGATGTGATACTTCTTTGCCTCCTGGCAGCACAAACCTGTAAGGATTATTATTATTATTATTATTATTATTATTATTATTATTATTATTATTATTATTATTATTATTATTATTATTATTATTATTATTATTATTATTATTATTATTATTATTATTATTATTATTATTATTATTATTATTATTATTATTATTATTATTATTATTATTATTATTATTATTATTATTATTATTATTATTATTATTATTATTATTATTATTATTATTATTATTATTATTATTATTATTATTATTATTATTATTATTATTATTATTATTATTATTATTATTATTATTATTATTATTATTATTATTAAAAAACAAGTGGGATGTCGCGGGTTCGAACCAGTGCCCCTGCATCCGATGTTCCTATACAGCTACCAATTGTCTTAACGGCACCACGTGACACATTTCTTTTAACAACTTGTGTGGTGTTTTCTGTAGACTGACCAAAAAAGAGACATCAGCTGACAATGTTGATCATTACATTTTAAAAGTTATGGATTTCTTGGATAGAACAAGGAAACTGGAAGATGATATATTAAGGTAATATCAAAATGTTGAGTTTTATACGTTCTATCCATTATTTTATTCTTTTCCTAGGTTTAGATGATTGTCTGGCCTACAAGTGACAAATTTCATAGAGGCTCGTCTGTCTGTACGAGTGCAATTGAGCGGGGGATTTGGAATTAAATTCTTTAATGTTGACATGTACTTGTTCTGACAAATTGAAATTGTTGAAACATAGCTTTTGTCTGGGTTGGTTACTCTATTTTTTATTCTCTTAAGTGTTGCTCAAATGCTCTCAGTTAGCTATTTGCTCGTGAAAAAATATACATGTTTTGTTGGTACAAGTTATTAATTTTTTTTAATTCAGTTGTATTCCCTTTTGTACTTTGATTTACCTAAAAGAATTTGTCATATGGTGATGATTGTATGTGCTGTCATGTTTACCCTTAAAATATGGTTGCTTGTTACTATCATCATGTTGTATTTCGAATCAATGTTCTCATTTATCATTATATGATAACTACAACTTTGTTGTACATTACTTGCCTATTTTATACCATTTTTTATCTTGTTAATTGCAGATTGGATAGCAGAGCCTCAATTTTGGACTTGAGAGTAGAGTGTCAGGATTTAGAAAGGTTTTCTGTGATCAATAGATTTGCCAAGTTTCATTCACGGGGACATCATGATGGGGCAGAGATCTCATCATCCTCTGATACTACTTTTCAGAGATTTTTTCCCGTGAAACTTGTTACTGAAGTTCCATTGCCTAGGACTCTACCAGACAGGGTACAATGTCTTTCACTTTGATAATTAATTAATTAATTCATTATTCCATCTTTCTTGATCAGTTGTCTGCCCAATCTCCTATTTCTGCTCTATTTCTTTCAAATTATATTATTGCACTTCATCGCCATAGAACCATACAACTGGCAATGTAGGAGAAGAATTGTACTAGGTTGCCTAATCAACCCTCAGGGGGTGTTAGATCTTTGCAATCCATGTATGTATGTATCTGTGCAGATTCTTTAATCTAGTTATCTTTTACGCTCCATTTTCTCGGTTCCAAGCCCTCTGTATATGGCAAAATTATATCTGCAGTGGTTTAACCTTACCTTTTTGGCTTGGTTTTACTAGATTAATTTTCGGATAGGTTTTTTTCCACTTTTTTTTAAAGATAATCTTTCATAAGTTTCTTGATTCACACATTTTATTTCTCTCAATAGAAATCATTCAGTATGTTTTCTTCTATACACGCCTTTAAAAAAAGGAGTGTCAGGGGCAGACATCTACACCTGATTACATTTAATTTATTACTATTTTTTTAAATTATTATTGGTGTCGCTGTATCGGTGTCGTGTTAAGGGTGTAACCGACAGAAAACTGCATTGCTGTTTAGTTATTTGGTACTGACTAAATCTTTTATTCACAATGGGTTCCAAGCTGTTTCCATATGAAACAATAGATGTTGTGAATTATTTGCTTCTGGGAAAATATGCTTTGGACTTGTAGTTGAAGGATTTGGAATATTCGTTTAGTAATTTTCTACATGATTAATGGCTTCGTTATTTGTAATGTTCTTGGGTGCATGGAATTCAAATGTGGACCAACTAGGTTTAGACTAGGAATTCCTCTGTGGAACAATGGAGCATCAATTCCAATTGAACCCGACACCTCCCATGGTTTCATAATTTCAAAACTGTCCTTAAAATAAATTTTGAAACATATTTTTCTGACATTTTCGGTAGGAATATCATAATTTATGGGACACTACATTTTTGGTAGTGTATTTTTAAAAATATTATTGAAAATTCTAAATGTTCTATTTTATATTCGAAATTTTAACTAATTATAAACACTTTTTAAATTAATTTATACATTTTTTTTTTGTAAAAAATATTATAGATTTGTTGGTGCAGTCCCATTCCATCAAATATTGTAAAACTTTTTAGAGGAATATTTATCCCATTTTATGGGGTGCGTATGACACTTCTTATTCATCTCATTTTATGGGATGTCTCCCACACTTTTAAAAATTTAAAAATACTTTTATTAAAGATGCATATTTGGACAAATCTAAATCATATCAGCCCTTATAATTCAACCACACATTTCTTTTGTTGTCAAAATCTATTTTGAAGATTCATTTTTGTATATTTTTTTTTTTGTGAATTCAAAGATGTACTTTTGTAAATGTTAAATAGAAAATTAAATAAGACACCATCTTGCATGTTCTTCCTCAGGATCAAACTCAAATTCACACTCAAAATCTTTACAAAAATTTCTTCCATTGTCGATAAACTTTTCAACATCAAAACATCAATCTTGTATTTTATCACATCATAGGGAGTAAAATAAGTAAAAATTTAAAGTAAAAGTAAGGTTCATTCATTTCACCCCTCTTTCTTTTCAATACTCTAGTTTTTGAGCTGAAAAAAAAAGACTGTTAAGTTCGAATATGCATTTTTGAACTTAGTTTCACGTGTTTTGGAGATCCATCTCTAGATTTGCCTGATATTGAGTTTTTAATCCATTTTTTCTGTTATGATTGATATTAAATATGGTGTACCTAAATATGTTTTCCAAAGCTATTGTGAGTATTAACAAACCATCTACCCACCATTATTACAAAAAATCATCCACATTGAAGATATGTCACTTTTTATGCATAAATACATTGAGCAGAATAGATGTTAAAGGTGACAACAACGGTGGTTATCGAGCTATTTCAGGTTTGCTCGGTAAAAGATAGGAGAACCACCAATTTGTCCTGCTTCAACTTATACAAGAGTTGACGACGTATAAGGTGTGAGGGCAAAGCCTCATATATAAATGTGTGCGTTTCGATGATGTCAAAACTCCGTTTCATAGAAGAATACATGTTGGGCGTTATCACCATGTTGCATTTGCATGTCTTGTCTCTTATGATTCAAATGCTCGCATAAAAATATCTCGGCTGTTGCATATAGATTGTCAAAAATATGTCATATGAGTTAGACTTTATTGGTGTTGTTTGTCATATCATAGATGTCATCAAAAGTGTTGAAGAATATGAAAATAGGCATTTTTGACAATTTCAGGGCCTTGAGTCGACCAAAGATCTGTTCCGGTCGACTCACTGAGTCAGTTTTGTGAATTTGCTTCAGGTGGGCTCGCGTCGACCCACCGGTCGACTCATACTGTAAGCATTTTAATCTGTCTAAAAATGCATGCTATACGTCGACGCATACCTTGTTCCGGTTGACGAATGGTTCTGTGATTTGCACAAGTTTACAATCGGGTCAGCTCAAGTCGACCCTCTATCCTGCATAGGTTGACCGCTCGCTGTTTTATGTCAATTTTCTATTATGTCAACTGTCTTTGTGAAGTGGTTTTAGTTGTTATGACAGTTATGTTTGGTATATAAGCTCAGTTGCTATTTTCATTTCACAACATTGAGAACAAAAAAAAGTGAAATAGGTGTCGATTTGGTTCTCATCATCTTCATTCTCTTCATAGCATACCACAAAAATTACACATAATCATCTTTGATGTGCATTGTGCATTATTAGAGGTGATAACGTTCGAAGCCAAAGATTTGGTTATCCGGTTCGGGTTGAGGAATCAACATGTTTTTCTTGAATAAAACCTCTAGGGTTTTGTCCTCCAATATTCTCTAAATTTGGGGGTTTTTGCACGATTCGTCTCATCACATATTCAACCGAGTGAAGGTAATCGAGGAGCTGAAGGTTCCGTCGATTTAGTAACGGTAAACGGAGGATTGTGAGTGGGAGTTTCGGGTTTGACACGCGGGTGATTGAAATCAGCCGGGCCAAATTTTGAAGACTGAAGGTCTTTTAAAGATAGTGTCGCAATCAGAGGTTTATTTACAGATGTCGAAGTGCTTGATTCGACTCGAATCAAGGGGCAAGAAGAGATAGGATTTACAACAACAATAGTGTTTGTTTGTTTGATAGCTATTCGCTTCTTGTATAAACTTTCAACAACAGGTTATATCTATATATTAACAGGTCTCAATTCTATTATTAGAATTGAGGGCATACCTACCCCGAGCGAGGACGACGGGGGAACTACCTCAACAAATCATTGTGTCTTTTGCTTTACATTTATACTACTTAATATCTGTGTTTTAGTGCAAACGATTATATCAATCTAGGTCTGGTTTGAGCAGTGCTAAACTGATTTTGAACCTAGTACAATCATTGATTGTAAGAGGAAACTTGAGCAATACATTCTCAAAGCAGAACTCACTTGTAGTGCTCTGCACGCCAAGTGTTTGATAAATTGTCTGAACTAAAAGCCTTGTGTGCTATCCTTTCATTGTGTTAATATTTTTAAGGCATTGGAACTAGTCACGCCATATATTGAGTTGAATCAAATTGATAGTGTGATTAACGCAGTAATTCTCATATCTCATTATCGGATTCCATAGGCTTAATGCATATCCGATTTTCTAGTAATCGTTTATTTTAGACGGTATAGTTCCTCATCTGCTTTCGCAAATTAAACAATTTTTAAAAACCAATTTTATTGGTAGCGCAGACTCTTTTAAGCAAGTGATCTATTCAACCCCCCTTCTAGATCTGTGTCATCGTCTAACATAAGAAATCATACAAAACACTATACGGGAAAAAGTAACATTACTATAAAATTTTCAACGTTTTTATTCCTTGTGTTAGTGGTCCGACACCAGTTGAGAAATGAATGCGCTTCCCTGAAATGGGCATCTTATAGCAAGTTCTTATGATAGCGTGTGTAATGATTTGACACAATATGGTTTCTCAGAGACATTTTTTTCACTTCGAAAAAGGCCACCTCAAACTCCATCCGGGCGTATCATGTGTATTAACTGACTTTAAATAACACAATATTTTGTTCAAGTTTATTTAAAATTGGGGTGTCCTATACTAAAGGCATCACCATAGTGGATGACACATTTTAAAAAAGAGGATGAAACTCGACCGGATCACTTTCTAGAAAGGATGGAAGAGTTCACCAAGTTGAGCGATTGAAAGAGAATCAAATAAGGAAAGGTTAAAGAAGGAACCACCAATATATATAGATTTAGATGGTGATACATGTTTTGATGCATTTTAGTTTTTATCTAACAATGTAACTTGTTTTTTTTTTTATGTAATATTGTCAATGATATAAACTCGATACAATTTGAGACATACATAATGTATATTATACATTAATGTTATTGAATTTGGGGATAGTTTATAGTTACTTTTTATGTTTCAAAATTTGGCTCTGCATATATACTGGTTCTATATGAACAGTGCTCTGTGGGGTGATTTCGAATATGCATCTTCAGACAAACCTCATTTTAATTGTAAAAACAACTAAATATGAGATTTCACAGATGTGCATCTCCGTAAAAACCCTTATTTTGTAAAAAATAACACGTGTCCGGATATGCATATCCGAAATATGTCTTGATGACTTGATAATGTTTCTAAGGTGCAAATTGATCTAAAACTTGTATAAATAGAAGGTTTCTCATCCAATGTTCTTTATAAAAACACAACACACCAGAATGAATACATATCCCCATATTGCATTTGTGTATTTCAATGGCGCAAATCCCCCACTTTAATTTAGGGTCTTCGACGACATACCTCTCGTTGATCTGAAATCCAAATTGAATACTCTCTTGTGATATTCCAAAAATCAAAGAGGTATGTCGTCGAAGACCCTAAATTAAAGTGGGGGGTTTGCGCCATTGAAATACACAAATACCATAAGATTCCGGAGATGCATCTCCGGACGCATCTTCGTAATAACCCTTATTTTAAAACTCAGTGTTTTACGATTGGTGAATTTTACAGAAATACATTTTCGGACAGATTTTAATTCATATATCTCGCGTCAGAACCTCCCTCCCCCCTCGTTTCTTCATTTTCCGCACTTTCAAAAACACTTCAAAGAGCTTGTGAGAAAGAATTAATTAGGACATTTTTCAAGCTTCAACACTACTTCTACCTAATTACAATCAATCCTATTCACCCTATTTAAGGTTTCACGCAACAACTCTCAATCGGTAAGTTTGTCATTTCCTTTTTTTTGGAGTTGCGATGCATGTGTTATGTTAAATAGGTTTTTTTAAAGATGTTTTAGGTTGTAGTTACATTCAAAATAGTAGCTTGTATAGACATGCATTCACATTTATTGGTGTTTAGGGCACCATAGGGGTTTTATGCATTTTTTTGTCATCGCGACTTTTTAAGGAGATGCATATACATAATTTTCCTTCTTGTGTTACAGAGATATATCTCCAAATTTTGATGGATTTTGCTTTCCTGTTTTTCTGCAAAATTTTGATCTTGATATGATGCTTTGGTTTTATTATAGGTAAATGGCAGAAAACTCGGACAAATTGAGGCACGATCTAGTGACCCAACATGCATCAGTTCGTAAGGAGAGGGCCAGACCCCCGCAACTAATAGTTGGTGCAACTTCATTTAATTCGGAGGGGTCGACTTCTGAAGCTCACGTGTCTTTGGCGCTGTCTTCCAGGAGGTGCATTTTCCTTACTTCCTATATAGCCTTTGAAGCCTAACAAGAGGAACCTACTACTGCTGCTCCCATTCCTGGTAGTTTTTCAGGAGGCCTCAATGACACCTTCCTACTTCCTCTATATGCATACCATGCTTCTAAGCATGTGTGGAAATGAGAGGTAGCATAAATATTTAATGAATTCAACATTACATCTGTCTTTATTGAATTGATTGGTGTCATTGTATTTTTTGTTTATAGTTTCATGAAACGATAAAAAGCATGAACCATGGTAGGAAGATTTTGAATCTACCACAACAAGATGTATGGTTTTAGGATGTATTGCATATATCCGGGCTGCAAGGTTTATGCGTGATTGGGTACAAGACCATTAACTATAACATGTTAGTGGCTTTTTTAGAGAGATGGTCCAAGGAGACGTCATATTTTCATATTCCTATTGGTGAGATGTATATCACCCTTGATGACCTCCCATGCCTCATACATCTTTTGATCAATGAAAGATTACTAAACCACTCTAGAATCTCTAGAGCTAATACACTGGACATGATGGTTATCCATTTGGTAGCTAACCCAGGTGAAACACAAGTAGAGATTGATTCCATGAGAGGTGCTAATGCTAGATTTTCATATATGGAGAAACTGTACAAATACAACCTGGATGCGGTTGTGGAGGCCGAAGGTGATGAGGAACATATTTTGTACCACAAACAATGTGCATTGTGTAACACCCTTATTCTACCCCACAGATAAATACGGTAAAATAACACGAATTTCAGAGTAAAATATCAACTTTCATAAAAACCACAAAAGGGCGTACATTCTCAAATTCATCAAAATAGGATCCATACTCCGTAACATACAGGTTTTCTCAAAATACATCAAAACATCATATACAACGGAACTCAAACATAACTCAATGTTTTTCTCAAAAGGGAACATCAGTAAAATAACCCAATGATATACAGTCAACTCAAAGAACCCAACCCGATGTTACATATCAGAGCAAGAACCTCTACATTAACCATAAAGGCTAACGACTCTAAAATGTCACAATACTCCTCGACGAAGTCCACGACTAAACTTGCTCATCTGCACGTTATCCACGTGGAGGTAACATTCAAACAGGCAGGGTGAGTAAGACAATTCATAATAATCAATGTATAACAATTAATGCATAAACGGCATATTACTCATAGTTATATTCAACACATTGATACCCTTCAATTATGCCTCAAAGGCCACAACGTCATAATTTATACACAAAGGCTCATAAATGCAAATGCAACATAGACTCAATGCATGCGGTACCAATCATCACAACATGATGGACACTGGGCCATCAACCCTCCATAGATCCCCATCAATAGGATCGGAGCATATCAAAATACTTCACATCCACACAGTGGGATTGAAGTCAAAGTAATCGAGGTCCTGAACCGAAGTCCGGATGCACATGAATGCATGATGCACACTTCACAATAATCCTCATAATAACAGCATATGATGTATCATCATTCATCATATTCATCATCATTACACGTCATATCTCATCGTCATATTCATCATCATAAATCATGTCATCATAGCTCATCGTAACAATCATCATCATACATCATGTTATCATATCTCATCACAGTAATCATCATTATACAACATATCATCATATTTCATCACATTAATCATCGTACCGTATATCATCATAATTCATCATATTATTCATCATACAACATATCATCATAGTCCATCATATTAATTAATCTCACACATCATGTCATCATATAATCACGTATAAATTACATATTAGCTCATATTCATATCATCCCATATTACCCCATATTAATTCATAGTACTACCCTCATATCATCTCATATTAATTTATCAAGTTATACTCACGGTAATCCTCACACTATCGCCTATCAATCACATAAACATCACGGTTCTACTCATGTTAATTTGTCATATCATCATATAATATTCATATATTAATCCCTAATATCATCTCACATGGTCTCATATTAATCCATCATAATTACACTCGCGGTAATTCTCAAGACTATCACATATTAATCACGCAACCTCACTGTCACACTCATAGTAACTCATCACAGGGATCCCAGAATCAAACATCACGGCATCGCTGCACACGATCAACATTTGCAAACTTTGCTACGCTTGCTGGCTAGCTCACTAGGCGAGCCTGTAGAGAATGCTCGCTGACTGCTCGCTAGACGAGTCTCTAGCGAGTGCTCGCTGACTGCTCGCTAGGCGAGTCTCTAGCGAATGCTGCGATGACAGCAAAACCTGCTACGGTCAGACCTACTCTCTACCCAAAGTACTCATACGATTCATATACCCAATGCTTCTAAAACATCCTCAAAACATCTCTAAGGTCATACGACGATAACGACACAACATCTATAGTTTATTAGGCCAATCTGGAAACATTTGCACTACCTAAAACACTAATCCCTGCAATTGCTCTGAGTACATCAGAGTTGCTTCACATTTGAATATTTCTATTCGTACAGGGTCAAAAATATCACAATTCAAGGTTTTGGCCACAAAGGCATAAGGTTTCCTTTCTCATGTTACACATCAAACAGTCCGATAAGGTTTCCTAAATTCATGTCAATATTTAGGGATACATACCATCAATCATAACCTCAAAGTCTATTCATCAATTTCCCTAATTCTCCCAAATCAACCCAACATATCCTAAATCATAAACCCACCATAAACACACCGAAATGCATACATAGAAAATCATGAAATGCGATACTCCCCATACCTTAGTCGATTTGCAGCTTTCACGATTAATCTATGGGATCTTCTGCTTCCAGGCTTTTCTTCAGAGCTCTGGCCACCAACTTTCACGTTAAACACAAAATGAAATCTAATTTCCTTTCAGAACTCAATTTTGTCTAACTTAGTCTTGGGCCTCACAAATTGGGCTTTTCCCATAACACCCTTACTAACTCTTCATAATGCCCAATATACCCTTATTTCCCTTATATTCATTTTAATAATAATAATACTAATATTCTCATATAGTATACTATTAATTAAATAAATAGTCCAACATGCACATCTTCTCAATAATTCTCAAAACCACCGAAAACACCAAAAATACGAATATTCTCAATTAAATAAATTAATTAAAATATTCCAATTAAACTTGGGGTGTTACAACTCTCCCCCACTTAAAAGAATTTTCGCCCTCGAAAATTACCTCAAGGAACAGAGTCGGATACGGCTCCCTCAACTGATCTCCAGGTTCCCAATTCCAACTCTCTCCAGCTAGTCCTCCCAACTACCTTCACCAAAGGAATCTCTTTACCTCGAAGTTGCTTCTTGTTTATCCACCTGAACTAGCAACGCCTCGACAGTCAAATTACCTCTCACTTGTACACCATCCATCCGAATCAATGTACTTCTTCAACTTAGGCACATGCCACATCATGTAAATTCACAAGCGACAACGGTAAAACAGTCTAACATGCTACCTCTCCCATGCTTCCGCTGTGTCACTTCCGATACAAATCAACAAAACACAGTGTGTGCTTCCGGGACTTCAAAGCTCGACCAACACCAGTCACCATCGTAACTCTCAAACACGTCTGTTCTTAAATCTTCTTGATATTTTCAGTCGTCTCTTATACAATTCTCAGGTCCGAGCACAACACTCTCGCCTGAATCATATCAACACAAAGGAGTCCTACACCTTCTACCATAAAATTCCCCATATGGTGTCATTCCGATACTAGAATGCTAACTGTTATTGTAGGTAACTCAATCAACGATAATTAACTATCCCACAATCCACCTTGATCCAACACACAAGTTCTCCACAAATCCTCTAAAGACTGGATAGTTTCTCTCTGTCTCTCCATCCGTCCACGGATGATAGGCAGAGTTCAACTTCAACATGGTACTCAAAGCGTCTGCAAACTCTCCCAAAAATCTCGATGAAAACTCAGATTCCCATCTGACACCATATTCGACGACATCTCATACAACTTCACAACTCCATCGATATACATCTCAACAAGCTTCAACATAGAATTATTAATCCTCATTGGTAAGAAAAGAGCCAATCTAGTCAATCTTTCCAAAATCACCCAATTAAAATCATATCCCTCCAATTCTTCGGAAAACCCAACACAAAATCCATGGAAATACTACCCGATTTCCACCCTGGAATATCCAACGGTTGCATCACACCCAACGGTCTATGACGTTTATTCTTTGAATTCCGACAAGTCTAACCAGCATATACAAACTCAACCACTTCTCTCTTCATCTATGGCCATCAAAATAATTTCCTCAAATCCGGTTACATCTTCATAGCACCGGGATGGATACTCCATTTACCTCAATACTCTTATTCCAATCAATACTATCTAGAACACAAACTCTATCACGACATCTCATGATACCATTTTCATTAATCCGAAAGTCAACTCTTCGACTTTAATTCAACCAATCTGCCAACTCAATTCAGATTTCTGACCTTCTTGAATCTCATCAAGAACACCATTAGTAAGCTCCAACATGCTAAGCTTAACTCGATAACAAGTTTCTTCACAACCCAAACTCGTATCACCAAATTGCTCAATCAGTTCTAACTCTTTTCACCATCATCATCGGTATATGCAAAGATTTCCAAATCCATGCATAAGCTACCACGTTTGCTTCACCCTAATGGTAATTCAATCCAAAACCATCATCCTTCAGGAGTCCCAATTATTTCCTCTGCCTCATATTCAACCCTTCCAAATCAAGCAAATACCTTAAGCTCTTGAGATCACCAAACATTTCAAATCTCAAACTCACCAATTGAAGCCTCCAACTTCGACACAAACACAACAACAACCAACTCTAAATCACTCGTTAGATAATTCCTCTTATGTACTTTAAATTTCCTTAAAGCATAACCAATACTTGTTGATGTTACACTTAACATATCTCCCAATCACATCGACAGAGCATCACAAAACACACCGAATAGTTCTGTCGGGTTTGGCAAAAATCAACAGACGAGCTGCTGATAGCAATCCCAAAAACTCTCTGAACTTTCTTCACATTGGCATACCCATGCTTCTTCTCCAACACTGATAACTCAAGTTCCCGATGCTCAACATGATCCTCTATACTCTTCGAATATATTAAAATATCATCGGTTAACACAACCATTGACTCGCTCAAATAAGTATGGAAAATTCCATGCTAAACGGACACTCAATTTTGCGAGTTATGATGGAAACACGAACTGCACCTTCTGCACTTACCACAACATGCAAACATATTCCATCAATAAATAACTTATTTCCATGCCACTACTTCACCATCACATAAAGCATTGGACTAACTTTCCAATGCTTCGAACCGTGCATCATTCCGAGTTACGGTTCTCCCGTTACGACAAAAATACTAAAACAACATCCTTCTGCCCAGGACATGCTCGCTAGGCAAACACAGCAGCGAGCGGCTGTTTGCTAGGCGAAGGACCTAGCGAACCTGACAGTCCGAAATCTTATTTTCGACCGTTACCTGACTTCCGGGTGTCCGATTTCGATTCCGTAAAAAGCTGCGATCTCAGAATTTGACGTACAACAACAATTTCACACTTAGAAGGCCATTCAACACATTTACAATTTTTGAAATATTTTAAAACTCAGTTATACCAATATTGCATTCCACATCTGACCTTCTTTAATAATCATCAGGAGTCATCGTCCACCTTTAATATACCAGACCTCACAATCTGTTGCCTTAGCACACACACCAGACACAAGCCTCAAAACTACTCAATCCATTTAATTCTTCGACCATCCAAACAGACATATAATATGGAGCGCTCTATATCAGACTAGTTCCCGTAACTAAGTCGATCATAACTCCATTTCACGTCCTGGCTATATATCACAATCTTGTCAGGATAACATCCAAACAACCATAATTAATCGGCAAACCGCCAACTTCCCCACTTTCAGTAACACTCAAAATTCCCATCAAAATAAGCATCTCGGCATCATCCTACACCGACTCACCAAAACAATTCTAAGCATTGAGCTTAACTCAAAACAATTCACTGCTCACGCCATCTAAGCTTGCAAGACACGCCTATCCCATCCAACTTGACCCTGTCTACTATCAACAACAGATTAAGGCTGATCAGTTCCTCAATTTGTCAATAGACAGCCGAAAATCATGATGGGGTATAAACCATCTTTACCAAACTATAAGAGCGTTCAACCACACACTGAGCTACAACTCTACACTTGCAGCATCCTGGAGAAGCACAACTTCTCCCCCACTTGTTTCATTCTCACTTCTGCAGACAAAGGTTAGGCAACAAACATGTACCGACAGTGTTTTCACACACATGTCGCATACCAGGGAACAACAACATTAGACAACTTGGCCGGACGGACCGACCTACTCTGATACCACTAATGTAACACCCTTATTCTACCCCACAGATAAATACAGTAAAATAACACGGATTTCAGAGTAAAATATCAACTTTCATAAAAACCACAAAGGGGCGTACATTCTCAAATTCATCAAAATAGGATCCATACTCCGTAACATACGGGTTTTCTCAAAATACATCAAAACATCATATACAGCGGAACTCAAACATAACTCAATGTTTTTCTCATAAGGGAACATCGGTAAAATAACCCAATGATATACAATCAACTCAAAGAACCCAACCCGATGTTACATATCAGAGCAAGACCCTCTACATTAACCATAAATGCTAACGACTCTAAAACGTCACAATACTCCTCGACGACGTCCACGACTAAACTTGCTCATCTGCACGTTACCCACGTGGAGGTAACATTCAAACAGGCAGGGTGAGTAAGACAACTCATAATAATCAATGTATAACAATTAATACATAAACGTCATATTACTCATAGTTATATTCAACACATTAATATCCT
The DNA here is from genome assembly GCA_963859935.3 of Lathyrus sativus. Lineage (NCBI taxonomy): Eukaryota > Viridiplantae > Streptophyta > Magnoliopsida > Fabales > Fabaceae > Lathyrus > Lathyrus sativus. The sequence goes on along the minus strand of OZ012739.1, from coordinate 72,517,256 downwards.
TCAATTATGCCTCAAAGGCCACAACGCCATAATTTATACACAAAGGCTCATAAATGCAAATGCAACATAGACTCAATGCATGCGGTACCAATCATCACAACGTGATGGACACTGGGCCATCAACCCTCCATAGATCCCCATCAATAGGATCGGAGCACATCAAAATATTTCACATCCACACAGTGGGATTGAAGTCAAAGTAATCGAGGTCTTGAACCGAAGTCCGGATGCACATGAATGCATGATGCACACTTCACAATAATCCTCATAATAACAGCATATGGTGCATCATCATTCATCATATTCATCATCATTACACGTCATATCTCATCGTCATATTCATCATCATAAATCATGTCATCATAGCTCATCGTAACAATCATCATCATACATCATGTTATCATATCTCATCACAGTAATCATCATTATACAACATACCATCATATTTTATGACATTAATCATCGTACCGCATATCATCATAATTCATCATATTATTCATCATACAACATATCATCATAGTCCATCATATTAATTAATCTCACACATCATGCCATCATATAATCACGTATAAATCACATATTAGCTCATATTCATATTATCCCATATTACCCCATATTAATTCATAGTACTACCCTCATATCATCTCATATTAATTTAGCAAGTTATACTCACGGTAATCCTCACACTATCGCCTATCAATCACATAAACATCACGGTTATACTCATGTTAATTCGTCATATCATCACATAGTATTCACATATTAATCCCTAATATCATCTCACATGGTCTCATATTAATCTATCATAATTACACTCGCGGTATATCTCAATACTATCACTTATTAATCACGCAACCTCACTGTCACACTCATAGTAACTCATCACAGGGATCCCAGAATCAAACATCACGACATCGCTGCACACGATCAACATTTGCAAACTTTGCTACGCTCGCTGGCTAGCTCGCTAGGCGAGCCTGTAGCGAATGCTCGCTAAACGAGTCTCTAGCGAATGCTCGCTGACTGCTCGCTAGGCGAGTCTCTAGCGAATGCTGTGATGACAGCAAAACCTGCTACAGTCAGACCTACTCTCTACCCAAAATACTCATACGATTCATATACCCAATGCTCCTAAAACATCCTCAAAACATATCTAAGGTCATACAGAGATAACGGCACAACATCTATAGTTTATTAGGCCAATCTGGCAACATTTGCACTACCTAAAACAGTAATCCCTGCAATTGCTCTGAGTACATTAGAGTTGCTTCACATTTGAATATTTCTATTCGTACAGGGTCAAACATATCACAATTCAAGGTTTGGCTACGAAGGCCTAAGGTTTCCTTTCTCATGTTACACATCAAAGAGTCCGATAAGGTTTCCTAAATTCATGTCAATATTCAGGGATACATACCATCAATCATAACCTCAAAGTTTATTCATCAATTTCCCTAATTCTCCCAAATCAACCCAACATATCCTAAATCATAAACCCCACCATAAACACACCGAAAGACATACATAGAAAATCATGAAATGCGATACTCCCCATACCTTAGTCAATTTGCAGCTTTCACGATTAATCTATGGGATCTTCTGCTTCCAACCTTTTCTTCAGAGCTCTGGCCACCAACTTTCACGTTAAACACAAAATGAAATCTAATTTCCTTTCAGAACTCAATTTTGTCTAACTTAGTCTTGGGCCTCACAAATTGGGCTTTTTCCATAACACCCTTACTAACTCTTCATAATGCCCAATTTACCCTTATTTCCCTTATATTCATTTTAATAATAGTAATACTAATATTCTCATATAGTATACTATTAATTAAATAAATAGTCCAACATGCACATCTTCTCAATAATTCCCAAAACCACCGAAAACACCAAAAATACGAATATTCTCAATTAAATAAATAAATTAAAATATTCTGATTAAACTTGGGGTGTTACACATCGAGGTTATACCTCATGTACTTGGTTGACACAATCATATTTGTGGACAGAAGTGCAACCTACGTCAATGTAATATACATTACATACTTCATTGACTTAGATCAGATCCACGAGTGAAATTGTGGGGCTGCATGTTTGGTTTATTTCTACTCAAATCTAGGCGAAACTTGTCTTTGGAAGACAATACAATTGACAGGAAGCTGCACGCTACTTACAGTAATATATTTGCACCTTTACTGTCACTGATATGTCATAACACTTTTGAAAATCAGTTACTAATATTTTATTTGAATCATTTTTATGCATGGACCATATGTCACTTTACTTACATATCCTATTGGTAACTTGATGATAGCTATATTGAGGATTGGCCATGCGCTTGCTTTTATATCCCACCAAGAGGGAATCTAGCGATAGAGCTGTTATAGGTGTCTATTAATTTCATTGTAGCATACCACATATGCTACTACCCATATGCCGATCACTATAATACGTGTCCCTTGGACGATATAGCCTTCCACTTTAGATAGTTGGCCTGTGGGTTGCGCCTGATGTATCCACATCTGACTCATGCGCCAGTTCAAGTTTTTTCAAATTATTCCTAGACCTCCATTAGTGTCTGTACTCCTGTGACAATCAATCACAAATATCTTGATGCCACACTCGATGATTTCTATAATCATCTGGTACCAAATGATGCATGCAGTGTTCTAGTTGGTGATCCTTGGGCTGTTGCATCAAGTGTCACATCCTCATGTGACACTAGATGCCGTGGGAGCACCATATAGGTCAGCTCATTAGGAGATATTGTAAGAAAAGAAAGTTAGGGATGACCACGCCCAATACCTATTATCGATCTATCAACGTATTGTAATGATTGAGAGAGATCTCATAGAGAGTGGAGATTTTGAGGAAGAAAGTTATAGTATGGCCTATGTACTTGCCATCTTAGTCGAGGCACAAAATGTATTGCAGTACAGACGCCAGAGGAGAAACAAAAGGGTTAGATATACACAATAGTTTATTTGTATTTGTATTTTGGAAACAATTGTATTTTTTGACCAAATTATGTATCATAATAACATTTTCGATTAATTGATTAATGTTTAGATTTGTATTATTTGAATTTATATATGACATCCTTGAATTACATTAGTATAACTAGCATGGTGTTATGATATCTGACCCAACCAGTTGACCATAATAGGTGAGTGACCAGTAACACGTCCGTAGTCTTGAACGATCGATGACGAGTGAGGATTGTACCTGCAGGAACTCCGATGCTTAAGTCATTTCGGGGGAAGAGGTAAGTAAGAAAGGTTTAAAGAATAGAATATCTGACCCTCCTACAAAGTAGGATTGTTATAGTTATCCCCCAACGCTTGGTCAATGGTCTCTGTTATGGGATGAGTGTTCAAGCCCACAATGGATGACTGCTAGGAGTCCTACGGGGAAGTAGGGATGAGCAGCTCATGCTCATTGTTTTGGGTCATCCACTTCGCATTCCACGAGTAGTGGATGAAATTGTCCGTTATGAAGGGAAAAGCAGTTCCGCGAGGTGTGCGGGTTCAGTTGGTGACGTGTCCTCGGGTGAGGAGCATGTGAATAAGGTGTTCTCCATTGGCCCCAACGGGTTGGGCCAACACTCTGGGCCGTCCTAGACGTAGAACTGGATTGGACTATCCTCGACAGTGGGTCAGCCACAGGCCCGTTCCAGAATAATATCCTTAGTATAAATGGCCTAAAATATAAACCGATCTAAAAAAATATCAATTTCGTAACAAACTTGTTTGCCTAGGACTGATGTTCTAAATGCTGATGGTTTTTCGGAGATGCACTTCTGAAATACCCTCTGAGCTATATAAAAACACCCTGCCATCAACTCAAAATGAATATAAATGTTACTTCAGAGATGCACTTACAAGCACACCTTGCAAAATTACAAAGATGCATCTCCAAGCTAGTTTTTGGGAAATATGAGGGTGGACGGCTCACTTATTAAGTGATGTGTGCAATAAGGTACATTCAGAGATGCATCTCCGAAATATGGAAAGGAAAAATTCGGATTTTCAACGTGTTCACCCCCACTCCATGGGGTGGATAAAGTAATTCCCTGATTTATGGTTGTTGTTTATTACATCCCATGTAGTGATCATACCCAATGAAAATAAAAAATATCTTTTGTATACTTTAGATTTTAAAATTCAAAGGCGTCCAATCTATAACAAAATCACTTCATGACTGAGAATTGTATTTTTGTCAAAAGTTGGTCCAAATTCCATACTCTGCATTATAGATCCGGTTTCCAATATCTGGATTAACCTCATGACAATATTTTACACCTTTTCACAATAAGTTAAAATAAATTTAATATTCTTCTTAAAAAAGTTTAATTATAAGTCATTTGAAAATTAATCACATAATAAACCATACACATTTGTCACTCAATAGTTCGATAAAAACAAAAACCACTGTGTATATCTAAATGCAAAAATCTCAAAATGTTAAATATAAAGTATCATAATCAATACTAGAACAAACCATAATACAAAATGTTAAAATATACAAAGTAAAAATAACTACTGCGTATCATGTAGTAATATATCAGTAATATATCATGTACTGTTGCTAATGCGATGCATGTTATGCCTTTGCTAAGATATCATGTAGATTATCCATATGAGAAATTCCTTCATCAAACTCTACCTTAGATATGGCCTTTCTCCCAATAGCCACATTGTAGTAATATATCAGTAACACATTAACGACATGATCCACCCTTGCCTGCTCTGCCTCTAAGATCTTCTAATAAGGTGGCCTCATGGGTTCTCCCTTTTCATGGGTCAACTTCCAAATATGTCACCATCATGTCTAGTGCCTCATGTTTGTTGGTTATGGAGTAGTTTAATAATTTTCCCATGATCGGAAGATGTAGGAGACATAACACACCATCAAATGTGATTAACATCTCACCAGTTAGTAGGTAAAATGATGATGTCTCTGTGTACCATCTGTCAACAAAAGAAGACAATAACCCATGGTTAATATAACCATATCCAGACCTGCATAAATGTTGTAACCTAGATAGTTCCATGGCATTATGAAACCATGGATCATCATGTTGCGCTAGCTTTGCAACCTTCCTACTGTGACTGATAGATTTTAACATATCATAATACTACAAAAATTAAATACACCGTTAGGCAGTTCAAAATCCATACCACATTGAAATAGAAACACGAACTAGAGAACACAACATGCATGAACCCTAAGCTCCAATCTTTAAAAACTCAAAGGAAGATAGTTCAGGACAAACAAAAATGACATATCTATTGTGTTGCACCCTAAAATGTGCCCACCCTTTTTCTAATTTTGACTGGCTTTTGCTTCGTTTTCATTTGCATACCATTTTTCGCATTTTGCCTGTGTTATTAGCCGGATTGAATTTAACAGGATTTTAGCCGCATTGCTCGCGTTTCAGGCGATTCAAATCAATTCAAACAGAAGTTCAGTGTCGAAATCGAGCGGAAAGTCGCTCTCCTCTTGATAATTCAATCCATGTCGATAATATCGGCGCATTTCGGTGCTCGCCTGTTTTCCCATGGTATTTTGCATTTATTTGCTATTTTTGCTTTGTATTTAATTATGTAGAAAGTATTTTTTACAGATTTTATCTTTATTTTTAATAATTTTAGAATATTTTAGAAAACGTTATAATTTTAGATTTAGATTTATCTGGTTTTTAAATATAATAGTCTTAGTTTTATTTTTAGAATTATGTAGAAAGTATTTTAAATAGGAGTAGATTTTTATTTTTAATATAGATTTTGTTGGTTTTAGAATATAGTTTTTATTAGGTTTTTAGAATAGTTTTTAGAATTTAGTCTTTTAGAAGTTGTTTTTTTTTTTAAAAAAAAAGATATTTAAATGGATTTTATTTAGGATTTTAATTAGTTTCATTTTTTTAAGAAAATAGAAAATAGATTTTAAAATAGGTTTGTATATTAGTTTATAGAATGTTTTTATTAATTGTTTTTTTTTCTAATATTGATAGAAATAGGTAGTTAATTAACATTAATCATTTTATTATTGTTAATTTTATTTATTAGTTTATTAGTTAATTAGATTTTTATAATATTATTAGAATTATTTATTATTAGTTTTGTTTAATTAATTAGCTTAGTTAGAATTATATTATTAGGATAGTTTATAATAATTAGGTTCATTCAATTCAATTAATCAGTTTCTTAATTAACCATTTTTTAATCATCATCAATCAGCATTAACCATTTAAATCTGTCATTAACTTTAAACCAGTGCCACGTGTCACACACTAGTGTATATATACACTATTCATTGTCTCTCTCTTGGAGACCCCAACCCTAGCACTGTAGCCGCCGCTACAGTGTCACCCCTAACTTCCAAACAACCATCCATCTTCATCTTCTTCGTCCTCCATAACCAAACGCATCAACCTTCATCACCATCATCTTCAAACGACAGAAAAAAAACTTCCACCACTCGACCTTAAACTTCATCATTCTCAGATTTTCCACCATGTTCTTCCGCCTGAATCACCATCAACCTCAAACAACTTCTGCAAACCACCAACAACCCCATTGATGGACCTTCAAACGCCCAGATTCCAACACCATTCAACCCATGTTCTTCACAAAAATCACCATACGGAACTTCAAACTTCCGTCAACCGCCATTTTTTACTCCAAACCATCTTCCGAAAACCCCAAAACTCCTTGAAAGCTTCAACTCACCACCTCCAAAAATCACACAACAAACTAAAAAACTCACCACAATAGAACAAACCTAGAATCTGTCTCCCTTTCGAAACTAAAGCTTCAAACTCACCGTCTTCAGCCACGACCCATTTATTCACTTCAAACAACCTTCCACATGTTCTTGTTCACCTTCCATCGAACCCACTGCAAAACCTCATATCATCTTCTTAAATCCACCTTCAACATTCGTCTTCTTCCAACAAACAGCAAGAACCATTAACCCAGAAACATTAACCTCCCTCCGCTCTTCCTCCAAACCTCAAATTCGGAACCTTCATCACAAACACAACCCAGTCAGCCAACAACCCAGATTCACCTTCGAAAACCACACAAAACCCAGCAACCATTCTTTCGTAATTGAGACCCACAGAAACCCACCTTTGCCGTAAATCTCGCCACCTAAATCAATAACACGCAAACTGCAACTCTTCCATTCTCAAAATCACCGTGACCTCCATCTCTGACCCATTTTTGAGCTTTCAAACCAAGCAACTCAACCCACACAACCCATATTCACCATTGCAAAACTTCAAACAACAATCGAAACACCACCAACAACAAACCAAACTGGAATTTGAGTGTGAACAGATCCAAAACTGGGACAAGGTGAATCAATCTAGCTTGAAGCAATTTGAGGGAAGATGAATCGAAACTATGTCGAAGGTTGGACTGAACAATTTTTGTTGCGCTGCATCTTTGTTTGTCGTTCTTGTACATCGTGTGTTGACCGTCTTTTCTTGATCTTGTAGCTTTTGGTGGAGAGGAGAGTATCTGTATTGTTTTCTTTTTTCTTTTTTGTTAATTTACTGTTTTGATTTTTGCTTGGGCTTCTAAGTCCACGAGCTGAGATGGATTTCACCCCTCTGTTTCTACTAACACACTCATCCCCTATTTTCTGTCTTAATTTTTTATTTTTGATATGTAAATATTGGTTATTATCATTATTATTATTATAAATATGTTTATAATATGGAAACTATTGTTTTTTTAATTTCTAACTTTTCTTGATTATTGTTATGTATATATTGTACGGTTTGTTATTATTAAATATATTATTATTGTTATATATATATATATATATATATATATATATATATATATATATATATATATATATATATATATATATATATATATATATATATATATATATATATATATATATATATATATATATATATATATATATATATATATATATATATATATATATATATATATATATATATATATATATATATATATATATATATATATATATATATATATATATATATATATATATATATATATATATATATATAGATTAGTCTTTAATATTCTTTTTAATATTTCTTTTAAGAGTTCTATACTTGTTTTTATTTTAGAATGTATCTTTATTTTTAGTGTTATTTCATTTTTATTATTGGGCATTTTTTTGCCTTTTAGGTCGATGACGAGACCTCTATTGTTTTTCTGTCAAATTATTGATGAGAAACGACGGATCTGAGATCGACTTTCTCTCCTCTTTCTCATTTTCGATTTTATATCATTTCATCTGTTTTTAGTCGATGACGAGACCTCCGTAATATATTACCAGTCAAATCATTGATGAATAATGTTGGATCTGAGACCACCTTCTTTTCGACTTTATTTTGACTTTCTGTGATCGATGAAGTCTTGTATCCGCAAGACGAGATCCCACAATTTTTGGTCTGTGCGACATGATTCAATTGGAGAACGAGCCTCAATATCGTTTCTCTATCTTGCCCATAGCACGGAAATCAATACGCGACCTCTTAAAGTTTGACTTCCCTTATAAGTCGAGCTATGCCGGTTTAGCATTACATTGGTCCCGATTCGAAGCATCATCAAGGATCAAAAGAGGAGAAGATTGGAATGAAGCTTGCACACAATGTCAAGGGTCAACGGAACCACTCTGTTCGGTGACATCTTTCTAATTCAAGTTTTTTAATCAACCGCCGAGCGTTGTGAGTTCTAAGCAATAGATACGTGGGAAATGATGAGTGGGGAGCTTCCTCTCATTCGTCTAGAGTGTTTAGTGTATACCCTTTGGGCAATATGCGACGCATTCGCTCCTACGCCTTAGGTTCTAGCGTGTGTGTATCGAGTTCCTTCCCGTTTAGGCGTGTCTTGGCCTAGCTCCTCTTTTCTCTCGCCCCCGTGCGATCAAAACACTTTTCTCTCGCCTCTGTGCGATCGAGAACACCCTGTTTTCCCGTAGTTAGCCTGAACTACTTTTTGCTCTGATTTCTCGTACCAGACGAGAATACGTGGGCACAAGACGCGATGTCTTGGTGAGCAATTCCCCACATAGTTTCCTGAACTATGTTGACTCTGACTTTCCCATTGCACGAGGGAATACATAGGCATAGGGCAACAATGTCCTATCTAGTGAGTTCTTTCCGTTCTTTTCAGTTTCTTCCGTTAGCATTAACAGCCGTAGGTAGTTTGTTTTTCAGCCATAGACTAGACAACAAGCGTGGATCCCGTCGAGTACGACGGACGTGAGGGGTGCTAATACCTTTCCCTTGCGTAACCGACTCCTAAACCTGAGATTTGGTTGCGATGACCTGTCTTTTCCCTTTTTCGTTAGGTTTTCTCTAATCGTTTCCTTTCTATCTCTTTGGGATAAATAATGAATGGTGGCGACTCTTCTGTCTTTGCCGGCCCCTCTTCGTAGCAATGCGACAGCTGACGACTCTGTTAGGGAAATTTCTCATCCCCTATGCAAGTCAATCCTAGCGTTTGTTTGCTTGTCTTTGGGTATGTATATGTTTTGTGTGTTGTATTTTATATATTTTTGTATTTACATTTTCCGCACTATATTATTATCTGTTGCTATTGTGCTGTTGGGTGGCTGTTCTATTGAGAGATAAGCCAAAACCCAGGCTTGAGGATACACATAGCATTAGATGTGGAAAGTAGTGATGGACCTGTATGTTTTAGCATGCATTAGTCCCTACGAAATTCGCATTCAGACGAGGTTTTCTGTTGAAGACATCCTATCTTGTACATTAGTCGGGAGGGGATGTTGGATCAGGAAACTGTCGACTCTGGAGACTGATCACTTAGGAGTCAGCTAAGTGAGGCCGCTTCGTGAGACAATGACGCCAAACTAGAAATGGTGAACGTATCATTGTTTCTCTAAAGTCTGTGACACTGACGACCGCACAGGATGCCGAACCTTATCAGTTTAGGTCCATACCTGTGAGAGGGATTGGATTATGCAGGAAACTTGACCTCCAACCTACCCGGTGTTTTGGTTTTCTCTTTGGAGGAAACTTTTAAACTTATCCAGTCAGCAACGCAATAGTTGTTCAGAGCTTTTTAGGGTCTCTGATCCTTTATTTGTTGCATCAGCATTTTGCATTGCATTTCATGTGCATCTCATGTTTGCATATCCATCCTCGACGGGAACAGAGAGCTTACCCATCTTTTGTCCAACCCGCAGTTGATTTCCCTACATTCTCATTGGATTTGAATTAGCTTCTAGAAGGATCATGGACTCAGGAGAGCATAATCAGGTTGTTACAAGAGCCGAGTTTGAATTAATGAAGAACCAGTTGAATCAGCTCGTGGAAGCCATGCCAACTATGACTAGAGGAGAGACCAATGTTTAGAGGACTCCAGTGAACAATGTTACTCAAGCTTAGCCTGTGTAGATTCCCGTTGGAGATCAAGAGCATACTATTGTCAGAGATAGAGGATCATCTTCTCTTCATGACTCAGATTATCAAAATTTTACTTTCTCTGTGCCGAATTCTCAAAGGGCTGTTCTGAAGATTAATCCTAAGAACCCACAAACTGTTGAGTTTATGAGGAGATATCGTCTGTTGGATGAAAAGCTTGATGCCCTAATGGATCAGGGTACCCTTAATCTGAATGCTTCGAGCATGTGTTTGGTGCCAGGCCTTGTGATGCCTCCGAAGTTCAAGATGCCAGATTTTAAAAAGTACAAAGGGGATAGTTGTCCGAAGCAGCATTAGGTGATGTTCTACAGAAGAATGACCTCATATGTCCACAATGACAAGCTTATGATTCACTGTTTTCAAGACAATATGAGCGGAGCATCCTTGAGTTGGTATATGCAGTTGGAGAGTGGTTGCATCCGTTCATGGTCAGATTTAGCCAATGCCTTTGTGAAGTAGTACAATTACAATCTCGACATGACTCCGAGTCGCATGCAGTTGCAAGAACTATCTCAGGCGGACAATGAATCTTTCAGAGCGTATGTGCAGAGATGGAGAGAGTTAGCTGCTCATGTTCAACCACCACTTTTGGACAGAGAATTGGTTGACCTGTTCGTGGATACCTTGCAAGGCTATTACTTTGATAAGATGATTGGTAGTAAGGTAGTGAACTTTTCTAACTTGCTGATAGTGGGAGAACGTATTGAAAGCAAAGTCAAGAGTGGAAAGATTCGAGACATCTCAAATAGCTTTGTTTATGAAAACGAATCAATTGTCAGCTCTAAAGAGGAATGGGAGAAAGAAAGTAATGCTATCCCAGAATCTCCATTACCTCAGATTCAGTTTTCAGACGCTTCGAGTGTTCAGAGTCAGCAACCTGTTGGGTCGGTGTATCAGATATCTGCTCCCCTATAGAGTCAACATTCATACCGTCATCAACCGCGTCAGCACGTCCGACAAAGACCAAGGAAGCCAGAGAGGTGTTTCACTCAGTTGCCGATGTCGTATAGTCAGATATTTCCAGACTTGATCAAAGGTGGATTGATAGTGCCGAAGAAGATTAGTCCAGATATTCCTCCATATCCGCCAGGTTCTGATGTCAACGCCCGCTGTGAGTACCATGTTGGGGCACAAGGGCATTCAACCGAGGACTGTAAGGTGCTTAGAAGCAAGATTCAAACTCTGCTTGACTCCAACATGTTCTCTGTCACACCTCAGGGTATCCAGATCAACGATCCTCCTTCGTCCAGTCATGTGGGTTCGGCAGCTAATGTTATGTGGGAATGCACCGAGAGAAGATGTTCAGAAGAGTATCAGACTGACTTAAATGAGCAATTCTAAAGATGGTTGGTTCAACAGCAAATCAAGACTTGAAAGCCCAGTTACCTGAAGTTGGCAGTTCTTTTTATCATGTCATTTTCTTGCATTTGTAGTTTCTTTTCTGTTAAAGTGCAAACTTATTTGCAAATCTTATTTGTAGAACTTGTCTGTTTTCAATTGATAATGATAATGAAATGAATATGCATATTTTGATCAAATCCATTCGTGTTCACTCAATGTTTTTTATTGATGTCAAAACGCTTGTTTAAGCGGAATCCGAGGGAGGATGACGAAATTGAAAGACGCGAGCTTCCGATTGTATGCTTTTGAATAAAACCTTTGCTGATGATGTACATGCATTGTTTCAAATCCCTAAACACCGGAGATATGAGGATGATAATCCCTTGTCAAACCCCTTTGAGCCTAGTTGTAGGAGTTTCTTTTTTGAAAACGAAAAACCTCAATCTCAACCTGGGGCAAGGTAGGTGCCAGTTAATTCGACTAAACATCCAAATTGCAAGAGGAGTGTTCCTGTTCGAGGATCAATCACACCTGTAGAGGTCGTACCTAAAAAGCCGAAGAGTGAAACAGTCACAATCCCTTTTAACAAGTCAGACAAGCCGGTGTCACACGTTTTGTTCCGAAAAAAGAAAAGGAAAGAAAAAATAAGAAGCCCGCTAAGTCGATAACTTGAAAACAACTGGCTTAGGCAAAAATTAGGGCATCCCGCTGGACTTTGAAATCAAAAGATATACTCAAAAGAGTCAGTCCAGGCAAAAATAGGGAAATCGAAAAATGATGAAGAACAAGTCGTGTGAGCTAGACACCAAAGACGAAAAGCGAGTAACTATCACCTTGAAAACTTGTGGTTTCCTGAACCATCACTCCTATCATTCAACCTTTGAGAGGTGAGCGCTTGTGTCGAATTAGCTGAATATAGGATTGGAGAATATCAAGGAGAGTGGGTGGGTTAAACAGAACTTTGAACCTTATATCCTTTCTTTCAAACCGTGAACCTTACCACGTTACAACCTTAAAAATACCTAATTGAAGTAGGTTTGTTTCGAAAGCATACTTCGGTAAAGATCGCGTCGAAACTGACTCCTAAAAGGATTTTCTTACCATTTCGGTATTGATGTTGACATCCTGATAGGTGATGCGTTCACTAAATGTCACAACTTTCTCCAGTGAACAGACTTGGATTTCAAAATTGTCATATGCATTGAATCAATATTATCATTTGCAAAATAAGTTGTTTTACTTGCGAGTAAGCACTTGACATCAGGTGAGTTTCCATAGTGGAAAGTTTGATCGAGATAAGATGAAGAGCGCCTGAATACTCCGTTGAGCAGGGGAAAGTCATATCAAATAATCATAAAGGGAGTCAGCCATTCCAAGATTTAGTTAATCTGGGGCAATCAGGTCGAGATTCGATAAATCTCTCAAGGCCAGTCAGAGACACTTCTCCATAGATCAGCCAATCAGGGGCAAATCACTTCAAGGCTGGGGCAGGTCACCCCAAGAGCACATATATTATCCTTACCCAGAAGGTAGTTGACCTAAAGCACCTCTCCGAGGGTCATGATGCTGAGGAAGTTCATATTTAACCAACAGGGCACAAAGCTTTCATATCTCCTTTCGAGGAAGATTTATACAGAGAACCCACAGGTTGGGGAAAGTTTGGAAATAAAGGAACTTTTCCTCTCCATACCTTCAGAGCTACTCAGAGCTATTCAAGCAGGTGCAGTCAATCTTCAGGTTCAAGATGAATGTCGGGAAGTCGTAACCCTTTACCTGTCTTCCCCAACAAAAGTCCAATCATACTTGGCACATCCAGTTATTCCCAGCGGAGTTGGCTTCACCTCTTTAACACTTATTTTGCTAGAGTGGTTCTTTCATATCTGGCTTTCCCCCAACATCCCGAGCCTGCATCTTCATTTTTGCATATAGTTATCATATTTGTATCATCTTTGCATTTCATCCTCAAATGCGTAGTGTCGCAACTGCGAAAAACACCTGGCAGAACATAGAAGAGTAGCCACCTTTTGTTATTTATCCCAAAGTGAGGGAAAGGAAACAATCGGAAAAACATAACGGAAAAGGGAAAGACAAGGTCATCACAACGAAGTTCTGGATTCGGGAGTCGGTTACGCAAGGGGAAGGTATTAGCACCCCTCACGTCCATCGTACTCGACAGGCTCCACACTTTGTTGTCTATCTAAAGGTGTGTTTAAACTATCTATGCTATAGGCTTGCGGGACAAAAAGAAAAGAAAAGAGACTCGGCAGAGCATCACCGCTCTGTGCCTACGTACTTCCTCGTGCAATGGGAAAGTCAGAGTCAACGTAGTTCGGCTAACTACGGGTGAAAGGGGGGGAAGGTTGCTCGCCAAGACATCGCGTCTTGTGCCTACGTACTTTCATATGGTATGAAAGATTAGAGAAAACGTAGTTTGGGCTAAAAAGACCACAGGTTGGTTCAAACGTTTTTAGGCCCGAGTAGGGTTAGCAAATAGTTCTAGCAGTTGGTGTATGCAGCTCGACCATTGGAGACTTAAGCGTTACCGTTTGTGGTAGAACTAAGAGTTAACAACACTCTTTTATCTAAAAAGATTTTCCCCGATTAAGATCCCAAAGGATGAAAAAGATTTGAAGTGTTTTTGTGTTTTTTAGAGAAGAAGTGTTTTGAATTTGATTTGTAACTCATGTCGCACTAGAGACTATGACCTAGGAGCGAGTGCGTCGCATATCACCCAAAGGGTGTACGCTAAACACTCTAGGCCATTGAGAGGAAGCCCCCTAATCACCATTTCCCAAGTAGCTTAAGGCTCGTGGCATACAACACTTGTTATTCTTTATTAAGTGTTTTATGAGCGTTTGAAGACGAGGAGAGAGAGGACCTACTAAAAGGAGACTAAATCAATCCTAAAAGTTGTCACGCAAAGTGGACTTAGAGTTGGGATACAAAAGGGGACTACCTAATGTTAGCATGCTTGGATTGAACACCTAATGTCTTTCCTACTCCCATCCTAAACGGAGGGACTAGGAACCCTATGGGGATCATGGAAAAAAAGCACAAGAAAGCACCAAGTAAATTCAATCACAAGTAAGAGAGGCATACATGAAAATGCAACACTTAGAATGGAGGGAGGGAGGAAAAATGTGTGGGGCAGCAGCCGCCACAAGCTCGTCTCGACCTCAACAGCGATGCAAGAATGATGCAAACATGGAAGGGAAAGCCATTGATGGAAACAAACAAACATGCAAAGAGTCATCACTTTGAACCACATCCATAAGTATGCATCCAAGTGGAAAATGAACACAAGTATCAACCAAATCATGATCAACCAAGCACAAACAGTGGAAAACACCATAAATATTTCACTCCTAATACATCATATCAATTTATGAAGATTCGAAGTGAAACGGTATGCGAACAATCAAACAAAGTAGCAAAACAGGCCTGCCAGCATAGTGTTAATCAGTTAACCCCCAGGGTTAATCGGTTAACACACTGTTAACGTTTGAAAAATTTGAAAATTTGAACTGGTTAATCGGTTAACCATATGCGTTAACCGATTAACACTGTGGAAACTTTGAAAAATCTGAAAATTTGTGATGGTTAATCGGTTAACCGATTAACACTGTGCTGACAGCAGAAAACAACAAAGCAGAATCACTTTTCAACAACTTATCACTTCTCCAAACATACCAATGATCACATATCACTTAAGCACGAAATTAAATCAGAAAACCATGATTCCAACAACATGTAAACAGATCCAAACAGCATCAACACATATCATATGAATCAAAATGCAGCAAATCAATCAAAAATGAAAATCATCATGATGAACATGCAATTAAGCTAAAAACAGAATCAGATCAAGAATTTCCAACCTACGAAGCGGAGATTTGCTTCGGTTAATATTGATTTGCTGGAAATGAGTAGATCGAAGCAAGAAACCCGAAATACTTCAAGATCCAAGCTAATCCCTGTAGTAGAGATGAAGATCCTTCAATATTAAGCTAAATTGCTTCAAATAATCACTTCTAGCTTCACTTCAAATTTCAGATCTGAATTTACACGAAAATTGAATGAAGAAACTGATCCAATGGAGATGATAGATGAAGGTTTAAGCTCAAGAATTAATGGATTCCAATGAAGAATCAATTAATTCAATGAATGAAGAGCTTTGGTGAGGGTTTTGGAAATGATGAAATTGAGAGAGAATTGAGAGTAATTCTGAATTTGAAATGGGAATTATGAGAGTTAGAATGCTTTGGTTTGGAGTGAATTACTTAAGTACCCTTTTGGCTTGGATCCAAAGCAAGGTTTGGAAAATGGATTGGAAAATTTGGAATGGAATTAGGAGTGGGATTTTGGAGGGAATTGAATTAATTTGAAAACTAATCCAAATTTCAAAATGGTTCTAGATCCTTCCCAAGTGTAAAAATGAATTTCCAAATGACCAAAATTAGGCCCCAAATGGCTCTGCATTGAAAAATCACGTACAGAGGCAAAAATTACATTGGTTAATCGGTTAACCATATAGGTTAATCGATTAACCCATTTGAATTTTTTGAATCTGGGCTGATTTTTCATTGGTTAATCGGTTAACCATATGCGTTAACCGATTAACACCTTCAAAATTTGAATTCTGGCGCCTTTTGGAGGGAAACCTGCCCGTTTGCCCGTTTCTTGCTGTTTCGAACCCCGTTAAGCTTCTGGAATGTGTTATGGAACGCTGTAACCATGAGAATGCTCATGATAGCCTGAACGCCACTTTCTTGGTTGAAAATAACCTGCAAAACAAAATAAAATCGGTCGCCCGACTGCTGGGCAAAATAAATGGCGCCTGATACTCGCTGCTTTGATTGCTTGCACTGAAGGTGAATTCTGAACCACAGGAAAACCTCGATCCCCTGTCTCAAGAATAAATGCTATGCAATGTAGAAATGCAACATAATGTAATGAAACAAAAGCCAAGTCAAGAAAAAGGTTGGGCAAATTTTGGGGTGCAACACATAGCATTTCCATTTCGTATGGAGCATTACGCCATAAAAAAAATTTCAAACATGTGCATGCGAAGCATAAGCCAGTTTTTGTTAGCCTCACCTTCCAATAAGCCAGTAAGATACAGAGATTCCTGTATCTCCTCCTCTCTAGGAGGCTCCCTCAATGCATACCCAAATTGTCTCACCAATAAAGAAGGGTTATAATTGATGCAACCTTTCCTTCCAATCAAAGGAACGTTAGGAAAACCACCGCAACTATAAACAATATCCTTGCTGTCGCTTCTGCGAAAATAAGGTGCCGACAAAACAGAAGAGTCGCCACCTTTCGTTATTTATCCCTCAGAGCGGGAAAGGAAACGATCGGAAAAACCTGACGAAAGGGTATAAGACAAGGTCATCGCAACCATTGTCTGGGTTCGGGAGTCGGTTACGCAAGGGGAAGGTATTAGCACCCCTCACGTCCATCGTAGTCGATGGGATCCATGCTTGTTGTGTTTATCTGACGGGTTGTTTTAAACTATCTACCTATCAAGGCCGGTCTGAAAATAAAAGAAAAATGACTCGGCAAAGCATCGCGCTTTATGCCTACGTATTCTCATCAGAGAATGAGAAATCAGAGTCAACGTAGTTCGCCTAACTACGGGTTACAGGGAAGGTGGCTCGCCAATACGTCAGTATTGTGCCTACGTACTCTCAAAAGGTATGAGAGATTAGAGCTTACGTAGTTCGGGATAATACGGATTACGGGAATTCAGATTCATCTGTTTTATCGAGTAGGGTTAACAAACAGTTCCAGCAGTTGGATGTACGCAGCTCGACCCTTGGAGACTTAGGCGTTACCGTTTGCGGTAGAACTGGGAGTTAACAACACTCTTTTCTTCAGAAAAGCTTTCCTTTGAATTATGGGCCCACGGGGCAAAAAGGTTTGAAGTTTGTTTTCTGTCTTTTACGGAAGAACTGTTTTTATGGTTGTTTGCAACCAATATCGCAATAGAGACTATGACCTGAGAGTGAATGTGTCACATGTCACCCAAAGGGTGCCATACTAAACATCCAGACTGTTGAAAAGAAACTCTCCAACAATCCTTTCTCAGATAGCTTAAGGCTCGTAACGTACGACGTCAGTTAACCTTTATTACTGTATTTTGATTTGTTTTGAGATGAGGAGAGAGAGGGACAACTAAGGGGAGACTATCAAGTCCTAATGTTGTCATGCCAAGGATTCATCCTATGGTCGAGGTTTGAAACAGGGATCTCCTAGAAGTTATCATGCATAGGTTTCAACCTAAAGTTCTAATCATCACTTCCTTATCAAAGGAAGTGAGATTCCTAAGGGATCATGTCAATGATAAACAGAAACAGATAAAGCATCAGCTTAAACAGTAAACGGTAAACAACTGTAAAATGCATGCAATGCAAGTGAGGGAGGAAGTGTGTGTGGGGCATCAGCCTCCACAAGCCCGTCTCGACCTCAAGCCAGATATGAATAACTGCAATCATACAGGAGAAATAAAATGCTATCAAGTAAACACAATAATAACTGCAATCATATAGAAGAAGTGAAATAAAATTCCATCAAGCACACACAAACCACATAGGCAAGGGAGCAGAGCTCTACCGAATACCCGCAAGCAAAGCCATACAGTAAAAATACAAGCAGAGGGAACAACTCAACCTCTAGTGCAATCATGCTCCTAGATTAAGTCAGTCTAGATATGAACTTATTCTAATGCATCAAGCAAATCAAACAAGTCACAACAATACAATTGCACAGAAAGCAAACAGACAAGAGAAAAAAAGCATATCCACAGCTTCTACAGCTTCACAACAAAGCAATCCTTTGACAACAGTTCAGTCCTCAGTCTGTAACTGTTCTTCAAGTCTATCCTCTTCAGGGGGATGAAAGGTAATCCATCTTCAAGCTTCAATCTTCAATAGGCTCCACCTTTAGGCTTCAATCCCAATTGCAAGTATCAACTTGTTCCTTCAGGGACTTAATGCATTAAACTCACAAGTATCAACTTGCTTCTTCCTCCAGCTTCAGCTTCTCCATTCAATCTTCAATGAATTCCTCTCACAAGTATCAACTTGTTCTTCATCTTCTTCAAGCTTCAGCTTCAACGACAGTCTTCAAACACAGAGAAGCATCAACCTCTAGCCTTCAATATTCTTCAATCAAGGAACTCCATCCTCTAGCAAGGGAGAAAGATTCATCTAACAAGAGCAAAGTTTGGATAATTGGTAGCAGAGTGAAGACCAAAGGTCACCACTAAGCATCCTATCATCAGGGAAAGGGACCCTCAAAGGTTCTACCAACTTGTAAAGAGCCACACATCCTACCAAAGGAGGGATAAGGCCTTTACAAGGGGACCTTACATCATAGGGAAGAATGGAAGTGATCAACTTCTTCCATGTTTGTGAAGGAAGAGAACTATCTAGAAGCTCTGCCTACAAACCCTAATCTTATCACCTAACCAACACTACACCAAAAGAAGGTAAGATCTTCACATCCAAGCTTCTTTAAGCACTCCATGGTAGACCAAGCTTGTCTTCAACATCATCCAAGAGCAAGAGAGACAAAACCCTAATCTAAGGGAACTAAAGAAGTCAATCTAGTTGAGTTAGTGCATTAGAATCATCTAAAGTTAGCACCTAATCTAAAATCAAACAAAAATAGTAAAATACATTGTAAATTCCTACAAACATTCCTAAGGGACCCTAATTCAATCATGAATCTACCATAAAAAAATCAGAGGTTGAATCATCCACCAAGTCCTAGAAATAAAACCTAAATCATAAGGTATCAATCATAAACCCTAAAAATGGAGCTCCTAAAGTTTCAACCTAAAACTACCACTTATATTCATCACAAAAATGTGAGAAAAATCTAGGGGGAGCATGCATATCTATGCTAGCTACATACAAAAAATCAGGGCAAAAACCATCATCAAATGATCAAACCAAATTCAACAAGATCAAGCATCAACCATGGTCATTTTAATTTCAATTAAAATGTAAAAAATGCTAATAAAATCAGAAATGCATGGAAATTTTAATATTTTTTATCTAAAAAAACTAGATTCAATCATGAATCCATGGCAAAAAGAATGGAATTAATTGAGTCATTTTTCAATTTTTTATGAATTATTCAATAACCATGAATGAAATGAGAAATTAAAAGAAAATCAAAAGAAAATGATAAACGCGTGGTGTGAATAACATAACAATTCAGTTCATTTCAGGGTTGGGCCCAAAAAGGGGGTGTGAGTATCAATCTGCACTAAGCCCACCCAGATTACATTAATGAAACGCTGCGTTTGAACATAACTCAGAATTTTTCACAAAATGAAAACCACTTGTGGCCGTTGGATCCCTCACAGGTCAAAGTCTTCAGCCCAATCCAATGGCTCTGGGATCATCTTCTTCCTTTTGAATTTCTGGACTCCCCTCACCTGCGCGCGCTAGAGTCACCGCCGGTGACTTCTCCGATCAACCATCCCCAACCCTAACTCTCTCTAGAATCCTCCATCTCAAATGGTCTCTACACGAAACTTGTCCCAAATTTCACAAGGAATCTTCCTATGCTACTTAATCATTCTAAAAGTTCAAGATTTGCAAGAACACGATCTCAACCGAAAATGGCATAAACCATAATTGGTCACTAATCTCTAAACTGATGATCCAGAAACCTTCCTACATCAATCTACAATGCATCTAACATAACAATTCCTATTAATTCTACTTAAATTAAGCCATGGAATAAGAATTGCATACCTGGTAAAATCGTGTGAACAGAGTGGTTGAATCTTCAAATCAACCCTCAAGAACTTTCAGACTCCTTCACTAGCCTCCAAGGAAGGTTCTGTATGCAACCAAATGGATTGAAATACTCTGAATCTTTGAACTCGACTATGAGTTGCAGGTGAAGAAATCCAAGTGCCAACTCCCAATTCTCCCACGATCTTGCCTTGAATTTGATCTGAAATCACTCTCTAACCCTAGAGCAAGCTATTGGGATCAATATCTTGGATTGAAATGGCTTCAAACCTTGTAACAGATTTTGATTTGCAAGAAGAAAGTTCACAATGCAATCTCACTCTCCTCTCTCAATTCTCACCAACCTTCACTCTGAACCACTTCATAATCATATATAGAACCTGATTGAATGATCTAGAAAGTTCTAGATCAATCCAATGAGTATTTCAATATCTCATCTCACTTGAAATCTCATGATATGCTATGTGTATGACAGTCCTTGCAGCAGCTTGTATTCATTATGCTCTTCATCCAAATTCTCTCCAAATGAGATTATGAAAGTGCTAGGATGTGTTTGTACCTTGGTTTTGATCTTATGAGAAGTTTGGCATATGTTACTTAAGTCTTAAGCAAGCAAAAGCAACTCCATGATTTTGACCTCAAATGAAAAAAGTGCCATTTCCATTGTCTTTAAAATGCCTTTTACAATCAAAATGATATATAGGTTTGTCTCATTTGGTCATCAAATGGAAAATTACAAATTCGGTCCTTTTAATGAACTTTAATTCTTCCTTTTTAAGTCAATTTTGCAATTTTGAGTTACAAGCAATTCCAACCTCTCATGACCACTTATCTAGCCTTAAAACATCATTTTGAACAAGTTTGATGTTGAACATTTTCCCATTTGAAGCTTGCAAATAGGAGTTATGGCCTTATGATTGAAATGACCTGTAATCTCCAAATGACCAATATACCCTTGACTTGTCAAAGCCATAACTTGAGTTCTACAAATCCTATCAAGGACTTATAGTACTATCTAGAGAGATAAGAGGATAAGGAACAACATTCATGTTGACCAAAAGTTCATAGGAATCATCCTTCTAGGGCAAACGTTTCATGCAAGTTGGGTAACTTTCAAGCTCCAAATTCACATTCCTCAGATGACTTGTAACACCATAACTTGAGTTCTACAAATCCTATCAAGGACTTCTAGCACTCAAATTAAAGCTAAGATCATGCTCTACAACATTCATGTTGGCGGTAAGATGAGATGACAATCACATCTTGAGCTAAATTGCCTTGAAGATAGGGTCAAACTAGGGGATTTTACACTGTCAAGCCTTAGAAACCCTAGCTTGAAATTTCTCAAACTCTTCAATCATGATGATTTAAACTTAAAATCATTCTTAGAACATCTCAATGTATCAATCCATGATCACATGGCTCTTGAATTAGGTCTCAACCTTCTTCAAATCATCAGTTGACTTTGGGTTGACCCAGTCAAACCCTAACTGCACCACTCATGGCTGAGTCTTCTTATTCTTGCACAATGATCTGTCTAGGCCTCAAAGTGATATTCAACAATTCTCATGAGCTCTCTCAAGACCTCAAGTCTAACTTCATGGCTTCAGAATCATCTGATGACCTCCCACAACTCTCAAGTCAGGAGACACACACTCTTGGCTTCAATCACTCTCTCTGAGGATCTTTTAACTTCTCTGACAAGGGTATCAACCCTTGAACACTTGAATAACCTTCTTAGCTTAGCTTCAAAGTCTTGTGTAGCCCTTTATTGGTAATCATACCTCTTGATCTCCTGCATACATGTCAATGAAATGCAAATGATAATGCTAATGTGAATGAAATGAAACACAAGCTAGGTAAAGAAGGGTTGGGCAAATTTTGGGGTGCAACAACTGCTCCTATTCAAGCGGCTTGGACCTGACTGGGTGAGAAGCGAACGACTCTCAAACAATCAAGATAAAATATGGTTGAATACCAACAAACCCTGAAATTTTCCAACTGCACAAGTACACGGTACTCTGACGGGAACAAATCTTCGGAAACTGAAATAATAATCGTGCGACAACTAGCTGGAGAAATACTGATCTGAATCTCCGTCAGGATGATTCTCTGATACATCTGATACCATTGCATCCTCAAATCGTCAAGGGATCATCGATTACGCGGTAACTGGTGATTTGCCAACCGGACGGATAAACGGTACTCCGATTGGTAGAAACATCTTCAAAACTGAGCATGACAGTTGCACGACAACTCTGCTGAGGAGTTGGTCACACGGTAACCGGTGATACATGGTTGATATTGCCGTCAGGTATTCTGCGGCACTACTGCAGAAGAATTCCTCGAGACTCATCAGGTCATTAGGAACCTTTTAACAATCAGGTTAATTATGCCGTCGGGCACTCAAAGGAATTTTTGGGCATTAGCCGGACTTCGTCAGTAAGTCTGGGGTTTCGGCACCGCCGCTGGACTTCAATCATCAAGTCTTCAAAGGAAGTTTCAAATTTTCGGTTTAGGACCTGCTGGGGATGACGCATCTCCGCTGGGGATTCTGGAGAATTATCAAGTAACTCTACTTCGGGGATCCATAAATCATTCTGGATGAATCATCTCTGCTAAGGAAATCAAGAATCATCTTGAACAAACAACTTCGCGGGGGACTTCAAGAATCATCTTAGGAAAACGACTTTGCTGGAGATTTCAGGAATCATCCTGAGCAATCACTCTGCCGGGGACTCTAAGCATCAACTTGAGCAACCAACTCTGGAGAATTCACTGGGGATTTTAAGAATCATCTTAAACAATCAACTTCGCTGAGGAATTCAAGAATCATCTTGGGCAAACAACTTTGCTGGGGGAATTCAAGAATCATCTTGAGCCACGCAACTCTTCTGAGCTTTCAGGAATCATCCTGAGCAGACACTCTGTCGGGGAACACCTGCAAAACAAGAATGGTAACGACCTAGCTCATGTTTCGTATGCATTTGCTTTGACAATGGCGCAATGCTCCACACAGTGGAAATGCTACGCGTTTAGGGTAAATGTTATGCAATCATGCAAAATGCTACGACCCCATCAGCAAAATAAATGCTGAAGGGAGAATCCTCCTGTCAAGGGGAAATGACCACTCTGGTGGGGAGGAGGAATCGTCCTGCCAAGGAGAAGAAGTTACACCAATCTCAATTGGACCCCGCCTGGGGAAACAAACTTCAGTCGACTGCTGCGGGGGAACAAAGCTCTCCGAGAACTTGGACTCGCTCATCAATCACAGCAATAAACTGCGCATCCTTCGCGATAAAAGCTTTCCTAGAGATAACGACTCCGGTGGGGAAATACAGCATAAGCTATTCAACACCCTACTGGGGAAAACCAATCATGGCCCCCACGGCTTTCAAGGGCTCGGCTCTCTTGGGGTTTGCAAACTCGGCTAGGGAAGTAGGAATCATCCTGCATGCCGGGGAGAACACAACTCTGTGGGGACTTTCAACTCCGCTGGAGACTTCAGTCTTGAACTTCTGAAAGCCGCATACCTCAGTATATGACTCAGCTGGGGACGCGACGATTCTTCAGGATGCATCTGATTGGAGAGAGAATCTTCTCTGCTTGGCGAGACATATCAATGTACTTGATCCCATGTTCAAACTCCACGGGGAGATGCTACTGAACTTGCTGGAGAAGAAGGAATCATCCTGCTTGGGGAACATACGACGTACTGCCTGGAATATGCTATACCTGCAACAACACAAACAAACATACAAGATACCCTTCTCAAAGGGACCTATCAAGGTTATCATCTTGTGACAATACTCAAGTAATTCATTGTTTCAACAATCAGTGGCCTAGGCCAGTAAGTTTATGTATGCGTATTTTATCAAAACATCGACGTTCTTTTTCGCAAACAAAATAAGTAAATGCTAAACAAGCAAACATAATTGCTGCATAGTATACATTTTATTGATAACGAACCCCTGAATGGGTAAAGATGTTTTACAACAGATGCAAGCTCCTGGGATGAGGAAGCTGCGCAAATATAAAACATAAATATACATCAGTATATACACAAATGTCGGCAATGAGGCGTAGACGAACACCATGAGTTGATCCCTCTATGACCCACTCGACTTCGATACTTCTCCAATGCTTCAGCTTCAGAAGATATTGATTCAGATAAACGGCCTTCAGGTCTTCCAAACCACTAAACAATGAGAGTCCATACGCGGAACGCAGTCATTTGCTTTTTCTAATCCCTAACTTTTGCCTGAATCGCCCTTTCGGGTTTTCGATTCACCGGGATACCCTTTTTTGCCAAAGTCGCCCATCCGGGTTTTCGACTTTGCGGGTGTACATTCTTTTCTTTATATCCCTAATTTTTGCCCGAACCTTTTTCCTTTTTTATGGTTCGCCGGGATGCCCCATTTTTGCATGGATATTCTTTTTCTTTCCAGCGGGTCATTTTTTAAGCAAAATATTTTTTAACTGCATCCGTGTTCACTGGGGATGCAAAATCTTCGCCATCCATCGTGGATAATAACAAGGCTCCTCCCGAGAAGACCTTGCTGACGACGTACGGACCTTCGTAATTAGGAGTCCACTTGCCCCGGTGATCGGAGTGTGGAGGAAGAATCTTCTTCAGGACGAGGTCACCCGTCTGAAAGCTTCTAGGACGCACCTTCTTATCATAAGCTTTCTTCATTCGGCTTTGGTACAGACGACCATATGCTATCGATGCTAACCTCTTCTCGTCCATCAGGCTGAGTTGGTTTAGTCGGTTCTTAATCCATTCTGCCTCATCGAGTTTCACGTCAACCAAAATTCGTAAAGAAGGAATCTCGACTTCTAACGGTAGGACCGCTTCCATACCGTACACTAAGGAGAAGGGAGTTGCCCCGGTTGATGTACGTACCGTTGTACGATAACCGTGCAGTGCAAATGGCAACATCTCGTGCCAATCCTTATAGGTCACAACCATATTCTGTACAATATTCTTGATATTCTTATTGGCCGCTTCAACGGCGCCATTCATCTTCGGCCGATAAGGAGATGAGTTGTGGTGTTCAATCTTGAAACTCTGGCACAACTCCTTCATCATCTTGTTATTCAGATTCGAACCATTATCAGTAATGATCCGCTCGGGAATTCCGTAACGACAGATGATGTCCCTCTTTATGAATTTAGCCACCACCTGCTTGGTCACATTAGCATATGAGACTGCCTCCACCCACTTGGTGAAGTAGTCGATAGCTACTAGAATGAAGCGATGACCGTTAGATGCAGTGGGCTCGATCTTGCCTATCATGTCGATGCCCCACATGGAGAACGGTCACGGGGAGGACATGACATTCAACGGGTACGGCGGCACGTGAATCTTATCAGCATAAATCTGTCATTTATGACATCTCTTCGCGAATTTAAAGCAATCCGATTCCATCGTCAGCCAGTAGTATCCTGCTCTCAGGATCTTTCTAGTCATAGCATGCCCGCCTGCGTGCGTACCAAATGTGCCTTCATGGATTTCTTCCATGAGCATACTCGCTTCTTTCTCATCTACACATCTGAGTAGCACGAGATCATGGTTTCTTTTATACAGAACTCCATCAGGATTGAGATAAAAATTTCCAGACAACCTTCTCAGAGTCTTCTTATCCTGGGTTGATGCTCCCGCAGGATACTCCTTAGTCATAAGGAAAGTCTGGATGTCATGGAACCATGGCTTGCCATCGGAGGCTTCCTTGATTGCAAAGACGAATGCAAGTCTATCAAGACGAGAAAGGACAATCCTTGGGGCTTCATTTCAAAAATTGACTTTATACATCGAAGCCAACGTGGCTAAGGCATCAGCCATCTGGTTTTCTGCTCTGGGCACATGATGGAGTTCCACTCGATCAAAGAACGGAAGCAGCCTTCTGGCGTAATTCATGTACGACACCAAATTCGATTGACGAGTCTCCCACTCCCCTTTAATCTGGTTAATCACAAGTGCCGAGTCACCATATACATCTAGGTTCTTGATTCTCAAATCAATTGCTTCTTCTAGACCCATGATGCATGCTTCGTACTCCGCTTCGTTATTGGTGACCGGAAACGTCAGTCTCGCGGTAAACGGGATGTGGGATCCGTGGGGAGTCGTGATGATTGCCCCTATGCCACTTCCGTAAGAATTAACCGCCCCGTCAAATATCAACTTCCACTGGGATTTCCTATCTGGCCCCTCGTCGGGCAACGGTTCATCGCAATCTTTCGCCTTGAGAAACATGATATCCTCATCAGGGAATTCAAATTTAATTGGCTGATAATCCTCGATCGGCTGTTCGGCCAGGTATTCAGACAATATGCTGCCCTTGATGGCCTTCTGGGAAACGTACTGAATGTCATATTCCGTCAACACCATTTTCCATCTGGCAATCCTGCCCGAAAGCGCTCGCTTCTCAAAGACGTACTTGATCGGATCCATCTTCGAAATTAGCATGGTTGTGTGATTGAGCATGTACTGTCGTAAACGTTTGGCAGCCCAGGCTAATGCAGAACACGTTTTCTCCAGCATCGAGTAGCGAGATTCACAATCTGTGAACTTTTTACTCAAATAGTAAATGGCATGCTTTTTTCTGCCCGTCTCGTCGTGCTGACCGAGAACACACCCCATACTATTCTCAAGAACTATCAAGTACATGATTAAGGGTCGTCCGGCCACTGGGGGTATCAAGATTGGAGGTTCCTGTAGATACTGTTTTATCTTATCAAATGCCTTCTGGCAATCCTCGTTCCAGATAATGGCCTGATCTTTCTTTAGTAGTTTGAACATCAGTTCACACGTGGCCGTGAGCTGAGAGATAAACCTTGCAATGTAGTTTATTCTGCCCAGGAAACCACGAACTTCTTTTTCTGTTTTTGGCGCTGGCATTTCTTGTATTGCTTTTATCTTTGCAGGATCAACTTCGATGCCTCTTTCACTCACGATAAACCCCAGTAGTTTTCCAGACCGTACTCCGAAAGTACACTTATTAGGATTCAGCCTCAACCTGAATTTCCTAAGCCTCTCAAAAAGCTTCAGCAAATTGACCAGATGTCCCTCCTCTGTTTGGGACTTCGCAATCATGTTATCAACATAGACTTCAATCTCATGATGAATCATGTCATGAAACAAAGTGACCATGGCTCGTTGGTAAGTGGCCCCTGCGTTCTTCAGACCGAAAGGCATTACCTTGTAGCAAAACGTTCCCCAAGGTGTGATAAACGTAGTTTTCTCCATGTCCTCCGGCGCCATTTTGATCTGATTGTAGCCAGAGAAGCCATCCATGAACGAAAACACTGAGAACTGAGCTGTATTGTCGACCAACACATCAATATGAGGGAGCGGGAAATCGTCTTTAGGGCTCGCCCTATTCAAATCCCGATAATCAACGCACATTCGTACCTTACCGTCCTTCTTCGGTACAGGCACTATGTTGGCGACCCACGAAGGGTAGGTAGTGACCGCCAAAAAGCCAACATCAAGATGCTTTTGCACTTCTTCTTTGATCTTAACGGCCATATCTGGTCGCGTCCTCCTAAGCTTCTGCTTAACGGGAGGACAATCTTCTCGCAGCTGCAAGTGATGGACCACAATGTCAGTATCAAGTCCGGGCATATCTTCGTATGACCAAGCAAAGACGTCACTATACTCTCTTAGCATCTCGACCAATCTCTGCTTGACATCACTCTGCAATGCAGCCCCTATCCTGACGTTCCTGGCAAGTTCTTCAGAACCCAAATTCACAATCTCAATCTCTTCCTCATGAGGCAGAATAACTTTCTCTTCTTGTTTCAATAAGCGAGCCAACTCTTCGGGAAGGTCCTCGTCTTCATCAATCTCTTCTTCGGCTTGATAGATCGGGCAATTGAAGTCGAAGTGAGTCGTAGAAGGTCC
Organism: Lathyrus sativus; assembly: GCA_963859935.3. Classification (NCBI taxonomy): domain Eukaryota; kingdom Viridiplantae; phylum Streptophyta; class Magnoliopsida; order Fabales; family Fabaceae; genus Lathyrus; species Lathyrus sativus. The sequence continues at coordinate 72,488,788 of OZ012739.1, read as the reverse complement.
AGTGTCGATGTCATCTGCTATGTGGATCCTGCAATAACAAGGGTTAAGCTTAAGACAAGGATATGCAGGTCAGCACAAACCCCATTGCCATTTTATTGTTTTTCAAAACAAGTATAAAACAGGAATAACAGAGATCACAACATTTGAATACGAAGAAAAACGTCTTTTGATTTATTGATAAAATGCATGTACATAACCAAACAAGGCCCTGACAATAAAACCACTATGCCCCGGGTAGGACATAGGGTTATACAATGATTGAAAAAAGTAAATCATTACTCTTTGCCTGTCACTTGGATGATGTCCCTGACGGACCAATTGTTGAGGCTCTGGCCTGGTTTGCTTGGCTGGATCCAAGAGTCTAGGTCGCAATCGCTGTCCTCACCGTCTTCAGACACTGCGTTGACACTTTCGAATATAACCCCGCCGCTTGTAAACTGGATCGACCCTTTACCCCGCGACACACTGCTAGAAGATGAGGCTTCAGCCGTAGGAGAGTATCCTAACCCAAACTTGTCCTGTTTGTTAGGTATTTCTAGAATCTGCCCCCAGCCTGGGGTAGATCCGGCTTGAACAACGGCCCGGGCTTCCTTGAAGGAAGAGAGAGTCATCTCTGATTTCTCGGTGATTACAGGAGCTACGTTCTTGACTTTAACAGCTTCGAACGCCTGACATAGGGTTTCATGGATTTCCCCATCCATCTCAACATACTTGAAAGACAACAAATGGCTCACCATTATGTCTTCCTCGCCACAAACAGTCACGATACTGCCTCCGACAGCATACTTGAGCTTCTGGTGCAACGTGGAGGTCACGACACCAGTGGAATGGATCCATGGTCGGCCTAAGAGACAGCTGTAGGCTGGCATGATGTCCATGATGTAAAAGACCGCGTCGAAAGTTTCCGGCCCAACTTGGATTGGCAAAGTCACTTCTCCGAAAACATGACGCTTGGTTCCGTCGAAAGCCTTCACCACCAGATCACTGGGTGTGCAAATCAATCCTCAAGTATCCAACTTCATCAATGCTTTCTTCGGAAGAACATTGAGTGACGACCCTGTGTCCACCAACACATGAGACATAATCGTTCCCCTACACTCTATCGAGATGTGCAGGGCGCTATTGTGGTTCCTTCCCTTCGGCGTCAGCTCCAGGTCAGTGAACCCTAACCCGTTTCCAGCATTCACGTGGGCTATGACGCCTTCCAACTGGTTGAACGATATTTCCTGCGGTACATACGTGGCATTCAACACCTTCAGCAGCACGTTGCGGTGTGCCTCAGAACACAGCAACAAATTCAGGATGGAAATTTTCGAAGGCGTTTGATGGAGATGATCCATGATCTTGTAGTCACTCTTCTTAATCAACCTCATAAACTCTTCAGCGTCCTTTACAAGTAAGTCCTTCTCCACCCCACGAGAGGTTTCCTCAACGACTTTACTCTTTCCCTTATCGGTTACTTCAGCTTTCTCCGCTTTGTCCGCCACAACCTCAGGTGGAGCAAATACTCTTCCGCTGCGAGTGATTCCGCCAACTCCTACTAGGTTATCCACAGATCGCCCAAATGTCTCTAGGTCCAACTTCTGTCCGTTGCAGTAGACGTCTGCCCCATAATGCCATGGGACAGCATTAGTGCTTTCAAAAGGTATCGGCCCGGCTTTGGTGATGGTAATGGTGGGTGGTCTAGGTGCAGAAATAGTGATCGTCCGGCGAGGGATGGTGATGGTAGCAACCTCATCATCTTGCTTTAGCATTACCTCTCCAGATCCGCTTTCGGCCCTTCGGCTAAACTGCAAGATTCCTTCGGTCATCAGACTCTGAATCCCCTCTACCAACTGTTCGCATCCATCAGGACGAGTCGCACAGCCCATACACGGTTCTCCACAACCTGGGAAGAAACCTCTCTTCATTAGCTTGGCTTTAACGAAGCTAAGCAGTGTCTTCAGATCTTTGACGTTAGTAAACAAATCTAAGCTCTCGTCTCCAATAATGGCATTCACCCCACCTCCCCTATGATTCGGCATAGGGTTCTTCGTGACATTTGGCACATTATCTGAGAAGTTGATGATCTTAGCGTCCACCATGTCTTGCACCTTGTGCTTGAAGGCTTTGCAGTTTTCTATCGTGTGGCCTGGTGCCCCTGAGTGAAACTCACAAGTTGCATTCGCATCATAACCTGGCGGAGGTGCCCCTGTCAAGGGAGCCAGGGTTCTCTTCTGGATCAGCTGTAACTGAAGCAGAGTTTGTAACAGCTGAGCATAAGACATGGGTGGTGCCTCGAGGTGACGACTTGACAGAGGTGCCCTGTTCTGATACTTCCTGTACCCTTGCTGATTCGGCTGCTGCTGCTGCTGCTGTGGCTGTTGGACCGCGGGGATGGTTATGCTGGCCACCTGCTGGTGCTGGCCCTTGCCTTTCTTTCGAGCGTTGGACACGGCGCTCGTCTCTCCTTCCCGCCTTTTGCCACCATACGGTTTCTTTCCTCCTCCAGCTGAGGATAGATCGCCTTGAATTTTCCCCAGTTTGATCCCATTTTCAACGTGCTCACCCGTGATAATGAGATCTGAGAAGCTTCCAAACATACTGCTGACCAATTTCTCGTAATAAACCCCTGGGAGGGTGGCTACGAACATTTCAACAAGCTCCCGTTCAACCATCGGCGGCTGAACCCTAGCTGCTAATTCACGCCACCGCTGGGCGTATTCCTTGAACCCTTCGTTGTTCCTCTATGACAAATTCTGCAGTTGGACTCGGTTCGGAGCCAAGTCACTATTATATTGGTAATGGTGCACGAATGCCTCAGCAAGTTCCTTCCACGTGCGCACATTGGTAGGTTCCAAACTCATGTACCATTCCAAGGATGGCCTGGACAAGCTATCCTGAAAGAAATGCATCAGCAACTTCTCGTCTTCAGAGTGAGCGGACATTTTCCGGTAGTATGATCTCAGGTGGACGCGAGGGCAGGTGGTGCCCTTGTACTTTTCAAAGTCGGGTACCTTGAATTGGGAGGCACCTTGAAATCAGCAATCAATCCCAACTTGGACATGTCGACACCCATGGTGTTCAGGTTCTCGAAATTCCTCATCTTGTCCTCGAGTGCCTTAAACCTCAGACGTACTTCAGCAGTCAGCTCTCCTTCAGCACCTCTCTGTGAGAACACATCGTCTTGACGGTCTTCTAACCATGGCTGAGGCCCATACAGATTTTCAACACCTGTGTTGCCGTTGCCCAGCCCAACATTGACATTAGCTTCAAAATTCCCATTACCGACGCCATTCGTATTACCATTGAGCCCCATGTTAGCGATCATGTTACCGTTGCCACTACCATTCCCCCCGGTCACGGGGATGCCATTCTGAGGAGTTTCAACAGGTGGAGGGGTTGGAACAGTCCCACCATGGAGTACACCATTGTTGTCAACCCTTGAAATCAGAGGCTGGACCAAGGTTCTGAGCTGGTCCTGGCCGTTGGCAACCACTTGCATGAGCTCCATGAAGCGGTCCATCCTCTCTTGGAGTTCTTGAACGTCAGTCTGCACTTGCTCCATAACTCTGGCTTGATTTGCTCTGGTCTGGTAGCGGTGGATTGGTCTTTGATCAATCCTGGAACAACCTGCATACACAAAGGGTTAGAAAAAACGACAAAGTGCTCGTTATGCAAATGCTTCATGCAAATGCAGCCGTGTGTCTGTGCGTTAGGGAGATTTCCCTCGATCCTAGTGCTTGAGTGCCAGTGCTGATAATAAGAAGTCCGAGTCCAGTCATGGAAACAACATCTCATATATAAAGAAAGCCCATCAAGGCAGTACACAATGTCACTGAGTACAAACAGAATCAATAGCATGACCTCAACCAACAAGCCTGGTGATGGTCAGCATACAACAATGATCAACACAAAAGGATTACAAATAGTCAAGCACGGCCACGGGCGCGAAACTCTTCTAACAACCCCTTCGTTTCTGGATGATCAGGCCGAGTGAGCAACCCTTTGACGAGTAACTCTCTCTACATAATGGTGTATTGAAGACCTTCAACCGAATCTTCCCATGCTCCTTCGCCGAAAAAATCTTCCAACTTCCGCTTCTTGGATTCAAACATCAGCTTGCGCTCCTTTAGGTTAGCAAGAGCCTTGTTGAGCTGTCCCTCAGCGGCATATCTGCGAGAGGTTTCTTCATCAAACCTCTTCTCACTAGCCTTCACCTGGGCTTTCAACTTGGAGATCTGTTGCTTCAGCTTATCCTCCCGTTCTTTGCCGTTTGCTAGGGTGGCCTTCCAATGCTGATTAAACTTGGATATCCTCCGGTACGCTTCATCCAAGTGCTTCTTCTTAGTGGCCAGTACATCATTGACAACTTTGAAGTCCCGACCCAAACGCTCACGCTCAGCCATCTGCTTAGTCAAATCTGTCCCTAACTGGTTCACTAGCTCTGTCTGCCTCTTGAAGGAATGGACGGCTTCGCTTCTCTCACTTCTGAGTTGAGCCAATTCTTTCTCCAGTTCTTCATTTGCCTTCTTCATCTCATCTCTCTCAGCTAACACCTGATTATGCTGCTGAATGGGCACGGTGGTAGGCTCTTCAATCACTGGGGGGCTTTCTGGTTTGGCAGGTGGAAACGACATCCCTATAATATCTGCTCTGGCTCTGATCCAGGTCATATACGGAGCATAGGCTTGGCTATTACTTTTCCCTAGCAACGACTTTCCCCTCTTACTGATACCATTCCAAGCGCGCTGAAGCTTAGATAACATATCCCCCTCTAAAAGACCAGTGAGGTACAGAGATTCCTGCACCTCTTCATCCTTCGGCGGAGCTCTCAAAGCATAAGCAAACTGTCGGACCAGCAGAGATGGATTATAGTTGATACAACCCTTCCTGCCTATCAAAGGCACATTCGGAAACCCCCTGCAGCTGAAGATAATCTCAGTACCCAACCTATCTCTATGAAACCAGACAATATCCTCCGCTGACAGACTCATCAAGCGCTCAGACCCCTCAGCTGTGGCTGCAGACGAAGCAAAGGGACCCTTCTTGGGTAGGTGACTATCAAGCCATCTATAGAGCAGGGGCACACATCATGAAACGTTCTTACCTCTTCTGTTCTCGTTTTTGTAGTGGACGGAATGATAAACATCTCCTATCAAGGTAGGGACTGGATTCCCTGATGCAAAGACGTGAAAGGCGTCGAAGTCTACAAAGTCAGGCATATTAGGGAACAAAATGATGCCATATATGCACAGAGCGAGGATGGCGTTGAACACGACCCAACATCCGTCTTTGGCACACTGCTGAGCTTTTCCCACTAAGAACTGCAAGGAGAAACTGGGAACCCTGTTCCAACTAGACAAGATCAACTCGGAGGCATCCAGATGAAGTGAAGGAGCTAGACTAGCCAGATTAGGCTTAGTATCCATATGAACAAAGGGCATCTGACTCTTGATAGGCACACCTAACAAATTAGCATACTCCTCTAGTGTGGGTGCGAGAATAAAGTCCGGGAAAGTAAAGCATCTCAAAGGAGGATAGTAGAACTGCAGCAAGGCGTGCAACCCATCCAACTCAAACACAGAGGGTTTACGAACCAAGCTGAGCAGTTTCCCATAGGACTTTCTGAATTCACCTCTCACAAAATCATCTGCCAAAGCAATCAAACTAGACAGCTGAACAACATCAGGAGTGGGGAGCTTGTAGGCCACAGTCTTCCTCAGAGAACCCATGATAGCACAACAGTAGGCAAGAAAACCTGAACCGGGGGAAACGGTACATGCAACACAGATGAAGGTGAGATAATACTTAGAAAGGGGGGATTGAATAAGTATGGAAAATTAAGACTTGAAAATAATCACACAATTATTTTTATCCTGGTTCGTTTAACAACTACTCCAGTCCACCCTTCCAGAGTGATTTGCCTTTCTCAACAAGGACTTAATCCACTATTAAATCAAACTGATTACAATAGTATCACCTAAGAACAACAGTTCTTAGTCTTCTCAAGAGCTACTGATTCTAACTGAATCCTCTTAAGGAATATCCTTTACAATCAATGTAAATTAAATACAAGAGTTTTTAATGCTTCTATAAAGCTTTTATCACAACAGTGATTTTTCTCTTATGTTTAAGTACAATGAGATTCTATGAAGAATAAGAATGAGAGCTTTTAGAATATTATGATTTCTTTTCAGCAAGTGTGTAGCACTGAAGAATGAAGTGAAGATCTCCTTTTATAGGCAGCTGAATCATGCAAGCTGAACGTTGAAAAGAGAGTCCCAAAAGGTCTGAGCCTTTTTGTCTTCACATCAACTGACCTTTCCTTGAAATAGATGGCACAGAAAAATCCTTTTTGTCTGTGTAAGTGTGTCTAGCACAAATAAGGAAAGAGACGTTGAATAGTTCCAACGGATATATTCTTGAAAATACTTCTTCAGTTTCAGCAAGTTCTTCAGAGTCTGAATGGATCAGAGTCTTCTAATGAGATTCAGAACTATGCTGTATCAGAGTCTTCTGCAGCGTGTGTGCTTCTAGCGTGTTGATCATCAGATAATTTTGACACAGAACTTCAGTACTTGGCAGCATAGGTACTTTCAGAAACTTCTGTAAACTAATGCTTTGAGAAACTCTTCAATCAATATTCTTCTATACTTCTGATGCTTCAGCTTCAGATGCTTCTGATTATCTTCAGATGCTTCTGACTCAGAATGTTCTGGAACTTCTTGCTTCAGATCCTTCTGGAGACTACGCTCAGGATCTTCTGTGAGGAGCAAACAAATTCTTCTGTAAGATGCATCTGGCACTTCAGAGTTAGAATAACTTCTTGTATTCAAGGTAGATTTGCTTCTAGAGAGTTAATATAATTTCAATCTGCAGTAAAACTCTCAAACAAATTTTAGAGTATATAATTCTTAAATATAAATTTCCTAACAGTTATCATCAAAACAAAGAGTAATTATTAAGAACCAATCTGTGTTCTAACAATCTCCCCCTTTTTGATGATGACAAAAAGTATCAGAAATTTTATTTAATTGAACATAAAGAATTATAACTCCCCCTGAGATGATGAATCTCCCCTTGAGTTGAATATGAAAAAGGAATAGAAACTTCCCTTTTTATCTTGAGTAATCTTCAGAGTCAGATCTTATTTGTTTTGTAATAATTAAGGATCAGACTATCTTGCAGATATGAGATTCAGAGTTTGATAAAAGATAAATGATCTGAGAAACTCAAAGATTCTTTTATAGAGTGTTCTTATCAAATATTCTGAAATAGTCAATTTAGATATTAGAAAGAGTAGATATGTCTGAAGATTCATTCTAGTGAAATTATATTAAATAGTTCAGATCTTTATTTTCTCCCCCTTTTTTGTCATAAGCAAAAAGTAAAAACTTTTAATAACGACAAATAAAAGGAACAAGAGCAGATGATTCAATGGAGAATAACAAGCTGATTCATTTAATCATAACAGAGCAAAAGTACATTGGAAAATATCAGAAGATATAACAATAAAAATTTAGATGCAAAACAACAGATGCACAAATATGAGAAAAAAAAATCTAAGAGTGTTTTGACAAAAGCATCTTCAATAGGTCTGTGATCTCAGATTGTGATTGCTCTTGCTTTGACATCCACTTAGTCATTGTCTCAGTCTTCTCATCTTGTTTAGACATCCACTCTGACATGTCCTCAGATTTCTTGTCTTGCTTCACCATCCAAGATCTTATTTCAGATTGACCAGCTTCCAGAGCAGCAATCTTGTCTCCAAAATCTGGATTTTCTGCCTTTATCTCTGATGAAGGAAATGGAGGTTCTGCATCATGAACAGAGTCAATTGCCATAGGTTCTGGAGATCCTGAAGAGGGTTCTACCAGAGTCATAGTCAATGCATTGGCAGTTGGTTCTGGTGGAGGAGGAGGAGCATCCAAACAAAGCAGAGGTTCAGTCTTGTTTACAATCCAGAATTGAGTTCTTTCAGCTCTGAGCTTTGCATCATCAGAACAGATGTTCTTCAGATTAGAAGCTACAGTGTTGAATCTCTTGATAAACCCTTTCCAGATGATGTCAGTCTCATTTGCATCCATAGTTTCAGAGCATCTCGTCTGAACAGTACCTAAAGACATCTGTATTTCTTGCAAAAACGTTTGAAATAAATGATCAATATTAAGTCTGGGTGGTGGTTTAAGCAAGGTTTCCAGAGTCATCTGTTTAGGTTTGGGAGTTGGTGGTATCAGTGATTTTGAGATGGAAATCAGAGGAGGGGGAACATAAGGAATGAATGGAATTTCTGGTTTTTGAGGTAAGGATCTGTTTAAATCATTAAGCAGAGTTGGTTGAGGTCTTGTGCATGGGTAAACAACATCAAAGGATGCATTGGAGTATGGTACGAAAGCAGAGTTTGATGGTTTGTCAGATGCAGCTGTGTTATCAGATACAAGATGCAGAGCTGAAACAACAGCTTTACCAGATGTAGCAGATATGTTGGCTAGGGATCCTTCATTGTTCATAGATTGAATATATGAAATGATTACAGATGGAAGGGCCTGTCTGAGTTTTGGTTTGAGAGGTATCAAAGGTTCAGAAGGCTCAACTCTATCATAAAAATCTTTCAGTTTGAAACCATAAGATAAATTATGATAAAGAGAAGACACTTGGGCACAAGATATTCCAGATGATGATGGATTGGAAGTGGGAACAGTCATCTCAGATGATGGTGCAGGTGGAGGCAAAGGGTCTGAAATGGAAGTTTTAGCAGGTAAGGTTGATTCAGGTTCAGGTTCAGGATATTTGTCAGATGGATTAATCAGAAAATCAGGATGAATTTCTGATTCTGATGAGTTGGAGGATGTAGTAGGTGTACAAGAGGTAGAAGAAACTTGAAACACTGTTTTTAATGGAGTGATGTCAAGAACTTCTGTCTCAGGGATATGAGATGGTTCTGAAGGAATATCAGATTGTTGAGAAGGTGGTTCAGATGAAACAGGAGCAGAAGTTACTTTAGTGGGTTCAGAAGTAACAGGTGCTACAGGTTCAGAAGATGGAAAGTTTGATGGTGGTATGACAAAGTCTTTTTCTGGTTGATCTTCTGTGGTTTGTTTTTCTGGATGATCAGAAGTTTTTGGTTGATTTTCTGTTTGTGGTTGAGCAGAGTTTTGTTTATCAGAAGTTTGTTGTAGTTCTGATGGTTGTGGTTCTGTTGGTTGTGGAACTGATGGTTGTGGAACTGTTGGTGATGGACGTGGAGTGAAGTGTTTGATGTGTATTTTGGGTTGAGGTGGTTTTGATACAGAGGAAGTGGTTTGTTTTTGAGGTGAGACAGAACTAGGGGCAGCAACAGATGTTGTTTGAGTGACAGGTGGTTTGGGAACAGACTTAATAGATGAATCATTAATAACAACAGTTTTAGAAATAGCAGAAGTCTTTGTACCTTTGAGTTTGATCCTCTTAGCAGATGCAGAGGCAGCTTCTCCAGAATCCTTTCTCTTTAAAAGATCCTTGGGTTTCTCAGCAATCTTAGCCTTCTTCTGGACATGTTCAGATTCTGCTACAGGCTGAGATCTTTTCCTATGAAGTGGAACTTCTTCTTCTTCTTCTCCTGCATCTGGCAGTGGTTGCTTGACAAGTTGAAACACATTGGCTGGAACAGGCACTCCTTCCTTTTTGCATTCCTCTATATACATCAGAACAATGTGTCTAGGTTCTTCAGCAAAGAATAGAGGAAAGTCAGATACTGGAACCCTCTTATTCAAATCTGACATATTTAACCTCTTTGGAGCAGTAGTAAGTTCATCTACAATCTTGAGTCTCAGAAGGCTTTTAGCGTTCAGAGGCTTTCCCATAATGAACTCTAGTTCCTCTGTAACACCAGCATCATACAGAGCAGCCACTAAACCATTTTCAGTGAGAAGATCTGAGAGCAACCTTCCAAAAGGTATCCAAGTCCTGATCTTCTGGCCTTTTTCTTTTACAGATTCTCTAGATGCATTTATGTGATTCCACAGATGCATGAACAAAATGTAAGGAAGATCTACCTTATTGCTCTGACTAAGGCAGTACATAAAATAGATCTGTTCATTGTTGACATAATCTGGGGAATTTGTTGACTTTCTGTGATGTATGCATCCCATGAAGATCTTGGCCCAGATCTTGTAATCAGGCTTCAGATCTTTGAATCTGTTAGAGGCTTGTCCAGCAGTCATAACTTCCTCATAAACTTCATCCATATCCACATGCCCAGCTGGCAAATGTGAAACACCATCTGTTTCTTCATAACCGATCAGTCTTCTAATCAGATCCTCTGTGATGATGATCTCCTTTCCCAGCACAGATGATAAAATAAACTTGGGATACACAGATGCATGAATCCAGAATTCCTTAACAAGCAGAGGGTAAACTGGTCCAAACAGTCTATCAAAGTATTTCACCCAACCTTGAGCTCTAACAATGGAGCGAAAATCAAACCCATTGTCAGCCAGAGAATCAAATTCAACCATGGATTCACACAATACTTCTAATTTATCAACAGGTGTGAGAAGAGTTCTCTTTGGAGGAGTATATGGAGCAGCACCTAGGTTATCTGAAGTCACAACAGCCATTGTGGATTGAAACTGTGCAGTTGTTGATGAAGAAGACGCCATTGAAGATTGCTTTTTAGAACACTTAGGTTTTGAGTTTTTATGCAGAGAGAACAATAGATGAAAACGCATGTAAATTCTGAGAGTGAAAAGTGTGAAAGTGAATACACAACAAGTATTTATACTAAACACATAGGCACACCAAAAGACATAAAGAACGCACGTTTGAGCAGCATTAAATGAAGAGAATAAAATCATTTCAAATAATAAATGCTTCTGACAATTTTGGGGGAAAAACCAAGATATTTACTATTCAAATTTCACCTCAAACGTCTTTTCAGTTGTGCACACGCCACCTCATCAGATTTTGTGGGACACGTGTTTGCTTGCATGCTGTTCTGAATTCTCTCAAGAAATGAAACGTTAGCCACGTTCAGATCTTCTAAAGATGGTTAGTTCAGATTTTCACATCAGAAATATTAATCAGAATAGAATAAATGAACAGAAGAAATACTTCAGATGAATTAAGCATTTTTGCATCTGGAACAATTTGCTTCTGATAAATATTATTCTGGACAAAAATCCATACCAATATTTTTCAGAATGAAATTGAATCTATCTTCAACAAGGGGTTTTGTAAAAATATCTGCCCATTGATGATCTGTATCAACAAAGGCTAAATTTATGATTCCCTTCTGAACATAGTCTCTGATGAAATGATGCTTAATTTCTATATGTTTTGCCTTAGAATGTAAAATGGGATTCTTGGACAAACATATAGCAGAAGTATTATCACAAAAGATAGAAATGTTACTCTCAAAAATTTGATAATCTTCTAGTTGACTTTTCATCCAGAGCATCTGCGTACTACATCCAGCAGCAGCAATGTATTCAGCCTCTGTGGTTGAAAGTGCAATTGTGGGTTGCTTCTTGCTGTACCAGGAGATTAGATTTCTTCCTAGAAATTGACAACTTCCAGAAGTACTTTTTCTTTCCACTCTGTCTCCAGCATAGTCAGCATCACAGAATCCAACTAATTTGAAATCATCAGATTTTCTGTAACACAAACCCACATTACAAGTACCTTTCAGATACCTTAGAATCCTCTTGACAGCTGTCAAGTGTGATTCTCTAGGATCTGATTGGAATCTAGCACACAGACAAACACTGAACAATATGTCAGGTCTAGAAGCAGTAAGATAGAGAAGAGAGCCAATCATACCTCTGTAGAGCTTCTGGTCTACTTTCTTACTTACCTCTTCTTTGCCAAGTGAACTAGTAGGATGCATTGGAGTCTTTGCCACCTTGTTGTCAGACATGTTGAATTTCTTCAGAAGTTCTTTAACATACTTTGTCTGATGTATGTAGGTGCATTCTGGAGTTTGATTAACTTGGATTCCTAAAAAGAATCTGAGTTCTCCCATCATGCTCATTTCAAATTCTGCCTGCATACATGTAGCAAACTCCTTTCCAAGCATAATATTTGTTGATCCAAAAATAATATCATCTACATAAATTTGGCAAATTAGAAGATCTTTCTTTATAGTTTTACAAAATAGAGTTGTATCCACTTTGCCTCTGATAAAATTCTTCTCCAGAAGAAAATTACTCAATCACTCATACCAAGCTCTGGGAGCTTGTTTTAATCCATATAGAGATTTCTTTAATTTGAAAACATGATCTGGAAATTTTTCATTTTCAAAACCAGGAGGTTGATGGACATAAACTTCTTCTTCTATAATACCATTAAGAAAGGCACTTTTAACATCCATCTGATACAGAGTGATGTTATTCTGTGCAGCAAAAGAAATAAGAAGACGTATAGATTCTAACCTTGCCACTGGAGCATATGTCTCAGTGTAATCAATACCTTCTTGCTGACTGTATCCTTGAGCAACCAGCCTTGCCTTATTCCTCTCAACTTCTCCTTTCTCATTTAGTTTATTTCTGAAAACCCATTTTGTACCAATGATATTAAATCATTGAGGTCATTGAACTAGATCCCATACATCATTTCTGCTGAATTGGTTAAGCTCTTCTTGCATGGCAATAATCCAATCATTGTCTTGCAGAGCTTCTTCTACAGAAGATGGTTCAATTTCTGACACTAGTCCAAATAGTGATGCCTCAGATGATCTTAGAAAGGATCTTGTTCTGATGGGATCATCCTTCTTTCCAATAATGACATCCTCTGGATGAGAAGCTTTAATTCTGGATGATGATCCTCTGATAGTTGACTCTTCAGAAATATTTAGATTATTCATCTGAGAAGTTAAGGGAGTAGCATCTGGAGTTGCTTCTGGTTCCTTCACTTGAAGTTTGTCTGCTTCTGGAACTTCAGAGTCAATAAAGACTACTTCCCTATCTGCAGAGTTATCAACCTGCTTTGGCTTTTCAGAGCCAAGCTTATCATCAAATCTGACATGAATGGATTCTTCCACAATCTGTGTCTCAGTGTTGTATACTCTGTAGCCTTTGGAGCGTTCAGAATATCCAAGCAGGAAACACTTCTGTGCTTTGGAATCAAACTTGCCCAGATTTTCCTTAGTGTTTAACATATAACAGATACATCCAAAAGGATGAAAATAAGAAATGTTGGGCTTTTTGTTCTTCCACAATTCATAAGGAGTCTTTTTCAGAAGAGGTCTAACAGAAACTCTGTTCTGAATGTAGCATGCTGTATTGATTGCTTCTGCCCAAAAATGTTTTGCCAGATTTGTCTCATTGATCATGGTTCTGGCCATTTCTTGCAAAGTTCTGTTTTTCCTTTCTACAACCCCATTCTGTTGTGGAGTTCTAGGACAGGAAAAATCATGAGCAATGCCATTTTCAGAAAAATATTTTTCAAAATATTTATTTTCAAATTCACCACCATGATCACTTCTGACTTTTATAATTTTGAAATTCTTTTCATTCTGGACTTGCTTGCAGAAGTCAAAGAACACAGAATGTGACTCATCCTTGTGTTTTAAGAACTTTACCCATGTCCATCTGCTAAAGTCATCAACAATGACCAATCCATACTTCTTGCCTCTGATGGATGCAGTTTTCACTGGTCCAAACAGATCAATATGAAGTAGTTCTAATGGTTTAGAGGTAGAAACAACATTTTTTGATGTGAAAGATGTTTTTGAAAACTTCCCTTTCTGACATGCTTCACAAAGAGCATCTGAAGTGAACTTCAGATTAGGGAGTCCTCTGACAAGATTAAGTTTATTAATCTGAGATATACGTCTCATATTAATATGGCCCAATCTTCTGTGCCAGACCCATTGCTCTTCATTCACAGACAAGAGGCATTTAACATTTTGAACTTTAAGTTCTGAAAGATTTATTTTATAAATGTTGTTTTTCCTCTTACCACTAAATAGGATAGAGCCATCCTTCTGACTAATAGCTTTACAACATTTTTGATTAAAAGTTATATCATAACCATTGTCACTTAATTGACTTATGGACAATAAGTTATGCTTTAACCCTTCAACAAGTAAAACATTAGTAATGGAGGGAAGTTTACCATTTCCAATTGTGCCAGATCCAATGATCTTGCCCTTCTGGTTCCCTCCAAACTTCACGTCCCCTCCAGATCTAAGTTCCAGGCTTTGGAACATAGACTTTTCTCCTGTCATGTGTCGTGAGCATCCAGAGTCCAGGTACCATGATTGGTGTCCTGACCTTGCTGCTAAGAACATCTGCAACAGGAATTATTTTGTTTTTAGGTACCCAGATCTTCTTGGGTCCTTTGGGGTTAGTTGGTTTGTAGGTTTGTCTAAACTTCTGTTTTGCAACATAATGTTTATTCTGACTTGCCTTAGGTTTAAACACATAAGTACTCTTCTCAGAGCTTGTGTGTTTAATGTCATTCAAGTGACCAAATTTGAATTGAGAATACAGAGGTGTCTTCCTGATGAAAAGTTTGTCAACAGGTTTTGGATTGCTTCCAGATGAAGACTCATATCCAATGCCTCTTCTGTTGTTTCCACTAACACCATAGATCATGGAAGCTATCTTGCTTCTGTCTATGCTCTTAGTGAGAAATCTCTGAAAACTAGAGTCATATTTTTCTAAAATATTTTCACATGACTTAGTCTCAGATTCAGATTCTTGTTGAGTTCTTTCAAAGTCATTTTTGATTTTTAAATTTATTTCTTTCTGCTCAACAAGTTATGTTTTCAGAAGATCAATCTCAGATTCAAGATTGCTTTTCAGCTTCTTGTATTTGAGTTTGATGTTGTTATAACTTTTAAGAACTTCTGTTACAACTTTAATGAGTTCTTCTTTGGTAAGTTTAGCCATTACCTCTTCTGCATCATCATCAGATTCAGATTCTGATTCATATCCTGAGGTACCTTCCTCTTGATCTTCTGTCCTGGCCATCAGTGCAACGTTTGCACATTCTTCTTCTGATTCAGAAGATGATTCACACTCATCTGAGTCATCCCATATTGCCATCAGAACCTTCTTCTTTTTGTTGAACTTCTTCTTAGGTTTTTCTTTCAGAAGTTTGGGGCAATCATTTTTGTAGTGCCCAGGTTCTTTGCACTCATAGCACACAACTTCTTTCTTAGCAGATCTTCTGTGACTGGAAGATTCCTTTCTGTTGTCAGATCTTCTGAAGTTGTTGAACTTCTTTCCCTTGTGCTTACAGAGTTTGTTAATCCTTCTGGACAACATGGATAACTCATCTTCTTCTTCAGAAGAAGACTCTTCAGAGCTTTCTTGAATGACCTGCAAAGCTTTAGCAGTTTTGTTAGATTTTAATGCTACAGATTTACCTTTATCTTTCTTCTGAGGTTCATCTTCCTCAAGCTCAATCTCATGGCTCCTCAATGAGCTGATGAGTTCTTCTAGAGAGATCTTGTTCAGATCTTTGTCCATCTTCAGGGCAGTCACCATTGGTCTCCATCTGATGGGCAGACTTCTGATGATTTTCTTTACATGATCTGACGTGGAATATCCCTTGTCCAGAACTTTCAGCCCAGCAGTGAGTATCTGGAATCTGGAGAACATGGCTTCAACAAATTCAGAGTCTTCCATTTCGAAAGCCTCATACTTCTGGATCAGAGCCAGAGCTTTTGTCTCCTTAACTTGAGAATTTCCCTCATGAGTCATTTTAAGGGATTCAAACATATCAAAAGCTGTCTCCCTGTTTGTGATTTTCTCATACTCTGTATGTGAAATAGCATTCAGTAATATGGTTCTGGCTTTATGGTGATTTCTGAAGTCTTTCTTCTGAGAATCTGTCATAGATTTTCTGTCAATCTTTTTGCCATCTCCATCTGTGGGATGTGCATATCCATCTATGACAAGATCCCATAGATCAACATCATATCCTAGGAAAAAACTCTCAATTCTGTCTTTCCAGTAATCAAATTTTTCTCCATCAAACATTGGAGGTTTGGTGCTGATCCTATCCCTCTCTTCATATTTATTGTTAATATTTGACATTGAATTATCAGCCATGATAACAAATAAATATATTTATCAAAGTATATCTCTATGGATCTTTACTGACACTGTTAAGTGATAGCACACTCAGAACCGGAGCTCTGATGCCAACTGAAGGTGAGATAATACTTAGAAAGGGGGGGATTGAATAAGTATGGAAAATTAAGACTTGAAAATAATCACACAATTATTTTTATCCTGGTTCGTTTAACAACTACTCCAGTCCACCCTTCCAGAGTGATTTGCCTTTCTCAACAAGGACTTAATCCACTATTAAATCAAACTGATTACAATAGTATCACCTAAGAACAACAGTTCTTAGTCTTCTCAAGAGCTACTGATTCTAACTGAATCCTCTTAAGGAATATCCTTTACAATCAATGTAAATTAAATACAAGAGTTTTTAATGCTTCTATAAAGCTTTTATCACAACAGTGATTTTTCTCTTAAGTTTAAGTACAATGAGATTCTATGAAGAATAAGAATGAGAGCTTTTAGAATATTATGATTTCTTTTCAGCAAGTGTGTAGCACTGAAGAATGAAGTGAAGATCTCCTTTTATAGGCAGCTGAATCATGCAAGCTGAACGTTGAAAAGAGAGTCCCCAAAGGTCTGAGCCTTTTTGTCTTCACATCAACTGACCTTTCCTTGAAATAGATGGCACAGAAAAATCCTTTTTGTCTGTGTAAGTGTGTCTAGCACAAATAAGGAAAGAGACGTTGAATAGTTCCAACGGATATATTCTTGAAAATACTTCTTCAGTTTCAGCAAGTTCTTCAGAGTCTGAATGGATCAGAGTCTTCTAATGAGATTCAGAACTATGCTGTATCAGAGTCTTCTGCAGCGTGTGTGCTTCTAGCGTGTTGATCATCAGAGCATTTTGACATAGAACTTCAGTACTTGGCAGCGTAGGTACTTTCAGAAACTTCTGTAAACTAATGCTTTGAGAAACTCTTCAATCAATATTCTTCTATACTTCTGATGCTTCAGCTTCAGATGCTTCTGATTATCTTCAGATGCTTCTGACTCAGAATGTTCTGGAACTTCTTGCTTCAGATCCTTCTGGAGACTACGCTCAGGATCTTCTGTGAGGAGCAAACAGATTCTTCTGTAAGATGCATCTGGCGCTTCAGAGTCAGAATAACTTCTTGTATTCAAGGTAGATTTGCTTCTAGAGAGTTAATATAATTTCAATCTGCAGTAAAACTCTCAAACAAATTTTAGAGTATATAATTCTTAAATATAAATTTCCTAACAGTTATCATGTAAACAAAGAGTAATTATTAAGAACCAATCTGTGTTCTAACAACAGACACACGTTTATGATATGCAAATGAGTATGCAAAACAATGCAAAATGGAATCATGCAGAAGGAGATCAAGACGACTGTGCTGTTGAAGAGATGAAGATTCTGTATCAACAAAACCACAATACTGCTCTGTCTAGAACAACCCTATCTCTGATGAGAAGAAAACCCTGATATCGGACCATAAATTCTGCTCTGTCAAGAACAAACACACATCTGATAATAAGGACCTCTGATACAGGACCATAAATCTGTTCTATCAAGAACAAACATCTCTGAAGATAAGGACCTCTGATATAGGACCATAACTCTGCTCTGTCAAGAACAAATACATCTGATGATGAGAACCTCTGATACAAACAAACTGATTCACTATCAAGAAAACCAGGTAGTCTGAAGGTTAAGGTTTCCTGCAACAAACCCAGCCCTGCTCATCGGTATGGACCTAAACTGACACAAGTTCGGCATCCTATGCGGTCATCAGCGTCACAGACATTCAAGAGGGGTGATACGATACCCAGAAGGTGTGGCATCACCATCTCTTGAAGCGGCCTCACTCAGCTGAATTCCAAATGATCGGTCCCCAGAGTCGACAATCCTCCAAACCAACAACCCCTCAGGCCCAAAGGGCCGGAAAAGAAGTCAATCGGGAGAACCTCGTCTGAGCGTGGATTTCATGAGACACTAGTGCCTGCAAAGCAAGCACACACCCACTAATTTCCACAACTAGTGCTAAGTACACTCAAGCCTGGGTCTGGCTTCTCACTCATCAGAATGCCCCTCCCACAACAGCACAGATAATCATATCATACTGAAAATAAAGTGCGGGAAATAAAATGCGATAAACAAACACAACCCAACGAGTAAACATACAAGCGCTAGGATTGACTCTCGCAGGGCACGTTAGATCCCTAAACTGACTCGCATACGGGACGTTAGATCCCAGGAAACTATCAAGTCCCCAACAGAGTCGCCAGCTGTCGCTTTCGCGAAAATAAGGTGCCGACAAAACAGAAGAGTCGCCACCTTTCGTTATTTATCCCTCAGAGCGGGAAAGGAAACGATCAGAAAAACCTGACGAAAGGGTATAAGACAAGGTCATCGCAACCATTGTCTGGGTTCGGGAGTCGGTTACGCAAGGGGAAGGTATTAGCACCCCTCACGTCCATCGTACTCGATGGGATCCACACTTGTTGTGTTTATCTGACGGGTTGTTTTAAACTATCTACCTATCAAGGCCGGTCTGAAAATAAAAGAAAAATGACTCGGCAAAGCATTGCGCTTTATGCCTACGTATTCTCATCAGAGAATGAGAAATCAGAGTCAACGTAGTTCGCCTAACTACGGGTTACGGGGAAGGTGGCTCGCCAATACGTCAGTATTGTGCCTACGTACTCTCAAAAGGTATGAGAGATTAGAGCTTACGTAGTTCGGGATAATACGGATTACGGGAATTCAGATTCATCTGTTTTATCGAGTAGGGTTAACAAACACTTCCAGCAGTTGGATGTACGCAGCTCGACCCTTAGAGACTTAGGCGTTACCGTTTGCGGTAGAACTGGGAGTTAACAATACTCTTTTCTTCAGAAAAGCTTTCCTTTGAATTATGGGCCCACGGGGCAAAAAGGTTTGAAGTTTGTTTTCTGTCTTTTATGGAAGAACTGTTTTTTATGGTTGTTTGCAACCAATATCGCAATAGAGACTATGACCTGAGAGTGAATGTGTCGCATGTCACCCAAAGGGTGCCATACTAAACATCCAGACTGTTGAAAAGAAACTCTCCAACAATCCTTTCTCAGATAGCTTAAGGCTCGTAACATACGACGTCAGTTAACCTTTATTACTGTATTTTGATTTGTTTTGAGATGAGGAGAGCGAGGGACAACTAAGGGGAGACTATCAAGTCCTAATGTTGTCATGCCAAGGATTCATCCTATGGTCGAGGTTTGAAACAGGGATCTCCTAGAAGTTATCATGCATAGGTTTCAACCTAAAGTTCTAATCATCACTTCCTTATCAAAGGAAGTGAGATTCCTAGGGGATCATGTCAATGATAAACAGAAAAAGATAAAGCATCAGCTTAAACAGCAAACGGTAAACAACTGTAAAATGCATGCAATGCAAGTGAGGGAGGAAGTGTGTGTGGGGCATCAGCCTCCACAAGCTCGTCTCGACCTCAAGCCAGATATGAATAACTGCAATCATACAGGAGAAATAAAATGCTATCAAGCAAACACAATAATAATTGCAATCATACAGAAGAAGTGAAATAAAATGCCATCAAGCACACACAAACCACATAGGCAAGGGAGCAGAGCTCTATCGAATACCCGCAAGCAAAGCCATACAGTAAAAATACAAGCAGAGGGAACAACTCAACCTCTAGTGCAATCATGCTCCTAGATTAAGTTAGTCTAGATATGAACTTATTCTAATGAATCAAGCAAATCAAACAAGTCACAACAATACAGTTGCACAGAAAGCAAACAGACAAGAGAAAAAAAGCATATCCACAGCTTCTACAGCTTCACAGCAAAGCAATCCTTTGACAGCAGTTCAGTCCTCAGTCTGTAACTGTTCTTCAAGTCTATCCTCTTCAGGGGGATGAAAGGTACTCCATCTTCAAGATTCAATCTTCAATAGGCTCCACCTTCAGGCTTCAATCCCAATTGCAAGTATCAACTTGTTCCTTCAGGGACTTAATGCATTAAACTCACAAGTATCAACTTGCTTCTTCCTCCAGCTTCAGCTTCTCCATTCAATCTTCAATGAATTCCTCTCACAAGTATCAACTTGTTCTTCATCTTCTTCAAGCTTCAGCTTCAACGACAGTCTTCAAACACAGAGAAGCATCAACCTCTAGCCTTCAATATTCTTCAAGCAAGGAACTCCATCCTCTAGCAAGGGAGAAAGATTCATCTAACAAGAGCAAAGTTTGGATAATTGGTAGCAGAGTGAAGACCAAAGGTCACCACTAAGCATCCTATCATCAGGGAAAGGGACCCTCAAAGGTTCTACCAACTTATAAAGAGCCACACATCCTACCAAAGGAGGGATAAGGCCTTTACAAGTGGACCTTACATCATAGGGAAGAATGGAAGTGATCAACTTCTTCCATGTTTGTGAAGGAAGAGAACTATCTAGAAGCTCTGCCTACAAACCCTAATCTTATCACCTAACCAACACTACACCAAAAGAAGGGAAGATCTTCACATCCAAGCTTCTTTAAGCACTCCATGGTAGACCAAGCTTGTCTTCAACATCATCCAAGAGCAAGAGAGACAAAACCCTAATCTAAGGGAACTAAAGAAGTCAATCTAGTTGAGTTAGTGCATTAGAATCATCTAAAGTTAGCACCTAATCTAAAATCAAACAAAAATAGTAAAATACATTGTAAATTCCTACAAACATTCCTAAGGGACCCTAATTCAATCATGAATCTACCATACAAAAATCAGAGGTTGAATCATCCACCAAGTCCTAGAAATAAAACCTAAATCATAAGGTATCAATCATAAACCCTAAAAATGGAGCTCCTAAAGTTTCAACCTAAAACTACCACTTATATTCATCACAAAAATTTGAGAAATATCTAGGGGGAGCATGCATATCTATGCTAGCTACATACAAAAAATCAGGGCAAGAACCATCATCAAATGATCAAACCAAATTCAACAAGATCAAGCATCAACCATGGTCATTTTAATATCAATTAAAATGTAAAAAATGCTAATAAAATATGAAATGCATGGAATATTAATATTTTTTATCTAAAAAAAACTAGATTCAATCATGAGTCCATGGCAAAAAGAATGGAATTAATTGAGTCATTTTTCAATTTTTTATGAATTATTCAATAACCATGAATGAAATGAGAAAGTAAAAGAAAATCAAAAGAAAATGATAAACGCGTGGTGTGAATAGCATAAGAATTCAGCTCATTTCAGGGTTGGGCCCAAAAAGGGGGTGTGAGTATCAATCTGCACTAAGCCCACCTAGATTACATTAATAAAACGCTGCGTTTGAACATAACTCAGAATTCTTCACAAAATGAAAACCACTCGTGGCCGTTGGATCCCTCATAGGTCAAAGTCTTCAGCCCAATCCAATGGCTCTGGGATCATCTTCCTTTTGAATTTCTGAACTCCCCTCACTTGCGCGCGCTAGAGTCACCGCCGGTGACTTCTCCGATCAACCATCCCCAACCCTAACTCTCTCTAGAATCCTCCATCTCAAATGGTCTCTACACGAAACTTGTCCCAAATTTCACAAGGAATCTTCCTATGCTACTTAATCATTCTAAAAGTTCAAGATTTGCAAGAACACGATCTCAACCGAAAATGGCATAAACCATAATTGGTCACTAATCTCTAAAATGATGATCCAGAAACCTTCCTACATCAATCTACAATGCATCTAACATAACAATTCCTATTAATTCTACTTAAATTAAGCCATGGAATAAGAATTGCATACCTGGTAAAATCGTGTGAACAGAGTGGTTGAATCTTCAAATCAACCCTCAAGAACTTGCAGACTCCTTCACTAGCCTCCAAGGAAGGTTCTGTATGCAACCAAATGGATTGGAATACTCTGAATCTTTGAACCCGACTATGAGTTGCAGGTGAAGAAATCCAAGTGCCAACTCCCAATTCTCCCACGATCTTGCCTTGAATTTGATCTGAAATCACTCTCTAACCCTAGAGCAAGCTATTGGGATCAATATCTTGGATTGAAATGGCTTCAAACCTTGTAACAGATTTTGATTTGCAAGAAGAAAGTTCACAATGCAATCTCACTCTCCTCTTTCAATTCTCACCAACCTTCACTCTGAACCACTTCATAATCATATATAGAACCTGACTGAATGATCTAGAAAGTTCTAGATCAATCCAATGAGTATTTCAGTATCTCATCTCACTTGAAATCTCATGATATGCTATGTGTATGACAGTCCTTGCAGCAGCTTGTATTCATTATGCTCTTCATCCAAATTCTCTCCAAATGAGATTATGAAAGTGCTAGGATGTGTTTGTACCTTGGTTTTGATCTTATGAGAAGTTTGGCATGTGTTACTTAAGTCTTAAGCAAGCAAAAGCAACTCCATGATTTTGACCTCAAATTAAAAAAGTGCCATTGCCATTGTCTTTAAAATGCCTTTTACAATCAAAATGACATATAGGTTTGTCTCATTTTGTCATCAAATGGAAAATCACAAATTTGGTCCTTTTAATGAACTTTAATTCTTCCTTTTTAAGTCAATTTTGCAATTTTGAGTTACAAGCAATTCCAACCTCTCATGACCACTTGGCTAGCCTTAAAACATCATTTTGAACAAGTTTGATGTTGAACATTTTCCCATTTGAAGCTTGCAAATAGGAGTTATGGCCTTATGATTGAAATGACCTGTAATCTCCAAATGACCAATATACCCTTGACTTGTCAAAGCCATAACTTGAGTTCTACAAATCCTATTGATAACACGAAATCGTATATATATTTTGATGAATAATTCAACTGATGTTTAACTGTTTTAGATCCGATTTCGGGTTATTTCTGTGTTATTTGTCTGATACTTTGCAGGTATTTGTTGATCATGTCTAAACAAGGCAATATGAAGAAAAGAAGCAATCTCAGATGAAATATGGACGAAAACCGGATGAAAACAACATGAAAAACGCATAATGCAGATTTTGCTGCTGTGACGACCGTCACAGCCCCATGACGACCGTCACACGGGTGACAACCGTCATGCAGGCAAAAACGCCCCACTTCAAATGCACGTGAAAGAAGCAGTTCCAAGTCCCAAATAGTGGACCACTACTCCCTGATAATTCTGCCTCAAAGTCCACCTTCTTCAAGTTATAACCGTTAGAATTCCATTTCTATAAAAGGGGAAGAAGGGGAGCAGAGAAAGGGGCCGCATTCAGACAACGAAGTGCTGCCAATTTATCTTCAGAGCAACCTTTCCAGTTTTTAATATTCTTATTTGTTTCTCTTTTCTCTTTCTGCATTCCTTTGATTCTTCTGTAATTCTTATTTCCGTTGTACGATCCATTGGCACAAAGACCAGAATCCTGCCAACGTTTGTGGAGGATCTGCCCAAAGGTCAATTGGAATATTTACAGGTTTCTCATTTTAATCGTAATTCCAGTTTTCATTATGATGTATGCTATTATTTATTGTTTTCATTTATGTTTTACCTTTCCCAAATCCATGTCTGGCTAAATTAAAGTAATCGATATGTAATAATAATTCGGAAGGGATTTGATAATAACCGGTTGAAAATTGTCTTTTTCAAAAGTTGTTTATGGTCTGAGTGTTTAAATTAATTTACTGAATAAACTTCGTCGCGAAAGCGAGAAATTATTTAAAAGTAGTTTTAATAACAACGAAAGCACTTTAAAATGAATTAGAACTTAGAGATTTCCAAAAAATAGTTTTAACCCCGAACGGGACACGAAAGCGTACGTTTGGCCCTTAGAATTATGATTAGCGTCAATAACCATCGTGAGACGAGAGTCTTCAGATCACTATTTTCTGCTTAAATAAACTCTGAAAAATATTTCATACGCCGGTAACTTGTCAAATCCCCGAAGAACATAATTACTGCATATCGATTCACGTAATTATAATTTAAATAAAATTTTTAGTTCCCTTTAGTGACAATCTTATTCCCTTAAGCATTATCTACCTAGCTAAACATAGTAACTCCCGAGAACACTAGTTTGATTACGAGTCCCTGTGGGATCGATATCTATTATTACTTCGCGATAGACTGTGCACTTGCAGTTAAGTTGTATTAGACATAGAATGTCGCGATCAAGTTTTAGACGCCGTTGCCCGGGACCCGTTTAGTCAATAGTGTAACCTTCTGTTACACCGTATAGACTAAGTTAACAATTTTCATTTTTCCTTTACTAGTGCTGTCGATTGTATGCCAAGTAATCGCCCACAAGGCGATATCTTAAAACCTTCAGTCGCAGAACTAGAGCTCTTCTTACATCTAAGAAGCCGAATCATTGAGTACCAACTCAAACATAACATTCCCGATCCTCTCACTCCCATTCCCAAATCCGAAGAAGAATCAAACATGGCTGAAGGACCTCCAAACAAACCGCTGAAGGCATACACTACACCCTCTCAGATGGAGCCTAGAAGTAGCATTGCTGCCCCAGCTATTACTCGAAACGATTTTGAGCTGAAGCCATCATTGCTGTCAGTGGTAAACAAAACCAATTCTCAGGAAACGCAACTGAGGATCCAAACGAACATTTAACGAAGTTTGTGCAATACGCAGACACAGGGAAAGCAAATGGAGTAACTCCAGACGCGATAAGACTTCGTCTTTTCCCATTCTCTCTTAGAGACAGAGCGTGGACATGGTTACAATCCTTACCATCCAACTCCGTTACGATGTGGGAACAATCGAAGAACGTATTCTTAGCGAGATATTTTCCGCCAAGCAAAACTGCTATGCTTAGAGCTCAAATCAATGGATTTCGACAAAAAGATACCGAATCTCTTTACGAAGCATGGGAACGATTCAAAGATATGATGAGAACATGTCCTCACCATAGTTTAGAAGACTGGGTGACAATCCATACTTTCTATAATGGGCTTTTATACAATACCAGATTGACAATAGACGCTGCCGCGGGCGGTGCACTTATGGATAAGCCATACGACGAAGCCTATCAACTAATCGAAAACATGTCTCAAAACCACTGCCAATGGGGAGGTGAACGCACTCCAATAGAGAAAACCACAGCGAAAGGTGGGATGTACGAGACCAGCAGCCTTAAAAAGTTCAACGCTAAAGTAGATGCTCTAGTACAGAAGATTGACAGTCTGACCGTTAACCACACTGCAACCGTCGCTGCCGTAACTCCAAATTGCGAGTTATGCGGAAGCACCACTCATAATGCGCCCGAATGCCCATTGCTAGCCGGAATCCCACCAGACCAAGTAAATTATGCTCAAGGAAATCCTTACGCAAATACCTATAACCCAGGTTGGCGAAATCATCCAAACTTTTCTTACAAAAGCGAAAACGCATTGCAAATGCCTACTGCTCCGCCAGGATATCAGAAACCAGCTGCTGCTCAGACTGCACTTAGGAAATCAAACCTCGAGTTGATGATGGAAAAATTCATAGCTACTCAAGCTCAAACAAAAAAAGAATTCCTGAATCAAAACATACACACTAGCGAGCAAATTAAACAGTTGACAGGAAAAGTAGACGCTTTAGCCACCCACAACAAAATGTTAGAAACACAGATATCACAAGTGGCTCAACAACAAGCCTCTGCTGCCGCACCCGCTGGCACATTTCCTGGACAACCCGAACAGAATCCAAAAGGTCAAGCAAATGCTGTCATATTAAGAAGTGGAAAAGAATTGGACGAACCGATCGATCCGAGGACCGAAAACTCAGCCATGTAACAAAAACCAACTGAACAAGCAGAAAAGGAATCCGAGTTAGAGAAGAAGGAAGACAACGAGAAGGAGGATACCGCAAGTGAAAAAACTCAAGCACCTCCAGCGCCATATAAACCACCTATCCCTTATCCTCAAAGATTAATAAACTCCAAAACTTCAGGACAGTTTAAGAAATTTGTAGAGCTCCTTAAACAGTTGAATATCACTATTCCTTTTACAGAAGCGATAACTCAAATGCCGTCATACGCTAAATTTCTCAAAGAAATCCTGTCAAATAAGAGAAAGATCGAGGATAACGAAACAGTTACACTTACTGCAGAGTGTAGCGCTATTATTCAAAACCGCATGCCTCCTAAATTAAAAGACCCAGGTAGTTTCTCCATACCCTGCGTCATAGGAAAGTTCGTAATAGACAAAGCTCTATGCGATTTAGGAGCCAGTATCAGTGTTATGCCTTTATCTATATGCAAAAAGTTGAATATGGGAGACCTCAGACCAACCAAAATGTCCGTACAATTAGCTGACCGATCAGTAAAATACCCCGTCGGAATACTGGAAAACGTTCCAGTACGCATAGGACAATTCTACATCCCAACCGACTTCATAATCATAGACATCAAGGAGGACACTATTACCCCAATTATCCTAGGAAGACCGTTCCTAGCTACAGCCGGAGCTATTATAGACGTGAAGAAAGGAAAGCTAACATTCGAAGTAGGAGAAGAAAAGATAGAGTTCATTCTCACCAAGTTCTTACAAGCACTAGCCATACACGATACCTGCTATCTAGTAGATGAAATTGACGAATGCATAAGAGAACTTGAAAATGAAGAGACCACGTATTCAGAAATAATAAAGATTCAAATACCCGATATTTCTGAAGACGATGATTGGCGTAAACCGTATAAAGACGACAGCCTAAGCGAAAGCTTAGCACTGACCCCAAACCATATGCCAGGTCCGAAAAACCCATCTTTAGAACTTAAAACACTACCCAAAAACCTTAGATATGAATTCCTAGACGATGAACTAAAAAGACCAGTGATAGTCAACGCCGACTTAGGACAACCAGAAACCGAAAAGCTATTAGAAGTCCTAAAGAAGTACCCCACCGCGTTAGGCTATAACATAAGCGATCTAAAAGGTATAAGCCCTTCAATCTGTATGCATCGAATTACAATAGAGGAAGACTCTAAAACCTCTAGAGAGCATCAGAGGAGACTGAACCCCATCCTAAGCACTGTAGTCAGAGATGAAGTAAAGAAATTGCTAGATGCAGGAATCATCTATCCAATCTCCGATAGTGAATGGGTTAGCCTAGTTCATGTCGTACCAAAGAAAGGAGGAGTCACAGTAGTTAAAAACGAAAAAGGCGAATCAATAACAAAAAGAGTCGTGACTGGAAGCAGGATGTGCATTGATTATAGGAAGCTTAACAAGGTCACACGAAAAGATCACTTCCCGTTACCCTTCATAGACCAAATGTTGGAAAGATTAGCCAAACACTCATATTTCTGCTATCTAGATGGCTATTCAGGATTTTTCCAAATTCCCATTCATCCTGACGACCAAGAAAAGACTACATTCACCTGTCCTTATGGTACTTTTGCTTACCGCCGAATGCCGTTCGGACTCTGTAATGCTCCAGCAACCTTCCAAAGATGCATGATGGCAATCTTCGCAGATTTCATAGACGACATCATGGAAGTGTTTATGGACGATTTCTCGGTATGTGGACAAAGTTTCGAAGGATGCCTACAAAACTTAGAAATGGTATTAGAACGATGTGTAAAAGTGAACCTCGTCCTAAATTGGGAAAAATGCCATTTTATGGTCCGACAAGGAATAGTTCTAGGACATGTCATATCAAATAAAGGAATTGAGGTCGACAAAGCTAAAATAGAGATTATAAAAGATCTCCAACCTCCAAAATCCGTACGAGAAATACGGAGTTTTCTAGAACATGCCGGTTTCTACAGAAGATTTATAAAAGATTTTTCAAAAATCACAAAACCTTTGACCGGCCTGTTGATGAAAGATGCTGAGTTCGTCTTCGACGACGACTGCCTAAAAGCATTCGAAATATTAAAATCAGCCCTTATCACCGCACCGATTATGCAACCACTCGATTGGCGACTACCGTTCGAAATCATGTGCGATGCGAGTGATTATGCCGTAGGCGCAGTTCTAGGACAAAGGAAGGACAAGAAACTCCATGCCATCTACTATGCCAGTAGAACCTTAGATCCTGCCCAAATGAACTACGCTACCACAGAAAAGGAACTTCTAGCAGTTATATTTGCGCTTGACAAATTCCGTTCTTACTTAGTAGGAGCAAAAATTATCATATACACAGACCACGCTGCCATTAGGTACCTAATAAGCAAAAAGGATGCCAAACTAAGACTATTGAGATGGATCCTGTTATTACAAGAGTTTGACTTAGAAATCAAAGATAAGAAAGGAACCGAGAACGTTGTTGCAGATCACTTATCCCGAATAGAAGGCATCAAACATGAACCAGTACCGATAAATGACGATTTCCCGTACGAACATCTGATAGCCAAATTAGAAAGTGACACGCCCAACTCAATCTCGGAAGATCCAGAATTCGAAAAAGCCGTAGAAGCCGTCTATGCCCAAGTCACATTACCTTGGTATGCTGACATCGTTAATTACCTCGCTGCAGGCGTGCTTCCACGGGATCTCACTTATCAGCAAAAGATGAAATTCTTCCATGATCTGAAACACTATTATTGGAACGAACCTCTACTCTTCAAGAGAGGGGCCGACAACATATATCGTCGCTGTGTCCTAGAGGAAGAAATAGAAAATATCATTTCCCAATGCCATTCAGCACCATATGGTGGTCATGCTAGTATATCCAAGACGTGCGCTAAGATTCTCCAAGCCGGCTTATTCTGGCCTAACCTCTGGAAAGACGTCCACATCGCTGTGCTAAAATGTGATCGATGCCAACGAACTGGCAACATC
Source organism: Lathyrus sativus (assembly GCA_963859935.3). Lineage (NCBI taxonomy): Eukaryota > Viridiplantae > Streptophyta > Magnoliopsida > Fabales > Fabaceae > Lathyrus > Lathyrus sativus. The sequence goes on along the minus strand of OZ012739.1, from coordinate 72,460,039 downwards.
TCACGACGCGATGAAATGCCTCAGAAAGGAATCTTAGAGGTAGAAATCTTTGACGTATGGGGAATAGATTTCATGGGACCATTCCCACCTTCTTTTGGTAATAACTACATACTCGTCGCTGTAGACTATGTGTCTAAATGGATAGAAGCCATTGCTGCTCCAACAAATGACGCACGAGTAGTAATCAAACTCTTCAAAAACACAATCTTTCCTAGATTCGGTGTTCCTAGATTCGGTGTACCCAGACTCGTCATTAGTGACGGCGGATCTCACTTCATATCGCGAATATTTGATAAACTTCTTTCTAAATATGGAGTCCGACACTGAGTAGCTACACCCTATCATCCGCAAACTAGCAGACAAGTAGAGGTCTCAAACAGGGAAATAAAACAGATATTGGAAAAGACTGTCGCTACCTCAAGGAAAGATTGGTCATCAAAGCTACATGAAGCTTTATGGGCTTATAGGACCGCTTTTAAGACACCAATAGGTACTACACCCTACAAATTAGTTTACGGTAAATCCTGCCATCTCCCTGTGGAATTAGAGCATAAGGCCTTCTGGGCCATTAAAACACTTAATTTCAACTACACCGAGGCAGGAGAAAAGCGAATCTTGAACTTACACGAATTGGAAGAACTTCGATTAGACGCTTACGAAAATGCCCGTATCTACAAAGAACGAACTAAAAAGTGGCATGATAAACGTTCAGTCAAGAAAGAATTCAGTGTGGGAGACATCGTATTGCTATTTAATTCAAGATTAAAACTCTTCCCAGGTAAACTAAAATCTAGGTGGTCTGGACCTTATGAAGTGACTAAAGTACTTCAGAGTGGAGCTGTTGAAATTACCGATAAGACGAATGTACCGTTTATCGTAAACGGGCAACGTCTAAAACATTATAATAAGAACGAAAATAGCCCTCAAGTCTGCAGTATAGCATTGCTTGAGCTTCCAGCTCAAACACCCGAATAGCTTGTCACCAAGCTATCATCAGGCTTTAGACGTTAAAAACAGCGCTTACTGGGAGGCAACCCAATTTTCCCGCAAATTTTCCTCGATACTGTCTTTCATTTTTATTTAAAATTTTACTTTGAAACTTTAACAAAAATTCTAAACTTAAAATTACTACTATTTTTACTTTCGTTTATTTTCATATTTTAATCTATTTTATATTCTTCCTTTATCTTTTGTTTTTACCGCCTTTAGTTTTAAACAATCCTGACTTCAAACTTCTGTTTTAAACTTTTCAGGATTTTAAAAGTCTTCAAAACATTCCTCCTGTTTTTCTCCGACTTACCTGAGAGTATGGCCGAGTACGACTTCACAAAGGTTCATTTTCGAGGACTAGCTCAAAAGGCAAGATTTGCAGCACTAACTGAAAGAGAAATAGCCTTAACGCTGTATTATGATAAGTCTACCATGGATAAACTCGGAATCACTGATAGCATCCAATACCTGTTCAATCAACTGGGTTGGGAGAACACTGCTTTGAAAACCCGTTTTGCCACCTATAAGGACCTCACCTACGAATTCCTTAGTTCCTTCAGGTACCTACCCAACTATGGTTTTGGATCCAACACAAAGCTGATTACCTTTCGAATATTTGGAATGGACCAAACCCATAGCCGGATGTCACTAGCTAACCTCCTAGGATTTCCTAGCGGACCGCATGTGTTCATCAGTGCAGAAGATGACGATATTGATTTTGAACTCGACCAATTCTGGGGTAGAATCACAGGCGACTATCACCCTGAACCAGACAGAATGTATAATGATGATATTCATAACCCAGCTTTCAGATACTTTCACAAGATACTAGCTCACACCCTTTTCGGGAAAGAAGAAAATATTACTACAGTATCTAAAGAGGAGTTATTCATCATGTTCTGTGCTTCTCAAGGACGTACAGTAAATGCAGTACCTTTCATGATGAGATCTTTCAGACGCCTCACTCAGGACCCACAATCACCTATTCTTATAGGAGGCCTCGTGACAATGATTGCCCACGAGCTTGGCCTTAGATTCCACTTAAATGCAAGCACTAGTTTTGGCACCATCCGACCCATGAATATACAGTTCTGCTTTAACAGGCGCATTTTAGGAACTATGTGACCTGGACCTTATGAGTACCTCATCAATGAAAAACATGTCTAGCTATTCACACAGCCTAATCATCAGATGACAAGTATCCACAACAAGGACAACTGGCTTTATGAATTGGATGAGCCTATGGGACCTCCTTCACCTTAATCAACACCACAAAACTACATGTACAATAGTGACCACATCTCTGAAGCACACGACTATATGTACTATGAGGATGCTGTATCAGAAGCTGAAGTAGACCCTACGACTCCCCCACATTACAACACCTATCCTGAGCCTATTCCTGAGGAGACTACCGACAAAATGGATACTGTTCTACTCCGATTGGACATCGTTGACGCAACTCTGACTACTGTAAAAGACGACATCGCAGGTATACACAGTGAACTCGTAGTCTTCATGGACTTAGTCTGTGACCAGCTCGACTACTACGCACGAAAGTTTGATGAGTTGAAGGCATGAAAAGACTAGATACTAGTTTTAGCATTAGATTTAGTTTAGTTTAGTTTTTCTACTTTCCGTCCGTTTTCATTTGTTTTGATTTTTGCATTGTTAATTTCTTTATGTACTACATACAATAATTCTAATTTCTTGTTATTTCAATTATAGTCTTTATTCATTTATTCTGTTTTTACGTTATTCTTTGTTTATTGGCTTCTATAATACATTGCCATATCAATACAAGGCCTAAAAGTCACTGCAAGAACACCCTCACATCAAAATTCTACGTTCTGCAGATTTTGTTGGTGTGACGACCGTCACAGGAGCCTGACGAGCGTCACGCGGGTGACGACCGTCACAGAAACGTGACGACCGTCACGAACCCAAAACTATTATCTGATATAACAGGGGTTGCGTTTTCTCTCCCACTCATCTCCTTTCAACTTCCAATCATCAGAAACTCACACCCCACTCCCTATTTTCGTTTTACCCACCTTGCACCATATATCCCAACTCCCATCTCAACTTCCTACTACACTTCTGTCACATTTTTCCCACTCCGCAGAACCACCTCAATCCTCAGAACCACCTCAATCCTCCAACAATGGCGAGAAACAACGAAACCCCAGACCTCAGCAACATTGTGTTCAGCGACGGTGACTCTGGAGAAAGACAGCGGGCCAACTACATCGCATTCCATCAACGGTCGCTCCAACCGACTCATTATCCACATATCCCATCGCTCACAGAGCTCGGACTCCTTGACGACGTCACTTGGATGCTTCAAAGAGCCGACATCTGGAACCTCTGCACCAATCCACTGCCGACGTACGAACAACTCACTCTCGAGTTCCTAAGTTCGTTCACCTACGTCACTTCCAGCGGCGACCTCAGCCAACACTCCCGTGCCGCATGCTTCCGGATTTTCGGCACAAACTATCAAGTGAACCAGAACCAGATTTCCACCATCTTACAACTCCCTCGAGGCGACAATGCTCACCGCCGCCTCACCGATCAGTTCCAGCACGAAGCCTTCGCACTCTGGTACCAGTTGACCGGCATCAATGCCGATGGTTGGGATTCTCTGCACGCAACGCATATCCACAACCCGACCATCCGATACTTCCACCGAGCATTGAGCAACACCATCTTCGCCCGGGACAACAACCATAAGGTGAACTCGAAAGAGCTCTTCTTCCTCCGCTGTGTCTTTAACAACGAGCCTATCAACGCCGCTCTGTTCCTCCTGGCCCACATTCAGGCCAACTGTAACCGTGGCTCCAAGCCATTTTACTTTGGCAGGATTGTCACTGCCATTGCACTTGGGCTGAACCTCGGTGACCGCCTTCAGCACCTCCATGCCATCCCCTCGGTGTTCCTTGACACTGACCACTGCAGAGCCTCTCACCTCATCCGTTCCAGAGCCGATGGCAAGTACCACCCGGTAGTGCGTGGCAAAACCGTCCGAAGCATCATCCTTCCATCACGCACCCGGATACACCCAGAAGATCGTACCAACTGGTTATTTGACCTTACTGCCCCTCCTGCTGCCGCTGCTCCAACTTAGGACCACACCCAAGGTTCTGACGACGAAATCCAAGCTGAGTTGGACAGACCAGAGCAACCGGAGGCATCGCAGCCTCTTCCTTCCGAAGGTACATCCTACCGCCGCCGCCGCCATCGTCCAATGCCCGACTACTCAGAAGAGGACCTCCGCCGCTCTCTCGACCAACAGGCCCAGATACTCGCTATGATGCAGCAGCAGAATCAGCGAGCAGAGCAGTTCGAAGCTTGGCATCGGACCCAAATGCAACAACTACAAACCGGCCAAGAAACCATTACTGAGAACTTGGCGAATCTGACCTTGCAGGTCGAAGGACTCCGCGACTATGTCTACCACACCGGAGCTATGAGTTTTGAGGACCGAGTCGCCCAGGTCAGAGCCAGAGGACGCGAGCGCGGACGTGACCGAGGCAGAGGCCGTGATTAGTTATCATTTTCCTTATTTGTTTACTATATTTGCAGTTTCTATGTACTTTCATTTCCGTTGTATCTCCCTCTCGCATTCTTTCAAATCAGTGGGGACACTGATTGAGATAGTGTGGGAGCGGAGCGTTTATTTCCCATTCCTGTGTACTTTTATTTTCATAATTTCTATTCAAACATTTTCTATTTTTAGCAAATAAAGCTCGTTTATATATCCTTTTTCCGTTACGCAAACATCCCCATGTTATTCGACGTAAACAACAATTTTTTTCGTTCGTTCCTCAAAAGCAAAAGCATCACGAGAATGCGCCCGAGTTCAAACCAAGTTCTGAAACTCCAAGGAGACAACAATTCTAACAAAACCAGTACCGTCCTGACACCTTAGATCTCCGGTTTATGCGAGTCGGTTTCACTACCTACGCGTACCAAAGTCTCAAGTGTCTACGTAAACTCAGCCCCAAGTAGTTTATACTAGCAGTCAGCACCATCCTAAAATACTTCTAAGCGAGCGACCAATGCAAATAAGTGTATGATCTCCAAAAAGATAAAAAATCATGAAAAGAAAGCTAGATAGCCAAAAATATAAAGACACGTTTCCTTCTAAGTTAGGTGCTCCTCACCCGAGCACTTAGCCCAACGGCATGAAAACTCATTGAAAAATCAATGATATAAGCTTATGATCAATGAAGAAGATCAAAACAGAAATGAGATCATATTCACTAACAGGTCGACTTGCCATGAAAGTGTATGGACAACGAGCTTAATGTGATTGCGCTAGAACAAACAGGGTGAACTTGCCGCGAGGACCTTGACACCAAGCTACAGTAGCATGACTGGGACCGATTTGCATAAGAAGGAGACCTCCGAAGACTTGTAGTCCAGTGTCGTCATGGTACTCGTTTTGTTCTTACTAAGAATCCCGGTTTTTCCCAACTTTGCGAACGAAGAAGCTGCCTCGTGCTTGCTGACTTTTTCCTGTTTTACTTGAGGACAAGCAAAGATTCAAGCTTAGGGTAGTTTGATAACACGAAATCGTATATATATTTTGATGCATAATTCAACTGATGTTTAACTATTTTCGATCCGATTTCGGGTTATTTCCGTGTTATTTGTCTGATACTTTGCAGGTATTTGATGATCATGTCTAAACAAGGCAATATGAAGAAAAGAAGCAATCTCAGATGAAATATGGACGAAAATTGGATGAAAACAACATGAAAAACGCAAAATGCAGATTTTGCTGCTGTGACGACCATCACACACCGTGACGACCGTCATGCAGGCAAAAACGCCCCACTTCAAATGCACGTGAAAGAAGCAGTTCCAAGTCCCAAATAGTGGACCACTACTCCCTGATAATTCTGCCTCAAAGTCCACCTTCTTCAAGTTATAACCGTTAGAATTCCATTTCTATAAAAGGGGAAGAAGGGGAGCAGAGAAAGGGGCCGCATTCAGACAACGAAGTGTTGCCAATTTATCTTCAGAGCAACCTTTCCAGTTTTTAATATTCTTATTTGTTTCTATTTTCTCTTTCTGCATTCCTTTGATTCTTCTGTAATTCTTATTTCCGTTGTACGATCCATTGGCACAAAGACCAGAATCCTGCCAACGTTTGTGGAGGATCTGCCCAAAGGTCAATTGGAATATTTACAGGTTTCTCATTTTAATCATAATTCCAGTTTTCATTATGATATATGCTATTATTTATTGTTTTCATTTATGTTTTACCTTTCCCAAATCCATGTCTGGCTAAATTAAAGTAATCGATATGTAATAATAATTCGGAAGGGATTTGATAATAATCGGTTGAAAATTGTCTTTTTCAAAAGTTGTTTATGGTCTGAGTGTTTAAATTAATTTACTGAATAAACTTCGTCGCGAAAGCGAGAACTTATTTAAAAGTAGTTTTGCCACGAAAGTGGGAAATTAATTAAGGTACGAACCAACAAGCGAAAGCTGCGCCAAGACCAGATAGTAAACACTAGTCATTCGTTTTAATAACAGCGAACACACTTTAAATTGAATTAGAACTTAGAGATTTCCAAAAAATAGTTTTAACCCCGAACGGGACACGAAAGCGTACGTTTGGCCCTTATAATTATGATTAGCGTCAATAACCATCGTGAGACGAGAGTCTTCAGATCACTATTTTCTGCTTAAATAAACTCTGAAAAATATTTCATACGCCGGTAACTTGTCAAATCCCCGAAGAACATAATTACTGCATATCGATTCACGTAATTATAATTTAAATAACATTTTTAGTTCCCTTTGGTGACAATCTTATTCCCTTAAGCATTATCTACCTAGCTAAACATAGTAACTCCCGAGAACACTAGTTTGATTACGAGTCCCTGTGGGATCGATATCTATTATTACTACGCGATAGACTGTGCACTTGCAGTTAAGTTGTATTAGACATAAAAAGTCGCGATCACCTATCAAGGAATTCTAGTACTCTCTAGAGATCTAAGAGGATAAGGAACAACATTAATGTTGACCAAAAGTTCATAGGAATCATCCTTCTAGGGCAAAAGTTTCATGCAAGTTGGGTAACTTTCAAGCTCCAAATTCACATTCCTTAGATGACTTGTAACTTGTCTGAACCATAACTTGAGTTCTACAAATCCTATCAAGGACTCCCAGCACTCAAATTAAAGCTAAGATTATGCTCTACAACATTCATGTTGGGGGTAAGATGAGATGACAATCACATCTTGAGCTAAATTGCCTTGAAGATGGGGTCAAACTAGGGGATTTTACACTGTCAAGCCTTAGAAACCCTAGCTTGAAATTTCTCAAACTCTTCAATCATGATGATTTAACCTTAAAATCATTCTTAGAACATCTCAATGTATCAATCCATGATCACATGGCTCTTGAATTAGGTCTCAACCTTCTTCAAATCATCAGTTGACTTAGGGTTGACCCAGTCAAACCCTAACTGCACCACTCATGGCTGAGTCTTCTTATTCTTGCACAATGACCTGTCTAGGCCTCAAAGTGATCTTCAACACTTCTCATGAGCTCTCTCAAGACCTCAAGTCTAACTTCATGGCTTCAGAATCATCTGATGACCTCCCACAACTCTCAAGTCAGGAGACACACACTCTTGGCTTCAATCACTCTCTCTGAGGATCTTTTAACTTCTCTGACAAGGGTATCAAACCTTGAACACTTGAATAACCTTCTTAGCTTAGCTTCAAAGTCTTGTGTAGCCCTTGATTGGTAATCATACCTCTTGATCTCCTGCATACATGTCAATGAAATGCAAATGATAATGCTAATGTGAATGAAATGAAACACAAGCTCGGTAAAGAAGGGTTGGGCAAATTTTGGGGTGCAACACTTGCCCAGCATGTCTCGATCAAACCAAACAATATTCTCTGCAGATAATCCCATCAACCTTTCTGACCATTCTGAAGTACTGGCAGTGGCAACAAACGGACCCGACTGGGGTAGATGACTGATAAACCATGCATAGAACAAAGGAACACAACAAGCTACGTTCTTACCCCTTCATTTCTCATTCTTGTAGTGCACTGTAAGGTGGGCACTGGGTTGCCTGAAGCTAAGATATAGAATGCATCGACATCCACAAAGTCTGGAAGATGAGGAAACAGAACAATGCCATATATACGAAGAGCCAGGATGGCGCTAAACACAATCCAACAGCCGTCCTTAACGCACTGCCGAGCTTTCTCAATCAAGCAAGGCAAAGGAAAACCATACATCCCAAGTCTCCGAATCATCTTCCCATCCAATTCTGAAGCCTCAAGGTGCAAAATAGCGGCGAGCTTGGCCAGATCAGGCTTAGTATCAACATGAACAAACGACATCCGACTCCGAATGGGTACCCCTAACAGCTTTGAATATTCCTCTAGTGTAGGAGCCAGGACGTAGTCAGGAAAGACAAAGCATCTCATCTGGGCATCATAAAACTGTAAGAGAGCATAAACACCACTAATCTCATATTCAGAAGGCTTGCGGACATATCTCAATAATCTCCCATAAGACTTCTTGAAATCTTCCATTACTGCTTTCTCACCCAAGGCAATCAGACTCAACAAAGTACTAACATCCGAAACTGGAAACCTGTAGGCCACTGTACTCTTCAGAGACTCCATAACAGCAATGCAGGCAAAGATCACTAGAATCAAAGGAGAAATATGCACCTGCAACACAAATACATGTCAATGAAATGCAGATGAAAATGCAAATGCAAATGCAAACAAGGGATCAAGACTGCTGTGCTGTTGGTCGAGAAAAACCAGAGCTTCGCCTTAGCAAGAACAAAGTACCGACAGTAGAATCCAATGATATCACGAACACAGATTCACACTTGCAAAGAACTGGGTATTCTGAAAGCTAGGGTTTCCTGCACAACCCAATCCCCCTCACAGGTGTGGACCTATCCACTGACAAGGTTCGACATCCTATGCGTTCACCAGCGTCACAGACTTTCAATAAATGATGATACATTCACCATTTCTGGTTTGGCATCATTATCTCCTGAAGAGGCCTCACTTAGCTGACTCACAAATGATCGGTTCCCAGAGTCGACAATTCTCAAATCTAAAATCCCAACCGATCCTAAGGATCTGAAGAAAAATCAACAAAAAGAATCTTGCTCGAGTGTGAATTTCATGGGGAACTGTATCTGCTAAGCAAACAGGCCCCCCACTAGTCTCCACTACTAATACTAGGTTTGTACTCAAGTCCGAGTCCGGCTTATCACTCAATGAAACTTCCCTCCCCACAGCACAACAGTAATGATATGTGATGTGAAACTTCCCTCCCCACATATATACAACACCCAAAGATAAACAGGGAAGCGCTAGGATTGACTCGCATAGGGAACCAGAGTCCCCAGCAGAGTCGCCAGCTGTCGCCTGCGAAAAACAACCGGCGGAAAAACAGAAGAGTCGCCACTTTCTTTATTTATCCCAAAGAGAGGGAAAGAAAACGATCGGAAAAACCTAAAGAAAAAGGGAAATACAAGGCATCGCAACCATGTCTGGATTCGGGAGTCGGTTACACAAGGGGAAGGTATTAGCACCCCTCACGTCCGTCGTACTCGACGGGATCCGCGCATTGTTGTCTATCTAAAAGGGTGTGTTGAAACTATCTAGCTAAAGGCTTAAGGACAAAAGAAAAAGAAAAGAGAAGTGACTCGGCAGAGCATCACCGCTCTGTGCCTACGTTCTCCCTCGTGCAATGGGAAAGTCAGAGTCAACGTAGTTCGACTAACTACGGCTAAAGAAGGGGGGAAGGTTGCTCGCCGAGACATTGAGTCTCGTGCCTACGTACTTTCATCTGGTATGAAAGATCATAGCAAACGTAGTTCGAGCTAAAAGACCACAGGTTGGTTCAAAAGTTTTTAGGCCCGATTAGGGTTAACAAATAGTTCTAGCAGTTGGTGTATGCAGCTCGACCATCGGAGACTTAGGCGTTACCATTTGCGGTAGAACTAAGAGTTAACGACACTCTTTTTGTGAAAAGATTTTCCTGATTAAGAACCCCAAAGGGTGAAAAAGGTTTGAAGTGTTTTTGTGTTTTTTAGAGAAGAAGTGTTTTGAATTAGAGTGTTTATAATGTATGTTGTAAGAAAGTCTAAAACCTAGGATCGAATGCGTCGCATATCGTCCTAAGGACGTATACTAAACACTCTAGGTAATTGAGAGGTGGCCCCTCAATCACCATTTCCCAAGTATAAGGCTCATGGCACAACATTCATTATCCTTATTAAGTATGTTAAGATTGTTTGAAGATGAGAAGAGAAGAAGGCACACTAATGAGAGACTAATCAATCCTAAAAGTTATCATGCAAAGTGGACCTAAAGTTGAGTTTGAAAAGGGGAACTACCTAATGTTATCATGCATGGTTAGGCACCTAATGTCTATTATAACCTCAAGAGTCTAGAGAACTTATGGAGAGCATGGCAAAGAAAGGCAAAGGAAGAAGAAGAAGAAAAAGAAGAATGCATATGCCAATGAAAGGATGCACACATAGAATGCACAAGTAGAATGATAGTGGGAGGAAAATAGTGTGGGGCAGTAGCCTCCACAAGCTCATCTCAACCAAGAATGCATATGGGAATGCAAGAAAAGAAAAGAATAAAGATGCATCAAAAGCAAACAAAACAAATGACAAAAACATAAAGAAGAAGTCCTCATGGATTCATCACTTTAGGTAAGCTTCAAGTTCCTCCTAAGGAGGGACAAAGCTACCTTAAATGACACTCCAAGGTCAATGGACATAAGGGAGATGAAGAAAAGAAATCTCAAAAGCAATATCAAAACAAAACAAGAAGAAATGCAAGCAACATCACAAAGGAAGCAAGCACACATCACTTAGGAGTTCAAGTTGAAAGCTCAAAAAGAAAAGCACCAATCAACAAGCAATGAACATAATTTTGACCGAAAATGAACATACAGCAAGCTCAACATGTCTAAAATGTGAAACAAGAAGAGTTGAGAGCGTATTGGATCCACAAAGGTCATTTCCAATCCAAACTAGGTCATGCACTTGTGTGAGCTTTCCTATGAGATGACCTAACTTGCAAGTCACCTCAAAAATAGGAAAATGGCTCAAAAAATACCAAATAAAATGCACAAAGAAGCTGAGTATGTTGGCAACCAGAGGCCAAAAGATCAAGACAAATATTCCCTCAAATCACCATCAAAATAAAGGATTCATTTAGATGTACCACTTTGAAATGGGAGAAACAAAGGCAAAAAGAAGAGCCACAAAAGTCAACCCAAAAGTCAACAACCAGGGGCAAAATGGTCCTCAAAAATTGATCAACTCATCATTGAGATGAGGATCAATTTTCAATCATTGGACCAAAACGGAGGAAGAGAAATAAATGCAAGAGTAAACAAGGTTACAATTTAAACCATCTAAAACCACTCCAATATTTAATTCTTTTTTTTAATTGAAAATAAAACTGGAAAATAAAATAAAAATGTCCAAAAAAATAGTAGACATCTCAAAGTTGATAAAAAATATTTTTGGTGAATTTTTAAAGTATTGGAGTTATTTTTAATGATTTAAATTCTAAACAGAAAATAAAATAAAAATCAAAAAGAAAATAAAAGAAAATAATAAAGCACTGTGGCGAATAGCAATTAAATGAAGTTCAAAAATGAACTGGGCCCAAACTGGGGGTGGGATTAGCACGCGCACCCAAGGCCCAACAGAAAAAACAAACAAAAACAAATAAACTTGGAAATTGTGTGTGGCACGGTCAACATATGACCACGGTGGGAGTGCGCTGGGAAGCGCTTGATCAAAAGTAGTGCAATCAAGTGGTCATGAGTATGCCAACAAATAAATGAAAATTCAAATATGATTCCATGGATTCAGTCAACTATGGCCTATGGTAGGTCTTAATCAGAGCCGTTGGAAGAAAAAGTAATCAAATCATGTGCGCGTGGTCATGACACCTCATCATCTCCTACCTCCAAAACCCTAAAACACAGACCACCGGCCGGAGACACTGTTCATCGTCTTCTCCGGCCATCCTCCACCGCGCGCAGCAACAGTAACAACATGTATCACCCAACCTCAACCATTTTGTACGAAACTTATATCAAAATTCATCTAGAGATCACGAGGATCTCATATCCAGCCTCAAAAATCAATAATCATGTGTAAAACTCTCAAACTGAAGCCATTAAGATTGTGCATTAAAATTTGGAGCTTTCACAAAATTTGGAGCTTCCACTGAGCCTTCAAATGGAGCTTAAGCTTGCAGAAAAATATCCAGAATCGTTCAACAAACTTCAATAGAGCTTTTGCAATTCACAATTTGGCTTGAAATGGCTTCTATCTCCAAATTCGAAACTTGAGTTTCCACCACTTTTTTAAAACTGTTCTTGATCAATGTCTCTAATTTCCAGTTCTGATGATTTGTGAATGATCAAAATCTTATATGTGATGGATCTTGATAAGAATTGAACCCAATCTCAGCCTCTAACAGCCCAATTGAAAACCCAAGGAATTGAGTTTTGAGCTTTCTCATGTACACGAAAATCTCACCAAATTGGCTCCAAAATGCTTCAAAATGCTTGCTGGTACCACATGGAGTATGAATGGCTAGGATTAAAGCCTTGTTTAATCTCAATGGTTGATATTTGTTGTGTAACTTCATGATGAAGAAACCTTGAAAATGGCTCACTAAAACACCTCAAATTCAAATTCCATTAATGCCAATGTGTTTAAAACATAGTTTGCACTCAAAATATGCATTCATTTGCACAAAAGTGTTCAAGAATGAATTAATTCCAATTTTGCCCTTTTAAACTTTCTTCCATGAAAATTCACACATCAATTCTTCATTCCAAGCCTAATCTATGTTTTTTCAAGGCTTGGCTAAACAAATAACACCATTTGGAGCAAGTTTGATGTTGGAAAAATCTTCATCTGAAGTGTGCAAGTTGGTGAAATGGACCTATAATTTTATGACCTATAATCTCACTTTCCCAAAATACCCCTGACTTGTACCCCTCATAACTTGAGTTCTACAAATCAGATGAAAGGCTTCTAGTAATCTTTGGAAAGCTAAGACTAATACCTGCAACTTTCATGTTGGCCAAAAGTTGAGGAGAAACATCCTTCTATGTCAAAAATGGCTTGGAAGTTGGTTGACTTTTATTGACCAAAATCACATTCATCTGATGACCTATAACTTGTCTGGATCATAACTTGAGTTCTATAAATCCAACCAAGGACTTCTAGTACTCAAAGGAAAGCTAAGAACATGATGTACAAGTTCCATGTCGGTCAAAAGTTGAGATGAAACTTGTATCTTGAGATAGGTGGTCTTGAAGTTAGGCACTAAATAGGGGATTTTACCCTGAGAACCCTAATTTAGTAACTTCTCACACTCTTGATCCTTGATGAATTGAACTTGAAATGATGTCTCATATATCTTAAAACAACATCCCATGACCATAGAAACTTTGAATTGAGTTTTAATCTCCTCCAATTTCACAGTTGACTGAGGACTTACCAGATGAAACCCTAGATGCAACAACTTCAACTGAAACCTTTCACACTTAGCACAAACACCTAGATGAGCTCCATAATGACCCTCAAGGTACTCAATGAGCTCTCTCAACATCTTATATCCATAACCATGAATTCACAATCCTCTAATGCTCTTCCATTGGCCTCAAAGTTAGGAGCTGACCCACATACAACCATCCTTTCTTTCACAAGACCAATGCCCACCTCTAGATGACTTGATGACCATTCAAACTTGAGTAACACCCCTTGCTTAGGCTCAACCCTCTGAGTAGACTCCTCTTGATATGCACAAACTCTTGATCCCCTGTTCAATGAAAAATGCTATGCAATGCAAATGCTAGAAATAAATGAAATGAAACATAAACCAAGTTAAGAAAAGGTTGGGCAAATTTTGGGGTGCAACACTTCCCAAGTATAAAAATGAATTTCCAAATGACCAAAATTGGGCCCCAAATGGCTCTGCATTGAAAAATCACGTACAGAGGCAAAAATCACATTGGTTAATCGGTTAACCATATAGGTTAATCGATTAACCCATTTGAATTTTTGAATCTGGGCTAATTTTTCATTGGTTAATTGGTTAAACATATGCGTTAACCGATTAACACCTTCAAAATTTGAATTCTGGCACCTTTTAGAGGGAAGCCTGCCCGTTTTCCCGTTTCTTGCTGTTTCGAACCCCGTTAAGCTTCTAGAATATGCTCTGGAACACTGTAACCATGAGACTGCCCACAATAGCCTGAACGCCACTTTCTTGGCTGAAAATAACCTGCAAAACAAAATAAAATCGGTCGCCCGACCGCTGGGCAAAATAAATGGCGCCTGATACTCGCTGCTTTGATTGCTTGCACTGAGGGTGAATTCTGAACCACAGGAAAACCTCGATCCCCTGTCTCAAGAACTAATGCTATGCAATGTAGAAATGCAACTAAATGTAATGAAACAAAAGCCTAGCCAAGAAAAAGGTTGGGAAAATTTTCGGGTGCAATAGCTTCCCCTATTCAAGCGACTTGGACCTGACTGGGTGAGAATCGAACGACTTTCAGAAAATCAAGGTGCATGACGATTGAATGCCAACGAACTCGGAAATTTGCCAATCGCAGAAATAAACTGCAAACTCTGATTGGGGATGAAATCTTCGGGGATAACTGCTCTGATCACAAAAATACTCCGCCGGGGAAAAGAGAAGCTTAACCGAGTAACTCTGCTTGGTGAAAAAACTAGTGGGACAGATGTGTCTATCAAAGATTGCGCCATGGTCTGGATACCGTACAGGTTTAAGGGGAACATTTCAAATTGCCGGAATCTGGATATTCAACGAACAAAATGAGTCAATGAAATTTGCTGGAGTCTGAACTCTCAACGTAGAGACCGGTGTAACACCCATTTTAATTATTTAGTCATTTTATTATAATTTTAATTGTTATGTGTTGGTGTACCCTTTGGTGGGGGTGTGTTGGATGATGATTGGTGGGTGTCCCTGATATGGGAGGATTATTGGTGGTGTTTTGGTGTGGATATAATAATATAATAAATAATAGTAATATTGGTGGTGATATTATTATTATTATTATTATTATTATTATTATTATTATTATTATTATTATTATTATTATTAGTATTATTATGATTAGTATTATTAATATTTAGTAATATTATATTATTATTATTATTATTATTATTATTATTATTATTATTATTAGTTGGGATTAGAATATATAAAATAAAATAGAGGAATAAGAGGGGGAGTTAGAACGTGAGAAGAGAAGAGGACGATAGAAGTTAGAAGAACGGGAAAGAGAGCGAAGAACGAAGGAGAAGAGGGAAAGTCAGAATTGGCCAACCTTGGAGGATTTCCACCGATCAGAACAACTACCAAGGTAAGGGGGGAGAAACTTGATTGGGATGGTATTTACATGTATAGGGTAGTGGGGATTCCTTAACCCCGTAGGAATGTATCGGTGTATGAAGTTTTATGTTGACATGCCTATAATTGTTTATTGATGTTGAGAATTGGTATTTGATAAACCAATGAGGAATTGATATATGCCGATGTTGATGAATTGTTGTTTTTGGTGAGTTTGGGGTATTGGTTGGGTTTACGGTTTTAGGGAAGTTCTGTGTAATCTTTTTGATGTATCGATAGAATGTTTAAGTGTTGATTCTGGAATATGGATTAGGGAGTGATTGGTTGGAATTACATGCATTATTGATACCGAGGATAAGATGAGGATTAAAGTTGGAATGTTAGGATTGAATTTGGCTCTGGTAGCACTTCAGAGCAGTAGAAAATTTGGTGGATCGCAGCATTTGCTGGGCTTCTCCTGGCGAGTGTTGGCGAAGCTTCGCCTAGCGAATGAAGGCGAGTATTCGCCTGGAAAACTGTGGCCATCGGTAGCGAATAATTCTGAATTAAATCCCAAACCAAAAGAGTAGGAACTTCGCCTGGCGAATGCCAGCGAAGGTTCGCTACGGGGATTCGCCTGGCGAATGTCCCAACGAACGTAGCAGAAAATGTGACTTTTTGTGACGTTTGGCCTTGAGCTTTGATCTTGTGTGATCCCTTTGGCCATGATGAAGTGATAGAGTGGTGATTGTAGGATTTAATTGGAGTACTTGGTGATAGTAAGTGATCCCTTAATATTTTATTTCAAGTGGATGATTAGTTGGTGTATTCCCGAGTGGTGGGATGTGTTTATACTTGGTGTTAGAATGTGAGACTGATCACTGTGTGATTTGAATTATATGATGTTGGTGTGTAATATATCTATACCATATGCATTGACGTATGATGATATGATCAGGAGGATCGTGTGCACTTAGTGTGCCTGAATATAATAGTTATGCATTGGTGTCGTGCATATCATGGTGTTTGGTGGGATGAATCATATCTCAGGAGGAGCGTAAGTGATTCATCCGTACTCCTTGTGGAGAACGGTGAGAGATAGATCATATCTCAGTAGGAGCGTAAGTGATCTGTCCAAGGTTCGATTGAATGAACCAACGAGTCGGTACCGCATGCATGGTGTTGAGTTGCATATTTGCATTATAATATGTTATATTGTAATTTGAACAGTAGGTTCGTGATTGGTGTTGTGGGGTGAATATTGGGGTGTTGGTGTGTTTTACTACATTGTTTACATGTATTACATTACCAATATATTTTTTATCATGTTTTCTCACCCCTTTATTGTTGTTGTGGTCTGTGCTTCTTCGGAAGTCGAGTCTAGGATGCTCTGATACGTAGCACGGGACTTGGGTGTTTTTATTTGTTTTATGCTGAACTTGTATTTGTTCCTGTGAACGTATCAAAAACCTTTGTTGGATTTTACTATTTAATATTCCGCTGTATTTGGAGAAAAACCTTTTTATAAGGAAATGTTGGTTTTGCTATGTGATATCCCACTTGGGAAGAAAAACTCTGATGTTTATTTATAATGTTTATTATTTTAATTATTTTTGGGAAGTGGGGTGTTACAATTGGTATCAGAGCAGGTTGGTTCGTCCGGCCAGTGTTGTTGAGTCGAGTTGAGTCTGTCCTTTAAGATAGAGTTGAGTATCTTTTAACCTGGTGTTGTTGTTTTTGAGCAGTATGGCAGGAAGGAACGATGCTGCGTTGGCTGCTGCTATGCAAGCAATGGCGCAGGCGGTTGCTAATCAGAACCAAACTGCAGATGCCCAATTCAGGAGTTTGGCGCAGTCTCGGAGCAACAAGCCACCGACGTTTGAAGGAGGAATTCTGGACCCTGAAGCTGCACAGAAGTGGATGAAGGCAATCGAGAAAATCTTTAGGACTATGGATTGTAGTGATGAGCAAAAGGTGAGGTTTGGCATTCACATGTTGGAGGGCGAAGCTGAAGCTTGGTGGGACAACAGTCGCCAAAGATTGGAAGCTGCTGGAACTGCCATTACTTGGGAGGTGGTTCGGAAAGGTTTTCTGGAAAAGTATTTTTCGGAAGATATTCGAAGTGCTAAGGAGATTGAATTCTTAGAGCTGAAGCAGGGTAGTATGACGGTAGCAGAGTATGCTGCTAAGTTTGAAGAGCTGGTGCAGTATTGTCCTCATTATAATATTGATGGGGCAATGACTTCTAAGTGTTTAAAATTTGAGAATGGACTGCGTCCAGAGATTAAGTTGGGGATTGCTTGTCAGAGGATCAGGAGTTATCCCGAGCTGGTAAGCAGGAGCAGAATTTATGATAATGACAACCGGACAAGGATTGCACACTACAAAGCTGTTAATGACCGTAAGAGTAAGCAGAGGTTCAGTGGTACTCCTTATAGTGTTGTTGCTGATAAGGGAAAGCGTAAAGCTGTTGTTGATAAGAAGCACAGAGAGGGAAAGACATCTGCTGATGGGAAATGTTTCTGATGCGGTGGCATGGGACACCGTGCTAATGATTGTCCTAATGAAGTAAAGAAGTGTTTTAGGTATGGGAAGCCAGGTCATGTGATAGCTGATTGCAGAGCTACTATGCCGACCTGTTATAACTGTGGTGAAAAGGGTCACATCAGTACCCATTGTGAGAAGCCGAAGAAGCCTCAGACATCTCCGGCTGGTGGGAAGGTGTTTGCTTTGGCAGGAACTCAAGCTGTCAGTGATGAGCGAGTTATCAAAGGTATTTGTATTATCAATAATATTCATTTGACTGCTATTATTGATACGGGTGCAACCCACTCGTTTATTTCTGTTGACTGTGTGAAGAGGATAGGATTGGTGTCGTCTACTCTTGAGAGACGAATGACTATTGAGACACCCTCTATTGGCTCAGTGACTACTTCTTTGGTATGCCTGAAGTGTCCGCTGACTATTTTCGGTAGAGAATTTGGGGTGGATCTGATTTGTCTACCACTTGGTAATTTGGATGTTATACTGGGTATGAACTGGTTAGAGTTCAACCGAGTCTACATCGATTGTTTTCGGAAGGAATTGTTGTTCTTGACTCCAGAAGGGGAAGCTTTAGCAGATTCTTTGTCTAGTAAAGAATTGAGGACCTTGTTGGAAGATGAAGCTAAAGTGTTTGCTTTATTTGCATCATTATCGGTGGATAGCAAAGCGTCAATGGGGGAATTGGCAGTGGTGAATGAATTTCCGGAAGTGTTTCCTGATGACATTACGGAATTGCCTCCGACGAGGGAAGTTGAATTTAGTATTGATCTTGTTCCTGGTAAGAGGCCTATTTCTATGGCGCCGTACAGGATGTCTGCAGTGGAATTGGCTGAGTTGAAGTCTCAGATTGGAGAATTGTTGGATAGAAAGTTTATTAGATCGAGTGTGTCGCCGTGGGGAGCTCCAGTGTTATTGGTGAAGAAGAAGGATGGTAGCATGCGTTTGTGCATCGACTACCGTCAGTTGAATAAAGTGACTATTAAGAATAAGTATCCTCTACCAAGGATTGATGATTTGATGGATCAGCTGGTGGGAGCTCGTGTGTTCAGTAAGATCGATTTGAAATCGGGTTACCATCAGATAAGGGTAAAAGAAGGTGATATTCAGAAGACTGCTTTTAGGACTCGATATGGACATTACGAATATGCTGTAATGCCGTTTGGAGTGACTAATGCGTCGGGAGTATTTATGGAGTATATGAACAAAATTTTCCATTCTTATTTGGATTATTTCATTGTGGTATTTATTGACGATATATTAATTTATTCTAAATCTGATGAAGAACATGCAAGACATCTGAGGATTGC
The DNA here is from genome assembly GCA_963859935.3 of Lathyrus sativus. Lineage (NCBI taxonomy): Eukaryota > Viridiplantae > Streptophyta > Magnoliopsida > Fabales > Fabaceae > Lathyrus > Lathyrus sativus. The sequence continues at coordinate 72,440,772 of OZ012739.1, read as the reverse complement.
CTTGCAGGTGCTGAAGGAAAATAAATTGTTTGCCAAATTGTCGAAGTGTGACTTCTGGTTGAAGAAAGTGAGTTTCTTGGGGCATGTAATATCTGGTGATGGCATAGCGGTGGACCCGTCAAAAGTAAGTGCAGTGTTGCAGTGGGAACCACCAAAGACAACAACGAAGATTAGAAGCTTTTTGGGTTTGGCAGGTTATTACCGCAGATTTATTGAAGGGTTCTCTAATTTGGCGTTGCCATTGACTCAGTTAACGAGGAAGAACCAAGTTTTTGTATGGGATGCTGCTTGTGAAGAAAGCTTTGAAGAGCTGAAGAAGAAATTGACTACGACACTGGTGTTAGTTTTGCCGACTCCGAGTGAACCGTTTCTGGTATATTGTGATGCGTCTAAGATGGGATTAGGTGCAATTCTTATGCAGAATGGTAAGGTAGTAGCATATGCTTCGCGGCAACTGAGAGTGCATGAGCGAAATTATCCTACTCATGATCTCAAATTAGCTGCGGTTGTTTTTGTGTTGAAAATTTGGAGGCATTATTTATATGGTTTGAGATTTGAAGTGTTTAGTGATCATAAGAGTCTGAGATATCTGTTTGATCAGAAAGAGCTGAATATGAGGCAGAGAAGATGGTTAGAATTTTTGAAGGATTATGACTTCAGTTTGAGTTATCATCCAGGAAAGGCCAATGTAGTGGTGGATGCTTTGAGCAGGAAAATGATTCATATGGCAGCTCTGATGGTGAAAGAAATTGAGTTAATTGAACAGTTCATAGATTTGAGCATGGTTTGTGAGACTAATGCAGATAGTGTGATGTTGGGTATGTTGCAGGTAAATAATGACTTCTTGGATATGATTAGAGAGAATCAGAAGTTGGATGTGAAATTAGTAGATTTGACGCCTGGAGTAGGAAGTGACTCCGATAGTGACTTTAAATTGGATAGTACAGGTGTATTGAGATTTAGAGGCAGGATTTGTGTACCAGATGATGAGGGATTGAAAAAGCTGATTTTGAGTGAAGGACATCGTAGTAATCTGAGTATCCATCCGGGAGCTAAGAAAATGTACCATGATTTGAAGAAATTATTTTGGTGGTCTGGCATGAAAAAAGACATTGCTCAATTTGTTTATGCCTGTTTGACGTGTCAAAAGTCGAAGGTGGAACACCAAAGACCTTCAGGATTTATGCAACCATTAGAGATTCCGGTTTGGAAATGGGATTGTATTACTATGGACTTTGTTACAGGTTTTCCGAACACGGCGAGAGGATTTGATGCTATATGGGTGATTATGGATCGATTGACGAAGTCTGCACACTTTGTGCCGATTAATATTAGTTTCCCGTTGACGAAGCTGGCGGAGATTTATATTCGGGTAATTGTAAAGTTACATGGTGTTCCGTCCAGTATTGTGTCGGATAGAGACCCGAGGTTTACTTCGGAATTTTGGAAAAGCTTGCAGGAAGCTTTGGGAACTAAGTTGAAGTTGAGTTCAGCTTATCATCCGCAAACTGATGGTCAGTCAGAGAGGACTATTCAGTCGCTTGAGGATTTGCTGAGAGCTTGTGTGTTGGAAAAAGGTGGTGCGTGGGATACTCATTTACCATTGATTGAGTTCACGTACAATAACAGTTACCATTCGAGTATTGGAATGGCACCGTTTGAAGCTTTGTATGGGAGGAAGTGTAGGACTCCTCTGTGTTGGTATGAGACTGGTGAGAATGTGGTGCTTGGACCAGAAATTGTACAACAGACTACTGAGACAATTCAGATGATTCGTGAGAAAATGAAAGTGTCTCAGAGTAGGCAGAAGAGTTATCATGATAATCAGAGGAAAGAGTTGGAATTCTGTGTAGGTGATCACGTATTCCTAAGAGTTAATCCGATGAATGGTGTGGGTCGTGCGTTGAAGTCCAAGAAGCTGGATTCTAAGTTTATTGGACCTTATGAGATTTTGCAGAGAATTGGCGATGTGGCTTATAGGGTGGCGTTGCCGCCTGAGTTGTCGAACTTACATGATGTGTTTCATGTGTCGCAATTGCGAAAGTATGTTTCTGATCCATCTCATGTGATTCAAAGAGATGATGTTCAGGTTCGGGAGAATCTTACTGTTGAAATGATGCCGTTGAGGATCGAGGACCGTAAGATGAAACAACTCCGAGGGAAGGAGATACCTTTGGTGAAGGTAGCTTGGGGAGGTGCTGCAGGAGACAGTGTGACCTGGGAGTTGGAAAATAGGATGCAAGAAGCGTATCCGGAACTATTTCCATCAGGTCATTTTCGAGGACGAAAATAATTAAAGTGGGGGAGAGTTGTAACACCCATTTTAATTATTTAGTCATTTTATTATAATTTTAATTATTATGTGTTGGTGTGCCCTTTGGTGGGGGTGTGTTGGATGATGATTGGTGGGTGTCCCTGATATGGGAGGATTATTGGTGGTGTTTTGGTGTGGATATAATAATATAATAAATAATAGTAATATTGGTGGTGATATTATTATTATTATTATTATTATTATTATTATTATTATTATTATTATTATATTTATTATTATTATTATTATTATTATTATTATTATTATTATTATTATTATTATTATTAGTATTATTAGTATTATTAATATTTAGTAATATTATAGTATTATTATTATTAGTTGGGATTAGAATATATAAAATAAAATAGAGGAATAAGAGGGGGAGTTAGAACGTGAGAAGAGAAGAGGATGATAGAAGTTAGAATAACGGGAAAGAGAGCGAAGAACGAAGGAGAAGAGGGAAAGTCAGAATTGGGCAACCTTGGAGGATTTCCACCGATCAGAACAATTACCAAGGTAAGGGGGGAGAAACTTGATTGGGATGGTATTTACATGTATAGGGTAGTGGGGATTCCTTAACCCCGTAGGAATGTATCGGTGTATGAATTTTTATATTGACATGCCTATAATTGTTTATTGATGTTGAGAATTGGTATTTGATAAACCAATGAGGAATTGATATATGCCGATGTTGATGAATTGTTGTTTTTGGTGAGTTTGGGGTATTGGTTGGGTTTACGGTTTTAGGGAAGTTCTGTGTAATCTTTTTGATGTATCGATAGAATGTTTAAGTGTTGATTCTGGAATATGGATTAGGGAGTGATTGGTTGGAATTACGTGCACTATTGATACTGAGGATAAGATGAGGATTAAAGTTGGAATGTTAGGCTTGAATTTGGCTCTGGTAGCACTTCAGAGCAGTAGAAAATTTGGTGGATCGCAGCATTCGCTGGGCTTCGCTTGGCGAGTGTTGGCGAAGTTTCGCCTAGCGAATGAAGGCGAGTATTCGCCTGGCAAACTGTGGCGAGTGGTAGCGAATAATTCTGAATTAAATCCCAGACCAAAAGAGTAGGAACTTCGCCTGGCGAATGCCAGCGAAGGTTCGCTATGGGGATTCGCCTGGCGAATGTCCCAGCGAACGTAGCAGAAAATGTGACTTTTTGTGATGTTTGGCCTTGAGCTTTGATCTTGTGTGATCCCTTTGGCCATGATGAAGTGATAGATTGGTGATTGTAGGATTTAATTGGAGTACTTGGTGATAGTAAGTGATCCCTTAATATTTTATTTCAAGTGGATGATTAGTTGGTGTATTCCCGAGTGGTGAGATGTGTTTATACTTGGTGTTAGAATGTGAGATTGCTCACTGTGTGATTTGAATTATATGATGTTGGTGTGTAATATATCTATACCATATGCATTGACGTATGATGATATGATCAGGAGGATCGTGTGCACTTAGTGTGCCTGAATATAATAGTTATGCATTGGTGTCGTGTATATCATGGTGTTTGGTGGGATAATTATATCTCAGGAGGAGCGTAAGTGATTCATCCGTACTCCTTGTGGAGAACGGTGGGAGATAGATCATATCTCAGTAGGAGCGTAAGTGATCTGTCGGGGATAGATCATATCTCAGTAGGAGCGTAAGTGATCTGTCCAAGGTTCGATTGAATGAACCAACGAGTCGGTACCGCATGCATGGTGTTGAGTTGCATATTTGCATTATAATATGTTACATTGTAATTTGAACAATAGGTTCGTGATTGGTGTTGTGGGGTGAATATTGGGGTGTTGGTGTGTTTTACTACATTGTTTACATGTATTACATTACCAATATATTTTTGATCATGTTTTCTCACCCCTTTGTTGTTGTTGTGGTCTGTGCTTCTTCGGAAGTACAGATAATCCAGGTACTTAGCTAGCTTAGATTATGGTGTGCCAGTCGAGTCTAGGATGCTCTGATACGTAGCACGGGACTTGGGTGTTTTTATTTGTTTTATGCTGAACTTGTATTTTGTTCCTGTGAACGTATCAAAAACCTTTGTTGGATTTTACTATTTAATATTTCGCTGTATTTGGAGAAAAACCTTTTTATAAGGAAATGTTGGTTTTGCTATGTGATATCCCACTTGGGAAGAAAAACTCTGATGTTTATTTATAATGTTTATTATTTTAATTGTTTTTGGGAAGTGGGGTGTTACAACCGGAGCCTGGATGCTCAACGTAATAACTCGAGTCTGAATACTCAACGTAAAGGTGGAGCCTGGATGCTCAACGTAATAAATCGGAGCCTGGATGCTCAACGCGAAAGCCGGAGTCTGAATACTCAACATAATAAACCGGAGCCTGGATGCTTAACACGAAAGCCGGAGTCTGAATACTCAACGTAATAAACCGGAGCCTGGATGCTCAACGTAAAAGCCGGAGTCTGAATACTCAACGAGCAAAAGAATATCATCAGAAATATGAAACTTACCGGAGTCTGGATACTCAACAGAACTGACCGGAGTCTGGCTACTCTACAGACAAAACAATATACCACAAATTGGAAATTCACCGGAATCTGGCTATTCAACGAAGAAGGAGTATAACCACAAAACTTATCAAGGTCTGGATACCCAATTGACTTTACCGGAGTCTGAATACTCGAAAGAAAAAGCAATACGTCACGAATTGAAAATTCACCGGAGTCTGGATACGTAACAGAGAAGCTGGAGCCTGGATGCTCAATGAAGATTGACTGGAGCCTGGATGCTCAATGTAGGGACCGGAGTCTGAATGCTCAACGTAAAAACCGGAGCCTGGATGCTCAACGTAAAAGCCGGAGCCTGAATGCTCAACGTAAACTTGACCGGAGCCTGGATACTCAACGGACAAAGGAGATCATCATCATATGAAACTTACCAGAGTCTGGATACTCAACGAGCAAAAGAAAAAGAATATACCATTTGCAAATTCACCGGAGTCTGGATACTCAACAGAGAAGCCGGAGCCTGGATGCTCGACGTAGATGACCGGAGCCTGGATACTCAACGGACAAAGGAGTTATCACCATATTGGAAATTCACCGGAATCTGGATATTCAACGGAGAAGGATTACAACCACAAAACTTATCAAGGTCTGGATACCACACTAACCTTACCAGAGTTTGGATACTCGACGGAAAAAGCACAATACGTCACGGATTAAAAAATCACCGGAGTCTAGATACTCAACGGAGAAGCCGGAGCCTGAACGCTCATTGAAATAAGCCGGAGCCTGGATGCTCAACGAAGATTGACCGGAGCCTGGATACTCAACGGACGAAGAAACACTCATTATGGTCTGGATACCCCCAGAGTTTTAAGAATACCGTTTCAAATTGCCGGAGTCTGGATACTCAACGAACAAAATGGGTTACATCACGAACTGCCATGGTCTGGATACCATACAGGGCTAAGAAGTATATCACACATTAGAAATTTGCTGGAGTTTGGATACTCAACGACATTGACCGGAGTCTGAATACTCAATGGATGAAGGGAAAATATCACAAATATACCCATCAAAATCTGAACACCATACTGTCTTCACCGAAGTCTGCATACTCGACGGAAAAAGCACAATAATATCAATCGCCGTGGTCTGGATACCACAACCATCTTTACCGAAGTCTGGATACTCAACGGAAAAGGAAAACCCCATCAATTGGGAATAGACCGGAGTCTGGATACTCGACGGAGTAAGGAACACTCATTATAAATACTCATCAAGGTCTGAATACCAAATGCGTTCAAAACAACCTGACCTGCTGAAATCCGAAGACACTGCTAGGGAAGGATATAAGCCGAGGTCTGGATACCGCGCGGGCTACCAGAAATTTCCATGGTTTGGATTCCATAATGACACAGATGTCGATTCTCCGGAGATACACCTGAAACAAAGAGATAACAACCTGGCTTATGTTTAACATGCATATGTTTGAAAATGGCGTAATGCTCCATACGAAATGGAAATGCTACGTGTTTGGGTAGATGCTATGCACGCATGCAGATGCAATAGAACTGAATCAGCAAAATAAAGGCTAGAGATACGGAAACCACCCTGCTGGGGAAACAACTTACTCACGCCAATAACAATTGGACTCATGCCGAAGAAACGGGCTCTTGCCAGCTTCTTGCAAAGAAAATGCCAGGGTACCAACATTCCTCCATCCTGCTGAGGATTACTCAGTTTGGGATGAATTTGCCTTGGCTGTAGATTACTCAGTGGGGATAAAATCCAATCATGACTCGCTGGGGAGTACGCACGAACATGCACTTCGCGGGGATTAAATGTGCACCAACTGCCGAGGGAAAGCGTACACGCTACCTGCTCACTTGGACTGCATATAAACTCTACTGGGGATAGAGATGCAAACTCTGCTTGCTCAAGACGAACTCGGGCTGGGGAGCATAGACTTTCTTGAGTACATGCCCCAGTGTAGTTCAATTTTCCCTAGTCTAGTCTCTAGGCCGGAAACGACCTCGAAATGGCTTGCCCCTGGACTTGTAACATGAAAGGATTCGTCCCTTGTTGACTAAATCTGATGGATTATGAAGATATGGAGAGGAACAACTCCTTTATTTTCAATTTTTCCCCAGCCTGTGGGATCTCCATAACATCTTCCTCGAAAGTAAACCCGAACTGCTTTAGCATTTTGACTCTCGAAGAGGTGCTTCATATTAATTTCCTTCTGGCCAAGCATAGCATCTGTGCTTTTAGGGCGGCCTGCCCCAGCCTCGCAATGAATTTGCCCCTGATTGGCTGATTGGTGGGGCAGTATGCCTGGCTGCGAGAAATTTACCGACTCTCGACCCGATTGCCCCAGATTACCTGACTTCTGGATGGCTGACTCCCATGATATGATCATTTGATATAACTGGCCCTGGTGGAGTATTCAGGCATTCTGCATTCTATCCTGATCAAACTTTCTACTATGGAAACTTTCCTGCTGTCAAGCCCTTACTTGCAAGTAAAACAAATTGTTCTGCATAAAAGATATATTAAATGCAATGCATATGACAGTTTTTGAAATCCAATTCTGTTCACTGGAAAAATATGTGACATATAGTAGATGAAATCATTTATCAAAATGCCAACATCAATACCCACAAGTTGAGAAGAATCCCTTTAGGAGTCAGTTTCGACGCGATCTTTACCGAAGTATGCTTTCGAAACAAACCTGCTTCAATTAGGACTTTTGAAGGTTGTAACGTGGTCAGGTTCACGGTTAAGAAAGAAAGGATAAAAGCCCAAAGTTTATTTTAACCCACCCATTCTCCTTGATGTTCTCCAATCCTACGTTCAGCTAATTCGCCACAAGCACTCACCTTTCAAAGGTGGAATGACATGAGTAATGGTTCGGGAAACCACAAGTTTTCGGAGTGACAGTGACTCATTTTTCGTCTTTGGTGCCTGGAGTCACACAACTTGTTTTTCCGAGGATTTTTATTTTGTAATCCTTTTCGCTCTTCGCTTTTTTTCGTTTTTTCCCAATTTTTTCCCGGACTGGCTCTTTTGAGTTTCTTTGATTTCAAAGTCCAGCGGGATGCCCTAATTTTTTCCTAAGTCGCTTGTTTATAAGATTCGACCTAGCAGACTTCCTTTTTCGATTCTTTTCTCTTTTTTTTCTTTGTTCCTCGGAACAAATCATGTGACACTGGCTTGTCTGACTTGTTGAAAGAATTGTGACTGTTTCACTCTTTGGTCGGTGATGAATACCCATTGTGGTTTTTTAGGCACGACCTCTAGAGGTGTGATTGATCCTCGAACGGGAACACTCCTGTTACAATTTGGACGCTTGGCCAAATTAACTGACACCTACCCTGCCCTAGTTTAAGATTGAGGGTTTTTTCATTTTCAGAAAGAAACTCCTACTACTAGGCTCAAAGGGGTTGACAAGGGATTATCATCCTTATATCTCCGATGTTTAGGAATTTGAAACAATGCATGTACATCATCAGCAGATTTTTTTCAAAAGCATACAATCGGAAGCTTGCGCATCTTTCAATTTCGTCATCCTCCCCGGATTCTGCTTAAACAAACGTTTGACACCTGTAAAATAGTAATTAGTGAACACGAATGGATTTAATCAAAACATGCATATTCATTTCATTATCAATATCAATTGAAAACAAACAAGTTTTACAAACGAAATTTGCATTTAAACAGGAAAGAAACTACAAATGTAAAGAAATAACAGGATAAAACAAAGATTGCCAGCTTCTGGGAACTGGGCTTTCCAATCTTGACTTGTTGCTGAGTCAACCATATTCAAAATTGTTCGTCGAAGTCAGTCTGATACTCCTCTGAACATCTGCTCTCAGTGAACTCTTCCACAACATGAAATGATATGCCCACCTGGCTGGATGAAGGAAGATCTTTGATCTGAATACCCTAAGGCGTGACTGAGATCCTGTTGGAATCCAGCAGAGTCTGGACTTGGCTTCTAAGCCTTACAATTATCAGTTGAATGCCCCTGTGCCCCAACATGGTATTCACAGCAGGCGTTGACATCAAAACCTGGCGGATATGGCGAAATCGCAGGATTCATTTCCTTCGGCACTATTAATCCACCCTTGATCAAATCTGGCAACAACTGTCTGTATGATACCGATAACTGATTAAAATGTCTCTCTGGCTTCCTTGGTCTTCGTCTGGCGTGTTGACGCGACGGATGACGATATGCTCATTGACTTTGACGGGTAGACCTTAGAGATTGCTGACTTTGACCAATTGAATCACCTGGGGATTGAGTCTGAGATATCAGGGACTCCCTTCGTTCATGTGCTTTCACCCTTAGGCTTGGCCTTGGAATAGGCAACTGCCGCGGGCAGGGGGATTCAGAAATCAAGGATTGCAATATATAGCCCTGACCTAATACAACTTCGGGGGAAAGAATAGGAGTCTCCACCTCCTTTGCAATACCTGGAATAACACCCCCTCGGTATGCTAACGCCGCCTGACGCGAATTCAACTGCCTTGGAATCAATCAAATCATGGACCTGGTGCTTAAAAGCTTTGCAGTACTCAATGTTATGCCCCGGTTCCCCAGAGTGGAAATCACAATGGGCACTTGCATCATAACCTGGTGGCAGCTCTCCAGTCAACGGAGACATAGTCCGTAGTGTGACCAACCGAAGTTGAAGCAGGAATTGCAAAAGCTGAGCATATGTCGTAGGGATCTGATCAAAAATTCTGGCAGACTGCCTCGGCCTCCGAGCATACTTTTCAACATTAGGACTACCCTGGGAGACAAGACATAGCTGTTGACGAGGAAATTCTGGAGCTTCAAGGCGTGCGCGAGATCTCTGAGACCTATCATGTCTTGGGGGAGGTTTCACTGGCAGGAGTGGAACTAGCATCTTTGCTGCAGTCTCAGGCACCTGAACCTTTCTTAGCACACCTCTCAACACTTCTGCTATCAAGCCCATTTGAGTCATTAACTGTTGGTTTTCCTCTCTAAGCCTCTTCTGATCCAGATGTAACGCTTGCATATCCCCCATAACCTGCCTCATCTGGCTCTGCATTTCCCTCGACTCTGCTCGCATTTGCTCCATCACTCTTTTCTGATTCTCCCTGGTAGCGTACCAGTGAGTTGTTTGATCGGTAATCCTGAAACACACTACGAACCACAGGAAATAAGATTAACAGTTCCGATGCAACTGCAATGCAAAAATGGAAATATGCAGACATGTATGTATGCAACAGGGAAATTTCCCCCTCGATTCTAGTTTCCGGGAGAAACACAACAATGGAGAACCCGATAGACAAGCATATAACAGAACCTCCTCGTATACAATCATAGTCCAACAGGCAATGTACAAGCAACAACTGAGTACAAAAAGATAAGACCTCAACCAACAAGCCTGGTGATGGTCACTACAACAAACAATAAGCAACAAGCTACAAAAAGATAAACAAGATAGTCAAGCTGGATGACGAGACCAGAAGTCCTCTAGCAGCTCCAGCGTCTCAGGATGATCTGATCTAGCAAGTAGTCCTCGAATAAGCAACTCTCGCTGGCTAATAGTGTGCTGCAGACTCTCAACATGGTCTTCCCAAGCTCCTTCCCCGAAGCACGCCTCGAGCTTGCATCTCTTGGAATCATCTCTCAATCTGCAGTCCTTCAAGTTTGTAATAGCTTCGTTCAGTCTGTACTCACTAACCCGTCTAAGTGACTCCTCTGCCGCAATCTTCTTGTCTTTGGCATTGAGCTGCGTCTTCAACTTGCTGATCTGTAGAAGGGGATAGTTGTCCGAAGCAGCATTTGGTGATGTTCTGCATAAGAATGACCTCGTATGTCCACAATGACAAGCTTATGATTCACTGTTTTCAAGACAGTCTGAGCGGAGCATCCTTGAGTTGGTATATGCAGTTGGAGAGTGGTTGCCTCCGTTCATGGTCAGATTTAGATGCTCATGTTCAACCACCATTTTTGGACAGATAATTGGTTGACCTGTTCGTGGATACCTTGCAAGGCCATTACTTTGATAAGATGATTGGTAGTAAGGTAGTGAACTTTTCTAACTTGGTGATAGTGGGAGAACGTATTGAAAGCGAAATCAAGAGTGGAAAGATTCGAGACATCTCAAATAGCTTTGTTTATGAAAACGAATCAATTGTCAGCTCTAAAGAGGAATGAGAGAAAGAAAGTAATGCTATCCCAGAATCTCCATTACCTCAGATTCAGTTTTCAGACGCTTCAAGTGTTCAGAGTTGTCGCGGTGAAATTTGGATATCAAACTATTGATTAGTTTGAATCTTTAATTCATTTTTTTGCAACCGAACTTTGATTTGTCCAAAGGAAAGGATAAAGATCGAAATTCCCACGATGCAATGCAAATGCAAGGTTTAGAGAGTTATAGGTTCGGGGGTTGGTTAAACCTAGGGAAGGTACTAGCATCCTAAGTTTCTGTAGTACTCTACAGGAACCTCTTGTTTTATGTTTGTTTATTGCTAAGTGTTTATCTGCTTAAGGGATTAAAGACCCTAGGGGTTTATTTCTAAGTATACTCGATAAGACGTCGCATCTTATGCCTACATATCCTTACGGGAGTGGAATCAGAGTACTTGTAGTTCCCCTAAAGGGTTAGAGGAGCTCTTTGACTATGGTCAAAGTTCCTACGGGTTTAGGGTAGTTGTTTTGATTGGGTTTAGGAGAAGAGATGAGTCTTCATGTTAAGGGAGATGTAACCACCACAAGTGTAAAGGGGGTTGTAGGAAAATAGTCTTTGCATCGTCTTAAGAAAAGGGCTTAAGTACTCGGATTTTTTGACGAGTATGCCTTTATCACTCTTAAGGCAAAGTCCCTACATGTTTGATTGTATTATTGTGGGGGTGGAGATTATATCTCACTTAAGATGATTAACATCTATTCTCTATTGTGTTTGAAAAGTTGTATTGTTGATTGTTTGTTTGTCTAAGTTGTAAAGATTAAGACAAGGTCCTTCCTATGGGGTAGGTCCTAAACTTAAATGATCAACTTGAATGGAATCAAGGATCGAAGGGAATATGATGCAAATGATGTGCAACTACACACAACGTTGAATTATGTGTAGGTTTTTCCTTTGGACGGTTATGCAATGTGATAATATGAATGCGATAAGGTAAATTTCTTGTAAGATAAATTGCGGAAAGATAAGTCCATACACGTACGCATGAAAGCGCTAAGTGAGTGTGTGAGAGTGGATGTGTCGTGAAGTGGGTGTGCACGATTGATTTTACATTCTGCGCTGTTGGTTGATTTTAACTGTTTGACGGATTAGTTTGAGAAAAAGTTGAATTATTGATTGGAGTTGATTTAATTTATGAGAAGATTACTGTTGTTGATTGAATTGGCTAGTGAGATTCGATTTTAGGCGCGGTTGATTTTTAGCGAAAAGCGGATGACTTAATTGATTTGATAGGAATAAAACTAAATGGAGATTTTAGAAGGTTTTCAATAAACATGTTTATCAAGTTTTTATAATTTATTAGTTATTAATAAAATATAGATTATTTCAAAAAGGAATTCCTTATAAAAATAGTTTTTCCAAAAAAAAAAGGGGTAATCTATCTATTTTAAATTATATATGAAAAAAAAGGTTTTATTATTATTTTATTTATTTTTGGTTTATCAAATATTCTATCTTATTTTTAAAAAAGGTTACACGGTTACTAATTACTATCTAATTAAAAATTAGTATATATATAAAAAAGTTTAGGTCGCATATTAGGGGGGTTAAAACGTGATTAGCGGTTTTAACTAGCCGTCAGTGGTGCAGACGGTGAGTGAGTGCTGTTGTGTGTGTGGTGATTAATACAACAATAGGATAAACAAAACAAATGAAGAGCAAACCCTAATCCCCAAATCAAACCCCTCCCCTGTCGTGATTCGCTCCCGTCTCTCCCTCAAGTTCTCATCCGCTTCTCTCCTTCGATCGCTATCCTCTTCCTTTCCTTCGCGTTCAGACCTGAAACACGGACAGACACATCAAAAGCTTCCGCATATTTGGTTGAAATAGAGAGATTACCGCGAGTTATGGCCGGCGTCTTGAGGTTGCGACGGCGACGGAGGTGTCGGTTGTTTGAGGATGTTGATTCGCGGTGGTGCGCAATGGCCTCGTCAACAAGAGATAAGTGCTTCTTCTAGGTTTACGAACATGTGTTTTGCTTCGATGATTTTTCGGTCTTGTAGAGTAGCTTTTTCGCCTACTTCAGTATTCTAGGGTTTTCGAGTTTGGCATTTTTTGTATATGGTTCGTTTGTGAATCTCTCTGTCTTTTTATTTGGTTACGATGGCCTCCTTTTATAACCCCAATATGTGTTGAACAAAATTGATTGTTGCCTTGAATGTGGATTTGAACCTTCCTTTTCTGTTTAGCTGAGATTTGCAATCTTTCCTCTTTCATCTGATTCTGTCTAATCCGTTGAATGAAAAAAAAACAAATTCTGATATTATGTGTTAATTGCAATGATACGGATATTCCCACGGTATATTCTTTGATTTGATTTGCTAATCTTGATTTTGCATTTCCTGGCAGGTGTGGATAACAAACGAATTGTTGGGCTAGTAGACGGACAACCTAGAACAAATACGGTGGTGGAGCGGACAGGTGGTTTCCCAATTTTCTCATTAATGGAAGTTTAATTTGCATCTGAGTACTAACAGTTGCTTCTGATTCAATTCAATCAAGGCCATGAGAGCAGCTTCTTGAGGAAAAGTAACACAAATCATTCTCAACAATGAGCAAAAGACTTGCCAGCGCCTAAAAGTTTATGCTTGAAACATGGTTCAAGAATTTGAGCAATTTGGTTAATGTTGTTTCTTATGAACGAGTGAGGCTGTTTCTCGAAAACTTTGTTCATGACATCCATACTCTGTGCCAGTGCAGTGGGAGGGTCTTTTGCCTGAGATGGTTGTATGCTGCTCAGCAGCTTCTCCAAATAATTAAATTTTACATTTGCATCTGGCCACACCTCTAAAGCTTGTGAAAGCTTGCCTGCTGATACGTTTTTGATTGCCAACTGACTTTTCCTCTTCTTCTTCTTCCAAGAACAGATACTGCCTTATGAGAAAGTGCTGATGCGGTAATGACGACTTAGCGAGTCTAAACCGTATTGGCTTGTTATCGTTGCTTCGATGTTGCTTAGTTGTTTTCTGTCTGAAATTCACTTTTTCCGATGTTCGGTAGGGAGTCGGTGACGGTCTTGGTCGTTGCTCTCCCGGCCGCTTGTATTGCTGCCCGATGATGAGCTTAAAGCTGAGGGTTTAACTTAAATTGCATTCATCTTAATCCTTAAACCGTAAGTTCAATCTTTAACGGCGTTCTGAGTGCTGGTTGGTATCGTTGATATTGTTTTACCGTTGTAATGATGCTGTTTGCAATTGACACCGTGGATGTTATGCTGTTGCGGATGTTGCTTTGTCAATGTTGTTGCTAATGTTACTCTTGATATTGTTTACAGATACTAAATGTTGCTCATTGCTTCTAGTGCTTTGCAGCTATCAACTGTTACTTGTCGGTTTGTCTATGACGGGTTTTGCGTTGTTTGGAAGTACACTGATTTTCTCTCTTCTTCTTTCAGGTGCAAATAAGTCTGGAGGCTGCCGGTCTTGTGCCGTCGGCGAGAAGGGTATAACGGTGATGATGACTTGATAGTCTGAACCACATTGGTGTTGTCGAATGTAGTTGCCTTGCGAATTACGTTGAGTTGTTCGAAGTAGTTGCCTTAATTCGATTTTCGATGTTCGATAGAGAGTTGATAATGGCTACGGTCATAGTCCTCCCGGCCGCTCGAGTCTCATGCCCGATGATGAATTGAACTGAGGGCCAGACTTAAATTCTCTTCTCCTTAAACTTCACTTTATTTTCGACGACATTTGATTAATGGTTGTGTTTTGACAGGTCGAAAGGGAGTCTCGGTTGCGGTAACTGAGTGGTTATAATTGCGACTACGGAGTCTATTGAAATATGGTAACGAGCTCATGTTCAATCCGTCGTTAGCTTAACAATGGTGTTTAGTTCTGCTGTTGAGAAGCAAAAGTTTGTTACTATCAAATTATGGAAGGAATTGTAGAAGTCTAGCTTGTGTTAGAATGCTGATTCTGCGGAAGGCTAGATGATAAAGACGGTTGCATCATCGACGGTCGTAGCAGGTGACATTGCATAGCATATTACTGAGAGGTGATTAACTGATTTGGTTGCTTATGATTGTGATTTAAACATGTGATGTGCTTTTGTTATTCTTGTTGGTAATTCCATCGGATACTCTTACGGTGATTTGATCTGAAACTTGTGTTGTGCAGGGTGTCGCGTTAAATTTCATTTAATGTTTGTTTCCTGATTTTCTCAAGCAGGTCATGGGTGGTTGTTGCAATGTTGTCGCTGCTGTTGAGGTCGTAGTTACCAAAGTCGAGGACAAGCGCCGCTGCTATTGAAAGAACAGCGTTGCCGCGGAGAACCAAGTGTCTACGCAATTGTCCGTACATGCCATCATTGTGGTGCATGTCTTGAATAAAGGATGGTTGCCGAGTGATGATTGGTAGTAGCAGTCCTTCTCTAAACAAGTTGTTCTTCGGTTTACTCTGTAATTTTTTTTCTCGCAACAACTTGCCCCAACAGTGATCATTGCGAAATAACATGTCCTGGTGGCTCACTTGTGCCTTAGTACTAGTTATTTAAACAAATTACATAGTTGAGATTCTCCAGTAGCGTGAGATTGGTGTGGGGCTTACTTGGCTTGACAAAATGTATAATGTAGATTACACAGCTTTGTAGGAAATGAATTAAATGGAAAAACAATTCACCAACATGACGTCATTGTTCTGCAAATGAGTTATAGTTGCAGAAAGACCAACTTTTAATTGTATTTTGCATGACGTATTGAATTATGATGTACGTGAGGCCAGGTTGATCCAATTTGATAGCTTCACCTTGCTTTCTTCTTTGTCACTTTGTAATTACCAGTATTAGTAAAAGGAAAACAAACAACGACATCACGCTTTGAGACTTCAATCAGAGTTAATGTGCATGTTTCTCCGATTAACAATCAACTCTTTCCACATCCTCACTCCCTTGGATGGTTTCCAAGCCATATTGATCCTTTTAAACAAACAGACTCTGTTTACCAAAGTCTTAATACTTAAACAAAGATATGATCCTGTCACGCCTTGTGCCATAAAACCTTAACTAGTCCTTGATATACGGCCAAACCCAATACTCCTAAAAAGAACCTTAATCCTCTTTGAGGTACGTTTAGGGACTGCGAAGTGTTGGGGGGATTGATGTTGGCGTCCGATGAACCTTGATGGGGTACGCTTAAGGTCCTAGCTCCTAAAATTCTCGTGAGACTGCCTATCCATTTGAACCAGTGTGCCTGCATAAATTGGTTAGTCGAAATAAAAATATATATAAAATTAAAATAAAACAAGCGAGAAAGACAAGGAAACAAGATCTTATGGTCCAAAATTAGGGTGCGACAAGAGTCAGCAACCTGTTGGGTCGGTGTATCAGATATCTGCTCCCCTACAGAGTCAACATTCATACCGTCATCAGCCGCGTCAACACGCCCGACGAAGACCAAGGAAGCCAGAGAGGTGTTTCACTCAGTTGCCGATGTCGTATAGTCAGATATTGCCAGACTTGATCAGAGGTGGATTGAAAGTGCCGAAGAAGATTAATCCAGAGATTCCTCCACATCCGCCAGGTTCTAATGTCAACGCCCGCTGTGAGTACCATGTTGGGGAACAGGGGCATTCAACCGAGGACTGTAAGGTGCTTAGAAGCAAGATTCAAACTCTGCTTGACTCCAACATGTTCTCTGTCACACCTCAGGGTATCCAGATTAACGATCCTCCTTCGTCCAGTCATGTGGGTTCGGCAGCTAATGTTATGTGGGAATGCACTGAGAGAAGATGTTCAGAAGAATATCAGACTGACTTCAACGAGCAATTCTAAAGATGGTTGGTTCAACAACAAATCAAGACTTGAAAGCCCAGTTCCCTGAAGTTGGCAGTTCTTTTTATAATGTCATTTTCTTGCATTTGTAGTTTCTTTTCTGTTAAAGTGAAAACTTATTTGCAAATCTTATTTGTAGAACTTGTCTGTTTTCAATTGATAATGATAATGAAATGAATATGCATGTTTTGATCAAATCCATTTGTGTTCACTCAATGCTTTTATTGATGTCAAAACGCTTGTTTAAGCGGAATCCGAGGGAGGATGACGAAATTGAAAGACGCGAGCTTCCGATTGTATGCTTTTGAATAAAACCTCTGCTGATGATGTACATGCATTATTTCAAATCCCTAAACACTGGAGATATGAGGATGATAATCCCTTGTCAAACCCCTTTGAGCCTAGTTGTAGGAGTTTCTTTTCTGAAAACGAAAAACCTCAATCTCAGCCTGGGGCAGGGTAGGTGTCAGTTAATTCGACTAAACATCCAAATTGCAAGAGGAGTGTTCCCGTTCGAGGATCAATCACACCTGTAGAGGTCGTATCTAAAATCCGAAGAGTGAGACAGTTACAATCCCTTTTAACAAGTCAGACAAGCCGGTGTCACACGTTTTGTTCTGAAAAAAGAAAAGGAAAGAAAAAAATAAGAAGCCCGCTAAGTTGATAACTTGAAAACAAGTGGCTTAGGAAAAAATTAGGGCATCCCGCCGGACTTTGAAATCAAAAGATATACTCAAAAGAGCCAGTCCAGGAAAAAATAGGGAAATCGAAAAATGATGAAGAACAAGTCGTGTGAGCCAGACACCAAAGACGAAAAGCGAGTAACTGTCACCCCGAAAACTTGTAGTTTCCTGAACCATCACTCCTATCATTCAACCTTTGAGAGGTGAGTGCTTGTGTCAAATTAGCTGAATATAGGATTGGAGAATATCAAGGAGAGTGAGTGGGTTAAACAGAACTTTGAACCTTATATCCTTTCTTTCAAACCGTGAACCTGACCACATTACAACCTTCAAAAGTCCTAATTGAAGCAGGTTTGTTTCGAAAGTATACTTTGATAAAGATTGCGTCGAAACTGACTCCTAAAAAGATTTTCTTACCATTTCGGTATTAATGTTGACATCTTGATAAATGATGCGTTCACTAAATGTCACAACTTTTTCCAGTGAACAGATTTGGATTTCAAAATTATCATATGCATTGCATTAATATTATCATTTGCAAAATAAATTGTTTTACTTGCGAGTAAGCACTTGACATCAGGAGAGTTTCCACAGTGGAAAGTTTGATCGAGATAAGATGAAGAGCACCTGAATACTCCGTTGAGCAAGGAAAAGTCATATCAAATGATCATAAAGGGAGTCAGCCATTCCAAGATTTAGTTAATCTGGGGCAATCAGGTCGAGATTCGATAAATCTCTCAAAGTCAGTCAGAGACACATATCCACAGATCAGCCAATCAGGGGAAAATCACTTCAAGGCTGGGGCAGGTCACCCCAAGAGCACATATATTATCCTTACCCAGAAGGCAGTTAACCTAAAGCACCTCTCCGAGGTTCATGATGCTGAGGAAGTTCATATCAAACCAGCAGGGTACAGAGCTTTCATATCTCCTTTCGAGGAAGATTTATACAGAGAACCCACATGTTGGGGGCAAGTTTGGAAATAAAGGAACTTTTACTCTCCATACCTTCAGAGCTACTCAGAGCTATTCAAGCAGGTGCAGTCAATCTTCAGGTTCAAGATGAATGTCGGGAAGTCGTAACCCTTCACCTGTCTTCCCCAGTAAAAGTCCAATCATACTTGGCACATCCGGTTATTCCCAGCGGAGTTGGCTTCACCTCTTCAGCACTTATTTTGCTGGAGTGGTTCTTTCACATCCGGCTTTCCCCCAGCATCCCGAGCCTGCATCTGCATTTTTGCATATAGTTATCATATTTGCATCATATTTGCATTTCATCCTCAAATGCGTAGTGTCGCAACTGCGAAAAACACCAGGCGGAAAACAGAAGAGTCACCACCTTTCGTTATTTATCCCAAAGAGAGGGAAAGAAAACGATCAGAAAAACTTAACGAAAAAGGGAAAGACAAGGTCATCGCAACCATGTCCTGGATTCGAGAGTCGGTTACGCAAGGGGAAGGCACTAGCACCCCTCACGTCCGTCGTACTCGACGGGCTCCACGCTTTGTTGTCTATCTAATGGTGTGTTTAAATTATCTATGCTACATGCTTGCTGATGAAGAGAAAACGCATCGGATATATCGCTAGATTTCATTGACTTTTACCGCGCATTCACCGTTTTAACGCTCGATTCCTCGAGTTTTTCTTACTATTTTGCAGGTACATCGATATGTGAGGCCAAATCAAGAATTTAGAAGAAAAGAACAAAGAAACCACAAGAAATGAAGCAAGACAGAAGCCTGCATAAACTTTGCATAATTTGTTACGACCACGGTCGTTACAAGGGTGTCACGACCGTGACACCTTACTTTGGGCCATCACGACCGTGAAGAAGTAGTCACGACCGTGACACTTGAAAACATAAAACAACGAGCGTGAAGACCTTGTCACGCCCGTGACAAGGATATAACTTGATTCTTTTGACTCAGACTACGTCAAAGCCACCAGTGAAGCCACTCCTCCTAGTAATTCTCACGTGAGGGAAACTTCTCCCACTTCCTGCTGCCACTTTCCAACATTTTCTCAACTACTTCAGCAAAGCCCAAGAAGCAAAAGACCAAGGACCAGCCCATTGGAAGCTCTATAAATAGGACCAGCTCAGGAGGATTCAGGGACAGACTTCAGTATCCAAATTTCCTGCGGAAGCTCTGCCGAATTACCTTACCATCAGAATTATTATTCCAGCATTTTATTTTCTGCCTTATTTTATTTGTATCCAAACCAACCGTGTAACAATTTCCAACATTAGGGAATTGTTATACCTTTATTTGTTTCCAGCCTTCAGCATTTCGTTTTAATTTTTATTTCCGCCTACTCCAAGCCTTCCGGTCTGTGGAAGAAGGAGTCTACTCAGATATTTGTTAATCAGGTTTTTCAGTTATTGCAATTTAATTTATTTATAATGTCTAATTATTTTTCTGCCATTAGTAAGCTAATAAATAACTCTGAGTCTGATTCAACCTCGATGAGTAGCTAAATACCTTAGGGCGGTATGTAGTTATAACTAACTTAACCGGTAAGATATAACCATGGGCTAAAATAATTAATCGCTTAACATTCTGGCTGATACTTTTTAATTAAATTCGACCTTTTCGTTACGAGAGTAAGAAAAAGATATTAGGTTGGGTCAAGACCACGAGAGTGTGAGATTTTAACCAGATAGCTAAAGTTAGGCATTTAAATTAAATACAGCGAGAGCGCTTTAAGATAAATTAGAATTATTTAGTTTCCAAAAATTATCTCTAAACACTTATGGGCTAGCGAGAGCAGGCATAGGGCTTTAGGGATAAGATCTGATTCAAGACCACGAGAGTGTGAGTTAAGGGTATTCGAACTAGTAATCTCTACCGAATAGATTAAGTGAACATCTTTATAAGCCTAGGTTAGATTGACCCACCTAAGTTAGTATAATTACATACCGACCGTTTTAGTATTATTTTATTAAAAACTTGAATTTAATTCCGCCTTCAATAGTCTTAGAAAACCAACAACAATCGTGACAACTATTCGCCTTAGCTAAACTAGAAGTTCATCTAGCACTAAGTAACGATAGAATCCCTGTGGATCGATAATCTTAAATATTACTTCGATAGGCTGTGCACTTGCAGTAAGATACCGCTAGACGCATAAGTAGACACGTCTTTAGCCCATCAAGTTTTTGGCGCCGTTGCCGGGGATTCCTTAATTTAGTTACTAGTGCACTTAGGTAGCATTGTCTAGACTAAGGTATCAACTATTTAATTTAATCTAATCTCCGAGTGTATGCCACGTACTCGCTCCAAAAGCGAAGACTTGCAACCTCTAATCCCTGAATCGGAACGCTTCTTACACGTAAGAAGACGTATACTCGATTTCGAAAATAATTCCAACATTCCAGATCTTCAATTAGATCCGCCTGAACCAGTCGTAAAATCAGAAAACGCAGGAATGGCTGAAGAACAAACTCATCCACTCAAGTATTACGCTAATCCTTCGCAAGGTGAACCGCATTCAAGCATTGCAGCACCGGCTATCAACCGAAACGATTTCAAACTAAAACCATCATTGATATCAGCCGTGCAACAAAACCAATTCGCCGGAAATCCTACCGAGGATCCGAATCTTCATCTTTCGATCTTTGTGCAATATGCAGATACCGTAAAAGCCAATGGAGTTACCCAAGAAGCTATTAGACTACGTTTATTTCCTTTTTCGCTTCGAGACAGAGCAAGAGCATGGCTTCAATCTCTGCTTTCAAACTCAGTGACTACGTGGGAACAGCTTAAGAAAGTTTTCTTGAACAGGTATTTTCCACCTAGCAAGACAGCTATGCTGAGAGCTCAGATCAACGGATTTAAGCAAAGAGAAAGTGAATCATTATTCGAAGCTTGGGAACGCTATAAGGATCTACTTAGGCTTTGTCCACATCATGGATTAGTAGAATGGATGGTCATCCATACCTTCTATAATGGACTCTTGTACAATACAAGAATGACAATTGACGCTGCCGCGGGTGGTGCATTGATGGACAAAGAATATAGTGATGCCTATGCACTTATCGAAAGTATGGCTCAAAATCATTACCTTTGGGGAAGCGAGAGAGTCGCAACTGAGAAACCAACAAAAGGGGGTATGTACGAAGTAAGTAGTATGGACCAAGTCAATGCGAAGTTTGACCAACTAAGCCAAAAGATCGACAACTTGGCCATAACACCTGCAGCCACCGTGGCTGCAGTAACACCTAACTGTGAGTTATGTGGAGTCCCAGGGCACGAAGTCTCTGATTGTCAACTATTGACAGGAACTCCCACAGATCAAGTGAATTATGCTCAAGGAAACCCTTACTCAAACACATACAACCCAGGTTGGAAGAATCATCTGAATTTCTCCTATAAGAGTAACAATGCTTATTACGCACCAGATCAAGCACCAGCTACATCACCAGGATATCAAAAGACTGCTCCTAACATCCCTAGAAAGTCGAACCTTGAATTGATGATGGAAAGCTTTATAGCTAGCCAATCTCAGACAAACAAGGACTTCCTAAACCAAAACATTCACACTAGCGAGCAGATTAAACAATTAGTGAGCAAAGTAGATGCATTAGCTACCCATAACAAAATGCTTGAAACTCAGATTTCACAAGTAGCTCAACAACAAGCACCTACTGCTGCACCAGCTGGAGTGTTCCCTGGACAGCCTCAACCTAATCCGAAAGGACATGCTAACGCTGTAATATTAAGAAGTGGCAAGGAACTTGACGGACCTACCGATCCAAGACTTGACAATCCAGCCATGTACCAAAAACCGGATAAATCGACTGAAGTGGTGAATGATCCAGAAGAAAAGGAAGATGAAACTCGAGAGGTAGTGGAGAAAGAACAACCTTATGTGCCTCCACCACCCTATAAACCACCAATTCCGTACCCTCAAAGACTAATAAGTTCCAAGACGACGGGTCAATTTAAGAAATTTGTCGAACTTCTGAAACAGTTGAATATTACTATTCCGTTTACAGAAGCAATTACCCAAATACCCTCGTATGCCAAGTTTCTAAAAGAAATCTTATCCAATAAGAAAAAGATAGAGGATAACGGAACAGTTACACTTACTGCCGAGTGTAGCGCCATAATTCAGAATAACATGCCTCCTAAGCTAAAAGATCCAGGAAGTTTCTCTATACCCTGTGTAATAGGAAAATTCGTCATTGACAAAGCTCTATGCGATTTAGGAGCCAGTATCAGTGTTATGCCCTTAACGATTTGCAAAAGGCTAGACATGGGAGACCTAAGACCAACTAAAATGTCTGTTCAACTAGCCGATCGCTTTGTTAAATATCCTGTAGGCATACTAGAAAACGTCCCAGTACGTATAGGACAATTCTACATTCCTACTGATTTTATAATCATGGACATCTCTGAAGACTCCACTACACCTATCATACTAGGAAGACCATTCTTAGCTACCGCCGGAGCTATAATAGACGTAAAAAGAGGAAAGCTAACCTTTGAAGTAGGTGAAGAGAAAGTTGAATTTGTTTTAACACAATTCTTACAATCACCAGCTATAGAGGATACATGCTATCTAATGGACGTAATTGACGAATGTGTAAGAGAAATGGAACTGGAGGAGACCACTTATTCTGAAATAATGAAAATTCAAATCCCTCAAATTCTCGAAGATGATAATTGGCAAAAACCGTATCAGGATAATAGTCTGAGCGAAAGCTTAGCACTTACACCGGATCCCATGCCAAGTAAAGATAAACCTACATTAGGATTAAAAACTTTACCTAAAAACCTAAGGTACGAATTCTTAGACGTTGAATGTAAAAGACCAGTTATAGTGAATTCCAGTTTAGGAACTATAGAGACAAAGAAACTTTTGGATGTCTTGAAGAAATATCCAACTGCATTAGGATATAACATATCTGATCTCAAAGGAATATGTCCTTCAGTTTGCATGCATCGCATTCTGCTAGAAGAAGATTGCAGAACCTCCAAAGAAGCTCAAAGAAGAATAAACCCAACCCTTAGCACTATAGTAAAGGAAGAAGTCAAGAAATTATTAGACGCCGGGATAATATACCCAATCTCTGATAGTGAATGGGTTAGTCCAATACATGTAGTGCCAAAGAAAGGAGGTATCACTGTTGTGAAAAACGCTCAAGGCGAATCGATATCGCAAAGAGTAGTGACGGGATATAGAGTGTGCATAGATTATCGTAAACTAAACAAAGCCACTCGAAAAGATCATTTCCCACTACCTTTCATAGATCAATTGTTAGAACGATTAGCCAAGCATTCTTACTTCTGTTACCTTGATGGTTACTCAGGATTTTTCCAAATCCCTATCCATCCTGATGATCAAGAGAAGACTACATTCACATGTCCTTATGGAACGTTCGCTTATAGGCGAATGCCCTTTGGATTGTGCAACGCCCCTGCAACCTTTCAAAGATGCATGATGTCAATCTTCGCAGATTTTATAGACAACATCATGGAAGTGTTCATGGACGACTTCTCTGTATGCGGGCAAAGCTTTGAAGGATGTCTATCAAACTTAGAAATGGTGTTAGAAAGATGTGTAAAAGTGAACCTCGTGCTTAACTGGGAGAAATGTCATTTTATGGTCAACGAAGGAATAGTCTTAGGGCATGTGATATCAGATAAGGGAATTGAAGTCGATAAAGCCAAGATTGAAGTAATAAAAGATCTTCAACCTCCTAAAACCGTTCGAGAAATACGAAGCTTTTTAGGACACGCCGGTTTTTACCGACGATTCATTAAAGATTTCTCGAAAATTACTAAACCTCTTACTGGTTTATTGATGAAAGACGCTGAGTTCATATTCAATGAAGATTGTCTTAAAGCATTCGAAACTCTAAAAACAGCCCTCATCACCGCACCAATCATGCAACCCCCTGACTGAAGATTACCTTTTGAAATCATGTGCGATGCGAGTGACTATGCTGTGGGCGCAGTCCTGGGTCAGAGAAAAGAAAAGAAACTCCATGCGATTTACTATGCAAGTAGAACCTTGGATTCTGCCCAGATGAACTACGCCACTACAGAAAAAGAATTGCTAGCAGTTGTCTTTGCGCTTGAGAAATTCCGCTCTTACCTAGTTGGAGCGAAAATAATCATTTACACAGACCACGCTGCTATCCGATATCTGTTAACTAAGAAGGATGCTAAGCCAAGACTCCTAAGATGGATTTTACTCTTACAAGAGTTTGATCTAGAAATAAAAGACAAAAAAGGTACTGAAAACGTCGTAGCAGACCATTTATCTAGAATAGAAGGTATTAAACCCGAACAAGTGCCGATTAACGATGACTTTCCGTATGAACAGCTGATAGCACAAATAGGAAGCGACCTAGCGCAGTTAGATATAAATGAACCAGAACCCGTGGAAGTAATACAGACAACTGTGGGACTGCCATGGTACGCTGACATTGTCAATTACCTAGCCGCAGGAGCCCTTCCACCCGATCTAACCTATCAGCAGAAAAAGAAGTTCTTTCATAACCTAAAACAGTACTATTGGGATGAACCATTATTGTTCAAACGAGGACCAGATGGAATCTTTCGCCGATGTATTCCCGAAGAAGAAATAGAAGATGTCATTGCCCAATGTCATTCATCTCCTTATGGTGGACATGCGAGCACTTCCAAGACCTGCGCAAAAATCTTGCAAGCCGGCTTATACTGGCCTAATCTATGGAAGGATGTCCACATCGCTGTTATAAGTTGCGATCGGTGTCAACGCACCGGCAATATTTCAAGAAGAGATGAAATGCCCCAAAAGGGAATTTTGGAAGTAGAAATCTTCGACGTCTGGGGAATAGATTTCATGGGACCATTCCCATCATCTTTCGGTAATAATTACATACTCGTAGTTGTTGACTATGTCTCAAAATGGATCGAAGCCATAGCTTCTCCTACAAATGATGCACGAGTAGTAATAAAGCTTTTCAAAAACATAATCTTTCCCAGATTTGGTGTACCTCGACTCGTCATAAGTGACGGTGGCTCACACTTCATTTCAAAAATCTTTGACAAATTACTATCTAAATATGGAGTGAGACACCGTGTGGCTACACCATATCACCCACAAACAAGTGGACAGGTCGAAGTCTCAAACCGAGAGATAAAACAAATCTTAGAAAAGACTGTCGCCATATCTCGGAAAGATTGGTCATCTAAACTTAATGAAGCTCTATGGGCTTATAGGACCGCTTACAAGACTCCCATAGGTACTACACCTTTCAAACTAGTTTATGGAAAATCTTGTCACCTCCCAGTAGAACTAGAACACAAGGCTTATTGGGCGATCAAAACCCTCAATATGAACCATAGTGCTGCAGGAGAAAAGCGAATCCTAGACATTAACGAATTAGAAGAATTAAGGTTAGATGCATATGAAAATGCTAAGCTATATAAGGAAAGAACCAAGCGATGGCATGATAAACGCCTATCTAAGAAAGAATTCAGTGTGGGAGACGTTGTACTCCTCTTTAATTCAAGACTTAGGCTCTTTCCTGGAAAATTAAAGTCTAGATGGTCGGGACCCTTTGATATAACTAAAGTATTCCCAAGTGGAGCAATAGAAATCAAGGGTAGGAACAATGAACCATTCATTGTAAACGGACAACGCCTAAAACATTATCATAAAGTTGAAAATAGAGACTATACGAATGATCTAAAACTTTTGAAACTGTCCGCTAATTCCCCTGATTAGTCTAAACCTCAGCGTTACGTCAGGCTTTTGACAATAAAAACAGCGCTTAGTGGGAGGCAACCCATTTACTTATTTACCTATTTTAAACTATTCTTTTCTTTTTGAGCATTTTTAATTATCATCATTACTACTATTTGTTTAAATTGTTTTGTTAGTTTTATTTTACATTACTATTATAGCCATTACATTTTAGCATTTCATTTTCTTATTTTTATCCTAAATCACTTTTTACAGATTTTCTAAAGTCTTTTCCACTGAATTGTTTCCACCGTATTTTCACTGACTATGGCTAACCAACCTATTAACTATATGGAAACCCAATTTAGAGGTAGGAACCAAAGAATAAAGTTCGAAGAGTTATCACAGAGGCAAATGGATTTGACCCTGTACCCAAATGAAAAGACTATGGAAACCTTAGGTATACATGATAGCATGATATACCTGTTCAACCGACTCGGATGGGAGAATGCAATGATCCAACACAAGTTTGCGACTTACCGAGAGCTCACCCTTGAGTTCCTTAGTTCCCTACTTTACCTACCTGAGCGCGGTTTTGGTTCTAGGAAAGGATTCATTAGTTTCCGCCTATTCGGAATAGAATACGACTTTAACCACAAAGAACTAGCTGACCTATTAGGATTCCCTAGTGGACCTTTTGCCTTTACTACCACACAGGTAGAATTGATGGATGTGGAGCTAGATTTCTTTTGGGGAACTCTGACCGGAAACTACCACCCTGAACCAAATGACATGAACAATGATGAGATCCATAACCCTGCTCTTCGTTACTTCCACAAATTCCTCGCCCATACCTTCTTTGGAAAAGAAGAAAACATTACAGGAGTCTCTAAGGATGAATTATTTATTATGTCATGTTTCAATACTGGACAGTGTGTTAATGGTGTCCCTTTCATGATGCAAACCTTCACCCGCATCCAAGATGAACCTGAATTACCTATAGTGGTAGGAGGTCTTGTAACCATGATTGCTGATGCCTTAGGACTTAGGTACCAACTGGACAGGTGCACCCGTCTGGGAACCGTACGCCTGATGAACCTTAAATTCTGCTTCAATAGACATATTATAAGGAATTTAGGACGCCCACCTTTTGAGTACCTGATCCGGAACACAGTAGTCACCCTGTTCACATTGCCCAATCATGCAAAAGTAAGTGTTCATAATAAGGATAATTGGCTTTATGAGTTAAACCCACCTGATTATCCAACCACTCCTGAAACACCTCAGTCTCACAGGATAACAGATGATGTAATGACCGCTGTTGAAACTGACCCCGAGACACCTCCTGGATACCATGACATTGACCCAACTGATAAAGTTCATGAAACCCCTGGAGCGAATCACGGAGAGTACGCTAACAACTTGCAGAACATCATGCACACTCTCAATGCCTATCAAGCTGACATTAATCTATTCAGAGAAGACATTAAGAGTATGCGATTGGACATCGTGGGATTGACTGACATGGCCTGCGAACAATTTTATCATCTGGACTCCGCCATCGAAGACCTGAAGAAACGCCTTTGAACCGGCTATCAGTGATTTAGTTTACTAATTCTTTTCTCTTTATTTTTTATCATTATTTTTATTTCCAGTTAAATTTATCTTTCGCAACGATTTCATAACATAATTTGAGTTTATGTAATTTAAGTTTTTCTTTATGCCATGCATTTTTTATTTCAATTGATTCTTCATTTTAGCAGCTTAAATAATTTTTCTATTTCTTTTCTATACACTGTGTGACCATATACTGTATGACTGCAATATTCTATCTTAGGTTCGTATACTACTGTGCTGAAATTGCTATATATTATGGTGTGTGTTACTATAGTGCTACTAAATAAAATACATTATTATTAAATTAAAAATAACATGAGACAATGTGCTTTTCTGGAAATTACTCAGCACCACACAGCCTCACGGTCGTCACGCCCACTTACGATCGTGACATGCTCATTTAGCGCGTCACGACCGTCACGATCATGTCACGACCGTGACGACCTCTATTACAGAGGTCGTGAGAAACAAAACTGTTTCTCATCGTGTCCACTCTCCTTCTCCCTCCATAACCTATCTAAAATTTCCCCCACTCATTCCCAAACCGCCAAAACCTTTCCACTACCCCATTAATCCACCATTACCAGTAACCATTTCAATTCCACTGTCCCGTATTTAACCCGAACACCAACCTCCCTCATTATACCACTCTTCTTCCAAAAACTTCACAAAAAAAAAAAATCCTTCCACCCTCTCTCTTTACATTTGCATGTTATGGATTCTATCGTTTTCAGAGAAGGAGAAGCCGGAGAAACCCAGCGAGACCGCTTCGTCCGCTTCCAGAACCGCGGTCTGCAACCCACCCGGTACATTTCCACCGACTGTCTGCAAGAACTCGGTATGCTGTCCAGCGTCCAAAGCCTACTGCAGAAGGTTGGCCTGTGGGACCTCTGTCACCAGCCACAGCCTACTTTCGAACTTCTGACGCTGGAGTTCCTCAGCTCCTACAGCTACATCACCCCTCATGGTTCTCAGAGTCAGCTTACCGGCATCGTAACATTCAGACTGCTTGGCCGGGAGTTCAACCTCACACAAAACAGGATTGCCGAGCTGTTAGGTTTCGACCACGGCACCGAAGCCCACCGTCGCGTGCCCGACAACTTCAGTGAACAAGCATTCACACTGTGGCACGACCTTACTAACACCCGTGCGACCACCTTCTAGAGCCTCAACGCCACACACATCCACAACCCGGCTATCCGCTACTTTCACCGGGTCCTCTGCAACACCATCTTTGCTAGAGAGAGCAACCACAAGCTCAACTCAAAGGAGCTCCTGTTTTTGTACTGTGCCCTTCATGACGAGCCAATCAACGCTGCCCCCTTTATGCTCTACCACATCCAGGCCATCGCGCACCGCGGCTCATCCCCGTTCTTCATTGGAGGCATTGTCACCACCCTCGCCATCCAGCTGGGGCTTGGTGACGCGCTCGCTGATCTGCCGCACCTCGCCGCCGATTTCCTGACCATGAGCTACTGCCGGTCCGCCCACCTGATCGCGCAGCGAGAGGATGGCAGGTACAGCCCTGTCGTCAATGGCACCGTCTTCCACCACATCACTCTGCCGTCCCGCACACGCATCGACCCAGCAAACCGAGCCAACTGGCTCTTTGCCTTACCAGCTGCTGCGGATCACGCCCCGGTACATGATGATCAGCCAAACACCCCAGTGGACGAGATGCAGGACGCCATGGATGCAGCTGAGCATGCCCAGGACATCCCCGAGACTTCCACCCGACAGCAGGCGGCCCCCGCTGCCACACTTGAGGACGTCCTATTTGCGATCCACCAGCAGAACCTGATGAACGCAGCACTAGAGCGTCAGCAGAAGGCACAGTACGACGCTCTGCTCGGCACCATTGCTGCCAACCACGCGGCCACCAATGAGCGGTTTGGAGAACTTTTCGGCGAGCTCGAGGCGCTCCGCATCAGCATTACTGCTACCTCCGGCACCGGCTCTGATCCCGACGCGACTCCCTCCAGACGCCGCTCTCGCACCAGAGGCCGAGCCCGCGATCACCAGCAGCAGTAGTCTGCTTTTATGTTGTTTTTCCGTTTTAGTCTTGTACTGTATTTTTACCGCTATTATATCACAACATTGTGGACAATGTCTGATATAGTGTGGGAGAGGTACTTTTCATTTCAATGTACTTTCAATTCTGTTGTATTCCTTTTAGAAAATCAATGAAAAGAGCAATTCTGTGCGTTATTTTCTTTAATATCGAGTTTTCCCCGATTATTAAGCCATACTAGAAAAATCCTTAAACTACTCGCATTACCCGACTTACCACCGAATGGTTCGTAATTACGAAGCAAGGAACGATTAAACAAGACCAATACAATCTTGACATCTTCGACCCCCTGCTTAAGAAATTCCATCCCGATCACCATTGCGAGTGCACGTTTAGTTTCAGTTCAAAAGTAACCCCCAGTAGTTTATACTAGCAGTCAGCACCGTCTGAACACAAACCACGCGGGGAGCCGATGAATATAAGCGTTTGATGCCTAATCAATAATGATCCTTCGTATCTCAATGCAAAATGAAAAGAAATTGCACCAAAGTACACGGTCGCAGATAAGAAACGAGAAATATGAGAAGGACTCCGTTTCGGGTTGGTTCAGAGGTACTGGTTCTGAACTCGGTAGGGCGTGCTACGGCTCGATCCCCCACAACCTCCGCATCGGATAAAACATGAAGGGGTTACCACACTCGTGTACCAGACCCCGTGCTAAAAAAGGATCAAAATCGCTAACCGGCTACTCCACTACGTGCGTGCGAAGGCAAAGGGCTTAATGTGACTGCGCTAGAACGAACCGGGTAAAATAAGATCGAAAAACTCTAGGTGAAATCGCAATGTGATCGCCGATTGTTTCGCTTGACGGGAAGTCGACGACATAGCCTGTTGCTTATGTCATTAGTGTATCGGTAGTGTTCTATCAAAGTACCGGACTATCCGACGAAACGATCCACCGGACGGTTTGCTATGAGTATGCGCGAATAAAATCTTGTCCGCCGATTTTCAACCGACTATTTGCTTGAGGACAAGCAAAGGTTTAAGTTTGGGGAAGTTTGATGACGAGAAAACGCATCGGATATATCGCTAGATTTCATTGACTTTTACCGCGCATTCACCGTTTTAACGCTCGATTCCTCGAGTTTTTCTTACTATTTTGCAGGTACATCGATATGTGAGGCCAAATCAAGAATTTAGAAGAAAAGAACAAAGAAACCACAAGAAATGAAGCAAGACAGAAGCCTGCATAAACTCTGCATAATTTGTTACGACCACGGTCGTTACAAGGGTGTCACGACCGTGACACCTTACTTTGGGCCATCACGACCGTGAAGAAGTAGTCACGACCGTGACACTTGAAAACATAAAACAACGAGCGTGAAGACCTTGTCACGCCCGTGACAAGGATATAACTTGATTCTTTTGACTCAGACTACGTCAAAGCCACCAGTGAAGCCACTCCTCCTAGTAATTCTCACGTGAGGGAAACTTCTCCCACTTCCTGCTGCCACTTTCCAACATTTTCTCAACTACTTCAGCAAAGCCCAAGAAGCAAAAGACCAAGGACCAACCCATTGGAAGCTCTATAAATAGGACCAGCTCAGGAGGATTCAGGGACAGACTTCAGTATCCAAATTTCCTGCGGAAGCTCTGCCGAATTACCTTACCATCAGAATTATTATTCCAGCATTTTATTTTCTGCCTTATTTTATTTGTATCCAAACCAACCGTGTAACAATTTCCAACATTAGGGAATTGTTATACCTTTATTTGTTTCCAGCCTTCAGCATTTCGTTTTAATTTTTATTTCCGCCTACTCCAAGCCTTCCGGTCTGTGGAAGAAGGAGTCTACTCAGATATTTGTTAATCAGGTTTTTCAGTTATTGCAATTTAATTTATTTATAATGTCTAATTATTTTTCTGCCATTAGTAAGCTAATAAATAACTCTGAGTCTGATTCAACCTCGATGAGTAGCTAAATACCTTAGGGCGGTATGTAGTTATAACTAACTTAACCGGTAAGATATAACCATGGGCTAAAATAATTAATCGCTTAACATTCTGGCTGATACTTTTTAATTAAATTCGACCTTTTCGTTACGAGAGTAAGAAAAAGATATTAGGTTGGGTCAAGACCACGAGAGTGTGAGATTTTAACCAGATAGCTAAAGTTAGGCATTTAAATTAAATACAGCGAGAGCGCTTTAAGATAAATTAGAATTATTTAGTTTCCAAAAATTATCTCTAAACACTTATGGGCTAGCGAGAGCAGGCATAGGGCTTTAGGGATAAGATCTGATTCAAGACCACGAGAGTGTGAGTTAAGGGTATTCGAACTAGTAATCTCTACCGAATAGATTAAGTGAACATCTTTATAAGCCTAGGTTAGATTGACCCACCTAAGTTAGTATAATTACATACCGACCGTTTTAGTATTATTTTATTAAAAACTTGAATTTAATTCCGCCTTCAATAGTCTTAGAAAACCAACAACAATCGTGACAACTATTCGCCTCAGCTAAACTAGAAGTTCATCTAGCACTAAGTAACGATAGAATCCCTGTGGATCGATAATCTTAAATATTACTTCGATAGGCTGTGCACTTGCAGTAAGATACCGCTAGACGCATAAGTAGACACGTCTTTAGCCCATCACTTGCGGGACAAAAAGAAAAGAAAAGAGACTCGGCAGAGCATCGCCGCTCTGTGCCTATGTACTCCCTCATGCAATGGGAAAGTCAGAGTCAACGTAGTTAGGCTAACTACGGGTGAAAGGGGGGGAAGGTTGCTCGCCAAGACATCGCGTCTTGTGCCTACGTACTTTCATCTGGTATGAAAGATCAGAGCAAATGTAGTTCGGGCTAAAAAGACCACAGGTTGGTTCAAAAGTTTTTAGGCCCGAGTAGGGTTAGCAAATAGTTCTAGCAGTTGGTGTATGCAGCTCGACCATTGGAGACTTAGGCGTTACCGTTTGCGGTAGAACTAAGAGTTAACAACACTCTTTTATCTGAAAAGATTTTCCTCGATTAAGATCCCATAGGATGAAAAAGATTTAAAGTGTTTTTGTGTTTTTTAGAGAAGAAGTGTTTTGAATTTGATTTGTAACTCATGTCGCACTAGAGACTATGACCTAGGAGCGAGTGCGTCGCATATCACCCAAAGGGTGTACACTAAATACTCTAGGCCATTGAGAGGAAGCCCCCTAATCACCATTTCCCAAGTAGCTTAAGGCTCGTGGCGTACAACACTTGTTATTCTTTATTAAGTGTTTTATGAGCGTTTGAAGATGAGGAGAGAGAGGACCTACTAAAGGGAGACTAAATCAATCCTAAAAGTTGTCATGCAAAGTGGACTTAGAGTTGGGATACAAAATGGGACTACCTAATGTTAGCATGCTTGGATTGAACACCTAATGTCTCTCCTACCCCCATCCTAAACGGAGGGACTAGGAACCCTATGGGGATCATGGAAAAAAAGCACAAGAAAGCACCAAGTAAATTCAATCACAAGTAAGAGGGGCATACATGAAAATGCAACACTTAGAATGGAAGGAGGGAGGAAAAATGTTTGGGGCAGCAGCCGCCACAAGCTCGTCTCGACCTCAACAGCGATGCAAGAATGATGCAAACATGGAAGGAAAAGCCATAGATGGAAATAAACAAACATGCAAAGAGTCATCACTTTGAACCACATCCTTAAGTATGCATCCAAGTGGAAAATGAACACAAGTATCAACCAAATCATGATCAACCAAGCACAAACAGTGGCAAACACCATAAACATTTCACTCATAATACATCATATCAATTTATGAAGATTCGAAGTGAAACGGTATGCGAACAATCAAACAAAGTAGCAAAACAGGTCTGCCAGCACAATGTTAATCGGTTAACCCCCAGGGTTAATCAATTAACACACTGTTAACGTTTGAAAAATTTGAAAATTTGAACTGGTTAATCGGTTAACCATATGCTTTAACCGATTAACACTGTGGAAACTTTGAAAAATCTGAAAATTTGTGATGGTTAATCGGTTAACCATATGCGTTAACCGATTAACACTGTGCTGACAGCAGAAAACAGCAAAGCAGAATCACTTTTCAACAACTTATCACTTCTCCAAACATACCAATGATCACATAATCACTTAAGCACGAAATTAAATCAGAAAACCATGATTCCAACAGCATGTAAACAGATCCAAACAACATCAACACAGATCATATGAATCAAAATGCAGCAAATCAATCAAAAATGAAAATCATCATGATGAACATGTAATTAAGCTAAAAACAGAATCGGATCAAGAATTTCCAACCTACGAAGCGGAGATTTGCTTCGGTTAATATTGATTTGCTGGAAATGAGTAGATCGAAGCAAGAAACCCGGAATACTTCAAGATCCAAGCTAATCCCTGTAGTAGAGATGAAGATCCTTCAAGATTAAGCTAAATTGCTTCAAATAATCACTTCTAGCTTCACTTCAAATTTCAGATCTTAATTTACACGAACATTGAATGAAGAAACTGATCCAATAGAGATGATAGATGAAGGTTTAAGCTCAAGAATTAATGGATTCCAATGAAGAATCAATTAATTCAATGAATGAAGAGCTTTGGTGAGGGTTTTGGAAATGATGAAATTGAGAGAGAATTGAGAGTAATTCTGAATTTGAAATGGGAATTATGAGAGTTAGAATGCTTTGGTTTGGAGTGAATTACTTAAGTACCCTTTTGGCTTGGATCCAAAGCAAGGTTTGAAAAGTGGATTGGAAAATTTGGAATGGAATTAGGAGTGGGATTTTGGAGGGAATTGAATTAATTTGAAAACTAATCCAAATTTTAAAATGGTTCTAGATCCTTCCCAAGTGTAAAAATGAATTTCCAAATGACCAAAATTGGGCTCCAAATGGCTCTGCATTGAAAAATCACGTACAGAGGCAAAAATTGCATTGGTTAATCGGTTAACCATATAGGTTAATCAATTAACCCATTTGAATTTTTGAATCTGGGCTGATTTTTCATTGGTTAGTCGGTTAACCATATGCGTTAACCGATTAACACCTTCAAAATTTGAATTTTGGCGCCTTTTGGAGGGAAACCATGCCCGTTTGCCCGTTTGCCCGTTTCTTGCTGTTTCGAACCCCGTTAAGCTTCTAGAATGTGTTATGGAATGCTGTAACCATGAGACTGCTCATGATAGCCTGAACGCCACTTTCTTGGTTGAAAATAACCTGCAAAACAAAATAAAATCGGTCGCCTGACTGCTGGGCAAAATAAATGGCGCCTGATACTCGCTACTTTGATTGCTTGCACTGAAGGTGAATTCTGAACCACATGAAAACCTTGATCCCCTGTCTCAAGAACAAATGCTATGCAATGTAGAAATGAAACAGAATGTAATGAAACAAAAGCCAAGCCAAGAAAAAGGTTGGGAAAATTTTAGGGTGCAACACGTAGAATTTCCATTTCATATGGAGCATTACGCCATAAATTTTTTTTCAAACATGTGCATGCAAAGCATAAGCCAGTTTTTGTTATCCTTTCATGGCAACCTGAATCAACTCCTTCAATCAAGACAGTGATATATCAACAACCTGGTTCAGTCAACTCATATGCTTGCTTACTTTTGGGTTCCAGATCATACGTTGGTCGTACTTTGTCCATCAACCCTCTGATGATGACATCCCTAGGGGGTTTTCTCTCCGTCTATCATTAGATGATGTGAGAGTTTTGAATTTAATGTTTCTCTCTGTCTATCATTAGACGATGTGAGTGTTTTGGATATGATTTTCTCTCCGTCTATTATTAGACGATTTGAGCGTTTTGGATATGGTTTTCTCTCCGTCTATCATTAGACGATGTGAGTGATTTGGATATGATGTTTCTCTCTGTCTATCATTAGGCAATGTGAGTTGCTTTGGATATAATGTTTCTCTCTGTCTATCATTAGACGATGCAAGTATTTTGGATATGGTTTCCTCTCCGTCTATCATTAGACGATGTGAGTGTTTTGGATATAATATTACTCTCCGTCTATCATTAGACGATGTGAGTGTTTTGGATATGGTTTTCTCTCTGTCTATCATTAGACAATGTGAGTGATTTAGATATGATGTTTCTCTCCGTCTATCATTAGACGATGTGAGTGTTTTGGATATGGTTTTCTCTCCGTCTATCATTAGACGATGTGAGTGTTTTGGACATGGTTTTCTCTCCGTCTATCATTAGATGATGTGAGTATTTTGGATATGGTTTTCTCTCCGTCTATCATTAGAAGATGTGAGTGTTTTGGACATGGTTTTCTCTCCGTCTATCATTAGACGATGTGAGTGTTTTGGATATGATTTTCTCTCCGTCTATCATTAGACGATGTGAGTGTTTCGGATATGATTTTCTTTTTGTCTATCTTTAGACGATGTGATTTCGGGGATGATTTTCTTCCTGTCTACCATAAGACGATACGATCTTCTTTCTGTCTATCATTAGACGATGTGATTTCGGATATTGTTCTTCCTTCTACCATTAGACGATGTGATTTCAGATATTCTTCCTGTCTACCATTAGACGATGTGATTTTGGATATTGTTCTTCTTGTCTACCATTAGACGATGTAATTTTGGATATTGTTCTTCCTGTCTACCATTAGACGATGTGATTTTGGATATTACTTCCTGTCTATCATTAGACGATGTGAGTTGCATATGGTTTGCTTCCCGTCTATCATTAGACGATGTGATCTTTAGATATAATGTTCTTTCCGACGACGTACGATTGGGTTCCAATTGTTTACTATCCTGATCAGACAGCAAATTTCCGGATTCTTTTGTATTCAATCACCTTCTACCTTGAATGTATGAAAGCGGTTGCTTTTCATCCATTCAGATCCAAGTCGATTGAATAGGGGCAGCTGTTGCACCCTAAAATTTGCCCACCCTTTTTCTAGCTTTGACTGGCTTTTGTTTCGTTTTCATTTGCATACCATTTTTCGCATTTTGCCTGTGTTATTAGCCGGATTAAATTTATCAGGATTTTAGCCACATTGCTCGCGTTTCAGGCGATTCAAATCAATTCAAACAGAAGTTCAGTGTCGAAATCGAGCAAAAAGTCGCTATCCTCTTGATAATTCAATCTGTGTCGATAATATCAGCGCATTTCGGTGCTCACCCGTTTTACTATGGCATTTTGCATTTATTTGCTATTTTTGCTTTGTATTTAATTATGTAGAAAGTATTTTTCATAGATTTTATTTTTATTTTTAATAGTTTTAGAATATTTTAGAAAATATTATAATTTTAGATTTAGATTTATCTGGTTTTTAAATATAATAGTCTTAGTTTTGTTTTTAGAATTATGTAGAAAGTATTTTAAATATGAGTAGATTTTTATTTTTAATATGGATTTTATTGGTTAGATTTTTATTGGTTTTAGAATATAGTTTTTATTAGGTTTTTAGAATAGTTTTTAGAATTTAATCTTTTAGAAGTTGTTTTTTTTTTAAAAAATAGATATTTAAATGGATTTTATTTAGGATTTTAATTAGTTTCATTTTTTTTTAAGAAAATAGAAAATAGATTTTAAAATAGGTTTGTTTTTAATTATTAGTTTATAGAATATTTTTTATTAATTGTTTTTTTTCTAATATTGATAGAAATAGGTTGTTAATTAGCATTAATCATTTTATTATTGTTAATTTTATTTATTAGTTTATTATTTAATTAGATTTTTATAATATTATTAGAATTATTTATTATTAGTTTTGTTTAATTAGTTAGCTTAGTTAGAATTATATTATTAGGATAGTTTTCAATAATTAGGTTCATTCAATTCAATTAATCAGCTTTTTAATTAATCATTTTTTTAATCATCATCAGTCAATATTAACCATTTAAATCTGTCATTAACTTTAAACCAGTGCCACGTGTCGCACACTAGTGTATATATACACTATTCATTGTCTCTCTCTTGGAGACCCCAACCCTAGCACTGTAGCCGCTGCTACAGTGTCACCCCTAACTTTAAAACAACCCTCCATCTTCATCTTCTCCGTCCGCCATAACCAAACACATCAACCTTCATCACCATCATCTTCAAACGACAGAAAAAAAAACTTTCACCACTCGACCTTAAACTTCATCATTCTCAGATTTTCCACCATGTTCTTCCGCCTGAATCACCATCAACCTCAAACAACTTCTGTAAACCACCAACAACCCCATTGATGGACCTTCAAACGCCCAGATTCCAACACCATTCAACCCCTGTTCTTCACAAAAACCACCATACGGAACTTTAAACTTCCGTCAACCGCCATTTTTTACTCCAAACCATCTTCCGAAAACCCCAAACCTCCTTGAAAGCTTGAACTCACCACCTCCAAAAATCACACAACAAACTAAAAAACCAACCACAACAGAACAAACCCAAAATCCGTCTCCCTTTCGAAACCAAAGCTTCAAACTCACCGTCTTCAGCCACGACCCATTTTTTCACTTCAAACAACCTTCAACATGTTCTTGTTCACCTTCCATCGAACACACTGCGAAACCTCATATCATCTTCTTAAATCCACCTTCAACATTCGTCTTCTTCCAACAAACAATAAGAACCATTAACCCAGAAACACTAACCTCCCTCCGCTCTTCCTCCAAACCTCAAATCCGAAACCTTCATCACAAACACGACCCATTCAGCCAACAACCCAGATTCACCTTCGAAAACAACACAAAACCCAACAACCGTTCTTCCGTAAATAACACCCACGGAAACCCACCTTCACCGTAAATCTCGCCACCTAAATCAATAACACGCAAACTGCAACTCTTCCATTCTCAAAATCACCGTGACCTCCATCTCTAACCCATTTTTGAGCTTTCAAACCAAGCAACTCAACCCACACAACCCAGATTCACCACCGCAAAACTTCAAACAACAATCGAAACACCACCAACAACAAACCAAACTGGAATTTGAGTGTGAACATATCCAAAAATGGGACAAGGTGAATCAATCTAGCTTGAAGCAATTTGAGGGAAGACGAATCGAAACTATGTTGAAGGTTGGACTGAACAATTTTTGTTGCGCTGCATCTTTGCTTGTGGTTCTTGTACATCGCATGTTGACAGTCTTTTCCTGATCTCGTAGCTTTCGGTGGAGAGGAGAATGTCTGTTTTGTTTTCTTTTTTCTTTTTTGTTAATTTACTGTTTTGATTTTTGCTTGGGCTTCTAAGCCCACGAGCTGAGATGGATTTCACCCCTCCGTTTCTACTAACACACTCATCCCCTATTTTCTGTCTTAATTTTTTATTTTTGATATGTA
This sequence comes from Lathyrus sativus, assembly GCA_963859935.3. Lineage (NCBI taxonomy): Eukaryota > Viridiplantae > Streptophyta > Magnoliopsida > Fabales > Fabaceae > Lathyrus > Lathyrus sativus. Next base: position 72,401,687 of record OZ012739.1, on the reverse strand, counting down.
AATATTGGTTATTATCATTATTATTATTATTATTATTATTATTATTATTATTATTATTATTATTATTATTATTATTATTATTATTATTATTATTATTATTATTATTATTATTATTATTATAAATATGTTTATAATATGGAAACTATTGTTTTTTTAATTTCTAACTTTTCTTTATTATTGTTATGTATATATTGTATGGTTTGTTATTATTAAATATATTATTATTGTTATTATTATGTATGTATGTGTATATAAATATATATATATATATATATATATATATATATATATATATATATATATATATATATATATATATATATATATATATATATATATATATATATATATATATATATATATATATATATATATATATATATATATATATATATATATATATATATATATATATATATATATATATATATATATATATATATATATATATATATATATATATATATATATATATATATATATATATATATATATATATATATATATATATATATATATATATATATATATATATATATATATATATATATATATATATATATAATATTCTTTTTAATATTTCTTTTAAGATTTCTATACTTGTTTTTCTTTTAGAATATATCTTTATTTTTAGTGTTATTTCATTTCTCTTTTGTTATTGGGCATTTTTTTGCTTTTTAGGTCGATGACGAGACCTCTATTGTTTTTCTGTCAAATTATTGATGAGAAACGACGGATCTGAGATCGACTTTCTCTCCTCTTTCTCATTTTCGACTTTATGTCATTTCATCTGTTTTTAGTCGATGACGAGACCTCCGTAATCTATTACCAGTCAAATTATTGATGAATAATATTGGATCTGAGACCACCTTCTTTTCTCTCCTCATTTCTTCTTCTTTTTGACTTTATTTTGACTTTCTGTGATCGATGAAGTCTTGTATCCGCAAGACGAGATCCCACGGTTTTTGGTCTGTGCGACACGATTCAATTGGAGAAAGATCCTCAATATCGTTTCTCTATCTTGTCCATAGCATAGAAATCAATACGCGACCTCTTAAAGTTTGACTTCCCTTATAAGTCAAGCTATGACGATTTAGCATCACATTGGTCCCGATTCGAAGCATCATCAAGGATCAAAAGAGGAGAAGATTGGAATGGAGCTTGCAACAATGTCAAGGGTCAACGGAACCACTCCGTTCGGTAACATCTTTCTAATTCAAGTCTTTTAATCAATCGCCGAGCGTTGTGAGTTCTAAGCAATAAATACATGGGAAATGACGAGTGGGGGGCCTCCTCTCATTCGTCTAGAGTGTTTAGTGTATACCCTTTGGGAAATATGTGACGCATTCGCTCGTACGCCTTAGGTTCTAGCGTGTGTGTCCCGAGTTCCTTCCCGTTTAGGCGTGTCTTGGCCTAGCTCCTATTTTCTCTCGCCCCGTGCGATTGAGACTCCTTTCTCTCGCATCCTCGCGATTGAGATCCCCTCTCTTGCCCCCGTGGAATCGATACCCCCTTTTTCTCTCGCCTCCGTGCGATCGAGAACACCCTGTTTTCCCGTAGTTAGCCTGAACTACGTTTTGCTCTGATTTCTCGTACCAGACGAGAATACGTAGGCACAAGACGTGACGTCTAGGCGAGCAATCCCCCCCGTAGTTTCCCGAACTACGTTGACTCTGACTTTTCCATTGCACGAGGGAATACGTAGGCATAGGGCGGCGATGTCCTATCGAGTCAGTTCTTTCCGTTCTTTTCAGTTCCTTCCGTTAGCATTAGCAACCGTAGATAGTTTATTTTTCACCTATATACTAGACAACAAGCGTGGATCCCGTCGAGTACAACGGACGTAAGGGGTGCTAATACCTTCTCCTTGCGTAACCGACTCTCGAACCCGAGATTTGGTTGTGATGACCTGTCTTTTCTCTTTTTCGTTAGGTTTTCTATGATCGTTTCCTTTCCCTCTCTTTGGGATAAATAACGAACGGTGGAGACTCTTCTGTCTTTTCCGGCCCCTTTTCGCAGCGATGCGACATATTGCATTTAAGCGTAAAGTATCATACATATAAACTAATTAGGCAATGCATGTGCGAAATTAAAGAAAGAAAGGGAATGAACAATTCACCAATATAATGGAGTATAACTTAAGATACGTGGAAGTGGTGTAAAGACGTGATAACCTTTAATGCAATGGATAAAAACTTTGAGAATGTTTGAAAAAAAATAAAATTAACTATATAAACCTAAATTAGAAGAACTATCATGCAATCTATCTCCATCATAATTACTTATCTTAAACCATTGTATATTTATTTCAATAATATTATATAGCTTATTACTATATTATTGCTATAACATTTTATATCCATTGCAATAATATTAATTATTTATGAATATATTATTGAAATCATAGTCATGAATTATATTGCATATTTTTTTTCAATAATATTATTTAAAATTTGAAAAATTATAATATTGTTGAAATATTATTAATGAATATATTACATATTTAACACGTGAACATTATAAGAGCTCAATTTCAAATTGGAGGTTTTTTTTCATAATTGAGTATTACATGAGTATATTTAAATATATTTATTTTAAATGAATATATTTATTTGAGTATTACATATTTAGTCATATGGGAGTAATTTTAACAAAATAATAATATTACATATAATTATTACAAATTTATTTAGTTATTTCAAATAAATATATTTATTTAAAATTTAATATTTAAAACAATATTATATATTAATTTTAAATAATTTTAATTTATATACTAATATTGCAAAATGATTATGTAATATTTGAAATAAATATTCATTATTATTTATGTTCTGTTAAGATATCACAAACGAGAAGAAGAACGATGGTGATGACAGATCGTAGATTCCAACGCAGGGGAGTGGGGGGACCTACAAGGTTACCACTCAAACGCTCAAGCGCTCAAGTCAGTATTTGAGGAAGAATAGTGAGTTCAAATGGTGTTTGAAATATGTCACCTAAATTTGACGTCTTCTCTATATTAGTAGTGAGGGAATAACTAACTCGTTAATAATTAGGAATGAATTGAAGAGAGCTGTTGGATGTGTTTGCAATTGATATATTTGGTGATCACTAGAATGATAATCTTCGTGTATTAGGAAAATTTTGTAAGGCAAGGGGCCTTTATCTGACTACTGGTTGAGATAGGTGTGGTCAACTCAAACCCATATGGGGTCGATCTGGTCGGCCCAAAACATTTTCCCTCAAAGCCCTCACCATTGTATAGATAGGCAGGGGCTTGATATTACAACACTAGATGGATAATATTATAACACCCTAAACCTCAAAACCCCAAAACTTATATAAAAATATTTAATTGACAATTTAAAGTGTTAGTACGATAACCATCCAAATTTTTTTGAAAAACATTTAACAACATGCAGAGGAAACAACATAATAATAACTTCAAAATAAAATTTCACAGATAAAGTATTAGACTTTAAACCACATAATTTACCATTAACTCAAAATATAGTAAAAATGCCCCATTTTTGATGTTACAGATCAGAGCATTTGATTGACTAAAAGCAATAAACGATAAAGTAAATGAAGATGAGCTCCATGGCTATCTTCCAACTCACAACATGTACTACTCCTATTCATGAGTATTTATACATATAGTGCATAAACAAACAAACAAAACAACAAAGGGTAAGAATACATTCAAATACGTTAGCAGTGCAAAATATTAAGAAGGGTAGCCTAAACAACAACAATAACAATCATCAACATATAGTGTATTCACACAACAATTATCAATTCAAAAATGCCAACTTGTATGCAACATGACAACACCTCAAATATATATCCACGTGGTACCAGCTCAACAATGTTTCTTCATACAAACCAGGTCCCAAAATCTGAGCCCCGAGCCCCAATTCTATGCTTGGGACAAGTCACTAGTCCTAACATCTAAACTCGTGACTCGTCTCTTTCACAAAAACAACTACATATGATGAATGATATATAATAATGCAACAATAAAAACAAAACAATGGTTACATCCCCACATATGACTTTAAGCAATCATGCAATTACAACAACATAATAATGATTAGAAACCCACATATGATTGTAATCAATCATACAATGACAACAATACAACAATGATTATAACCCCACATATGATTGTAAATAATCATGCATTTAAATGCATGCTCTTTAGTTCTCACTTCGAACTACACATATCAACAATCATCCACAAGTATTTACAACACCTCACATAATTATACTTGCACTTCACAACATACATTCATACATAGAATAAAAATAAACATAAAACTTAATAATATTTCGCTCGTTCCACCATTCCCTTATCATCGCTTCATCATTAATTCGTTCATTCACAAAAATAATCATTCGTTCGTTACCGTAAACTATTACGTCATAAGTAAAACAATTAATTTTCACAAATTACAGGCCCATCTAGCCTCCGAATACATCACTATGGTATAATCATACACGTTAGCTTTCCAACTCTTGAAACCAAACCTCATTTGGATTTATGGAACTAAATTTATGGAAAAAAACACTAAAATGTCAATTTTCTAGTTTCAACACTGTTTTGCATAATTAATCAATTAATTATCCCCATTAATCAATTGACATCAATTGATTGTCCCATGGTGTCAATCAATTAACACTTGCTACTTTTCCCTTGTTTGTTCATTACACTAGCATCAATCAATTGCAGCAAGTCATCAATCGATTGGCCTCCCTTTTTCCAAAATTTTCTAATTTTTCACATGATCAATCGATTGACATTGGGGGTCAATCAATTGACTTCACCCAATTTTCCAAAAATTCCATTTTTAACTACGTTCACTCTATCTCCTCCAATCCCTTATCCTTATACATCATACCAGTTCATATTGTAACACTCAAATATATCATATCATGAATTTAACAACATAAATCAATTTCATAACAATTAATCATGTCAATACACGCAGATCAAATCATGAATCACAACAATTGGACATGAAATTTACACTATTTTCATCAAGAACACATGAATACATCAACAATAACAGAATCAAAAGAAAAACCTAGAAGAGGGTGATGACCCCTCTCTACCCTCCTTACAATATACACCCATAGAAGAATAATCTCCCATATCCTTGGGTTTCTAGTAAAGCAAACTCTAAGCTCTTCAACAATGATATTTTCTTCCCAAACCCTAGGCTGCCTCTCTTGCCTCTTTTCTGTTGTTCCAAAATAATACGTACTATAAAAGGGCTAGCCCTCACTTTTTCCTAGTTAAACAAAAAACCTAATTTCCCTTAATTAAGTTGTTCTCTTATTACCCTCAACTTATTCTCTTGTTTCCTATTTTTCCCTTACTCCTCTTACTAACTCCAATTTATTTTATTTTTAATTTGTAATAATTAAATTATCCACCAAATTATATTATTTTCTTGTTTTTCTACACCTATTTTATTTTTAATTATTCCACTCAACTTAATTAATTAAAATAATTGAATTAATTTCCACCATTCCCTTAACTCTCTCCAATACCCACCAAGACACACATATTCACTAATTAACCAAATCAAAGCACATACATTATTTTAAATAATTAAATAAAATGAGACTAAAATCAATTAAATAAAATGAGACTAAAATCAATTAAATAAATTAATCAAATTCAAGGTGTTACAACTTTTCCCCACTTATAGAATTTTTGCCCTAAAAATTACCTGAAGGAAATAAAGTCGGACATGATCCTCTTATCTGACTCTCCAGCTCCCATGTCATGCTATCTCCAGTAGGTCCTCCCCGCACTACCTTTAACAACACAATCTCTTTTCCTCTCACATGCTTCACCTCATGTTCCTCCACTCTAAAGTAAAATGCCTAAGTGGCCAGGTTCTCTCAAACTTGCACATCGTCCACTTGAGTCACATGAGACGGTGTCATACCCTAAATTTGTCCTACCTGTGTATAGATTTCATTTTGTACATCCATCCGCTAACCATATTCATAGAATTCAAAAAAATATATTGTCTTTGCTTCCATTATTCTTATTGCATAACTCAAGTTATTGCAAAAATCATTTGAGGTTTATCTGTATGAGTGTGTGGGCTCAGTGGTGGTTGAAAATTAGTTAGGTCTGACCTAATCTTGGTTAGACAAGTTTGTTTTAAGATCAATGCCTGGGTATGATTGATTCAAGTAGTGTGGGTCTGAGCCTCTAATTAGGGTTTAGTTGTCAGGCCGTGTCAAGTTCGTTTTGTTTCATGGTTGAAAATCATCAAGTGTTCAAGATCAGGGTTTTGTGCAAGTTCAAAGTTTATCTGATGAAATCAAGATACATAGCCAATTCAGTGCATTTGGCCATGTATCTCATGTCAATGTGAGTCATTCTTTTACGTGCCCATATTGGAGGCATTGATTCAAGAGATTTAGAGAAGGCCATTTATCAAGATGATTGCAAGTTTGATCCAGTTTCAATCATGCCTCAAGATTTTGTTCAAGAATAGTTAAGATTCAAGAATTGATTCACTTCTAGTCAGATTCAAGATTTAATTCAGATTTAGTCAAAATTCAAGATGATGTTCATTTTGATTTTTAATTGCAAGGCATTACAAGTGAAGGGTGCAAAGTGAATGCAAGGTTCAAATGCCAAATTCAAGTAGAAAAATCTAAGGCCCTTTTATCATTTTATTTTACAAATTGCAAAGGAAGAAAAGAATGAAGGATTCATAAAATCCATGATTATTACTAAGGCCCAAGTTTACAAATTCTAAATTACAAGTCCATGGTTCCATTACGATAATGCAAAAAATAAAATAAAATGAAGTGAGGAACAAGTTTTATATCCAATTCTCAAGCATACCACCCAAAAGTTAACACCACACTCCATAATACCCTAGTAAGCCTCCTGTCGTAGCTGCGAAAAGGGACCGGTGGAAACAAACAGAAGAGTCTCCACCGAACGTTATTTATCCTAAAGAGAAGGAAAGGAAACAATCAAAGAAAACCTGAAGAACGGGAAAAAACAAGGTCATCGCAACCAAATCTTGGGTTCGGGAGTTGGTTACGCAAGGAGAAGGTATGAGCACCCCTCACGTCCGTTGTACTCAATGGGATCCACACTTGTTGTCTAATGAAAGGAGTGAGTTATCTAAAAGCTACTGCTAAAACGGGGGATGGAAAAGAAAAAGGAGACTCGATAGGACATCGCCGCTCTATGCCTACGTATTCTCTCGTGCACTGGGAAAGTCAGAGTCAATGTAGTTTAGAAAACTACGGGTGATGGGGGAAGGTTGCTCGCCAAGACATCGCCGTCTTGTGCCTACGTATCCTCATCTAGTATGAGAAATCAGAGCAAACTTAGTTCGGGTAACGAACCCACAGGTTGGTTAAGTGCTTTTTGCGAGCGACGATAAGTTCCCATTCTAGCAGTTAGGGTCGATGTCTGTTTGTGGTAGAACGGAAAAAATAACGTACTCTTTTCTGAAAATGGTTTAAAGAACAATCCTGAAGGATAAAAAACTTTGAATTTGGTTTAAGAGTTTTAACGAATGAATTGAATTTGTGTGAGATTCACGTTGCACTAAATACTATGACATATGAGCGAATGCGTTGCATATTTCCCAAAGGGCATACACTAAAAACTCTATACAAGTGAGGAGAAACCCCCCACTCATCATTTCCCACATACTTAAGGCTCGTGGCACACAATGTTCATCATTCTTTATTAAGTGTCTTAAGATTGTTTAAGGTGAGAAGAGAAGACACAAGAGTAACACTAATGGGAAACTGAAAAGCCTAATGTTAATATACAAAATGGTCCTAAAGTTAAGATGAAAAGGAAGTCTACCTAATGTTATCATACAAAAGATTGAAAGCCTAATGTCTCTCCTACTCCCATCTTAAACAGAGGAACTAGAAATCCTAAGGGATCATGTGAGAAAACACAAGTAAACACCATACTAGTCAATCATAAATGAAAACAAAGCCCAAAATTCAAACAAGTCTCAAAGGAAGGAGAAGAAAGAGAAATGGGATGAAGGAGAAGAAACAACAACAAACAACTTCTCAAAGAAGTTCAACTCAAGTGACAAGACAAACAAGTAAACACTAAACTCAATCATACACAAGACACACATCATATCGTGTCAAAAATTAAATAAGAATGCATATATGTCAAACCACACTCAAATATTAGAAGTTAAAGCAAAGTGGCAAGACAAAGTGCCCAAACACACAAAAGTGACTCAAAGTCCAACAATAGATATCATCAATCATCAAACAAAGTGGGATGAAGTAAAATGAGATGGAAAACAAAGTAGGGTAGTAGTAACATCACACCACATCCACATCATGCCAATGATCAAAGAAGAAGCAAAAACAGTTAAGTCATGCATCACATTCATAAACAAATCCAATGTTACACAAAATAAGCATGCAAGACATAATATTAAAGGAAATGACATGAGATAAAGGCAAGAAACCAAGTGTGGGCAGCAACACCAACATGAATATCAAGTCAAAGATCTATTCATGAACATGCAAAAGGAAAATCAAGATTTGAAAACAAGACATGCATCTAGAACAAGTTGAAACACCAAAGTCATTCTCAAAGAAAATAGGTACTCAACAAGAGTACAAATGATCAAGTTTCAATCCACCAAAGTCAGAAACAAACTCACATGATATGAATCATGATCAAAATCAAATCCACATTCAAGTTCAAGAAGAGGCAAACTCAAGTTGAAGCACAAAAGTCAAACAAACATCTCTTAGGTTAACCCATGAAGGAACCAAATGATCATGTGAAGCATATGAGATAAAATGGTCATGCAATAAACATCCATACATGAAAATCAGAACCTCAAACATTTCAGGTAAAGCATACAAGAACCATCAAACATCCATTGAATCATTCAAGAAACAAACTCCAAAGACTAGGTCAAGTCACACACAAAACATGGTCAAAGTAGCAATAACTTGATGCACCAACCAAAATTTGGAGCAAGAGCAAATAAAATTCAAATAAATTCTCCAACTCATGTGAAATGTGGTATGAATCATATAACAAAGAATCAAAACAATAATGGAAAGAAAGCATCATCAAATGCATCAAATAAGGCAAAGCAAGCAACTAATCGAGCAAGAATCGAGGGCCAAATAAAACTAAATGAAAACCAAACAAAAAAGCAATCATCAAAGCATCCAATTAGCACTCAAATATCCACTAAATAGGTGTCTAAGTGTGTGCAAAATATTGAGCCCAAAGTCAATTAGAAATGGCAAGAATTGAGGTCACGTTTCAAACTAGGTCAAACAAAACACACAAAATCAATAATTCAAAACAGAATAATAAAATAAAATAAAAATGAAAAATGTGAAAAATTAAGTTAGATGTAAAGAAATCAGAAAAGTATTTTTGATGATTTCTTAAATGATCGGAAGTGTTAAAAATAAAATTAAAACAAAAAGGGAAGAAAATGAAATAATAAAAAAAGACAAGAACAAGGAGGGTGTATTAGCAAATTTCAAATGAACTGAAGACCGGTTGCAAAGCGTGTTGGGCCCAGGTCAGGGGTGTGTGGATAGAAAACGCGGAAAGCCCATTACTATTAAAAATATGAAATCAAACAAAATGGCTCTCAAAATGAAACGCACCGTTTCACAAATACATGTCATCAGCCAGATCACCAAAATCAACACCACGCACGCAAGTCAACCAAACACATCAGCAAACATCATCAGACCCTGGAGCTAGGGCTCTGGCCGTCTTCTCCGGTGACCCTCATCAGAGCAGTATGAAAACCTCACCAAATCAAGAAAAATAAGACACTATCTCACACAAAGTTTTAAGGAGAACACAAATATGACATCAAAAACCATTTACAAAGACATAACACCATGAAAACATGTCACTAAGAAATCATGCTCAAGATGCAACCTCACTAAATCAACACAACAATAAAGGAAATCATGTCTACATCAGTGTAGGACTTCAGAATCACCAGTAACAAGTTTAAAACACGTCAATCATGGAAGATATAAATTAAAGAAGCTTACCAAACAGAGGAGGTCCGTTGCCTCTTCAAACACTTGTAAGAGCTTCAGAAATCCCTTCTAAATGCCTCAACAACCTTCAGAGAGTATGAATCAAGCAATGGAATGGAGAAATTTCTTTGAAATAGTGAGACTCGAAGGTGAGATTTTCTTGAGAAAAGAGAGAGAGTTCGGTTCTGATTTCTATCCAAATGAAAGTGGCTGCTTCATTCTAGGGTCTTGGAGGCTTAAATATGATGGTTGGCACGTGAGAAAAGAGTTTACAGTGATTAAAAGAAAGAGATGGTTAATTTTTTGGTGAAAATTGAAAATGAAGGGTGGATGATGAGTGGTACGAGTGGAGGTATGACATGAGTTTCTTTGGTGGCTTATGGGTTATTATCATGTGCAGCAAAGCAGCCAAGTGGGTCAGAATGGATAGAGTGTAGTAGTATTCTTGCTAGGCAAGTTTGTGGTTTCTCAATATGGCAAAAGATTCAAAATTGGTGCATAAATCAGATGGGTTATGTTTGGTCATAAAAGGTAATGGTTTTTGGCTAGCAAGAATGAGATATGCGCATGAATTTGATGGAAAATGATCATGCTACAAGGATTGGTTCAAAACCTTGGCCAAAACTAATAACATGACATGCCATAAAAATAAAACCAAATGGCCAACTTTGAACAAACGTATCTTGATCCAATTTATGAAATTTTTGGTTCAAAGGAAAGTATGGAGATCATGGAGAAACTTTCATGTGGAAGCCATCTTGAAACCATGCTTAGAAACATGTGGAAAATTTCCATGAATGTGTGTCTAAAAACCTGCCCAAGCTTGCATGAAAAATTCTAAGTTACAAGGCCAATTTGACAACTTGATAATACCAACTTTGAAACTTCATATCTTGAGGAGTTTTGATCTAATGAGAGAGTTCTTGTAATGGATGGAAAGCTTGAAGAATCATCTTCAAATTTTATGTTATGGTAAAATTCAATTGGGATTAAGAACTTAGTGAAAAATCCCTTGAAAACTTGGTTGAAAAATCTGTCTAACAACTTGGCAAACTTGACATTTTTAGAACCTTGATTTGGGAGCATCATAACCTGAGCTCTACACATCCAATGGACATGATCTAGTACTCAAAAGAAAGCTTGGAAGATGCTCTACAACTTTAATATTGTAGGAAAATTCAAATGAAGCTTGTATCACCATGAAAAATGGGCTTGAAAGTAGGCATTTGAAACTGAATTTCTATACTTAGAAAACTTTCTAAATGTAGAAATGTCATAATCTCTTTTTTTCAACTTTGACTCATCTTATCTCCTAAACCATGAATCTTTTGGACATGCTTTCTTCCACAAACTTGTAATTCATGATGTCCTCTTCAATTTGATAGCTAGTTTGCCTTCATTGAATAAAAAAATGAGAAAATTATGGAAGTTGCAAGATGGCTAGAATTACGGGTTTTCACACTTAGAAATGTTAGACGATGGCGCAGATCTAGAAGGGGGGGGTTGAATAGATCACTTGTTAGAAACATAGTCGATGCTACCAATATTTGGTTTTTAAAAATATTTTAGGCGGAAGCGGCCGAGGAACGATATTCGTCTAAAATGAACCTTCATCGAAAAAACCGGATATGCGCAAAAGCCTATGGAATTCGATAAAATGAGACTTAAGAATCACTAATTTGATCACACTTAAATCAGATTTTATTCACTATAAGGTTTGACTATTTCCAATGCTTTAAAAATATAGACAATTTGAAAAGACAACATAATTGTTTGTAGTTCACACAATTGGTCAAACAGTTGGAGTACAAGACACTACAAGTGAATTCCAATATGAGAGTAATGTGCTCAAGTGTTCTATTAGAATCAAAGATTGTAATAAGCTTAAAAAATAGTTCAGCACTACTCACATCAAAATTGTAATTAACACAATTGTTTGCACTCTAACTCAGAATTTAATCAATTTAAAAATAAAGAAAGAAACAACGATTTGTTGAGGCAGTTCCCCCATCGTCCTCGTTCGGGGTACGTCTGCCCTCAATTCTGAAAATAGAATTGAAAGTTGTATATAGTTATAACATGTTAGTCAATGTTTACACGAGAAGTAAAAACCCCCAAAATCCATGATTCTTGGAAGGCAAAACCCTAACGGTTTTATTCAAGAAAAACCTACTGATTTCTCAACCCAAACCCGATTACACCAATCCTATGTTTGGACGTTATCACCTCTAACCAGAAGAATGCACAACAAAAATGATTATGTGTAGTTGTTGAGAAAATGCAAGGAAGAGGATGAAGATGATGAGAACAAATCAGTATGTTATTTCCACTTTTCTTATTTTTCAAGTATGTGTAAAAGGAAGAGAAAAACTCACTTTATATGCAAGACAAAATTGATTATCAGACACAAAGACAGATTCACATAATAGATTTTTAACTGAACATACGCGAGTGGTCGACCTATGCAGAAAAGAGGGTCGACCTGAGCTTACCCAAATTCCTGATTGTGCAAAAAACAGAACTTTGTATCGACTAGAGCAGGTCACGCGTCGACGCAAAGCATGCAGATTTAGACAAATAGAAATGGACACAGTATGAGTCAACCAGAGGGTCGGTGCGAGCACTCCTGAGAGTAGACCATTAAAAAAACTATCTGTATGAGTCGACCGAAACTAGGTTTGAGTCGACTAAAAGCTTTGAAATATGTAAAAATGTCTATTTTCATGTATCAAGCCACTTTTGAGGTACTCTATTACATAGTAAGCTTGACAAGCTTGACCAACCCTTTATGAAGCACATATTAGCAATTTCTATATGTATCAATAATGTTTTTGACGAATGTTTGACTCACGAGGGATAAGACATGCATATGTGACACAATGATACCGTCCAGAGTACATTTTTCTATCAATCTAAGTTTTGACATCATTAAAACAAGTGTAGCTACTATGAGGATTGCCCTCACATACTCCCCCTTTTTGATGATGGCAAAACGATAGAAACTTGTGTACGACACATTGTACCATCCTCCCTCTTACTTGATGCTACGTTTGTACACAATCTGCATGTATAATAAGTCTTCACATATGATGTTTCTGCTTGATATTCTTCTCCCCCTTTGACAACATCAAAAAGAAAGAAGCTAGATGTTAATTAATTGCATAAAAGAAGAGAGATAAGCAATTTCCATCCATTTGCAACAGGTTACACATTAACATACATTCACATATAATGCAGTTAAAGAAAGCATATAAATGGATAAATAGATCAACGCTTAATAGAACAATAATAATTGCAATTTCAGAATTATCAATAAGCATGTCTTCAAAATCAATTAAGTACATGAACCATTCTACAATAAATGTTAATGAACACGTGATGACATAAGATGAAAAATGAAATATGCAAGACATCCTCAGGGTCTCCTCCCCCTAAATTGATAGTCGTGCCCTTGAAAGGGATATTCCAGAGGCAGTTGCGCATCAGCTCTTTCCGTGTACTCCAACAACGCTCGATTGAGTGTGTTGAAGCTGGTGGTAAGGGCCCGATGTTGACCTGATGCAGTTTCAACTATCCCATATATCCTCCCCATTAGTATTACAGCTGATGAAAAAGCATTAAAGTTTTCGGTGTGAGCTTGAAACTGGTTCTGCAATTGCGAGAACCGCTCATCCTACACAGTCATGAAATAACATTGCTCAAGCTGCACGGTCCTCATCATATCGAGGAGTTCATTGGTATGTTGTTAGGGATGCGGAGGAGATTGAGGTACATATCTCCAGTTAGGGGTGTCTTGATGATCCCAATTTTGTTGTGTCATATAATTGGCACCTAACGATGTCTAGCTAGTGTTTTGCCAGGCACCCCACCCTTGGTCATCATCATGCGCCAAGTGGGATGATTGGTTTAGCCACCCACTATCATATAGATCATCAGTCTCCATAGGATGTCCACCTACTTCTTCTTCTTCTGCTTCCTCTACCTGGTCATCACTTTCATCCGATTCTTCCAACCGAGAGGTAGTGGCCTTGACAATGAAATGATAACGGCTTTCTCTTGGATCCCATATATAACCTATCATAGTAAGATTCTTTTGACAAAACTCTTGATCTGAGGTCAAGGATGTGTAGAGGACGCCTTGAACAGTGATGTTAGTGTTGTTGAGAATTGATAGGATAAAGGACCCGTATGACATAACGGTTTCTCTACCGGAATACTTTAGTGAATAAATTCTACTGGAAATGTAGTGAGGCCAACTTATCTTGATCTTTTTCTTAAGAATGTAAATCAAGTGTACCTCGGCTTGACCCACTCAAGAGTAGCCGTCTTTCTTTGGCCACATAATGTGCGCCATGATCCATTGTAGTATTCTATCCACCAGTTTCAATTTACCCGTTGTGACCGTTTTTGGGAAGAGGTCGCTTGCTACAATATTGTCACCATATGGTTTCTTTAGCATAGAGTTCAAGGCTTCTTTGAACTCGTAGCCTATTACAAGACAGGCATCCACGACCTTAATAATGGGCTCAGCAGATATAGGTGACATGTCAAACAAATATTTCCATATCAAGTCATTTACACAGACCTTGGTGTTGCCCATCTTTATGGTGAACTCAAACCCTTAAAATTTGCCTTGAATACTGTTGCGGTGAGAATCGTGATACCAAGCTATTGAATTAACTTGAATCTTAATTCTTAAATTCACAACCGTACTTTAATTTATCCAAAAAGAAAAGGTTTAAGAAAGAAAAAACCTATAAAAGTGCAAAGCAAAAAGCAAGGCTTAAAGCTAAGCAAAGAGAGATCTAAAGGTTCGGGGGTTGGTTATGCCTAGGGTAGGTATTTCACATCCTAAACATCTGTAGTACTCTACAGGAACCTCTTGTTAATATTTGTGTTTGCTAAAGTTTGCTTGCTAAAGGAAAAGTGCTAGGGGTAAAGATATAAAGTATAAAGTATGTATAAAGTTTTTAAAGTATGTAAAGTATGTTCGCGAAGACATCGCATCTTGTGCCTACGTATCCTGACGGGAATGGAATCAGAGCAATCATAGTTCCCCTATCTAGGGGGGAGGAACTCTTGACTGTGGTCAAGGTTCCAAGGCGATGTAAGCATTCATAGGGAAGTACTTACATGGAGTGCGGCGACTCCTGAATCTAAGTTGAGATTGTTATGGTAGAGAATGTCCACGGCGGGACGCTAAACATGAGTACGACAACTCAGATAGGTTAGGATAAAAGGGTAAAGGATGTCCACGGCGGGACGCTAAATGTGAGTTCGGAGACTCAGATCCTAAATTGAGAAAGGTAACAGGAAGTTAGTGGTTAGTGAGCTCGCCAAGAAATTGCATCTTGTGCCTACGTATCCTCAAGAGGGACTTGAGAAATCAGAGCGTCCGTAGTTCGTGAAACTACGATTTGTTAGGTTCTAAGAACCAAGAACAACTAAGACAGGTAAGCAAGGGACATGCACAATGATAATAAGTCAACACACAGTCCCTTCCATTGGATTAGGTCAACAAGGAATAGAAGTAAAGTAACATGTACATGGAAGAAAATCAGTCACAAATAGAATCAGGCAACCGACAAAATTATTAATCAATTTAAATATAAATATTTAACAAGATTAACTAATAATTTAATTAATCAAATTAAATACAAATATTTAAATTAATTAATAATTACAACATATATTTTTGCATTTTTAAATATTTAACAATTAACTAATAAAAGATAAATAATTAAAAATCCCTTTTTGTCTTTCCAAATATTTTACAAATTAAAATAAACTAAATAAATGAATAAAGTAAAAGAAAAGAAGAAAAAAAACCTGATAAAGATTAGATGAGAGAGTATTGTGTCTACTTGGAGGATGATATTTTATGTGAGGTTAGAGGTAGCATGAAGAAAAAGAAATGTAGGTGGTGGTTTATTATTGAAAAAATGAAGGTGAGTTATTCATATCATGGAAGATATTGTGTATGAAAGAGTGATGATAGAATATGGTGAATAGTGAGTTTTTAGTTTATGTGGAAGTGTGATAAGGAAAAGAGCATGAAGTGTGTGATTTTATGGTGTGGTTGCTTCCTTTATATAGGTTGAAAAAGAAAGAAGAGTGTATGAGACTTATTTGACAAGTTTCTAAAAAGTAAATAATTTAATGAGACTTATTTGACAAGTTTCTAAAAAGTAAGTAATTTATGAGACTTATTTGACAAGTTTCTAAAAAGTAAGTAATTTATGAGACTTATTTGACAAGTTTCTAAAAAGTAAGTAATTTGTGAGACTTATTTGACAAGTTTCTAAAAAGTAAGTAATTTATGAGACTTATTTGACAAGTTTCTAAAAAATAATTAAAATAAAAAATTAAAATTAAAAATCAAAAATTAAAAATTAAATATAAAATAAGAAAGGGTATTAACTAAAAAAAATTGATTAATTAAAAATATATTATTTAAAAGTATAAATAAAAACGGTAAAAAACGAAAAAAATTGGACCGGTATCGAAGTGCTCGAAAAAATAAAATGAATACACCAAAGTGATCAGCAAAAAATACACGATTCGGAAAAATACAGCGTTTTGTCAAATTTTGAAATAAATTTTATCCGCTAAAACGACTTAAACTGCCTAAAAAGTTTATTTCAGCTGATAAATTGGATATTATGAAAAATGTAAGAGATGATAAACTATACTGATGATGCAAAAATATGCGGGATCTTAGAGTCAAAAATTAGGATGCAACAGATGCCCCTATTTAAGTTTCTTCGATCCGGAGAGGTGAAAATTGAAATTTTCGCCTTGACACGGTCGGAGAGACTTAAATACAAACATGCACAATTTTTGACCCTAAGATGGCACAAAATACTTATGATATGATATGATATGCAAGATAAAGATTTTATGAGAAAAGATGCCACAGGAGACGAATATATATTGGGAAGATGCTGCAACTCCACTGGGGAAAGACTGACAACTTCACGGGAGAAAGTATCTAGGAGACACAATTGAGGAAAATAAAATATTATGAACATCTGCCAATGTGACATAGAGTATCCAATAATACTTGAAAAGAGAGGGACAAACCCTAAACAAAGACACAAACATCCGGAAAAACATCAGATGCTGAAAGTAACACACAGTGAGATAACAAAAACATATAGAAAGCAAATGAAACTTACTGGGGGAAAAGTCACAGTCACCAGAGGTTTTGTCAGAAGTGCATTGAACAAAACTTTGATAGACACAAAGGTGTTCTGGAAAAACATCAGACGACAAAAGAAATAAATTCTGGTAAAACATCAGAATTTAAAGACACAAAGGGGTTCTGGAAAAACATCAGACGACAAAAGAAATGAATTCTGGTAAAACATCAGGAAGAGAAACATATCCGGAAAAACAACGGATGGATTCTGGAAAAACATCAGAATCAAGGTAAATATCTGGAAAACCATCAGATAAGTTCTGGAAAAACATCAGAACAAAGACTCAATCTGGAAAAACATCAGACAGAGACTCAATCTGGAAAACCATCAGAAAGAGAAATAAATATCTGGAAAACCATCAGATAAGTTCTGGAAGAACATCAGAACAAAGAACAAAGACTCAGTCTGGAAACCCATCAGAGAGAGAAATAAATATCTGGAAAACCATCAGATAAGTTCTGGAAGAACATCAGAACAAAGAACAAAGACTCAATCTGGAAACCCATCAGAGAGAGAAATAAATATCTGGAAAACCATCAGATAAGTTCTGGAAGAACATCAGAACAAAGAACAAAGACTCAATCTGGAAACCCATCAGAGAGAGAAATAAATATCTGGAAAACCATCAGATAAGTCACGACACAAACTGTTTGGTAGGTGCCAAGTGAGTTGGAATTTTGACCACAAGGTAAGACGTGAATAAAACACGACCTCGGGGGAAAAGTAAATCGGGATAAAACAACCATGATGCCAGGTAAATTGAAATTCGTCCACGAGGTAAGACGCGAGTAAAACACGACCTCGGAAGAAAAATCAAATGGGAAATAAAACACCCATGATGCTAGGTAAATTGAAATTCGCCCATAAGGTAAGACGCGAGTAAAACACGACCTCGGGAGAAAAAGAAAATGGGGATAAAACACCCATGATGCTAGGTAAATTGAAATTTTGTCCACAAGGTAAGACGCGGGTAAAACACGACCTCGGGAGAAAAAGCAAATGGGGATAAAACACCCATGATGATAGATAAATTGAAATTCATCCACAAGGTAAGACGCGGGTAAAACACGACCTCGGGAGAAAAAGCAAATGGGGATAAAACACCCATGATGTGCACATGTACATGAATTATGCTTATGATATACGCATGTGTAAATTATGCAGATGACATATGATCAAATGCAAATGCAAATGTCGACGACAAGGCTCGACTCTTTTGGTGAGAAGACAAGACTGGAAGACATGATTCCTCAACACGAAGATCACTTTCAATCTGCTTGGGGACTAAAGATGCTGTTGATGAACACATCTATGCCGCACTGATAAATTGTATCAAATAGATAACCCTTGTAGGAAGGATAAGGAGCTGATTGGGGTTTCTTCAAGTAAACTGCCCCAGTTTAGCTGTCTGTTAAAGATGAACTGATGATGACTTCAGCTTGTCTGATGTTGACCGAGGCATCGGGTGCTTGGAGAGCTTGCCCCAGTCTGAGTCTTGAAATATATTCTGGATAAACCAAATCTGAGAATATCATGCCTTGAACAAATCTTCAATTGATTCTTAAACAGGATGTAAAAGGAACTTGCCCCTTATAGGATCACCAACCAAGTTTCTCAATGTTTGAAAAATCCTTGAGAGGAAAGCCAATTTGCAAACAAAAGTGTTCATACAAACATGGTAATGCAAAGCATGCAACTTTTGAAATCAAAAATCATTTTTGAAAGGTGCAAAATAAATGAGTCATTGGTCAGAACATGGTGGTTCAAGACACCCAAAGTTTAAAGCAAAGGTGTACTGCCAAAATAATTGATTTGCAAAGATCTTTTGGAGTCAGTTTACGCAACCTTGTTGTAGTATGCTTTCAAAATAACCTTACTTCAGTTAGGTCTTTTGAGGGTTGTAACGTGGCCTGGTTCACGGTTTAAGAAACAAAGGATAAATGCTCAAAGTTTATTTGTGCCCACCCAATCTACGTGATGATCTTCAGTCCTACGCTCAGTTAGCTCATACTATTCACTCAGTTTCCCATAGGTTAGGAATTGCACTGATTATTGTGATGATGGTTCAGAAGTCAAGGGACTTTCTAAAAAAGGTAGTCACTACTCTTTATAACATTTTGTTGTTTTTGAAATTAAAGGATTTAAAGATCTCCTCTATTTATTATCCCTAACTTTTGCCTGAACTGTTTCTTTTGAAACTTACAGTTAGCGGGATGCCCCAGTTTTGCCTAAGTCTCCTTCATAGGTTTTGACTTAGCAGGCTTTTATCTTTTGATTTTTTTGAAAGAAAGTGACTGCCTGGCTTAATGATCACGGTGGACCATCATCGGCTTTTTGGTATTGAAAAACATCTCCGACACTTGCTTGTTATGTGCGAAGGAAAATAAATTGTGGTTGCAACCTGTCTTGCGTGAACACACAGCCAAGTTAACTGAGAACTACCCACCCCAAGGTTAAAATTGCAGGTTTTTGTAAAGAAAGAAACTCCAACTTCTAGGCTCGAAGGGGTTAACGAGGGATTACCTTCCTTATTTCTGCAGTGTTTAGGGTTTGAAACAATGCCTTACATCGTTAACAAAGTTTGATTGAAAGCATACCAACAACAGTTATGGATAATACGTTTTCATCATTCTCCCTCAAAAATTTGCATAATCAAAAGTTTGGACAAGGAGTAAATATTTGAAAGATAAAGCATAAAAGTGCAAACAATAGGCAAAATGATTTGGAATCAAAAGTTGTGATGCTCATTCATTAGATGAAAGTACAAACACTAAATAAAAGCAAACAAGCTTAAACAAAATAAAGGAAAATGCAAACAATGAGAAACAAAAGGCCTAGTGACTAAATCAGAACAAGGATGAGTTATCTTGTCTGAAACACTAGCTTTTAGGAAGATAGTCTGCTGAGGTTGCTCTCCTCTAGCAATAAATACTTAAAGCATCTCGGTAAGTTTAGTCATGCCTGACTTCAACTCATCGATCTCCATTCGGACTTCTGCATTGTGTGCTTCCTGCTCTGACATCTCGCGTCTATAGTTAGCTCTAGTCTGATATCGGTGTCGAGGAATCAGCTTGACGACTCAAAGGCACACTAGACGATGAAGACAACTGGAGATGAGCGACTGGACAAACAGAGGTATGCAACGAACCATGCAAAGATGCAAATGCAATGCAATGCGATGCAAGACATGATGCAAAACACACATAACAGGATCACAGGTTCGAGATCACAACATGAGGTCTGGGTAAAGAACTAACCACATGGTATGTACTATGGGTAAAACACCTGCACAGCGGGTTCTAACAAAGTTCCCAAAGTCATCGACCCATCTTTCGGATATTATCGACACACCAAATACTTGGAAATCAATAATATTCTCAAGAGAGTCTCATCTGAGTGTAGTATCGCGTATCAACTACTTCGGGAATACTCCCTCATAGTCATCGCACTACGTCCTAAAAGGCTAAGTGGGGATAAAAGGTAACTAAAGGTCCTCAGTGTCAAAGGCTCCTAAATCGAAAGTAGTAATGTTTTCACAAATACTCGTTCAACAAAACTAACTCTCAAGAGGGCCTCCACTGAGCGGTGGTTTCTCAAGTTAGCTTGGTCGGGAATCAACTCCGTATAAGCCTTCTTAAATATACCACCATCCTATCATAGGTGCACTCAAGTCCGGGTATAAGACTTATCCTCACCACTCCAAGTAATAACCCTACATACAGAAAACCCAAGCACAGACAGATATATGTACAAATATAGAAATATAAAAGCAAGTAAACATATAGCAAACACAAATATAAACAAGGTGGGCTTAACCCTCTTAGGGGGAATCCCCAGTGAAGTCGCCATTTCTGTTGCGGTGAGAATCGTGATACCAAGCTATTGAATTAACTTGAATCTTAATTCTTAAATTCACAACCGGACTTTAATTTATCCAAAAAGGAAAGATTTAAAGAAAGAAAAAACCTATAAAAGTGCAAGCAAAAAGCAAGGCTTAAAGCTAAGCAAAGAGAGATCTAAAGGTTCGGGGGTTGGTTATGCCTAGGGTAGGTATTTCACATCCTAAACATCTGTAGTACTCTACAGGAACCTCTTGTTAATATTTGTGTTTGCTAAAGTTTGCTTGCTAAAGGAAAAGTGCTAGGGGTAAAGATATAAAGTATAAAGTATGTATAAAGTTTGTAAAGTATGTAAAGTATGCTCGCGAAGACATCGCATCTTGTGCCTACGTATCCTGACGGGAATGGAATCAGAGCAATCGTAGTTCCCCTATCTAGGGGGGAGGAACTCTTGACTGTGGTCAAGGTTCCAAGGGGATGTAAGCATTCATAGGGAAGTACTTACATGGAGTGCAGCGACTCCTGAATCTAAGTTGAGATTGTTATGGTAGAGAATGTCCACGGCGGGACGCTAAACATGAGTACGACAACTCAGATAGGTTAGGATAAAAGGGTAAAGGATGTCCACGGCGGGACGCTAAATGTGAGTTCGGAGACTTAGATCCTAAATTGAGAAAGGTAACAGGAAGTTAGTGGTTAGTGAGCTCGCCAAGAAATTGCATCTTGTGCCTACGTATCCTCAAGAGGGACTTGAGAAATCAGAGCGTCCGTAGTTCGTGAAACTACGATTTTTTAGGTTCTAAGAACCAAGAACAACTAAGACAGGTAAGCAAGGGACATGCACAATGATAATAAGTCAACACACAGTCCCTTCCATTGGATTAGGTCAACAAGGAATAGAAGTAAAGTAACATGTACATGGAAGAAAATCAGTCACAAATAGAATCAGGCAACCAACAAAATTATTAATCAATTTAAATATAAATATTTAACAAGATTAACTAATAATTTAATTAATCAAATTAAATACAAATATTTAAATTAATTAATAATTACAACATATATTTTTGCATTTTTAAATATTTAACAATTAACTAATAAAAGATAAATAATTAAAAATCCCTTTTTGTCTTTCCAAATATTTTACAAATTAAAATAAACTAAATAAATGAATAAAGTAAAAGAAAAGAAGAAAAAAACCCTGATAAAGATTAGATGAGGGAGTATTGTGTCTACTTGGAGGATGATATTTTATGTGAGGTTAGAGGTAGCATGAAGAAAAAGAAATGTAGGTGGTGGTTTATTATTGAAAAAATGAAGGTGAGTTATTCATATCATGGAAGATATTGTGTATGAAAGAGTGATGATAGAATATGGTGGATAGTGAGTTTTTAGTTTATGTGGAAGTGTGATAAGGAAAAGAGCATGAAGTGTGTGATTTTATGGTGTGGTTGCTTCCTTTATATAGGTTGAAAAAGAAAGAAGAGTGTATGAGACTTATTTGACAAGTTTCTAAAAAGTAAATAATTTAATGAGACTTATTTGACAAGTTTCTAAAAAGTAAGTAATTTATGAGACTTATTTGACAAGTTTCTAAAAAGTAAGTAATTTATGAGATTTATTTGACAAGTTTCTAAAAAGTAAGTAATTTATGAGACTTATTTGACAAGTTTCTAAAAAGTAAGCAATTTATGAGACTTATTTGACAAGTTTCTAAAAAATAATTAAAATAAAAAATTAAAATTAAAAATCAAAAATTAAAAATTAAATATAAAATAAGAAAGGGTATTAACTAAAAAAAATTGATTAATTAAAAATATATTATTTAAAAGTATAAATAAAAACGGTAAAAAACGAAAAAAATTGGACCGGTATCGAAGTGCTCGAAAAAATAAAATGAATACACCAAAGTGATCAGCAAAAAATACACGATTCGGAAAAATATAGCGTTTTGTCAAATTTTGAAATAAATTTTATCCGCTAAAACGACTTAAACTGCCTAAAAAGTTTATTTCAGCTGATAAATTGGATATTATGAAAAATGTAAGAGATGATAAACTATACTGATGATGCAAAAATATGCGGGATCTTAGAGTCAAAAGTTAGGATGCAACAAATACCTATGTAGAAGACCCTCACTAGATCTTCGTTGTATTTAATATCACACTCCAAAAAATTATTGAAATCTTGAGCATCCAAAAGATCAATTACTTCTGGAATATGCATACACTCAGCAACCTTTCGATAGTAAGCATGCTGCTTAACTATGGATCGTTTGCTAAAGTTCTTTTCATAAATTTATGAAAATTCAGGAGGTAATAGAGATACAACAGTTACCGGTAAATTTCCTCTTGATGGACCGACTTGAGTGGATGGTGCTCAGGTGGCTCTCTTTCCAGTGGTTCTTCTTGTGGAAATTTTGATTTCTTGTGTGAAGATGAAGAATTTAGATGCAGAAATTTACTCTTGGAGATGGAGAGAAGAAGGTAACTTTACCCTTTTTATGTAGAGGCTAGGTTTTGAATAGAGTTTTGAGAAGAGGAGAGAAGATAGATAGCCTTGAATAGGTGCAATGCTCAATACAAATGTTAATGATGATGAATTAGAATAGACAACATGATTTTAAATGCATTAAAGATGATAGAATATGAATAGTTCATTAGCAATTTGTCAGAATTTTCGCGCGATGTGTCTACCAGAAAGGTCATGCATCGATACGTACTGAGTTAAAACACACACTTTAGAAATTTTTAGGGTATGCGTCGATCGTAGGGTCGACCTGAGCATACACGCTTTACAGACATAAAAAAATTTGGTTTTGTGAGTCGACCGTAACACTGTGTAGGTCGACTCATACAAGCAAAAACAACAAAAATCATCAATTTTGTTCAATCAAGCATTCAAAGATACATAAATACACATCTTATCCATATTTCAAAAATACAAGGGGATGAAATAAGCGTAATCATGGAATAAACGACAATAATAACACACAATTTGATACATTCTTTATAAGAACAAGGGAAATGCGAGAGTTTCTAAATAAGGAAAGATAGTACCTAAGCTCCAATTGTTAGCTAATGCCCTCACATATGGCTCTAAACTTCTTCATTTGTTAGATAAAAGATGAACAAAGCACATATAGAGATAGATATAGAGCATGCGAAATTTATTTCTTAAACACAATCTGAGATGTCGAGAACACCGAGTTCCCTACCAATATGAAAGAAAGGCTCTGTAGCGAGTGGTTTTGTAAAGATATCCGCAAGTTGATTTTTAGTATCAACATGCTCAAACACCACGTCGCCCTTCTCCACATGATCCCTAAGGAAGTGGTGGCGGATTTCGATATGCTTGGTGCATGAATGTAGAACGTGATTCTTGGTTAGGTTAATAGCACTCGTGTTATGACAAAAAATCAGAACACGATCAAGTTTTAGGTAGAAGTCAAGCAATTGTTTCCTAAGCCATAAGACTTGAGCGCAATAACTACCGCCCGCAACGTATTCCACTTTGGTTGTTGACAAAGCAACGGAAACCTGCTTTTTGCTATGCCAACTCACCAAAGAATTTGAAAATAGATGACACGTGCCACTTGTGCTTTTCCTATCTGATTTGCAACCCGCAAAATTGAAATCAGAAAAGCCAACCAAGGAGCAATCATTTCCCTTAGAATTCCAAAGCCCATACTTTGGAGTACCAGAGAGGTATCTAAGTATGCACTTTACTGCTTTTAAGTGATATTCTTTAGGAGATGACTGATACCTCGCACACATATAGACACTAAACATAATGTCGGGTCTAGAAGCAGTAAGATAGAGGAGAGATCCAATCATACCTCGATACTTTTTCACCTCTACATCCTTAGGATTTTCTCTCGGCTAAGATTCACACACGTAGGCATTGGAGTGTCGATAGCCTTGGAGTTTGCCATGTCAAAATGCTTGAGAAGCTCAAGGCAGTATTTTGTCTGGCTCACAAAACTACGCTCCTACAGCTGCTTGATTTGCAATTCGAGGAAATAATTGAGCTCCCCCATCATGCTCATTTTGAATTCTCCCTGCATTAATGTAGAAAACTCCCTTACCAGATTCATGTTAGTTGATCCAAAAATGATATCATCAACATATATTTATACCAAAATCAAGTGTTTTCCTTGACGTTTAATGAAAAGAGTTGTGTCAACCTTTCCTCTTGAGTACCCTTGATCAAGGAGAAACTTGCTTAGACGGTCATACCAAGCCCTAGAGGCTTGCTTGAGCCCATACAAAGTACGTTTTAATTTGTATACATGATCATGATACTCATGGAATTCAAACCCCGAAGGTTGGGCAACATAAACCTCTTCATTTATATAACCATTAAGGAACACATTGTTTACATCCATTTGAAATAGTTTAAAATCTTTTGCACAAGCAAAGGAAAGCAGAAGGCGTATAGCCTCGAGTCGGGTAACCGGCGCATAAGTTTCCTCATAGTCGATTCCTTCCTCTTGGTTATACCCCTGCGCGACCAAACTCGCCTTATTTCGAGTTATTACTCCATTCTCGTCCAGTTTATTCTTAAACACGCATCGGGTGCCAATTACTCGATGGTCTTGCGGAGGAGGGGCAAGATCCCAAACCTCATTTCTTTTAAACTGATTGAGTTCCTCTTGCATTGATAGGAACCAATGTTTATCGAGTAAAGCCTTTTTTGGGTTTTTAGGTTCTAGTTGAGAAACGAAAGCGAAGTGATAACAGAAATTACTTAGCTTTGATCGAGTTGTCACTCCCTTTGAGATATCACCGAGAATATTGTCGATGGGATGGTCTTTGGAAGACTTCCATGCTGGAGGGAGATCATCAATGTTGGATGGATGAACTTCCTCAATCCCCTCATGGTGGTGATCTTTTTCCTCCTCAATTTTGACTGGGTCTGGTTGATCAATTCCTGTCTCAGCACCCTTGAGTATGTCTTCAGAAGATACACCTGCACCATGAAATGAACTATCTTTTCCGACACTTTTTGGATAAGAATCATCAAATGTGACATGAACAGACTCTTCAACTGTAAGTAATCTCTTATTGTATATTCTATAGGCTTTACTTGACTGAAAGTATCCGAGAAAGATACCTTCATCTACCTTGGAGTCAAATTTTCCTAGACTTTCTTTTCCATTGTTTAACACGAAACACTTACAACCAAAGACATGAAGGTGAGACACATTTGTCTTTCGCCCCTTTAAAAGTTCACACGGAGTCTTGTTGAGAATAGGGCGGATGAGCACCCTATTTAAAACGTAACAAGCCGTACTAATGGCATCAACCCAAAAATATTTACGAAGCCCACTTTCGTTGATCATAGTTCTTCCTAACTCTTGTTTTTAACGTTCTGCGACCCCGTTTTGTTAAGGGGTACACAGAGCGGAGAAGTTATGATCAATTTCGTGTCTACCAAAATATTCCTCAAAAAGGTAATTCTCGAACTCACCCCCATGATCACTTCTAATTGATATGATGTTTGTGTTTAACTTACTTTGAGAAAGTTTAGCAAAATTTTCAAAGGCGTAGAATGTATCGCTCTTGCTAGCTAAGAAGATAGTCCAGCAAAATCTAGAAAAATCATTAGCTATAACAAAACCATAGTAGTTACCACCTAGACTCTTAATTCTAGATGGCCCAAATAGATCCATATGAAGAAGCTCAAGAGGTCTCGTAGTTGAAACAATGTTTTTAGATTTAAACGAGATACTTGTTTGCTTCCCCCATTTGGCATGCATCACATAAGTGATCCTTGGTAAACTTGATTTTGGGTAAGCCAATAACTAGGTCTTTTAAAACTATCCTGTTTAGCAAGTCAAAATTGACATGCGCTAAACGTCTATGCCACAACCATGAGTCCCGACACATTATCATGAGACATTTATCTCTACTCAATGATACTTCACTCAAGTCTAGCATATAGACATTATTTACCCTCAAGCCATTACACACGTCCTTAGTTTTATCATTGTGTTCAATTAAGCAACAATATTTTAAAAAGGATACTTTGTATTCCTTGTCGCATAATTGACTAATTCTAATGAGGTTGTGTTTAAGGCCCTCGACTAGCAATACATCAGAGATAGTAGTAGATGGGGGATTAACTACACTACCTTTTCCAAGAATTGCTCCCTTGTTGTTGTCTCCATAGGTTACAAATCCCTTCTTCTTTTCCACAAAGTCAATGAAGAGAGATATGTCTCCTATCACGTGTCTTGAGCATCCACTGTCGAGAACCCGTCTTCTCTCGATAGTCTTAAAACTTTGTGCCTATGAACACAATTATCGGGAATAGGTAACCAATTTTTTTATTGGGTCCTTGGTTGTGAGTGAAATATTGGTTGCATTTAGGCAACCATTGATAAACCCCTTTAGGAACTAAAAATCTCCTAAAGTGACATTTAACAATGGTGTGACCCTTCTTGCAATAATACAAGCAAGTAAAGTTAACTCTTGTATCACTTTTACTATCTTGATTTTTGACCACATATGTATATTTTTGATATGGATTAACCATACTTTTTCTAAAATGTTCTCTATCAATAGCAAACGTGATTTTGGGTTCTAGAGCCTTGTTAAGTTTGGCCTTGAGATTTCTAACCTCATTTTTCCAAATGTAACAAGTATCACACCCGAAGTTAACCACTTTTTTTTCTTATTTCCTCACAACCCACCTTTGTCCCTTCCACTATGGGAGCCTTTAGATCCTCTAATTTCCTTTTGGAATCGAGAATCTTTTGCTCTAAGTGAGCAAAAATTTGTTTGTTTGAGGCCAGCCGTTTAAAGGCTTCCTTGGCTTCACGATGTAAGGTATCAAAGACAATTTATAATTTGGAGTGAGACAATTTAGTAGAGTTTTCGTATTTTGGATGTCGTACCTTTTTGTTTTTCTTCTTTTGATGAACGGAGAGACAAAGGTTGACAGATTCTTCTTCGTCACTAGAACTATCATCGTCGGATGACTTGCTATCGCTTTCCTATGCGATCTAAGCTCTTCCCGGCTTAACTTGATTCTTGTGTGACCGATTACTCTCCTTTCCTTTGTCCTTTTTCATCAAAGGACAATCCGGCTTGTAATGTTCGGATTTTCCGCAATTGAAGCGCGGCCCTCTAACTCTACTTCCTTTGTTGTCCTCATTCTTAGAAGATCTTAATTATTTTCTGAAATTAACTAGATTCTTTTCCGAATGTTGGATACCATTTTTCTTTACATAGCGGTTGTATCTCTTCACAAACAACCCCATATCCTCATTCTTTTCATCATCACTCGAATCGTAATCACTCAGCTCTTTTGCATAGGACTTTGAACAAGAAGCCTTTAGAGCTATAGACTTCTTTTCCACGTTTTTGGTCTTCTTCTTCTTTTCCCTTTTCTCAAATTTCTCGAGACTAAGAAGCACTTGCTCGCGTTCTTGAAGCTTTCCAAAGAGTGTTGTAAGTTCCAAGGTCATAAGATCATTTGCTTCCTTTATGATAGTGACTTTTGGTTGCCATTCCCTGGTAAGACATCTTAAGACTTTTGTAGTAGCAACATCATTGGAAACTGGCCTACCAAGTGAACTTAGTCTATTGATAAGGTGAGAAAATCTCTTTTGCATGTCAGCAATGGTTTTCCCTTGTTCCATGTGAAAAAGATCAAACTCTTGTGTTAAAGTATTGATTCTAGCTAGTTTGACATCATTTGTTCCCTCATGGACAACTTGTAATGAGTCCCACATAGCCTTAGTAGTCAAACAATGAGAAACTCTATAGTATTCATCAACTCCCAAGGAGGAGATCAGAATACTTTTAGCTTTTCAATCGTAATTTTACTCTTTCTCGTCTTCATCATTCCATTGTGCTTCAAGCTTAGGCACAATCATGTTATTTTCATTGGTCATGGTTATTTCCATAAGACCATTCAAAATAACATTCCATACCTTCCTGTCAATGAAATCTATATGCACACACATACAGTCTTTCCAGTAACTATAGTTTTCACCATTGAAAACAGGTGCTCTATTATAAGCCCCTTTTGGTTCGTTAGCCATTTTCTAATAAGTTATATGTGAAGCACGAAATGAACCAGTGCTCTTGATACCACTTGTTAGACGATGACGTAGATCTAGAAGGGGGAGTTGAATAGATCACTTGTTAAAAACAGAGTCGGCGCTACCAATATTTGGTTTTTAAAAATGTTTTAGGCGGAAGCGGCCGAGGAACTATATTCGTCTAAAACGAATCTTTATCGAAAAAACCGGATATGCGTAAAGCCTATGGAATTCGATAAAACGAGACTTAAGAATCACTAATTTGATCACACTTCAATAAGATTTTATTCACTATAAGGTTTGACTATTTCCAATGCTTTAAAAATATAGACAATTTGAAAAGGCAACAAAATTGTTTGTAGTTCACACGATTGGTCAAACACTTGGAGTGCAAGACAATACAAGTGAATTTCAATATGAGAGTAATGTGCTCAACTGTTCTATTACAATCAAAGATTGTAATAAGCTTAAAAAATGGTTCAGCACTACTCACACTAGAATTTTGATTAACACAATTGTTTGCACTCAAACTCAGAATTTAAGCAATTTAAAAGTAAAGAAAGAAACACCAATTTGTTAAGGCAGTTCCCCCGTCGTCCTCGCTCGGGGTACGTCTGCCCTCAATTCTAAAAATAGAATTGAGACCTGTATATAGTTATAACCTGTTAGTCAATGTTTACACGAGAAGCAAATAAAAATCAAACAATCAAACACAATTATTGATGCAGAGCCTATTTCTTCTCTTCCATTGGTTCAAGTTGAATCAAGTCCTTCGAACACGGTGAATAAACCTCCGACTATGGAATGCCCTTTGAACAACCCCACGGTCTTCAAATCTTTCCTGGCTAATTTAAGTCACCAACGTGTCAAACCTGAATCTTCCTCTCACAATCCTCCGGTTACCGCTACTAAACCGATAGAACAACCCGTTCTTCGATTACCTTCGCTCGGCTGAACCTGTGATGGACCGATTCGTGCAAAAACCCCCAAAATCCAAGATTCTTGGAGGAAAAATCCTAACAGTTTTATTCAATAAAAACCTACTGATTTCTCAACCCAAACCCGATTACACCAATTCTATATTTGGACGTTATCACCTCAAACAAGCAGAATGCACAACAAAAATGATTATGTGTAATTGTTGAGAAAATGCAAGGAAGAGGATGAAGATGATGAGAACAAATCAGTATATTATTTT
The DNA here is from genome assembly GCA_963859935.3 of Lathyrus sativus. Taxonomy (NCBI): domain Eukaryota; kingdom Viridiplantae; phylum Streptophyta; class Magnoliopsida; order Fabales; family Fabaceae; genus Lathyrus; species Lathyrus sativus. The sequence continues at coordinate 72,371,330 of OZ012739.1, read as the reverse complement.
CACTTTTCTTTTTTTTCAAATATGTGTAAAAGGAAGAGCAAATCTCACTTTATATGCAAGACAAAAATGATTAACAGACATAACAGACACAAAGACAGTTTCACATAACAAATTTTTAACTGAACATACACGAGCGGTCGACCTATGTAGAAAGAAGGGTCGACATGACCTTACCCAAATTCCTGATTGTGCAAAAAACAGAACTTTGCGTCGACCGGAGCAGGTCATGCATCGACACAAAGCCTGCAGATTTAGACAAATAGAAATGGACACAGTATGAGTCGACCAGAGGGTCGGCGCGAGCACTCCTGAGAGTAGACCATTAAAAAAACTATCTGTATGAGTCGACCGAAACTAGGTTTGAGTCGACTCAAAGCTCTGAAATATGTAAAAATGTGTATTTTCATGTATCAAGCCACTTTTGAGGCACTCTATTACATAGTAAGCTTGACAAGCTTGACCAACCCTACTGAAGCACATATTAGCAATTTCTATATGTATCAATAATGTTTTTGGCGAATGTTTGACTCACGAGGGATAAGACATGCATATGTGACACAATGATATCGTCCAATGTACATTTTTCTATCAATCTAAGTTTTGACATCATTAAAACAAGTGTAGCTACCTATGAAGATTTCCCTCACAAGAAAAATTTCTACCAAAACCCTAATTCAACAAATCTCCCGATTTTATATTTCCTCTTGATTTTTCTTGTTCCAAACACATGAAATCACTTGAAAACAACTATCATGCCCTTGGTTTACCTTGAGATCCAATATTTTGACCCATTGAACCACAATTGACTTTTTTTGACCAAATGAAATTCTAGGATCATTTCCACTGACTGAGACTCCTGTGGTGGCTTGTGATGACACATAATCCATGTAGAGGACCCTCAAGGTGTGTGTTGAGCTTTAGAATCAAGTCTTTCCCAAAGAACTAACCACAAATTCCTTTTAGACCAAAACCCTAACTTGTAATCCATGAGATAAGAGGAGGAAAATCAATGCCTGTGTTCTTGATTCAAGTGATTGAGTGACATGTCTTGATGATGATCTAGACCTTGTGGCTTGAGGTTGTCACAAAGTGGAACTTGAGCTCTTGGTTGAGCTTTGAAGGTGAAACTCTTCTCTTAATTGTTGGATGAGATACCTTGATCCCCTGTCTAAGATCAATGCCATGTACAAATGCTAATGCAAAATGATATGAAAAAAAACCGAAATAAGGGTCACAACACATACACGAAATGAGCTATGCCATATAAAATCAAACCGTCATAATTCGTACCAAAATCTACACAACAACCTTATTTTCACACAATGGACAAGGATTTAACTACCTGCACAACAAAAATTCATATACCATTACCACAAAGTTGGTCCCAGTCCTACTGAACAATTTGTAAAACCGCACTGCAAAAACACAGTTGTCCCGCGAGCATACTAGACCAAACCTGCTACAACATTGTAAATTTGCTGCAAAATACAAACCTCACATTACATGACAAAACCGTACCATAGCCCTTCACACCTTTATAAAACCATCATAATTCACACAACACAAAAAGAGAGAGTCGCTACACAATGCAACAAAATGAATAACCACAATGCATCGACAAAACGACTCTCACATTAACAAAATGGGAAACCTGTACCTGTAAAATTTCCAGCTCATCATTTCCTTTCATTTCTTCCCATTCTAACCCCAATTCACATATAAACTCATCTCTTCTTTCATTCTAGAGTAGGATTCGAGGACAAAAACAGAATCTACAAAGAAATCCCTTTCTTAGACCCTCAATATCTCTTCATCTCTCCTCATTTCCTTTTCCCATTTTCAACCCAACCACAAAGCAAAAAAACTAAACCAACACAATACAGATCCAAAGAATAGAAGATGGGGGAGATCGTAACCGAAGCAACGATACCCAAAATGATCCCAATCAAACAACCCAAAAAATTTGGAAAGAACAGAAATCGAGAAGGAGAAGGGAATTAAGATGAAACTAAAGCAAGAATAGAATAAACCTTTACAAAACCAAATCAAACACACCCGAACCTGTTTCGAGTAGTTCAACAAATAGACAAACGACTTAAAGGTTGGGATTGACGCGTTGTTTCTTCTTTGATTTCTGAGACTCACACAATGATGAGGTTTCCCTTGAGAGATTCAAGTTTGATCTTCCATGTCCGCTATGGTTTATGTTGATGATGTTGTCATTTTGTTTTTTCAACCGTGTTACTTTATTTCAAAACTGAGAGTTGCTTCCTTTGAATTTTGTTGAATGTTTGACCATAGGATGAATAAGATGCACACTTTGAATTGGGGATTTCTTTTTTTTCTTCTTCTTTTAGGCTGTTGATGTTCGTGGCCTTTTTTTATTTTAACTTTGGGCTTTCTAAAACGTTTCCTCATGCTTAATCCAATCGGCATTTTCTTTTGTTTTACTGACCATTTTGTTGTGGATGAATGGGCCGTGAGGCCCATAATGATTCCACTTGTTTTTTTTTAATTTTCTCTTAATCACACCCTTCTTTAATCACTTTCCCACCCCTTAAGTTCATCATCTTTGGTTTGAACTTAATGAGATTGATTTAGGGTTCTAATTCTCATTTTTTTCCTTTTAATTGTTAATTTAAGATTTTGTTAATTATTAGTGATTTTGTTAATATTCTTATTAAGAATCTTGTTGATTATTTGTTAATAATATTTAAATTTTTGTAATTAGTTTAATTAATACTTTTGTACAAATTATCTTCGTAAACTTTCCTTTTGTTTGGACCTTACGCCTTTATTTATCTTCTTTTTCATTTTCATCTTGATTTTCTTTTATCTTCAATTTTTTTTGGGTCCATGAGGTCTTCTATTCACGAATGTTGATTGGTTGAGATTATTTAACCTTCATTATTTCAAACCTGTAGTGAATGATCTTTTAGATCATTTTCTATATTTGGGACTGCGATAGGTTACCCTCGATTAATCGACACAAGTTTGTGATTAAGACGAGACCATTCGCTTTTCGGTCTGTGTGACATGATTATATTGGAAAATGATCCTCAATATGATTTCTTTATCGTGTTTTTAGCACGGATATCAACTTGCGTGATCTCCTATAGTTTGATCTTTGTCATAGATCGAGCTACGATGGTTTAGTGCTACATTTCGTCCCGACTCGATTCACATCAACTAACAACTAACTTTAATTTCCGTCAATATACTCTTGTTTAATTTTCAGTCATTAGATCTTGATTATATTATCATTGTTCATATACTTGTTAATATCATCTTGATTATACTATTGTGAATATTATCTTGATTATATTGTTATATATTTTGCCATATTATTCATACTGTTCATCGTTCATATCATATTCACTTGTTCATATCCTGTTCATACTTTTTGAAAACACATTAATAATATCAAAACCCTAAAAGCCTAAATTTGTGGACTGTAGTTTCTTTTCCGATCAACAGAACTTGGACAGTATGAGAAATCCTAACTTGGAGCTTTTATCCGACGCTTGCTCAAGGCTTAGTTTAGGACACTTTGCACACACACGACTTTCTCTTGGGCTATCTTACAATGATACCTTTTATTTCGTGCAATCCCGTGTAACTTACATGTACCCCTCTCCCATTTCGATGTACGCATTCATATTTTTCTTTGATTGTGGTTTATCTTTTAGGAGCACCCTCAGGGACTAGCGTAGACTAAACCGTTTTTCAAACTAATTCTCGATTCGTCATCGAGCCATTTTCAAACACCCCTCGTAAGTCGATTGCTCGTACGCATTCTCCATCAACCGATTGCACACACTTTCACATTTCATCATGTTTTCGTTATTAGGAGCACCCTCAGGGACTAGTATCATTTCTCATAACCTAACCCTCGATTCGTCATCAAGCCGGTTCCATTTTCAACCAAACCCTCGACTCGTCGTCGAGCCATTTTCAAATTAACCTCTTTCAACAAACATGTCTTTGCACGCAAATAAAATCAAACCTTTGATCCAACGTCAAGTGGCATTTTCAAAACCTATAAGTCGAGTGCCTTATACCTTGCAGTCCACCTCTTTTCGCAACTAATTCGATTCAATCTTTTATTCAAACATTTTATTCTTAACAATTAACAAAAAAAGAATATTCTTGGAGTCTAGCATTCCTTGGATCTTCGAATGAATGGATCTTGTGGCGCACGCTTTGGGTTGTCATTCATTCGCCCTTTTGTATCAAAATACCTAATCTTTATTCAAATATTTTTGGAGTCAAACTTACGAAAGAAGGATATTCTTGGAGTCTATCATTCCTTGGATCTTCGAATGTTTAGTTCTCGAGGCATGCCCCTTGAGTTGTTATTCATTCACTCTTTCAAATTCAAAACGTTCAACCCTCTCTTCAACCTTTTCTTTCAACTTCCAAAAGAACTAAGTTCTTGGAGTCTCGCATTCCTTGGATTCTTAAGTGACAGCTCTCGAGGCACACCCCTTGGGTTGTTTGTCAATCAATCTTTCATTTCCAAACCAACTCAATTCAACAACCTCTCTTTTGTGGTCGTCTCCACGAACTACGAACGCTCTGATTCTTCATTCATTTTTGAATGTAAGATACGTAGGCATAAGATTGCGATGATCTTGGCGAGCATAATTCTATTCATCTTCCGTCCCCCCTGTCCTTTTCTGTAGTCGAACTACGAGTGCTCTAATTTCTCATTCTCGTTCGAATGAGCATACGTAGGCACAAGGGTCCCAATCCTTGGCGAGCACCCTATCTTAAACCACTCTTTTCCCCTAACACCGTTATCCTTTTATCGTCCAATTCACATTTATCATTGAGAAGAAAACAAACAAGCTTAGATAACGCCCATCGTAAATCGTACCAAGAGGTTCCTGTTGAGTACAACGGACGTGAGGGGTGCTAATACCTTCCCCTTGCGTAACCGACTCCCGAACCCGGAACATTGGTTGCGAAGACCGTACTCTTGTATTTCGTTTTAAAAGGTTTTCTCGATATTTTCCTTTCCCATCTCTTTGGGATAAAAAACATTCGGTGGCGACTCTGTCGAAGCGCATTCCGCGCCTTTAGCGCGAGAGTCGTGTTTCCGAATTATCTCTATGTATTTTTTGAGGTGCGACAGCTGGAGACTCTACTGGGGATTATTTGCTCCATGCAATAGAAAGTCGAGCCTAACTTATGGATTTACGAAGAACGTTATCTTCGTTTGCTTGTTTTCTTCTCGTTTACGTATTTGTTCTCTTATTTCCTTTATATGCTTATTATTATCCTTGCCTGTTGGATCTTGGAATGACATCATGAGTAAGGCTCTACGCCCGAGCTTTGGTAAAAGTAGAGAGAACACATAGCTTATAATTGGTAGTCGAGTAGTGTTAGTCCCCAAGGACTCGCTCCCTGTGTGCCTAGCATGAAAGCTCCCCTAGAGGAGACCTATTCGTAGATCTTGTTGTAACACAGCTAGCCTGTTGCAAGACTTGATTCATGAAGGGCCCGTGACTCTGGGAACCCTTTTTAGAACCAGTTCTATATTGGTGGTCGTGTAATTTTAGTCTCCAAGGATTCGCTTCTTGTGCGCCTAGCATAAGGACTCCGCTCAGGAACGACCTTGCCATTATTATCATTGTAATACAACTAGCCTGTTGCATGACATTGATGTGATTAGTGTCCATGATTTGGGAACCATATCCATCAACGTAGAAACTATCTCATGAGTGGGTTTATGGGTAAAGAACCTAGAACGTTCCCGTATAGGGTCTACCTGCAAGGTGTCTTTGATCAGAAACTGTGGTTATCTACCGGTTACAATTACCAGCTTCAAAATATGTTTGAACCTGTGATCCTGTGATCCTGGATCTTGCATCTTGCATTGCCTCTTGCATACATATCATTGCATTGCATCAGTTATGAATCTTGCATTTCATTTCAATAGCAGGATCTCATTTCTCCTTCCTTCCTATCCAGTAAATCAATTTGATTCCTCTACACCAGTATGCAACTAGAGCTAATACAAGACGCATTATGGAAAAGATTCAACAAGAAAAAGCTTCCTTCAGAGAAGACTTGGACTCCCTCAAAGGCAAGATTGAACAGATTCTCGAAGCCATCACTACGGCCAGAAAGGAAGAAGAACTACGTGAAGCCGCTGCCATCAACAACAACGGTCATGTGCAAGGGTCAACCTCAAGACTCTCAGTTCCTATTCCCAACCCCATGACTTATGGGATGCCAATGAATTTCGCTACCATAGCTGAAGAAGCCACTTCTCAACCAATCCCAGTGCCTGGAGTTACTGTTGGAGCCATCCTGCAAGCCTAACCTACTGTTGTTCGTATCCCTGTTCCTCATGCTGAAGAGAATCTGCTAGACCAGTATGAGGACGTGCAAAACTATCATGCTGCCATCCCTATTTCCAATCCTGTTGCTGCTCAGGATTCAGAAGCTATCTAGATGTGCTGCGATCTAGCTGAGAAACTCCGAGACATAGAGGGGCACAACTCATCTTCTCTCAATGCTCTCAAGCTTTGCTTGGTACCAGATGTTATCATTCCTCCCAAGTTCAAGCTGCCTGAGTTCTCGAAATACAAAGGTCTCATTTGCTCAAACATTCATCTGAAGATGTACTGTCGTGAAATGGTTGCTTATGTCAGAGATGAAAAGCTGATGATTCATTGCTTCCAAGACAACTTGTCTGGAGCATCACTCGAGTGGTATATGCACTTGGAGCGTAATAGTATGCACACTTGGGTTGAGCTAGCTTATGCATTTGTCAAGTAGTACAAATACAACACCGACCTTGCTCCTAACCGTACTCAACTTCAGAGTATGGCTCAAAATGACAACGAGTCCTTCAAGGAGTACGTGCAGCAATGGAAAGAGCTAGCTGCAAGGGTACATCCACCTTTGGTTGACCGTGAACTGGTTGACATCTTCATGGGCACTTTGCAAGGCCAATACTATGAGAAGTTGATCGATAGTGTCTCTGCTGGATTCTCTGAATTGGTGATTGTCCCGTGGGAGAATTGAAGAAGGCCTAAAAAGTGGGAAAATCCAAGGAGCTTCTAACAGCCAAGTTGCATCCAAGAAGCCTTTCAACGTATACAAGAAGAAAAAGGGTGAAACAAATGCCATCTCTGCGCAGAAAGATCCAGCTCCTTAACAACTTCCTGCTCCTATGCCATATCAAGTTCCCTACTTCCAGTATCCGTATGTTGCTGCTGTGTAATCCGCTCCAATGCCTTATCCACTGGCTGTTCAGGTTGTTCAAGCTCAAATGCCTCATAAATAGTCCTACAATAAACCAGGGTATCAGTATCCTCCTCAACATCAACAACTGCAAGCTGCTCGACAGCAGCGTCAGCCTAATCAATAGAGGACGTGGAAACCAGACAGAGTCTTTGATCGTCTACCAATGACATATGCTAATATCCTTGCTCAGTTGTTGGAGAAAAATGCCATCTCTTTGAGAGGTTTATCTCCTCCAACTGTCATTCCTCTCGACTATGATGCAAATGCCCATTGCGAGTTTCATAAGGGCGCTCCAGGGCATACAATTGAGAACTGCAAAGCTTCCAAACACAAAATTTAGGAAATAATTGATAAGAATGCTATCAACTTCAATGGGAAAACTCCGAACATCATCAATAATCCTATGCCGCTATCAAGCTAGTTCCAGCATCAAATCAAGTCAAATCAAGTCAAGTCAAGTTCATCTCCCCGAAGAAGGCAATCATGTTGCCATTTGTTTATTTGCATTCTTGTATTTTGTCATTGTTTGTTTAAGTATTGTATGTTTTGAACATTGCCATTTGTATTTGGTTTTTTATTAATGTAGTGATTATGCATGCTTTGAATTAGTTATGTCGTATTCACTCCTTTTTATCAGGAATCGCCGACACATATTTTGTCCACTTCACTCTCTTTATAAACTGTTGTTTAGCATGATTGGAGGGAGAAATACCCATAATTGAAAACGGTATGCTTTCAAAGAGAATCTCATCGAGGATGTACAAGCATTGTTTCAATTCCTCAAACACTGGAGAGACAAGGAGATAATCCCTAGTTAACCAGGGGCAGGGTAGTGTTCAGTTAGTCCAAACATGCACTAGAATCACAAAGCAAAATCTAAAAGACACGACGGTTGTTCATCAATAACCCATGATTTGGCAGTCACAATCCTCCAATAAAAATAAAAAAATCAAAATCCTGCTAAGTCAAGCACCTCAAAGGAGACTTAGGCAAAAATCAAGGCAATCCTGATGGATATGACAAGCGAAATCAGTCCATGCAACAGTTAGAGATCAAAAAACAAAAATAAAAGAGGCCCTCAAACCCTCAACACAAATAAATAAGATCCAGTGACCACCAAATCAAAATCAAGGGTCACTGACAAGGTGACTGCCATATCTAGCATACATTGAATCGTCAAGCTTACACTGTCAACCCTTTCGGAAGACGAACACGTGCATAATTAAATAAACGTAGGACTGGAGATCATCACGAAGAAGGGGTGGGTACAAATCAAACTTTGGGCCTAATATCCTTTGTTTCATAATTGTGAGCCAGTCCACGTTACAACCTTCGAAAGACCTAATTGAGGCGAGATTTATTTCAAAAGCATACCATTGCAAGGTTACGTAAACTGACTCCTTGCATATGTGCTAATCTTTAGCATTGGTGTCATTTTCCTTGTTATATCTTTCACACACTAGTAAAATCAGCACAATGTTTGGGCTAACGGTCTATTCGTCTCTCACTATCATGACACTTTAATAAACAACTCTTTTTCAAAACTTGCATGAATTTTGCATTAAGATTACCATTTGTTAATGTAAAATTTTAATCGTAAATCAGTGCTAGACATCCAAGACACTCCAACAAGGGGCAAGCAAAGAGGAACTTGAACTTTTAATGGCTGATACGAAGCAAGGCTACCTAAAAACCCACAAGCTGGGGCAAATCATTCAATAGCTCAATTAGGGGCAAGCCTTCTCAAAGCATCGAAGCTCAACTTCTACAGATCAGAACTAGTTAATCAGGGGAAGACCATTACCATGTTCGAACTAGGGCAAAACCAAGTCGTCCTGACCATCAAGCAGAGTTGTGATCTTCTCTAAAGCAAGTTCACAACAAATCATTACGTGATTAAACTTAGGGCATCAAGAGCATCTTCGTCTGCTTCAATCATGTCGTCTTCAACAAACTGAGTGTCGAGAAAGTCAATCCTTCCCACCACCTAAAGTCCAATCCACACTGGCAATTACTGAAAGTCCAACATGTTGGCACCTACATATCCAATCATCCGTCTGTAATCATACACATCATATACATTACATTCGATATCATAAGCATCATCTTGCATCATATGCATACTTAAACGTATCATACTTCCCTAACATTTTCATCTTCGCGCATCAGCATTTGCATTTGCATTTCCATTCGTTACGGAACATCATTCCAACATCATGCATTCACATATGCATAAGTCAAGATCCAGGATCAATCTCGAGATTCCAAGGCGATCTTTATCCCAGTAAGGGGCATCTTCTTCAAGACCGTGGGCGTTCCCCATGAAGTTGTTCAACCTTTTATTGATCAAGACGTATTTACAAGTTGACATTCAGCCAAACCAGGGGCATCTTTAGCAAATCCGTGAGCGTTCCTCACGAAGTTGTTCAACCTTTTGTTGGTCAAGACAAGACTTTAAAGCAAAACTCATCCCAGCTAGGGGCATCTTCACCAAAGTTCATGGGTGTTCCTCATGAAGTTATTTCAACCTTTTGTTGTCAAAGTTGTAATCTCCAAGAAAGTCAGTGGGCGTTCCTCATTAAGTTGCATTATCAACCTTTTGTTGTTGAAGTTGGCGTCCCCAGCTCAACCAGTGGTATTTCTCCGAGTCAGTGGGCGTTCGTTATTGATTTATTTCAATTCAGCCTTTCTCTTGGGTGTTCCCCAGTGAGTTGTCTTCCTTTCAACCTTTTGTTGGCAAGGATTGTGTTCTTCAGTGACTTCTTTGCTTCAACCTTTTGTTGATGTCTCAAATAAGCCTCACTCACCATATCTCTAGCAAACTTGACCTTTGTCAATTGCCTTGCTATCATCTTTTTGGTGATAGCCAATGAAGGTGAGATGATACTTAGAAGGGGGGTTGAATAAGTATGAAAGATTAAAACTTAGAATTAAAACACAAGTATTTTTATCCTGGTTCGTTGAACTCAACTACTTCAGTCCACCCTTCCTAGAGTGATTTTCCTTTCTCAATCAAGGACTTAATCCACTATTTAATCAAACATATTACAATAGTAACACCTAAGAACAAATGCTCTTAGTCTTCTTAAGAGCTACTGATTCCAACTGAATCCTCTTAAGGAAATCGTTTACAATCAATGTAAAACTATTACAAGAGTAAGAATGCTTCTAAAAAGCTTTAATCACAACAATGATATTTCTCTTAAGTTTAAGTACAATGAAGTAAGTTCTTAGAAAGAAAATGAAAGTATGAGAACTTGAGTGTTTTAATTTCTTTTCAACAAAACGTCTCACTGAAGAATTTGGTGGAGTCTTGCTTTTATAGGCAGCTGATCCAAGGTGAGCTGCATGTTGAGAAGAGTGTCCCAAAAGGTCTGAGTCTTTTTGTCTTCACATCAAGTGACCTTTCCTAGAAGAAGAAAGCACATAAAAATCCTTTTTATCTGTGTTCTTGTGTCTAGCATAAATAAGGAAAGAGACGTTTGATTTACTCCAACGGATATAATCTTTGAATATTTCTTCTTTAGTTTTCAGCAAGTTCATCAGAGTCTGATTGGATCGGAGTCTTCTAATGATGATTAGAGTCTTGCTGGATCAGAGTCTTCTGCAGCAAGTGTGCTTTCAGCGTGTTAGATATCAGAGCATATTTGAAACAGAACTTCAGTACTGGCAGCTTTAGTACTCTCAGAATCTTCTGTAGAAACTATGCTTTGAAAAACTCTTCATACAAAAATCTTCTTTGCTTCAGATGCTTCTGACTTGCTTCAGATTCTTCTGGAGCTTCAGCTTCAGAATCTTCTGGAGCTTCTGCTTCAGATTCTTCTGGAGGCTACGCTCAGAATCTTCTAGAGGCAGCAATTAGAATCTTCTAATGTATGCATCTGGCGCTACAGAGTCTAGTTAATTTCTTGAGTTCAATTCTGATTTGCTTCTGGAGTGTTAATTTCTTTACTATCTGCAGTAAAAATTCTCAAGCAAATTTTAGAGTATATAATTCTTAAATACAAAATTTCATAATAGTTATCATCAAAACATAGAGATATTATTAAGAACCAATCTGTGTTCTAACAATCTCCCCCTTTTTGATGATGACAAAAACATCAGAAATTTTGTTTAATTGAAAATATTAAAATTATAACTCCCCCTGAGATGATGAATCTCCCCCTGAGTTAAATACAGATAAGGAATAGAAACTTCCCTTTTGTCTTGAGTAATCTTCAGAGTTAGATCTTGTTGTTCTTTTAACATTTGAAGGTCAGAAAGTCTTGCAAATTTCAGATTCAGAGTTTGATGACAGTCAAATGATCTGAGAGACTCAGAGTTTCTTTTATAGAGTGTACTTATCAAATGTTCTGAAATACTCAGATTAAATGTTAGATAGAATAAATATGTCTGAAGTTTCATTCTGGTGAAGTTATATTAAACAGTTCAGATCTATATTTTCTCCCCCTTTTTTGTCATAAGCAAAAAGTAAAAACTTTAAAAAGACAAATAAAAGGAAACAGTAAATAAGATAATTCAATGGAGAAAACTTTGATTCATTCAACAAGTTCAGATCAAGAGTACATGCATCAGAAGATATATCAAAAAGTACAATAGCAAACATCAGATGCAAAAAAACAATCAGAAAAAAAATGAAAATCTAAGAGTGTTTGGACAAAAGCATCTTCAATAGATCTGTAATCTCAGAGGAGGACTGCTCTTGCTTGGACATCCACTTAGCCATTGTTTCATTCTTTTGATCCTGCTTTGACATCCATTTTGTCATGTCCTCAGACTTCTTATCCTGTTTTGCCATCCAAGACTTGATCTCTGATTGACCAGCTTCCAGAGCAGCAATCTTATCTTCAAAATCTGGATGTTCTTTCTTTATCTCAAATAAAGAAGTATGATCAGGTTCTGGAGCTTGAACAGAGTCAATTTCCATGGGTTCTGTAGAGTCTGGAGCATTAGAGCCAGAAGTCAGGTTTACCAGAGTCATAGCCAACGAATTGTCCTCAGATGCAAGTTCAGTAGTTTCTTCTGATGATGGAGGAGCATCTGTAAGAAGCAGGGGTTCAGATTTCTTGACAGTCTAGAACAGAGTTCTTGCAGCCTCAGCAAATCTGAGCTTCGCATCATCAGAACATATGTTCTTCAGATTTGAGGCCACAAAGTTGAATCTGTTGATGAATCCATTCCAGATGATATCAGATTCTTGGGCATCCATTGTTGCTGAGCATTTCTTCTGTACAGTGCCTAAATACAACTATATTTCTTGCAAAAATGATTGAAATAAATGATTAACATTAAGTCCGGGCTTAGGATGTAACAGAGTTTCCAGTGTTATTGGTTTTGGTTGGGGTGTTGGTGGAAAAATTGATTTCTGGATAGAGATCAGAGGAGAAGGATAGTATGGAATGAAAGGAATTTCAGGTTTATGGGGTTTGGATCTGTTTAAGGCATTTAACAGATGAGGTTTTACTCTGGTGTGTAAGGTAACCACATCAAAGGGTTTATTTGAGTAGGGTTGGAAAGCAGATTTGGGAGGTTCATCAGAAGCAACATTGTTATCAGATGTAATTGGTATAGTTGAAGCAACAGCTTTATCAGATATAGCAGAACAAGATATAATTGCTAATGAACCTACATCTGACATGGATTGTATATAGTTGAGAATCGCAGATGGAAGGGTCATTGTGAGTTTGGGTTTCAGAGGGGCGATAGGATCAGATGGTTCAACTCTGTCATAAAAATATTTGAGTTTGAAACCATAAGCCAGATTATGAAATAGTGATGAAACTTGGGCACAAGAAATGGATGATCTTGGGTTAGAATTTGGAATCAGTATTTCAGATGATGGTGCAGGTGTGGGAATAGGATCTGGAATGGGAGCTTTAGAAGGTATAAAGGGTTCTGGTTGGTTTACCTCAGAGTCTCTGTGAGATGGAGAGACTAGAAAGTCTGGGTGGATGTCAGATTCTGAGGAGTTTGAAGAGGTGGTTGGTGTGCAGGAAGTAGAAGACACTTGAAACACAGTTTTTAATGGTGTGACATCAAGAACTTCTGTCTTAAGAATGTTGGGTTCAGAAGTGTTGGTTGGTTCTGAAGGAATTTCAGAGGGTTTTGATGGTTGTTCTGAGATGGGTGAATCATATGGAATTGTGATTGGTTCAGATGAAACTGGAACAGATGGTATTTTTGCAGTTTCAGAAATGACAGGTGCAGATGCAGTGGGTTCAGATGATTTTGATGGTGGATTATCTGATGGTGATTGATTTTTAGAGGCTTTTTCTGATAGAGGTTCTTGTGGTTTTTCAGGTTGTTTTTCTTGTGGGTGCTTTTTTTGTTCATATGGCTTTTGTTTAAGTGGTTCAGAGGATTTTTGTTGTACAGAAGGTTGTGGTTGTTGTTCTGTAGGTTGTTGTTCTGATGGTTGTTTCTGTGGTACAGTTTTTGTGATTTGAATTTTTGGTTGAGATGATTGTGGTACAGATACTTTTGATGTTTGAGTTGTTTTTATTGTTGTTGGTGTTGGGACAGATGCTTGTTTTTGTGGTGATTTAGAAATTGGAGCAGTAACAGAAGTATTTTGTGTAGAGGGTGGTTTTGGAATAGACTTAATATTAGAATCATTTAAAACAACAGTATTTGCAGAAGATACAGAAGATTTAGTACCTTTGATTTTGATTCTCTTGGCTGGTACAGAAGAAGTGTCTCCAAATTCTTTCCTCTTTAAGAGCTTCTGTGGCTTCCCAACAATCTTTATTTTCTTCTGAGCAGGTGCAACTTCTGCTTCTGGCTGAGTCCTCTTTCTTTGTAGTTGTTCTTCTTCTTCGTCTGCTTCAGGTAGTGGTTGTCTTGCTAGCTGTATTATATTTGCAGGAACAGGCTTTCCTTCTTTCTTACATTCATCAATGTACATCACAACAATGTGCCTTGGTTCTTCAGCAAAGAACAGTGGAAAATCATCTATAGGAATCCTCTTCTTACTCAGTTCAGAAACATTCAGCTTCTTGGGAGCTGTTGTGAGTTCATCCACTATTTTAAGTCTCTGAAGACTTTTGGCATTCAGAGGCTTTCTCATTATGAATTCCAATTCCTCTGTAACTCCAGCAGCGTACAGAGCAGTGACCAATCCATTCTCAGTTAGAAGATCTGAGATCAACCTTCCAAAAGGGATCCAGGTTCTGATCTTCTGTCCTTTTTCTTTCACATACTCTCTAGAGGCATTTATATGGTTCCACAGATGCATAAAGAGAATATATGGAAGATCTACCTTGGTGCTCTGACTAAGGCAATACATGAAATAGAGTTGTTCATTATTGACATAGTCTGGAGAGTTTGTTGACTTCCTATGATGGATGCATCCCATGAAGATCTTAGCCCAGATCTTGTAGTCAGGCTTCAGATCCTTGAACTTGTTAGAAGCTTGACCAGCAGTCATCACTTCTTCATACACTTCATCCATATCCACACGCCCAGCTGGCAAGTGTGAAACACCATTTGTTTCTTCATATCCAATAAGCTTTCTGATCAGATCTTCTGTGATTATAATCTCTTTGCCCAGTACAGAAGATAGGATAAACTTAGGGTAAACTGAAGCATGGATCCAGAATTCTTTCACAAGGAGGGGGTAAACTGGTCCAAAGAGTCTATCAAAGTACTTTACCCATCCTTGAGCACCTATGATAGAACGAAACTCAAAGCCATTTTCTGCAAGTGAATCAAATTCCACCATTGATTCACACAAAACTTCCAGCTTTTGAACAGGGGTTAACAGCGTTCTTTTTGGTGGAGAATAAGGAGCAACACCCATGTTTGCAGAAGTAACTGCAGCCATTGAAGATTGGAATTGAGCAGCTGTTGATGATGAAGTTGCCATTGAAGATTGTTTTGTCACACGCTTAGGGTTTTTATGCAGAGAGAAGAGAAGATGGAAATGCATAAAATTTTCTGAGATTGTGAAAAGTGTGAAAGTGAAGAGAGGTCATGTATTTATACTAAAACAATTAGGCTTACCATCAGTCAGATTTTGCACGTTTGAACAAGCATTAAATGAAAAGAATAATAATCATTTCAAACATTTATTGCTTTTGACAAATTGGGGGGAAAATCAAGATTTTCACTATTCAAACTTCACCTCAAATGTCTCTTCAGTAATGTACACGCCACCTTTGTAGATTTGGTGTGACACGTGTTTGCTTGCATGTGTTCTGAATTCTCTTGAGAAATGAAACGTTAACCAACGTTCAGATCCTCTAAGGATTGTTAGTTCAGAGTTTAAAAAAATATTAAGCAGAATAAGTAAGCAATCAGAAGAAATACTTCAGAGCATTAGGCATTTTTACATCTGTAAAAATTTGCTTCTGACAAATATCATTCTGGACAAAAATCCATACCAATATTTTTCAGAATAAATTTGAATCTATCTTCAACAAGGGGTTTTGTAAAAATATCTGCCCATTGATGATCTGTATCAACAAAGGCTAAATTTATGATTCCCTTCTGAACATAGTCTCTGATGAAATGATGCTTAATTTCTATATGTTTTGCCTTAGAGTGTAAAATAGGGTTTTTAGACAAACATATAGCAGAAGTATTATCACAAAAGATAGAAATGTTACTTTCAAAAATTTGATAATCTTCTAGTTGACTTTTCATGCAGAGCATCTGCGTGCTACATCCAGCAGCAGCAATATATTCTGCCTCTGTGGTTGAAAGTGCAATTGTGGGTTGCTTCTTGTTGTACCAGGAGATTAGATTTCTTCCTAGAAATTGACAACTTCCAGAAGTACTTTTTCTTTCCACTCTGTCTCCAGCGTAGTCAGCATCACAGAATCCAACTAATTTCAAATCATCAGATTTTCTGTAACACAAACCCACATTAGAAGTACCTTTCAGATACCTTAGAATCCTCTTGACAGCTGTCAAGTGTGATTCTCTAGGATCTGATTGGAATCTAGCACACAAGCATACACTGAACAATATGTCAGGTCTAGAAGCAGTTAGATAAAAAAGAGAACCAATCATACCTCTATAGAGCTTCTGGTCTACTTTCTTACTTACCTCTTCCTTGCCAAGTGAGATAGTTGGATGCATGGGAGTCTTTGCCAGCTTACTATCAGTCATGTTAAATTTCTTCAGAAGTTCTTTAACATATTTGGTCTGATGTATGTAAGTGCACTCTGGAGTTTGATTGACTTGGATTCCTAGAAAGAATCTGAGTTCTCCCATCATGCTCATTTCAAATTCTGCCTGCATACATGTAGCAAACTCCTTTCCCAGCATAGTATTGGTAGGTCCAAATATTATATCATCCACATAAATTTGACAAATTACAAGATCTTTCTTAATTGATTTACAAAAGAGTGTTGTATCCACTTTGCCTCTGATGAAATTTTTCTCCAGAAGAAAATTGCTCAATCTCTCATACCAAGCTCTGGGAGCTTGTTTTAAGCCATATAGAGATTTCTTTAATTTGAAAACATGATCTGGAAATTTTTCATTTTCAAAACCAGGAGGTTGGTGGACATAAACTTCTTCTTCTATAATACCATTAAGAAAGGCACTTTTAACATCCATCTGATACAGAGTGATGTTATTTTGTGCAGCAAATGAAATAAGAAGGCGTATAGATTCTAACCTTGCCACTGGAGCATAAGTTTCAGTGTAATCAATACGTTCTTGTTGACTGTACCCTTGAGCAACCAGCCTTGCCTTATTTCTTTCAACTTCTCCTTTCTCATTCAGCTTATTTCTGAAGACCCATTTTGTTCCAATTATATTTAATCCTTGTGGTCTTTGAACTAGATCCCATACATCATTTCTGGTGAATTGATTTAGCTCTTCTTGCATGGCAATAATCCAATCATTGTCTTGCAGAGCTTCATCTACAGAAGATGGTTCAATTTCTGACACCAGTCCAAATAGTGATGCTTCAGATGATCTTAGAAAGGATCTTGTTCTGATGGGATCATCTTTCTTTCCAATAATGACATTCTCTGGATGAGAAGCTTTAATTCTAGATGATGATCCTCTAACAGTTGATTCTTCAGAAATGTTTAGGTTGTTCATCTGAGAAGTTAAAGGAATAGCATCTGGCGTTGCTTCTGGTTCGTTCACTTGAATTTTGTCTGCTTCTGGGACTTCAGAGTCAATGAAGACTACTTCTCTATCTGCAGAGTTTTCAGACTGCTTTGGCTTTTCAGAGCCAAGCTTATCATCAAATCTGACATGAATGGATTCTTCCACAATCTGTGTCTCAGTGTTGTATACTCTGTAGCCTTTAGAGCGTTCAGAATATCCAAGCATGAAACACTTCTGTGCTTTGGAATCAAACTTGTTCAGATTTTCCTTAGTATTTATCATATAGCAAATACATCCAAAAGGATGAAAATATGAAATGTTGGGCTTTCTGTTCTTCCACAGTTCATATGGAGTCTTTTTCAGAAGAGGTCTTACAGACACTCTGTTCTGAATGTAACAGGCTGTGTTGATTGCTTCTGCCCAAAAGTGTTTTGCCAGATTTGTCTCACTGATCATGGTTCTGGCCATTTCTTGCAGAGTTCTGTTTTTCCTCTCTACAACCCCATTTTGTTGTGGAGTTCTAGGACAGGAAAAATCATGAGCAATTCCATTTTTAGAAAAATATTTTTCAAAATATTTATTTTCAAATTCACCACCATGATCACTTCTGACTTTTATAATTTTGAAATCTTTTTCATTCTGGACTTGCTTGCAGAAGTCAAAGAACACAGAATGTGACTCATCCTTGTGTTTTAAGAACTTTACCCATGTCCATCTACTATAGTCATCAACAATGACTAATCCATACTTCTTGCCTCTGATGGATGCAGTTTTCACTGGTCCAAATAGATCAATATGAAGTAATTCTAGTGGTTTGGAAGTAGAAACAACATTTTTTGATTTAAAAGATGATTTTGAAAACTTCCCTTTTTGGCATGCTTCACAAAGAGCATCTGAAGTGAACTTCAGATTAGGGAGTCCTCTGACAAGATTAAGTTTATTAATCTGAGATATACGTCTCATATTAATATGGCCCAATCTTCTGTGCCAGACCCATTGCTCTTCATTAACAGACAAGAGGCATTTAACATTTTGAACTTTAAGTTCTGAAAGATTTATTTTATAAATGTTGTTTTTCCTCTTACCACTAAATAGGATAGAGCCATCCTTTTGACTAATAGCTTTACAACATTTTTGATTAAAGGTAATATCATAACCATTGTCACTTAATTGACTTATGGACAATAAGTTATGCTTTAACCCTTCAACAAGTAAAACATTAGTAATAGATGGAAGTTTACCATTTCCAATGGTGCCAGATCCAATGATCTTGCCCTTCTGGTTCCCTCCAAACTTCACATCACCTCCAGATCTAAGTTCCAGGCTTTAGAACATAGACTTTTCTCCTGTCATGTGTCGTGAGCATCCAGAGTCCAGGTACCATGATTGGCGTCCTGACCTTGCTGCTAAGAACATCTGCAACAGGAATTATTTTATTTTTAGGTACTCAGATCTTCTTGGGTCCTTTAGGGTTAGTTGGTTTGTAGGTTTGTCTAAACTTCTGTTTTTCAACATAATGTTTATTCTGACTTGCCTTGGGTTTAAACACATAAGTATTCTTCTCAGAGCTTGTGTGTTTAATGTCATTTAAGTGACCAAACTTAAATTGAGAGTACAAAGGTGTCTTCTTGATGAAGAGTTTATCAACAGATTTTGGATTACTTCCAGAGGAAGATTCATATCCAATACCTCTTCTGTTGTTCCCACTAACACCATAGATCATAGAAGCCATCTTGCTTCTGTCTATGCTCTTAGTAAGGAATCTCTGAAAGCTAGAGTCATATTTTTCTAAGATGTTTTCACATGACTTAGTCTCTGATTCAGATTCTTGTTGAGTTGTTTCAAAGTCATTTTTGATTTTCAGATTAATTTCTTTTTGCTCAACAAGTTCTGTCTTCAGAAGATCAATCTCAGATTCAAGACTGCTTTTCAGCTTCTTGTATTTGAGTTTGATATTGTTATAACTTTTCAGAACTTCTGATAAAACTTTTATAAGTTCTTCTTTAGTAAGTTTAGCCATTACCTCTTCAGCGTCATCTTCAGATTCAGAATCTGATTCATATCCTGAAGTTCCTTCCTCCTGATCTTCTGTGCTGGCCATCAGTGCAACATTAGCACATTCTTCTTCTGATTCAGAAGATGATTCAGACTCATCTGAGTCATCCCATGTTGCCATAAGAACCTTCTTCTTTTTGTTAAAATTCTTCTTGGGTTTTTCTTTTTGAAGTTTGGGGCAATCATTCTTGTAATGCCCAGGTTCTTTGCACTCATAGCACACAACTTCTTTCTTGTCAGATCTTCTGTGCCCAGAAGATTCCTTTCTATGATCAGATTTTCTGTAGTTGTTGAACTTCTTTCCCTTGTGCTTCCAGAGTCTGTTGATCCTTCAGTACAACATGGATAATTCATCTTCTTCTTCAGAAGAAGATCCTTCAGAGCTTTCTTCAATAACCTGCAAAGCTTTAGCAGATTTATTAGATTTTAAAGCAACAGATTTACCTTTTTCTTTCTTCTGAGGTTCATCTTCCTCAAGCACAATTTCATGGCTCCTTGTTGCACCCCAAAATTTGACCAACATTTATTTACCTAGAAAGAGTTGTATTAGACTTTAAAGCTATCCAAGAAGTTTGTTCAAGTGTTCAAAGGTTGATACCTTTGTCAGAGAACTCAAGAGATCCTCAGAGAAATTGGTTGAAACCAAGGTTGTGTGCCTCATAACTTGAGAGTTGTGGGAGCTTCTCAGATGATTCTGAGACTATGAGGATGAAATTGAAGCTTTGTGAAAGCTTATGAGATGTCTTGAAAGCAATCATGAAGCCTAGAGAGGTCATTGTACAAGAATTCAGAAGATTCAGCCATGAGTGGTGGAATTAGGGTTTGACTGGGTCAACCCTAGGTCAACTGATGATTTGGAGAGGGTTGAGACCTAATCCAAGAGCCATGTGATCATGTAATGATGTATTGAGATTCTATAAGGATGATTCCTAGACCAACTCATCATGATTGAGGAGTTTGAGAAGTTTTAAGCTAGGGTTTCTAAGGATTGACATTGTAAAATCCCCTAGTTTGATCCCTATCTTCAAGGCAGTTTAGCTCAAGATGTGATTGTCATCTCATCTTCCCCACAACATGAATGTTGTAGAGCTTGTTCTTAGCTTTAATTTGAGTGCTATAAGTCCTTGATAGGATTTTTAGAGCTCAAGTTATGGCTTTAACAAATTACAGGTCATCTGAGGTATGTGAATCTGGGTCCTTGAAAGTCACCCAACTCGCAGACAATGTTTGCCCTAGTAGGATGATTCCTATGAACTCTTGGTCAACATGAATGTTGAAGAGAATCTTCTTAGCTTTCTATAGAGTACTAGAAGTCCTTGATAGGATTTTTAGAACTCAACTTATGGCTTTGACAAGTCAAGGGCATTTTGGTCATTTGGAGGTTATAGGTCATTTCAAGCATAAGGCCATATCTCCTACTTCCAAGCTTCAAATGGAAAAATATTCAACATCAAACTTGCTTAGAATGATGTTTTAAGGCTAGTAGGGAGGTCATGAGATGTTGAAAAGGTTCATATCAAAAAGTGATAAAAATGGCCTAAAAATGAGGCATCAGTTAATTAAGATGAAGTTGAAAAATGGAAATCCCAAGCTATATATCCAAACCATGTCATATAATAGGTCATTTTGACTCCAAATGACATTCTAAGAACAATGGTTCAGCCACAATTTTGATTTGAGGCTTGGATCATAGGGCTGCTTTGGAATTGGATTACTTGCATCTTAAGGTACCAAACCAAAACTCAAAAGAACTCAACAAGCAAGGTGGTTATGCATTGTAACTTACCCTAAATCTCATGTGGGGATAAATTGAAATCAGAAACCAAGGTTACAAGGAGCTTGGCATGAGATAGCATGTAAGGAGAATGAGAAATCAAAATACCATGACATGAAAAGTTCAATTTCTCATTGGATTGTTCTAGGGGGTTCTAGATGATTCTAAACCACTCTATAAGATGATTGTAACTTGCTCAGATGCAAGGTTGGTGAGAATTGGTGCATGAAAGAGAGAGTGAAATCCAAAATCTTCCATTGCAAGTCAAGTGAAATTTCTTCATTCTTCTTCATTCCCATCCCTTTTTTCTTCACAAACACTTTCCATAGATCCCTCTGAGTGTGTGCATACTGAATTGAAGCTCCATTGATGGAAGATTGAAGGTGTTCCCATTGAATTTGCAAGAAGCCATTCATACTCGAATCTTGAAGTACAAGCTTTCTCCATCAGATTTTTTGCAAACAGTAGAAGTTTCATCATCCAAGGATCATTCTTGAAGAGTTTCAAGCCTTGAATTGAAGATCTACCATCACTGCCATACCAAGAAACCAGGTTTCCAAAATCTCTTCCACCTCATTATTTAGGCATGGTTAGGGTGAATTATTAGTTTAGAATGGCTAGAGACACCTAGGTGATGAATTCAAAAGAGTCTAGGACCATTTGATGAAGTTTCAGTCATGGACACCATTTCTTTATGGAGCAAGAACTTGTGATATAGTGAGTGATAATGCAAGATTGATAGCTCGTTTTGATTAGGGCAATGTGGTGATCATTTTGATGCAAAGAAATCTAAGTTTGGTTGAAGGGATGGAAATCTGAGTATGGAGCTGTGTTTTCATGGGATTTCAGCAAAACCCTAGGTGGGAGGTTGAAGACGATCCCACGACCGTTGGATGAGGAAGCTGACCATTGACTGAGGACTGGATCGGAGGGCCACGATTTGATTTCGTTTTGGGAGGGAAGCCAGAAGTGTGAAACGCACCGTTTCATTAAACGGTGGTTTCTGGGCTTGAGTGATCATGACTATCCACACCCCACGCGTGAGGCCCATTGTGATTTGAACTGAATCTTGTTGCTATTTTCACTGTAGTTTTTTTTCATTTTCTATTGGTTTTATTAATTGATTTTTCTGAATAATTGGGCCCCAGCGCGCTTGCTTTTCCCACCCCCAGTCTGGGCCCAAGCATATATTGAACTGCATATGGTTACTTCTTGCACGCCAGCCATTCATATTTCATTTTATTTTTCTCCATTTTATTTTTGATCTTTAGAAAATCATAATTAATTGAAAATTCAATATTTTTTAATGGGAGTTTTTTCTCCTAGTTCATATTTTTGTCAAGAAAAGTATAAAATAAAAATATTTTCCTTTCATGCATTTTTAGCATTTTTTATGTATTTTCTCCTTTAATTGCATTTTACTTCTTTTATATTAATCCATGAATTTGTAGAATTTAATTTAGGTAGTTCCCTTAGTATTTTTAAGTCATTCTTTTTAGGATAGTTAGATATATGTTTTAGCTTACCCCTGGATTTATTCCATAATTTTGTGATGAATTTTAGGATAGTTTTGATTAGATGATTCTAGGTTGTGTAGAATTAGGTTAAACTTCAACATAGGTCCACAATAACTCTGGAATTTTAGGTTTTTAGGACAAGTTAGACTATGGGACATATAAGGTATTAAGGGTAGGTATGTAGGATCCCTTAGAAATTATATTAGGATTTAATATAGTAGTATGCTATTTTTAGTTGATTTTTGTATTGGTTGATTGTTTGTGTTGCCTTTAGGGCATTTTTGCTTTAGTTGCTTTGCTTTGTGGGCTTGGAGAGCTTGACCTTGTTCTAAGGAGCATTGAGGAGCATAGTTGAAGACTTGAAGATGCATTGAGGAGCTTGAGAGCTTGATCTTATTTCTTTTTTGTTGTTTTAGGGTTAAGGATTAGGAAGAGTTTAGACTTAGATAACTTCTTTCTCAAACATGGATGGTATCTGTCACCTCCATTCCTCCCTATGATTCAAAGTCCTTCCATGGTATACACCTCTCTCCTTTGGAGGGATAAGTGATGTACCTAGGAGGTAGAACTTTTGAGGGAACCAGTCATTTGATGTTGAACCCTTAAAGGTCACCTTTGGTGGTCAATAAGCAGTTCAATGTCCCCCAGCTTATCCAGTAAGTGATTTCCTCTGGTTTGATTGTCTTGAGAGATGCTGAGCTTGAAGATGAAGACTTCAATGAAAAGTGTAGAAGAGGATGAATCCTTGAGTATTGCCATTCCAGTTGAAGCTTGAAGAACAAAGGAAGTTGATACTTACTTTGATACATGGAGATCCTGAAGGAGCCCAGTTGATACTTGTGGTTGATAGTGAAGCCTGAAGGTGGAGCTGATCAAGAAGCTGAAGCTTAGAGGAGAAGATAAGTTGAAACTTATGTTGAAGGGTTGAAACCTGGAAAAGCAAACTGATGTTTGTCAAGAGTGATTGAAGTCTGAAGACTGAGTTGCTGTTGGAAGAGCTGAAGCTTGGAGTTGAGAGAGGAGTTGTTTCTTTTTCTTTTCTGTATTGCTGTATTTTGTTTGACTTGTCTGATGCATTAGAATGAGTCCATATCTAGAATAGGTAGAATCTAGGAGCATGATTGCACTAGAGGTTGAGTTGCTCCCTCTGCTTGTATTGTTACTGTGTGGCTTTGCTTGCGGGTATTCGGTAGAGCTCAGCTCCCTTGCCCATGTGGTTTGTTTTCCTGATGGTATTTTATTTCATTTTATCTGTATGATTGCAGTTTACTGTTCTTGCTTGATAGCATGTTGTTTATATTTCAGTATGATTACTGTTATCCATTCTGGCTTGAGGTTGAGATGAGCTTGTGGAGGCTGAAGCCCCACACACATTTCCTCCCTCACTTGCATTGCATGCATTTTACTGTTAAGCTGATGCTTTGTCTGTTTTGGTGTATCATTGACATGATCCCTTAGGACTCTCATTTCCTTTGATAAGGAATTGATGATAGAACTTTAGGTTGAAACCTATGCATGACAACTTCTAGGAGTTCCCTGTTCAAACCTCAACCATAGGATGAATCCATGGCATGATAACAGTAGGACTTGATAGTCTCCCTCCTAGTTGGGCCTGTTCTCTTCTCATCTCAAAACAGTTTAGGATACAGTAATCATGAATGATTTCTTTCGTACGTTACGAGCCTTAAGCTATCTGAGAAAGGATTGTGGGAGAGCTTCTTTTCCACAGTCTGAATGTTTAGTATGGTACCCTTTGGGTGACATGCGACGCATTCACTCTCAGGTCATAGTCTCTAGTGCGGTTGAAATCGCAAACACAATAAAAAACACTTCTTTCGTAAAAGACAGGAAATAAACCGTAGTTTCCCGAACTACGTGAGCTCTGATCTCTCATACCTGTTGAGAGTACGTAGGCACAAGATGGCGATGTCTTGGCGAGCTACCTTCCCCCATAACCCTTCGTAGGCCGAACTACGTTGACTCTGATTTCTCATTCTCTGATGAGAATACGTAGGCATAAAGCGCGACGCTTTGCCGAGTCATTTTTCTTTTCTTTTTAAACCAGCCTTGATAGGTAGATAGAATAAAACCAACTCATCCAAGTAAACACAACAAGCGAGGATCTCGTCGAGTACGACGGACGTGAGGGGTGCTAATACCTTCCCCTTGCGTAACCGACTCCCGAATCCAGACAACGGTTGCGATGACCTTGTCTTACCCTTATTCGTTAGGTTTTTCCGATCGTTTCCTTTCCCGCTCTGAGGGATAAATAACGAAAGGTGGCGACTCTTCTGTTGTGCCGGCACCTTATTTTCGCGCAAGCGACAACTGACGACTCTGCTGGGGAAATGATCTTCAGTTCCCTGCGAGAGTCAATCCTAACGCTTGTATGTTTACTTGTTGGGTTGCGTTTATTTATTGCATTTTACTTCTCGCACTTTATTTCCCGCATTTTATTTTCAGTATAATATGATTATTTGTGCTGTTGTGGGATGGGAGTTCTGATGAGTGAGAAGCCAGACCCAGGCTTGAGTGCACCATAGACTTAGAGTGGAAATTAGTGGGCGCGTGCTTGCTTTGCAGGAACTAGTGTCTCATGAAATCCACGCTCAGACGAGGTTCATCCGGTTGGCTTCACTTTCAACCCTTTGGGTTGAGACGGTTGCTGGTTTGGTGGATTGTCGACTCTGGGGACCGATCATTTGTGATTCAGCTAAGTGAGGCCGCTTCATGAGCTGGTGATGCCACACCTTCTGGGTATCGTATCACCCCTCTTGAAAGTCTGTGACGCTGATGAACGCATAGGATGTCGTACCTTGAGTCAGTTTAGGTCCATACCTGTGAGCAGGGTTGGGTTTATTGCAGGAAACCGTAACCTTCAGACTACCTGGTTTTCTCGACAGTGGATCAGTTTTGTTGGTACCAGGGTTTCTCAGTTGCATATTCGTCTATTCTCGATAGAGCAGATTTTGATCAGAGGATCTTATCATCAGGTGTATGTCTGTTCTTGATAGAGCAGGTTTTGATCAGAGGATCTTATTATCATATGTATAGTTGTTCTTGATAGAGCAGATTTTTGGGGTCTGAAGATCTCATCAGCAGGTGTTGTTTGTTCTTGATAGAGCAGATTTTTGGGGTCTGAAGATCTCATCAGCAGCTGTATGTTTGTTCTTGATAGGGCAGATTTTTGATTTGGGGTCTGAAGACCTCATCAGCGGATATTTCTTGATCATACATCAGAGGTCCTTATTATCAGACATTTGTTCTTGACAGAGCAGAATTATGATCCTATGTATATGGTCCTATCAGATGGTTGGTCTTGACAGATCAGATTTGTGGTCCTACACCAGGGTTTTCTTCTCATCAGATGCAATGGTTGTTCTCGATAGAGCAAGATTACGATTTTGTTGATACAAAATCTCAGCACCAGTCGCCCCGGACCTCTTATTGCATGATTGCATTTTGCATTAGTTTGCATGTTCATTTGCATTTCATTAACGTGTGTCTGTGTTGTAGGTACCATTTTCCCCGATCCAGGACTTCTGGCCTCCTATTGTATTGTTATGGGCTCTCTGAGGAAGACCGTGGCGTACAAGTTCCCTGTCCCTGATGTGGCTAAGTTGACTGGTTTGATAGCTCTAGCAGATGATTCTGTGAGGGATGAGTTCAGAAAATCTTATGGTAGGTTGCTCAGTTTGGTTTGTAGTCCTTCTGTGTTCGAGTTGAATGGGTTGCATGCTCTGCTGCAGTTCTACGACCCTCCGCTGAGATGTTTCACTTTTCAAGACTTCGTTCTCGCACCTACGCTGGAAGAGTATGCTGATTTGCTAGGCGTGCCTATCAAGAGGCAGATGCCTTTTGTTCACATGGATGCTGAGCTTGATCTGGCTGGTTTAGCTCCTTCACTTCATTTGGACGCCTCAGAGTTAGTATTGACTAGTTGGAACAAGGTTCCTGGGTTCTCCTTGCAGTTTCTGGTGGTTAAAGCGCAGCAGTGTGCCAAGGACAGATGTTGGGACGCGTTCAATGCCATCCTCGCTCTATGCATATATGGCATTATTCTGTTCCCTAACATGCCCGATTTTGTAGACTTTGATGCGTTTCACATCTTCGCTTCAGGGAATCCAGTCCCTACTTTGATAGGAGATGTCTATCACTCAATCCACTACAAGAACGAGAACAGGAGGGGGAAGAATGTCTCATGCTGTGTACCCTTGCTGTACAAATGGCTTGATAGCCATCTGCCTAAGAGGGGTCCTTTTGTCTTGTCTGCAGCCACAGCTGAGTGGCCTGAGCGTCTGATGAGTTTATCTGCAGAGGATATCGACTGGTTCGACAGAGACAGGTTGGGTATTGAGGTGATCTTCAGTTGCAGCGGGTTTCCTAATGTGCCTCTGATAGGTAGAAATGCCTGCATAAACTACAATCCATCATTGCTGGTTCGACAGTTCGCGTATGCTTTGAGAACTCCACCGAAGGAGGAAGAGGTATAGGAATCTCTGTACCTCACGGGTATTCTAGAGGGGGATTTGTTGTCCAAGCTTCAGCGTGCGTGGAATAGTATCAGTAAGCGTAGAAAGCCTTTGCTGGGAAAAAGCAACAATCAAGCCTACCCTCCGTATACAGCATGGATCAGAGCCAGAGCCAATGCTATAGGGATGCCGTTTCCTCATGCCAAGCCAGAAAGTCCTCCAATGATCCAAGAGCCTACTACTATGCCCATTCATTAGCATAACCAGGTATTAGCTGAGCGGGATGAATTGAAGCGGGCAAACACAGAACTGGAGAAGGAATTAGCTCAGCTCTGAAGCGAGAGGAACGAGGCCGTTCATTCTTTCAAAAGGAAAACAGAGTTGGTGAACCAACTGGGTATAGACCTGACTAAGCAGATGGCCGAGCGTGAACGCATGGGTCGAGACTTCAAGGCTGTCAACGACGTACTGGCTACGAAGAAGCAGCACTTGGACGAGGCATATCGGAGGATATCCAAGTTCAACCAGCACTGGAAGGCTTCCCTGGCCACCAGGAAAGAGCGGGAGGATAAGCTGATGCTGCAGATCTCCAAGCTGGAAGCCGAGGTGAAGGACTGTGAAAAGAGGTTTGATGAAGAAACCGCCCGCAGATACGCCGCCGAAGGCCAACTCAACAAAGCTCTCGCTAACCTGAAGGAGCGCAAGCTGACGTTTGAGTCCAAGAAGCAGAAATTAGAGGATTGCTTCGGCGAAGGAGCATGGGAAAGTTCAGTTCAGGGACTTCAGTATACCATTGTGCAGAGAGAATTGCTCGTCGAGGGGTTGCTCACTCTGCCAGATCATCCAGAGACGAAGGAGTTATTAGCAGAGTATCGCGCCCGTGGCCGTACTTGATTAGTTGTATTCCTTTTGTTTTGATCTTTGTTGTATGCTGACCATCACCAGGCTTGTTGGCTGAGGTCACGCTGTTGATTTGTCTTGTACTCGCTGATGCTATGTACTGCCTTGATAGGCTTTCCTTTATATATGAGATTGATGTTTCCATGATTGGGCTCGGACTTCTTCTTATTATTATTATCAGCACTGGCACTCAGGCACTAGGATCGGGGGAAATCTCCCAAACACACAGACACACGCATGCATCTGCATGAAGCATTTGCATGGCGTACATTTTGTTGTTTTTCCTAACCTTTAGTATTTACAGGTTTTTCAGGTTTACAGGTCCCAGGCTGTTCCAGTGACTCCAGGATTGATCAGAGACTAATTCACCGCTACCCTACTAGAGCTAATCAGACCAGGATCATGGATCAAGTGCAGACCGATGTCCAGGAGCTCCGCGAAAGGATGGATCACTTTATAGAACTTATGCAGGTGGTCGCCAATGGTCAGGACCAGCTCAGGACTTTGGTTCAGCCTTTGATCTCCAGGGTTGATAGCAACGGCATACTTCATGGTGGGGTCGTGCCTACTCCTCCACCAGTTGATACTCCGCAGAATGGTGTCCCTGTGGCCGGGGGCAACGGCAGTGCTAATGGCAATGTGATGGCCAACATCGGACTTAATACGACGGGCGTCAGCAATGGGAGTCTGGGAGCTAATGTCAATATCGGGCCGGTTAACGGCAATGCAGGCGTCGGGAATCTGTTGGTGCCTCAACCATGGCTTGAGGATCATCAGGATGATGTCTTCTCTCAAAGAGGTGCTGAGGGGGAGCTGAATGCTGAAGCGCGACTCAGATTTAAAGCACTTGAAGATAAAATGAGAGATATTGAGAATCAGAATACTTTGGGCGTTGATATGTCCAAGTTGGGGTTAATTGCTGATTTCAAGGTACCTCCTAAATTCAGGGTGCCTGACTTTGAGAAATATAAGGGCACCATTTGCCCCCGTGTCCACCTGCGATCGTACTATAGAAAGATGTCTGCCTATTCCGAAGACGAGAAGTTGCTGATGCACTTCTTCCAAGATAGTCTTTCTGGGCCATCCCTCGAGTGGTACATGGGCCTGGAGCCCACTAGCGTGCGCACATGGAAGGACCTCGCTGAAGCGTTTGTCCACCATTATCAGTACAACAGCGACTTGGCCCCGAACCGAGTCCAGCTCCAGAACCTTTCGCAGAGGAATAATGAAGGATTTAAGGAGTACGCCCAGCGGTGGCGTGAGTTGGCTGCTTGGGTTCAACCGCCGATGGTTGAGCGCGAGCTCGTGCAGATGTTTGTGGCTACCCTCCCAGGGGTCTACTATGAAAAGTTAGTCAGCGGTATGTCTGGGACGTTCTCAGCTCTCATTACCATGGGCGAGCACGTCGAGAATGGTATCAAAATCGGGAAAATCCAAGGTGAGTCATCCTCAGCTGGAGGAGGTGGAAAGAAACCTTATGCTGGTAAACAACGAGAAGGAGATGCGAGCGCTGTGACCAACGCTCGAAGAAAGGGCAAGGGCCCTCAGCAGCAGATAGCCAGTATAAATATCCCAGCAGCTCCGCAGCAGCAGCAGCAGCAGCCACCGAATCAGCAGGGATATAGAAAGTACCAGAATCCGGCACCTTTGACAAACCGTCACTTCGAGGCACCGCCCATGTCGTACGCGCAACTCTTGCAGACGTTGCTTCAGCTTCAGTTGGTTCAGAAGAGGACGATGGCTCCCCTGACAGGGGCACCTCCACCAGGATACGATGCAAATGCCACTTGCGATTTCCACACAGGGGCACCAGGCCACACAATCGAGAACTGCAAAGCCTTTAAGCACAAGGTGCAGGACCTGGTAGATGCCAAGATTATCAATTTCTCCGATAATGTGCCCAATGTCACGAAAAACCCTATGCCGAATCATAGGGGAGGCGGAGTGAACGCCATTATCGAAGAAGAGAGTGCAGATCTGTTGACTGATGTCAAAGACCTAAAGACGCCGCTTAGTTTCGTCAAGGCTAAGTTGATGAAAAGAGGGTTCTTTCCGGGATGCGGAGAACTATGCATGGACTGTGCTACACATTCTGATGGATGTGAGCAGCTGGTAGAAGGAATCCAAAGTCTGATGACTGAGGGGATTCTGCAGTTCAGCCGGAGGGCTGAAAGTGTATCAGGAGAGGTAGTATTGAAGCAGGCCGATGAAGTCGCCACCATCACCATCCCTCGCCAACCGATAACCATTTCTGCGCCCATACCGCCTACAATTACTATCACCAAAGCTGGGCCGATACCATTCGAGAGCACTAACGCCGTTCCGTGGCATTATGGGGCTGAAGTCTATTGCAACGGTCAAAAGTTAGAGTTGGAGCCGTATGGGTCGACCGTGGAGAATCTCGCGGGAATCAGTGGTATTACCCGTAGCGGAAGAGTGTTTGCACCGCCGGAGGTCGTGGCAGATAAAGCGGTCAGAGCTGATGCAGCCGATAAGGGTAAAAGCAAAGTCGTCGAAGAGGCCACGTGTGGGGTAGAGAAAGATTTGCTGGTCAAAGATGCCGAGGAGTTTATGCGGTTGATCAAAAAGAGCGACTACAAGATTGTAGACCATCTCCATCAGACGCCCTCGAAGATTTCTATTCTCAACCTGTTGCTGTGTTCTGAAGCACACCGCAACGCGCTACTGAAGGTATTGAACGCTGCCTACGTACCGCAAGAGATATCGGTGAATCAGCTAGAAGAGGTGGTAGCCCATGTTAACGCTGGTAATGGGCTAGGTTTCACAGATTTAGAGCTGACGCCTAAACGGAGAGATCACAACAGCGCCTTGCACATCTCGATAGAGTGCAAGGGCACAATCATGTCGCACGTCCTGGTGGATACGGGTTCGTCGCTTAATGTCCTTCCGAAGAAGGCATTAATGAAGTTGGACACTCGTGGATTGCTTTGCACACCCAGTGATCTGGTTGTGAAGGTGTTTGACGGAACTAAGCGCCACGTTTTCGGAGAGTTGACCCTGCCGATCCAAGTTGGTCCGGAAACGTTCGACACGGTCTTTTATATCATAGACATCATGCATGCCTACAGTTGCCTCTTGGGCCGGCCATGGATCCATGCTGGTGTCGTGACCTCCACGTTGCACCAAAAGCTCAAATATGCTGTCGGGGGAAGCATAGTAATTGTATGTGGCGAAGAGGACATAATGGTGAGCCATTTGTCATCCTTTAAGTATGTGGAAATGGATGGCGAAATCCATGAAACTCTCTGCCAAGCATGTGAAGCCGTCAAAGTGAAAGAGGTAGCTCCTGTAGTCACAGAGAAGCCAGAGATGAATCTCTCCTCATTCAAAGAAGCTCGGGCCGTCGTCGAAGCTGGATCTACCCCAGGCTGGGGGCATATTTTGGAGATACCAAACAAGCAGGATAAGTTTGGATTGGGGTATTCTCCTGAAGCTGAAGCTTCATCTTCTTCGTCTAGCAGTGCGTCAAGGGGTAAGGGGCCGATCCTATTTACCAGTGGCGGAGTGATCTTCGAAAGCATCAACGCGGCGTCTGAAGACAGCGGGGATAGCGATTGTGATCTCGATTCTTGGATTTAGCCAAGCAAGCCGGGCAAGAAACTCAACAATTGGACCATCAAGGATATCATCCAGCTGACAAGTGAAGAGTAATGATTTACTTTTTACAATCATTGTACAACCCTATGTCCTACCCGGGGCATAGTGGTTTTATTGTCAGGGCCTTGTTGGATTATGTACATGCATTTTGTTAATAAATCAAAGGCGTTTTTCTTCGTATTCAAATATTGTGATCTCTGTTATTCCTGTTTTATATTTGTTTTGAAAAACAGTAAAATGGCAACGGGGTTTGTGCTAACCTGCATATTCTTGTTTTAAACTTAACCCTTGTTATTGTAGGATCCACATGACAGATGACACCAACTCTGGACCTTCTATGGCTCACTTCGACTTTGATTGCCCGATCTATCGAGCCGAGGAAGAGATTGATGAAGACGAAGACCTTCCTGAAGAGTTGGCCCGCTTGTTGAAATAAGAGGAGAAGGTTATTCTGCCTCATGAAGAGGAGATTGAGATCGTAAATCTGGGTTCTGAAGAGCTCGTCAGAAATGTCAGGATAGGGGCTGCGTTGCAGAGTGATGTCAAGCAGAGATTGGTCGAGATGCTTCGAGAGTATAGTGACGTCTTTGCTTGGTCATACGAAGATATGCCCGGACTTGACACGGACATCGTGGTCCACCACTTGCCGCTGCGAGAAGATTGCCCTCCCGTTAAGCAGAAGCTTAGGAGGACGAGACCAGATATGGCCGTTAAGATCAAAGAAGAAGTGCAGAAACAGCTTGATGCTGGCTTCTTAGCGGTCACCACTTACCCTCTGTGGGTCGCCAACATAGTGCCTGTACCGAAGAAGGACGGTAAGGTACGCATGTGCGTCGATTATCAGGATTTGAATAGGGCAAGCCCTAAAGATGATTTCCCGTTGCCTCATATCGATGTGTTGGTCGACAACACAGCCCAGTTCTCCGTGTTTTCGTTCATGGATGGCTTCTCCGGTTACAATCAGATCAAGATGGCGCCGGAGGACATGGAGAAAACGATGTTTATCACCCCCTGGGGAACATTTTGCTATAAGGTAATGCCCTTCGGTCTGAAGAACGCAGGGGCCACTTACCAACGAGCAATGGTAACTTTGTTTCATGATATGATTCATCATGAGATCGAGGTATATGTTGATGACATGATTGCAAAGTCCCAAACGGAGGAAGAGCATCTGGTCAACTTATTGAAGCTTTTTGAGAGGCTTAGGAAGTTCAGGTTGAGGCTGAATCCTAACAAGTCTACTTTCGGAGTGCGGTCCGGAAAGTTACTGGGGTTTATCGTTAGTGAACGAGGTATCGAGGTTGATCCTGCGAAAATAAAAGCCATTCAAGAAACTCCAGCGCCGAAAACAGAAAAAGAAGTTCGTGGTTTTTTGGGCAGAATAAACTACATTGCAAGGTTTATTTCTCAGCTCACGGCCACTTGTGAACTGATGTTCAAGCTTTTAAAGAAAGATCAGGCGATTACTTGGAATGAGGATTGCCAGAAGGCATTCGACAAGATAAAGCAATATCTTCAAGAACCTCCAATCTTGATACCCCCAGTGGCTGGACGGCCACTAATCATGTACTTGACAGTTCTTGAGAATAGTATGGGGTGTGTTCTCGGTCAGCACGACGAGACGGGCAGAAAAGAGCATGCCATTTACTATTTGAGTAAAAAGTTCACTGACTGTGAATCTCGATACTCGATGCTGGAAAAGACGTGTTGTGCACTAGCTTGGGCTGCCAAACGTCTACGAAAGTACATGCTCAATCACACCACCATGCTAATTTCGAAGATGGATCCGATCAAGTACGTCTTCGAGAAGCAGGCTCTTTCAGGCAGGATTGCTAGATGGCAAATGGTGTTAACAGAATATGATATTCAGTACGTGTCCCAGAAGGCCATTAAGGGAAGCGTATTGTCTGATTACCTTGCCGAACAGCCGATCGAGGACTACCCGCCGATGAAGTTCGAATTCCCAAACGAGGATATTATGTTTCTCAAAGCGAAGGATTGCGATGAGTCGTTGCCCGACGAGGGACCAGATAGGAAATCCCAGTGGAAGTTGATATTCGATGGGGCAGTTAATTCCTATGGAAGTGGCATCAGGGCTATCATCACGACTCCCCACGGAACCCATATCCCGTTTACTGCGAGACTGACATTTCCAGTCACCAATAATGAGGCGGAGTACGAAGCATGCATCATGGGTCTAGAAGAGGCAATTGATTTGAGAATCAAGAATCTCGACGTATATGGTGACTCAACGCTTATGATCAACCAAATTAAAGGGGAGTGGGAGACTCGTCAATCGAATTTGGTGCCATACATGAATTACGCCAGAAGGCTGCTTCCGTTCTTCGATCGAGTGGAACTCCATCATGTGCCCAGGGCTGAAAATCAGATGGCTGATGCCTTAGCCACGTTGGCTTCAATGTATAAAGTCAATTTTTGGAATGAGGCTCCAAGAATTGTCCTTTCGCGTCTTGATAGACCGGCATTTGTCTTTGCAATCGAGGAAGCCGCCGACGGCAAGCCATGGTTCCATGACATCCAGACTTTCCTTATGACTAAGGAGTATCCTGCGGGTGCATCCACCCAGGATAAGAAGACTCTGAGGAGGCTGTCTGGAAACTTTTATCTCAATTCGGATGGAGTGTTGTATAAGAGAAACCATGATCTCGTGCTACTCAGATGTGTAGATGAGAAAGAGGCGAGTATGCTCATGGAAGAGGTCCATGAAGGCACATTTGGTACGCACGCCAGCGGGCATGCCATGACGAGAAAGATCCTGAGAGCAGGATACTACTGGCTAACGATGGAGTCGGATTGCTTCAGATTCGCGAAGAGATGTCATAAATGCCAGATTTATGCTGATAAAGTTTATGTACCGCCGTGCCCGTTGAATGTCATGTCCTTCCCGTGGCCGTTCTCCATGTGGGGCATCGACATGATAGGCAAGATCGAGCCCACTGCATCTAACGGTCATCGTTTCATTCTGGTAGTTATCGACTACTTCACCAAGTGGGTGGAGGCAGCCTCGTATGCTAATGTGACCAAGCAGGTAGTGGCTAAATTCATAAAGAGGGACATCATCTGTGTTACGGAATTCCCGAGCGGATCATTTGGTTCGAATCTAAATAACAAGATGATGAAGGAGCTGTGCCAGAGCTTCAAGATTGAACATCACAACTCATCTCCTTACCGGCCGAAGATGAATGGCGCCGTTGAAGCGGCCAACAAGAACATAAAGAAGATTGTTCAGAAGATGGTTGTGACATACAAAGATTGGCACGAGATGCTGCCGTTTGCATTGCACGGTTATCGTACGACAGTACGTACGTCGACCGGGGCAACTCCTTTCTCCTTGGTGTACGGTATGGAAGCTGTCCTACCGTTAGAAGTGGAGATCCCTTCTTTGCGAGTTTTGGTTGATGTGAAACTCGACGAGGCAGAATGGATTACGAATCGTCTGAACCAACTCAGCCTGATGGACGAGAAGAGGTTAGCATCGATTGCGTTTTGTCGTCTATACCAAAGCCGAATGAAGAAAGCTTATGATAAGAAGGTGCGTCCTAGAAACTTTCAGACGGGTGATCTCGTCCTGAAGAAGATTCTTCCTCCACACTCCGATCACCGGGGCAAGTGGACTCCGAATTACGAAGGTCCGTACGTCGTCAGCAAGGTCTTCTCGGGAGGAGCTTTGTTGTTATCCACGATGGATGGTGAAGATTTTGCATCCCCGGTGAACGCGGACGCAGTTAAAAAATACTTTTCTTGAAAGTGACTCGCTGGACACAAAAAAAGAGAGTCCAGGCAAAAAAGGGGCATCCCGGCAAACCAAAAACAGAATAAAAAGGTTCGGGCAAAAATTAGGGATATAAATCGAAAAAATGTACACCCGCGAAGTCGAAAACCTACACTGGGCGGCTTCGGCAAAAAAGGGTATCCCGGTGAACTGAAAACCCGCAAAGGGCGGTTCACGCAAAAGTTAGGGATTTGAAAAAGCAAATGACTGCATTCCGCGTGTGGACTTTCATTGCTTAGTGGTTTGGAGGACCTGAGGGCCGTTCATCTGAATCAATCTCTTCCGAAGCTGAAGCGTCGGAGAAGTATCGAAGTCGAGTGGGTCATAGGGGGATCAACTCATGGTGTTCGTCTACGCCTCGTTGCCGACATTTGTATATACTGATGTATATTTATGTTTTATTTTCGTGCGGCTTCCTCATTCCAGGAGCTTGCATCTGTTGTAAAACATTTTTACCCATTCAGGGGTTCGTTATCAATAAAATGCATATTATTCAGCAATTCTGTTTGCCTGTTTAGCATTTATCTGTTTTGTTTGCGAAAAAGAACGCCGATGTTTTTGATAAAATGCGCATACATAAACTTGCGGGCCTAGGCCACTGATTGTTGAAACAATTAAATACTTGAATATTGTCACGAGATAATAACCTTGATAGGTCCCTTTGAGAAGGGTATCTTGTCTGTTTGTTTGTGTTGTTACAGGTGTAGCATATTCCAGACAGTGCGCCGTGCGCATCCCGAAGCAGGATGATTCCTCCTTCTCCAGCAGAGTTCAGTAGCCTCTCCCCGCAGAGTCTGAATGCGAGATCGTGAGCATTGATATGTCTCCCCAGGCAGAGATGATTCTCTCCCCAGCCAGAGGCGTTCTGGAAGAGCGTCATCTTCTCAGCTGAGTCAGGCGCCGAAGCATGAATCCATTCCCCCAGCACCGGGTTACAAGTGCAGGTTTCGTAGGAAACTATTCGTACGCCGAAGTATGCAGCAACTGATGGTGCCAGACTAAAGTCTCCAGCGGAATTGAAATTCCCCACCAGAGTTGTACTCTCCCCCCGAAGTCGGATGATTCCTTCTTCCCCAGCGGAATTGAGATTCCCACAGAGTTGTACTCTCCAGCGAAGCAGTTGGAACCATGATTGGTTTTCCCCAGTAGAGTGTTGAACAGCTGACGCTGTATTTCCCCCAGAGTCGTACTCTCTAGCAAAGCAGAATGATTTCTCCTTCCTCAGCCGAGTTTGCAGATCCCCCAAGAGAGCCGAATCCTCGGAAGTTGGTCAGACCATGATTGGTTCTTTCCCCAGCGGAGTGTTGAGCAACTGAAGTTGTTTCCCCACAGAGTCGTTATCCCCAGAGAAGTAGCCGAGACGGCCACGCAGTTTACTCCCGCGATTGACATCGTTTTCCCTCAGCAGGTCCTAGTTCTCGTAGAGCTTCGTTCCCCTACAGCAATCAACTGAAGTTGTTTCCCCCGCAGCAGTCAACTGAAGTTGTGTCCCCTGCGGAGTCCAATTGATATTGGCGTAACTCTGTTCTCCTCAGCAGGATGATGCCTCTATCTGAGTAGTTCTTCCCCCTTGACAGGAGGATTTCCCCCTCAGCATTTATTTTGCTGACGGGATCGCATCATTGTGCATGATCGCATAGCATTTATCATAAACACATAGCATTTCCACCGTGTGGAGCATGGCGCCGAAGCATATGCATAATAAACATGATCTAGGTTGCTACCGTTCTTGTTTTGCAGGTGCTCCGCCGCAGAATTGATTGCTCAGGGTGATTCCTGACATTCTCCCCAACAAAGTCGCTTGCTCAAGATGATTCTTGAGATCCCCAGCGAAGTCTTCAGTTCAAGATGATTCTTGAATTCCTCAGCAGGGCCGTTTGCTTAAGATGATTCTTGAGATCCCCAACGAAGTCTTCAGTTCAAGATGATTCTTGAATTCCTCAGCAGGGCCGTTTGCTTAAGATGATTCTTAAGACCCCAGTAGAGCCCCCAGTGAAGGTTGCCCAGGATGATTCCTGAAGCCCCAAGAGAGCCGAATCCTTGGAATCTGCTCAAGCCATGATTGGCTTGTCCCCGGCAAGAGTTGCCCATGATGATTCCTGGAATCCCCAACAGAGTGTTTGCTCAGAATGGTTATTGGTTCAAGATGATTCTTGAAGTCCCCGACGAAGTTATTTGTTCAAGATGATTCTTGAAGTCCTCAGCAGAGTTGATTCATCCAGAATGATTTCTGGACCCTCGGAGCGGAGTTACTTGATAGTTCTCCAGATTCCCCCAGCGGCGAAGCGTCCTCCCCAGCAGGTTTTCGAACGGCGAAGTTGGAATCTCCCTTGAAGACTCCATGATTGAAGTCTGATAGTGTTAATGAAGCAGTTCTCTCAGCTGATGCGGAGTGCCTGATGGCAGTGGCTTAGAGGTTCCCAGTTGGCTCATGATTGACCAAGAACTCTATTCCCGACTTGCTGATGAAAGTCCGGCTGATGCCCGACAATTTCTTTAAATGCCTGATGGTTGAAGTCCGGCTGATGCCCGACAGTTCCTCGAATGCCTGATGGCATGATCAACCTGATGGTTGAAGTCCGGCTGATGCCCGACAATGTTCTTTGAGTGCCTGATGGCATGATCATCTATGTATTACCGGTTACCGTGTGACCAATTCCCCAATGTATGTTTGTTTTTGACGGCGATGTCAGGAGATTCTTTAGTTTTCCAGCGGCGATGTTGGGTATTTTGGTTGTTTGAAGGCGAGGTCAGATTATGTGTGTTTCCAGCGGCGATGTTGGATGTTTGTTTTTGACGGCGATGTCAGATTCCCTATTTCCCCAGCGGCGATGTTGGATGTTTGTTTCTGGCGGCGATGTCAGGTGATTCAATGGTCCAGCGGCGATGTTGGATGTTTGTCCGACGGTGATGTCAGATTCTCTAGTTCTCCAGCGGTGATGTTGGGTGTTTTGGTTGTCCGACGGTGATGTCAGATTCTCTAGTTTTCCAGCGGCGATGTTGGGTATTTTGGTTGTTTGACGGCGAGGTCAGATTATGTGTGTTTCCAACGGCGATGTTGGATGTTTGTTTTTGACGGCGATGTCATATTTAGTCCTCCAGCGGCGATGTTGGATGTTGGTTTCTGGCGGCGATGTCAGGTGATGCAGTTTTCCAGCGGCGACGTTGGATATTTTGGTTGTTTGACGGCGAGGTCAGATTATGTGTGTTTCCAGCGGCGATGTTGGATGTTTGTTTTTGACGGCGATGTCAGATTCTCTATTTCTCCAGCGGCGATGTTGGATGTTTGTTTCTGGCGGCGATGTCAAGTGATTTAGTTCTCCAGCGGCGATGTTGGATATCTGTGTATGACGGCGACGTCAGGTTCCCCATTTCCCCAGCGACGATGTTGGATGTTTGTTTCTGGCGGCGATGTCAGGTGATTCAGTGGTCCAGCGGCGATGTTGGATGTTTGTCCGACGGCGATGTCAGATTTTGTAGTTCTCCAGCGGCGATGTTGGATGTTCGTTTCTGGCGGCGATGTCAGGTGATTTGATTCTTCGTTAATTCTCCAGTGGCGATGTTGGGTGTTTTGTTTTTTTCTGGCGGCGATGTCAGGTGATTCAGTTTTCCAGCGGCGATGTTGATTGTTTTGGTTGTCCGACGGCGATGTCAGACGCTCTATTTTCACGAATGCCTGACCGCGAGGTCCGGTGTCTGATGACGATGTCAGAGGAATTTAATGTGGATGACTGATGACAAGGTTCAGATCAGTATGTCTCCAGCTAGTTTCCGTGCGGCTATTATTTCAGCATTCGAAGATTTGTTTCCGCCAGAGTACCGTGTACTTGGGCAGTTGGCAAATTTCCGGGTTTATCGGTATTCAATCGTCTCGCACCTTGATTGGCTGAGAGCCGTTCGCTCCTCACCCAGTCAGGTTCAAGCTGTTTGAATAGGGGCAGCTGTTGCACCCCAAAATTTGACCAACATTTATTTACCTAGCAAGAGTTGTATGAGATTTTAAAGCTAGCCAAGAAGTTTGTTCAAGTGTTCAAAGGTTGATACCTTTGTCATAGAACTCAAGAGATCCTCAGAGAAATTGGTTGAAACCAAGGTTGTGTGCCTCATAACTTGAGAGTTGTGGGAGCTCCTCAGATGATTCTGAGACTATGAGGATGAAATTGAAGCTTTGAGAAAGCTTATGAGATGTCTTGAAAGCCATCATGAAGCCTAGAGAGGTTATTGTACAAGAATTCAGAAGATTCAGCCATGAGTGGTGGAATTAGGGTTTGACTGGGTCAACCCTAGGTCAACTGATGATTTGGAGAGGGTTGAGACCTAATCCAAGAGCCATGTGATCATGGAATGATGTATTGAGATTCTATAAGGATGATTCCTAGACCAACTCATCATGATTGAGGAGTTTGAGAAGTTTTAAGCTAGGGTTTCTAAGGATTGATAGTGTAAAATCCCCTAGTTTGATCCCTATCTTCAAGGCAGTTTAGCTCAAGATGTGATTGTCATCTCATCTTCCCCACAACATGAATGTTGTAGAGCTTGTTCTTAGCTTTAAATTGTGTGCTAGAAGTCCTTGATAGGATTTGTAGAGCTCAAGTTATGGCTTTCACAAATTACAGGTCATCTGAGGTATGTGAATCTGGGTCCTTGAAAGTCACCCAACTTGCAGACAACTTTTGCCCTAGTAGGATGATTCCTATGAACTCTTGGTAAACATGAATGTTGAAGAGCATCTTTTTATCTTTCTAGAGAGTACTAGAAGTCCTTGATAGGATTTGTAGAACTCAACTTATGGCTTTGACAAGTCAAGGGCATTTTGGTCATTTGGAGGTTATAGGTCATTTCAAGCATAAGGCCATATCTCCTACTTCCAAGCTTCAAATGGAAAAATCTTCAACATAAAACTTGCTTAGAATGATGTTTTAAGGCTATTAGGTAGGTCATGAGATGTTGAAAAGGCTCATATCAAAAAGTGATAAAAATGGCCTAAAAATGAGGCATAAGTTAATTAAGATGAAGTTGAAAAATGGAAATCCCAAGCTATAAATCCAAAGCATGTCATATAATAGGTCATTTTGACTCCAAATGACATTCTAAGAACAATGGTTCAGCCACAATTTTGATTTGAGGCTTGGATCATAGGGCTGCTTTGGAATTGGATTACTTGCATCTTAAGGTACCAAACCAAAACTCAAAAGAACTCAACAAGCAAGGTGGTTATGCATTGTAACTTACCCTAAATCTCATGTGGGGACAAATTCAAATCAGAAACCAAGGTTACAAGGAGCTTGGCATGAGATAGCATGTAAGGAGAATGAGAAATCAAAATACCATGACATGAAAAGTTCAATTTCTCATTGGATTGTTCTAGGGGGTTCTAGATGATTCTAAACCACTCTATAAGATGATTGTAACTTGCTCAGATGCAAGGTTGGTGAGAATTGGTGCATGAAAGAGAGAGTGAAATCCAAAATCTTCCATTGCAAGTCAAGTGAAATTTCTTCATTCTTCTTCATTCCCGTCCCTTTTTTCTTCACAAACACTTTCCATAGATCCCTCTGAGTGTGTGCATACTGAATTAAAGCTCCATTGATGGAAGATTGAAGGTGTTCCCATTGAATTTGCAAGAAGTCATTCACACTCGAATCTTGAAGTGCAAGCTTTCTCCATCAAATTTTTTGCAAACAGTAGAAGTTTCATCATCCAAGGATCATTCTTGAAGAGTTTCAAGCCTTGAATTGAAGATCTACCATCACTGCCATACCAAGAAACCAGGTTTCCAAAATCTCTTCCACCTCATTATTTAGGCATGGTTAGGGTGAATTATTAGTTTAGAATAGCTAGAGACACCTAGGTGATGAATTCAGAAGAGTCTAGGACCATTTGATGAAGTTTCAGTCATGGACACCATTTCTTTATGGAGCAAGAACTTGTGATATAGTGAGTGATAATGCAAGATTGATAGCTGGTTTTGATTAGGGCAATGTGGTGATCATTTTGATGCAAAGAAATCTAAGTTTGGTTGAAGTCGAGGATTGATCACATATGGAGTTGCACCATCGGGTTTGATGATAGAGGTTCTTTCAATGAAAACCAAGACTAGGATCACGATCAGGGTGAAAAATGAGTATGGAGCTGTGTTTTCATGGGATTGATGTTGATCTGAGGTAGCACGAAGGGATGGAAATCTGAGTATGGAGCTGTGTTTTCATGGGATTTCAGCAAAACCCTAGGTGGGAGGTTGAAGACGATCCCACGACCGTTGGATGAGGAAGCTGACCATTGACTGAGGACTGGATCGGAGGGCCACGATTTGATTTCGTTTTGGGAGGGAAGCCAGAAGTGTGAAACGCACCGTTTCATTAAATGGTGGTTTCTGGGCTTGAGTGATCATGACTATCCACACCCCACGCGTGAGGCCCATTGTGATTTGAACTGAATCTTGTTGCTATTTTCACCGTAGTTTTTTTCATTTTCTGTTGGTTTTATTAATTGATTTTTATGAATAATTGGGCCCCAGCGCGCTTGCTTTTCCCACCCCCAGTCTGGGCCCAAGCATATATTGAACTGCATATGGTTACTTCTTGCACCCCAACCATTCATATTTCATTTTATTTTTCTCCATTTTATTTTTGATCTTTAGAAAATCATAATAAATTGAAAATTCAATATTTTTTAATGGGAGTTTTTTCTCCTAGTTCATATTTATGTCAAGAAAAATATAAAATAAAAATATTTTCCTTTCATGCATTTTTAGCATTTTTTGTATATTTTCTCCTTTAATTGCATTTTACTTCTTTTATATTAATCCATGAATTTGTAGAATTTAGTTTAGGTAGTTCCCTTAGTATTTTTACGTCATTCTTTTTAGGATAGTTAGATATATGTTTTAGCTTCCCCCTGGATTTATTCCATAATTTTGTGATGAATTTTAGGATAGTTTTGATTAGATGAT
Organism: Lathyrus sativus; assembly: GCA_963859935.3. Taxonomy (NCBI): domain Eukaryota; kingdom Viridiplantae; phylum Streptophyta; class Magnoliopsida; order Fabales; family Fabaceae; genus Lathyrus; species Lathyrus sativus. Next base: position 72,328,921 of record OZ012739.1, on the reverse strand, counting down.
TCTAAGTTGTGTAGAATTAGGTTAAACTTCAACATAGGTCCACAATAACTCTAGAATTTTAGGTTTTTAGGACAAGTTAGACTATGGGACATATAGGGTATTAAGGGTAGGTATGTAGGATCCCTTAGAAATTATATTAGGATTTAATATAGTAGTATGCTATTTTTAGTTGATTTTTGTATTGGTTGATTGTTTGTGTTGCCTTTAGGGCATTTTTGCTTTAGTTGCTTTGCTTTGTGGGCTTGGAGAGCTTGAACTTGTTCTAAGGAGCATTGAGGAGCATAGTTGAAGACTTGAAGATGCATTGAGGAGCTTGAGAGCTTGATCTTATTTCTTTTTTGTTGTTTTAGGGTTAAGGATTAGGAAGAGTTTAGACTTAGATAACTTCTTTCTCAAACATGGATGGTATCTGTCACCTCCATTCCTCCCTATGATTCAAAGTCCTTCCATGGTATACACCTCTCTCCTTTGGAGGGATAAGTGATGTACCTAGGAGGTAGAACTTTTGAGGGAACCAGTCCTTTGATGTTGAACCCTTAAAGGTCACCTTTGGTGGTCAATAAGCAGTTCAATGTCCCCCAGCTTATCCAGTAAGTGATTTCCTCTGGTTTGATTGTCTTGAGAGATGCTGAGCTTGAAGATGAAGACTTAAATGAAGAGTGTAGAAGAGGATGAATCCTTGAGTATTGCCATTCCAGTTGAAGCTTGAAAAACAAAGGAAGTTGATACTTACTTTGATACATGGAGATCCTGAAGGAGCCCAGTTGATACTTGTGGTTGATAGTGAAGCCTGAAGGTGGAGCTGATCAAGAAGCTGAAGCTTAGAGGAGAAGATAAGTTGAAACTTATGTTGAAGGGTTGAAACCTGGAAAAGCAAACTGATGTTTGTCAAGAGTGATTGAAGTCTGAAGATTGAGTTGCTGTTGGAAGAGCTGAAGCTTGGAGTTGAGAGAGGAGTTGTTTCTTTTTCTTTTCTGTATTGCTGTGTTTTGTTTGACTTGTCTGATGCATTAGAATGAGTCCATATCTAGAATAGGTAGAATCTAGGAGCATGATTGCACTAGAGGTTGAGTTGCTCCCTCTGCTTGTATTGTTACTGTGTGGCTTTGCTTGCGGGTATTCGGTAGAGCTCAGCTCCCTTGCCCATGTGGTTTGTTTGCCTGATGGTATTTTATTTCATTTTATCTGTATGATTGCAGTTTACTGTTCTTGCTTGATAGCATGTTGTTTATATTTTAGTATGATTACTGTTATCCATTCTGGCTTGAGGTTGAGATGAGCTTGTGGAGGCTGAAGCCCCACACACATTTCCTCCCTCACTTGCATTGCATGCATTTTACTGTTAAGCTGATGCTTTGTCTGTTTTGGTGTATCATTGACATGATCCCTTAGGACTCTCATTTCCTTTGATAAGGAATTGATGATAGAACTTTATGTTGAAACCTATGCATGACAACTTCTAGGATTTCCCTGTTCAAACCTCAACCATAGGATGAATCCATGGCATGATAACAGTAGGACTTGATAGTCTCCCTCCTAGTTGGGCCTGTTCTCTTCTCATCTCAAAACAGTTTAGGATACAGTAATCATGAATGATTTCTTTCGTACGTTACGAGCCTTAAGCTATCTGAGAAAGGATTGTGGGAGAGCTTCTTTTCCACAGTCTGAATTTTTAGTATGGTACCCTTTGGGTGACATGCGACGCATTCACTCTCAGGTCATAGTCTCTAGTGCGGTTGAAATTGCAAACACAATAAAAAACACTTCTTTCGTAAAAGACAGGAAATAAACCGTAGTTTCCCGAACTACGTGAGCTCTGATCTCTCATACCTGTTGAGAGTACGTAGGCACAAGATGGCGATGTCTTGGCGAGCTACCTTCCCCCATAACCCTTCGTAGGCCAAACTACGTTGACTCTGATTTCTCATTCTCTGATGAGAATACGTAGGCATAAAGCGCGACGTTTTGCCGAGTCATTTTTCTTTTCTTTTTAAACCAGCCTTGATAGGTAGATAGAATAAAACCAACCCGTCCAAGTAAACACAACAAGCGAGGATCCCGTCGAGTACGACGGACGTGAGGGGTGCTAATACCTTCCCCTTGCGTAACCGACTCCCGAATCTAGACAACGGTTGCGATGACCTTGTCTTACCCTTATTCGTTAGGTTTTTCTGATCGTTTCTTTTCCTGCTCTGAGGGATAAATAACGAAAGGTGGCGGCTCTTCTGTTGTGCCGGCACCTTATTTTCGCGCAAGCGACACTCCTTAGTGAGTTGATAAGTTCTTCTAAATAGATCTTGTTCAGATCTTTAGCCATCTTCAAGGCAGTCACCATTGGTCTCCATCTGGTAGGTAGACTTCTGATGATTTTCTTTACATGATCGAATGTGGAGTATCCCTTATCCAGAACCTTTAGCCCTGCTGTGAGGATCTGAAATCTGGAGAGCATAGCTTCAACAGATTTAGAGTCTTCCATCTTGAAGGCCTCATACTTCTGGATCAGAGCCAGAGCCTTTGTTTCCTTGACTTGAGAGTTTCCCTCATGAGTCATCTTTAAGGATTCAAACATATCAAATGCAGTTTCCCTGTTTGTGATTTTTTCATACTCAGTATGAGATATTGCATTCAATAATATTGTTCTGGCCTTGTGATGATTTTTAAAATCTTTCTTCTGAGCATCTGTCATAGATTTTCTGTCTATCTTCTTGCCATTCCCATCTGTGGGATGAACATATCCATCTATGACCAGATCCCATAAATCAGCATCATATCCAAGGAAAAAACTTTCAATTCTGTCTTTCCAGTAATCAAATTTCTCCCCATCAAACATATGGGGTTTGGTGCTGATTATGTCCCTTTCTTCATATTTATTGTTAATGTTGGATATTGTATTATCAGCCATAGTAACAACTAAATATATATATCAAAGTATTTCTCTCTGGATCTTTACTGTCACTGTTAAGTGGTAGCACACACAGAACCGAAGCTCTGATGCCAACTGAAGGTGAGATAATACTTAGAAGGGGGGGGGGGGGTTGAATAAGTATGAAAGATTAAAACTTAGAATTAAAACACAAGTATTTTTATCCTGGTTCGTTGAACTCAACTACTCCAGTCCACCCTTCCTAAAGTGATTTGCCTTTCTCAATCAAGGACTTAATCGAATATTTAATCAAACAGATTACAATAGTAACACCTAAGAACAACTGTTCTTAGTCTTCTTAAGAGCTACTGATTCCAATTGAATCCTCTTAAGGAAATCTTTTACAATCAATGTAAAACTATTACAAGAGTAAGAATGCTTCTAAAAAGCTTTAATCACAACAGTGATATTTCTCTTAAGTTTAAGCACAATGAAGTAAGTTCTTAGAAAGAATATGAAAGTATGAGAGCTTGAGTGTTTTAATTTCTTTTCAACAAAACGTCTCACTGAAGAATTTGGTGGAGTCTTGCTTTTATAGGCAGCTGATCCAAGGTGAGTTGCACGTTGAGAAGAGTGTCCCAAAAGGTCTAAGCCTTTTTGTCTTCACATCAAGTGACCTTTCCTAGAAGAAGAAAGCACAGAAAAATCCTTTTTGTCTGTGTTCTTGTGTCTAGCATAAATAAGGAAAGAGACGTTTGATTTACTCCAACGGATATAATATTTGAATATTTCTTCTTCAGTTTTCATCAAGTTCATCAAAGTCTGATTGGATCAGAGTCTTCTAATGATGATCAGAGTCTTGCTGGATCAAAGTCTTCTGCAGCAAGTGTGCTTTCAGCGTGTTAGATATCAGAGCATATTTGAAACAAAACTTCAGTACTGGCAGCTTTAGTACTCTCAGAATCTTCTGTAGAAACTATGCTTTGAAAAACTCTTCATACAAAAATCTTCTTTGCTTCAGATGCTTCTGACTTGCTTCAGATTCTTCTGGAGCTTCAGCTTCAGAATCTTCTGGAGCTTCTGCTTCAGATTCTTCTGGAGGCTACGCTCAGAATCTTCTGGAGGCAGCAATCAGAATCTTCTAATGTATGCATCTGGCGCTACAGAGTCTAGTTAATTTCTTGAGTTCAATTCTGATTTGCTTCTGGAGTGTTAATTTCTTTACTATCTGCAGTAAAAATTCTCAAGAAAATTTTAGAGTATATAATTCTTAAATATAAAATTTCATAATAGTTATCATCAAAACATAGAGATATTATTAAGAACCAATCTGTGTTCTAACAACCAAATCCTGTCAATTCAACCTAGCCTGCATCCTTTTGGTGTTGGTAGCCTTCAAATTTGGGAAGTTCCTATCATCCTTTTGGTGGTAGTAACTTGTTTTGTTTGAGTTATGTATTATCCTTTTGGTAATAGACCCCTGCATCCTTTTGGTGTTGGGATTGCGTGTGTTAACTATCATCCTTTTCGTGATAGGTTCGTCATCCTTTTGGTGTTGGGGGTGTGTTAACTATCATCCTTTTGATGATAGACCTGCCATCTTTTTGGTGTCGGGATTGTGTGCGTGAGTAGCTATCATCCTTTTGGTGATAGACCCTGCATCCTTTTGGTGTTGGGATTGTGCATGTGTATTGTTCTATCATCTATTTGGTGATAAATCCGCCATCCTTTTGGTCTCAGAGCTATGTGAGTAACTATCATCCTTTTGGTGATAGTGTCATACCCCAAATTTGTCCTACCTCCATTTTCTATATTCATCCACTTATTTTATTAAAAAAAAATCTAAAAAAATATATGTTGCCTCTGTCTTCTGAGTTGTGCGAGGTTTGAATTCAAAATGATTCAAACATGTATCGAGTATGATTCAGGTGGTGTTTGCTGGAGCTTTCAGTTAGAATTTGTGCCAATGTCGTAATTTTTGTTAAATTTCAAGACATGGTTCAATATGATTCAAGGTTTCAATGTTTCAATTTCTAAACTGCCCAATTCAAATCCTAATTTTAATTCAGGTCACATGTTCAATGTTTTTTTAATTCAATGTCCATTTGGGAATCCACAACCTTGTCTTTTTATTCTTTCTTGACCATTACTTTTAAATTATTTCCAAAATTCAAAAAATATATATCATTCAAAAGCCCATTTCCCTTCTCTTATACCACTTTTTCTTTGCAGTCCACAAGCTATTCCATTATGTTGCTAAAGTTTCTATTTTTCTTTGTAAACCCATATGCAACAAGATTTCCCAAAGTAATAAGAGAGCCCATTGTTTTTTTCTCTCACAAAATTCATCATTGAGTCCATAACATTACAAAAAAGAAACCAATGTTATTCATAAAAAAACTAAAAAAATAGCGCAAGACACAACAGCCAGAAATCAATTTTTGTACATCATAATTACATCAGCAGGACTCATGAATTTACACATTATCCGTTGTACATTGTGAGCTTTTCATAATACACCACAACTTGCAAATGAAGGACATAACCAAAATTGAAAAGAAACAACATATGAGACCAAGTTACTTGACACATAGCCTTGAAAAGATCCGCAATTTCTCGCGACTCCCTTCCACGCACCGTGCCGTCAATACACCCATAGCAAGCATCGTCAAAATTATGCTCTCATGCTGCCAGTTCTTTTCACTACCACCAAATCTCTGCAATTCCACGTCCAAAATATCCTCAGTATTTTTTTTACCTACAAGAGCAAGAGTGAACATATTACACCAACAAAACCTCTTCAAATCATGACAGTAAGAAAGAGAATGAGGATATATCATAAAACCAGAAACAGAGCAACACAAAAAAACCGCGGCATCCCGTACACACGTAATACAGTCTAGCCAATTTCTTCCGTTTTATAACAGCTCACATCCTGCTATCAGAGACAAGCCTGCAACAAAAGATAACAGCACACCCATTCTGTACGAAAACAGGACAGCAGATCCTTACCCCATTTCCTTTGAGCACCACCACAATAGTAAAACAAGAAAAAGGAAAATAAGAGGAGCATGGAACATTACGGATAGGAGGCAACAATAACTGTTAAAAAAGGCCACATCACCTCACACACCATGCAGCAAGCCCCAACCAATATCTTGCTCCAAGCCAAGGGCCACGCAAACCGTAAACGCAACACAAAACTTGAAGGACCACACCGTACAACCATGGAATGAAAGGCACAATTGTAGCTGTGAAAAAAATGTACGACCACTTGTGAAACTACTTCCACTTTTACCCTTCTCCATCTGATACAAAGAAGAAACAAAAAATTGTTGAGCGAGGACCTAGCCGCCATCTCCTTCAAAAACCCAAAAACCGAGTTTAACCCATAAACCTTTTCTTCAACTTTCAATACATTCCTCAGACCTTCAACTCATCTTCATTCTTCAACCCCAACCTTCAACCCTCCTCTTCTTCAACCGCATCGCAATAGCTCTTCCGACCACCCCTGTTATCTTCTTCACCAATAGACCTTTACCCTTTCAATCTTCTTTCATTCTATAACGATAAATCAAAACACTTCTTCATCTTCTAACCAACCACATCCCTAACCAATAAACAGACCTTCTTCGACATCCTTCTTCTCCCATTTTTCAATCCTCACGAACCCTTTTCTGACCTATTTCCCCAATCCAACAATAACACCTTTCTCTGGTAACCCAGAACACGTAAATCCTCCCCTAAATCATCCTCTGAATTTAAGTATCTTCAATAAATCAACCCAAACCCATGTAAACCTTCAACTCGCTTACCCTTCTTCAACTTCAATCTTCAACACCCAAACCCCAAGTTGATTTAAGACCAAATCGAGACCACAAACAATCTTCATAAAAAAACCATAAACGTCTTTAGAAGCAGAACCGTATTGAAAAAACGAAGGAGGAAGTTGAGTTGAGATAACCCGATTTGAGACCCAAATCGGACGAAATGGAAGCGAAAGATTGTGATGTAGAGAGATCACGAGCAAAACCGCACCCGGATGATGAACGAGGAAGACCAAAGAGACCGTGAAGTGAAGTCGTGCATTGTGGAAGGTTCGGAGCGATTTGATGTGTTTTGTTTCGAATACATAACTGGGTTCGATCGTTGGGTCTGCTTGCAGATACCATGTTTTTATTTTTACTCATGCGGATTTGGGCTTATTTGGATAGCCCATGGCTTATTTTTTTTACTATGTTACCTTCTTAAATCTTGTGGTATGTGATGATGGGCCTAAAGCCCGTATGAGTCACAAACCCTTTCCTTTCAGTCCAACCCCCCATGTTTTTGTTTTTTGTTCATTTTATTTTTTGCTATTTTTTTTTAGGTTTTTCTAAATCAAAGTTTTATTAAAAGTTGTTCTTATTTTGCTAAATAATCTTGTCAAACGATTTAATGGGGAAGTTAATGTTCATTTCTAAAAGTCCTTTGGATTTTATTTTATCTCATTTTCTTTTTCTTTTCTTACCTTGATCTCTCTTTCATTTATTAAGGGTCGATGACGAGACCTCCGTAAACCGTTATTGGTCAAGCTATTGATTAATAACGTTGGATCTGAGACCACCTTCTTTCTCTCTTCATTCCTTCTTCACTTTTGTTTTTATCCATTTTAATGATTTTTATTCATTTTATTTATTTTCCTCGTTTTTGGTCGATGACGAGACCTCAAAGTTGTTTTTCTGTCAAATTATTGATGAAAAATAACAAAACCGAGACCAACTTCTTTTTAACTTTTCATTTTCGATTTTTATCGATTTTTACTCATTTTTATTCATTTTTGGTCAATGACAATTTTTACAAATTATTATCGGTCAAACTATTGATAGATGATAATTTATTCGAGACTATTTCATTTTCTATTTCATTTCCGCTTCATTTCCATTTTATTCATCTTTTCGATCGATGATGTCTTTAGATTCGTAAGCGTCGTATATCGATAGGTCTATCATCCTTTTAGTTATATAATTGTGTGTCGCCCTATCATTCTTTTGGTGATATGTCTGTCATCCTTTTGGTGCCACGTTGTGTGAGTGTTAACTATCATCCGTTTGGTGATAGGCCTTGCATCCTTTTGGTGTCAGGATTGTGTGTGTGTGTTATTCTATCATCCTTTTGGTGATAAATTCGCCATCCTTTTGGTGTCGGAGGAGTGGTAGCTATCATCCTTTTGGTGATAGACCCTGCATCCTTTTGGTGACGGGATTGTGTGCGTGTGTTGCTCTATCATCCTTTTGGTGATATACCATGCATCCTTTTGGTGTTGGGATTATGTACGTGAGTAACTATCATCCTTTTGGTGATAGGTCTGTCATCCTTTTGGTGTCAGATAGGCGTGAGTAACTATCATCTTTTTGGTGATAGGTCTGTCATCCTTTTGGTGTCAGATAGATGCGTGTTGCTCTATCATCCTCTTGGTGATAGGTCTGTCATCCTTTTGGTTCCAGATTGTACGAGTGTTAACTATCATCCTTTTGGTGATAGGTATGTCATCCTTTTGGTTCCAGATATGCGTGAGTTCTCTATTATCCATTTGGTAATAGACCTGCCATCCTTTCTGTGTTGGGATTATGTGCGTGAGTAACTATCATTCTTCTGGTGATAAGTGTCGCAGTGAGAATTGGATAATAAGCTATTGATTAACTTGAATCACAAATTATTTTTCACCACCGATCTTTAATTTATCCGAGGGAGGGGAAAAAGAATGAATAACCCATAAACATGCAATGCAAAAACAAAGCAAAAGAGAATCTAAGGTTCGGGGGTTGGTTATTCTTAGGGAAGGTGCTATCATCCTAACTATCTATGGTACTCTATAGGAACCTCTTGTTTTATTGTGTTATTTATTATTTTGTCTGCGAAGGGTGAAAAGGAGAAAGGAGATCTAAGGTGTTATTCCTAAGTATGCTCGCCAAGACATCGCATCTCGTGCCTATGTGTCCCAACGGGAATGGAATCAGAGCATTCGTAGTTCCCGTCAAGGGGTAAACAAAGTAAAAGGAAAAAGTTGGTTTTTAGGAGAAGAGACAAGTTGTCATCTTAAGCAGAATACTCAACTTAAACCACCACAAACATGTGGAAGATGGATCTTTGCTTCACATTAAGAGAAGGGCTCTAACTCAGATATAGAATCGACGAGTATGCCACATACCTCTCTCAAGTGGAAAAAAATCTACATCTTTCTCAACTATGTCACGGGGTAGGGGAATTATATCTCGACTAAGGATGACTCATGTCTAATTCTCTCATGGGAGAAAATGGAACCTAATGGCAGGTTGTCTAGTTAACATCTGAAGGAAACTAACCTAATCATATGAATCTAAAATAAGATTGAAGGGGGAAGCTATCTTATTGTTGTCATGCAAAAGATTTCTCATAAGACCTAATCTGATTCAATTTATCAGAGATGAAGTTGAATTATGGGCCTACCCTTAAATAGGTTAACCATCTTAATTAATTTAAAATTTTACTCTTAATAATATTTATTATAAAAGTGTTAGTTAACTCTAATTATCATAATTTAAACTAATTTGACTAACTAAACAAAGTGTTATAAATTAATTTACCTAAATAAAATAATAACAATAATTAAAAAGAATGAGGTGTGTATTAAATAAAATTAATAAGTAGACTTGTAATTAGAAAGTGTTTGATAGTAAAAAGACCTAACGTCTAACTCATAATTCTAACATACATCACTAAATCATATCAAATAAGAATAATAATAATCATAATTATAATAATAATATATCATTGTGAATGAAAGAAAAAGAATATAAAAAAAAAAACTTATAAAAAAAACATGAAGGTCTGCGTGAGTTAGCAATACCATTTTTAACAAAAATAATTATCCTAGTCCCTTGATTTTAGTCAAAAACAAGTTACTATATTATCTTGACATTTTCAAAAAAAATTTAAAAAATAATAATAACCCACATCATAGATAAATAAAATTAAAAAAAAAAACAATTAAACCATAAGATGAGAAGGAACGTATCAGATCCAAATTCTTCTCCCTCACATTGACTTTTCAAATAAACTCCTAACCCTTAGAATGACAACACATGGCAATAGAGTTTTTTTTTTAAAAATAAAAATAAAAATAAAAATAAAAATAAAATGTAGCCAAGCAAAACAAAAAGCAAGCAACGTAGCAGTATTACCCTATCCCTCTCTCTCTCTATCTCTCGTCTCCTCATAAAAAAATCAATTTTTTTAAAAAATAAATTCTCACAATCACAACTCGTAAAGCCACCCAAATCTAGATTTAGACATAACACAACAAATAAAAACAAGATGCAAGGGGCGATACCTAAATCGAAAGGTGTTACGTCACTAAGCAGAGGTGATCGAAACGACAGCTAGTGGTGAAAGGTGTGGCCGCAGCTGGAAAAGAGTGTGGTGCGACGGTTCAACCGAAAACGGTTTGTGCTCGTCAGAAATATCAAACTCCAACTTCTTAGTGTTAGTCTTTTTCCTTATTACTCTATTTTTTCTATCTCTTGTATTTGTGTGTATTTCATAACTTTTTTCCTGCCTTTTTCTTGTTGTTTTTTCTCTTTTTTTTGTGATTGCTTGTTTTTTCTAATGCATATATATAAGACTAGAAAATAGACAAGAATAATAATAACAATTAACACGACATTTTTTTTTGTTTTTTATAATAAGACAAGAATAAAAGAAATTAAAAATCATGTTTTTGTATTTTTTTTATTACAAGACAAGAATAAAAAGAATCAAAAATTATGTTTTTGCGTTTTTTAAAAAGAAAATATTAATAAAAAAATAAAAAATAAAAATAATTAATAAAAATAAAAATTTACATAAAATATCTAACTAAATCTAAATAAATTAAATGATTATTTAAATAAAAATGATTTAAAAACGAAATAATAAGTCGGGGAGAAAAATGCTCGAAAAAATAAAATAAATGCACTAAAATAATCTGCGCGAAATAAACGAATCGGAAAAATACAACGTTAGACCGGTTTGTCTGTAAATCCAAAAAATTTATTCTGACTAAAATTTCAGATACTATGCAAGATGAAGTGCATGCTATGCTATGCAGATGGTGCAAAACATAATCTTAGAGTAAAAAATTAGGGTATGACAGATGCCCCTATTTAAGTTTCTTCTATCTGGAGATATGGAGATTGAGATCTTTGTCTCGACCTGATAGGAGAGACATGAATACAAACATGAATAATTTTTGTCCCTAAGATGCCACAAAATGCTTATGATATGATATGATATGATATGAAATGAATGCAAGACATGGGTCTTGTGAGGAATGACGTCACAGGGGGTAACTGCATACAGAAAACATTGGAACGTAGTTAAAGAAAGGAAGGACCGGCGAGGAACAACTTAGCAAGACTTCACGGGGATAGGTCCAACTCCACTAGGGATGAGACTCAACTCCACCAGGGAAAGGACACTTAACCACCACTGGGGATAGCTTAAACACATGGTATCTCCAAAATAGGACAAAGGTGTGTAAACAACAGGTAAGTTGTTCCTCGCCGGTAAGAAATTTGAACATGGTAGCCTAAACAACAGGTAAGAAATTTGAAAGGAAGGATAACCTACTACCAACAGACGGTAGCCTAAGCAAAGGTATCCAGCTGAAATGAAAGGACGTATATTACCTACTATCAAGTAGATGATAGCTTGGGCAAAGGTAATAGACTAGAAAGGAGAGGTCACCTACTACCAAACAGAGTAGCCTAAGCAAAGGTATTTGTCTAAAAGGTATGGTATATTACCTACTATCAAACATATGATAGCCTAAGTAAAGGTAATAACCAAAACAAGCTTCCATGATAAAAAAACATGATTCAACTTCTTCTTTAACTAAATGACTCATTTAGAAAGGTAAATAAACCTCCCCTCATCTCGGGTCATAAGCCATGGACTGGTCTCAGTTTCTTCTTTAATCAAGTATTCCACTTGAAAAGGGTAAAATAAACATCCCCTCGTCTCAAGGTTGTATGCCAAGAATGGGTATTAGTTTCTTCTTTTACTTGAAAAGGGTAAAAATAAACCTCCTCTCGTCTGAAGGTTGTATGCCAAGAACGGGTCTCAGTTCCTTTTTTGATCAAGTATTCCATTTGAAAAGGGTAAAAATAAATCTCCCATCGTCTCAAGGTTGTATGCCAAGAACAGGTCTCAGTTCCTTCTTTGATTAAGTATTCCACTTGAAAAGGGTAAAAATAAACTGTTAGAACACATATTGGTGTTTAATTATATCTCTATGTTTTGATGACAACTCTAATGAAATTTTGTATTAAGAATATATATACTCTAATTTTGTTCAAGTGTTTTTGTTTCAGATATTAAATTAAATATTATTATGGAAGCAAAAATGCATCTGAACAGTATTCTACGCAAAGCTCTGAAGCATCAGAAGCAAGTGATCAGAAGACTCTGAGCGCTGCCAGAAGACTCTGAAGCGTAGTTAAAGAATTTGTATGAAGAGTTTCAAGCATTATTCAGAAGACTCTGAATGTACTTTACGCTGCAAGTACAAAGGCTCTGATAAACAAGTATGCTCTGATCAGATCACTCACGCTGAAGCACTGTTGCTGCAACTCTGATATCATTGAATCTGATCTGAAGAACAAGAAGCACATCAGAGGATCTGATGTTATTTACATTTGAAAAGATGTCAGCACGTGAATAGACTTGGTACTATTCTCAACATCCTCTCCAACAGAACTATTCCTTATTTGTGATAGACACAAGGATTCAGGCAAAAGGCATTTCTCTGAACATTCCACTTCTGAGAAAGGAAAAGTCATGTGAAGACAAAAGGCTACAGCTACTCTACTTGCACAGTCTTCAAGCATTGGACTTTCAGCACTATAAAAGGACGTCTTCAACATCTCTTCAAGGTTAACGTATCTTTGACGAAATTGAATCAATTGAAATTATTCTCAACTCTCATACAATCATTCAAATCTGAATAGTTTTATCATTCGTTCTTAATCTAAGTGTAAAAATTATAGTTTGTGATATAGCTTTTTAGAAGCAACTTAAACACTTGTTAGTTTACATTAATTTGTAAAAGGTTCCTTAAGAAGACCAAGTTATGGTCAGAATTTCTTGAGAAGACTAAAACAGTTCTTCTTAGTGATTGACACTGTAATCTATTTGAATATAGTGGATTAAGTCCTTGTGGAGAAAGGCAAATCACCTTGATAGGGTGGACTGGATTAGTTGAGTTCAACGAACCAGGATAAAAATTTTGCGTTGTTATTATTGCCATTATTTTTCTAAACCCTTATTCAACCCCCCCCCCCCCCCCCTTCTAAGTGTTTTTCTCACCTTCAGTTGACATCAGAGCTCCGGTTATGTTAGTGCTCTCACTTCACCGTGAACAAAAGAGATCCAGTTGAGAAAACCTCCATACATCTTGTTCTTTATTCATCATGGGTGCTGAAGCTTCTACTTCAACTTCTTACAACAATAGATACGATGATAAAGATAGAATTAGCACCAAACCTCCCATGTTTGATGGTGAGAGTTTGACTATTGGAAAGACAGAATAGAAAGCTTCTTTCTGGGTTATGATGCTGATTTGTGGGATTTAGTAACTGATGGTTACACTCATCCTACCAATGATGAAGGGAAAAAGATTGACAGGAAATCTATGTCTGATCTTCAGAAGAAGGAGTTTAGAAACCACCACAAAGCAAGAACCATCTTATTAAATGCAATATCTCATACAGAGTATAAGAAAATAACAAACAAAGATACTGCATTTGATATGTTTGAATCTCTGAAGATGACTCATGAAGGGAACTCACAAGTTAAGGAGACCAAGGCTCTAGCGCTGATCCAGAAATATGAAGCCTTCAAAATGGAGGAGTCTGAATCTGTTGAAACTATGTTCTCTAGATTTCAGATTCTCACAGCTGGCTTGAAAGTTCTGGACAAGGGTTATTCCACTGCTGATCATGTCAAAAAGATCATCAGAAGTTTGCCAACCAGATGGAGACCAATGGTCACAGTTCTGAAGCTTGCGAAGGATCTGAACAAGATCACACTGGAAGAACTGATCATCTCCTTGAGAAGTCATGAGATTGAACTAGAGGAATACGAGCCTCAAAAGAAAGGTAAGTTAGTTGCTTTAAAGTCTAACAAATATGTTAAAGCGTTACAGGTTATAGAAGAAAGTTTTGAAGAATCTTCTTCTAAAGAAGAAGATGAATTGTCCCTGCTGTCCAGAAGGATCAACAAACTCTGGAGCATAAATAAAGGAAGTTCAAGAACTTCAAGAAACCAGATCAACGTAAAGAGTCTTCTGGACAGAGAAGATTTGGGAAGAAAGAGGTTGTCTGCTATGAATGCAAGGAACCTGGGCACTATAAGAATGAATGCCCAAAACTTCAGAAGGAGAAGCCAAAAAGGAAGTCTGATCATAAAAAGAAAGTTTTGATGGAAACCTGGGATGATTCAGATGCATCTGATTCTTCATCAGAGTCAGAAGAAGAATGTGCAAACATGGCACTCATGGCTGACGTAGAAGACCATGCAGAAACTTATGGATCAGAATCAGAATCAGATTCTGAGGAGGTATTTTCTGAACTTTCTATAGCAGAACTTGCTGAGAGTTTATCTGAATTACTTGAAAACTATAGTAAAGTTAAACTCAAATACAAGAAGCTTTTGAAGCATATTGCATTTGAGAGTAACAAGTTAGAATAAGAAATGGCTGAGCTGAAAGCAGAAAATTTTAAATTAAAAAATGATTTAGAAATTGCTCAACAAAACTCTGATTCAAACACTGCATCATGCTCTAAAAATATTTTAGAAGAGTATGACTATAGCTTTCAGAAATTTCTGGCTAGAGGCCTGGATAGAAGCAAGATGGATTCAATGATCTATGGCGTTAGCAGAAACAACAGGAAGGGTGTTGGATATGAATCTTCTTCTGGGAAGGATTTAAATCCAAAACTTGTTGATAAAATGATCATAAAGTATTCTCCTCTTTATACTCATTTCAAATTTGGTCATCTTAATGATATTAAACACACACGTTCTAGTCAGAACACTCCTGTGTTTAAACCTAAAGTTAGTCAGAACAAACCTGCTGTCAAAAGACAGAAGTTCAGACGAAAATTTAAGGCAACTAACCCTAAAGGACCCAAAAAGATCTAGGTACCTAAAAACAAAATAATATTTGTTGCAGATATCCTTAGCAGCAAAGGTGAAACACCAGTCCTGGTACCTGGACTCAGGCTGCTCGCGTCATATGACGGGAAGAAGGTCTATGTTCCAAAACCTGGAGCTTAGATATGGAGGTGATGTCAAGTTTGGAGGGAACCAGAAGGGCAAGATAATTGGCTCTGGAACCATAGGTAATGGTAACCTTCCTTCCATTTCTAATGTTTTACTTGTTGAAGGATTAACGCATAATCTATTGTCCATAAGGTAATTAAGTGACAATGGTTATGACATAATCTTTAATAAAAAATGTTGCAAATCTGTCAGTCAAAAGGATGGCTCCATCCTCTTTAATGGAAAAAGGAAGAACAACATTTATAAAATCAATCTTTCAGAACTTAAGGTTCAGAATGTAAAATGCCTTTTGTCTGTTAATGAAGAGCAATGGGTCTAGCACAGATGATTGGGGCATATTAGTATCAGACGTATATCTCAAATTAATAAACTCAATCTGGTCAGAGGACTTCCTCAGTTGAAGTTCAACTCAGATGCTTTTTATGAAGCATGTTAGAAAGGAAAATTTTCAAAATCTTCTTTCAAAACAAAAAATGTTGTTTCAGCCTCAAGACCATTAGAGCTACTTCATATTGATCTGTTTGGACCAGTGAAAACTACATCTATCAGAGGCAAGAAGTATGGATTAGTCATTGTTGATGACTACAGCAGATGGACATGGGTAAAATTCCTGAAACACAAGGATGAGTCTCATGCTGAATTCATTGACTTCTGCAAACAAGTCCAGAACGAGAAGGATTTTAAATTTGTTAAAGTCAGAAGTGATCATGGTGGTGAATTTGAAAACAAATATTTTGAAAAGTATTTTAAATAAAATGGCATTGCACATGATTTCTCCTGCCCTAGAACTCCACAACAGAATGGAGTTGTAGAGAGGAAAAATAGAACATTGCAAGAAATGGCCAGAACCATGATCAACGAGACTAATCTGGAAAAACATTTTTGGGGTGAAACAGTGAATACAGCTTGTTATATTCAGAACAGAGTGTCAGTTAGACCTCTTCTGGAGAAGACTCCTTATGAACTGTGGAGGAATAGAAAGCCCAACATTTCTTATTTCTATCCTTTTGGATGTGTATGTTTTATGTTGAATACTAAAGAGAATCTGAACAAGTTTGATTCTAAAGCACAGAAGTGTTTCATGCTTGGGTATTCTGAACGCTCTAAAGGCTACAGAGTATACAATACTGAGACACAGATTGTGGAAGAATCAATTCATGTTAGATTTGATGGTAAGCTTGGCAATCAAAAGCCAAAGCAGCTTGTTAATTCTGCAGATAAAGAAGTAATTCTCACAGACTCTGAAGACTCAGAGGCAGATAAAGCTCAAGCAGAAGCAACGTCAGATGCAACTCCATTGGCTGCTCAGATGAAAAATTTGAATATTTATAAAGGACCAAATGTTAAAGGATCATCATCCAGAATCAAGGCCTCTCACCCAGAGGATATGATAATTGGAAAGAAGGATGACCCTATCAGAACAAGGTCTTTCCTCAGATCATCTGGAACTTCACTTTTTGGGTTGGTGTCTACCATTAAACCAACTTCTGTTGATGAGGCTCTGAATGATAATAAGTGGATACTTGCTATGCAAGAAGAGCTAAATCAATTCACCAGAAATGAAGTCTGGGATCTGGTTCCAAGACCAAAAGGTTTCAACATCATTGGAACTAAATGGGTCTTCAGAAACAAATGGAATGAGCAAGGAGAAGTTGTTAGAAACAAAGCAAGGCTAGTTGCTCAAGGATACAATCAGCAAGAAGGAATTGACTACACAGAGACTTATGCTCCTGTGGCCAGGTTAGAGTCTATACGCCTACTCATTTCTTTTGCTGCACATAATAACATCACTCTATATCAGATGGATGTTAAGAGTGCCTTCTTAAATGGTATTATAGAAGAGGAAGTTTATGTTCATCAACCTCCTAGTTTTGAAAATGATAAATTTCCAGAACATGTTTTCAAACTTAAGAAATTACTCTATGGCTTAAAACAAGCTCCCAGAGCTTGGTATGAGAGGCTGAGTAATTTTATTTTGGAAAAGAATTTTATCAGAGGCAAAGTGGACACAACTCTCTTCTGTAAATCATTTAAGAAAGACTTGTTAATTTGTCAAATTTACGTAGATGATATTATATTTGGATCTACCAATATTACGCTAGGAAAGGAGTTTGCTCTATCTATGCAGGCTGAATTTGAGATGAGCATGATGGGAGAACTCAGATTCTTTCTAGGAATCCAAGTCAAATAAACTCCAGAAGGCACTTACGTACATCAGACTAAGTATGTGAAGGAGCTTCTGAAGAAGTTTAATATGACTGGAAGCAAATTGGCTAAAACTCCAATGCATCCTACAAGCACTCTTGGTAAGGAAGAGGTAAGTAAGAAGGTAGACCAGAAGCTCTACAGAGGTATGATTGGTTCTCTTCTGTATTTGACTACTTCTAGACCTGATATTTTATTCAGTGTTTGTCTGTGTGCCAGATTCCAATCAGATCCTAGAGAATCTCACTTAACAGTTGTTAAGAGGATTCTAAGGTATTTGAAAGGTACTACTAACATGGGTTTGTGTTACAGAAGATCTGATAACTATAAATTAGTTGGATTCTGTGATGCTGACTATGCTGGAGACAGAGTTGAAAGGAATAGTACTTCTGGAAGCTACCAGTTTCTTGGAAGTCATCTGATCTCTTGGTTCAGCAAGAAGCAACCCACAATTGCACTGTCAACAACAGAAGCAGAATACATTGCTGCTGCTAGTTGTAGCACTCAGATGCTCTGGATGAAGAGTCAACTAGAATATTATCAGATCCATGAGAGTAACATTTCAATCTTCTGTGATAATACTTCTGCTATATGCTTGTCTAAAAATCCTATTTTACAATCTAAGGCTAAGCATATAGAGATAAAACATCACTTCATTAGAGACTATGTTCAGAAGGGAATTATCAGTTTAGACTTTGTTGATACAGATCATCAATGGGCTGATATTTTTACAAAACCCCTTGCTGAAGATACATTCAAATTTATTCTGAAAAATATAAGTATGGATTTCTGTCCAGAATAAAATGTTTATCAGAAGAAAATTTCCTCAGATGAAAATGTTTTGACTCTGAAGTATTACATCTATTTATTTATTATTTATTATTTTATTTATTGTGTGCAAATCTGAACTAACAAGCCTCAGCGGATCTGAACGTTGGCTAACGTTTCATTTATCAAAGAAGTTTCAGAAGCACATGCAAGCAAACACGTGCAACTCTGAATCTGAAAAGGTGGAGTGCACATTACTGAATTGACGTTTGAGGTACTGTTTTTGAATATTGAGTTTCTCGTTTTCCCCTTAATTGTCAGAATCATTAATTGCTTGAAATGATTATATTCTTTTTATTAAATGCTATGTGCAAGCGTGTTGAACATGTGACTCTTGTGTGCCCTAATTTCTTCTATAAATTCCACAACTTTACACATTTCACACTTTTCACTCTCACGAACACCCTTGTATGCATTTCTTCCTATTTCATTGTTTCCATCTCTCTCCCAAACCTAAAACTGCTCGTAACCCTAAAGCACTCTCAAGAACGTCAGTAGCTACTTCATCATCAACTTCTGCTCAGTTTCAATCTTCCATGGTTGCTGTCTCATCTTCAAATATGGGTGTTGTTTCCTTCAAGGAACCTATTAGAACTTTACTCACACCTGTTGAAAAACTGGAAGTCTTGTGTGAATCCATTGTAAACTTTGAATCTATTGCTAAAAATGGGTATGATCTTCGTCCCATTGTTGATGCTCAATGCTGGACCAAGTTCTTTGATAGGCTGATGAGACCAGTTTATCCTTGTCTGGTAAATGAATTTTGGATCCATGCTTCTACTTGCCCTAAGTTCATTGTCTCATATGTTCTGGGGAAAGAAATAGTCATAACTGAGGATCTAATAAGGAAGCTCATAGGCTATGAGGAAATAGATGGAGTTACAAATCTGCCAGCTGGGCGTGTGGATATGACTGATGTGTATAGAGAAGTCTGCTCATCTGGAGAAGCTTCTAACAAGGTGAAAGATCTGAAGCCAAACTACAGGATCTGGACTAAGATCTTTATGGGATGTATTCATCACAGGAAGTCTTCTAACTCTCCTGACTATGTAAACACTGATCAGATGTACTTTATGTACTGTCTGAGTCAGATCATAAAGTTGGATATGTCGTATCTTCTTTTCAATCATTTGTGGACACACGTTAAACAATCAAGGGAAGAAGCCAGAACCAAACATCAGAAGATGAGGAACTGGATTCCAATGGGAAGACTTATTTCAGACATTCTGACTGAGAATGGTCTTGTTGGACATCTTGTAGAAGCTGGAATGAAGGAAGAGTTAGCTTCTATGGTAGGGAAACCTCTGAATGCGAAGAGTCTTCAGAGGCTGAAAGTTGTAGAAGAAGTCACTTCTGCACCAAAGCAAATAAATACTGAAGAGGTCAGTAAGAGAAGGATACCAATGGATAACTTTCCTATGTTCTTCGCTAATGAACCAAGGGAAATTATTCTGGAATACATTGCAACGTGTCTAAAAGATGAAACTCCTCTACCAGCAAATCTGGTTCAGAAAGCAGGTGAACCTGCACCAGATCTTTATGAGGCCAGACACAAGAAGAAGAGAAAGGTTGCTGAAGAAGGATCCTCAAAACCCAAGATGAAGGCTACTGGTGAAGCTGCTGCTGTCAAACCCAAGAGGGTCAAGAAGCAAAAGGTTAATCCTCCAGAGGTAAGTTTAGATTCTATTCTGCAAATTGTCAAAGAGGTACTAACATCTGATCAAACTCTCCATGAACCTATACCATCACCTTCACCTTTTCCTCCTCGTGTTTCTAAACCTAAGAAACCTTCTGTTACAGTTCCTTCTGTACCCCAACAACAAGCAACTCCATCTGAAAAGTATAACTCTGAACCAACACTTTCACAACATTCTGATATTCCTCCATCTGACAAACAAAACTCTACACCACAACAATCATCTGAAATTCCCCCACCAAAACCACAACCTTCTAAACCATTACCAGAAGAACCTACTCCACAACAACCTGAACCACAACCAGAACAACCCATCCCATCTGATCATCAACCAACTGTTCCTCAACCAGAACAACATCAACCTTCTGAATTATTCATATCTGATTCTGAGGTTCTTGACGTTCAACCTTTAAAGATGTTGTTTGATGTTTCTTCAACATCCTGTCATTCTTCTGCCTCATCTGATTCTTCTGAATCTGATGTTCCCCCAGAAGTAAAGTCACCACCCTCACTACGTCGCTATGAACCAAGATCATCTAATTTTGTTTCGTTTGCTTCTTTCAAACCTTTACCCTTTGATAACCTTCCATCTAGACTCAAGCTTAAACATTTCTATCCAAAACCTCAAGATATTCCTGAATCATCTGGCCAAACATCTTCTACACCATATCCTTGTCCTTTGTTCATTATCCCAACCTTCACAATACCATCCCCACCAGAACAACCAAAAACACCATCTCTAGAAAACTTTCTTAAACCTAAGCCTAGATTGGATGTTGGTGCGCTCTTTGATGGCTTCAAGAAGGAAATGAATGTGTGGATCTCTTCTGTGAAGAAAGACAGTTTGTCAAGTGTAAATCCAGGTGCTTCTGAAGCTACTTGGGACAAATTCATCTCAAGGTTCAACATTGTTGCTTCAAATCTTCGCACCATTTGCTCTGATGATGCAAAGGTAAAATTTGCTGAAGTAATCAGACAGAGTTTTATGAACATGAGTAGACCTCAAGTTCTGGCTCTGGAAAATGCTCCTGCTAATGATCCTATGTCGGAAGATACTCCTCCAGAAGCTGTTGTTGCTGAAGAAACTGTTGTGCCTAATCAGTCAGCTCTGGTGATTGTGGAACCAGTATCTGATTCTATGACTCAAGAGACTGCATCTGCAATGGTCACTGATAGTGCTCCAGCTACTGAATCTGCATCTGCACCTGCTTCTTCTGAGATCAAGACTGAAAGACCAGATCTAGAAGAAAAGTTTGCTCTGCTAGAAGCCAGCAACAAAGAAATCAGAACATGGATGGTCAAGCAAGAACAAATAACAGATGAGATTAAGACTTGGATTTCTAAACAAGAGGAATCTAATTCTCAGATTACAGATCTTCTGAAGTTGATAGCCTCTCGCCAAACTTAGTTTCTTTTTATGTTATGTTTGTGCACATGTTTTGCTGTGTTTTGTTATCTTGTTGTTTTCTGGATTCTGTTTAAATGAAGTTGGATGTTTCATTATCTGTGCTTATTGTTTTTCTCTGTTAATCTTTTCTGTCTTAAAAAGTTTTTCTTTTTGATTATGAAAAAAAGGGGGAGAAAAAGAAATTCTGTTTGTTCAAATATAAACAGTTACTAAAATGGAATTCAGACATAAAGATTTATAACTAACATTGAACTTTAGACTTTCAAAACTATAACGTATCATCTGACAAATTTCATTGAAGTTACCCTGAGAATCCCCAAACCATACTTTTATTCAAACCAGGTTTACCAGGCTCTGATAATTCAAACCAGGTTCTGATTACCAGGCTCTGATCCTAGAAGTTAACCAGGCTCTGATTATGGAAAATAAACCAGGCTCTGTTCCTGGAAAGAAAATCAGTAAGAGTAAACCAGGCTCTGGTTCTGGAAAGCAAATCAAGCTATTACCAAGCTTTGATTCTGGAAAGTATATTCTAACCAGGATTCTAACCAGAGGTGTTTTTAATCAGGCTCTTAATCTGAAAAGTATACTCATGCAAAAAGGGAAGTATTTTCTTCTATTAGAGTTTCATTTCAGGGGGAGATTCTTTATCTCAGGGGGAGTTATATATTTATCCTTTTTATTGAACAAAATTTCCTATGTTTTTGTCATCATCAAAAAGGGGGAGATTGTTAGAACACAGATTGGTGTTTAATTATATCACTATTTTTTGATGATAACTCTAATGAAATTTTGTATTAAGAAAATATATACTCTAATTTTATTCAAGTGTTTTTGTTTCAGATATTAAATTAAATATTATTATGGAAGCAAAAATGCATCTGAACAGTATTCTACACAACGCTCTGAAGCATCAGAAGCAAGTGATCAGAAGACTCTGAGCGCTGCCAGAAGACTCTGAAGCAGAAGCTGCAGAAGACTCTGAAGCGTAGTTGAAGAATTTGTATGAAGAGTTTCAAGCATTGTTTCAGAAGACTCTAAATGTACTTTACGCTGCAAGTATAGAGGCTCTGATAAAAAAGTATGCTCTGATCAGATCACTCACGCTGAAGCACTGTTGTTGCAACTCTGATATCATTGAATCTGATCTGAAGAATAAGAAGCACATTAGAGGATCTGGTGTTGTTTACGTTTGAAAAGATGTCAGCACGTGAATAGACTTGGTACTATTCTCAACGTCCTCTCCAACGGAACTATTCCTTATTTGTGATAGACATAAGGATTCATGCAAAAGGCATTTCTCTGAACATCCCACTTCCGAGAAAGGAAAAGTCATGTGAAGATAAAAGGCTACAGCTACTCTACTTGCACAGTCTTCAAGCATTGGACTTTCAGCACTATAAAAGGACGTCTTCAACATCTCTTCAAGGTTAACGAATCTTTGACGAAATTGAATCAATTGAAATTATTCTCAACTCTCATACAATCATTCAAAGCTGAATAGTTTTATCATTCGTTCTTAATCTAAGTGTAAAAATCACAGTTTATGATATAGCTTTTTAGAAGCAACTTAAACACTTGTTAGTTTACATTAATTTGTAAAAGGTTCCTTAAGAAGACCAAGTTGTGGTCAGAACTTCTTGAGAAGACTAAAACAGTTGTTCTTAGTGATTGACACTGTAATCTGTTTGAATATAGTGGATTAAGTCCTTGTGGAGAAAGGCAAATCACCTTGATAGGGTGGACTGGATGAGTTGAATTCAACGAACCAGGATAAAAATCTTGTGTTGTTATTATTGCCATTATTTTTCTAAACCCTTATTCAACCCCCCCCCCCCTTCTAAGTGTTTTTCTCACCTTCATAAACCTCCCCTCGTCTCAAGGTTGTATGTCGTGAGCTAGTCTCAGTTTCTTCTTTGAAAAGGGTAAAATAAACCTCCCCTCGCTTCAAGGTGGTATGCCATGAACGGGTCTCAGTTTCTTCTTTGAAAAGGGTAAAATAAACCTCTCCTCGCTTCAAGGTTGTACGCCATGAACATGTCTCCGTTTCTTATTTGAAAAGGGTAAAATAAACCTCCCCTTGTCTCGAGTCATAAGCCACGAACAAGTCTCAGTTTCTTCTTGGAAAGGTGAATACTTATGGGAGATTATCTTTACAGGGGATTGAAATTTTACTGGAGATTTATGAATTCAATGGGGATCCATAATTTACTGGAGATTAGAAAACATCGTCGGGGATCTAAAAGAGATGCAAGCCGATTGATTTGCAAAATATGTCTTCTTAAATAAAGAGAAAGATCATCTGAATATTCATCAAACATCTTGGAGAGATGCCATTTGATGGAAGCAAGTTGAATAGTGGACTCACTGGGGAAAACATCACTGAGGAGGAGCATCGTTGTAGTTTGAAGTTGCATTGAAGCAAATAAAGTCCTTGTATCATAAATTCTCAAATAAAGAGAAACACTTGTAAAGTCTTCACCAAACTTCTCTGATGGATTTCCGGAGATATGCCATCTGATGAAGGATAAGTTGATAATGTTGATAAACTCATTGGGGATAGAGAAACTGTCTTGAGGAGACTTCCATTTGTCATCCAAATAAAAAACCTGAGAATGAAATAAGCTGCTCAAATAAAGAGCTACCACTTGTTGTCTGGGTATAAATTGCTGAGAAAATGTTGTAACACTGTCGGTGAGGAAATATTTTCTCTTCAATGGTGATCCTCAAATAGATTCTTCCCGGGGGAAAAAATGCAAAATAAATGCACGCTCAATCCAGGTTCAAAAGCCTAGAGAGACTCAAAATTGTGATTGTTAGGGACCAAAGTTCAATTCAGGAAAAACTGAAGAGAAACGGTTAAGCAAGAATATACCCATTGAGGAGTGAACTTAATTAGGGTTTATCTTTATCCAAAAATGGAAAATAAAACTAAAGCAACCATATTCCACGAAAATCGAACTCAGTGGGGAATTAGAAAGTATGTGCTCTTTCTGCTTAGGGTTGACGACTCTACTTAGAGGGAAAAGACAAACCCAATCACTTGCGGATAAACACGACCAAAGTAAACAAACAAGCAAACACAAAAATTCAAGATGCATAGATGCCATGTATCCATATGAATGGATGTATGTTATGTTATGCTTATGCTGACAAAACAAACAAGAAGAAGTAAATCGGAGATGAAATAAACATCTCGACACAGATACTCAACCAATCTTCGCAAGATAGAAGCATCACTAGGGTAAACGGAAAGCCACACATAGAATCAAAGTCTTGCTTCAAGACTTAAAACTTCTCTGGGGAAAAGAATGAACTCCACTTGAGGATGAACATCATGACTTCACTTAGGGGACTGTCAAGATAAACCCTACCACTCTGTTGGGGATGAGAAAGATTCATTGGGAAATGATTAAACTCATGATCAAAAAAACTTCATAGGGGATAAAATAAATATCCACTATGAACTGAAGTAGACTGAAAGGAAGTCATTATCAGAGATTCTAGAGTTGAGGCCTCACAGGAAATAAAATAAACATACACTTCATTGGGGAAGCCTGGATCAACATAGTTGCTGAAGATGTCAGAGTCGAAACTTCATGGGGATGAAATAAACATCTGCTTCGCTTGGGAAGATTGAGTTTTAAGAGACCGACTGAGGAGCGAAATAACATTTACTTTACTAAGGAATGTTGAAGCCAAGGAAATTCATTGGCAGATGCTTAGGTTACCAATAGGGGAAATCTTGCACCAAACATGCCATAACTGCTTGAAGTGGAGATTCACCAGGGAATTATCATGACTACCTGTGGTAGAGACTTAATGAGGAATCATTACACCACTTGAGACATGAGCTCTTTGGGGTATGAGTGAAGAATGCTACGAGAACAAAGTAGCTCTACATTGATGAACTGCGTGTTAGTCGCCATTTCAAACAACATTTGTTGTGAATGGATAAAATAATCTTCAAATCTCAAATGTCCCAAGATCACATAGTTTATGAGAAGAAAGTCATTCCAAGAGGATTTTACAGAAAAATTGGAATCCAAGATGTTCCAATATCTTCCAACTCTTGGAGATATTTGTCGAATCTTAACGTAACTGGCCCAGATCGACTGCATTCTGTATAGCTGAAACTTCAAACTTGCCCCCTTAGGGATGGTTAGTCTATGAAAGCAACAATTGGGAAACAAACTTGCCCCTGGTCAATAGAGTCTTCAAGCAACATGCCCCTGGATATGATAATTCTTGGAATGTTTCGCCTTTTTTTTATCAGAGTTTCAAGTCTCAAAAGATTAAGCTCATCATTGTCGTTCGTAAACAAGCTTCTATGATGTCAAGCAATGTTAGCGAGCAAAAAAATGTTAATTCTGAAACTGCTAATACAACACACATGCTTGTCTTGAAGTTATTTATTTATTTATTGAAAATATATCACAATAACTTGTGAGCAAATCACTAGTTAGGATAAGAAATTAATTAATTTTATAAAGCCAACACAAGTTTTGAGCTTAGCTCATAGGAGTCAGAAAATGTTATCTCGTCAAGTACGCTTTCAAAATAAACCCTGCTTCAATTAGGTCTTTGAGGGTTGTACTGTGGCTTGGTTCATGGCTTAAGAAACAAAGGATATAAGGATCAATGTTTATTTGTACCCACCCACTCTTCATGATGTTCTCCAATCCTACCTTCAATTAACCTGACACGAGCACTCATCTCTCAAGAGGATTTTGATATGGTTAAGAAACCACTAAGGCTTTGGACATGGCAGTCACTCAACTTTTTGCTTTTGGTGTTTGATCACACGAATTTGTTATTTATTGAGGATTTTTATTGGTGATCCTTTGCTTTTTATTTTTGTGTTTCCTTTTATTATTATTTTGTTTTTATTCCCTAACTTTTGCCTGGACGGAGCCTTTGGATTTGACTTTGAAGTCCAGTGCGATGCCTCAATTTTTCCTAAGTCTCTTTCATAGATTTTGAATTAGTGGGCTTTTTCTTTTTTCATTTTTTTGTGATTTATGAACAAGTCGTGTGACACTAAGTCATTTTGACCTTTTTGAAAAGATTGTGATAGCCTCATTCTTTAGATAGTAGAGGGATAATCATTATGGATTTGACTCTTACCTTTATAATGTGTGAGATATAGGTATGGTGGATCCTTGGTTGTTCTCTCCCTTTTTGAAAGTCTGGATGCTCGATCAGCTTAATTGAAAACTACCATGCCTTAGGTTAAAATTGAGGGTTTTTGTATGTAAGGAAAAGAAAGCTCATAGTTCAAGGCTCAAAGGGGTTAACAAGGGTCTATCTCCCTTATATATCCAGTGTTTGAGGATTTGAAACAATGCCTTACATCATCATCCGAGTTTTATTCAAAAGCATACGACCAGAGATCTTGCGTTTTTGATTTCGTCACCCTCCTCCCAATTCTCTATCAAAGAAAGAGATTGGGTAAAGTTGGCATTATAGAACATGAAAAAGCATTTTATGAGTGAATATAAATGTATTTCTTTAAGACAAACATATTTATTGCATTAATCATTCAAAACAAACAAGTTCTTACATGTAAATCATGCTTTTATAATCAAAGATATAATAACAAATGCAAGCAAACAAACAAACAACCTGATGATCTTGGGAATGAGTTCTCCTCCTGATTTCACCGAATGAAAGGACTCTCTTGAGTCTTCATATCCATCATCATAAAGGTGGTCTATTCACAACTAGGATTCCTCTGTTGAAAGTCAACACCTCATCATCAATCATCTCTTGGACTTTTTCTTGGAAAACGTTGCACTCTTTAATCGAATGCCTCATTGCTTCATCATGAAATGCACAACTAGTATATGGATTGAACCAAAAAGGGTGAGATTTCATGGCTCTGGTATTTCTGGGTGCCATTACCGAGTTTCGAATAAAATACGACCACAATTGACTGCAAGTCATTAGGATTGGGTCAAACTTCTTTTAATCATGACTCTGATGTGTTCTCTGACGAAACTGTGATTGACAAATCAGAATGATCTGAGCGGAAGGAGCAACATCAACAAGAAATTTCTTACCACCTTACAGCATGGTAGCATCGTATCCACAAGGCACGGGAGAAGACTTTTTTACTGTTGCAAGTAATCACCACTGGCTCTGGCATAATAGAATGCGGAATTATGACATTCACCCTTTCTCTAGCGATATGAAGCAGTTTCTGATCCAACATATCTTGGAGATCCCTCTTCACCATAGAACATCCACGAGGATTCTTTGAACAAATTTTTCTAGAAGCATGATTATGCTCATAATGGGTAAGCCTACATAAATTGACGTGCATATCTACTAAAGATCCTCTCAATGAATTCAGATCAGAGATACAGTATTCTCTAAGATATCTTTCCTCAGTGTTTCCATACTTGGGTAACAAACTTGTTGAGTCATTGGGTCCAAAATATTCAAAAGACAAAATACCGCTTTGCCCTAACTTTTATATTTCGGCCTTCAAAGCAAAACAATGTTCAATATCATAATCGGGCACCCCTTGATGAAATGGACAAAAATGATCATACTTAAACCACCATGGTAGATTCTTTGGGATGGCCAACAGACTCTTTGTTTGCACCAGATTCTTCTGTACTAATGTAGGATATAATTCAGAATAAGCCATTGGGATCGGGTTAAACTGATCCACATGTTGTTTACTTTTGTTACGAGATCCTCCATGTTTCTCTCGCGAAATAGCATTAGCAGCTTATTCCTTCTCCTTGGGTAAACCTTCCACAAGCTTCTTAGAGTTGTTAGAAGTGCTAATGGGAGTCACATGAATGGGCATTGACATGATTTTAGAAATTACGGTCCTTTAAAGCGGAGTCTGAGAAATATGAGGAGAAGGTTGATTTTGAGTAGCAACCAGAGTTTTAACCAAAGCAGATAGCCTTTCCACACCAGCCCTCAAAGTAGTCACCTCCTTATGAAGTTCATGGTTTTCTTGCTCAATGTTCTTCATTTTCTTTCTTTGACTGACCCGAGTATCGTACTGATGAGTTAGCTTGCCTCCTCTTTGAAGGAAAAAGCAAGAGTGAGAACCTGAGATGCAAAGAATGAAATGCTAACGACGAATGCAAATGCGCCAATGCAGATGGGTTTCAAGGAACTCAAAGGTTATATTTGCAAACACCGCAAAGTGAACAATACTTTTGACAACTAAAAATCTCATTTTATTGAAAATAGAGTATAATTTCAAAATTCAATGGTAAAACCTATGATGTTTGTAAACAAAAGCTTTGAATTCCATGAAACTTTTATGAACATGATGTTTATAAGTGCATGTATGCTCAAACACATGTATACACATATCCACATGTACACACATACATTCAAACAGATAAAGACTTAGGTTTGAAAATCAACGATCCTGGAGTAATGGTCTATCCATCTCAAATGGTGTGGACTAATGGTTTATTGTACCTGCAGAACAAAGGTTCTAAAAAAGATCCCAAAGTCATCAATCTGTCTTTTGGATATTATCAATTTCCCAAATACTCGGTAGTTAATAATATTCTCAAGAGAACCTCTTTCGAGTGTAGTATCACATATCAACTATTTTGGGACTACTCCCTCATAGTCATCGCACTACGTCTTAAGAAGGGCCAAGTTAAGTTAATGGTAACTAAAGGTTCCAAGTATCATAGGCTCTTAGGTCGAAAATAGTAAGTGATTTCACGAATACTCGTTCAATAGTACTATTCTCAAGAGGGCCTCATCTGAGCGGTGATCTCTCAAGTCAGCTTGGTCGGGAATCAACTCCGTATAAGCGTTCTCGAATATATCTCCTTCCTATCATAAGTATACTCAAATCTGGGTGTAAGACTTATCTCACCGCATGAAAGTAACAACCCAAAGTAGAAACATATATATACAAGTAAACAGATATATAAATATTCAACAAAAGCACAAATTAAACTAGTTAGGGGGAACCCTCGAAGTATCCCTAGTGAAGTCGCCATTTCTGTCGTGGTGAGAATTGGATAACAAGCTATTGATTAACTTGAAACACAAATCACTTTTCACCACCAATCTTTAATTTATCTGAGGGAGGGGAAAAAGAACTAATAACCCATAAACATGCAATGCAAAAACAAAGCAAAAGAGAGTCTAAGGTTCGGGGGTTGGTTATACCTAGGGAAGATGCTATCATCCTAAGTATCTGTGGTACTCTACATGAACCTCTTGTTTTATTGTGTTATTTGTTATTTTGTTTGCTAAGGGTGAAAAGGAAAAAGGAGATCTAAGGAGAACCTATCTTAGACTTGCAGAAAAGATTCGTGCATTTGACAAATCACTTACATGCACTTGGTAAGATACTAACCAATGATGAACTTAATCTTAAAGTGCTTAGGTCCTTATCAAGAGAATGGAAACCGAAAGTGACAAAGATTTCCGAGAAGAAAAGTCTATCAACAATGACGTCCGCTACGTTATTCGGAAAACTCCAAGAATATGAAACGAAACTCGGAAGATTGGAGAAACATGAAGTTCAAGAAAAGAAATCGAAGAGCATTGCCTTAAAAGCTGAATCCAAAGAAGTGGAGAAAGAAGACAACTCCGATGAAGATGAAAACTTTACTCTCCTTGTAAAAAGACTTGGAAAATATTTTGGTGCGAAAAATAATATTAAAAACTCAAGTTATACAAGAAGAAAGAAGTTCTCAAAGAATAAGGAAAAAGAAACATCAACATCAAATGGAGATATTACATGCTATGAATGTGGAAAGAAAGGCCACATCAAACCATAATGTCTTAAACTCACAAAGAATCATGATCACAAAGGAAAGAATGTTTTCAAGAAGAAAGCCTACATTGCTTGGGACGACAACGAAATAAGTTCTTCATCGGACTCCGATAGTGATCAAAACGCAAATCTCGCATTAATGGCATCACATATCCGATGATGAAGACAACAAGGTTAGTAATGATTTCTCTCTTTTTGATGATGATGCTCAAGAAGCAATTGATGAACTTTTAAGTGAGTGCAAAATTATATATAAAACCATTTCATCTCAAAAGAAACAAATATCATCTTTGGAAAAAGATATTGAGAAAATGAAAAATGATTTTAAAGATGAAAAGGAAAAATTAATTAAGAATTTTGCATTCACTAAATGTGATTCACTCTCTTTTCAAATAGTCCAATTAAAAAGGGTCCTAGAAAGATATGAGAAAGGAAAAATTGGATTGGAAAGTGTTCTTAGAAATCAAAGATTTTCAAATGATAAAAGTGGTCTTGGTTATTCAAAATTTTCTAAACCAATTTCTAACAAGACCATATTTGTCAAAGCTAAAGAACGAGTTCCTATTGAAAAGGGTGACAATCATAAAAAGGTTCATCAATATGTCAAGAAGAAAAGAAACAATAAGAAGAAATCCTATCCTCCTAGATATAAAAGCAATTTTGAGCCTACATGTTTCTATTGTGGTATAAAAGGACATACTCCAAATACTTGTTATGTTAGAAATTTTAGTGTTGCTCAAGGCCATTATGTATGGGTAAAGAAAGGAACTAACTTTGAAGGACCCAAGGCAATTTGGGTACCTAATAAAACTTAATTTTGTTTTGTAGGTATGCTTGAAGACCTCTTCAAATGAATGGTATCTTGATAGTGGATGTTCGAGGCACATGACGGGTGACCTAAGCAAATTTTCACATCTAACGCTTAAGGCCAAAAGATTCGTTACTTATGGTGACAACTGTAACACCCATTTTAATTATTTAGTCATTTTATAATTATTTTAAATATTATACGTTGGTGTGTCCTTTGGTGGGGGTGTATTTGGTGATGTTTGGTGGGTGTCCCTAATGTGGGAGGACTATTGGTGGTATTTTGGTGTGAAATATAATAATATAAAAATAATAGTAACATTGGTGGGGTGTTATTATTGTTATTATTATTATTATTATTATTATTATATTTGTTAATATTATTAATATTATTATTATTTTGGTGAAATAATGATATTATTATTATTATTATTATTATTATTATTATTATTATTATTATTATTATTATATTTATTATATTTGTTAATATTATTAATATTATTATTATTTTGGTGAAATAATGATATTATTATTATTATTATTATTATTATTATTATTATATTTATTATATTTGTTAATATTATTAATATTATTATTATTTTGGTGAAATAATGATATTATTATTATTATTATTATTATTATTATTATTATATTTATTATATTTGTTAATATTATTAATATTATTATTATTTTAGTGAAATAATGATATTATTATTATTATATTTATTATATTTGTTAATATTATTAATATTATTATTATTTTGGTGAAATAATGATATTATTATTATTATTATTATTATTATTATATTTATTATATTTGTTAATATTATTAATATTATTATTATTATTTTGGTGAAATAACGATATTATTATTATTATTATTATTAATAATGAGTATTATTATTATTATGATTATTATTATTATTAGTATTATAATATTATTAGTATTAATAATAATATTGTATTATTTTATTAAGTTATTTTATTAATTGGGATTAGATTTAATAAAGAAAATAGAATGTGAAGGGGTGGGGAGAGTGGTACGATACATTTGAGAAATTGAGAAAAAGGGAACGAAGAACGGAAGAGAAAAGGGGAAGGCCAAGAGACCAATTCTAGGAGGATTTCTATCGATCAACCAATTGATAAGGTAAGGGGGGAGAAATTTGATTGGGAATGGTTTATACATGTATAGGGTAGAGGGGATTCCTTAACCCCGTAGGAATTTATCGTTATATAAAGTTTTATATTGGCATGCTATGATTATTGTTGATGTTGGGGGATTGATGAATGTTGATGATGCATTTTGGGGTATATATATATGGTGATGATAGTAACTGTAATGTTGAGCCATTTTGTTGGATTGTTGATGTTACTGTAGTATTGATTCATTTTGTTGGATTGTTGATGTTACTGTAGTATTGATTCATTTTGTTGGATTGTTGATGTTACTGTAGTGTTGATAGTAACTAGGAATATAAAACTGATGAGATTATGTGTTGTTACCGTAGTGTTGGCAATGACCATGATTATAGCTTTGAGAAAGTTATGTGTTGTTTCCCTATAGTGTCGTTAATGACTATGGTTAGGACCTTGGTGAGATTCAGAGTGACTCTGAAGTGTCGGTAATATACCGTAATGTCGGTTCTAGAGTAGAAATTATAGGATAATTGGTAAGTATAATATCTATTGGCATGTTTGTGATTGTGGATTGATGTTGATGAATTATTGATTTTGGTGTATAGGCTGAGGTGTTGGTTTAGGGAGGTTCTGAGTAACCTCAGAGACTTTTGGTGAGATGTCTGAATTGGTCTCGTGTGATCCTTCTAGCCTTGCTGTAGTGTGAAAATGATGAGTATGAGATATAACTTGTGTACTTGGTGATAGTACGCGTTTCCCTTAATATTGTTGGTGAGCAATTAGTTAATGTATATGTGTGTAGTGATCAGTAGGATCGTGTATCCCCGAGTGGGGGGGGGGACGTAGTTATATCTGGTGTGATAGTATGAATTCGTTTACTATCTGATTGATTTATATGGTGTTGGTGTAATATATCTATACATATGCATTGTTGTATGATGATATGATCAGGAGGATCGTGTGCACTTAGCGTGCCAGAATATAATAATTATGCATTGGTGTCTTGCATATCATGGTGTTTTGGTGGGATGAATCATGTCTCAGGAGGAGCGTAAGTGATTCATCCGTACTCCTTTGTGGAGAATGGTGGGGGATAGATCATGTCTCAGGAGGAGCGTAAGTGATCTATCCAGGTTCGATTGAATGAACCAATGAGTCGGTACCGCATGCATGGTGTTGAGTTGCATAATTGCATTATAATATGTTATATTGTAATTTGAACAGTAGGTTCGTTATATGGTGTTGTTGGGGTGAATAATTGATGTGTTGGTGTGTTTTACTGCCTTATTACATGTATTACATTACCATTATATTTTTGATCATGATTTCTCACCCCTTTGATGTTGTTGTGTCTGTGCTTCTCCGGAAGTACAGATAATCCAGGTACTTAGCTAGCTTGGATTATGGTGTGACAGTCGAGTCTAGGATGCTCTGATACGTAGCACGGGACTTGGGCGCTTTTATTTGTTTTATGAAGAACTTATATTTTATTTTCCTGTGAACGTATCAAACTTTTATTGGATTTTATATTTAATATTCCGCTGTATTTGGAGAAAAACCTTTTTATAAGGAAACATTGTTTTCATGTGATATCCCACTTGGGAAATTGGAACTCTGATTTTGTTTATTTATAATGTTTATTAATTTAATTTATTTTGGGAAGTGGGGTGTTACAATTGGTATCAGAGCAGGTCGGTCCGTCCGGCCAGTGTTGTTGAGTCGAGTTGAGTCTGTCCTTTATGATGTAGTTGAATATCTTTTAACTTGGTGTTGTTATGTTTGAGCAGTATGGCAGGAAGGAACGATGCTGCATTGGCTGCTGCTATGCAAGCAATGGCGCAGGCAGTTGCTAATCAGAATCAAACTGCAAATGCCCAATTCAGGAGTTTGGCGCAGTTTCGGAGCAACAAGCCGCCAACGTTTGAAGGAGGAATTCTGGACCCGGAAGCTGCTCAGAAGTGGCTGAAGGCAATTGAGAAGATCTTCAGAACGATGGAATGTACTGATGAGCAGAAGGTGAGATTTGGTACTCACATGCTGGAAGGTGAGGCTGAAGCCTGGTGGGACAATAGTCGCCAAAGATTGGAAGCTGTTGGAACCGCCATTACTTGGGAGGTGGTTCAGAAGGGTTTTTTGGAAAAGTATTTTCTAGAAGATATTCGCAGTGCTAAGGAAATTGAATTCTTAGAGTTGAAGCAGGGTAGTATAACGGTAGCGGAGTATGCTGCTAAATTTGAGGAGCTAGTGCAGTATTGTCCTCACTATAATGTGGAGGGGGCGATGACTTCTAAGTGCTTAAAGTTTGAGAATGGACTGCATCCAGAGATTAAGTTGGGAATTGCTTGTCATAAGATCAGGAGCTATCCTGAGCTAGTAAGTAGGAGCAGGATATATGATAACGATAACCGAGCAAGGATTGCGCACTACAAAGCTGTTAATGACCGTAAGGGTAAGCAGAGGTTTAGTGGTACTCCTTATAGTGTTGCTGCTGATAAGGGAAAACGTAAAGCTGTTGTTGATAAGAAGCCTAGAGATGGGAGAGCATCTGCTGAAGGGAAATGTTTTCGGTGCGGTGGTATGGGACACCGTGCTAATGATTGTCCTAATGAAGCCAGGAAGTGTTTTAAGTGTGGGAAACCAGGTCATGTGATAGCTGACTGCAGAGCAACCATGCCGACCTATTATAACTGTGGTGAGAAGGGTCATATCAGTACACATTGTGAGAAGCCGAAGAAGCCTCAGACGTCTCCGGCTAGTGGGAAAGTGTTTACCTTAGCAGGGACTCAAGCTGCCAGTGATGAGCGTGTTATCAAAGGTACTTGTATTATCAATAATATTCCTTTGATTGCTATTATTGATACGGGTGCAACACACTCGTTTATTTCTGTGGATTGTGTGGAGAGAATAGGATTGGTGTCGTCTACTCTGGAGAGACGAATGACTATTGAGACACCCTCTATAGGTTCAGTGACTACTTCTTTGGTATGCCTGAAGTGTCCGCTGACTATTTTCGGTAGAGAATTTGAAGTGGATTTGATTTGTCTACCACTTGGTAAATTGGATGTTATTCTGGGTATGAACTGGTTAGAGTTCAACCGAGTCTACATCGACTGTTTTCGGAAGGAATTGTTGTTCTTGACCCCTGAAGAGGAAGCTTTAGCAAGTTCTTTGTCTAATAAAGAATTGAGGGCCTTGTTGGAAGATGAAACTAAAGTGTTTGCTTTATTTGCAACATTATCGGGGGATAGCAAAGTGTCAATAGAGGAAGTAGCCGTGGCGAATGAATTTCCGGAAGTGTTTCCTGACGACATTACGGAATTGCCTCCGACGCGAGAAGTGGAATTTGGTATTGATCTTGTTCCTGGTACGAGGCCTATTTCTATGGCACCGTACAGGATGTCTGCAGTGGAATTGGCTGAGTTGAAGTCTCAGATTGGAGAATTGTTGGATAGGAAGTTTATTAGGCCAAGTGTATCGCCGTGGGGAGCTCCAGTGTTATTGGTGAAGAAGAAGGATGGTAGTATGCGTTTGTGCA
The DNA here is from genome assembly GCA_963859935.3 of Lathyrus sativus. Lineage (NCBI taxonomy): Eukaryota > Viridiplantae > Streptophyta > Magnoliopsida > Fabales > Fabaceae > Lathyrus > Lathyrus sativus. Next base: position 72,293,318 of record OZ012739.1, on the reverse strand, counting down.
TCGATTACCGTCAATTGAATAAAGTGACTATTAAGAATAAGTATCCTCTACCTAGGATTGATGACTTGATGGACCAGCTGGTGGGAGCTCGTGTATTTAGTAAGATCGACTTAAGATCGGGTTATCATCAGATAAGAGTAAAAGAAGGTGATGTTCAGAAGACTGCCTTTAGGACTCGATATGGACATTACGAATATGCTGTAATGCCGTTTGGAGTGACTAACGCGCCGGGAGTATTTATGGAGTATATGAACAGAATTTTCCATTCTTATTTGGATCAGTTCATTGTAGTGTTTATTGATGATATATTAATTTATTCTAAATCTGATGAAGAGCATGCAGGACATTTGAGGATTGCCTTGCAAGTGTTGAAAGAAAATAAACTATTTTCTAAATTGTCAAAGTGTGACTTCTGGTTGAGGAAAGTGAGTTTCTTGGGGCATGTAATATCTGAAGATGGAATAGCGGTGGATCCGTCAAAAGTAAGTGCAGTATTGCAGTGGGAACCGCCGAAGACAGCGACCGAAATTAGGAGCTTTCTGGGTTTAGCTGGTTATTACCGCAGGTTTATTGAAGGTTTCTCTAATTTGGCGTTGCCATTAACTCAGTTAACGAGAAAGAACCAAGTCTTTGTATGGGACGCTGCTTGTGAAGAAAGTTTTGAAGAGTTGAAAAAGAGATTGACTACGGCACCGGTGTTAGTGTTACCGACTCCGAGTGAACCGTTTGTGGTGTACTGTGATGCGTCTAAGATGGGATTAGGTGGAGTTCTTATGCAGAATGGTAAAGTAGTAGCATATGCATCGCGGCAATTGAGAGTGCATGAGCGAAATTATCCGACTCATGATCTTGAATTAGCTGCGGTTGTTTTTGTGTTGAAAATCTGGAGACATTATTTATATGGTTCAAGATTTGAAGTGTTTAGTGATCATAAGAGTCTGAGATACCTGTTTGATCAGAAAGAGCTGAATATGAGGCAGAGAAGATGGTTGGAATTTTTGAAGGATTATGACTTCAGTTTGAGTTATCATCCAGGAAAGGCCAATGTAGTGGCAAATGCTTTGAGTAGGAAAGCAATTCATATGGCAGCTCTGATGGTGAAAGAAATTGAGTTAATTGAACAATTTAGAGATTTGAGCATGGTTTGTGAGACTACTGCAGATAGTGTAATGTTGGGTATGTTGCAGGTAAATAATGACTTCTTGGATATGATTAGAGAAAATCAGAAGTTGGATGTGAAATTGGTAGATTTGATGCCTCGAGCAGGAAGTGACTCCGATAGTGACTTTAAATTGGATAGTACAGGTGTGTTGAGATTTAGAGGCAGGATTTGTGTACCAGATAATGAGGAATTAAAAAAGTCAATTTTGAGTGAAGGACACCGTAGTAATCTGAGTATTCATGCTGGAGCTACGAAGATGTATCATGATTTGAAGAAATTATTTTGGTGGTCTGGTATGAAAAGAGACATTGCTCAATTTGTGTATGCCTGTTTGACGTGTCAGAAGTCGAAGGTAGAACACCAAAGACCTTCTGGATTTATGCAACCATTAGAGATTCCGGTTTGGAAATGGGATTGCATTACTATGGATTTTGTTACAGGTTTGCCGAATACGGCGAGAGGTTTTGATGCTATCTGGGTGATTGTGGATCGATTGACGAAGTCTGCACATTTTGTACCAATCAACATTAGTTTTCCATTAACGAAGCTGGCGGATATTTATATTCGGGTAATTGTGAAGTTGCATGGCGTTCCGTCCAGTATTGTATCGGATAGAGATCCGCGGTTTACTTCGGAATTTTGGAAAAGCTTGCAGGAAGCTTTGGGGACTAAGTTGAAGTTGAGTTCAGCTTATCATCCGCAAACTGATGGTCAGTCGGAGAGGACTATTCAGTCACTTGAGGATTTGTTGAGAGCTTGTGTGTTGGAAAAGGGTGGTGCGTGGGATACTCATTTACCATTGATTGAGTTCACGTACAATAACAGTTACCATTCTAGTATCGGAATGGCACCGTTTGAAGCTTTGTATGGGAGGAGGTGTAGGACTCCTCTGTGTTGGTATGAAACTGGTGAGAATATGGTGCTTGGACCAGAAATTGTACAGCAGACTACTGAGACAATTCAAATGATTCGTGAGAAAATGAAAGTGTCTCAGAGTAGGCAGAAAAGTTATCATGATAATCGGAGGAAAGAGTTGGAATTCTGTGTAGGTGATCACGTATTCCTAAGAGTTAATCCGATGACTGGTGTGGGTCGTGCATTGAAGTACAAGAAGCTGGATCCTAAGTTTATTGGACCTTATGAAATTCTACAAAGAATTGGTGTTGTAGCTTATAGGGTGGCGTTGCCGCCTGAGTTATCGAACTTACATGATGTGTTTCATGTGTCGCAATTGCGAAAGTATGTTTCTGATCCATCTCATGTTATTCAGAGAGATGATGTTCAGGTTCGGGAGAATCTTACTGTTGAGACGATGCCGTTGAGGATCGAGGACCGTAAGATGAAACAACTCCGAGGGAAAGAGATACCTTTGATGAAGGTAGCTTGGGGAGGTGCTGCAGGAGGCCGTGTGACCTGGGAGTTGGAAAGCAGGATGCGAGAAGCGTATTCGGAGCTATTTCCATCAGGTAATTTTCGAGGACGAAAATAATTAAAGTGGGGGAGAGTTGTAACACCCATTTTAATTATTTAGTCATTTTATAATTATTTTAAATATTATACGTTGGTGTGTCCTTTGGTGGGGGTGTATTTGGTGATGTTTGGTGGGTGTCCCTAATGTGGGAGGACTATTGGTGGTATTTTGGTGTGAAATATAATAATATAAAAATAATAGTAACATTGGTGGGGTGTTATTATTGTTATTATTATTATTATTATTATATTTGTTAATATTATTAATATTATTATTATTTTGGTGAAATAATGATATTATTATTATTATTATTATTATTATTATTATTATTATTATTATTATTATATTTATTATATTTGTTAATATTATTAATATTATTATTATTTTGGTGAAATAATGATATTATTATTATTATTATTATTATTATTATTAGTATTATTATATTTATTATATTTGTTAATATTATTAATATTATTATTATTTTGGTGAAATAATGATATTATTATTATTATTATTATTATTATTATTATTATATTTATTATATTTGTTAATATTATTAATATTATTATTATTTTAGTGAAATAATGATATTATTATTATTATATTTATTATATTTGTTAATATTATTAATATTATTATTATTTTGGTGAAATAATGATATTATTATTATTATTATTATTATTATTATTATTATTATATTTATTATATTTGTTAATATTATTAATATTATTATTATTATTTTGGTGAAATAACGATATTATTATTATTATTATTATTATTAATAATGAGTATTATTATTATTATGATTATTATTATTATTAGTATTATAATATTATTAGTATTAATAATAATATTGTATTATTTTATTAAGTTATTTTATTAATTGGGATTAGATTTAATAAAGAAAATAGAATGTGAAGGGGTGGGGAGAGTGGTACGATACATTTGAGAAATTGAGAAAAAGGGAACGAAGAACGGAAGAGAAAAGGGGAAGGCCAAGAGACCAATTCTAGGAGGATTTCTATCGATCAACCAATTGATAAGGTAAGGGGGGAGAAATTTGATTGGGAATGGTTTATACATGTATAGGGTAGAGGGGATTCCTTAACCCCATAGGAATTTATCGTTATATAAAGTTTTATATTGGCATGCTATGATTATTGTTGATGTTGGGGGATTGATGAATGCTGATGATGCATTTTGGGGTATATATATATATGGTGATGATAGTAACTGTAATGTTGAGCCATTTTGTTGGATTGTTGATGTTACTGTAGTATTGATTCATTTTGTTGGATTGTTGATGTTACTGTAGTATTGATTCATTTTGTTGGATTGTTGATGTTACTGTAGTGTTGATAGTAACTAGGAATATAAAACTGATGAGATTATGTGTTGTTACCGTAGTGTTGGCAATGACCATGATTATAGCTTTGAGAAAGTTATGTGTTGTTTCCCTATAGTGTCGTTAATGACTATGGTTAGGACCTTGGTGAGATTCAGAGTGACTCTGAAGTGTCGGTAATATACCGTAATGTCGGTTCTAGAGTAGAAATTATAGGATAATTGGTAAGTATAATATCTATTGGCATGTTTGTGATTGTGGATTGATGTTGATGAATTATTGATTTTGGTGTATAGGCTGAGGTGTTGGTTTAGGGAGGTTCTGAGTAACCTCAGAGACTTTTGGTGAGATGTCTGAATTGGTCTCGTGTGATCCTTCTAGCCTTGCTGTAGTGTGAAAATGATGAGTATGAGATATAACTTGTGTACTTGGTGATAGTACGCGTTTCCCTTAATATTGTTGGTGAGCAATTAGTTAATGTATATGTGTGTAGTGATCAGTAGGATCGTGTATCCCCGAGTGGGGGGGGGGGGGGGACGTAGTTATATCTGGTGTGATAGTATGAATTCATTTACTATCTGATTGATTTATATGGTGTTGGTGTAATATATCTATACATATGCATTGTTGTATGATGATATGATCAGGAGGATCGTGTGCACTTAGCGTGCCAGAATATAATAATTATGCATTGGTGTCTTGCATATCATGGTGTTTTGGTGGGATGAATCATGTCTCAGGAGGAGCGTAAGTGATTCATCCGTACTCCTTTGTGGAGAATGGTGGGGGATAGATCATGTCTCAGGAGGAGCGTAAGTGATCTATCCAGGTTCGATTGAATGAACCAATGAGTCGGTACCGCATGCATGGTGTTGAGTTGCATAATTGCATTATAATATGTTATATTGTAATTTGAACAGTAGGTTCGTTATATGGTGTTGTTGGGGTGAATAATTGATGTGTTGGTGTGTTTTACTGCCTTATTACATGTATTACATTACCATTATATTTTTGATCATGATTTCTCACCCCTTTGATGTTGTTGTGTCTGTGCTTCTCCGGAAGTACAGATAATCCAGGTACTTAGCTAGCTTGGATTATGGTGTGACAGTCGAGTCTAGGATGCTCTGATACGTAGCACGGGACTTGGGCGCTTTTATTTGTTTTATGAAGAACTTATATTTTATTTTCCTGTGAACGTATCAAACTTTTATTGGGTTTTATATTTAATATTCCGCTGTATTTGGAGAAAAACCTTTTTATAAGGAAACATTGTTTTCATGTGATATCCCACTTGGGAAATTGGAACTCTGATTTTGTTTATTTATAATGTTTATTAATTTAATTTATTTTGGGAAGTGGGGTGTTACAACAACAACAAAGGAAGAATCCTTGGCGTAGGCATCGTTGGTTCACCGCCTTCAACAACCATAAAGGATGTCCTATATGTGGAAGGTCTAAAGCATAGTTTACTTAGCATTAGCTAATTGTGTGACCGAGGTTTCAAAATCAACTTCACTAAAAATGAATGTTTGATTGAAAACGAAGTTACTCATGAAGTTATGCTAAAAGGTAAAATAGTTAATAATATTTTCTTAATTTCCTTTGATAACGTATCTTTTAATGTTAGGTGTCTCTTGGCAAACAACAATGAATCATGGTTATGGCATAAGAGGTTTGCTCACATTCATATGGAGCACTTGAATAAATTGATCAAACATGACTTGGTTATTGGATTGCCGAAGATCAAATTCATCAAAGATAGGTTATGTGACGCTTGTCAAAAAGGAAAACAAACCAAATCAACTTTCAAATCCAAAAATGTGGTGTCTACAACAAGGCCACTACAATTGTTACATATGGATCCTTTTGGTTCATCAAGAACAAAAAGCTTCGGAGGTAATGTTTTCGCTTTAGTAATTGTATATGATTATTATAGATTTTGTTGGAATTACTTTTTAATGCAGAAAAGTGATGCTTTTAAGGCATTTAAGAAGTTTGCAAAACAAATTCAAAATGAAAAGGCGCTAACAATTGTCTCCATAAGAAGTAATCACGGTGAAGAATTCCAAAACGCCACATTTGACGAATTTTGTGAAGAACATGGAATTTCACACAATTTCTCTTCACCAAGAACTCCACATTAAAATGGTGTCGTGGAAAGAAAGAATCGGTCATTGGTGGAACTTGCAAGAACAATGTTAAGTGACTCAAATCTTCCTAAGTATTTTTGGGCAGATGCGGTGAGTACGACATGTTTTGTAAGCAACCAAGTTAATATTAGACTAATTCTCAAGAAAACCCCTATGAAATTTTTAAAGGGAGAAAGCCAAATATTTCCTACTTTCACATATTCGGATGTAAGTGTTTTGTCTTGAATAACGACAAAGACAACCTTGGTAAGTTTGATGAAAAATCAGATGAAGGTATATTTTTTGGTTATTCCCTTTCTAGTAAAGCTTTTAGAATTTACAATATAAGAACATTAACTATTGAAAAATCTATGCATGTTAAATTTGATGAATCTAACTCCTCCAAGGAGGATATTGTGTTTTGTGATAATGATGATGAATTTGTAGAAACTCCCGAAAAAGATACTTCTGAAAATATCATTAAAGAACAAGGTAGACCCATTAAACAAGATTCCAATGTCAACGATCTACCAAAAGAATGGAGGACCCATAGAAATCATCCTATCGACCAAGTGATCGAAGACATAAGTCAAGGTGTTGCTACAAGATTAAATCTCAAAGATGCATGCTTAAACATGGAGTCCGTATCTCAAATAGAACCTTTCAAAGTTGGTGAAGCTCTTGAAGATGATCAATGGATTATTGTTATGCAAGAGGAATTAAACCAATTCGAGAGGAATCAAGTATGGGAACTTATTCCTAAACCAAAGGATAAACATATCATCGGAACAAGATGGGTGTTTAAGAACAAACTTGATGAAAATGGAATAATTGTTCAAAACAAAGCAAGATTGGTGGCTCAAGGGTACAATCAAGAGGAAGGAATTGACTTTGAGGAAAATTTTTCTCCGGTTGCAAGGTTAGAAGCCATTCGTCTATTACTTGCTTATGCATGTTTAATAAATTTTCAACTTTTTCAAATGCACGTCTAAAGCGCCTTCTTGAATGGATACATCAACGAAGAAGTCTATGTCAAACAACCCCCGGGCTTTGAAGACTTCAAGCATCCTTCACATGTATACAAATTAAAGAAAGCTCTATATGGTTTAAAGCAAGCACCAAGGGCATGGTATGATCGTCTAAGTAGTTTCTTATGCGAAAAAGGATTTGAAAAGGGCAAGGTAGACAAAACTTTATTCATCAAAAGGATAAAGGATAATACCTTACTTGTTCAAATATATGTGGACGACATCATCTTTGGTTCAACAAACAAGGAACTATGTGAAGAATTTGCTTCAATGATGCAAGGCGAGTTCGAAATGTCTATCATGGGAAAGATGAACTATTTCCTTGGATTACAAATCAAGCAATTAAAAGATGGAATATTTATCAACCAATCACAGTATTGCAAAGAACTATTAAAAAGATTTAATATGGATGAATGCAAAGTTATGTCAACACCAATGGGATCCGGAACCTACGTCGATCAAGATGAATCGGGAAAATCAATTGATATTACAAAGTATCGAGGCTACAAAACTGATCGAAAAAGCACAAGTTGAACCTGTCACATCCTTGGAAACGCATTAGTTTCGTGGTCGTGTAAGAAACAAGCTTGTGTTGCGCTTAGTACGGCTGAAGCAGAATACATAGCGGCAGGAAGCTAGTGTGCACAAAACCTTTGGCTGAAGCAACAATTAAGCGACTACGAAATTGATCTTGGATGCATTCCTCTCCGATGCGACAACACAAGTGCGAGTAACATCACAAAAAATCCGATCATGCACTCAAGAACCAAGCACATCGATATTTAGCATCATTTCCTCCATGATCACGTGCTTAAAGGAGATGTAGAAGTGACCTTTGTGGATACGCATAACCAACTCGCTGACATATTCACAAAGCCACTCGCAAAAGAACCATTCTTCAAGATTCAACGAGAACTCAGAATTCTCGATGAAGGTGACATCTAAACTTTTCATAAATTAATGTGTGTAGTTGCTATGTTTTCAAACTTGTTTATTCACTGTTTTAAGCATTTTCTCTGAAATTTTGCATGTGGTAACCAATTAACCCCCAGGGTTAACCGATTAACACTGTTAGTTTTTCAATTCTAATTTAAATTTTTAAATGTGTTAACCGATTAACCCCCACGGTTAACCGATTAACACTGTGTGTTTTTCAGATATCAGAAACGAAAATTTGGTCAAATTTTGGTTAAAAGTGTTTTAAGTGCTTATTATGTGTGATGCATGTGTATTTTAAATATCTCAACCACTATCCTTGGAAACATCTTCTTCTTGTTGACTCAAAGTAATTACACTCTTCCTACATCTATCTAACCATAAGTCTCACTTAATACCCACTAAAACCTCTCTCTATATAAACCTCTCCCAATTTACCCTCTTCATCTCAACACAAACCCTAAAAATCCAGAGAATCTCCAACCATCAAAAACTCACAAACCCTCAATGGCTCCCAACAACAAAGGAAAAGGCAAGCTACCGGAAAGTAGCTCTGCAATTGATGAAGACCTTGCTCTAATGGAATCAATAAAGAAGCGCATCATGGATTTCAAAGTCCGGGTTCGTCAACTTTTTCCGGTAAAATATGTCAATCTTAGAGCTTTTCCAGAACCCTCTTTTGATTTTCCGGCATTATTGAAATATCAAAGGATTGATAATTTTGTTGCTGATATAGAAAGTGTTATCCGGATTTAGTCAAATCTTTTATGAACAAATTGTCAATCCGCTTCAATGAGAATGACCAGCATATGTTAGTCACTACAGTTCGTGATTTTGAGTTGAATGAAGATTTATCACAAATTGCTGCATCTCTCAAAATCCCGTACACAGGATTTTTTCTTCGAAAAGGTGTAAATCATGTGGATGGTCCGTGGGCAAACTATGATAAAATGAAATATTATTATCGTATCTGCAGATTTTTAAGAGAAGTTGTTATTGCAAGTCAAAGGATTGCTCGCACACTATGTTACATCAAGAAATTGACTGTCAATGATCAGATGCTGCATTACATTATTTGTTATGTCCTGATTCTGAAAGATTCAAATCATTCTCAGATAAATGATTTGGAAATGCAGCTGATGTTTGCTATGAAGAATAAGATTAAAGTCAATTGGATTCTAACCATGATGTACCATCTTCAGCAACAACTCACCTTGTCCACTAGGCTTCCATATGCACGACTAATCTCAAGAATTATCGAGTTAACTAATTTGGACTTGAATCGAGAACTATCAATCACCTTGAAACCAACTTCAAATGAGATCAATGAGATTACAATTGTCAAGAATACCGATATTTTCAAAGATACCGATGGAACATATAAATACGCCGACGAAGGGTCTTCCGCTTCAAACCTTTCCTATACCATTCTGGAAGGAGGCATCACCAATGAGTTTCTCTACATCACCATGATGAATCAACATAGAGAAACCATGAACCTACATCGAGAAACCACTCGGGCGATTAATTCCCTCCGTAACCGCGTGCTCAACTCTCAAAACTCCATCACCGGATACAATGAAGATGAGAATAAAGATGAGGATAATAGTGAAGAAGAAGAAGATCACAATGAGAATATGTCGGATGATGATATTTGAAAAACACTTGCTTCTTTTTTTTTATTATTATTGCTTTCTAGATTATGTTTATGTTTAAGCTTTAAGTTTCACATTCATATTTGTAATCGTACAATGCTTGTTTTGTTTTCATTTTGTTCTATCAAGATATGTTTTTATGTGATAAGTGTTTGTGATTATGTGATTACTATGTATGTTTGTTTGGTATTATCTTTCATTGCTCCTCTTCCTTTTTGCTAATGACAGAGGGGGAGAAGGATTGGTCTCTAACATTTCCCTGTGCAGAAATATTGTATCTCTCTTATGTTTAAAGGGGAGAAGGATTGTATATCTCTTGTATTTAGGGGGAGCTCTCTAACTTAGGGGGAGAAATGAAGAGAACCAAGTATCAAAGCAGAATTTTCAAAGGATCGGTTGTCATCATCAAAAAGGGGGAGATTGTAGAAGCAAACTTCAAGGTCTTTATGTTTTGATGAAGACAAACTAGTATAAGCTTGGTACGCAAGATACTTATACTACACACCCGTAGGGGTATATATTGAAGATAAAACCAGAAGCACACATGTAGGGGTATATATTGAAGATTAACCCAGAAGCACCTTTCTTCTGAATTCTTCGCAAAAAGCAAGAGACGCAAGCAATTCAAAGAACATCAATATCAAGGAAAGTACCATCGCGTGTGACTTTATGGATCAAAGCTTCGTCTATAAGCTACAAGTAGTGATGATGATCCAAAGAACGATATAACATTTTTACTTTAGAAAAGTTAAACAAGTGTTCTTAAAAAATCACTTTTCACTGCACAATTATCCCAACACTTTCAAAACATTTTTAAAATACTCATTCTATTTAAAATTAAGTATTTTCAGAAAAACCTTCAGTGTTAATCGATTAACACGTATGGTTAACCGATTAACACATTTCTAAATTATGTGTTTTTGGATTTTACAACAGTGTTAACCGATTAACCATATGGGTTAACCGATTAACACATATAAATTTCAAATATTTTGAACGTTGTAAAGGTGTTAACCGATTAACCCTTTTGGTTAACCGATTAACAACAACAAGCAAAAATGGCAGTTGTTCATGGAAAATTACATTGTTTAAAATTCTTCTTACTGGCTATTTTTGCTGTTACAAAATCACACCTGTTTGGAAAGGTTTTTCACTCATATAAACTGATTGCTATTTCAAAATAAAAAACAACCTTCTTGAAACAAAATTACCAAAATTACTCACTTTCTCAAAATCTAAATTTTCATTCTAAGTGTTCAAAAACCAATTTTTGAAAGAAGCCATTGATTAAATTTTCACACTCTCACTGCTATCTTTCACAAAGAACACTTGTGTATCTTATCTGAGTATAATTTGTTTTGAGAAGAAGATCAACCTTGCAGATTGATAAACAACTTTCATCAAATATTTTCTCAAGAACATTTTTGTGTATTACCTTGTTTTCCAGGACTGTTGGTAACAAGTGAAGTGTATTGAAGAGGATTGTTCTTCAACACTTGAAATTACCTATAGGTTTAGATAGTAAGCATCACAGTTGTGTGATTAGGCTTTGCAATTATTCTGAACTATAGTGAAATTCTCTTTCGAGTCGAAAGGGGAGTGGAGTACCTTCGGAGTGTGAAGGGAACCACTATAAATCTTCATGTGTCTCTTTTTTTCCTGCCTTTACTTTTCGTCATTAACTAATAACCGAAAAAGAATCAAGGAACCATACAAGATTGCAAGTAAATTTTTAAGATCCTAATTCACCCCCCTCCCCCTATTAGGCGCAATTACTACTTACAAAGGTTTTGTGCAAGTTTAAAGTTTATCTGATGAAATCAAGATACATAGCCAATTCAGTGCATTTGGCCATGTATCTCATGTCAATGTGATTCATGCTTATGCATGTCCATATTGGAGGCATTGATTCAAGAGATTTCAAGTAGGCCATTTATCAAGATGATTACAAGTTTGGTCCAATTTCAGTCATGCCTCAAGATTTTGTTCAAGAATAGTTAAGATTTAGGAATTGATTCACTTTTAGTCAGATTCATGATTTAATTCACATTTAGTCAAAATTCAAGATACGGTTCATTTCGATTTTTAATTGCAAGGCATTACAAGTGAAGGGTGCAAAGTGAATGCAAGGTTAAAATGACAAATTCAAGTAGCAAAATCCAAGGCCCATTTATCATTTTATTTTACAAATTGCAAAGGAAGAAAAGAATGAAGGATTCATAAAATCCATGATTATTACCAAGGCCCAAGCTTACAAAGTCCAAATTACAAGTCCATGGTTCCATTACAATAATGCAAAAAAAAAAAAGTGAGGAACAAGTTGTATATCCAATTCTCAAGCCTGCCACCCAAAAGTTAACACCACACTTCATAATACCCTAGTAAGCCTCCAACCCAAAAAGTTTCATATCATGCTTTTCATCCACGAAACCACGTCATTCACCATACATTTTTTCTACAACCAAATTATGTTGTTACATGCACAATAAGAACGACAATAAAAAAACCCATAAAGGCCACAACGCATACACGAAATGAGCTATGCCATACAAAACCAAACCATCATAGTTCGTACCAAAATCTACACAATAACCTTGTTTTCACACAACGCACAAGGATTTCACTACCTGCACAACAACAATTCGCATACCGTTACCACAAAGTTGGTCATACGTCCTGTTGAACAATTCGTAAAAATGCACTGCAAAACAACAGTTGCCCGCGAGCGTACCAGACCAAACCTACTACAACACCGTAGATCTGCTGCAAAATACAAACCTCACATTACATGACATAACTGTACTGTAGCCCTTCACACCTTTACAAAACCATCACAGTTCTCACAACACAAAAAAAGAGAGAGTCACTATGTAATGCAACAAAATGAATATCCACAATGCATCAACAAAACGGGAAACCTGTACCTGCAAAATTGCCAGCTCATCATTTCCTTTCATTTCTTCCCATTATACCCCCAATTCACATATAAACTCATCTCTTCTTTCACTCTGGAGTAGGATTCGGGGACCAAAACATAATCTACAAAGAAATCCCCTTTTTCTCCCCTCAATATCTCTTCAACTCTCCTTATTTCCTTTGCCCGTTTTCAACCCAACCACAAAGCAAAAAAACTGAACCAACACGATACAGATCCAAAGAATAGAAGATGAAGGAGATCGAAACCGAAGTAACAACACCCAAATGATCCCAATCAAACAACCAAAAAAATCTGGAAAGGACAGAAATCAAGAAGGAGAAGGGAATTAAGATGAAACTGAAGCAAGAATAGAATAAACCTTTACAAAACCAAATTAAACACACCCGAACCTAATTTGAGCAATCCAACAAACAGACAAACGACTTGAAGGTTGAGATTGAAGTGTTGTTTCTTCTTTGATTTATGAGACTCATGTGATGATTGTTGGAAATTCACCTCACACCCTATGAAGAATTCCCTTCAATCTTGATCTTAAGATTGATGAACAAACCCACAATATGATAGTAATGGTAATAACAAGTGATTATCAAGAACACCAAAAGAGAAGAAGAATAACAAACAAGAAAGAGAGGAATGAGAGAAGAAATATTTGGAGAGAATGTGTTACCCACAACTGTGGGATTTCTTATTGCTTATAGAACTTTCACTTGCTCAAACTGCAACTGTGAAATCTGTTCTATATTGTATTGTGTTTGAATACAAAGCAAGGCACCCTATTTATAGTTTTAGGTTTACAAAAGCCCAAAACATAAAAGGCCCAAAATATTCAAATCAAATCTAATCATATCAAATAAAATTAAAACAATGAATTACATTTAACACACCACCTAATTCATTGTGTCTAAACTGTCTATATTCATCATGGCTCTTAGTCTTCTGAAGGCTTCGACCTGCACTCCCTTCGTCATGATATCTGCAATCTGATTCTCAGTTCTGCAGTGTTCCAACTTCATCTTCCCTTCTGCTACCTGCTCTCGAAGATAATGCAACCTCATTTCGATGTGCTTGCTTCGACCATGAGCTATTGGATTCTTCGCCAAGTTGATAGCTGACATGCTGTCTATCCTCATGGTAATTGCTCCATGATTCTTCCCTGTGATTTCTTCGACCAAGTTCACCATCCAAGTTGCTTGACATGCACAAAGAGAAGCAGCTATATATTCTGCTTCGCATGATGACAATGCCACTACTGGTTCCTTTCTCGAATTCCAAGCAACTGGTGCACCACCTAACATAAACACATACCCAGCTGTGGATTTTCGATCCTCAGCGTCACTACACCAACTGGAGTCTGTGTATCCTACTAACTTGCATTCTTTTCCTTCATCAGCTGCTGGAAACAAAATACCATAGTCGAGAGTTCCTTTCAGATACCTCAGTATCCTCTTCGCTGCTGCTAGGTGTGATACCTTTGGTTTCTGCATGAATCTACTTACCATACCAACACTGTATGCTAAGTCAGGCCTTGTGTGACAAAGGTATCTAAGTGACCCAATAACTCTTCTGTATTGGGTTGGGTCGACATCATCTTCATCTGAATCCTTCGACAGTTGCAATCTGGGCTCAGCTGGAGTCGAAGTTTGGTTGCAATCTTGCATCTCAAATCTCTTGAGTATTTCGCCTGCATATCTTCTTTGATTCATCATCAAACCTCTACTTGTCTTGTAGAATTGGATGCCAAGGAAATATGAGAGATTTACCAAGTCTGACATTTCAAACTCCTCACTCAGGTCATGTTTGAAATCTTCGATCTCCTTCTTGCAATTCCCTGTTATCAACAAATCATCAACATAAAGACATAGTATAAGCAATTCGCCATTACTTCTTCTTACATATACTCCATGCTCAGTTGTACACTTCACAAATTCCTTCTCCCTTAAGAAGCTGTCGATTTTCTTATTCCAAGCTCTTGGAGCTTGCTTAAGTCCATACAGGGCTTTATGAAGCATGTACACCTTTCTTTCTTCACCTTGTTTCACAAACCCAACTGGTTGTGCAACATAAACTTCTTCGTCTAAGGGGCTATTAAGGAATGCACACTTCACGTCCATCTGACATGTGTGCCAGTTGTTCATCATCTTGTCTTCAGCAACTACCTTGTAGTTCTTTTCGACAAGCTGCCTTATGCTGAGCAAATTACTCTTCATGCCTGGTATGTACAACACATTGGAAATTGTTGACCTTTCGCCATCTTTCCTCATAATCAGAACATCACCAACACCTTCGGCTGCTAGAGTGTTGTCATTTGCAAACTTCACGGTGTTCTTCGACGAGGGCTTCATGTTGACAAACCAATCTTTCCTTCCAGTCATGTGTGATGAGCATCCTGAGTCCAAGTACCACTGATCTTGGAATCTTTCTTCATCTTTTATTGTGACCATTAGCAACGTTTCTTCTTCTTCATGTTTCGCCAGCTTTGCATCAGTCTCTTGATTTCTCTTCCTTTCTGGACAATCACTAGCATAATGACCATACTTCTGGCAATTGAAACACTGAATGTGGCTTTTGTCTGGCTTTCAACCGCCACCTCTTCCTTTACCTGCAGCACCACCTCTTTGGTTTCCTTGGTTCCAAGGTTTCTTCTGATTCGACTGGTTTCCTCCTTTATTGTCATTCCAGATACCTTTGCCTTTTCTTTCTTTTTCTGACTGCGCCTGCAAAGCCATGCCTTTCGACTTTCCTGCAGCTCTCTCAACCATCCTCTGTTCATGAGACTCAAGAGTCCCTTGAAGCTCTTCCTTCGTCAACACTGATAGATTTTTCGACTCTTCTATGGAAACTACCACGTGGTTGAATTTTGGAGCCAACGATCTCAAAATCTTTGAGACAACTGCTTTCATCGTTAGCGCTTCTCCACATACTTTGATTTGATTCACCAACTTCGTAACTCTGGTGAAGAAAAATGTAATGCTTTCGTTGTCTTCCATTTGAAGCAACTCATAGGTTCTCTTGTGAGTTTGTAACATCACCTCTTTCACCTTCTCTGTGCCTCCAAACGACTTTCCAAGAATCTCCCATGCTTCTTTTGCTGAATCAACATCACTAACCTTTTCAAATTTATAAGGATCGACACACTGATGAATTATAAAGAGTGATTTATAATCCTTCTTCTTCAATTATTTGTGCGCAACCTTTTCCGCCTCCGTTGCGTTTTCCCCAAGTGATGTTACTCCATCTTTCACAAGATCCCAAAGATCTTGATAACAGAAGATCACCTTAATCATCTTGCACAAATTCTCATAATTGTCTTTCTTGAGAATTGGCAGGGTCGCCGGAAAGTTTTCGTTCGGATAGTTCATCGTCATCACTATCTTCCTTCCTTGAATCTTTCAAACGAAGCTCTAGATACCAGATTTTGGAAATTCACCTCACACCCTATGAAGAATTCTGTTTAATCTTGATCTCAAGATTGATGAACAAACCCAATATGATAGTAATGGTAATAACAAGTAATTATCAAGAACAACAAAAGAGAAGAAGAATAACAAACAAGAAAGAGAGGAATGAGAGAAGAAATATTTGGAGAGAATGTGTTACCCACAACTGTGGAATTTCTTATTGCTTATAGAACTTTCACTTGCTCAAACTGCAACTGTGAAATCTGTTCTATGTTGTGTTGTGTTTGAACACAAAGCAAGGCACCCTATTTATAGTTTTAGGTTTACAAAAGCCCAAAACATAAAAGGCCCAAAATATTCAAATCAAATCTAATCATATCAAATAAAATTAAAACAATGAATTACATTTAACACACCACCTAATTCATTGTGTCTAAACTGTCTATATTCATCATGGCTCTTAGTCTTCTGAAGGCTTCGACCTGCACTCCCTTCGTCATGATATCTGCAATCTGATTCTCAGTTCTGCAGTGTTCCAACTTCATCTTCCCTTCTGCTACCTGCTCTCGAAGATAATGCAACCTCATTTCGATGTGCTTGCTTCGACCATGAGCTATTGGATTCTTCTCCAAGTTGATAGCTGACATGCTGTCTATCCTCATGGTAATTGCTCCATGATTCTTCCCTGTGATTTCTTCGACCAAGTTCACCATCCAAGTTGCTTGACATGCACAAAGAGAAGCAGCTATATATTCTGCTTCGCATGATGACAATGCCACTACTGGTTCCTTTCTCGAATTCCAAGCAACTGGTGCACCACCTAACATAAACACATACCCAGCTGTGGATTTTCGATCCTCAGCGTCACTACACCAACTGGAGTCTGTGTATCCTACTAACTTGCATTCTTTTCCTTCATCAGCTGCTGGAAACAAAATACCATAGTCGAGAGTTCCTTTCAGATACCTCAGTATCCTCTTTGCTGCTGCTAGGTGTGATACCTTTGGTTTCTGCATGAATCTACTTACCATACCAACACTGTATGCTAAGTCAGGCCTTGTGTGACAAAGGTATCTAAGTGACCCAATAACTCTTCTGTATTGGGTTGGGTCGACATCATCTTCATCTGAATCCTTCGACAGTTGCAATCTGGGCTCAGCTGGAGTCGAAGTTTGGTTGCAATCTTGCATCTCAAATCTCTTGAGTATTTCGCCTGCATATCTTCTTTGATTCATCATCAAACCTCTACTTGTCTTGTAGAATTCGATGCCAAGGAAATATGAGAGATTTCCCAAGTCTGACATTTCAAACTCCTCACTCAGGTCATGTTTGAAATCTTCGATCTCCTTCTTGCAACTCCCTGTTATCAACAAATCATCAACATAGAGACATAGTATAAGCAATTCGCCATTACTTCTTCTTACATATACTCCATGCTCAGTTGTACACTTCACAAATTCCTTCTCCCTTAAGAAGCTGTCGATTTTCTTATTCCAAGCTCTTGGAGCTTGCTTAAGTCCATACAGGGCTTTATGAAGCCTGTACACCTTTCTTTCTTCACCTTGTTTCACAAACCCAGCTGGTTGTGCAACATAAACTTCTTCGTCTAAGGGGCCATTAAGGAATGCACACTTCACGTCCATCTGACATGTGTGCCAGTTGTTCATATTTGCTAGACCAACAACCAACCTGATTGTTTCAATTCTAGCAACAGGTGCGAAAACTTCATCGAAGTCGATTCCTTCATTCTGAAGAAATCCTTTCGCCACAAGTCTCGCCTTGTGTCGAGTTACTTCTCCTTTAGGATTTACCTTTACCTTGTAAACCCACTTCACATCAATTGCCTTTTTGCCTTCTGGCAATTCGACAAGTGACCAGGTATCATTGACTTCGATGGACTCCAACTCTTCAGTCATTGCTTTCTTCCACTTTGAATCTTTCAATGCCTCAGCTGCATTGACTGGTTTGACATCTGCGTAAAAAGCATAATGTACCAACTCACCCTCTTCATCGACTACATCATCTGATGTAATTACACATTCTTGTAACCTTGCAGGCATGTGTCTTGTTCGTCGAGGTCTGCTTGAACCTGCTTCATTTGCAACTGGTTCCTGTCGAACTTCTATTTCGACTTCAGTGGCTGGTTCTTCACAAGAGATTCTCACTAAATCCTTCTTGGCATTCTCAGTCCAATCCCATTCTTTAAGCTCATCTATGATCACTTCCCTACTGATCACTACCTGCTTATTCACTGGGCCGAACAGCTTGTAACCTCCTGTCGAATGATATCCTATCAAGATCATCTGATTCGACTTATCATCAAGCTTCCTTCTCAACTGATCTGGCACATGTCTATGTGCTATAGATCCAAACACCTTCAAATGACTGAGACTAGGCTTGACACCAGACCAACATTCTTCTGGTGTGATTCCTTCAAGCTTCTTCGTCGGACATTTGTTCAATATATATGTTGCTGTCGAAACTGCTTCTCCCCATAATTCTTTAGGTAGATGCTTTCCATTCAACATACTTCTAACCATATTCATGATGGTTATGTTCTTGTGTTCTACAATCCCATTTTGTTGTGGAGTGTAAGGTGGAACCACCTCATGCATAATCCATTCTTTTACACATAGTGTATCGAACTCTTTCGACACATACTCTCCACCACCATCAGTCCTCAGAATTTTCAGTTTTCGACCACTCTGTCTTTCGACCATGGACTTGAATTTGGAAAATACCTCAATCACATCACTTTTCTTCTTGATGAGGTAAGTCCACAACTTTCGACTGTAATCATCTATAAATGTGACAAAGTATCTATTGCCACCAATCGAATCCACCTGGATTGGACCACATACATCAGAATATATGACTTCAAGTATTGCCTTCGACTTCCTTCTTGCATCCTTGCTGAAGCTATTCTTGTGTTGTTTCGACTGAACACACTCTTCACAGACTTCACTTGGAATGTCGATTTCTGGTAATCTTAAAACCATATTTCTTCTCTTCAGTTCTCTGATGTCTTTAAAGTTGAGATGACCTAGTCGAAAATGCCATAACCACTCATCTCTGCTGGCTGCAGTTGCTAGACATCTGTGCTCCATCACATTGAGTCCAATCTTGAAGGTCCTATTCTGAGATATTTGAGCCTTCAAGATTAATCTACCACCTGCGTCGAGAACTCTCATCATCTTGTCTTCGACAACTACCTTGTAGTTCTTTTCGACAAGTTGCCCTATGCTGAGCAAATTACTCTTCATGTCTGGTATGTACAACACATTGGAAATTGTTGACCTTTCGCCATCTTTCCTCATAATCAGAACATCACCAACACCTTCGGCTGCTAGAGTGTTGTCATTTGCAAACTTCACGGTGTTCTTCGACGAGGGCTTCATGTTGACAAACCAATCTTTCCTTCCAGTCATGTGTGATGAGCATCCTGAGTCCAAGTACCACTGATCTTGGAATATTTCTTCATCTTTTATTGTGACCATTAGCAACGTTTCTTCTTCTTCATGTTTCGCCAGCTTTGCATCAGTCTCTTGATTTCTCTTCCTTTCTGGACAATCACTAGCATAATGACCATACTTCTGGCAATTGAAACACTGAATGTGGCTTTTGTCTGGCTTTCGACCGCCACCTCTTCCTTTACCTGCAGCACCACCTCTTTGGTTTCCTTGGTTCCAAGGTTTCTTCTGATTCGACTGGTTTCCTCCTTTATTGCCATTCCAGATACCTTTTCCTTTTCTTTTTTTTTCTGACTGCGCCTGCAAAGCCATGCCTTTCGACTTTCCTGCAGCTCTCTCAACCATCCTCTGTTCATGAGACTCAAGAGTCCCTTGAAGCTCTTCCTTCGTCAACACTGATAGATTTTTCGACTCTTCTATAGAAACTACCACGTGGTTGAATTTTGGAGCTAACGATCTCAAAATCTTTGAGACAACTGCTTTCTTCGTTAGCGCTTCTCCACATACTTTGATTTGATTCACCAACTTCGTAACTCTGGTGAAGAAATCTGTAATGCTTTCATTGTCTTCCATCTGAAGCAACTCATAGGTTCTCTTGTGAGTTTGTAACCTCACCTCTTTCACCTTCTCTGCGCCGCCAAACGAATTTCCAAGAATCTCCCATGCTTCTTTTGCTGAATCAACATCACTAACCTTTTCAAATTTATCAGGATCGACACACTGATGAATTATAAAGAGTGATTTATAATCCTTCTTCTTCAATTCTTTGTGCGCAACCTTTTCTGCCTCCGTTGCGTTTTCCCCAAGCGATGTTACTCCATCTTTAACAAGATCCCAAAGATCTTGATAACAGAAGATCACCTTAATCAGCTTGCACCAATTCTCATAATTGTCTTTCTTGAGAATTGGCAGGGTCGCCGGAAAGTTTCCGTTCGGATAGTTCATCGCCATCACTATCTTCCTTTCTTGAATCTTTCAAACGAAGCTCTAGATACCAGATGTTGGAAATTCACCTCACACCCTATGAAGAATTCTCTTCAATCTTGATCTCAAGATTGATGAACAAACCCAATATGATAGTAATGGTAATAACAAGTAATTATCAAGAACAACAAAAGAGAAGAAGAATAACAAACAAGAAAGAGAGGAATGAGAGAAGAAATATTTGGAGAGAATGTGTTACCCACAACTGTGGGATTTCTTATTGCTTATAGAACTTTCTCTTGCTCAAACTGCAACTGTGAAATCTGTTATATGTTGTGTTGTGTTTGAATACAAAGCAAGGCACCCTATTTATAGATTTAGGTTTACAAAAGCCCAAAACATAAAAGGCCCAAAATATTCAAATCAAATCTAATCATAGCAAATAAAATTAAAACAATGAATTACATTTAACACACCACCTAATTCATTGTGTCTAAACTGTCTATATTCATCATGGCTCTTAGTCTTCTGAAGGCTTCGACCTGCACTCCCTTCGTCATGATATCTGCAATCTGATTCTCAGTTCTGCAGTGTTCCAACTTCATCTTCCCTTCTGCTACCTGCTCTCGAAGATAATGCAACCTCATTTCGATGTGCTTGCTTCGACCATGAGCTATTGGATTCTTCTCCAAGTTGATAGCTGACATGCTGTCTATCCTCATGGTAATTGCTCCATGATTCTTCCCTGTGATTTCTTCGACCAAGTTCACCATCCAAGTTGCTTGACATGCACAAAGAGAAGCAGCTATATATTCTGCTTCGCATGATGACAATGCCACTACTGGTTCCTTTCTCGAATTCCAAGCAACTGGTGCACCACCTAACATAAACACATACCCAGCTGTGGATTTTCGATCCTCAGCGTCACTACACCAACTGGAGTCTGTGTATCCTACTAACTTGCATTCTTTTCCTTCATCAGCTGCTGGAAACAAAATACCATAGTCGAGAGTTCCTTTCAGATACCTCAGTATCCTCTTTGCTGCTGCTAGGTGTGATACCTTTGGTTTCTGCATGAATCTACTTACCATACCAACACTGTATGCTAAGTCAGGCCTTGTGTGACAAAGGTATCTAAGTGACCCAATAACTCTTCTGTATTGGGTTGGGTCGACATCATCTTCATCTGAATCCTTCGACAGTTGCAATCTGGGCTAAGCTGGAGTCGAAGTTTGGTTGCAATCTTGCATCTCAAATCTCTTGAGTATTTCGCCTGCATATCTTCTTTGATTCATCATCAAACCTCTACTTGTCTTGTAGAATTCGATGCCAAGGAAATATGAGAGATTTCCCAAGTCTGACATTTCAAACTCCTCACTCAGGTCATGTTTGAAATCTTCGATCTCCTTCTTGCAACTCCCTGTTATCAACAAATCATCAACATAGAGACATATTATAAGAAATTCTCCATTACTTCTTCTTACATATACTCCATGCTCAGTTGTACACTTCACAAATTCCTTCTCCCTTAAGAAGCTGTTGATTTTCTTATTCCAAGCTCTTGGAGCTTGCTTAAGTCCATACAGGGCTTTATGAAGCCTGTACACCTTTCTTTCTTCACCTTGTTTCACAAACCCAGCTTGTTGTGCAACATAAACTTCTTCGTCTAAGGGGCCATTAAGGAATGCACACTTCACGTCCATCTGACATGTGTGCCAGTTGTTCATATTTGCTAGACCAACAACCAACCTGATTGTTTCGATTCTAGCAAGAGGTGCGAAAACTTCATCGAAGTCGATTCCTTCCTTCTGAAGAAATCCTTTCGCCACAAGTCTCGCCTTGTGTCGAGTTACTTCTCCTTTAGGATTTACCTTTACCTTGTAAACCCACTTCACATCAATTGCCTTCTTGCCTTGTGGCAATCCGATAAGTGACCAGGTATCATTGACTTCGATGGACTCCAACTCTTCAGTCATTGCTTTCTTCCACTTCGAATCTTTCAATGCCTCAGCTGCATTGACTGGTTCGACATTTGCGTAAAAAGCATAATGTACCAACTCACCCTCTTCATCGACTACATCATCTAATGTAATTACACATTCTTGCAACCTTGCAGGCATGTGTCTTGTTCGTCGAGGTCTGCTTGAACCTGCTTCCTCTGCAACTGGTTCCTGTCGAACTTCTATTTCGACTTCAGTGGTTGGTTCTTCACAAGAGATTCTCACTGAATCCTTCTTAGCATTCTCAGTCCAATCCCATTCTTTAAGCTCATCTATGATCAGATCCCTACTGATCACTACCTGCTTATTCACTGGGTCGAACAGCTTGTAACCTCCTGTCGAATGATATCCTATCAAGATCATGTGATTCGACTTATCATCAAGCTTCCTTCTCAACTGATCTGGCACATGTCTATGTGATATAGATCCAAACACCTTAAAGTGACTGAGACTAGGCTTGACACCAGACCAACATTCTTCTGGTGTGATTCCTTCAAGCTTCTTCGTCGTACATTTGTTCAATATATATGTTGCTGTCGAAACTGCTTCTCCCCATAATTCTTTAGGTAGATGCTTTCCATTCAACATACTTCTCACCATATTCATGATGGTTCTGTTCTTGCATTCTGCAATCCCATGTTGTTGTGGAGTGTAAGGTGGAACCACCTCATGCATAATCCCTTCTTTTACACATAGTGTATCGAACTCTTTCGACACATACTCTCCACCACCATCAGTCCTCAGAATTTTCAGTTTTCGACCACTCTGTCTTTCGACCATGGACTTGAATTTGGAAAATACCTCAATCACATCACTTTTATTCTTGATGAGGTAAGTCCACAAATTTCGACTGTAATCATCTATAAATGTGACAAAGTATCTATTGCCACCAATCGAATCCACCTAGATTGGACCATATACATCAGAATATATGACTTCAAGTATTGCCTTCGACTTCCTTCCTGAATCCTTGCTGAAGCTATTCTTGTGTTGTTTCGACTGAACACACTCTTCACAGACTTCACTTGGAATGTAGATTTATGGTAATCCTAAAACCATATTTCTTCTCTTTAGTTCTCTGATGTCTTTAAAGTTGAGATGACCTAGTCGAAAATGCCATAACCACTCATCTCAGCTGGCTGCAGTTGCTAGACATCTGTGCTCCATCACATTGAGTCCAATCTTGAAGGTCCTATTCTGAGACATTGGAGCCTTCAAGATTAATCTACCACCTGCGTCGAGAACTCTCATCATCTTGTCTTCAACAACTACCTTGTAGTTCTTTTCGACAAGCTGCCCTATGCTGAGCAAATTACTCTTCATGCCTGGTATGTACAACACATTGGAAATTGTTGACCTTTCGCCATCTTTCCTCATAATCAGAACATCACCAACACCTTCGGCTGCTAGAGTGTTGTCATTTGCAAACTTCACGGTGTTCTTCGACGAGGTCTTCATGTTGACAAACAAATCTTTCCTTCCAGTCATGTGTGATGAGCATCCTGAGTCCAAGTACCACTGATCTTGGAATCTTTCTTCATCTTTTATTGTGACCATTAGCAACGTTTCTTCTTCTTCATGTTTCGCCAGCTTTGCATCAGTCTCTTGATTTCTCTTCCTTTCTGGACAATCACTAGCATAATGACCATACTTCTGGCAATTGAAACACTGAATGTGGCTTTTGTCTGGCTTTCGACCGCCTCCTCTTCCTTTACCTGCAACACCACATCTTTGGTTGCCTTGGTTCCAAGGTTTCTTCTGATTCGACTGGTTTCCTCCTTTATTGCCATTCCAGCTACCTTTGCCTTTTCTTTCTTTTTCTGACTGCGCCTGCAAAGCCATGCCTTTCGACTTTCCTGCAGCTCTCTCAACCATCCTCTGTTCATGAGACTCAAGAGTCCCTTGAAGCTCTTCCTTCGTCAACAGTGATAGATTTTTTGACTCTTCTATGGAAACTACCACGTGGTCGAATTTTGGAGCCAACGACCTCAAAATCTTTGAGACAACTGCTTTTTTCGTTAGCGCTTCTCCACATACTTTGATTTGATTCACCAACTTCGTAACTCTGGTGAAGAAATCTGTAATGCTTTCATTGTCTTCCATCTGAAGCAACTCATAGGTTCTCTTGTGAGTTTGTAACCTCACCTCTTTCACCTTCTCTGCGCCTCCAAACGACTTTCCAAGAATCTCCCATGCTTCTTTTGCTGAATCAACATCACTAACCTTTTCAAAGTTATCAGGATCGACACACTGATGAATTATAAAGAGTGATTTATAATCCTTCTTCTTCAATTCTTTGTGCGCAACCTTTTCCGCCTCCGTTGCGTTTTCCCCAAGCGATGTTACTCCATCTTTCACAAGATCCCAAAGATCTTGATAACAGAAGATCACCTTAATCAGCTTGCACCAATTCTCATAATTGTCTTTCTTGAGAATTGGCAGGGTCGCCGGAAAGTTTCCGTTCGGATAGTTCATCGCCATCACTATCTTCCTTCCTTGAATCTTTCAACTGAAGCTCTAGATACCAGATGTTGGAAATTCACCTCACACCCTATGAAGAATTCTCTTCAATCTTGATCTCAAGATTGATGAACAAACCCAATATGATAGTAATGGTAATAACAAGTAATTATCAAGAACAACAAAAGATAAGAAGAATAACAAACAAGAAAGAGAGGAATGAGAGAAGAAATATTTGGAGAGAATGTGTTACCCACAACTGTGGGATTTCTTATTACTTATATAACTTTCACTTGCTCAAACTGCAACTGTGAAATCTGTTCTATGTTGTGTTGTGTTTGAATACAAAGCAAGACACCCTATTTATAGTTTTAGGTTTACAAAAGCCCAAAACATAAAAGGCCCAAAATATTCAAATCAAATCTAATCATATCAAATCAAATCAAAACATTGAATTACATTTAACAATGATGAGGTTTCCCTTGAGAGATTCGAGTTTGATCTTCCATGATCACTGTGGTTTATGTTGATGATGTTGTCGTTTTGTTTTTTCACCCGTGTTACTTTATTTCAAAACCGAGAGTTGCTTCCTTTGAATTTGGTTGAATGTTTGACCATAGGATGAATAAGATGCACACTTTGAATTGCAGATTTCTTTTTTTTTTTTCTTCTTTCAGGTTGTTGATGTTTGTGGCCTTTATTTATTTTAACTTTGGTCTTTCAAAAATGTTCCTCATGCTTAATTCAGTCACCATTTTCTTTTATTTTACTGACCATTTTGTTGTGGATGAATGGGCCGTGAGGCCCATAATGATTCCACTTGTTTTTTTTATAATTATTTTCTCTTAATCACACCCTCCTTTAATCACTTTCATACCTCATTAAGTTCATCATCTTTGATTTGAATTTAATGACTTCGATTTAGGGTCCTAATTCTCATTTTTTTTTCTGTTAATCGTTAATTTAAGATTTTGTTAATTATTAGTGATTTTGTTAATATTTTTATTAAGAATCTTGATGATTATTTGTTAATAATCTCTATCTTTTTGTAATTAGTTTGAAATACTTTTGTTAAAATTATCTTCTTAAACTTCCCTTTTTTTTTTGGACCTTACGCCTTAATTTATCTTTTTCATTTTCATCTTGATTTTCTTTTATCTTCAATTT
The DNA here is from genome assembly GCA_963859935.3 of Lathyrus sativus. Classification (NCBI taxonomy): domain Eukaryota; kingdom Viridiplantae; phylum Streptophyta; class Magnoliopsida; order Fabales; family Fabaceae; genus Lathyrus; species Lathyrus sativus. The sequence continues at coordinate 72,267,232 of OZ012739.1, read as the reverse complement.
CATTTTGGGTCCATGAGGTATTTCTATTCACGAATGTTGATTGGTTGAGGTTGTTTAACCTTCGTTATTTCAAATCTGTAGTGAATGATCTTTTAGATCATTTTCTATACTTTGAGATTGCGATAGGTTACCTTCGATTAATCGACACAAGTTTGTGATTAAGACGAGACCATTCACTTTTCGGTCTGTGTGACACGATTACATTGGAAAATGATCCTCAATATCATTTCTCCGTCGTGTTTTTAACACGGATATCAACTTATGCAACCTCCTATAGTTTGATCTTCGTCATAGATCGAGCTACGACGGTTTAGCGCTACATTTCGTCTCAATTCGATTCACATCAACTAACGACTAACTTTAATTTCCGTCAATATACTCTTGTTTCATTTTTAGTCATTATATCTTGATTATATTATCATTGTTCATATACTTGTTAATATTATCTTGATTATACTATTGTGAATATTATCTTGATTATATTGTTATATATTTTTCCATATTATTCATATTGTTCATCGTTCATATTATTTTGTTCATATCTTGTTCATACTTTTCGAAAACACATTAATAATATCGAAACCCTAAAAGCCTAAATTGGTGGGCTGTGGTTACTTTTCCGATCAACAAAACTTGGTCTGTATAGAAACTCTAACTTGGAGCTTTTGTCCGACTCTTGCTCAAGGCTTAGTTTAGGACACTTTTCACACACACGGCTTTCTCTTGGGCTACCTTACAACGAGACCTTTTATTTCGTGCAATCTCGTGTAACTTACATGTACCCCTCTCCCATTTCGATGTACGCATTCATATTTTGCTTTGATTATGGTTTATCTTCTAGGAGAACCCTCAGGGACTAGCATAGACTAAATTGTTTTTCAAACTAATTCTTAATTCGCCATCGATCCATTTTCAAACACCCCTCGTAAGTCGATTGCTCATACGCATTCATCATTAACCTATCGCACACACTTTCACATTTCATCATGGTTTCGTTATTAAGAGCACACTCAGGGACTAGTATCGTTTCTCACAACCTAACCCTCAATTCGTTGTCGAGTCGGTTCCATTTTCAACCAAACCCTCGATTCGTTGTCGAGCCGGTTCCATTTTCAACCAAACTCTCGACTCGTCGTCGAGCCATTTTCAAATTAACCTCTTTCAACCAGCACGTCTTTGCACGCAAATAAAATCAAACCCTTGATCCAACGTCAAATGGCATTTTCAAAACCTATAAGTCGAGTGTCTTATGCCTTACAGTCCACCTCTTTTTGCAACTAATTCGATTCAATCTTTTATTCAAACATTTTTTTCTTAACAATTAATGAAAGAAGAATATTCTTGGAGTCTAGCATTCCTTGAATCTTCGAATGAATGGCTCTTGAGGCGCACACTTTGGGTTGTCATTCATTCACCATTTCGTCTCAAAATACCTAATCTTTATTCAAACATTTTCTTAGTCAAACTTATGAAAGAAGGATATTCTTGGAGTCTAGCATTCCTTGGATCTTCGAATGTTTAGTTCTCGAGGCATGCCCCTTGAGTTTTATTCATTCACTCTTTCGAATTCAAAATGTCCAACCTTTTCTTCAACCTTTTCATTCAACTTTCGAAAGAACCGAGTTTTTGGAGTCTCGCATTCCTTGGATTCTTGAGTGATAGCTCTCGAGGCACGCCCCTTGGGTTGTTTGTCAGTCAATCTTTCGTTTCCAAACTAACTTGATTCAACCACCTCTCTTTTTGTGGTCTTCTCCACGAACTACGGATGCTCTGATTCTTCATTCATTTTTGAATGTAAGATACGTAGGCACAAGATTGCGATGATCTTAGCTAGCACAATTCTATTTATCTTCTGTTCCTCCTATCCTTTCCCGTAGTCGAACTACGAGAACTCTAATTTCTCATTCTCGTCCGAATGAGCATACGTAGGCACAAGGGTCCCAATCCTTGGCGCTCATCCTAAACCACTCTTTTCCCTTAGCATTGTTATCCTTTTATCGTACCAATTCACATTTATCATTGAGAAGAAAACAAACAAGCTTAGATAATGCCCATCGCAAATCGCAGTAAGAGGTTCCCGTTGAGTACAACGGACGTGAAGGGTGCTAATAACTTTCCCTTGCGTAACTGTCGTACCTAAAAAAAGCACGATCCTTCATGAATGGTCACAGAAAACACAGAGTCGCCACCGAACTTTATTTATCCCAAAGAGGGAAAGGAAAATATCGATACAACCAAGTTCTAGGTTCGGGAGTCGATTACATGAGGGGAAGGTATTAGCACCCCTCACATCCGTTGTACTCAACGAGAACCTCTTGATTCGATTCATAAGAAATGTTAATCTAGTTTGTTTGTGTTCTTCCAAGATAAAAAGGTGATATATAAAAAAAGGCAATGTAAAAGAGTTTAAACTGCTAAGGAGAAAGGGGTGGTTTTAGATAAGAGTGCTCGCCAAGGATTAGGGCCCTTGTGCCTACGTATTTTCACTTGAAAGAAGTGAAGAATCAGAGCATCCGTAGTTCGTGGGACTACGGGAAAAGGAGGGAAATGGAATTTTGGAGAAAAGTGTAGGAAATGTGCTCGCCAAATTCATCGCAATCTTGTGCCTACGTATTCTCGTTAACAGACGAGAAATCAGAGCAGCCGTAGTTCGGCCTACGGTTGCCAGTTTGACTTAACGAAAGATACTTAGTTGTATTCGACAAAAAATATTGCTTTATCTAAACTAGTGAGGAGAGGACGTTTGCACCTCTTTGAATGGATTTTCATATATCAACATTCATAGGGAACACGCCACTTATATCAACTCAAGTAGGTCATGAATGAAGCAATATTTTGCGTCGCTCTCAAGACACCATATCTCTCGTTTATGAAAAAAGGTTTGAAGGTTCGCACTGCGGCGAGAAATCGAATAATTTGAAGTTTTGGTTTAAAAAAGAGAATGTATTTGAATAGGTTTTAGAGTTTTGATCGCATGGGGCGAGGAAGAGAGTTTTGATGTATCAGATGTTTAGCTAGAGGTGACGATTACCTGAAGCTTAAGCGGGCCCAAGTAATCGGGAAAGTGAGTCAAAGGCTTGACTCCCTTTCTTTTTCACCTCATATGCAAAAGGATAGGTTTTGGTGCGAGTAAGCTAATTTGATGGCAATTACTCGAAGCTTAAGAAAGGCTTCTCGGGCCCAAGTAATCGGGAGAGTCGGTCAAAGGCTTGGCCCTCTCTCTTTTCCATCTTAATTGTGAAAAAGGAATAGATATGGTTTGATTAAGTTAATCGGATGACGATTACCCGAAGCTTAAGAAAGGCTTTTCGGGCCCAAGTAATCGGGAAAGTGAGCCAAAGTCTTGACTCTCTCTCTTTTTCATCCTTAACGGTGAAGGAATGGATATGGATGTGATTCGAGTAAGCTAACTGGATGGTGATTACTCGAAGCTTAAGAAAGGCTTCTCGGGCCCAAGTAATCGGGACAGCGAGTCAAAGGCTTGACTCTCTCTCTTATCCATCTTGAAAGAGATTACGTAGGAAAAGTATTGAACGATGGAAGATGGTTGAAGTATTTTAAACGGATGAGGATTACTTGAAGCTTAAGAAAGGCTTCTCGGGCCCAAATAATCCGGAAAGTGAGTCGCTTGACTCTCTCTATTTTTTCATCTTATATAAGAAATAACTTTGATATAATTAACGTGGCTTATGAATGAAGATTACTCAAAGCTTAAGAAAGGCTTCTCGGGCCCAAGTAATCTGGAAAGCGAGTCAAAGGCTTGACTCTCTCTCTTTTTCATCTAAGTGTTTAGGAAAATGAGTTTGAATTTGTTTCGCATTGTATATTTTTTAGAGAAGACAATTGTTTGGACTTAAGAAAGGCTCCTCGGGCCCAAACAATCGACAAGAGAAATCAAAGGCTCGATTCCAACTCCCTTTTCATCTTTATCGAAATTGTGTTTAGATATGATTAAGTATATTAATTTGATTTGAAGAAAATACTCGATGTATATCAAGATTTGAAATTAGAGTTTTAACGTGAGAAAGAGTGAACTAGAGAATAGGAGATCCTAAGGATTTAGGATAAGGTCAATGGCGAGGCATAGGCACCCGACTTACAAGGGTGAAAGTGGCTCAACGTTGGATCGAGAAATTAATTTTATCTTGAATGGATATGTAAGGGCTAATATAACGAAGCCAAGCGATCACAATAAGTAATTGAAAGTTACACAATTTAAATCGAAATATCAAACACCAAAATATTAAACAAGAAATACATGAAAAGAGAGAAATTTAATGAAATTAATTAATTAATATTAACTAATTATATTTAATCACAAGATCATATATATGCACTTTTCTACTAATTTTAAATTATTTAATTAATTGCAAATATATTTGGTGTTTAATACATTTAACAAACAATTTTTTCTTATGTACCTATTTTCTAATAATAAAACTAAAAAAAATAAATTAATTAATAATTTAATTAATTAAAAGTAAATCATACTTATATACATTTTCTTTATAATAGATTAATAAATTAATACTTAATTAACAAATAATAATTAATAAATTATTTTTTTTATACATTTTTCTAATAACTAAAACAAACTAATAATTTAATTAACAAATCAATTTTATATATTTATTTCTTAACAATTAATGATGATAAAAAAAAAACAAAGAGAAATGGGCCTGTCAAAAATAAGCAAAACGGGGGGTGTGAGGCGAAATTCGTCCCCAGGTCCAATCAACAGACGACCCACACTAAGGGAAGGATCCACCATGGACCCTAATCCACTTCTCACAGACGGGAAGATCTGGGACATTGATCTCACACTAAAACTTAGATCCAACGACCAGGAAAGTGGGACACATGGTAAGATAACGCATCGGATCGCATACAGTGGGCCAACCTGGTGACACTTGTCACCGACCGCCTTTTCCCCCTTCTGGAAGGCCGCCCCATGGCCTCCCAAATCCCCAACCCTATCCTCTTGAAACCCTCACTCTCCTTTAATCATCTCTCAAATCTCTCTGCAAACAAACACCCATCCCTCTCAAGCTAAATCGCCGGAAACTTACAACAAGGCCGGAGAAGACGGTGGCCAACGGCGGCCACCAACCCCTTCTCCGGCGAAGCCACCCGTAAAAACCAAACCTTCTAAACAAACCCTAGCTCAAAAACTCCCTTCTATCCAAATCTGAACCCATTTTTCCTTAAAAAATGTCTAAAACATCCAAATCGGAAAATCCCCAAAGTAAACCCTAATCCCCTAAATCAAAGAGGTTGCAGAAAAAACGAAAATGGAAGGCGAGGAAATAACAATATGCAAAGGGAAAGATTTGAGACGAAAAAGGCTCACCCTTGAAGACTCAAAAGCGTAGGCAATAGCTTCCCTTCAGTCCTTCTTCTTTCTTGCTCTTTCGCCGCCGTTTCTAGGGTTTCTGTCTCTGGGAAAAAAGCCCGCCCTCTTTCAATGAATAGTGGCACCCTTTATAGATCCTGATTAGGGTTTTTCCTTTGATACAAAACCATTTGAACGACAAAACCAACCGTACCATTATTCTTTTTTGGTCATGTAATTTGCTGGCCATTTTGTTTATTATGGCATTTTTGTTATTTCCATTTTGGTGTTAAACTCGTTGTACTACACATTTCTGTCATTGCCTCTATTTTGCTAATTTCGTGAAAGTCTGAGATCTGTAACCTTTGCTTTATTTTCTTGTAATCTCATGTATTTTCTATTAAAACACAGATTGATGTTTCCTATATCTCTATGTTTTGATGATAACTCTTATGGAATTTTGTATTAAGAATATATATACTCTAAAATTTGTTCAAGTATTATTGTTTCAGGTATTAAATTAAAAACTCTTAAAGAAGCAAAATACATAAGTACAAGAAACTATGCAAGGCTCTGAAGCATCAGATGCAAGACTATCAGAAGATTCTGAAGCGCTGCCAGAAGGATCTGAAGCAGAAGCTACAGAATGATCTGAAGCGTTAATGAAAGAAGTGTACAAAGAGTTGAAAGCTTTGATCTAGTCAAACTCTGAAGTTCTTTTCACTACAAGAACACAGGATTTGATAATAAGACTCTTATCATTAATATTCACGCTCAAGCATATACTGCTGCATACTCTGATGAAGACTCTGATCAAGATTGAGACTCTGATATATTAAGATCTGATCATCTATCAAGGCTCTGAACATCTCAATCACTTTAGCTCTGATCATCTTAAAGTATTTCATACCTTTAAAGCTTGCTACAAGTTCTGAAGTGCAGATTATGAAGACTTCATCCTGAAGGAAGCTTGTTGAAGAAGCTGTAAACTTGATTGGACGTGGTGCTACTTCCAAAGTAACCAACGGCTATTTTGTCCAAAGAAGTGACGTGGTGCAAATCCCAAGGCATCTACAACCATACTTTTCCTGCAGAAAGCATATCTCTGCCCATACCTTTTGGTAATGAAAAGTCTTATATCTTAATATTATATTCAGCTGCACATCACTCAAAGCAATTGGAAAAGATATTAAAGGAGAACTTCTACAACATTTTGATGTTGCTAATTTCCTGCTCATCACTTGATCTTTGCTAGTTCACTCAGAAAGAAATATTCTTACACGCTTGATTCACCAAAGTGAAAATCTCACAAAGATCTTGTTCATTTGATCTTTCATAAAACTGTATAGTTTTTGTTGTACTTAATCTTAAGTGTAAATATCACAGTTGTGATACAGCTTATTAGAAGCATTCAAACACTTGTTAGTTTACATTAATTTGTAAAAAGTTCCTTAAGAAGACCTAGGTTGGTCAGTAGTTCTTGAGAAGACTAAGACAGTTGTTCTTAGTGCATACTATTGTAATCAGTTGATTAATAGTGGATTAAGTCCTTGTGGAGAAAGGCTAATCATCTTTGATAAGGTGGACTGGAGTAAAAATCTTGAGTTGTTTTTATTGCCATATTTCTTAAAACTCTTATTCAACCCCCCCCCCCCCTTCTAAGTGTTTTTCTCACCTTCAGTTGGCATTAGAGCTCCGGTTCTGTTTGTGCTATCACTTAACTGTGACCAGAAAAGATCCAGTGGGAAAAAATCTTGATATTCTTGGTTGATATACATTATGGCTGCTGAAAATTCAACACCCAACAACAACAAATATGAAGAAAGAGTCAGCACAAAACCTCCCATGTTTGATGGAGAAAAATTTGACTATTGTAAAGATAGACTAGAAAGTTTCTTTCTAGGATTTGATGCTGATCTTTGGGACTTAGTTATTGATGGATATGTTCATCCCACTGATGGGAATGGCAAAAAAAGTTGACAGAAAATCAATGACTGAGGCGCAAAAGAAGGAATTCAGAAATCACCACAAGGCTAGAACTATCTTGCTAAATGCTATATCTCATACTGAGTATGAGAAAATAACCAACAGAGAAACTGCCTTTGATATATTTGAATCCCTGAAGATGACTCATGAAGGGAACTCTCAAGTTAAAGAAACCAAGGCTCTGGCGCTGATCCAGAAGTACGAAGCTTTCAAAATGGAAGAATCTGAATCTATTAAAGCCATATTTTCCAGATTCCAGATTCTCACTGTTGGCCTAAAGGTTCTGGACAAGGGTTACTCTACAGGAGATCATGTCAAGAAAATAACCAGAAGCTTGCCAACCAGATGGAGACCCATGGTCACTGCTCTAAAGCTGGCAAAGGATCTGAACAAGATTACGCTGGAGGAACTAATTAGTTCTTTGAGGAGTCATGAGATTGAACTAGAGGAAGATGAGCCTCTAAAGAAAGGTAAGTCAATTGCTTTAAAATCTAATAAATCTGTTAAAGTATTGCAGGTAATAGAAGAAAGCTCTGAAGAGTCTGCTTCTGAAGATGAATAAGAATTATCCTTGTTGTCCAGAAGAATCAACAAACTCTGGAAGAATAAGCAAAGGAAGTTCAAGAACTTCAGAAAACCAGATCAACACAAAGAATCTTCTGGACACAGAAGATCTGGAGAACACTCTGGATACAGAAGATCTGAAGAATCCTCTAGACATAGACGATCTGGAAAAAGAGAGGTTGTTTGCTATGAATGCAAAGAACCTGGGCACTACAAGAGTGAATGTCCAAAGCTTCAGAAGGAGAACCCAAAGAGAAAGTTAGATCACAAAAAGAAAGTTCTGATGGCTACCTGGGATGACTCAGATGCATTTGATTTGTCATCAGAATCAGAAGAGGAATGTGCAAATGTAGCATTTATGGCTGACATTGAAGACAATGTTGAATCATCTGGATCAGAATCAGAATCTGATTCTGAGGAGGTATTTGCTGAACTTTCTAGACAAGAACTTGTTGAAAGTCTATCTGATATTCTTGAAAACTATAGCAAAGTTAAACTCAAATATAAAATGCTTCTAAAGCATATTGAATTTGAGAGTAACAAGTTTGAATCAGAAATAGCTGAGCTAAAAGCTAAAAATCTTCAATTGAAAAATAATTTAGAATCTGCTCAACTAAACTCTGATTCAAAGTCTGAACCATGCTCTAAAAATATTTTACAAGAGTATGACTATAGTTTCAGGAAGTTTCTAACTAAAAGCCTAGATAGAAGCAAAATGGCTTCAATGATCTATGGTATTAGCAGAAACTATACAAAAGGTGTTGGATATAAATCTTTCTCTTATGAAGATTCAAATCCAAAATCTGTAGATAAACTGGATATCAAGTATCCTCCTTTATATTCTCAGTTTACATTTGGTCACTTAAATGATATTAAACACACAAGTTCTAATCAGAACAAACCTATGTTTAATAAATCTAAAGCTAATCAGAACAAGTCTTATGTTGAAAGACAGAAGTTCAGAAAAAGCTTTAAGGCAACTAACCAAAAAGGACCCAAGAAAATATGGGTACCTAAGGATAAGATAATCTATGTTGCAGACATCCTTAGCAGCAAGGTTAAGACTCCAGTCATGGTACTTGGACTCTGGATGCTCATGACATATGACGGGAAAAAGGTCTATGTTCCAAAGTCTGGATCTTAGATCTGGAGGAGATGTCAAGTTTGGAGGGACTCAGAAGGGAAAGATAATTGGCTCTAGAACCATAGGCAATGGTAAACTTCCTTCCATAACTAATGTCTTGCTTGTTGAAGGATTAACTCATAATCTATTGTCCATAAGTCAATTAAGTGACAATGGTTATGACATAATCTTTAATCAAAAGTGTTGCAAAGCTGTTAGTCAAAAGGATGGCTCAATCCTCTTTAATGGTAAAAGGAAAAGCAACATTTATAAAATTAGTCTTTCAGAACTTAAGGTTCATAATGTTAAATGCCTTATGTCTGTAAATGAGGAGCAATGGGTCTGGCACAAAAGATTGGGTCATATTAATATGAGACATATATCTCAGATTAATAAGCTTAATCTGGTTAGAGGACTTCCTAATCTGAAGTTCAACTCAGATGCTCTTTGTGAAGCATGTTAGAAAGGAAAATTTTCAAAATCATCTTTCAAATCCAAAAATGTTGTTTTAACTTCAAAACCATTAGAGTTACTTCACATTGATCTGTTTGGACCAGTGAAAACTGCATCCATCAGAGGCAAGAAGTATGGATTAGTCATTGTTGATGACTACAGCAGATGGACATGGGTAAAATTCCTAAAACACAAGGATGAGTCACATTCTGTGTTCTTTGACTTCTGCAAACAAGTCCAAACTGAAAAAGATTTCAAAATTGTTAAAGTCAGAAGTGATCATGGTGGTGAATTTGAAAACAAACATTTTATGATTTCTCCTGTCCTAGAACTCCACAACAGAATGGAGTTGTAGAGAGGAAAAATAGAACATTGCAAGAGATGTCCAGAACCATGATCAATGAGACTAACATGGCAAAACATTTTTAGGCAGAAGCAATTAACACAACATGTTACATTCAGAACAGAGTGTCTATTAGACCTCTTCTGGAAAAGACTCCTTATGAATTGTGGAGGAATAGAAAGCCAAACATTTCTTATTTCCATCATTTTGGATGTATTTGTTTTATGCTGAACACTAAAGAGAATCTTAACAAGTTTGATTCTAAAGCACAAAAGTGTTTCATGCTTGGATATTCTGAACGCTCTAAAGGCTACAGAGTATACAATACTGAGACACAGAATGTGGAGGAATCTATACATGTTAGATTTGATGATAAGCTTGGCAATCAAAAGCCAAAACAGCTTGAAAACTCTGCAGATGGAGAAGTTATTCTCACAGAATCTGAGAAACCAGAGGTAGAGAAAGCTCAAGAAGAAGCTACGCCAGATGCAACTCCATTGGCTGCTCAGATGAATAACATGAACATTTTTGAAGAACCAACAGTTAAAGGATCATCCAAAATCAAAGCTTCTCATCCAGAAGAAATGATTATTGGGAAGAAAGATGACCCTATAAGAACAAGGTCGTTTATCAGATCATCTGGAACATCACTTCTTGGGTTGGTGTCTATTATTGAACCAACATCTGTGGATGAGGCTCTGAGTGATAATGATTGGATACTTGCAATGCAAGATGAGCTGAATCAATTTACAAGAAATGATGTGTGGGATCTGGTTCCAAGACCAAAAGGTTTCAACATTATTGGAACAAAGTGGGTATTCAGAAATAAACTAAATGAGCAAGGAGAAGTTGTTAGGAACAAAGCAAGGTTAGTAGCTCAAGGTTACAGTCAACAAGAAGTTATTGATTACACTGAAACTTATGCTCCAGTGGTAAGGTTAGAATCTATACGCCTTCTTATTTCATTTGCTGCACAACATAACATCACTCTATATCAGATGGATGCTAAGAGTGCCTTCTTAAATGGTATTATAGAAGAAGAAGTTTATGTCCATCAACCTCCTGGTTTTGAAAGTGATAAATTTCCAGATCATGTTTTCAAACTCAAAAAATCTCTTTATGGTTTGAAACAAGCTCCCAGAGCTTGGTATGAAAGATTAAGTAATTTTCTTCTGGAAAAGAACTTTATCAGAGGCAAAGTGGGCACAACTCTTTTCTGTAAAACATTTAAGAAAGATTTACTAGTTTGTCAAATTTATGTGGATGATATTATTTTTGGATCTACCAATATTATGCTGGGAAAGGAGTTTGCTTTGTCTATGCAGGTTGAATTTGAAATGAGCATGATGGGAGAACTTAGATTCTTTCTAGGAATCCAAGTAAATCAGACTCCAGAATGCACATATATTCACCAGACTAAATATGTCAAAGAGCTTCTGAAGAAATTCAATCTGAATGAAAGCAAATTGGCAAAGACTCCAATGCATCCTACAAGCACACTTGGTAAGGAAGAGGTAAGTAAGAAAGTTGATCAAAAACTTTACAGACGTATGATTGGATCTCTCTTATATTTGACTGCTTCAAGACCTGATATTTTATTCAGTGTTTGTCTGTGTGCTAGATTCCAATCAGATCCTAGAGAATCTCACTTAACAGCTGTTAAAAGGATTCTAAGGTATCTGAAAGGTACTACTAATGTGGGTCTGTGTTACAGAAGATCTGATGAGTATAAATTAGTTGGATTCTGTGATGCTGACTATGCTGGAGACAGAGTAGAATGTAAAAGTACTTCTGGAAGCTGTCAATTTCTTAGAAGTCATTTGATCTCCTGGTTCAGCAAGAAGCAACACACAATTGCACTTTCAACAACAGAGGCAGAATATATTGCTGCTGCTAGTTGTAGCACCCAGATGCTCTGGATGAAAAGTCAGCTGGAAGATTATCATATTTTTGAGAGTAACATTTCTATCTTCTATGATAATACTTCTGCTATATGCTTATCTAAAAACCCCATTTTACACTCTAAAGCTAAGCATATAGAGATTAAACATCATTTCATCAGAGACTATGTTCAGAAGGGAATTATCAATTTAAACTTTGTGGATACAGATCATCAGTGGGCTGATATCTTTACAAAACCCCTTGCTGAAGATAGATTTAAATTTATTCTAAAAAATATAAGTATGGACTTCTTTCCAGAATAAAGTATTCATCAGATGAAATTTTTACTCAGATGATAAATGTCTAAACTCTGAAGTATTTCTTCATTTCAATTCTGTGTTTATTTATTTGTGTGTAAATCTGAACTAACAAGGCTTAGAGGATCTGAACATTGCCAAACATTTCATTTCTCAAAGAGTTTCAGAGGCACATGCAAGAAAACACGTGTAGCTCAGAATCTGGAAAGGTAGAGTGCACCATACTGAATTGACGTTTGAGGTATTGCTTTGAAAATCCAAATCTCTTGATTTTCCCCCTTCTGTCAGAATCTTAAATGCTTGATATGATTTTATTCTTTGCATTAATTGCTTAATATGATTATGTTTCACTTCATTCAATGCTTATGTGTACGCGTGAGATTGTTTGTGTCTTTTTGCATGCCCTAAATTGCTCTATATATTCTCACAACACTTCACAAATCACACTTTACACTTTTTTCACTTATCATATGCATTTCTGTCTTCTCTATTGTTTCCATCTCATTTCAAAATGCAAAACCTCTCGTAAACCCAGACGCATCTCAAGAACATCAATGGCTTCATCATCTTCAACATCTGCTCAGATGCAAACCTCAACTGCTGCTGCATCATCTCCAAATGCTGCTATTTCATCTTCAACTGCTGTTGTTTACAAGGAACCAGTAAGAACTCTTCTCACTCCAATCAAGGATCTTGAGGTTCTGTGTGAGAACTTTGTGGATTTTGAATCCATTAAAGAAAATGGTTTTGATCTCTACCCAACAATCAAAACTCAGAACTAGGAAAAGTATTTTGACAGGATGATGGGTCCTGTTTATCCAACATTGGTGAAGGAGTTTTGGATACACGCTCAAGTTTGCCCTAAGTTCATTCATTCTTCTGTTCTTGGAAAGGAAATTGTTATCACTAAGAAGTTAATCAGACAATTGATTGAGTATAAGGAAACTGATGGAATCACAAGTATGGCTACTGCTCATGTGGACTTGACTGACATTTTTCAAGAAGTTTGTGTTTCTGGGGAACCATCTAACAAAGTCAGAGATCTGAAGCCTGTTTATAGAATCTGGGCTAAGATTTTCATGAGTTCTATCTTTCACAGAAAATCTTCAAACTCTCCAGATTATGTCAACTCAGAACAAATGTACTTCATGTTCTGTATGTGTAAAGGCAAGAAGGTGGATCTTCCTTATCTTCTGTTCAGTCATCTTTTGAATCACATTAAGGAAACAAGAGAAGATGTAAGGGTTAAGGCTGGAAAGATCAAAAATTGGATCCCTATGGGAAGACTAATATCAGACATTCTAACAGAGAATGGTCTTGTGAAGCATCTGTCTGATGCTGGAGTGACAGATGATCTGTCTTACGTTGTAGGATCTGTCATCAATGGGAACACTCTGAAAAGGATGAAGGTTATTTTAGAGCTTGCAAGCAAACCCAAGAAGTTTAACTCTGAAGAAGTCAGCAGAAGGAGAATTCCTTTAGCATATTTTCCTATGTTCAGTGCTGATGAACCTAGGAACATCATTCTGACATTCATTGCTTATTGTTTGAAGAATGGTATCCCTCTGCCTGCTAACATAGTACAGAAGGAAGGAGAAGTTCTGCCAAATCTTCTGAGAGAAAGGCGCAAGAAGAGGAAAGCTGAGGAAGGATATGTTGCACAGCCTAAGAGGAAAGCCTCTGATGCTGCTGACAAGCCTGAGAAGGACAAGAAGCAGAAGGAAAATCCTCCAGAAGCTAGCTTGGAGGAAATAAGAGAAACAATTCAACAGGTATTAACATCTGATCCCAAACCATCTGCCCCTTCACCCTCACCTTCACCTCCACCATCTCCTCCTCAACCATCTGATCCTCAACCATCTGAACCTCATTCATCTGAACCCATTTCATCTCCTCATACACATTCTCAACCATCTTCTGTTCAACAACCATCTGAACCCCCTCAACAAAAATCTTCTAAACAACAACCCCCTCAACAAACACAATCTAAACCACAACAACAACCATCTTTTGAACCACAAAAGCAATCTGAGCCACTCTCTTCTACTCAACCACCAGAAGAACCAACCATCCCAAATCCTGAACCCTCTATCCTACAAACATCTGAAGACATTCTGGATGTGCAACCCATTGCAACCATGTATGTCTTATCTTCCACTTCATGTCATTCAACTGAATCATCTGATTCTGATGAATCTGAAGTCCCCTCACCAACTAGCTTACAAATTCCTGATCCTTATAAACCACTTCCATCTGACCTACCTGCTTCTGAACACCCTCTCGCTTTAAATTTAACTTCACAGATTTTATACCACCCTCATCTGATGTTGTTACATCAACACCATCTGATGGTGACACCTCTACTCCTCAACTCACCATACCACAAACATCCATACCACAACCATCTGAACCACAACCATCCATACCCCAACCATCTGAACAACCACCATCTGAACAACCAACATCTGATCACCCACCGCCTGAACAAAACCAAACACCTCCTGAACCATCACAAAAAGTCACCATAGAAGACTTTTTGAATCCCAAACCCAGATTAGATGTTTCTACTCTGTTCAAGAATTTCAAGAAGGAAATGCGTATGGGGATTGCTTCTGTAGAGAAAGAGTGCATGACTAGTATAGATCCTACTGAATTTGAAGCTTCTTGGAACAAATTCATTTCAAAGTTCAACTCTGCTACATCTGATCTCAGAACACTTTGTGCTGATGATGCAAAGGCAAAGTTTGCTGAAATGGTCAGACAGACTCTGCTGAGCATTCTCATAACCCCTGTGCTTCTTCTAGAAGATGCTCCTACTGAAGATACTGCTATGATAGAAGATACTCCTGCATCTGACATGGAGATTTATCATCCTATGGCAACTGCATCTGCTTCTGAACCCTCTGCATCTGAGATGAAGACTGAGACTCCAGATGTTGTCCAAGAAGCAAATCAGATCATGAATGATAAAACAGGAACAAACTACTGAAGAGATCAAGACTTGGATGGCCAAGCAAGAAGAGTCCACTGCTAAGATTACTGATCTTCTGACCTTGATTGCTTCTCGCCAGCCCTAGTTTTCTTTTCCATGTTTTTGCATTCTTGTTTTGCACTTGTTTTCTGTTGTTCTTTTTTCTGTCATCTGTTGTATGAACATCCTATCCTTTTGTGCTATTTTGATCTGAATGAATCTGGCTGTTATGTTTTTCATTTATGTGTTAAAGTTTTCTCTTCTTCTGTTATCTTTTCTGTCTTTAAAATTCTTTTTGATTATGACAAAAAGGGGGAGAAAGAGAATTTGATTGTTCAATCCATAAGCAATACTAATATGAAATTCAGATATTGTATTAATCTAACATTGAATCTTAAGACTTTCAGATCTTATTATTTCATCTGACAAAAATGATCTGAAGTTACCCTGAGAATTACCCAACCAGGCTCTGATCCTTGAAGCAAATTTGACTCTGATTCTGGAAGATATACCAGACTCTTCACTTTGAAAGAAATCATCAGACTCTAATTCTGGAAAGCATCCAAGCTCTAATTCTTTCTCTCAACAAGGATTTCTACCAGGTTCTGAAATATACTCAAGCAAAAAGGGAAGTGTTCTCTTCTAGTAGAGTATTCATTTCAGGGGGAGATTCTTAATCTCAGGGGGAGTTATATATTTTATTTCTCTTTATTGAACAAAATTCCCTATGTTTTGTCATCATCAAAAAGGGGGAGATTGTTAGAACATAGATTGGTGTTTCCTATATCTCTATGTTTTGATGATAACTCTTATGGAATTTTGTATTAAGAATGTATATACTCTAAAATTTGTTCAAGTATTATTGTTTCAGGTATTAAATTAAAAACTCTTAAAGAAGCAAAATACATAAGTACAAGAAACTATGCAAGGCTCTGAAGCATCAGATGCAAGACTATCAGAAGATTCTGAAGCGTTGCCAGAAGGATCTAAAGCAGAAGCTACAAAATGATCTGAAGCGTTAATGAAATAAGTGTAAAAAGAGTTGAAAGCTTTGATTTAATCAGACTCTGAAGTTCTTTTCACTACAAGAACATAGGCTTTGATAATCAGACTCTTATCATTAATATTCACGCTCAAGCATATACTGCTGCATACTCTGATGAAGACTCTGATCAAGATTGAGACTCTGATATATTAAGATCTGATCATCTATCAAGGCTCTGAACATCTCAATCACTTTAGCTCTGATCATCTTAAAGTATTTCATACCTTTAAAGCTTGCTACAAGTTCTGAAGTGCAGATTATGAAGACTTCATCCTGAAGGAAGCTTGTTGAAGAAGCTGTAAACTTGATTGGACGTGGTGCTACTTCCAAAGTAACCAACGGCTATTTTGTCCAAAGAAGTGATGTGGTGCAAATCCCAAGGCTTCTACAACCATACTTTTCCTGCAGAAAGCATATCTCTGCCCATACCTTTTGGTAATGAAATGTCTTATATCCTAATATTATATTCAGCTGCACATCACTCAAAGCAATTGGAAAAGCTATAAAAGGATAACTTCTACAACATTTTGATGTTGCTAATTTCCTGCTCATCACTTGCTCTTTGCTAGTTCACTCAGAATGAAATATTCTTACACGCTTGATTCACCAAAGTGAAAATCTCACAAAGATCTTATTCATTTGATCTTTCATAAAACTGTATAGTTTTTGTTGTACTTAATCTTAAGTGTAAATATCATAGTTGTGATACAGCTTATTAGAAGCATTCAAACACTTGTTAGTTTACATTAATTTGTAAAAAGTTCCTTAAGAAGACCTAGGTTGGTCAGTAGTTCTTGAGAAGACTAAGACATTTGTTCTTAGTGCTTACTATTGTAATCAGTTGATTAATAGTGGATTAAGTCCTTGTGGAGAAAGGAAAATCATCTTTGATAAGGTGGACTGGAGTAGTTGAGTTCAACGAACCAGGATAAAAATATTGAGTTTTTTTTATTGCCATATTTCTTAAAAATCTTATTCAACCCCCCCTGTAACCCGGTGAACTGACTTTAAACAATGTTGCGGATAGCAAGAGTCGCCACCGACTTTTATTTTATCCATAAGGAAAGGTTATAAAAGAACAGGAAAGACCTTAGAGAATATTTTGGGTCCGGGGGGTAGGTTATGAAAAGGGAAGGTGTTAGCACCCTTTTCATCCATGGTTATCCATGGGCTCTTAGGTACTTAAGCTCACTTTTGAATTGTTTTGAAAGTGTAGTGTGTGAATAGCAAAAAATTTCAGAATAGTTTAATAATAATCCGTGTATGGATGTGAAAAAAAACTTGTTTGAAAATTTTGTTGGAAATTTGTTTAAGTGTGAAAAAGTTTTGAAGTGAGCAAGTATCTAGGAGTAGCCTACCCTAATGTTTTAAGGTCTTTCTTATTCTTTATCCTTTCCTTAGTAAGACTATCCCTACTATAATGGAGTAGGTAGTCCTTACTTTGGATGTTAAGGGACATGTGAGGGACAATTGGATTTTTGAAGGCCATTGTGGGGTGTAATAAGCAAACTGGAGGGACTATCATCATTTTTCGAAAGGGACTCGATTCGTAAAGGCAACCATAAGGGACTTTGATGATTTTCTTTTTGAGGGACTTGCTTTATACACCCCACTTAACCAATATTCGTAGGCAACTTGAGGGATATCCTTAGGAAGTGAGACGGCGATTAAAATCGACTTACGTGTGTGACGTGTTTATTTTAATTATCTTTATTTAAAAGTGATCTAAATTTATTTTAATATTACATACATGTTGTTACACTCCCTAATTACTAACCATAATAATAATTAAATAATTAAACAACTTTACATCCAAGAAACAATTACAAAATAATAAGCAAAATAATTAAATAGCAAAGATAAATAAAATATAAATAAGCAATAATAAATAATAAAGGGGGTTAATTCTAAGTTTACTCGGCAAGACATCGCATCTTGTGCCTACGTATCCTTACGGGAGTGGAATCAGAGTAATCGTAGTTCCCCTCAATAGGGAGGTTAGAAACTTCTTGACTGTGGTCAAGGTCTCAAGGGGAATAAACGCATCTTAAGGACACGCTTACGTGGAGTGTAGAAACTCCAAATCTCTACGTTGAAATGTTAAGTTGTAATTAGGGTTAAATTAGGGATTCCACGGCGGGAAACCCTAAAATGAGCGCGGCGGCTCTTTGACCTAATGCTAAGGGTAAAATTGTAATTTTGCCTGCGGCGAGGCATTTGTGAAAATTAGGGTTTGTAGTTTGTAGTTTTGAGGATTTGAAATTGAATGTGTGAAGTTTTACGGACTATTGGCGCGGCGGCCAAACAGTTAGACCTAACCTTCGGATGTGTGCAATGTGACAGAAATAATAGTAAACGCGTGAGATAATTGAATCATGCAAACAGAGAGATAATGTCATAATTTAAACCATGCAAGCAGAAATTTAAAGGCAGAATTTAAAGAGCGATTGTTAAGTTCGCGAGGTTACATGAGAGGAGCAGATACAATATGATAATGAAATTTGAATTGAACAATAATAAAATAAAATAAATAACGGTTCTAGTTATTATTTTAAAAAAAAGATTTTAGTTATTATTTTAAATTTATCTAAAAAAAAGTTTTTCTTAAAAATAATAGGTTTTCATATTAATTTGGAAAAGATGTTAATGTTATTTATTTTAAAAAACAGATTTTTATATTATAACAAATTTTAATAAATTAATGATAACAATAATAATAATAATGGTAATAATAATGATAATAATGATAATAATAATAAATAATGATAATAATAATAATAATAATAATAATAATAATAATAATAATAATAATAATAATAATAATAATAATAATAATAATAATAATAATAAAGCAATAATGAATTTTAAATGTGCCAAATAACCCAACAATGTTGCTAACGCAGAAATGCGCTCATCGCAACCAGATCTAAATCGGACGAAACAAAATTTATCGCAAAGAAAAAGAAATTAAGCAAAAAATAGTATTATTGCTCACACAAAAATGCGATCATCGCAACCAGATCGAACTAACACAAATGTCACGCGTCATGCACACAAATGTGCAAACATCGTATCGACATAATTCGATCAAAAATCTTATATATATAAACTCTAACAATTTAAAAATTATATATATATAAACGTAACAGTAATAGATAAAGAAAAAGAAATAACGGTAATAGATGAAGAAAAAGAAATAACGGTAAAAGATGAAGAAAAAGAAACAACAGTAATAGATGAAGGAAAAGAAATAACGGTAAACGATGAAGAAAAAGAAACAATAGTAATGGATGAAGAAGAAAACTAAATAACGGCAAACGGCACTCACTCCTCTTAGGTTTTTTTCATTCTCCCCCCTTTTTTCCAACAAGGCAACACATGTATATATAGGGAACAAATTAGGGTTAACACCAAATTGTCAATAATGTCCCTAAAGCCCATTTTAAAGCCCAAACTAAATAATTAGTTAAGAAAAAATAAAATTTAAATAATTTAAAATAATTAAAATAAACTTAAAATAAAAACTAATAATCCTATTGATTCCTAAAATAAAAAATAAAAAATATTATAAAAAGAACAAAATTTTTTTCAATATTTTTTTATTTTATGATTTTTTGGATATTTTTATGAATAATTTAGAAAAAAGTGAAAAAAATAATATTTTAAAAAATGATTTAATTAAAATACGAAAATAATAATTAAATAATAATAAAAAAACTATTTTTGTTATTTTTTTAATGAAAGATAGAAAAATTTAGAGTAAAAATAATAAAAAACAAAAAAAAAGTGACAAAGGTGAGATTCGAACTCTCAACCTCTCACACTCATAACTCCTTACACATGTCCTCCTGCCAATTGTGCCATTTTTACTTTTTAGAAAAAAAACGCATGCCATATGATATTTACCTGCAAAAAGTCAAACGACTACACAAATTTGTTAGTAATTGATTAAATGCAATGAAATGCGACGACAATTCTTAGGGCAAAATTTGGGGTATTACAGTTATTATGATAATATTTCTCACCCAACCTCTCTTTGATGTTGGCAAAAAAAAAAATCATGAAGTTTGACTTTGGTTTGACCACAGTTGACCTCAGTTTGACCTTTTAACTGCATTGACTGCTTTTGACTTATCTGATCATCTGACTGAGCAAACTTTTGAGAAAAGTCTTGAAACTTGACATGGGGGTTCTTATACACATATAAGATGTTATGAAGCTCACTTGAAGTCTTGGAAGTCCATTTAGCCTGATTAAAGTCAAAACCCTAGTTTTGGATGCACTGCTTAGGAGGTGCATTGTCTGAGGGAATTGTCAACTCTTCTGACCAATTGTGAATTTTGTGAACCTTGTGAACCTTCTTGGAACACAAAGTCTTGTATTGTGAGGGCAAATTTTGGGGTGCAACAGCTGCCCCTGTTCAATTTTCTGAAACCTGAGGGGTTAGATTGGTATATTTGCCAGTCGTAACCTGGAAGGTTGAAGGGGATTGAACACAAAAGCCCAAAAATTTGCACTCACCAGTGCATGGAGTGATATTGATGGTTGGTTGAACATGATTGAGTGGGCTTAAAGATGCCACTAGGGGAAAGTTCTTCAGTAGTATAATGAGAACTGTCAGGAGTCTGGAGTAATACTGATGTAACAGCATGTCTTCATGAGGATAGAGCAATCAATAATGATAACCCTAAAGCAGTCTTGAAGTGATAAATCTGACCTCAGGAGGATAGAGCAATCAATAGCTCTAAAGCAGTCTTGAAGTAATAATGGCTTCAGGAGGATAGAGCAATCAATAGCTCTAAAGCAGTCTTGAAGTAATAGAATGGCTTCAGTAGGATAGAGCAATCAACAGCTCTAAAGCAGTCTTGAAATAATAATGTGATATGTCTTCAGGAGGATAGAGCAATCAATAGCTCTAAAGCAGTCTTGAAGTAATGATTTCAGGAGGATAGAGCAATGGATAGCTCTAAAGCAGTCTTGAAATAATAATGTAATTTCAGGAGGATAGAGCAATGGATAACTCTAAAGCAGTCTTGAAATAATTAGATGGCTTCAGGAGGATAGAGCAATGAATAGCTCTAAAGCAGTCTTGAAGTAGTAATATGACCTCATGAGGATAGAGCAATGAATAGCTCTAAAGCAGTCTTGAAGTAATAGGATGATTTCAGGAGGATAGAGCAATCAGTAGCTCTAAAGCAGTCTTGAAGTCATGAGAGGCTATCAGGAGGATAAAATAACCCTAAGGTTACAATAAAGCAGTCCCAAAGTAATAAGAAGCTCATCAGGAGGATAAAGTAACCCTGAGGTTACAATAAAGCAGTCCCAAAGATCATAAGATTGTTTGTTGGATAATTAACCTGAAAACAAGGTAGCATTCTGTATAACAACATTAGTTTATGCTTTATGTATGCATGTATGACATGATGCACTTAGGTAATGTACTATAGACATATATGTTATGGTATGATGTAAATGATGTATGTATGCTATGACACTGCTGGAAGTGTCTGGATATCCTTGTATAACAACTGCTGGCCAAGGAAAATAAATCCCGATTCGTTGTTGAAGAATATATAACCCTCCGTCTGCTGGGGATAACAAGGTATAGATAACCTCCCGTTGTTGGGGATAACAAGGTATAGATAACCTCCCGTTGTTGGGGATAATAGGGTATAGATAACCTTCGTTTTCGTTTGATAGTAGGATAAGTATAACATCCCGTCTTCGTTCATCGTGCCCTTATTGGAAAGTAATTTCCCGTAATTTCCCTTATTTTTGCCTAGGCCTGTCAACCTAGCGGGTCTCTTTTTATGCGTAGTATTTTTTAACTATGTCTGCGTTTACAGGTTGTGGGAAGTCTTCACCATCCATTGTAGTCAGTATCATGGCACCTCCTGAGAACACTGTCTTGACTACAAATGGTCCTTCATATGTTGGAGTCCACTTGCCCCTAGGATCACCCTGTGGTAATATGATACGCTTGATTACCAAGTCACCATCCTGATATACCTTTGGCTTAACCTTCTTGTTAAAAGCTTTGATCATCCGTTTCTGGTACATCTGGCCATGACAAACTGCTGCTAACCTTTTCTCATCAATCAAATTTATCTGGTCAAGTCGAGTCTGAATCCACTCATCTTCATCCAAGCCTGCATCCTTCATAATTCTCAAGGAGGGGATCTGAACTTCAATAGGCAGAACTGCTTCCATACCATAGACTAAGGAGAATGGGGTTGCCCCTGTTGAAGTACGTATTGTAGTACGATAACCATGCAGAGCAAATGGTAACATCTCGTGCCAATCCTTGTAAGTAACAGTCATCTTCTGTTCAATCTTCTTAATGTTCTTATTAGCAGCTTCAACTGCCCCATTCATCTTTGGACGATACGGAGAGGAGTTGTGATGCTTAATCTTGAACTGCGTACAGAGATCAGTAATCATAGTGTTGTTCAGATTAGAGCCATTGTCAGTGATAATCCTTTCAGGGATACCATACCTACATATGAGATTATTCTTAATAAACCGAGCCACAACATTCTTAGTCACAGATGCAAATGAAGCTGCCTCTACCCACTTCGTGAAGTAATCAATAGCAACCAGGATGAAACGATGCCCATTAGAAGCAGTAGGCTTGATCTCACCAATCATATCAATGCCCCACATGGCAAAGGGCCAAGGAGCAGTCAACACATTCAATGGAGATGGAGGTACATGTACTTTATCAGCATAGATTTGACATTTGTGACATGTTCTGGAGTGTTGATAGCAATCAGCTTCCATGGTAGACCAATAGTAACCTGCTCTCAAAATCTTCTTTGCCATGGTATGACCACTAGAATGAGTGCCAAAGGTCCCATCATGCATCTCTTCCATAATTTCTGTAGCTTCCTTCTTATCCACACAACGAAGCATAGTTGAATCATGATTACGCTTATACAGAATGCCATTACTCAGAAAGAACTTAGCAGAAAACCTTCTCAGGAACTTCCTATCTTTGACAGATGCCCCTTCAGGGAACTCCTGAGCTTCAAGATAGTTTTTCACTTCATAGAACCAAGGCTTCTCCTCTGCCCCTTCAGTGTCAATCTCATTGCAGTATGCAGGCTTCTCAAATCTATCAATGGTAATCTTAGGAGCTTCATCATCCCAGCTGATCTCAAACATAGATGCCATGGTGGCCAATGCGTCTGCCAACTGATTCTCTCTTCGTGGAATATGTCCAAAAGTAATCTCTTTGAAATGTGGGATCAAAGACAACACATGTTCTCTGTAAGGAATGAGATTATCATGCTTTGTATCCCAATCTCCTTTAATCTGACTTACTACCAGAGCTGAATCTCCATACACCTCAAGGAACTGAATCTTCATATCAATAGCAACTTGCATACCCATGATACATGCCTCATACTCAGCCATGTTATTGGTACAATAGAAACAAAGTCTGGCAGTAATCGGGGTATGACAACCTTCAGGGGAACTAATCACAACACCAACACCATTACCATGTGCATTGGAGGCACCATAAAAAACCATAGTCCATCGGGATCCTTGTTCAGGTCCGTCATATTGTCCAGGTTCTTTGGTAACAGACATAATGTCTTCATCAGGGAACTCAAAATTCATTGACTGGTAATCATCTACTGCTTGATGAGCCAAATGATCAGCAACAACACTCCCCTTAATGGCCTTCTGAGTGGTATACTGTATATCATATTCCGTCAAGATCATTTGCCATCTTGCAATTCTTCCGGAGAGAGCAGGTTTCTCAAATATGTACTTGATTGGATCCATCTTCGAAATCAACAAGGTAGTATGGGTCAACATATACTGTCTTAGTCGGCGAGCAGCCCATGCCAAAGCGCATCAAGTTTTCTCGAGCAGTGAGTATCTTGTTTCACAGTCGGTAAACTTTTTGCTAAGGTAGTATATTGCCTGCTCTTTTCGACCAGACTCGTCATGTTGCCCCAATACACACCCCATTGAGTTGTCTAATACTGTTAAATACATAATAAAGGGTCTTCCATCAACTGGTGGCATTAAAATTGGAGGTTCTAGCAAATATCTCTTGATTTCATCAAAGGCAGTCTGGCACTCATCATTCCATTCCATCACCTGATCTTTCCTCAACAACTTGAAGATTGGCTCACAGATGGTAGTTAATTGGGAAATAAATCTTGCAATGTAGTTCAATCGTCCCAAGAAACCTCTAACCTCCTTCTCAGTACGGGGAGCTGGCATCTCTCGTATAGCTTTCACTTTTGCAGGATCTACTTCAATACCTTTTCCACTGACAATGAAACCCAAGAGCTTTCCAGATCTAACTCCAAAAGTACACTTGTTTGGATTTAATCTCAACCTGTATTTCTTCAACCTCTCAAACAACTTGTGCAGATGATCAAGATGTTGTTCTTCATTCTGAGACCTGGCTATCATATCATCCACATATACCTCTATCTCATGATGAATCATATCATGAAACAAAGCCACCATAGCACGCTGATATGTTGCCCCTGCATTCTTCAAACCAAATGGCATTACCTTATAGCAAAAGGTGCCCCACTGTGTCACAAATGTAGTCTTCTCCATATCTTCAGGTGCCATCTTGATTTGATTGTAACCAGAGAAACCATCCATAAAAGAGAATACCTTATGCTGAGCAGTGTTGTCTACCAGAATATCAATATGAGGAAGTGGAAAGTCATCTTTAGGGCTAGCCTTGTTCAGATCTCTGTAGTCTACACACATACGTACCTTACCGTCTTTCTTAGGAACTGGTACCACATTTGCAACCCACTGAGGATAAGAAGTTACGGCCAAGAACCCTGCATTGAATTGTTTCATTACCTCTGCTTTGATCTTTTCTGACATTTCAGGACGCATACGACGAACCTTCTGCTTCTTTGGACGACAATCTTCTTTCACTGGCAAACGGTGAACCACAATGTCTGTATCCAACCCTGGCATATCTTCATAAGACCAAGCAAAGATCTCCACATAGTCACGTAGCATCTGAATCAACCTGCTCTTGACACTGTCCTCTAAATCAGCCCCTATCTTGACCTCTTTTCTGTTTTCTTCAGTTCCCAGATTCACAACTTCGACTGGCTCTTCATGTGGCTGTATAGCTTTCTCTTCTTGTTGTAACAACCTAGCAAGCTCTACAGGTATTTCACAATCGTCCTCGTTTCCGTCTTCAGTTTGATAGATCGGATTCTCGAAATTGTAATTGGCAATAGTAGAACTGTTATCAACTGGATCCAGAGTGGATGAGGATCTGCATTTTAGTGACGTGGGTGTGTGTAAGAACACATAGCTGATAAAGCAAAAATAAAAGAAAAAGAAAGACAAGGAACACAATATTTACGAAAACGAAACGTCCACTGATTTTATTGAATGAAGTATGCAAATGAAATGACAACCCGTAACAAGCACACCATTGTGCCCCGGGTAAGGCACATGGCTTGAAAGTTTTAATTGTTCCAGAAATTACAAATTTAAAAACATAACACAGTAATAGTATTTACTCCTGACTAAAGGAGATAGGGATAACATCTTCAGCTTTCCAATTATTGAGTCCAGCACCCACAGTAGGAAAAATCCATGCCTCCAAGTTGTAGTCTTCATCTTGATCTCCCACAGCATTGATAACCCCTTGATTGGTGATACGAACAGCACGAGCACGACGAACAGCCTTCTGGGACTCTGCAGTGAAACCCAATCCAAACTTGTCAGACTTGTATGGAATATCAGGAAGCTGACCCCAAATAGTACAACCACCTTCTTCCATCACAGCTTTTGCATCATTGAGGGAGGCCATTGCCATTGTTGGAGGGTTTCTGATGACCACAGGAACCTTCTTCACAGCAGGAGGAGTCACACAATCCTTAACAGCCCAGGGAACCACTTCAAATGACTGACATGGAGTTTCAATGTATTCACCTTCTACTTCCAGATACTTGAAAGTGTTTACATGGCTGACAAAGTATTCTTCCTCTCCAAAGACAGTAACGACTTTTCCATTCACCGGATATCTCAACTTTTGATGTAATGTGGAGGTCACAGCACCTGCCCCATGGATCCAGGGACGACCAAGCAGACATGAGTACGAAGGACGAATATCCATCACATAGAATGTAGCGGTAAACACCTGAGAGCCAACCTTGATTGGAAGATCAATTTCCCCATGCACTACTCTTCTAGAACCATCAAAAGCCTTTACCACAATATTACTGGGCTTCAATACCGTATCTTCAGGACTCAGCTTGTTCAAGACTTCCTTAGGCAACACATTCAGAGAGGAACCATTGTCTATCAGCACATGAGACAGGGTAGTGCCCCTGCATTCAATTGAAATATGCAAGGCCCTGTTATGATCCCTCTTGGCAGGGGTCAAGTCAGCATCAGAAAATCCTAACCCGTTGTCATAGGTCAGGTGAGCAACACAATTCTCAAACTGGTCCACAGAAATTGCACTGGGTACATGAGCCATCTTTAGAAACTTGATCAATGACTTGGCATGAGCCTCAGAACATAATAACAGGGAGAGCATAGAAATCTTTGAGGGAGTATGCCCCAGCTGATCAACAATATCATAATCACTCTTGCGAATGATTTTTAATACTTCTTCCATCTGCTTAGAGAGGTCATCAGCAGCTGGCACATCAGTAGATACAGGCTCAATAACAGGACCCTTGCCCCGAGCATCAGTGGTGGAAGTAACAGCAGGAGTAACTGCACTCTTAGAAGCAACTGGAGGAGAGAAGACTCTTCCACTACGAGTGATCTTACTAGATCCAGCAATATTATCAATGTCAACAGGCATATCAGGTAAAGGCTCCTGCTTGACACCATGGATGTAAACATCAGACCCATAGTGCCAAGGCACAGCTTTGTCAGATGTATAAGGAATAGGACCAGGAGTGGTAATGATCAGAGGAGCTACTCTGGCTTCAGCAACAACTTTCACAGGACCTTCAGCAGTAATCTTGATTGGGCCCTGATGAGTGATTTTAATGGGACCCTTTGAAGTGATTCTTAGTGGTACTTTGTCAACCATGTCAACCTCTTCAATCTTCTTACCCTGAGTCAGATGATCCACCATACTTTCTACAGATGCTGGTCTTCTTTCAAACACTATGGTATATTTATCCATGAGACGTTGAATCCCATCTCTCAAAATGAAGCAACTATCCGGCTTATAGGTACAATATAGACAATCTTCATGACAACCTGGAAAGATCCCAGCTTGTACTAACCTCTTTTTGATAACAGACAATGGTGTGCTCAACTCCATAACTAAATAGACATGCAGATCTTCATCAATATCTTCATCAATGGCGTTGACAGCCTTCTCGTGGTTTGGCATTGGAGCTGTAATCACATTTGGAGTACCTGGTGGATCAAACTCAATTTCTCCAGCATCAATCATATCCTGAATTTTGTTCTTCAAGACCCAGCAGTTATTAGTATCATGTCCTGGACAGTTTGAATGATATGCACATCGTGCATTGGGATTGTACTTGGGAGAGGTAACATTGGGATTCTGAGGGGCCTCCCTCAGGGTAATAAGTTCAGCTTTCAACAAGTGTTGCAATGCCTGAGCCATTGACATGTTGATCTTCGTGAACTGTCTTCTAGCCCTCTGTTGGTTGCCTTGAGGCTGCTCTGTTGTTGCAGGAGTCGGATTTGAAATATGAACTGCACTAACAGACTGATGCCTTCTGTTACGACCAGGCTGACCATACACAGCATTAGATTCTTTCTTCCCAGTGGGAGGCTTCTTTGCAGCACCTGATGAAGAAGTGCCCACTTGGATCTTACCACTCTTGATACCATTCTCTACTCGCTCTCCTGTCATGATCAACTCAGTGAAGCCAGATGATGAGCTTCCAATGAGATGACTGTAAAACGGACCATTCAGCGTACACATGAACATATCAACCAACTCCCTATCAGTCAAAGGGGGTTGAACTCTTCCAGCTAAGTCTCTCCACTTCTGAGCATACTCCTTAAAGCTTTCTTTGGCACCCATAGACATGCTTTGAAGCTGCACGCGAGTGGGGGCTAAGTCAGCATTGTATTGATACTGCTTGTAGAAAGCTTCAGCAAGGTCATTCCAATCTCTGATGTTGACACTCTCCAACTGATAATACCACTCTAGCTGAGCTCCAGATAAACTCTCTTGAAAGAAATGGATCCACAACTTTTTATCAGCAGTGTGGGGTTGCATTCTTCTGACATAAGACCTCAGATGCAATTTGGGACAAGAGACCCCATCATAGACAACAAATGTAGGAACTTTGAACCCAATGGGTATGACCACCCCAGATATCAAGCTCAAATCCTCAAAATCCAGCCCAGATGATTTCTGTAATTCCATAGCATCCATTCTATCCACCAGCATCTTGAATTTGTCTTCGTTAGGCTCATGGTAGTAGTTAGCCTCAGAATCAGAGTCCCCCATAGTGTTGTGGAGACTGCCTCTCTCCTGCTCAGATTCTTCAGATTCATAGTCTTCAACATGTTCCTTGGTCTTGACAGGACCTTTGAACCTTCTTCCCATGTTGAGCAACCCAACAGACCTTCTAGCCTTCTTAGTCTTCTTGGCCAGCAGTGTCTTCAATTCATCCTGCCCCTTGGATAGGTTCAGGATCAACTCTTGGAACTGTGCATTCTGTGCCTGAAGATCCTTAACTGATTGTTCAAGAGCCATTGCTGAAATAAACAGCGAGAAGATGAGAAACCTGTGCACAATTATAAACCTGTGATGCAATGATATGGGAATGCATATGCAATGTTTTCAAGGACCGCAGGATTTAAATTTGCTTAAACAAACAAGAAAGTAACTTTTTATTAGTAATAACTTGTTTTGCCTTTTAGGCTTACAAAAAATGAAAACGAAATAAGTACAAAAGATGGGGTTTTAAGTCTCCCATGGACGTTTCCTCTTTGTGTTGAGGTATGAGTTGAGGTTTCGTTCCTCATGAAGTAGCTTTGTTAGCTCTAGGATCCTTGCTTGGCTTGCTTTGTAATGAGCCTCGAAAGTATCCCTTTGCTCTTTCAGTTGGATCCATGATCTCTGCAAGTCTTCCATATCAGTAGGCATGTCTGGGTGAAGGATGGTATAAGCTGTGTCTCCTTCAGCAACAGGTTCCATGGTAACTGGTAGGATGGCAGGATATGGCATCATGAGTGTCTGAGCACGAGATCGTACCCATCTGAGATAAGCCTCCATAGGAATAGTGTACTTAGGCTCCAGTGTCTTGCTGTCAATCCTGTTTACCTTTCCCCAAGCTCGTATGAATCTCTGACGGTAACCCTGAAGATCGTTGTCGTAGTCAAACACAATGCCCTGAATCAACATGTCATGTGGACCATCGCTCCGGGCGTAACCAAACTGTCGTAAAGCTAGAGATGGGTTGTAGGTGATGCCTCCTCTTATGCCTAGAAGTGGTACATTAGGAAACTCCCCACAACGGTCAATGATGGTGACATTCTCCATAGATCTGGAGCACCAATGGATGTCTGAGTGAGAAAGTGACATGATCCTCTTGGACCATCTGAACCCTTGCTCATTCTTCATTACTGAGCGAGGAAGGTGAGAAATAAACCACCTAGAAAGTAAAGGTATGCAGCACATCAAAGTTCCTCTTGCCCTTGTAGTACGGGTGTGAAGAGAATGTAGGATGTCTCCAAGTAAGGTAGGCACTGGATTGTGACTCAGGAATATGTTGATGGCATGAACGTCTATGAACTGATCAGGATTGGGGAACAACACTAAGCCATAAATCAATAAGGCTAAGATCTCCTCAAAAGCATCGTAGCTCATAGCCTTCAAGAACATTTGAGCTTTATCCACTAATACCTTGGCAAGAATACCTTTAACTCCACTTCTCGTCTCTAGAACAATGTCAGACTTCTTCAGATGTATAGCTGCAGCAATAGCTTCTGGTTTAAGCTCCTTCTCTAAGCCTGTGAATGGCTTCTGATCAAGAACAGGTATACCCAGAAGTTTAGAGAACTCCTCCATGGTTGGAACCAGCTGATAATCAGGAAATGTAAAGCAATGGTGCTTAGGGTCAAAGAACTGAAACAGCACACTCATCATGTCTTCACTGAACCCTGAAGTAACTAGATCCAATAAGTGACCATGTCTCTTGTTGAACTGGGAATGATCAGGCACTAGGGAAACCAACTCCTTGAGCTTAGCAGGTATCCCTACAAAGTTGATCCTGATGGTGTTTCTACGAGCAGAAGCCATGACCTGCAACAAAGAACAAAGATAAATCCTTTGGTCCTTGAAATGGTTAGGGAAAATGATATGCTTATGATGCATGATGATGTCATGATGTCATGCTCAATCACAAACATGTGGCACACACAAACAAGTCACACCATAGCCCTAGGTTTAAAGGCTTGCATGAGGTTCAAAGGAAAGTACCCTCCCCTGAAGTTAGATGGTTCATCCTGTCCTACAAAAGTAACCAGGTTCTAAGGGATCTCAATATCATTGATCCTTCACAAGGGTGGTTGTTCAGAAGGAAACTTACTTGCCAACCAAAACCCTCCAAGTTTAAGATCTCAATGAGCGTAGTATCGAGTGTCAACCAACTTCAGTCTGCACCAAAGCCGGTTACCTCACTACTTTCTAAAGGCCAAGATGAGTTAACTAGGGTTCTAAAAGTCAGTTAGTGCATTGACAACATATGGCAGCCTCAATATTATCCTCAACTTGACTTAAGGAATATAAGCACCAACCAAGAAGTCGCACTAACTATGGCCACCAGATCAACCGTATCGATATACGTCGTACAGTTTCCTTGGTCTATTGCCATTTACCTAAGGTACACTAGATCCGGGTTAGGACCTTTCACACATAAGAGCACCCCAACAATATAATAATAAAGCAAACAAGGCAAACAATTTAAAGTGATCTTAATTCCTAAGGGTACCCCTCTTAAATAGATCCCCAGCAGAGTCGCCAGTTCTGTAACCCGGTGAACTGACTTTAAACAATGTTGCGGATAGCAAGAGTCGCCACCGACTTTTATTTTATCCATAAGGAAAGGTTATAAAAGAACAGGAAAGGCCTTAGAGAATATTTTGGGTCCGGGGGGTAGGTTATGAAAAGGGAAGGTGTTAGCACCCTTTTCATCCATGGTTATCCATGGGCTCTTAGGTACTTAAGCTCACTTTTGAATTGTTTTGAAAGTGTAGTGTGTGAATAGCAAAAAATTTCAGAATAGTTTAATAATAATCCGTGTATGGATGTGAAAAAAAACTTGTTTGAAAATTTTGTTGGAAATTTGTTTAAGTGTGAAAAAGTTTTGAAGTGAGCAAGTATCTAGGAGTAGCCTACCCTAATGTTTTAAGGTCTTTCTTATTCTTTATCCTTTCCTTAGTAAGACTATCCCTACTATAATGGAGTAGGTAGTCCTTACTTTGGATGTTAAGGGACATGTGAGGGACAATTGGATTTTTGAAGGCCATTGTGGGGTGTAATAAGCAAACTGGAGGGACTATCATCATTTTTCGAAAGGGACTCGATTCGTAAAGGCAACCATAAGGGACTTTGATGATTTTCTTTTTGAGGGACTTGCTTTATACACCCCACTTAACCAATATTCGTAGGCAACTTGAGGGATATCCTTAGGAAGTGAGACGGCGATTAAAATCGACTTACGTGTGTGACGTGTTTATTTTAATTATCTTTATTTAAAAGTGATCTAAATTTATTTTAATATTACATACATGTTGTTACACTCCCTAATTACTAACCATAATAATAATTAAATAATTAAACAACTTTACATCCAAGAAACAATTACAAAATAATAAGCAAAATAATTAAATAGCAAAGATAAATAAAATATAAATAAGCAATAATAAATAATAAAGGGGGTTAATTCTAAGTTTACTCGGCAAGACATCGCATCTTGTGCCTACGTATCCTTACGGGAGTGGAATCAGAGTAATCGTAGTTCCCCTCAATAGGGAGGTTAGAAACTTCTTGACTGTGGTCAAGGTCTCAAGGGGAATAAACGCATCTTAAGGACACGCTTACGTGGAGTGTAGAAACTCCAAATCTCTACGTTGAAATGTTAAGTTGTAATTAGGGTTAAATTAGGGATTCCACGGCGGGAAACCCTAAAATGAGCGCGGCGGCTCTTTGACCTAATGCTAAGGGTAAAATTGTAATTTTGCCTGCGGCGAGGCATTTGTGAAAATTAGGGTTTGTAGTTTGTAGTTTTGAGGATTTGAAATTGAATGTGTGAAGTTTTACGGACTATTGGCGCGGCGGCCAAACAGTTAGACCTAACCTTCGGATGTGTGCAATGTGACAGAAATAATAGTAAACGCGTGAGATAATTGAATCATGCAAACAGAGAGATAATGTCATAATTTAAACCATGCAAGCAGAAATTTAAAGGCAGAATTTAAAGAGCGATTGTTAAGTTCGCGAGGTTACATGAGAGGAGCAGATACAATATGATAATGAAATTTGAATTGAACAATAATAAAATAAAATAAATAACGGTTCTAGTTATTATTTTAAAAAAAAGATTTTAGTTATTATTTTAAATTTATCTAAAAAAAAGTTTTTCTTAAAAATAATAGGTTTTCATATTAATTTGGAAAAGATGTTAATGTTATTTATTTTAAAAAACAGATTTTTATATTATAACAAATTTTAATAAATTAATGATAACAATAATAATAATAATGGTAATAATAATGATAATAATGATAATAATAATAAATAATGATAATAATAATAATAATAATAATAATAATAATAATAATAATAATAATAATAATAATAATAATAATAATAATAATAATAATAATAATAATAAAGCAATAATGAATTTTAAATGTGTCAAATAACCCAACAATGTTGCTAACGCAGAAATGCGCTCATCGCAACCAGATCTAAATCGGACGAAACAAAATTTATCGCAAAGAAAAAGAAATTAAGCAAAAAATAGTATTATTGCTCACACAAAAATGCGATCATCGCAACCAGATCGAACTAACACAAATGTCACGCGTCATGCACACAAATGTGCAAACATCGTATCGACATAATTCGATCAAAAATCTTATATATATAAACTCTAACAATTTAAAAATTATATATATATATATAAACGTAACAGTAATAGATAAAGAAAAAGAAATAACGGTAATAGATGAAGAAAAAGAAATAACGGTAAAAGATGAAGAAAAAGAAACAACAGTAATAGATGAAGGAAAAGAAATAACGGTAAACGATGAAGAAAAAGAAACAATAGTAATGGATGAAGAAGAAAACTAAATAACGGCAAACGGCACTCACTCCTCTTAGGTTTTTTTCATTCTCCCCCCTTTTTTCCAACAAGGCAACACATGTATATATAGGGAACAAATTAGGGTTAACACCAAATTGTCAATAATGTCCCTAAAGCCCATTTTAAAGCCCAAACTAAATAATTAGTTAAGAAAAAATAAAATTTAAATAATTTAAAATAATTAAAATAAACTTAAAATAAAAACTAATAATCCTATTGATTCCTAAAATAAAAAATAAAAAATATTATAAAAAGAACAAAATTTTTTTCAATATTTTTTGGATATTTTTATGAATAATTTAGAAAAAAGTGAAAAAAATAATATTTTAAAAAATGATTTAATTAAAATACGAAAATAATAATTAAATAATAATAAAAAACTATTTTTGTTATTTTTTTAATGAAAGATAGAAAAATTTAGAGTAAAAATAATAAAAAACAAAAAAAAAGTGACAAAGGTGAGATTCGAACTCTCAACCTCTCACACTCATAACTCCTTACACATGTCCTCCTGCCAATTGTGCCATTTTTACTTTTTAGAAAAAAAACGCATGCCATATGATATTTACCTGCAAAAAGTCAAACGACTACACAAATTTGTTAGTAATTGATTAAATGCAATGAAATGCGACGACAATTCTTAGGGCAAAATTTGGGGTATTACAGTTATTATGATAATATTTCTCACCCAACCTCTCTTTGATGTTGGCAAAAAAAAAATCATGAAGTTTGACTTTGGTTTGACCACAGTTGACCTCAGTTTGACCTTTTAACTGCATTGACTGCTTTTGACTTATCTGATCATCTGACTGAGCAAAC
Organism: Lathyrus sativus; assembly: GCA_963859935.3. NCBI lineage: Eukaryota > Viridiplantae > Streptophyta > Magnoliopsida > Fabales > Fabaceae > Lathyrus > Lathyrus sativus. The sequence goes on along the minus strand of OZ012739.1, from coordinate 72,233,068 downwards.
TTTTGAGAAAAGTCTTGAAACTTGACATGGGGGTTCTTATACACATATAAGATGTTATGAAGCTCACTTGAAGTCTTGGAAGTCCATTTAGCCTGATTAAAGTCAAAACCCTAGTTTTGGATGCACTGCTTAGGAGGTGCATTGTCTGAGGGAATTGTCAACTCTTCTGACCAATTGTGAATTTTGTGAACCTTGTGAACCTTCTTGGAACACAAAGTCTTGTATTGTGAGGGCAAATTTTGGGGTGCAACACCCCCCCCTTCTAAGTGTTTTTCTCACCTTCATTTTCTTCTTGTGTATGTTTGTTGAGTCTTCTAGGTGAGAGGTCTTGCAACACATCCTATGACAGAACCAACAGCTACTTCGACACCGTCGTTGTTTGGCGAGCAAAAACCGTGAGTAATTCCCGCGTAATGACTTCATGAGCCGCTTGCTGGTTCACCAGATGATTTACAAGCTTATCAGTAGCAAGCAATTGCGGCTTGAGAAAACAACTTAGGAAGCTCAACAGTGATTTGTTTTGAGGTGCAGGTTTCAAGTTTGCGTCATATTAAACATCAAGTGGTATTGGTTGTAATTTTGTTATGCTTTTGGGGTTTTGGATTAACCATAGTTTTTTCTTGACTTTCATGGTGCTTGCCTTTGGTACGACATGAGTGGTGGGCAATGGAGTTTTGACGGCATTGGTTCATGGTTGCTGTAAGCCTATATACTGAGAATTGAGGCAGTAAGTTTGGTTCCTCGAAGCAGTACCATTGTTGCCATTTTGTACTAGGACGAGATTGCAGTGCTAGTTACACGTCATGGCTACCCATCTGAAAATAGTGGGGCATCTAGCCATGGGATAGGTGAGCGAGCCCTATCAAAACAAGTTTGGGATCCTGATAACTAGAAGTAGCAGTGCGACTTTTAACATTTACGCCATTTGAAACAACATTGTAATTTTTAGTTGCAGTGTCCATATTCAAAGGCTTTTGATCAGCAGCTAAAGAGGTGGAAATTTTTCCCAAGATTACAGTAGGAATAGTGTGTTATTGTTGCTTTTGTTCTAATGAAGAAATTGGGAGCCATGCTCTTATTCAAGGTGAGTTTTCTTAGAATGAATTTCTCCTTCCCAATTTTATCTTCTCTTCCTCACTTTTTCTTAAAAACAATAATAACCAAACTTGTTATTTAATGGTACATGCGCTTTGTCTGAATGTGTTGGTTTGCAGGTGGGGTCTGTGGTCTTATTGTGTTGTGCGAGAATTACGCGAAGGTTGCCAGTTCTGCCCGTTGGTAGTAGCTGGTGGAATCTTTTTGAACAAGTTATGATGAACTAACCTTTTGTGGAAGACCACCGACACAAGTTATGGTTTACAGTGTGAAAATCTTGACAACAGGTGTTGTGAAGGTGCTTAACAGTGGTACCATCGAAATTCCACCTCGGACAACGTGCTCACAAGTTATCGACAAAGCTGGTCTTTTCTCAAGACAGATATAAATTCAAAGCCTCCAAACTTTTAACAACTTCGATGAATGACGTTGATTCTTTGTACTACTTTACTTAGGTAAGTCGTCAAGTTGTTGGCATTCACTACTTTGAAAAACTGAATGTGAGAGGTTCTTTTGAATTCGAAAATGATTTGCGAATTGGAGTTGTGAATGATGTACATAATATCCTGTTAAGAAAGAACAAAATTGCTTGCTGTTAACTGATGTAGCTTTGGTATTCTGCAGGTCTTGGAATTCAAATTCTCACGTGGCATCTCAAGTAATATCTCAAAAATGACATTCCCTCGCGAAGAGTTTTACAGCCTTGGCGTCATCGTCAATGTTAAGTGCAAGAAGATAGGAAATAAACTTAAAATTTTAACGATTGACTTAGCGAGAGGGAAGCTAGCATGCGGTTTCCGCACTCTACTTCGGAGCTTCATGGGACAGGACTCAAAAGCACCCAAGGTTTGAATATAGAGATCACACGGGAATTGTGAGGTATACATATGGTTATCATCGGGATCTTGTGCTTTTATTTCGTTTGCCGCTTTTCATGATAATTTTATGGTCTGATGCTTTGTGATGATATTCTGATAACTTAGGTGACCAATCCGTTAAGAATTAATGGTGACGCAACTGATGAAAATTATGCAACATAACTTGTGAAATTAAAGAGTTTTGGCGGCGACGATGTTGCTCAAGAATGAATAAGGCCAATGCTTCACTTGGAAATTCTTCTGGAAGTTTATGCATTCATTTCCTTCCGGCCCAGAGCAACGGCTTCATGTTGACTTCACACGAATAATGCAATGCATTCTTGTAGCTTTTTTTAGTATTTTTTGTATAAACACTTCAAGGCAATGTATTTTATCCCTGTTTACATCCGGTTGTTGCACCCCAAAATTTGACCAACATTTCTTTACCTAGCTTGTGTTTCATCTCATTCACATTAGCATTATCATCTGCATTTCATTGACATGTATGCAGTAGATCAAGAGGTATGATTACCAATCAAGAGTACCAATCAAGACTTTGAAGCTACCCAAGAGGGTTATTCAAGTGTTCAAGGATTGATATCTTTGTCAGAAAAGTTAAGAGATCCTCAGAGAGATTGGTTGAAACCAAGGTTGTGTTCCTCCTAACTTGAGAGTTGTGGGAGCTCCTCAGATGATTCTGAAGCTATGAGGATGGACTTGAAGCTCTGAGAGAGCTTATGAGATGTCTTGAAAGCCATCATAAAGCCTAGAGAGGTCATTGTGCAAGTTAAAGAGACTCAGCCATGAGTGGTGTAATTAGGGTTTGACTGGGTCAACCCTAGGTCAACTGATGATTTGGAGAAGGTTGAAACCTAATTCAAGATCCATGTGATCATGTATTGATGCATTGAGATGCTATAAGGATGATTACAAGATCAACTCATCATGATTGAGGAGTTTGAGAAGTTTCAAGCTAGGGTTTCTAAGGCTTGACAGTGTAAAATCCTCTAGTTTGATCCCTATCTTCAAGGCAGTTTAGCTCAAGATGTGATTGTCATCTCATCTTACCCCCAACATGAATGTTGTAGAGCTTGCTCTCAACTTTAATTTGAGTACTAGAAGTCCTTGATAGGATTTGTAGAGCTCAAGTTATGACTTTGACAAGTTACAGGTCATTTGAGGTATGTGAATCTGGGGCCTTGAAAGTCACCCAACTTGCATCCAACTTTTGCCCAATAAGGATGATTCTTATGAACTTTTGGTCAACATGAATGTTGTTCCTTATCTTCTTAGCTTTCTAGAGAGTACTATAAGTCCTTGATAGGATTTGTAGAACTCAAGTTATGGCTTTGACAAGTCAAGGGCATTTTGGTCATTTGAAGATTATAGGTCATTTCAAGCATAAGGCCATAACTCCTATTTCCAAGCTTCAAATGGAAAAATCTTCAACATCAAACTTGCTTAAAGTGATTATTTAAGGCTAGTAAGGAGGTCATGAGTTGTTGAAAAAGCTTGTAGCTCAAAATGGTAAAAATGACCTAAAATGGAGGCATAAGTTAAATAAGTCAAAGTTGGAAATTGAAATTTCCAAGTTACACATCCAAACCATGGCATGTAATAGGTCATTTTGACTCCAAAGAACATTTTAGAAACAATGGTTCAGCCACATTTTTTATTTGAGGTTTAGATCATGGACTTGCTTTGGAAAATGGTTACTTGCATACTAAGGTACAAATGCAAAACACAAGGAAACTCAATACACAAGCTAGCTAAGTATCCTAACACATCATACATCTCATCTAAGGAGATTTTCAGGTCAGAACAAGTTGCTGCAAGAGGCATATCATGAGATGGCATGTGAGATGAGATGAAATCAAAAACTCATGGCATGAGAATCCCAAATTCTCATTGGATGATTCCAGAAAGTTCTAGAGGGTTTAGAATCATCCTATATATGGATTAGAACTTGCTCAGATGCAAGGTTGGTGAGAGATTAGAGAGGAGAGTGAGATAGCCATTTCAATTTCTTCCATTGCAAGTTGAAATTAATTTCTACTTTCCACACCATTTCCATTGCTTCTTTCAATCCCAACACCTTCCATTGATCATACTGAATGTGTGCATACCAATTTGAGGGCAAGATCATGAAGAATTAAAGAGTTAGCTTTTGAATTTTGGGAGCTGCAAGTCACAATCGGGTTTGGAGATTCAGGCTTTCTTGATCAAATCTTTTGCAAACAGAAGCTTTAACGTCAATCAAGGAGTGATTCTGAAGAGTTTGAGAGGTTGAAGTGGAGATTTGACCTATCTGATATTCAAGATTTGACAGGTTTGTAACTTTTCTTCTACACCCTAATTTAAGCATAATTAGTTAGAATTGTTAGGTTAGAATGGTTAGAGACAAGTAGGAGATGAATTCTGGAAAGTTTGAGATCATTTGGTGAAGTTCAAGATAGTGACACCATTTCTGTTTACCACCATAACTTGCTGAATCTTGAGAGATAATCGTGGTATGATAGTAAGAATTGACCAGTGTAGCATGAGGAAGAGATTGATCACTTTAATTTCAAGAATGGTTAGGGTTGAGATTTGAGCATAGTTTTGATCTTGGATCGGGTTTAGAGATTGAGGGCATTTCAATTGATTCTAAGGCTATGGTTGTGATCAGGGTTGAATTTAGAACGGATTAGGGTTTTGAACCATGGATTTTGGTTGAGTTTGGATGGAGTTCGAGTTAGGGATTTGAGCTCTGCAACTATGGAGCTTTCCCTCCATTTCATGGCTGGAGGAAGAAGACAATGCTATGGCCGTTGGATGGAGAGTGGACTCATTGACTTGGATCAGATCGTGTGGCCAAGATTAAATTTCACATTTGAAGAAGGATTCTGAGAAGCAATGAAACGAGGCATTTCATTAAACGTGAGGTTTTGGGCTTTAGTTGAGATTGATATCCACACCCCCATTCATGGCCCAATCAGGAAATGAACTATTTTTCTTTACTTAATGCACCGGGTATTTTTCTTTTTTCTTTGTATTTTGAATTGATTTTCTGATTAAATAATTGGGCCTAACGCGCATTGATATCAACACCCCCATTTCAAGCCCATTATCATATTGAACTGCACATTATTGCTATCTGCACCAATGTTTTCATATTTTAATTTCTTTTTCTCCATTTTTCTTTAATCTTTGAAAAATCATGTTAAATAGAAAAATGATGATTTTTGCATGGGGATTTTTTCTCCTATTTTATATTAATGTCTAGAAAATTATAAAATCAAAATATTTGCATTTCATGCATTTTTAATATTTTTTGTGTATTTTCTCTTTTAATAGCATTTTAATTCATTTTATGTTGATGCATAGATTTGTAGAATTTTGTTTAGCTAGTTCCCTTCATATTTTTAGGCCATTCTTTTTAGGATAGTCAGATTACGACCTTAGCTCCCCTCTGGGTTTATTCCATAATTTTGTGATTAATTTTTTATTAGTTTTGATTAGATGACTTTAGGTTGTGTAGATTTAGGTCAATCCTTAACATAGGTCCACAATAACACTAGAATTTTGGGTTTCTAGGTCAAGATAGATATTGGGACATATAGGGTATTAAGGGTAGGTATGTAGGATCCCCTAGAAATTATATTAGATTTTAATATAGTAGTATGCTATTGTTTAATTGATTTTTGTAGTTGATTGTTGTTTGTGTTGCCCTTGTGGGCTTGTATTTTGTTTGCGTTGCTTTGTGGGTTTTTTCTTGGCTTGGTGGGCTTGGTCTTGCTTTGTGGAGCATGGAGGAGCATAGTGGAAGACTTGAAGATTGATTGAGGAGCTTGAGAGCTTGATTGGCTTGTTTGTTTTGTTGTTGTTTTAGGATTAGGAATTAAGTAGAGCTTAGACTTAGTTAAGTTCTTTCTTAAACATGGATGGTATCTTTCACCTCCATTCTTCCCCATGATTCAAGGTCCTTCCATGGTATTCACCTCCCTCCTTTGGAGGGATAAGTGATGGTACCTAGGAAGTATAACCTTTGAGGGAAACATTCTTTTGGTGTTGAACCCTTATAGGTCACCCTTGGTGGTCAATAAGCAGTTTAATATCCTAGCTTAGCCAGTTAAGTGATTTCTTCTGGTTTGAGTATCTTGAGAGATGTTGGGCTTGAGTGTGAAGATGAAGACTTCATTGAAGAGTATGGAAGAGGATGATTCCTTGAGCATTGCTATTTCAGCTGAAGCTTGAAGAGCAAGAAGAGCAAGTTGATACTTGAAGATCCAGTAAGGACTGAATGAAGAGCTGAGGCTTAAAAATTGAAGGATAAAGTTGATACTTACCTTGAAGCTTGTAGATGAAGAGGATCCAATTGAGATTGAGTATAGAGCTGAGGCTTAAAGAATCAAGTTGATACTTGTGGTTAAGAGTGAAGCCTGAAGGTGGAATTGATTAAGGAGCTGAAGCTTGAAGAAGAAGATAAGTTGAAACTTATGCTGAAGGGTTGAAACCTGGAGAAGCAAATTGATATTTGTCAAGAGTGATTGAAGTCTAAAGACTGAGTTGCTGTCAGAAGAGCTGAGGCTTGGAGTTGGGAGAGGAGTTGATTTGCTTTCTTCTTTGTTTCTTCTCTGTATTGATGTGCCTTGTTTGACTTGCTTGATGCATTAGAATAAGTCCATATCTAGACTGGCTTTAATCTAGGAGTATGATTGCACTAGAAGTTGAGTTGCTCCCTCTACTTGTATTATTACTGTATGGCTTTGCTTGCGGGTATTCGGTAGAGCCCTGCTCCCTTGCCCATGTGGTTTGTTTTGCTTGATAGCATGATGTTTTATTTTCTTCTGTATGATTGCAGTTGTTATTCTATTTTGCTTGATAGCATGTTGTTATTTCCTCAGTATGATTACTGTTATTCATGTCTGGCTTGAGGTTTAGATGAGCTTGTGGAGGCTGATGCCCCACACACCTTTCCTCCCTCACTTGCATTGCATGCATTTTACCGTATATCCGTTTATTGTTTAAGTTGATGCTTTATCTGTTTCTGTGTATCATTGACATGATCCCTTAGGACTCTCATTTCCTTTGATAAGGAGGTGATGATAGAACTTTAGGTTGAAACCTATGCATGATAACTTCTAGGAGTGCCTTGTTTCAAACCTCAACCATAGGATGAATCCTTGGCATGACAACAGTAGGACTTGATAGTCTCCCCGTAGTTGAGCTTGTTCTCTTCTCATCTCAAAACAGCTTAAGATACAGTAATCATGAATGATTTCTTTCGTACGGTACGAGCCTTAAGCTATATGAGAAAGGATTGTTGGAGAGTTTCTTTTCAACAGTCTGGATGTTTAGTATGGCACCCTTTGGGTGACATGCGACGCATTCACTCTCAGGTCATAGTCTTTAGTGCGATTGAAATTGCAAACACAATAAAAAACACTTCTTTCGTAAAAGACAGAAAACAAACTTCAAACCTTTTTGCCCCGTGGGCCCGTAATTCAAGGAAAGCTTTTCTGAAGAAAAGAGTGTTGTTAAACTTCAGCGCCAACGCAAACAGGCTTTGTCCCTAACTGCTGAAACTGCTGTTTAACCCTACTCGATAAAACAGATGAATCTGAATTCCCATAATCCGTAGTGTCCCGAACTACGTAAGCTCTGATCTCTCAAGCCTGTTGAGAGTACGTAGGCACAATACTGACGTATTGGCGAGCCACCTTCCTCGTAACCCCTCGTAGGTCGAACTACGTTGACTCTGATTTCTCTTTCTCTGATGAGAATACGTAGGCATAAAGCGCGACGCTTTGCTGAGTCATTTTCGTTTTTGTTTAAGCCAGCCTTGATAGGTAGATAGATAAACCAACTCGTCCAGTAAACACAACAAGCGTGGATCCCATCGAGTACGATGGACGTGAGGGGTGCTAATACCTTCCCCTTGCGTAACCGACTCCCGAACCCAGACAATGGTTGCGACGACCTTGTCTTACCCTTTTTCGTAAGGTTTTTCCGATTGTTTCCTTTCCCGTTCTGAGGGATAAATAACGAAAGGTGGTGACTCTTCTGTTTTGCCGGCACCTTATTTTCGCGAAAGCGACAGCTGGCGACTCTGCTAGGGATCGAACCCAGAATCTCTGGTTCTCCGGTTCCCTATGCGAGTCAATCCTAGCGCTTGTATGATTACTTGTTGGGTTGTGTTTATTTATCGCATTTTTATTTCCCGCACTTTATTTTTAGTATGATATGATTAATTGTGCTGTTGTGGGAGGGGCATTCTGATGAGTAAGAAGCCAGACCCAGGCTTGAGTGAACATAGCATTAGTTGTGGAAATTAGTGGGCGCGTGCTTGCTTTGCAGGCACTAGTGTCTCATGAAATCCACGCTTAGAAGAGGTTCTCCCGGTTGGCTTCTCTTTCAACCCTTTGGGTTGAGACGGTTGCTGGTTTGGAGGATTGTCGACTCTGGGGACCGATCATTTGTGATTCAGCCGAGTGAGGCCGCTTCTTGAGCTGGTGATGCCACACCTTCTGGGTATCGTATCACCCCTCTTGAATGTCTGTGATGCTGATGAACGCATAGGATGCCGAACTTGAGTCAGTATAGGTCCATACCTGTGAGAAGGGTTGGGTTTATTGCAGGAAACTTTGACCTTCAGACTACCTGGTTTTCTTGACAGCGAATCAGTTTTGTTGGTACCGGAGGTTCTCATCATCAGATACATGATTGTTCTTGACAGAACAGGTTTTTGATTGGGATCAGAGGATCTTATCATCAGATGAGTAGTTGTTCTTGATATAGCAGGTTTTGATCAGAGGATCTTATCATCAGATGTGTAATTGTTCTTGATAGAGCAGATTTTGATCAGAGGATCTTATCATCAGATGTGTATTTGTTCTTGACAGAGCAGGTTTATGACTGGGGTCTGAGGATCTCATTATCAGATGTTTGTTCTTGATAGAGCAGAGTTTTGTTTTCAGATGTTTGTTCTTGATAGAGCAGAGTTTTATTATCAGATCTTTGTTCTTGATAGAGCAGAGTTTTATTATCAGATGTTTGTTCTTGATAGAGCAGAGTTTTATTATCAGATGTTTGTTCTTGATAGAGCAGAGTTTTGGTCATCAGTTGTTTGTTCTTGACAGAGCAGATTTATGATTGGGGTTTGAAGATCTCATCAGCAGATGTATGTTTGTTCTTGACAGAGCAGAATTATGGTCCTGTGTATATGGCCCTATCAGATGGTTGTTCTTGACAGAGCAGATTTGTGGTCCGATACCCGGGTTTTCTTATTATCAGATACAGTGGTTGTTCTTGACAGAGCAGCATTATGGTTTTGTTGATACAGAATCTCAACAACACAGTTGCCTTGATCTCCTGCTGCATGATTGCATTTTACATTGCTTTGCATACTCATTTGCATTTCATTAACGTGTGTCTGTGTTGCAGGTACCGTTTTCCCCGATCTAGGATTTCTTGCCTCCTATTGTATTTGTTATGGGTTCTCTAAGGAAGACCGTGGCTTACAAGTTACCTGCCCCTGATGTGGTTCGGCTGACTAGTTTGATTGCTTTAGCAGATGATTCTGTGAGGGATGAGTTCAGAAAGTCTTACGGCAAATTGCTCAGTTTGGTTCGTAAAACTTCTGCTTTCGAGTTGAATGGGTTGCATGCTCTGCTGTAGTTCTACGACCCTCCGTTGAGATGTTTCACTTTTCAGGATTTTGTTCTCGCACCCACGCTAGAGGAATATGCTGATTTGCTAGGTGTGCCTGTCAAGAGGCAGATGCCTTTTGTTCATATGGATGTTGAGCCTGATCTGGCTGGTTTAGCTCCCTCACTTCACCTAGATGCCTCCGAGTTGGTATTGTCTAGCTGGAACAAGGTTCCCGGTTTCTCCTTGCAGTTTTTAGTGGGAAAGGCTCAGCAGTGCGCCAAGGACGGATGTTGGGTCGCGTTCAACGCCATTCTCGCCCTGTGCATATATGGCATCATTCTGTTCCCCAATATGCCCGATTTTGTAGACTTCGATGCATTTCATATCTTTGCTTCAGGGAATCCAGTCCCTACCTTGATAGGAGATGTCTACCATTCTATCGACTACAAAAACGAGAACAGGAGGGGCAAGAATGTCTCATGCTGCGTGCCCTTGCTTTATAAATGGCTTGATAGTCATCTGCCCAAGAGGGGTCCCTTTGTTTCGTCTGCAGCCACAGCTGAGTGGTCCGAGCGTATGATGAGTTTATCTGTAGAGGATATTGACTGGTTTGACAGAGATAGGTTGGGTACCGAGATTATCTTCAGCTGCAGTGGGTTTCCGAACGTGCCTTTGATAGACAAGAAAGGTTGTATAAACTATAATCCGTCTTTGCTGGTCCGACAGTTCACGTATGCTTTGAGAGCTCCGCCGAAGAATGAAGAGGTACAGGAATCTCTGTACCTCACTGGTCTTCTAGAGGGGGATCTGTTATCCAAACTTCAGCGCGCCTGGAATGGTATCAGTAAGAGGGGAAAGCCATTGCTGGGGAGAAGCAACAATCAAGCCTACCCTCCGTATGTGGCTTGGATCAGAGCCAGAGCAGATGCTATAGGGATGTCGTTTCTTCCTGCCAAGCCAGAAAGCCCTCCAATGATTGAAGAGCCTACTACTGTGCCCATTCAGCAGCATAATCAGGTGTTAGCTGAGCGAGATAAATTGAAGCGGGCGAATAAGGATTTGGAGAAGGAATTGGCTCAGCTCCGAAGCGAGAGGAACGAAGCCGTTCATTCTTTCAAAAGGCAAACAGAGCTGGTGAACCAGCTAGGTACAGACCTGACTAAGCAGATAGCCGAGCGTGAACGCATGGGTCAAGACTTCAAAGCTGTCAACGACGTACTGGCTACGAAGAAGCAGCACTTGGACGAAGCGTATCGGAGGATATCCAAGTTCAACCAGCACTGGAAGGCTTCCCTGGCCACCAGGAAAGAGCGGGAGGATAAGCTGATGCTACAGATCTCCAAGCTGGAAGCCCAGGTGAAGGACAGTGACAAGAGGTTTGATGAAGAAACCGCTCGCAGATACGCCGCCGAAGGCCAGCTCAACAGGGCTCTCGCTAACCTGAAGGAGCACAAACTGACGTTTGAGTCCAAGAAACGGAAGTTAGAAGATTGCTTCGACGAAGGAGCATGGGAAGATTCAGTCGAAGGTCTTCAATACACCATTGTGCAGAGGGAATTACTCGTCGAAGGATTACTCACTCTGCCGGATCATCCAGAAACGAAGGAGTTGTTAGAAGAGTATCGCGCCCGTGGCCGTACTTGACTATTTGTATTCCTTTTGTTTTGATCATTGTTGTATGCTGACCATCACCAGGCTTGTTGGCTGAGGTCACGCTGTTGATTCATCTTGTACTCGCTGATGTTGTGTACTGCCTTGATGGGCTTTCTTTATATATGAGATTGTTATTTCCATGATTGGACTCGGACTTCTTATTATTATCAGCACTGGCACTCAGGCACTAGGATTGGGGGAAATCTCCCTAACACACAGACACACGTTTGCATTTGCATGAAGCATTTGCATAACGAGTATTTTGTTGTTTTTCCTAATCCTTCTGTGTTTGACAGGTTGTTTCAGGTTGTTCCAGGATTGATCAGAGACCTATCCACCGCTATCCGACCAGAGCAAATCAAACCAGAATCATGGAGCAAGTGCAAACTGATGTTCAGGAACTCCGCGAAAGAATGGATCGCTTCATGGAGCTCATGCAAGCGGTCGCTAATGGCCAGGATCAGCTCAGAACCTTGGTCCAGCCTCTGATTTCAAGGGTCGATAGCAACGGCGTACTCCATGGTGGGACTGTTCCAACTCCTCCACCAGTTGAAACTCCTCAAAATGGCGTCCCCGTGACCGGGGGGAATGGCAGTGCCAACGGCAATGTGATAGCTAACATGGGACTCAATGGTAATACGACGGGCGTCGGTAATGGGAGTCTGGAAGCTAATGTCAATGTCGGGCTGGGCAACGACAATGCAGGTGTTGGGAATCTGTTTGGGCCTCAGCCATGGCTAGAAGATCGTCAGGACGATGTGTTCTCTCAGAGAGGTGCTGAAGGGGAGCTGAATGCTGAAGCACGGCTAAGGTTCAAGGCACTCGAGGATAAGATGAGAAATATCGAGAACCAGAACACCCTGGGCGTTGATATGTCCAAGTTGGGGTTGATTGCTGATTTCAAGGTGCCTCCCAAGTTCAAGGTACCTGACTTTGAGAAGTATAAGGGCACCACTTGCCCTCGCGTCTACCTGAGATCGTATTACAGGAAAATGTCAGCTCATTCTGATGACGAAAAGTTGTTGATGCACTTCTTTCAGGACAGTCTATCCGGACCCTCCCTCGAATGGTACATGAGTCTGGAACCTACCAGTGTGCGCACGTGGAAGGACCTTGCTGAAGCATTTGTGCACCACTACCAATACAATAGCGACTTGGCCCTGAACCGAGTCCAACTGTAGAATTTGTCGCAGAGGAACAACGAAGGGTTTAAGGAATACGCCCAGCGGTGGCGTGAGTTGACAGCCAGGGTTCAGCCGCCGATGGTTGAACGTGAGCTCGTGCAGATGTTCGTAGCTACCCTCCCAAGGGTTTACTATGAGAAGCTAGTCAGCGGTATGTCTGGAACCTTCTCAGATCTTATTATCATGGGTGAGCACATTGAAAATGGGATCAAACTGGGGAAAATTCAAGGTGATTCATCCTCAGCTGGAGGAGGTGGAAAGAAACCCTTATGCTGGCAAAAGACGGGAAGGAGAAGCGAGCGTTGTGACCAACGCTCGAAGGAAGGGTAAAGGTCCTCACCAGCAGGTGGCCAGTATAATTATCCCGTCAGTTCAACAGCAGCAGCAGCAGCAGCGGCAGCAACCGAATCAACAGGGGTACAGGAAGTATCAGAATCGGGCACCTTTGGCGAACCGTCACCTCGAGACACCGCCCATGTCGTACGCGCAACTCTTGCAGACTTTGCTTCAGCTACAGTTGATCCAGAAGAGAACGCTGGCTCCCTTGACAGGGGCACCTCCGCCAGGGTACGACGCGAATGCCACTTGTGAGTTCCACTCAGGGGCACCAGGCTACACAATAGAGAACTGCAAAGCCTTCAAGCATAAGGTGCAGGACATGGTGGATGCCAAGATCATTAACTTCTCCGATAATGTGCCAAATGTCACGAAAAACCCTATGCCGAATCATAGGGGAGGTGGAGTGAACGCCATTATCGAAGACGAGAGTTCAGACTTGTTGACTGACGTCAGAGATCTGAAGATGCCGCTTAGCTTCGTTAAAGCTAAGTTGCTGAAAAGAGGGTTCTTTCCAGGTTGCGGAGAGCTATGTATGGACTATGCCACACGTTCTGATGGATGTGAGCAGTTGGTAGAAGGAATTCAAAGTCTGATGACTGAAGGGATTTTACAGTTTAGCCGGAGGGCCGAATGTGGGTCAGGAGAGGTAGTGCTGAAGCAAGATGATGAGGTCGCCACCATCACCATCCCTCGCCAGACGATAACTATTTCTGCGCCCAGACCGCCCATAATTACTATCACCAAAGCTGGGCCGATACCCTTCGAAAGCACTAACGCCGTCCCGTGGCATTACGGGGCTGAAGTCTACTGCAATGGCCAGAAGTTGGAGCTGGAACCGTTTGGGTCGACTGTGGAGAACCTTGCGGGAATCAGTGGTATTACTCGCAGTGGAAGAGTGTTTGCACCACCAGAGGTCGTGGCGGATAAAGCAGTCAGAGCTGATGCGGCTGACAAAGGTAAAAGTAAAGTCGTTGAAGAGGTCTCACGTGGGGCAGAAAAAGACTTGCTTGTTAAAGATGCCGAGGAGTTTATGCAGTTGATTAAGAAGAGTGACTACAAGATTGTAGATCATCTCCATCAGACGCCCTCGAAGATTTCCATTCTAAACTTGTTGCTGTGTTCTGAAGCACACCGCAACACGCTGCTGAAGGTGTTGAACGCCGCATATGTACCGCAGGAAATATCGGTAAACCAGCTAGAGGAGGTCGTAGCCCATGTAAATGCTGGAAATGGATTAGGTTTCACAGACCTGGAGCTGACACCGAAGGGGAGGAATCACAATAGCGCCCTGCACATCTCGATAGAGTGTAGGGGAACGGTTATGTCTCACGTGTTGGTGGACACGGGGTCGTCGCTTAATGTTCATCCGAAGAAGGCATTAATAAAGTTGGATACTCGTGGAGTGATCTGCACACCCAGTGATCTGGTTGTGAAGGCGTTCGGCGGAACTAAACGACATGTTTTCAGGGAGGTGACCCTGCCAATCCAAGTTGGTCCGGAAACGTTCGACGCGGTCTTTTATATTATGGACATCATGCCTGCCTACAGCTGTCTCTTGGGGCGGCCGTGGATCCATGCTGTTGGTGCCGTGACCTCCATGTTGCACCAAAAACTCAAATATGTTGTCGGGGGTAGCATCGTAACCGTGTGTGGCAAGGAAGATATAATGGTGAGCCATTTGTCGTCCTTCAAGTATGTGGAGATGGATGGCAAAATCCATGAGACTCTATGCCAAGCGTTCGAAGCTGTCAAAGTGAAGGACGTAGCTCCTGTAGTCACTGAAAATCCAGAGATGACTCTCTCCTCCTTCAAGGAAGCCCAGGCCGTTGTCCAAGCCGGATCTACCCCAGGCTGGGGGCGAATTCTGGAGATACCTAACAAGCAAGACAAGTTTGGGTTGGGATATTCTCCTGGAGCTGAAGCTTCTTCTTCTTCTATCAGTGCGTCTCGAGGTAAAGGGCCGATCCAGTTTACCAGTGGCGGAGTGATCTTCGAAAGCATCAACGCGGTGTCTGAAGACAGCGGAGATAGCGACTGTGACCTCGACTCTTGGATCCAGCCAAGCAAGCCAGGCGAGGGCCTTACCAACTGGTCCGTCAAGGATATCATCCAGATGACAAGCGAAGAGTAATGATTTACTTTTTCCAATCATTGTACAACCCTATGTCCTACCCGGGGCATAGTGGTTTTATTGTCAGGGCCTTGTTGGATTATGTACATGCATTTTGTTAATAAATCAAAGGCGTTTTCTTCGTATTGAAATATTGTGATCTCTGTTATTCCTGTTTTGTATTTGTTTTGAAAAATAATAAAATGACAATGGGGTTTGTCCTAACCTGCATATCCTTGTTTTAAGCTTAACCCTTGTTATTGCAGGATCCACATAACAGATGACATCGACTCTGGACCTTCTACGGCTCACTTCGACTTCGATTGCCCGATATATCAAGCCGAAGAAGAGATTGATGAAGACGAAGACCTTCCTGAAGAGTTGGCCCGCTTGTTGAAACAAGAGGAGAAAGTTATTCTGCCTCATGAAGAGGAAATCGAGATTGTGAATCTGGGTTCTGAAGAACTCGTCAGAAACGTCAGGATAGGGGCTGCATTGCAAAGTGATGTCAAGCAAAGATTAGTCGAGATGCTGAGAGAGTATAGTGACGTCTTTGCTTGGTCATACGAAGATATGCCCGGACTTGACACGGACATCGTGGTCCACCACTTGCCGTTGCGAGAAGATTGTCCTCCCGTTAAGCAGAAGCTTAGGAGGACGCGACTAGATATGGCCGTTCAGATCAAAGAAGAAGTGTAGAAACAGCTTGATGTTGGCTTCTTAGCGGTCACTACTTACCCTCCGTGGGTCGCCAACATAGTGCCTGTACCGAAGAAGGACGGTAAGGTACGAATGTGCGTCGATTATCGGGATTTGAATAGGGCGAGCCCTAAGGATGATTTCCCGCTGCCTCATATTGATGTGTTGGTCGACAATACAGCCCAGTTCTCCGTGTTTTTGTACATGGATGGCTTCTCCGGTTACAATCAGATCAAGATGGCGCCGGAGGACATGGAGAAAACTACGTTTATCACTCCTTGGGGAACATTTTTCTATAAGGTAATGCCTTTCGGTCTGAAGAACGCAGGAGCCACTTACCAACGAGCAATGGTAACTTTGTTTCATGACATGATTCATCATGAGATTGAAGTCTATCTTGATGATATGATTGCGAAGTCCCAAACGGAGGAGGGACATCTGGTCAATTTGCTGAAGCTTTTTGAGAGGCTTAGGAAGTTCAGGTTGAGGCTGAATCCTAACAAGTGTACTTTCGGAGTACGGTCCGGAAAGTTACTGGGGTTTATCGTGAGCGAAAGAGGCATCGAGGTTGATCCTGTGAAAATAAAAGCCATACAAGAAATGCCAGTGCCAAAAACAGAAAAAGAAGTTTGTGGTTTCTTGGGCAGAATAAACTACATTGCGAGGTTTATCTCTCAGCTCACAGCCACGTGTGAACCGATGTTCAAGCTTTTAAAGAAAGATCAGGCGATTACCTGGAATGAGGATTGCCAGAAGGCATTCGACAAGATAAAGCAGTATCTTCAGGAACCTCCAATCTTGATACCTCCAGTGGCTGGACGGCCACTAATCATGTACTTGACAGTTCTTGAGAATAGTATGGGGTGTGTTCTCGGTCAGCACGACGAGACGGGCAGAAAGGAGCATGCCATTTACTACTTGAGTAAAAAGTTCACAGACTGTGAATCTCGTTACTCGATGCTGGAGAAGACGTGTTGTGCACTAGCCTGGGCTGCCAAACGTTTATGACAGTACATGCTCAATCACACCACCATACTAATTTCGAAGATGGATCCGATCAAGTACGTCTTCGAGAAGCAAGCTCTTTCGGGCAGGATTGCCAGATGGCAAATGGTGTTGACGGAATATGACATTCAGTATGTTTCCCAGAAGGCCATCAAGGGAAGCGTATTGTCTGATTACTTGGCCGAACAGCCGATCAAAGATTACCAGCCGATGAAATTTGAATTCCCTGATGAGGATATCATGTTTCTCAAAGCGAAGGATTGCGATAAACCGTTGCCCGACGAGGGGCCAGATAGGAAATCCCAGTGGAAATTGATATTTGACGGGGCGGTTAACTCTTATGGAAGTGGCATAGGGGTGGTCATCACGACTCCCCACGGATCCCACATCCCGTTCACTGCGAGACTGACGTTTCCGGTCACCAATAATGAAGCGGAGTACGAAGCATGCATCATGGGTCTAGAAAAGGCAATTGATTTGAGAATCAAGAACCTAGACGTATATGGTGACTCGGCGCTTGTGATCAACCAGATTAAAGGGGAGTGGGAGACTCGTCAATCGAATTTGGTGTCGTACATGAACTATGCTAGAAGGCTACTTCCGTTCTTTGATCGAGTGGAACTCCATCATGTGCCTAGAGCAGAAAATCAGATGGCTGATGCCTTAGCCACGTAGGCTTCGATGTATAAAGTCAATTTTTGGAATGAGGCTCCAAGAATTGTCCTTTCTCGTCTTGATAGACCTGCATTCGTCTTTGCAATCGAGGAAGCCGCCAACGGCAAGCCATGGTTCCATGACATCCAGACTTTCCTTATGACTAAGGAGTATCCTGCGGGAGCGTCAGCCCAGGATAAGAAGACTCTAAGGAGGCTGTCTGTAAATTTTTATCTCAATCCTGATGGAGTTTTGTACAAAAGAAACCACGATCTCGTGCTACTCAGATGTGTAGATGAGAAAGAGGCGAGTATGCTCATGGAAGAAGTCCATGAAGGCACATTTGGTACGCACGCCGGCGAGCATGCTATGACAAGAAAGATCCTGAGAGCAGGATACTACTGGCTGACGATGGAATCGGATTGCTTTAAATTCGCGAGGAAATGTCATAAATGCCAGATTTATGCTGATAAAGTTCATGTGCCGCCATGCCCGTTAAATGTCATGTCCTCCCCGTGGCCGTTCTCCATGTGGGGCATCGACATGATAGGCAAGATCGAGCCCACTGCATCTAACAGTCGTCGCTTCATTCTAGTAGCTATCGACTACTTCACCAAGTGGGTGGAGGCAGCCTCATATGCTAATGTGACCAAGCAGGTGGTGGCTAAATTCATAAAGAGGGATATCATCTGTCGTTACGGAATTCCTGAGTGGATCATTACTGATAATGATTCGAATCTGAATAACAAGATGATGAAGGAGCTGTGCCAGAGTTTCAAGATTGAACACCACAACTCATCTCCTTACCGGCCGAAGATGAATGGCGCCGTTAAAGCGGCCAATAAGAACATAAAGAAGATTGTTCAGAAGATGGTTGTGACCTATAAAGATTGGCACGAGATGCTGCCATTTGCACTGCACGGTTATCGTACGACGGTACGTACGTCGACTGGGGCAACTCCTTTCTCCTTAGTGTACGGTATGGAGGTTGTCCTACCGTTAGAAGTGGAGATCCCTTCTTTGTGAGTTTTGGTTGATGTGAAACTCGTCGAGGCATAATGGATTACGAACCGACTAAACCATCTCAGCCTGATGAACGAGAAGAAGTTAGCATCGATTGCACATGGTCGTTTGTACCAAAGCCGAATGAAGAAAGCTTATGATAAGAAGGTGCGTCCTAGAAGCTTTCAGACGGGTGATCTCGTCCTGAAGAAGATTCTTCCTACACACTCTGATCACCGGGGCAAGTGGACTCCCAATTACGAAGGTCCGTATGTCGTCAGCAAGGTCTTCTCGGGAGGAGCTTTGTTGTTATCCACGACGGATGGTGAAGATTTTGCATCCCCGGTGAACGCGGACGCAGTTAAAAAATACTTTGCTTGAAAGCGACCCGCTGGACAGTAAAAAGAGAGTCCAGGCAAAAAGGGGCATCCCGGCGAACCATAAAAAAGGAAAAAGTTTCGGACAAAAATTAGGGATATAAATTGAAAAATGTACACCCGCAAAGTCGAAAACCCGGATGGGCGACTTCGGCAAAAAAGGGTATCCCGGTGAACTGAAAACACGCAAAGGGCGGTTCACGCAAAAGTTAGGGATTTGAAAAAGCAAATGATTGCGTTCCGCATGTGGACTTTCTTTGTTTAGTGGTTTGGAAGACCTGAGGGCCGTTTATCTGAATCAATCTCTTCTGAAGCTGAAGCGTTGGAGAAGTATCAAAGTCGAGTGGGTCATAGAGGGATCAACTCATGGTGTTCGTCTACGCCTCGTTGCCGACATTTGTATACACTGATGTATATTTATGTTTTATTTTTTGCGCGGCTTCCTCATTCCAGGAGCTTGCATCTGTTGTAAAACATTTTTACCCATTCAGGGGTCCGTTATCAATAAAATGTATACTATTCAGCAATTTTGTTTGTCTGTTTAGCATTTACCTGTTTTGTTTGCGAAAAAGAACGCCGATGTTTTTGATAAAATGCGCATACATAAACTTACTGGCCTAGGCCACTGATTATTGAAACAATGAATTACTTGAACGTTGTCACAAGATGATAACCTTGATAGGTCCCTTTGAGAAGGGTATCTTGTCTGTTTGTTTGTGTTGTTACAGGTGTAGCATATTCCAGACAGTGCGTCGTGCGTATCCCCAAGCAGGATGATTCCTCCTTCTCCAGCAAAGTTCAACAGCCTCTCCCCGCAGAGTCTGAACGCGAGATCGTGAGCATTGACATGTCTCCCCAGGCAGAGAAGATTCTCTCCCCAATCAGATGCATCTTGAAGGAACGTCATCTCCTCAGCTGAGTCATTCACTGAAGTGTGCAGCAATTGGTAGTTCAAGACTGGAGTCTCCAGCGGAATCGAGGTTCCCCACAGAGTCGTACTCTCCCCTGTAAGCAGAATGATTTCTTCTTCCTCAGCCGAGTTTGCAGATCCCCAAGAGAGCCGAGTCCTTGGAAGCCGCTCGGGCCATGATTGGTTTTCCCCAGTGGAGTGTTGAATAGCTGGTGCTGTGTTTCCCCGCCGGAGTCGTTGTCTCCAGGAAGGTTAGCCGTGAAGGCCGTGCAGTTTATCCCGCGATTGACATCGCTTTCCCTCAGCAGGTCCAGGTTCTCGTAGAGCTTCATTCCCCCGCAGCAATCAACTGAAGTTTGTTTCCCCTGCGGAGTCCGATTGAGATTGGCGGGACCTTTTTCCCCTCAGCAGGATGATTCCTCCCCCTACCAAAGTGGTTCTTTCTCCTTGACAGGAGGATTCTTCCTTCAGCATTTATTTTGCTGACGGGATCGCATCATTTTGCATGACTGCATAGCATTTATCATAAACGCATAACATTTCCACCGGGTGGAGCATTGCGCCATTGCCGAAGCATATGCATAATAAGCATGATCTAGGTTGTTACCGTTCTTGTTTTGCAGGTGTTCCGCCGCAGAATTGATTGCTCAAGATGATTCTTGAATCTCCCCCAACGGAGTCGCTTGCTCAAGATGGTTCTTGAAGTCCCCAGCGAAGTCTTCGGCTCAAGATGATTCTTGAATTCCCCATCAAGGTCGTTTGCTTAAGATGATTCTTAAAATCCCCAGTGCAGTCGTCAGAGTTGGTTGCTCAAGTTGATGCTTAGAGTCCCCGGCAGAGTGTTTGCTCAGGATGATTCCTAAAATCTCCAACGGAGTTACTTGTTCAGGATGATTCTTGAAGTTCCCCGCGGAGTTATTAGTCCAAGATGATTCTTGAAGTCCTCAGCAGAGTTGATTCATCCAAAACGATTCCTGGGTCCCCGAAGCAGAGTTACTTGATAGTTCTCCAGAATCCCCAGCAGAGATGTGTCATCCCCAGCAGGTTTCTGAACGGCGAAGTTGAAACTTCCCCTGAAGACTTGATGATTGAAGTCCGACCGTGTTAACGAAGCAGTTCTGTCAGCTGATGCGGAGTGTCTGATGGCAGAAGTTGGATATCCCCAACTGGTTCATGATTGACCGAGAATTCTATTCCCGACTTACTGATGAAGTCCGGCTGATGCCCGAAAGTTTTCTTTGGATGCCTGACGGCATGATCGACCATGTATTACCGGTTACCGTGTGACCAATCCCCCAGCTAGTTGTCGTGCAACTAATATTTCAGTTTTCGAAGATTTTTTCCCATCAGAGTACCGTGTACTTGTGCAGTTGGCGAATTTCCGGGTTCGTCGGTATTCAACCGTCTCGCACCTTGATTGGTTGAGAGCCGTTTGCTTCTCACCCAGTCAGGTTCAAGCCGTTTGAATAGGGGCAGCTGTTGCACCCCAAAATTTGACCAACATTTCTTTACCTAGCTTGTGTTTCATCTCATTCACATTAGCATTATCATCTGCATTTCATTGACATGTATGCAGTAGATCACGAGGTATGATTACCAATCAAGAGTACCAATCAAGACTTTGAAGCTAGCCAAGAGGGTTATTCAAGTGTTCAAGGGTTGATATCTTTGTCAGAAAAGTTAAGAGATCCTCAGAGAGATTGGTTGAAACCAAGGTTGTGTTCCTCCTAACTTGAGAGTTGTGGGAGCTCCTCAGATGATTCTGAAGCTATGAGGATGGACTTAAAGCTCTAAGAGAGCTTATGGGATGTATTTAAAGTCATCATAAAGCCTAGAGAGGTCATTGTGCAAGTTAAAGAGACTCAACCATGAGTGGTGTAATTAGGGTTTGACTAGGTCAACCCTAGGTCAACTGATGATTTGGAGAAGGTTGAAACCTAATTCAAGAGCCATGTGATCATGGATTGATGCATTGAGATGCTATAAGGATGATTACAAGATCAACTCATCATGATTGAGGAGTTTGAGAAGTTTCAAGCTAGGGTTTCTAAGGCTTGACAGTGTAAAATCCCCTAGTTTGATCCCTATCTTCAAGGCAGTTTAGCTCAATATGTGATTGTCATCTCATCTTACCCCCAACATGAATGTTGTAGAGCTTGCTCTCAGCTTTAATTTGAGTACTATAAGTCCTTGATAGGATTTGTAAAGCTCAAGTTATGACTTTGACAAGTTACAGGTCATCTGAGGTATGTGAATCTGGGGCCTTGAAAGTCACCCAACTTGCATCTAACTTTTTCCCAAGAAGGATGACTCCTATGAACTTTTGGTCAACATGAATATTGTTCCTTATCTTCTTAGGTTTCTATAGAGTACTAGAAGTCCTTTATAGGATTTGTAGAACTCAAGTTATGGCTTTAACAAGTCAAGGGCATTTTGGTCATTTGGAGATTATAGGTCATTTCAAGCATAAGGCCATAACTCCTATTTCCAAGCTTCAAATGGAAAAATCTTCAACATCAAACTTGCTTAAAATGATGTTTTAAGGCTAGTAAGGAGGTCATGAGTTGTTGAAAAAGCTTGTAGCTCAAAATGGTAAAAATGACCTAAAATGGAGGCATATGTTAAATAAGTCAAAGTTGGAAATTGAAATTTCCAAGTTACACATCCAAACCATGGCATGTAATAGGTCATTTTGACTCCAAAGAACATTTTAGAAACAATGGTTCAGCCACATTTTTGATTTGAGGTTTAGATCATGGACTTTCTTTGGAA
Source organism: Lathyrus sativus (assembly GCA_963859935.3). Lineage (NCBI taxonomy): Eukaryota > Viridiplantae > Streptophyta > Magnoliopsida > Fabales > Fabaceae > Lathyrus > Lathyrus sativus. The sequence continues at coordinate 72,210,779 of OZ012739.1, read as the reverse complement.
AATGGTTACTTGCATACTAAGGTACAAATGCAAAACACAAGGAAACTCAATACACAAGCTAGCTAAGTATCCTAACACATCATACATCTCATCTAAGGAGATTTTCAGGTCAGAACAAGTTGCTGCAAGAGGTATAGCATGAGATGGTATGTGAGATGAGATGAAATCAAAAACTCATGGCATGAGAATCCCAAATTCTCATTGGATGATTCCAGAAAGTTCTAGAGGGTTTAGAATCATCTTATATATGGATTAGAACTTGCTTAGATGCAAGGTTGGTGAGAGATTAGAGAGGAGAGTGAGATAGCCATTTCAATTTCTTCCATTGCAAGTTGAAATCAATATCTACTTTCCACACCATTTCCATTGCTTCTTTGAATCCCAACACCTTCCATTGATCATACTGAATGTGTGCATACCAATTTGAGGGCAAGATCATGAAGAATTGAAGAGTTAGCTTTTGGATTTTGGGAGCTGCAAGTCACAATCGGGTTTGGAGATTCAGGCTTTCTTGATCAAATCTTTTGCAAACAGAAGCTTTAACGTCAATCAAGGAGTGATTCTGAAGAGTTTGAGAGGTTGAAGTGGAGATTTGACCTATCTGATATTCAAGATTTGACAGGTTTGTAACTTTTCTTCTACACCCTAACTTAAGCATAATTAGTTAGAATTGTTAGGTTAGAATGGTAAGAGACAAGTAGGAGATGAATTCTGGAAAGTTTGAGATCATTTGGTGAAGTTCAAGATAGTGACACCATTTCTGTTTACCACCATAACTTGCTGAATATTGAGAGATAATCGTGGTATGATAGCAAGAATTGACCAGTGTAGCATGAGGAAGAGATTGATCACTTTAATTTCAAGAATGGTTAGGGTTGAGATTTGAGCATAGTTTTGATCTTGGATCGGGTTTAGAGATTAAGGGCATTTCAATTGATTCTAAGGCTATGGTTGTGATCAGGGTTGAATTTAGAACGGATTAGGGTTTTGAACCATAGATTTTGGTTGAGTTTGGATGGAGTTCGAGTTAGGGATTTGAGCTCTGCAACTATGGAGCTTTCCCTCCATTTCATGGTTGGAGGAAGAAGACAATGCTATGGCCGTTGGATGGAGAGTGGACTCATTGACTTGGGTTAGATCGTGTGGCCAAGATTAAATTTCACATTTGAAGAAGGATTCTGAGAAGCAATGAAACGAGGCGTTTCATTAAACGTGAGGTTTTGGGCTTTAGTTGAGATTGATATCCACACCCCATTTCATGGCCCAATCAGGAAATGAACTATTTTTCTTTACATAATGCACCGAGTATTTTGATTTTTTCTTTGTATTTTGAATTGATTTTCTGATTAAATAATTGGGCCTAACGCGCATTGATATCCACACCCCCATTTTAAGCCCATTATCATATTGAACTGCACATTATTGCTATCTGCACCAATGTTTTCATATTTTAATTTCTTTTTCTCCATTTTTCTTTAATCTTTGAAAAATCATATTAAATAGAAAAATGATGATTTTTGCATGGGGATTTTTTCTCCTATTTCATGTTAATGTCTAGAAAATTATAAAATCAAAATATTTGCATTTCATGAATTTTTAATATTTTGTGTATTTTCTCTTTTAATAGCATTTTAATTCATTTTATGTTGATGCATAAATTTGTAGAATTTTGTTTAGCTAGTTCCCTTCATATTTTTAGGCCATTCTTTTTAGGATAGTTAGATTAGGACATTAGCTCCACTATGGATTTATTCCATAATTTTGTGATTAATTTTTTATTAGTTTTGATTAGATGACTTTAGGTTGTGTAGATTTAGGTCAATCCTTAACATAGGTCCACAATAACACTAGAATTTTGGGTTTATAGGTCAAGATAGATATTGGCACATATAGTAGGATCCCCTAGAAATTATACTAGATTTTAATATAGTAGTATGCTATTTTTTAATTGATTTTTGTAGTTGATTGTTGTTTGTGTTGCCCTTGTGGGCTTGTATTTTGTTTGCCTTGCTTTGTGGGTTTTTGCTTGGCTTGGTGGGCTTGGTCTTGCTTTGTGGAGCATGGAGGAGCATAGTGGAAGACTTGAAGATTGATTGAGAAGCTTGAGAGCTTGATTGGCTTGTTTGTTTTGTTGTTGTTTTAGGGTTAGGAATTAAGTAGAGCTTAGACTTAGTTAAGTTCTTTCTTAAACATGGATGGTATCTTTCACCTCCATTCTTCCCCATGATTCAAGGTCCTTCCATGGTATTCACCTCCCTCCTTTGGAGGGATAAGTGATGGTACCTAGGAAGTAGAACCTTTGAGGGAACCATTCTTTTGGTGTTGAACCCTTATAGGTCACCTTTGGCGGTCAATAAGCAGTTTAATATCCTAGCTTAGCCAGTTAAGTGATTTCTTCTAGTTTGAGTATCTTGAGAGATGTTGGGCTTGAGTGTGAAGATGAAGACTTCATTGAAGAGTATGGAAGAGGATGATTCCTTGAGCATTGCCATTTCAGCTGAAGCTTGAAGAGCAAGTTGATACTTGAAGATCCAGTAAGGACTGAATGAAGAGCTGAGGCTTAAAAATTGAAGGATAAAGTTGATACTTACCTTGAAGCTTGTAGATGAAGAGGATCCAATTGAGATTGAGTATAGAGCTGAGGCTTAAAGAATCAAGTTGATACTTGTGGTTAAGAGTGAAGCCTGAAGGTGGAATTGATTAAGGAGCTGAAGCTTGAAGAAGAAGATAAGTTGAAACTTATGCTGAAGGGTTGAAACCTGGAGAAGCAAATTGATATTTATCAAGAGTGATTGAAGTCTAAAGACTGAGTTGCTGTCAGAAGAGCTGAGGCTTGGAGTTGGGAGAGGAGTTGATATGCTTTCTTCTTTGTTTCTTCTCTGTATTAATGTGCCTTGTTTGACTTGCTTGATGCATTAGAATAAGTCCATATCTAGACTAGCTTTAATCTAGGAGCATGATTGCACTAGAAGTTGAGTTGCTCCCTCTGCTTGTATTGTTAGTGTATGGCTTTGCTTGCGGGTATTCGGTAGAGCCCTGCTCCCTTGCCCATGTGGTTTGTTTTGCTTGATAGCATGATGTTTTATTTTCTTCTGTATGATTGCAGTTGTTATTCTATTTTGCTTGATAGCATGTTTTTATTTCCTCAGTATGATTACTGTTATTCATGTCTGGCTTGAGGTTGAGATGAGCTTGTGGAGGCTGATGCCCCACACACCTTTCCTCCCTCACTTGCATTGCATGCATTTTACCGTATATCCGTTTACTGTTTAAGCTGATGCTTTATCTGTTTCTGTGTATCATTGACATGATCCCCTAGGACTCTCATTTCCTTTGATAAGGAGGTGATGATAGAACTTTAGGTTGAAACCTATGCATGATAACTTCTAGGAGTTCCCTGTTTCAAACCTCAACCATAGGATGAATCCTTAGCATGACAACAGTAGGACTTGATAGTCTCCCCGTAGTTGAGCCTGTTCTCTTCTCATCTCAAAACAGCTTAAGATACAGTAATCATGAATGATTTCTTTCGTACGGTACGAGCCTTAAGCTATCTGAGAAAGGATTGTTGGAGAGTTTCTTTTCAACAGTCTGGATGTTTAGTATGACACCCTTTGGGTGACATGTGACGCATTCACTCTCAGGTCATAGTCTTTAGTGCGATTGAAACTGCAAACACAATAAAAAACACTTCTTTCGTAAAAGACAGAAAACAAACTTCAAACCTTTTTGCCCCGTGGGCCCGTAATTCAAGGAAAGCTTTTCTGAAGAAAAGAGTGTTGTTAAACTTCAGCGCCAACGCAAACAGGCTTTGTCCCTAACTGCTGAAACTGCTGTTTAACCCTACTCGATAAAACAGATGAATCTAAATTCCCATAATCCGTAGTGTCCCGAACTACGTAAGCTCTGATCTCTCAAGCCTGTTGAGAGTACGTAGGCACAATACTGACGTATTGGCGAGCCACCTTCCCCGTAACCCCTCGTAGGTCGAACTACGTTGCCTCTGATTTCTCGTTCTCTGATGAGAATACGTAGGCATAAAGCGCAACGCTTTGCCGAGTCATTTTCTTTTTTGTTTAAGCCAGCCTTGATAGGTAGATAGATAAACCAACTCGTCCAGTAAACACAACAAGCGTGGATCCCATCGAGTACGATGGACGTGAGGGGTGCTAATACCTTCCCCTTGCGTAACCGACTCCCAAACCCAGACAATGGTTGCGACGACCTTGTCTTACCCTTTTTCGTAAGGTTTTTCCGATCGTTTCCTTTCCCGTTCTGAGGGATAAATAACGAAAGGTGGCGACTCTTCTGTTTTGCCGGCACCTTATTTTCGCGAAAGCGGCACCGGTATGACATCAATCTGTTGATTAAATAGTTTACTTATGAATTTATTCCCAATAATGGCTTATCAACTTTGAATAACTTCTTGCTTTAGATTAAACTAATGGCCATTTTGTAGAACTCATCAAAAATGATCCTGCCTTTTAAGAATAAGCGAATATCCATACAGATGATTCCATGTTTTGTATTTACTTCCATATGCCTCTCATGCACCTTTAATCATGGTTTTAAATTGACTTGCATTTTAAACCAAAAACAAACTCCAAGTTGATATTATCTTGAGAAAAGAATTGGGTTCTTTATTTGCAGCAAACTCCCATTATATTTTGGTATACTTGTTACCCAAGACATATATTAACTAGGTACTTTGGTTACAATAGTCACGATGTGGAATTTTTCGGACCTTACTGACATCCATCTCAACATTTGACACCTCACCTTGCACAAATTTGAAATCTTGAAATGAGCCTAGCCATAATGTTTGAACAATCAACCTTGTCTCAAAGTCAAGCTATGAAGACACATCTTCCTTTTATCAGAAAGACACAATTTTGACTTGAGTCTCGTAACCATATAAAAACAAGTGAGAACCTTTATCGTTCCAATCTTACCAGACCATGGCTCAAGGTTAGACAACCATTTGTCTTGATAACCTGACCCGATCCTTGATTCAATCCTGTAAGACCTGAGCTTAGACAACAAAAAAATAAAAGGCACAAATCCTATATGCACAATGCTAGATGATATGAATAATGCATAAATGATGAAAATGCAATGATATGTACAGCCGGCAATTCAGGGTGTAACAATTGCCCCTATTTAATTATATTCAACTAGAGAGTGTGAAGAAGTTCATTCTTCATAAGATCGTAGTGGGAGATAGTTAAAATCAAGAAGACCCGAATTTTGATCCTGAATGCATATGGCATGTTATGCTATGAACAAGAGAAACCTATGCAATGTAAATGCAATGCTGATGCGATGAACTACATCATGATGAAGATGATGGGATGATAAATGAAAAAAATGCTGAGAAGGAAAGAAAACACACGGGGATAAAGCCAACACAACGAGTAGTAAACTCACTGGGGATGAACAAACACCGGGGGGAAAGAAACAACTAGGAAATCTAAAAAAATGATTGGTCAACGGGTTCAGGCATGAACGACTGACATACAAGGAAAAAAGGTAAAGCAGGACCCTCAAAGAAATAGGATCATGCAAGCAAAACAAACTTCTGGAAATTCCTTAAACGAGGAGATCAAACGGGATCTTCAGGAAACATCAGGAAAAATACAGGGTAATTAAACTCTTCTGTATGCCAAAATAATTGGACTTCACTGGGAAATGCCTTTTGGATAAGCTTCTCAAAAGAGATATCCACTTATCAACTGTAAAAGGACTTATGTATCACCAAGAGAGGATAAGCTTCTCAAAAGAGATTGCCACTTATCAAAAAAGATGGATAAGCTTCTCGAAACGGAGATGCCACTTATCGTTGAAAGAGGATAAGCTTCTCGAACAAGACTGCCACTTATCTGAAAAGATGATAAGCTTCTCAAAAGGAGACCGCCACTTATCAAAAAACAAAACAAGCTTCCCAAAGGGGACTGCCACTTGTTAATAAGAAGAAATATAAGCTTCTCAAAACGGAGATGCCACTTACCGTTGAAAGAGGATAAGCTTCTCGAACGAGACTGCCACTTATCTGAAAAGATGATAAGCTTCTCAAAAGGAGACTACCACTTATAAAAAAAAGCGAAACAAGCTTCCCAAAAGGGATAACCACTTGTTGATAAAAAGAGAGATAAGCTTCTCGAAATGGAGATGCCACTTATCGTTGAAAGAGGATAAGCTTCTCGAACGAGACTGCCACTTACCTGAAAAGATGATAAACTTCTCAAAAAGAGACTGCCACTTATCAAAAAAAGCGAAACAAGCTTCCCAAAGGGGACAGCCACTTGATGATAAAAAGAAAGATAAGCTTCTCGAAACGGAGATGCCACTTACCATTGAAAGAGGATAAGCTTCTCGAACGAGACAGTCACTTACCTGAAAAGATGATAAGCTTCTCAAAAGGAGACTGCCACTTATCAAAAAAAGCGAAACAAGCTTCCCAAAGGGGACTGCCACTTGTTGATAAAAAGAAAGATAAGCTTCTCAAAACGGAGATGCCACTTATATGCAAAGATGATAAGCTTCTCGAATGAGACTGCCACTTATCGAAAAAGAGAAACAAGCTTCGCAAAGGGGACTGCCACTTGTTAAAAAAAAGAGAGATAAGCTTCTCAAAGGAGATAGCCACTTATCTGCAATAGGGATTTGTAAAAGATTCTCGCTGCAAGATATCATGCGAGATAAATGCACCTTTAGACTAGGTTCAGTGACCTAACCAAGATAACACTTGCCAGGGACCAAAGTTCAATCTAGTAACAAGCTAGAAGGAAATGGTAAAAAAGACTCCAACCATTGAGGAATGAACTCGAATGGGGTTTATCTTATCCAAACATGGAGAAGATAACAGAAATAACCGTCATCCACGAGGATCAAACTCTGTGGGGAATTTAGAAACGATGCACACTTTATGCCTAAAACTAACTACTCTACTTGGAGAGAGACGACACAACCCGATCACCTGGGGAATGAACGCCAAAGTGAATAACTTAAATGGTAAAAAAAATGCTCGGATGCCACACACATGTACGCGAGATTCTACGTTACTGGTAAAATATGAGACAGAACTCTGGGGACTATTGAGAAGACTACCAATGAGGTTTGTTAGGGATTGAAGGATGTAAATAGACTGAATCACTGGTGATGCTCGAGTAGAAATGGTTAGTTTCGTTTTCTCATGGAATAAACCAAAGGTTAACAACAACTTGTAATGAAAAGCACACACCAGATTCGCACGGAGCAAAAACAGAAGGGGTTTCGGATTCACACAGAACCAAAATTGACAGTAAAACTTGACTAGACAACATAAGGCCCGACATAGAGGACTTGGGCGGAAAGGTCACCATCCTGCTTTCCTCAACACATGGAAATATATCTCAAATAAAAATGAAAGGATGTTCTGAACATGTTCTTCTGATGTGTCAACTTTCGTCAAAAATCTTACTGGAAAATGACAGGACCAAGTCCTCCTTAGGGATCATTTCAGAAGTGTTTCATAAATATTTGGTAGTTTTGCGATTTCTGGGGAAAAGATCAACTTCTCTTTAGTTATTTTAATTGTCAAAGAATTTATACGTCTCAACATGTTGTTATACCTCCATTTCAAAATTATATCATCAAAAATAAACGACACTTGCAAAAGGAAGAAAACACAATAAATATAAAAAGGAAAATGCAAACTTCATTGAAAAATATGGTAGCGCATAAAAGAACACGACTCCACACGGGATATTACAAGGGAAACAAACAAATGAAAATGTCAATAGGAAAGGTTTACATTGAATCTCGATAAATGCTACTTCCCCTACAACTAAGAGATCCTTAGAACTTTGCTTCTAAAGAGAACAAAACAAGTCGACTTTTGTTCCCCTGTTCTTTTGCGCTGATCAGATTTACTCGACATTATATTAGCCTTTTATTTATCCCTAATTTTTTGCCTGGATCGCCCTTTCGGTTTTTCAATCCACCGGGATGCTCTTTTTTTGCCTAAGTTGCCCTCTCGGGTTTTCAACTTAGCGAACTGACATATTTTTATATCCCTAATTTTTGCATGGACCCCCCTTTCAGGTTTTCAGTCCACCGGGATGCCATTATTGCCTAAGTTTCCCTTTTGGGTTTTCAACCTAGCGGCTGCCTTTTTTCTAGCCATAATACATACAAACTGCATCAGAGTTTATTGTCTTATGGAACTCCTCTCCATCCATCGTTGCAAGAATTAAAGCTCCACCAAAAAAGACTTTCTTAACAACAAATGGACCTTCATAATTCGGAGACCATTTTCCTCGTAAATCCTTGTGAATAGGAAAAATCTTCTTGAGCACGAGATCTCCTTCCTTATATTCTCAAAAACGGACCTTCTTGTCGAATGCCTTCTTTAGGCGCTTATGATATAGCTGGCCATGACACAAAGCGGCTAAGCGCTTCTCTTCAATAAGATTCAGCTCATTAAAACGGTTTTGAACCCATTCAGCCTCTTCTAGTTTAGTTTCCATCAAGATCCTCATCGACGGGATTTCTACCTCGACCAGGAGAACTGCTTCCATTCCATATACCAGGGAAAAAGGTGTTGCCCCTGTTGAAGTGCAGACAGTCGTTCGATATCCGTGCAAAGCAAAATATAGCATCTCATGCCAATCTTTATAAGTTACCACCATATTTTTCAGGATCTTCTTAATGTTCTTGTTCGCTGCTTCAACGGCTCCATTCATATTTGGGCGGTATGGTAAAGAGTTATGGTGTTCTATCTTGAAACTTTTGCATAACTCCTTCATAACTTTGTTGTTTAAATTTAACCCATTATCTGTGATGATTTTGCTTGGAATTTCGTACTGACAGATAATATCCTTCTTAAGGAAACGTACAACCACTTGTCTGGTCACATTGGCATAGGAAGCGACCTCTACCCATTTGGTGAAGTAATCAATGGCGACTAGGATGAAACGATGACCATTAGAAGCTTTTGGTTCAATAGCGCCAATCATGTCGATTCCCCACATCGATAATGGCCATGGAGAAGTCAAAACATTGAGAGGAGTAGGCGGCACATGAACTTTATCAAAGTAGATTTGACATGTATGACAAGTTTTGGCGTAACGAAAACAATCAGCTTCCATTGTCAACCAGTAATATCCAGCCCTTAGGATCTTTTTAGCTAGGCATGCCCATTAACATGTGTTCCAAAGGACCCTTCGTGTATTTCCTTGATCAACATGTCAGCTTCATTCCTATCCACACACCGGAGTAACACCATGTCATGGTTTCTCTTGTATAGAACACCGTTGCTCAAGAAGAAATTGGACGCTAACCTTTTTAGAGTCTTTTTGTCCATTGTCGAAGCATTTCCTGGATACTCTTGGTGTTCTAGAAAACACTTGATATCATGAAACCATGGTTTGCCGTCAGATTCTGCCTCAACTGCTTGACAGTAAGCTGGTTCAATCTGCCGCCTTATAACAATAAGTGGAGCTTCATTATGGAATCTAACTTGGTACATGGCAGCTAGCGTAGCCAAAGCATCAACCACACGATTTTCTGCTCTTGGGATATGATGGAATGTTATGGTATCAAAATACTTTATCATCTCTTTGACATATGCATGATACGGGATCAACTTCGTGTCACAGGTTTCATAATCTCCCTTTATTTGATAGATCACCAAGGCTGAATCCCCGTACACCTCAAGGTTCTTGATACGAAGATCAATTGCGGCTTCGAGATCAAGAATACAGGATTCATACTCCGCCATGTTGTTCGTACATGCGAAACACAACCTTGCGGTGAAAGGGGTGAAGTTACCATAAGGAGAAACAAGAATAGATCCAATGCCATGTCCATTGGAATTTGAAGCACCGTCAAATGCAAGTTGCCAAATTACCCCAGGTTCAGGTCCTTCTTCAGGGTCTGGGTCTTCATAATCCTTGATTGCCTTGATTGCCATGATATCTTCATCGGGAAAATCAAACTTTATGGGTTGGTAATCTTCCAACGACTGATGTGCCAAATATTCTGCCAATACACTTCCTTTAATCGCCTTCTGGGTGACATACTGTATATCATATTCAGACAACAACATCTGGCAACGAGCCAATCTCCCATTCAGAGCAGGTTTCTCAAAGATGTATTTTATGGGATCCATCTTGGAAATCAACAAAGTGGCGTGACAAATCAAGTATTTCCTTAAACGCCTGGAGGTCCATGCCAAGGCACAACAAGTCTTTTCTACAGCCGAATATCTTGATTCGCAATCAGTAAACTTTTTGCTTAGGTAGTAAATTGAGTGCTCTTTCCGTCCAGATTCATCTTGTTGCCTCAATACGCAACCCATAGAATCTTCTAACACGGTTAAGTACATGATGAACGGTTTTCCAGGCACGGGTGGAATCAAGATGGGAGGCTCTTGTAGGTAACACTTTATCTTTTCAAAGGCCTTTTGACAATTGGCATCCCACTGGACAGTTTGATTCTTTCTCAGCAACTTGAATATAGGCTCACACGTGGCTGTCATATGAGAGATGAAGCTGGAGATGTAATTCAATCTCCCCAAGAACCCCCTAACTTCTTTCTCTGTTCGTGGAGCAGACATTTTTTGAGTAGCCCTGACTTTATCGGGGTCGACCTCAATCCCACGCTGGCTAACAATAAATCCAAGCAATTTTCCCGACTGGACACTGAATGTACACTTAGCAGGGTTTAACCGCAATCTGAACTTTCTCAGTCGTTCAAACATTTTTTGTAGATGTTCTATATGATCTTCTTAACTTTGTGATTTGGCTATCATATTTGTTGCACCCTAATTTTTGACCTTAAGATACCACCTCCATCGTGCATTTTTTTGTGTATTATCTTTTACTGTTGTACGTAGGTTTATTATGGCTAACCAGCTCGTGCAGGTGTATTAACCAACCGGTGGCAGGTTCAAGAAAGTGCTCATGTGGCTTATCCAATCTTGAACCAAGTTTTATCGAAGCTCGCAAGCTGATTTGAACTCAATGGCTTTTATCTGGCTCTGAAATTAAAGGCAGTATGGATCTATGTGTAAAGAATTGGACCTTATGGGGAGTTCATCATATTCAAGCCCATACTACTAAATTATCGCATCACTTCGAAGTAAAGACGCAGGCTACGCAAAAGGGAATCACATAATAACCAAACTCATGATTCATGATTCTCAGGATCCATCCTTATTTTCATCAAAGGTTAAAGGGGAGTTCATGCCTTAAGGCTCTAGTTTAAACTCTTTCACAAATGGAATGTTAGTTATTCAACACTTACTCGAAGGATTCCATGCCAACCAACAATTCAACACACAGTTACCTTACAAGGACAAGTTTCTCTCAAGGATCATAAGTTGGATTTGTGATTTTGCTATAGTGGTTCCATTATAAGATTAATACCTTTACACAACTTTGAGACCACCAAACTTTGTCTTTCAAGACCAAAGAGTTTCCGTTTTTCACAAGAGGTGTGTGTGCGGGAGTCAATATCTTATAAGTAATTCGCAATAATTTCATGAACCTCAAAATCTCAACGCATTTGCGAAGGAAATAAAACTATGATTACAATGAAGGAATTACACTATACTTCTACAAAAACTGATGTAATTACACTTAAGCTGTCTCCATTGGAAAGAAACCGGCACATTGATTGGGTCCCAGAGTTTTACAAAGTAAGCTATAAAAAAAGGCAAATTAAACCAAGTGCATATTACATCGGAACACAAAATTATAACTTCTAAAGAATCCTCCTGCAAGGGTCCAATTTGCAACGCCGCCGGCATGATAACGAACTTGATGAACCATGGCTGCAGCTAGCCGATACGAGGTGTCGACCATGGATGAGAGAAGGTGTTGCTTTGCTTGGATAAGAGTACTTGGCGGTCGAATGAATGCTACTACTTATCATGACGTCACGGATACAATAGAAGGAGGCAGAAACTTAAAGCATGTTCTTGGAAGAAGACCAGCCAACATGATCCCTGCAAAGTGCACAATAAACTATCACAATAACATTTCAAACTCCATGGCAACCAGTTCTTGCGCTTTGCTCAGGTTGTTCTGCAAACACATCCACACTTTGGTTAGCCATAATGCCGTTTGAACCGTTCGACTCGTTTGGTTACCATGCTTAACACCACCTCATCGCCTGAAAACAATTGGAGCATTAATCATGAGAATATTAATTACCTAATGTTTACGCTACAGACCCTCACAACTAAAAACCATTTTCTGCTAAATTTTGTAAAGAAAATTGAAAAGTGAACGCACTGTCATTGGTTGATCCACGAGCTTGCTGAGCTCGACTTTCCCAACGCTCGGAAAGAAACCACCCGCATAATCAACACAGGAAAACGAATTCCGTGGCAACCTTTCGCAACTCTTCAGAGCCGGTACCTAGCACCCCGCAAATTATCGCAGCTGTTTTGTTTACTTCGAAGGCGACGACCATCGTATACGCGAGCTGCAGTGATAAAACCACGTCAGAAACTCACTATCCAATAGGCCATCGACCGCAAGAACTCGATATAAGAAGGATACAACAAGTGCCAAGAAGCAACATACCAGAGTTGTAAGCATGGCAACTCAGATTTAATCCCAGTACCACCTCCTAAAGATCCTCTAACAGCAGCACTTCACCCGAGATATTTGAACTTACAGACGGACAATGCCGAGACACGAGGCTCTGCTGACCATCTTGTTCACATGCTTATGGCATCCTTTATCTATGCATGTATTGATGGGCCTACAAAAGAGAAACAAGTGTTATTTTCATTAAAAGCTCAAGACGGAATCCAACTTAGACCAAAACGTGTGAACCTTCCATCGCGCAGTCAACCTAGTTTACCTCCTAATGAGATGTAGCAGTATGGAGAACCAAATCTGAGTCAGTCATGTAATGAAACAACAAAAAATAGCTAGTGGCAGTAATGCATCTTCAAGCGTGTCACATAACCCGGTAGCAAACACAGGGATATTGCCACCTGGAAATGCTCAGGCCTTGCATATGTCCCAAGGACTTCTCTCTAGTGTCTCAGTGGCTCAAAGACCACAGTAGCCCCCATTACCGAATCCAACTCGGCGGCACCTGCACATAGGACAACCAAAAACAATTCTCATTAGTATCCATTGAATCACAAAAGGAAACTACCACAAACATGATTATATCAAGATAAGAGAGTTTACTACAAAAATCACCTTCGAGCATAATTTGACAACCTTCAGGTAACAGATCTTCAGATGGCGATGCCTACCGATAATGTCGACGCTTGTGTTCGCCCCAATCAAAGTTCTTTGGGAAGAGACAGAAGATATCATTTCCCTACATTAAAATCAACGACTGTTATAACTGCAAACTGCCTTGAAGCTGCCATTGCCACTTCACACTATCAGTCAAACCGCCACGACATGTAGACTTGAGGCATACCTCATGGAGGCCTAAAGCTAACAACCTGCATAACAAGAACTTTACATTATTATCATCACAACAATATCCAAAGTGTCGAAGCTAGGTGACCAATTAAACAATGAAGGTTCCACATCAGCATTCCGCATACGGTTCGACAATCTTGATTGTTACGGTCAACTAGAAGTACCTATCATGGCTGAAAGCTTTATTAACCTCTAAGGCTGAAATTAGTAAATGCAATTTGATAGCTAATAATTTTACCTCTAAACTGAAAGAATCCTCATCTCCCAAATTAGAGAAGGTTATACTGAAAGACAAACCAAACCCGAGAGAAAACAATATTAGTGAATATCAACATCAAAATAAATGGAGAAATAGAGAAGATGAATTGAAAGGAACCTAGTTATAATGAATTTGTTGAAAGATATATGGAGGAGATGTTGGTTGGACTTTGCTCTGAAGTTGAGGTCTATGCAGTTCAATGCGATAATCAAAATGGCGTAAGTAACAGTGACTCCGCGGCTGTACCATATTTGAAGGATTAGCATTTTGTGAAGCAGTATCCTGATTACGTAGCATACATCACTCCGATGTTCTTTTGTGATGTTCGTATCTCGGTAACCTCAGAGGAATACACGGATGAAAGGATTGATAGGTGTTACTTTCCCTTTGCCACCTACGTCATCTGTTAAAATCCACAAGGAGAAGAATCAGATATTCAAAAAAGGGGCCAATTCAAATATAGATGAAATTGTCAAGGGCAATCACTAAGAGGGAATTTGAATCAAGGACATTCCTCGTTTGATCAAAGTATTCAAGTCATTTCCATTTTTGAAATCAATAAGTTTAAGTTACCAACTCCAAATGAGACAACACATCAAGGCCTTTACTTCCTTTCCAAAACAAACCTAGAATGCACAACCAAGCAAAGTAAAAACCAGACAATACATTCGTAAATTGAGGACAACATGATATTCTTTTTCCTAATCAAGAACAGAAAATAATCCCAAGACATCAAGTCAGTATTATGTGTATTAATTCGAAAATCATGAAGAAAGTTCCACAAAGCATATAAATGGGGCGGATTCACAAATGCAGAAGCCACACAAAATCAACTCGCAAAAATCCCCAAATCAAATCCCAATTCAAGAAAACCCTAACATACAAAAAAAAAACCAAAAGAAGAGAGAACTTATCTTTCCCTAGATTCCGCCGGGAATCGCCCTCACCGGAAATCGCCCTTGCCGGAAATCGCCTTCGCGATTTGCAACTACCGTCGGCGAACCACCCCCCTTTTCGAGCCGTCATCACCACCCGTAAACCATCCATCGAAACCGCTCAGACCTTCGCCATCTCGAATCCATCACCAAGCCCTCGTGATTTCTGGGTAAAGCTATTGTTTAAATTTTTTTGATGTATGTGATGTTTATTATTTTCACAGGCTCATCACTGAAGAGAAACGAAGGATAAGGAATAGAAGAAAAGAAGACGAAGAACGGAGGAAAAACCATGGAAGAATCGAGTGAGAAGTGGAAGAGGAAGAACGGAGAGGAGAAGACGAGTCAGAGCGATTTGGGGAATAGAATTAGGGTTTTTTTCATTCCTTGTTATTATTATCTGATGTATGCACCCACACACGGTTACCATACACCCTCACACACACACGCTTATCACACGTCTGATCACGATCGAATGACCCTTACATGCACGACCACGATAACCCCCCTACACCGAACTTCACCGTAACACACGTCCCACCACTTAATCCCCTTAACAAACCGTTAACCACCATCAACCCTCTTAATCCTCCGTTTTGTTTTTTAATTACTCATTAACGACTAATCTGACACATAATCAACCTTTTAATTAATTAATTAAATTATTGTAAAAATCAACTAACAACTCTTTTGTTTAATTAACCTATTTTAATCTAATAATGTAATTCCATTTTATTTTATTAATCACTCCCACCACTTAATAACTTTTATCAAATAATTATGACTTGCTTTTTTAATAAAAAATATTTTTCATAATTTTAAATTAACTCTTATCTTTTAAATAAAATGAAAACAATTAATAAACTTTTTTAATAAACCTTTTAACTGCACTAGCTTATTTTTATCAATTTATTCAACAATTTTTTTTTAATAACTAAAAAAAAACCTTAATAATAAAATCTTTCTCCTTTTTTTAATAAATGACATTCTTTTCATTTATGATAGAAAATCTTTTCCAACTTAATTAATTTTCATTTAATAATAATAACAAACTTTACGTACTTATTTATTAGTTTTTTTTTTAAATCTCTAAATCTTTTTTTATTTAATAAATCACTTTAATTCCGCTAGAATAAAAATAACCAATAATTTCCCGTAAAATTAAGCTCACTTAAAATAAAATCCTATTTAAAATTAACATACACCTAAGGACTTTTTTTGCTAATAAAATTAAATTAACTTTCCCTTTTATTAGAACTAATAACAATATTTCATAAAATCAATCTCACTAAATTAATTCAGATTTTCTTAAAATCAACATCGCAATTATCCAATCAATCGTTTAGGCTTACGCTTACGCCCACCCCACGACACATACACTCTCACACACTTCAGCGCTTTCATGCGTACATGTATGTTTATTTATCTGCCTTTACCTTCAGCAATTTACATTACAGTAATTCACACTATCGTCATTTATCATTCTCGCATCGCATCCGTCCAAAGGAAAAACCTACACATGAGTCAACACTTGTGTGTAGTGCACGTCATTTGCATCATTTCCCCAAGATCCTTGATTCCATTCAAGTTGATCACTTAAGATAGATCCTACCCCATAGGAAGGACCATTATCTCTACAACTTAGACAAACAAACAACACTATACAACTTTTTCAAACACAATAGAGAATAGATGTTAATCATCTTAAGTTAGATATAATCTCCACCCCCACAACAATACAATCAAACATGTAGGGACTTTGCCTTAAGAGAAACAAAGGCATACTCGCCAAACAACCCGAGTACTTAAGCCCTTTTCTTAAGACGATGCAAAGACTATTTTCCTACACCTTGTGGCGGTTACATCTCCCTTAACATGAAGACTCATCTCTTCTCCTAAACCCAATCAAAACAACTACCCTAAACCCGTAGGAACTTTGACCACAGTCAAAGAGCTCCTCTAACCCTTTAGGGGAACTACAAGTACTCTGATTCCACTCCAGTAAGGATATGTAGGCATAAGATGCGACATCTTATCCACTATACTTAGAAACAAACCACTAGGGTCTCTAATCCTCTAAGCAGATAAACACTTAGCAATAAACAAATATAAAACAAGAGGTTCCTGTAGAATACTACAGAAATTTAGGATGCTAGTACCTTCCCTAAGTTTAACCAACCCTCAAACCTACAACTCTCTAAACCTTGCATTTGCATTGCATCGTGGGTATTTCGATCTTTATCCCTTCCTTTGGACAAATCAAAGTTCGGTTGCAAAATGAATTAAAGATTCAAACTAATCAATAGTTTGGTATCTGATTTTCACCGTGACAATATCGTCGACATATACTTCGATTTCCTTATGTATCATGTCGTGGAAGAGAGTGACCATTGCTCGTTGATAGGTTGCCCCAGCATTTTTCAACCCGAAAGGCATTACCTTGTAGCAGTACGTTCCCCATGGTGCAATAAACGTGGTTTTGTCCATATCTTCAGGCGCCATCTTGATTTGATTGTAGCCTGAGAAATCATCCATGAAGGAAAAAATGGAAAATTTAGCAGTGTTGTCTACTAGTGTATCAATATGTGGGAGAGGAAAGCTGTCCTTTGGACTGGTTCTATTCAAATCTCTATAATCCACACACATTCTCACTTTTCCATCCTTCTTGGGGAAGGGCACGATATTAGCAACCCACTGGGGGTATTTGGACACTTCTAGGAAACCAGTGTCAAACTGCTTCTTAACTTCTTCTTGAATCTTGATGGACATATCGGGTCTTGTTCTCCTTAACTTTTGCTTTACTGGCGGGCATTTTGGTCGAAGCGGTAATCGATGTTTGACAATATCCGTATCCAAACCCGGCATGTCCTGGTACGACCAAGCGAACACGTCAACATATTCATGCAAAAGTTTGACCAAACTCTCTTTGGTGTCGTCTTCAAGGATCGTACCAATCTTCACCTCTTTCTTCGTCTCTTCTGTTCCCAGATTGATGACCTCCACTGGCTCTTGATGCGGCTGAATGGCTCTATCCTCGTGCTCTTGCTACCTTGCTAGTTCCTCAGGTAGATCACACTCTTCTTCGCACTGTTCTTCTGCTTGATTCACAAGGGTCTCAAAACCGGGAAGGATTGTAACATTATCAAGTTCAACGGGTTCATTGATTATTCTGCATGATTTAATGTTGATTTTAGAAAAATGAAAAAGTAAATGCAAGAAAACAAAATGCTTTGTGACTTTGAAAAGGTTGCCATTTTCTTAAAAATAAAAACAAAAGAAAGAAGTGAAAAACAAAATGCTTTTTATTAATGATGATAAGCATTTAAAATGAAAGGGGGCCCTACAAATGATCCTTAAGCCTTGGGCAGAGCAAAAGGATTTTGAGAAAATGAAAATAAATTACTCTGACAACGAAAAAACTTCAGGTAGGTCAATCGATTCCCAGTTATCCAATCCAGCGGTGCTGTGGTACACCAAACATGGTGTCGTTGAATCAGTTGCATTGTCTTCTACAACAGCTACTTCCTTATCGTGGATAAGTACTGCGCTGTGGAACACTTCTTGGAAAATCTTCATTCTTGCCCCAGACGATCCTTGGGAGCTTCCCTTCATCTGAGACTCATATCCCAGCCCAAAACGGTTATTCTTCTCGGGAACATGAATCACTTGACCCCAACCTTCAGGACTGCCCTTCTCGAGCATTGCCTTTGCACCTTTCAAAGAAGAAAACGATGGATCAACCGCCATATCTTGCTCTTTTACTTCCTAGAGTTCAGCGTTTGCGATCTCCAAGGCTTGAAAGGAAGTTTCAAATGCGCCTTTGTCCACTTCAACATGTCTGAATGATGGTAGGTGACTGATCAATAAATTCTCTTTGCCAGATACGGTGATAAGCTTTCCATTCACCACAAACTTCATTTTTTGGTGAAGTGTGACCGTTACTGCACCAACAGCATGAATCCATGGTCTTCCCAATAGACAGCTGTATGCTGGGTTGATGTCCATGATCTGAAAAGTCATCCTGAAAATATGTGGGCCTACTAGTATGGGAAGATCCACTTCTCCAATCACAGCCCTGCGGGAGCCATCAAACGCCTTCACAATCATCATACTATGCTTCATTAACATTTCCGTATACGAGAGTTTGGCCAAAATGGACTTTGGCATGACATTTAGCGATGAACCCGTATCCACCAGCACTCTGGCTAAGACATCATCCAAACACTTCACAGATATATGCAAGGCTCTGTTTTGATTTCTTCCTTCCGCATGCAGCTCTCCATCATGAAAACTCAAGGAGTGGCGAGCCGTAATATTAGATACAATTCCATTGAATTGATCTACAGTGATTCTCTAGGACACATGCGCATGCATGAGCACTTTCAGCAAGGTCTTCCTATGAGCTTCTGGGTGAAACAACAATGGAAGCACAGAAATTCTCGAAGGGGTTTGGTGAAGCTAGTCCACCACTTTATAATCACTTCTTTTAATCAGTTTTAAGAATTCCTCTGCCTCCTGCGGTGATACCGTCTCATCAAGAATTTCCAACCTCTTATGGGCTAGCGGAACTTCAGCAGTCTTTCCTCTGACAATCTCTTCAATAGCTTTTGGAGGTGGCATAGGCCCAAAGACACGGCCACTACGCGTCATTTTGCTTGCTTCGACGATGTTGGATATGTCCGGTCTAGAAATCTTTTCAAATTGGTCTCCTAAGGACACCTCTTGGCCATTTATAAAAACTGCAGGGTTATAGCGCCACGACACTGCATTGTTGTTGTAATAAGGGATAGGAACTGGTTGAATTGTTATTTCCGGACACACGTATTCTACGCTGGGTGGAATACTGGATGCATTATAGTACTCAATTTCCCATGTCGGTGGTATCTCAAAGTGAGGCTCGATCACCGCTATATCCTTATCAGTTTTTGTACGATTGACTTGGAGTATCCTTTGGTCCATTAATTGCTTAATGTCCTTGTTAACTACAAAACATCCTTTTTCAAGAACAAAGCATTCATCGCATTCGTAATGCTTCTTTGAAATTACCCCAGACTCCACCAAGCGAGCATGGAGCTTTTTCAATGGGGTTTTTTAACTCTTTGACATCTCTGAAAAACTCTTCATCTGATGCTTCCTCGATGGCATGGGCTGCATGTCCATTATGAGTAGGAAAAGGGTTATTAGTAATGTTTTGGCCCTTATCCTTGAAAGACAAGATCTTGCAGTTAATGAGCTCTTGTACCCTCGCCTTCAGAGCAAAGCATCCGTCTAAATCATGCCCTACAACACCTTGATGGTATTCACACTGCAAATCCGGATTGAACCAATGGGGAGGCTTTCCAATGAAAGGAGGTAACGACCTCGTGGTTACTAACCCTTTGTAGTTCAGAGACGGATACAAATCTTTGTACGTCATAGGGATTGGATCAAAATCTTGGCCTCTCTTGGCATGGTTTTGGTTTCCAGGAGCGATAGGAGGAGCCCGTGGTCTTTGTTGCGGCTGATTCTGCGGCGGAGGAGCTGTTGGTCACTGAGGAGCCATTTGTGGTGGGTACCCTAGCATGAATGGATGAGGGTATAATGGATAACTGATAGGAGGTGGTGACGGTGGATAAGCTGGCATCTCAGACGCCACATAAGGTTGGTGATAGTATGGCACCGAAGCAGGTTGCTGTTGATAAGCGGCTAGCGCTGGAGGTCTTCTTCTTGATTGGTTTCCTCTCTGACCACTAGATATAGCATTGGTCTCGCCCTCTTGTCTTCGCTAGAAACCTCCTTGGTTTTTCTTCACATTATTGGAATTCGTAGTAGCAGATGCGATCCTACCACTTTTTAGACCATGCTCAATTCGGGCTCCTATGGCCACCAATTCAGAGAATCCCAATGACGTGCTTCCTACCATTTTCTCATAATAGGAAGGTGGTAAAGTGTCCATAAATAGCTCGGCAAGCTCTTTTTCAGCTAATGGGGGTTCAACCTGGGAGGCTAATTCCCTCCACCTTTGTGCATATTCCTTAAATGTTTCTTTATCCTTCTGTGACATGTTCTGTAACTGTCTCCTATCAGGTGCCATATCCATGTTGTATCGGTAGTGCTTGATAAAGGCGTCAGATAGATCTTGGAAATTTTTGGTTTTCCCTTGATTGAGACTTAAATACCATTTGGATGGTGCCCCGCTTAAGCTATCCTGAAAACAATGTATCATAAGCTTGTCATCATTCACATATGCAACCATTTTCCTATAATACATGATAAGGTGGCTCCTCGGACAAGTATGCCCCGTATACTTATCGAATTCTGGTGTTTTAAATTTGGTTGGGATAACCAAACTAGGAACCAAACACATCTCTTTAGCCGCAGTCCCAAAAATATCATCACCTTCCACTGCTTGCATTCGTTTCATGAGGTTTTGGTAGTTTTCTTTCACCTCCCTAAGGTCTTCATCTCTTGCATCTATACCTATAGAGACTAATCCAGGAGCATGATAGATCTGATTGTAATCCTCATATTATGGAGCAAATCCGGTTGAGACGGCTGCGGTAGGCACCACAGTTTGTGGAGTAGTATGCATAACAGGTCGTGTTTCAAAATAGAACGGAGTAGGGATTGCTTGTGGCACAGATTTCCCCATTGTCTCAAATTGTGGCAAAAAATCAGGATGTAAACCATATGGGGGCCATGTGGAAGGCACCAACGTCATAGGCTGAGTTCCTCCTGAAGAACCTATGATTTCTGAAACAACTGCAATTTGAGGAGGCTCGCTCCTGGCAGTCAAAGCTTGGATCATTTCCTTGAGTTGATTCACGCTCCCTCGAAAGATCTTCGACTTCAGCTCTGATTCTTGCATTCTCTTCCTCTATGTCAGACATCCTTTGGCGTGCGCGGGCTCTAGTGTTATATCTGTGTTGAGGATTCAGGATGGAAACTGGAACGAGAGACACAGGATGAGAATCGAGTTGAAACCACATGGTATGTATATGTGGTGTGTATGCAGAATGAAATGCAATGCAAGGTATGCAATCTTTGGCGTTTAGAGGAATCATTCAAATTAGTCGCTAGTTTATACAGAAGTATCAAGGAATCAAACAAATATACAACAAACGATACCACATTCATTCATTAAGTTGCAATAGTCAGATAATACAAAAATTCATTCAGAATCAATTACAATCCTTAATACTTCAAAAACAAGAAAGAGTACAACAATGAAAATTCAGAACTTTGGCCTACGAGCCTCACGCTCCTTCAATTCTTCCTTAAACCTTTTTAGCATGTCCTTGCAAAGGCAAAGGAAATCACAAATAACAGGAGGAGTGAAGTCATCCATTGCTTCAAAAGCATCTCTATGCTTCCACACCAAGTCTTGGGCTAATCAGTTGCAGAATTCCGCCAACCCATTAAGCTTGTTGCGGTACATATCTCGATTAGCTATCAAAATATGTATAGAACGCTCATATCCATCATAATTTGAAACCACATTTATCCTTTCAGCAGCCCAAATATCTTTATCTGCAAGTATATTATCCATTTGGTTCTCCTGATCTTCGGCGAGACTTCTAGCTTCATTCAGCTCTCTACATAATCTGTCCCAATTTTCTGGATCAACCCTAGAGGCTCTTATGGCATCCTCCTTAATTCTATGTTGCTCTACTTTGGAAGCTCTCAAATGACGTAAAACGGTGTTTAGCTTTTGTCTTTCCGCTCCCATTTCTTCTCTAATTGCCTTGTTTTTCTGGGTAGCCAAAAGCCGATGCTTTTCATTCTCAACACATTTCCTTTGAGCTTTATCCAACTCCTCTTTAAACCCAATCACCCTGCTATCAGACTGATCCAGACACACCTTAACTTTCTTCCGTTTGTGTTCTTCCTTATCAGCCTTCTTCTCTACTGCCTCTAACTGAGTATTCTTGCGCTGGAGTTCCCATTTCATGTCATTTTTCTCATTAGTGACACTTTGAAGCTTCAGCTCGAGTTGTTCATTTTCCTGCATCAACTTTGCTATGGTAGCTTTGAGATCCTCAGCTTCCTCAATCGGGATATGAGTAGGCTTTGGTTCTGGCAAAGGTTCAGACAACTTGACCTGAAAATTCATTTTAACGTCCTTCGCTCTTTCCTTGACCCACACAAAGTAAGGTTCCTTATTGATATTGTTCCTTCGACCTAACTCCTTCCTCCCTCTCTTCTTAATACTTCCTCAAGCTCTCACAATCTTCTTGAACAGTTCTGGGTTTTTTGTCCCCAAATCATGCATCATGAAGGCCTCTAAAGTCTTCTCTTCGGGAGGAGCCACCATTGGGTATCCAAGCTGCCTCACTGATAGCATGGGATTAGAGTTAATACATCCTCGAGTTCCAATGAGCGGGATATTCGGGAACTCGCCACAATTGGTAATAACTTCGTCATAATCTAGCGAAAACCAGGAAAGGTCAGCAGATCTGAGGGATACCATCCTTTGATCCCAACTATCACTAGCTTGATCAAAAAATGGACCTTTCGTTGGTAAATGTATGTTTAGCCATTGGTACAGAAGAGGTGCATAATAAGTAATCGATCCTCCTTTCTTTTCACTCTTCCAGCTCAAGAAATAAAAGACTTTTTCCAGAAGGGTTGGTACGGAATTCCTAGTCAGGAAGATGTGAATAGCACTCACATCCACAAAATCGTCTATGTTGGGAAACAAGACAATCCCATATATAGCCAAAGCAACAGCAACATAACAGGCATACCAACTCTGAGCCTCTATAAGGGTATCAGCTCTCTCTATGAGAAATTTGAGAGGAAGCCCCTTAACACCCCCTTTTGTTTTCCAATTATCGGAGATACTCTTCTTGGGCATATGGAGAGCATCAACAATGACCTTTTCATCCATAGATAGATCCAAACCCAAGAATGGTAACTTATTCTTCATAGTAATATCCACTAGTTTCTCATACTCCTCAAGTGTTGGCGCTAATTGGAAGTCTTGAAATGTGAAACACCTCAAAGGAGAGTCATAAAACTGAGCTAAAGTAACGAGTGCTTTCTGATCCACCTCTTAGTTTAAGATATGAATCAGCCTGCCAAAATCTTTCCCAAAATTGATTCTGAAAACAACAGGAATACGTGAAACCAGACCACGTAAGTCTTCCAACTTGGGCTTCCTGACACTGTAAGGATACGTGTGTTGCACCCCAAAATTTGCCTAACATTTCTTTACCTAGCTTATTTTCATTTCATTCACATTAGCATTATCATTTGCATTTCATTGACATGTATGCAGGAGATCAAGAGGTATGATTATCAATTAAGAGCTATACAAGAGTTTGAAGCTAGCTAAGAAGCTTATTCAGGTGTTCAAGGGTTGATATCCTTGTCAGAGAAGTTGAAAGAGCCTCAGAGAGGGTGATTGAAACCAAAAGTGTAGGTCTCCTAACTTGAGAGTTGTGGGAAGTCATCAGATGATTCTGAAGCCATGAAGTTAAACTTGAGGTCTTGAGAGAGCTCATGAGAAGGTTTGAAGATCACTTTGAGGCCTAGATAGGTCATTGTGCAAGATTAAGAAGCCTCAGCCATGATTGGTGCAGCTAGGGTTTGACTGGGTCAACCCTAAGTCAACTGAGGATTTGAAGGAGGTTGAGACCTAATCCAAGAGCCATGTGATCATGGATTTATGCATTAAGATGTTATAAGGATGATTCCAAGGTTAACTCATCATGATTGAAGAGTTTGAGAAATTTCAGGCTAGGGTTTCCAAGACTTGGCAGTGTAAAATCCCCTAGTTTGACCCCCATCTCCAAGGCAATTTAGCTTAAGATATGATTGTCACCTAATCTTTACCCCAACATGATTGTTGTAGGCTTTAATTCGAGTACTAGAAGTCCTTGATAGGGTTTATAGAACTCAAGTTATAAGCCAGACAAGTTACAGGTCATCTGAGGTATGTGAATTTGGAGCTTGAAAGTTGTCCAACTTGCATGAAACTTTTGCCCTAGAAGTATGATTCCTATGAACTTTTGGTCAACATGAATGTTGTTCCTTATCCTCTTAGCTTTCTAGAGAGTACTAGAAGTCCTTGATAGGATTTGTAGAACTCAAGTTATGGCTTTGACAAGTCAAGGGTATTTTGGTCATTTGGAGATTATAGGTCATTCCAATAATAAGGCCATAACTCCTATTGCCAAGCTTCAAATGGGAAAATGTTCAACATCAAACTTGTTCAAAATGATGTTTTGAGGCTATCAAAGAGGTCATGAGAGGTTGGAATTGCTTGTAGCTCAAAATCACAAAAATGGCCTAAAATAAAGATGAATTTCAAATGAACCAAAGATGGAAATTGGGATTTTTGATCTACATGTCCAAACCAAGCCATATGACATACCATTTTGATTGTAAAACATATTTTAAGAATATTGGTATTGCCACAATTTTGACTTGAGGGTTAATTTGGGGACTTGCTTTGAAAAGTGATTACTTGCATCTTAAGTAACAATTGCCAAACCAATATTCAAGGCATAACCAAGGCTCCTTTCAATCCAAACACATCCAAAATACCATTAGGAGAGAAATTGGAAGAGAATGAGGGTGAATACGAGCTGCCAACATGAGCTGTTATGAACACACCATGAGATTGAACTTTCCATGACATGAGATATTGAATTTCTCATTAGAGTGATCTAGAACTTTCTAGATCATCCATACATGTTCTATATATGATTTAGAAGTGGTTCAGAGTGAAGGTTGGTGAGAATTGAGAGAGGAGAGTGAGCTTACACTTTGAAATTTCCCATTGCAAATCAAAATCGGTTACAAGGTTTGAAGCCATTTCAATCCAAGATTTTGATCTCAGAAGATTTTGATCTCAGAAGCTTGCTCTAGCATTGGTGGATGATTCCAGATGGAGAATTGAGCAAGATTGGTGAAGAATCGTGTAATAGCCATTGAAATTTTTCATCTGCAACTCAGAATTGGTTTCAAGAATCCAGAGCATTTCAATTCTTTTCATTGCATACAAAAGGTTGATTAGAGGCTAGTGAAGGATTCTGCAAGTTCTTGAGGGTTGATTTGAAGATTCAACCACTCTGTTTGCTCGATTTTACCAGGTATGCAGTTCTTATTCCATGACTTGAATTAAGTAGAATTAAGAGGAATTGTTATGGTAGATGCATAGTAGAATGGTGTAGGAAGGTTTCTGGATCATAAATTTGAAGATTAGTGACCAATTAGGGTTGTTCCAATTTTCGGTTGAGATGGTGTTCTTGCGAATCTTGAGGTTTTAGAATGAATTAAGGGCATGAATGGATTCCTGAGGAAATTTGGGACAAGATTCATCAATGAATCGTGGCCTATGGTGGATTCTATAGAGAGTTAGGGTTGGGAGTGATGACCGGAGAACCACCGGCGGTGGCCATGGCTGCGCGCGAGTTTCAGAGATTCAAAAGGTTGAAGACAACCTTAGAGCCATTGGATGGGGCTGAGACCTTTGACCAGATGAGGATCCAACGACCACGTATTGATTTGAGTTTGTGAAGGACTCTGAATAATGTGAAACGCAGCGTTTCACTTAAGTGTTGGTTTTGGGCTCAGTCAGTAGTTGGTAACCACACCCCCATTATGGCCCAGTTTGGATATTGAACTGATTTCTTATGCTATCTGCACCGCGCGCATGTTTATTTTATTTTGATTTACATTTTATTTTTCATTTCATTCATGGTTATTGATTAATTCATAAAAAATGGAAAAATAGCTCAATTAATCCCATTCTTTTTGCCATGGATTCATGATTGGATCTAGTATTTTTTAGATAAAAAATATTAATATTCCATGCATTTTCTGATTTTATGTGCATTTTTACATTTTAATTGACATTAAAATAATCATGTTTAATGCTTGTTTTTGTTGAATTTGGTTTGATCATGTGATGGTGATTCTTGCCCTGATTTTTTGTGTGTATATTGCATAGATGTGCATGCTCCCCCTAGATTTTTCTCACATTTTTGTGATGAATATAAGTGGTAGTTTTAAGTTGAAACTTTAGGAGATCCATTTTAGGGTTTATGGTTGATACCTTATGATTTAGATTTTATTTTTAGAACTTGGGGGATGATTCAACCTCTAATTTTTGTGTAGGTTAGTCTTGATAGACTTAGGATCCCTTAGGAATTTTTGTAGGAATTTACAATGTAGTTTACTATTTTTGTTAGATTTTAGTTTAGATGCTAACTTTAGATGATTCTAAGGCACTAATTCAACTAGAATGACTTCTTTAGTTCCCTTAGATTAGGGTTTTGTTTCTATTGCTCTTGGATGATGATGAAGACTTGTATGGGCTACCATGGATTGAATGAAGAGGCTTGGATGTGAAGATTTCCTTTCTTTTGGTGTAGTGTTGATTAGGTGTTAAGATTAGGGTTTGTAGACAGAACTTCTAGATAGTCTCTCTTCCTTCATAAACATGGAAGGTGTTGATCACTTCCATTCTTCCCTATGATGTAAGGTCCCCTTGTAAAGGCCTCATCCCTCCTTTGGATGTGTGGCTCTTTACAAGTTGGTAGAACCTTTGAGGGTCCCTTTCTCTGATGATAGGATGCTTAGTGGTGACCTTTGGTCTTCACTCTGCTGTCAATCACCCAAACCCTGCTCTTGTTAGATGAATCTTTCTCCCTTGCTAGAAGATGGAGTTCTTTGAAGAATATTGAGGGCTAGAAGCTGATACTTCTCTGTATTTGAAGACTGTCATTGAAGCTGAAGCTTGTAGATCAGGAAGAGCAAGTTGATACTTATGAGGAAGAAGGAGATGAAGCTTGAAGAAGAAGAAGAACAAGTTGACACTTGTGAAGGGAATCCTGTTGAGATCAGATGAAGAAGTTGAAGCTTGAGGTTGGAAAGCAAGTTGATACTTGTGAGTTTAATGCACTGTGTCCCTGAAGGAACAAGTTGACACTTGATATTAGGATTGAAGCCTGAAGGTGGAGTTCACTTTGGAGCTGAGGCCTAAAGAAGAGAGAATAAGTTGATACCTATGTTTGATAGTTTAGAAGCTTGAAGAAACAAGTTGACACTTGCTATTGGAGATGGTAGCCCTGAAGAGTGGTTGAAGACTGAGGACTGAACTGCTGTTAGAGGAGCTTTGCTGTGAAGTTGTAGGGGTGGTTGATCTGCTTTCTTTTCTGTCTGTTTGCTTGTTGTGCAACTGTATTGCTGTGACTTGTTTGATTTGCTTGATGCATTAGAATAAGTTCATATTTAGATTGATTCAAGCTAGGAGCATGATTGCACTAGAGGTTGAGTTGCTCTCTCTGCTTGTATTTTTACTGTATGGCTTTGCTTGCTGGTATTTGGTAGAGCCCAGCTCCCTTGCCTATGTGGTTTATTTTGCTTGATAGCATTTTACTTCCTCTGTATGATTACAGTTGCTCTTATTTTGCTTGATAGCATGTTATTTCTCCTGTATGATTGCAGTTATTCATATCTGGCTTGAGGTTGAGATGAGCTTGTGGAGGCTGATGTCCCACACACATTTCCTCCCTCACTTGCATTGCATGCATTTTACAGTCGTTTACTATTTACTGTTTAAGATGATGCTTTATCTGTTTCTGTATCATTGACATGATCCCCTAGGAATCTCACTTCCTTTGATAAAGAAGTGATGATTAGAACTTTAGGTTGAAACCTATGCATGATAACTTCTAGGAGTTCCCTGTTTCATACCTCAACCATAGGATGAATCCTTGGCATGACAACATTAGGACTTGATAGTATCCCCTTAGTTGAACCTGTTCGTTCTCTCTTCTCATCTCAAAACAACAGTAAAATACAGTAATAAAGGTTAACTGACGTCGTACGTTACGAGCCTTAAGCTATCTGAGAAAGGTTTGTCGGAGAGTTTCTTTTCGACAGCTTGGATGTTTAGTATGGCACCCTTTGGGTGACATGCGATGCATTCACTCCCAGGTCATAGTCTCTAGTATGATATTGGTTGCAAACATCCATAAAAAACAGTTCTTCCATAAAAGACAGAAAACAAACTTCAAACTCTTTTACCTCGTGGGCCCATAAGTCAAAGGAAGCTTTTCTGAAGAAAAGAGTGTGGTCAACTCCCAGTTCTACCGCAAACGGTAACTCCTAAGTCTCCAAAGGTCGAGCTGCATACACCAAACTGCTGGAATTGTTTGTTAACCCTACTCGAAAAAACAGATGAATCTGAATCCCCGTAATCTGTATTATCCCGAACTACGTAAGCTCTGATCTCTCATATCTGTTGAGAGTACATAGGCACAATACTGATGTATTGGCGAGCCACCTTCCCCGTAACCCGTAGTTAGGCGAACTACGTTGACTCTGATTTCTCATTCTCTGATGAGAATACGTAGGCATAAAGTGCGACGCTTTGCCGAGTCATTTTTCTTTTCTTTTCAGACCAGCCTTGATAGGTAGATAGTAAACAAACCCGTCAGATAAACACAACAAGCATGGATCCCATCGAGTACGATGGACGTGAGGGGTGCTAATACCTT
Source organism: Lathyrus sativus (assembly GCA_963859935.3). Classification (NCBI taxonomy): domain Eukaryota; kingdom Viridiplantae; phylum Streptophyta; class Magnoliopsida; order Fabales; family Fabaceae; genus Lathyrus; species Lathyrus sativus. Next base: position 72,181,654 of record OZ012739.1, on the reverse strand, counting down.
CCCCTTGCGTAACCGACTCCCGTACCCAGACAAAGGTTGCGACGACCTTGTCTTATACCTTTTCGTCAAGTTTTTCCGATTGTTTCCTTTCCCGTTCTGAGGGATAAATAACGAAAGGTGGCGACTCTTCTGTTTTGCCGACACCTTATTTTCGCGGTAGCGACAACGTGCTTTTAGTGTCTGTCCCCATAATTTCTGAGTACCTGTAACTTAATTCTTAGATTTCCTAAAAAGCCAAAGAAATGTGAATGTTATGACATGAATATGAAATGCTGATGCCAGGAAAAGGATCACAGGCACAATTCTGAAGCGGGAAGGATAATCTCTGATGACAGGAACCCCAAAGGTAGGCTTCTAACAGGTAGGTGCCTAGAGTCATGGATTTCTTTCAAACATATTATGACCATGGCAAAGAGATACCACAATAATAATATATTTGAAAGGATCTCGCCTAGGTGAGGTTCTCGCATCGTCCCATGAGAAAGGCTTCTCGCGAGTCTCCACTACACAACCAACGAGTCCAAGGTTTCTTAAAGGGACCTCAGAGTCATAGATCGAGGTTGAAAATATCATTGTCAGAATAACGATACGTTCAAGGGATCTCATCTGATTGGGGCGTTCATGTCAACCCTTTCGAGTTAACACTACCAACCACCATGGAAAATGGCAAAAGGTCCTTAGAGTTATAGATTCAAGCCTAAAAACATTACTACCATGACAAAGGCTCACCACGACAATAACATTCCCAAGGGAATCAACTCTAAGCGGGGTCCTCGTATCCTCCCAACGAGAAAGGCTCCTCGAGGGATTCCACTACACAACCACCATTCTAATCCTAAGTTTTTCTCAGACTCGTGTGTGGAGCCATCTCACAGAGTTCCCATCATCAGAGAAACCCAACAATCACAAGAAATACAGCTAGGATATATAATAAGGATAAACAAGTAAATAAAATAATCAAATAAGCAAGAAATAACAACACAAGAAGAACACAAACAAGCGAGACTAACGCTTACGAATCGAGTCAAGTTAGGCTCGAATCTCTCTTGCATAGGGCAATGCACAATCCCCGGCAGATTCGCCAGCTGTCGTACCTAAAAAAAGCACGATCCTTCGCGAATGGTCGCGGAAAACACAGAGTCTCCATCGAACTTTATTTATCCCAAAGAGGGAAAAGAAAATATCGACAAAACCTTTTGGGGAAAGAACATGGTTGTCGCAACCAAGTTCTAGGTTCGGGAGCCGGTTACATGAGGGGAAGGTATTGCCGCTACCACGAAAATAAGGTGGCGGCAAAATAGAAGAGTCGCCACCTTTCGTTATTTATCCCACAGAAAGGGAAAGGAAACGATCGGAAAAACCTGACGAAAAGGTATAAGACAAGGTCATCGCAACCATGTCTGGATTCGGGAGTCGGTTACGCAAGGGGAAGGTATTAGCACCCCTCACATCCATCGTACTCGATGGGATCCATGCTTGTTGTGTTTACCTGACGGGTTGGTTTAACTATCTATCTAAAAGGCTGGTCTGAAAAGAAAATAAAAATGACTCGGCAGAACACAACAGTTCTATGCCTACGTATTCCCGTCTGGAACGAGAAATCAGAGTCAACGTAGTTCGCCTAACTACGGGTTACGGGGGAAGGTTGCTCGCCGAGATATCGCATCTCGTGCCTACGTACTTTCACACGGCGTGAAAGATCAGAGCAAACGTAGTTCGGGATAACACGACCACAAGTTGGTTCAAAATGTTTTACCTGAGTAGGGTTAACAAACGGCTCCAGCAGTTGGTGTATGCAGCTCGCTCGTCGGAGACGTAGGTGTAACACCCATTTTAATTAATTTAATTTCCGGTATTAATTTATTCGCGGATGTGTCTTGAGGAAGTGTTAGAAGATTATGAACTCATAGTATCAATATGTGGTAAATAAAATGAGATAATTAATGGTAATGTGAAAATTATTATTAATTATTATCATTGTTATTTCCAATATTAATATATGAGGAAACATAATTAATTGGACTTTTTGGAATAAAAAGTATTATGAAGAATTAATATAATTTTGGAAAATATATTATTTGGATTAAAAATGAGTTATTTGGATTTAATAAAAAGAATATTGGGACTAAGGGTATTGTGGGTATTTGTTTTGGAGAATAGAAAGAGAAGTGGAGGAAGAACTCGTGAGAACACGAGAGAGGAAGGAGAACAAGCGATCAAGGGTGCAAGATGAAGCATCAAGAACAGCGACAAGTTAGCTAATTTTCGTGAAGATTGAAGTGCAAATTCATCATGCAAGCTTCGTTTGAGGTAAGGGGGGGGGGATTTTACGGTACTTTAGCTTTTGCATGAAATTTGGTAGATTTTGGGGAAAATCCCTAACCCCATGGAATTGTTGTTTGATGTTGTTTGTATGATATTATTGTTGTGAATGTTGAGTTATATGATGTTTGATTCGTGCATGTGCTGAGATGTTGATTTGTGAGAGTTTTGGAACATTTCGGTAAAACTTTGGAGTTGAACCCGGAAGTTGGTTCGGAGATTAGAGTGGATGATATTCGGAAAAGAATCGGGAATAGACCCGTAGTGTAGGGGTAGTATGTTGTAGGATATCAGGTGATGATTTAATCAGGCAGAATCAAAAGTGAGGGACGATTATGATGTGCAGAATATGCTGAATTCTGCAGGATTCGCCAACCTTCGCTGGGCGAATGGAGGCGAGACCTCGCTAGGCTTCGCCAAGCGAATGTTCGCTGCGGGCCTTCGCCAGGCGAGTGTGCCAGCGAGCCCGACAGCAGAGCTGAGTTTTGCTGCTGTTTTTGTGTGGTTCCTTCGCGGACTTCGACCCTTGCTGGCCGTATGCGATGGGAGGCTTGCTGGGAAGTTAATGCGAGCGTGTGTATAAGGTTGTGGGGCTGTTTGGCCGGTGTTTATCGCCCGTAGCATAATTGGTGGAATTCGCGTTATGTGTGAACCGATGCGGATATGCATATACGTGTAGTGTGTGCACTGTGTGTGTGCCGAGTGTGAGAGGTGAAGATCAGTATGACCATTGCGCCTTGGGTGTGTTGTATCGGTGTGTTGTGGAAAATGGATCCATGGTGATCGATACGCTTATCGTGCGTTACGTTTGCACGCTATTATGTGAAGTATTGGGGTCAGTAAGACCGACATGCCTTGTGTGCATTGTATATGGTGAATTGTATAGTGAGCGGATCCGTGGGATTGGTACGCCGTGGGCGTAGTGTATGTGTGTGGCGAGGAATGGATCAATATGATTCATGTGCACTTAGTGTGCTAGTTGTTTAATGTGCGTGGTTATGGTGGTGTGCTCCTGTAGAGGAGGGTGATGGCCCAGTGACCATCGACATTGTTGGTGTGCTCTTGTAGAGGAGGGTGATGGCCCAGTGACCATCGATATCGTTGTTGTGCTCCCAGTGGGGAGGGTGATGGCCATGTGTCCATCGATGTTGATGAGGTGCTCCCAGTGGGGAGGGTGATGGCCAGTTGTCCATCGGAGATTTGCTCCCGTAGCGGAGGGTGATGGCCAAGTGTCCATCGGCATTATTATAGTGCTCCCGTAGCGGAGGATGTTGGCCAAGTGTCCATCGGCATTATTATAGTGCTCCCATTATGGAGGGTTGATGGCCAGTTGCCCATCGTTATATTTTGTGCTCCCGCGTGGAGGGTTGATGGCCCGGTGCCCATCGTGGTAGTGAGTCGGTGTCGTATATAGTGTGTGGTGTGAGCGCGTTTGTTGCGCGATTGTGAATTGTGGATGAGGGTGGGACCGTGAGTCTGGATGATGTGTATATGAAATAATATTATTATTATTATTGATTTCTGCTTTTACTTCATGCACTTATATGCCATTATTATTTGATCGTAACTCTCACCCCTTTGTCGTTGTTGTTGTGGTCTGTGCTTCTCCGAAAGTGCAGACAACTCAGGTGCTAGCTATATTTATGGTGTCTCGTAGGACTGCTCTGATACGTAACACCGGGGAGTTTTGGGAGTTTTTCTGTTATTATTGATATGTGTGCCCCAGAGGCGTGTCTGACTTTTGTATATGCGTGATGATGTTTTGATGATGTCATGTATTTTGGGCAGATGGCTGTCATAGGTATGTACACATATGAGGATGATGGATATGGTTGATGTATATCTATGATGTTTTGAGATTTATGACAGACTATGTTTATTCTCTTCTCCGCTGAAATTTTATGAGAAGTTCAGTTAATTTAATTGGAAAATTTTATTTATGGAATTTGAAGTGAAATTGTGACATCCCGTTGGGAGGAAACTCTGATATGTGTTTTACTTGTTTGTTTTATTTTATTTTGAGAGCGAGGTGTTACAAGTTGGTATCAGAGCAAGTCGGTCCGTCCGGCCAGAGTAGTGTGTTGAGTCTGTCTATAGAATAGAATTGCTTGTTTTCGGTTAACCTGGATTGTTGTTATTAAGCAGTATGGCTGGGAGAAATGACGCGGCGTTGGCTGCGGCGATGTCGGCTATGGCGCAAGTGGTGGCCAATCAGAATCTGGCTGTGGGAGCTCAATTTAGAGATCTGACGCAGTTCCAGAACAACAAGCCACCAAAGTTTAAAGGTGGAATTCTGGATCCGGTGGCTGCACAGAAATGGCTGAAGGCAATTGAGAAGATTTTCAGAACCATGGGGTGCAGTGACGAGCAGAAGGTGAGGTCCGGTACTCACATGCTCGAGGGAGAGGCCGAGGCTTGGTGGGATAATTGCCGTCAGAGAATGGAAGCTTTGGGGACTTCGATTACTTGGGAATTGGTTCGGTCTGGATTTCTGGAGAAGTATTTTCCAGAAGATGTCAGAAGGGCTAAAGAGGTGGAATTCTTGGAATTAAAATAGGGCAGTATGACAGTAGCCGAGTATGCGGCTAAGTTCGAGGAGCTAGCCCAGTATTGTCCTCATTACAATACTGAGGAAGCTATGACTTCAAAGTGTCTGAAATTTGAGAATGGGCTGAGGCCAGAGATCAATATGGGAATCGCATGTCAGAAGATCAGGAGCTATCCTGAGTTGGTGAGTAGGAGTCGTATCTATGATAATGATAACCGTGCGAGGATTGCACACTACAAGGCGGCAAGTGATCGTAAGGGTAAACAAAGGTTCAGTGGTACTCCTTACAGTGTTCCAACTGGTAAGGGGAAGTTCAAGGGTGCTGTTGATAGGAAGCCCAGAGAGGGCAAGGCATTGGCTAGTACGAAATGTTTCCGGTGCGGTGGCATGGGTCATCGTGCCAATGATTGTCCTCCTGATGCGAAAAAGTGCTTCAAGTGTGGGAAGTCGGGCCACATGATGGTGGATTGTAGGACTAATATGCCTACTTGTTATAACTGTGGCGAGAAGGGCCACATCAGTACTCATTGTAAGAAGCCAAGGAGGCCTCAGGCGCCTCAGGTGACAGGTAAAGTATTTGCGGTTGTGGGAACTCAAGCAGATGACGGAGAGCGTTCGATCAAAGGTACTTGCTTTATCAATAACACTCCTTTGACTGCCATGATTGATACGGGTGCAACCCACTCGTTTATCTCTGTAGATTGTGTGAAGAGGTTAGGTTTGGAGCCGACTACTCTTGAGCGGTGGATGACTATTGAGACCCCCTCGATTGGTTCAGTGACTACTTCACTTGTATGTCTGAAGTGTCCACTGACAATCTTTGACCGAGACTTCGGTGTGGATTTGATATGTTTGCCACTTGGTGGTTTGGATGTGATACTTGGTATGAACTGGTTGGAATTCAACCGGGTATACATCAACTATTTCCGGAAAGTGTTACTGTTTTTGACTCTAGAGGAGGAAGCATTGGCGGATTCCTTGTCTGGTAAGGAATTGAGGACCTTGTTAGAAGATGAAGCGCATGTGTTTGCTTTATTTGCATCACTGTCTGTCGACAACAAGGCATTGTTGGATGAGTTAGCGGTTGTGAATGAGTTTCCAGAGGTGTTCCCGGATGATATTACCGAGTTGCCTCCGAAGAGAGAGGTGGAGTTTAGCATTGATCTTATTCCTGGTACGAGGCCTATTTCTACGGCGTCGTACCGGATGTCGGCAGTGGAGCTAGCCGAGTTGAAGACTCAGATTGGAGAGTTATTAGATAGAAAGTTTATCAGACCAAGTGTGTCGCCATGGGGAGCTCCAGTATTGTTAGTGAAGAAGAAGGACGGTAGCATGCGTTTTTGCATTGATTACCGGTAGTTGAACAAAGTGACCATCAAGAATAAATATCCTCTTCCAAGGATCGATGATTTGATGGATCAGTTAGTGGGAGCTCGTGTGTTCAGTAAGATTGACTTGAGGTCGGGTTATCATCAGATAAGAGTGAGAGAATATGATATTTAGAAGACGGCGTTTAGGACTCGATATGGACATTACGAGTATGCAGTAATGCCTTTCGGAGTGTCTAATGCGCCGGGTGTGTTTATGGAATATATGAACCATATCTTTCATTCTTATTTGGATCAGTTTATTGTCGTGTTCATTGATGATATTCTGATTTATTCTAAGTCTGAGGAAAAGCATGCGGAACATTTGAGGATCGCTTTGCAAGTGTTAAAGGATAACAAGTTGTTTGCTAAGTTATCAAAGTGTGAATTCTGGTTGAAAACAATGAGTTTTCTGGGGCACGTTATTTCAGGTGACGGTGTTTCAGTGGATCCATCTAAGGTGAATGCGGTACTACAGTGGGAACCTCCGAAGACGGTAACCGAAGTTAGAAGCTTTTTGGGCTTAGCAGGGTATTACTGAAGATTCATTGAAGGCTTTTCTAGATTGGCTTTGCCGTTGACGCAGTTGACAAGGAAAGATCAAGTATTTGTATGGGATGCTGCTTATGAAGAAAGTTTTGAAGAACTAAAGAAGAGATTGACTTCGGCGCCAGTTTTAGTACTACCGAATCCGATTGAGCCTTTTGTGGTATATTGTGATGCGTCCAAAATGGGATTGGGCGGAGTTCTTATGCAGAATGGGAGAGTGGTAGCTTATGCTTCGCGGAAATTGAGGGTGCATGAGCGGAACTATCCTACTCATGACCTTGAATTGGCTGTGGTGGTTTTTGTGTTAAAGATTTGGAGACATTACTTATATGGTTCGAGGTTTGAGGTGTTCAGCGATCACAAGAGTTTGAAATATTTGTTTGATCAGAAGGAGCTGAATATGCGGCAGCGAAGATGGTTGGAATTCTTGAAAGATTATGATTTTAGTTTGAGTTATCACCCGGGGAAGGCGAATGTGGTTGCAGATGCGTTGAGCAGAAAGATAATCCATATGTCAGCATTGATGGTAAAAGAGATGGAGCTTATTGAGCAGTTCCGGGATTTGAGTATGGTTTGTGAGTTTACATCGGACGGTGTGATGTTGGGTAAATTACAAGTGAAGAATGATTTCTTGGACATGATTAGAGAACATCAGAAATTAGATGTGAGACTTCTGGATTTGATGCGAGAGGCCAGAAGTGACTCCGGTAATGATTTTAGGTTGGATAGCTCAGGTGTGTTGAGATTTCGGGGCAGGATTTGCGTACCGGTTAATGATGAGTTGAAGAAGTCGATTTTGGACGAAGGACATCGTAGTAGCCTGAGTGTTCATCCAGGAGCTACGAAGATGTATCAGGCCTTGAAAAAGTTGTTTTGGTGGTTGGGCATGAAAAAGGACATTGCTCGTTATGTTTATGCTTGTTTGGTTTGTCAGAAAGCGAAAGTGGAACATCAGAGACCTTCGGGGATGATGCAACCTTTGGAAATTCCGGTTTGGAAGTGGGATTGTATTGCTATGGACTTTGTTACAGGTTTTCCGAATATGGCGAGAGGTTTTGACGCTATTTGGGTGATTGTAGATCGGCTTACAAAGTTTGTGCACTTTGTACCGATCAGTATTAACTTTCCTTTGGAGAAACTGACAGAGATTTACATTCGGGTGATTGTGATGCTGCACGGTGTACCGTTGAGCATTGTATCGGATAGAGATCCGAGGTTCACTTCTGTGTTTTGGAAGAGTTTGCAAGAGGCTTTGGGTACTAAGTTGAAGCTGAGTTCAGCTTACCATCCGCAGACAGATGGTCAATCGGAGCGGACGATTCAGACTTTGGAGGATTAGTTGCGGGCATGTGTGTTAGAGAAAGGTGGTACGTGGGATACTCATTTGCCTTTGATTGAGTTCACGTACAACAACAGTCATCATTCCAGTATCGGGATGGCACCATTCGAGGCTCTTTATGGCAGGAGGTGCAGGACTCCTTTGTGTTGGTATGAGTCGGGTGAGAGTGTGGTTTTGGGACCAGAGTTGGTGCAGCAGACTACCGAGACAGTGCAAATGATCCGTGAGAAGATGAAAGCATCTCAGGATTGCCAGAAGAGTTATTATGATAGTCGTAGGAAAGAGTTGGAGTTTAGTGAGGGTGACCATGTATTCTTGAGGGTTAACCCAGTAACGGGTGTTGGACGTGCTTTGAAGTCCAAGAAGTTGGATCCGAAGTTTATCGGACCGTATCAGATCTTGCAGAGGGTTGGTGTTGTGGCCTATAGGGTGGCGTTGCCGCCGGAGCTTTCGAACTTGCACGACGTGTTTCACGTATCGCAACTTCGAAAGTATGTGCATGATCCGTCTCATGTGATTCAGAGGGATGAAGTCCAAGTTAGAGAGAATCTAACTGTGGAGACATTGCCGTTGAGGATTGAGGATCGCAAGATGAAGCGACTCAGAGGGAAAGAGATACCGTTGGTGAGAGTGGCTTGGGGAGGTACTGCAGGTGGCAGTGTGACCTGGGAATTGGAGAGCAGGATGCGAGAAGCGTATCCGGAACTATTTCCATCAGGTATTTTCGAGGACGAAAATAATTAAAATGGGGGAGAGTTGTAACACCCATTTTAATTAATTTCATTTCCGGTATTAATTTATTCGCGGATGTGTCTTGAGGAAGTGTTAGAAGATTATGAACTCATAGTATCAAAATGTGGTAAATAAAATGAGATAATTAATGGTAATGTGAAAATTATTATTAATTATTATCATTGTTATTTCCATAATTAATTGGATTTTTTGGAATAAAAAGTATTATGAAGAATTAATATAATTTTGGAAAATATATTATTTGGATTAAAAATGAGTTATTTGGATTTAATAAAAAGAATATTGGGACTAAGGGTATTGTGGGTTTTTTTTTTGGAGAATAAAAAGAGAAGTGGAGGAAGAACTCGTGAGAACACGAGAGAGGAAGGAGAACAAGCGATCAAGGGTGCAAGCTGAAACATCAAGAACAGCGACAAGTTAGCTGATTTTCGTGAAGATTGAAGTGCAAATTCATCATCCAAGCTTCGTTTGAGGTAAAGGGGGGGGGGATTTTACGGTACTTTGGCTTTTGGATGAAATTCGGTAGATTTTAGGGAAAATCCCTAACCCCATGGAATTGTTGTTGTTTGATGCTGTTTATATGATATTATTGTTGTGAATGTTGAGTTATATGATGTTTGATTCGTGCATGTGCTGAGATGTTGATTTGTGAGAGGTGAAGATCAGTATGACCGTTGCGCCTTGGGTGCATTGTGTCGGTGTGTTGTGGAAAATGGATCTGTGGGGATCGATACGCTTATCGTGCGTTCCGTTTGCACGCTATTATGTGAAGTATTGGGGTCAGTAAGACTGACATGCCTTGTATGCATTGTATATGGTGAATTGTATAGTGAGCGGATCCGTGGGATCGGTACACCGTGGGCGTAGTGTATGTGTGTGGCGAGGAATGGATCAATATGATTCATGTGCACTTAGTGTGCTAGTTGTTTAATGTGCGTGGTTATGGTGGTGTGCTCCTGTAGAGGAGGATGATGGCCCAGTGACCATCGACATCGTTGGTATGCTCCTGTAGAGGAGGGTGATGGCCCAGTGACCATCGATATCGTTGTTGTGCTCCCAGTGGGGAGGGTGATGGCCATGTGTCCATCGATGTTGATGAGGTGCTCCCAGTGGGGAGGGTGATGGTCAGTTGTTCATCAGAGATATGCTCCCGTAGCGGAGGGTGATGGCCAAGTGTCCATCGGCATTATTATAGTGCTCCCATTGTGGAGGGTTGATGGCCCGGTGCCCATCGTGGTAGTGAGTCGGTGTCGTATATTGTGAGTCGTGTGAGCGTGTTTGTTGTGCGATTGTGAGTTGTGGATGAGGGGTGGGACCGTGTGTCCGGATGATGTGTATATGAAATAATATTATTATTATTATTGATTTCTGCTTTTACTTCATGCACTTATATGCTATTATTATTTGATCGTAATTCTCACCCCTTTGTCGTTGTTGTTGTGTTCTGTGCTTCTCCGGAAGTGCAGACAACTCAGGTGCTAGCTAGATGGATTTGTGGTGTCTCGTAGGACTGCTCTAATACGTAACACCGAGGCGTTTTGGGAGTTTTTCTGTTATTATTGATATGTGTGCCCTAGTGGCGTGTCTAACTTTTGTATATGCGTGATGATGTTTTGATGATGTCATGTATTTTGGGCAGATGGCTGTCGTAGATATGTACACATATGAGGATGATAGATATGGTTGATGTGTATCTATGATGTTTTGAGATTTATGACAGACTATGTTTATTCTCTTCTCTGCTGAAATTTTATGAGAAGTTCAGTTAATTTAATTAGAAAATTTTATTTATGGAATTTGAAGTGAAATTGTGACATCCGTTGGGAGGAAACTCTGATATGTGCTTTACTTGTTTGTTTTATTTTATTTTGGGAGCGGGGTGTTACATTAGGCATTTACCGTTTGCGGTAGAACCGAGAGTTAACAAAACTCTCCTTATGAAAATGGTTTCCAAGGATTAAAGGTCCCAGAGGACAAAAAAGAAGTTTGATCTTTGTTTTCTGTCTTTTAAAGAAGAAGTGTTTTGAGTTTTGTTTGTAACTCATGTTGCACTAAAGACTTGGACTTAAGAGTGAATGCGTCGCATGTCACCCAAAGGGTACCATACTAAACACCCAAGCTGTTGAAAATAAGCTCTCCAACAACCCTTTCTCAAGTGCTTAAGGCTCGTAGCGTACAACACGCGTTAATCTTTATTAAGTGTTTTAAAGATGTTTGAAGATGAGAAGAGAAAGGACGCACTAAAGGGGGAATGATCCAATCCTAAAGTTGTCATGTAAAGTTGAACCTATGATTGAGGTTAGGAGGGAACTATCTAATGTTATCATGCATGGTTAAAACCCTAATGTCTGTCATAACTTCTCTTGAACAAGAGAAGCTAGAGTCCCTAAGGGAACATGGCAAAGGAAAGCAACAGCAAAAGAAATAACTGAAAGAATAAACTGTAAGTAATATGCATGCAATGCAGCAATACAAGCAGAAGGAGACAAACTCAACTTCTAGAGAAATCAAGCAAAAGCAACACAAAGCACAGGCAAGGGAGAAAAACTCAACCTTCAACCAACAAGCAAAGCCAAACAGTAACAGACAAGCAGAGGGAGACAGACTCAACCTCTAATGCAGACAAGCAAGGGGAGCCAGGCTCAACCTTTCAATGCACTTAGGCCTAAACCAACTATATGAAAGCCTATTCTAATGCAACACACCAGACAAACAGTCACACAAATATAGCTAAACAACAAACACAACAAACAAAACAGCAAGCCAGCAGCTCAACAGCAAAGCAGTCTTCTAGCAGTAAAGCAGCCCGACAATCTGTAGTTGTCTTCATGTCCAAGCTTCATCAAGAGAAAAGGGAATAAGGCCCTCACCTTCAAGCTTCAACTGGCCCCATCAAGGGATGAGAAGAATCAACACAAGGATTATTACATGATGAGGGGAAGCATGATGGAAACCAAAGGAATCCACCATGGCACTCAACCACTCATCTAAGATTGGTATCCTCAAACGTTTTACCTTTTATGGTAGGCCTTTAGTCCTTCCAAAGGAGGTAATAGGCTCTCACAAAGGAACCTTGCATCATTGGATAGGAAATGGAATGCAAACCAAGGCAAACCACAATTAAGAAGAAGGAAGAAACTCCTAAAGGCTCTAAAAACCTAATTCTACAAGCTCTAAAAGCAAACCTCTAAAAGGGAACCAATGCACCAAATTAAACCTTACAATTAAGTCTACAGAAGCATCAACATGTCTACTAAACCATCAAAAAAGATTTGAAAACTTATCATGAACTAATGGCCACTTTTGAAGTTCAACTAGGGGAAGCACTATGTTAGAAGCACCCTAACAACAACCTAAGTATTAAATCTAATTATAATACTAAATCAACTTCTAAAAATTTATAAATTTTTCTAAGGGACCCTAAAGGTATTGGGAACCTAGGGTAAAAGGATCAGAGCCTAAATCAATGCTAAAGGTCTCTAAAGAAATTCTAAACCATGAGGTACCAAATGAAGGGAAAAAAGGGGAAGCCTCTAAAAACCTACTCCAAAACAGAACTTAGAGTTGTCTAAAAATTAGGACAAAAATCCTACAATCTCATCAATGAGTCTACAACCGACCAGCAAAATATCAAGATCAAATTCTATACCAAAAAGGAGTACAAAAATCAGAAAAAACAAGCATAAAATGCCACATTAAATGAAATCGAGAAAATGGAAAAATAGCAAATAATATGGAAATTGCACAAAAATAAAATCCAAGGGTATCATAAAATCAGAAATTAAATCAGGAGCATGAACATATTTTTGTTATATTTTTCTGATCATTATTCTATTTATTATGAATTAAAGAAGATAAAAACAATTAAAGAAAATTGAAAAATGAATTAAAGAAAATAAAAAGCCTGGAAAATGCAACAACCTTTGGATCTGGTTACCAGTCAATCCATCTAACGAGCACCAGCGTGCCAGCGCATAAATGAAGTGCTGCATTTTGGGGAGTGGTCGAGGGTCAAAACTCAGGATGAATCTCACGCGTATGATCCTAAGACTTAGTCAAGTGCAAAACCTAGATCTAATGGCTCACAGTCATCGTCTTCATTTGAATCTGAGAAAGAGAGGAAACTGTTGTGCGGTGGCCGGAGAAGACCTCCGGTCGTCTTCTCTGGCGAAGCAAACGACACTACATCACAAAACCTAGCCAAAACGCACGGGACCGGTACCGTTCTTCTCAGAATTTCACGAGGATCACGAATATCTCATCCAATATTGCTAATTCTTCATGAATCTTGAAACACGAAGATGAACAGAAAATTCACCAAAACATTGATCATCATCAAACTCCAAATTAATGCCACAGATCTCTTCCTCATCTCTCAGGGATCATCCTAATCCATCTAATTTCCATTAACTCTCCAAGAACAGCCAGATATCAATCTAAACAGAAATGGCACCATAACCTAAATCATCCCTAAACTCCAAAATTATGAACCTAAATCCATCTATATTCTTCCCTAAGCCTTAACCACAGTCTAAATCATGCTGAAAAAGCCTAGAACTAGAGCAATGTTGAAATTTACCAACCTGAACTGAAGCTTGAAATTGGATGTGTTGGAGTGTGATTCTTTGTGCCAAACTATGCAGAAACCTTCAAGGATGAATGATGAAGCTATTGGAAAGCTTAATTCTTCTTGAGAAGCTCTTGAATCCAAAACACGATTTCCACTTTTGGTGCTTGAAGCTCTAACTGCCACAACCGTTTCTTCACCCAATTTCTTCCAAAAAATGATCTGAACACGATTATGAACTTAACTAGGATGTGTTTTGACAATTCTCAGGCCCATTGGGGGCCCAAATTGAGATATCCAAAATTCACTTTTCTCTTCTAAACTCTCACATGGCAGCCACAGGTTTTCTCTGTTTCTAGCTTCAGCAAGCTTCAAATGCATTGCAAATGCCTTGGTGAGAATGAAGGGATTAGATTGAGTGCTTGAATTGATCTTATGGTCAAGATTGATTATGTTACTTCCATTCTAAGTAATCCACACAATGTCCATGAATTACGCCTCAAACCCCAAATCTAAAATTGCCAATCTCTTTAAAATGTCATTTCCAATCAGAAAATGCATAAACTTGTGAAGTTTTGAACCATTGTGATTTATTTTGAATTTTTTCTCTTTTAATCCTTTAAAAATGTCTTTTGTCGAATTCCTTCAAACTAAATCTTGTTCTAGGCCAAATCAATACCTCATGGATGCTTGGTTAAACTTAAAATCCCATTTTGAGCAAGTTTTGTGTTAGACAAAACTTCATTTGAGGCTCACAAGATAGTGAAATGACCCATAATCCAAAATGGCTTGTAATCTCACTTTCCCAAAATACCCCTAACTTGTAAACCTCATAACTTGAGTTCTACAAATCAGATGAAAGACTTCTAGTACAATTTGGAAATCTAAGACCAAGGCCTACAACTTTCATGTTGGCCAAAAGATGAGAAGAAACATCCTTATAGGTCAAAAGTGCCTTGGAAGTTGGTTTACTTTTGCAGACAAATTTCACATTCATCTGATGACCTGTAACTTGTCTGGATCATAACTTGAGTTCTATAAATCCAATCAAGGACTTATAGTACTCAAATTAAAGCTAAGAACATGCTCTACAAGTTCCATGTTGGTTAAAAGTTGAGATGAAACTTTTATCTTGAGATTAGTGGTCTTGAAGTTAGGCACTAAATAGGGGATTTTACCCTGGGAACCCTAGTTTAGCAACTCCTCACACTTTGAATTCTTCTTGAATTGATCTTAGAATAACACCTCATGTGCCTCAACACAACCTTCCATGATCACAAATACTTAGAATTGAGTCTTTGATCCTCTTCAATTGCACAGTTGACTTAGGGTTGACCAGACAAAAACCCTAATTGCAACACCCTCCACTGTGGCTCTCCACACTTGGCATAAACACTTGACTGAACTCCACCATGACCCTCAAGGAACTCCATGAGCTCTATCCACATACCTTATCCATGATCAGGGTTTCACAACCCACTGATGGTCTTCAATTGGCCCCCAAGTTAGGAGATGAACCACATACCAGCATCCAAACTTCTCAAGAACACAACCCACTTTCTGATGACTTTGGTGACCTCTCAAGCTTGAATAAGACCTCTAGATAGGCTCCTCTTGATATAAACCACACTTGATCCCCTGCTAAATGAATAATGATATGCTATGCAAATGCTAGACCAATGATATGCTAATGCAATGAAACAAAAGCCAAGTAAGAAAAAGGTTAGGAAAATTTTGGGGTGCAACAGATGCCCCTATTCAAGCGGCTTGAACCTGACTGGATGAAAAGCGAACGACTTTCGAACAATCGAGGTAAAAGACGGTTTAATACCAAAGAACCCGGAAATTTTCCCACCAAAGAAAATAAATTGCACAAACTGCTCGGGGAACAAAATCCAGAAAATTGAATCCGGTTGTCACGACAACAATTAACCAATCATCTGATAAAGAACACCTGATTTTACCATCAACCACCTGTGTGACACCACAGGCGTTGAATCAACACATTAGATCAACAACAATAAATCTTCAAATATACGCTACAATAAGTGAGCACCGAGCCACGGGACCAATATCAAAATATCATCCTTGACTTTCCATCTCTGAAGAAACGAGCATACACTACGTAAAACGCGTCATCCATGTACTATCCTAGATCTTCCATTTCCAAAGAAACGAGCATCGCACTAAATAAAAGCGAGGACCATCAATATACTATCCTTGACCTTCCATTTCTGAAGAAACGAGCATGCACTACTCAAAGCGCGTCATCCATGTACTA
This sequence comes from Lathyrus sativus, assembly GCA_963859935.3. Classification (NCBI taxonomy): domain Eukaryota; kingdom Viridiplantae; phylum Streptophyta; class Magnoliopsida; order Fabales; family Fabaceae; genus Lathyrus; species Lathyrus sativus. Next base: position 72,165,928 of record OZ012739.1, on the reverse strand, counting down.
TCATGGATCTTCCATTTCCGAAGAAACGAGCATCGCACTAAATAAAAGCGCGAAACGTCAATATACTATCCTTGACCTTCCATTTCTGAAGAAACGAGCATCGTACTAAATAAAAGCGCGGACCGTCAATATACTATCCTTGACCTTCCATTTCCGAAGAAACGAGCATGCACTACGTAAAACGCGTCATCCATGTACTATCCTGGATCTTTCATTTCCGAAGAAACGAGCATCGCACTAAATAAAAGCATGGACCGTCAATATACTATCCTTGACCTTCCATTTCCAAAGAAATGAGCATGCATTATGTAAAGCGCGCCATCCATGTACTATCATGGATCTTCCATTTCCGAAGAAACGAGCATCGCACTAAATAAAAGCGCGAACCGTCAATATACTATCCTTGACCTTCCATTTCCAAAGAAACGAGCATGCACTACGTAAAGCGCGTCATCCATGTACTATCCTGGATCTTCCATTTCTGAAGAAACGGGCATCACACTAAATAAAAGCGCAGACCGTCAATATACTATCCTTGACCTTCCATTTCCGAAGAAACGAGCATGCACTATGTAAAGCGCGTCATCCATGTACTATCCTGGATCTTCCATTTTCGAAGAAACGAGCATCGCACTAAATAAAAGCGCAGACCGTCAATATACTATCCTTTACCTTCCATTTCCGAAGAAAAGTGCATGCACTATGTAAAGCGCGTCATCCATGTACTATCCTGGATCTTCCATTTCCGAAGAAACGAGCATCGCACTAAATAAAAGCGCGGACCGTCAATATACTATCCTTGACCTTCCATTTCCGAAGAAACGAGCATCGCACTAAATGAAAGCGCGGATCGGGCATCAGAAGACTTGAACAAGCAACTCTGCGGGAAAATTCTGACTTCAACTGCCAGACACCTATTTAAAACGACAACTGGTAACGACTTCAAAGGTATAATCCATGAAACCTTTTAATGCTGACATAACAGCAATCCGAGGAAAACTTTGCTGGGGAAGGAGAGAAACTCAATCAAGCAACTCTGAGGAGGGACACATGATAAGAAGAATGTTATCATCACATATCTCATGCCAAGAATTTAAATATCTGAAGGCCATTCTGAACAAGAATCCCAATCACCTGCAGGGAATAACACCTGAAAACACAGAGGTAACCAACCTGGCTTATGTTTCAGAATGCATATGTTTGAAAAAAAGGCGTAATGCTCCATACGGAATGGAAATGCTATGCGTTTGGGTAGATGCTATGCATAATGCAAATGCAAAGAGGCGTTCCAGCAAAATAAATGCTGAAGGAATGAAACCAAACTTCCACTGGGGGAAGAAACAATCCTGTTGGGGATAGCCTAACATATCCGGAATTACGAGCTCTGCTGAGGATGAACAACCTATTGGAGGACAGACAACCTGCTGGAGAATAGAAAGATAAATCATGCGTGGGGATGATCCTTCTAAACTGACGACAACATGGTTGCGCTCTGTGGGGACTCCATTGGGAGTTGAATATGCACACGACCAACTGCTAGGAATGTACGTAACTGCCTGACTGCTTGCTAGCTCACATCCAACCCTTCCAGGGATAAAATGTGAATTCCATTTGCTGGGGAGGAATAAATTTCACATAGAGCCTGCTCCTACGTTAAGAGACTTCGGCTGGGGAAACACGATCCCTTGGTTGTTTGCTTCAAAGTTTTAACAATTATTTGCTGAGGCCTGCAAGTTTATGCATGTGCAAGTTTATCAAAACATCGGTGTTTTTCACAAACAAAACAGTAAAAGTTAAAACAAGAAACAAACATCAAGTACTGAATAGTATGCGTTTATTGATAATGGGCCTGTAAATAGGCAAAGTTTTTACATTGGATGCAACTCCTGAAAAGAGGAAGTTACACAAACAAATACAGATATGTACATAGGTACAAAGAAATTTGTATACGTGTCGGCAACGTGGTGCAGACAAACACCCTGAGCTGATCCTCCTATGACTCGCCTGACTTCGACGCCTTCCCGATGCTCCGTCCTCGGAAGAGATTGACTTGGATAATCGACCCTCAAGTACTCCCAAACCACTGAGCGATGTAGTATAAAACTTGGACCGCAGTCATTTGCTTTTTCAATCCCTAACTTTTGCCTGAATCGCCCTTTCGGGTTTTCAATTCACCGGGATACCCTTTTTTGCCGAAGTCTCCTTTTCAGGTTTTCGACTTCGCAGGTGTACATCTTTTCAATTTTTATCCCTAATTTTTGCCCGAGACTTTTTCTCTTTTTTTTCTTGGTTCGCCGAGATGCCCCATTTTTGCTTGGACTCTCTTTTTTCTGTCCAGCGGGTCTCTTTAAGCAAAGTATTTTTTCACTGCGTTTGAGTTCACAGGGGATGTAAAATCCTCGCCATCCATGGTGGATAATAATAAGGCTCCTCCAGAGAAGACCTTTTGAACGACATATAGACCTTCATAGTTGGGAGTCCATTTGCCCCTGTGATCTGATTGTGGTGGGAGAATCTTCTTCAGCACAAGATCGCCCGTCTGAAAGCATCGAGGGCGCACCTTCTTGTCAAAAGCTTTCTTCATCTGGCTCTGATATAATCGACCATAAGCGATAGATGCCGGTCTCTTCTCATCCATCAAGCTGAGCTGATTCAATCTATTCTTTATCCACTCTACCTCATCAAGTTTGACATTGAGCAAAACTCTCAAAGAAGGAATCTCAACTTCCAATGGTAGGACAACTTCCATACCATACACTAGTGAGAAAGGTGTTGGCCCGATTGATGTGCGTACCTTCGTACGATAACCGTGTAAGGCGAAGGGCAACATCTCGTGGCAGTCTTTGTATGTTACAACCATCTTTTGCACTATCTTCTTGATGTTCTTGTTGGACGCTTCGACAACGCCATTCATCTTGGGCCGATAGGGAGATGAGTTATGATGCTCAATCTTAAAATTCTGGCACAATTCCTTCATCATCTTGTTATTTAAGTTCGAACCATTGTCAGTAATGATCCGCTAGGGAACTCCGTATCGACAGATGATGTCCTTTTTGATAAACCGGGCTACCACTTGCTTGGTAATGTTAGCGTAAGACGCTGCTTCGACCCATTTGGTGAAGTAATCGATAGCTACCAAGATGAACCGGTGTCCGTTGGAGGCAGTGGGCTCAATCTTGCCAATCATATCAATGCCCCACATGGAGAAAGGCCACGGGGACGCCATAACATTCAAAGGGCTTGGCGGCACATGAATCTTGTCCGCATAAATCTGGCATTTATGGCATTTCTTTGCAAACTTGAAACAATCTGTTTCCATCGTCATCCAATAATACCCTGCTCGTAATAACTTGCGAGACATAGCATGTCCACCGGCATGCGTACCGAAGGTACCCACGTGGACCTCCTCCATAAGCAGATTAGCTTCTTTCTCATCCATACATCTTAATAGCACCAAATCATGGTTTCTCCTGTACAGAACACCATCTGGATTCAAGTAGAAGTTGCTAGCCAATCTCCTAAGAGTCTTCTTATCGCGGCTGGATGCCCCAGTCGGATACTCTTAGTTCTTTATGAAATTCTGGATATCAAAATACCACGGCTTGCCATCGGAAACTTCCTCAATGGCGAATATGAAAGCGGGCCTATCAAGGCGAGAGATAACTATTATGGGAGCCTCATTCCAAAAGTTAAATTTGTACATCAAAGACAATGTCGCAAGAGCATCTGCCATCTGATTTTCTGCCGGCGGCACATGGTGAAATTCTACTTTGTCAAAGAAAGGCAACAACCTCCTTGCATAATTCATGTAAGCTATCAGATTAGGCTGACGAGTCTCCCATTCTCCCTTGATCTGGTTCACGACTAGTGCAGAGTCTCCATACACATCCAGATTTTTAATTCTCAAATCAATAGCCTCCTCGAGACCCATGATACACGCTTCATATTCAGCCTCATTGTTGGTAACTGGAAACGTCAATCTGGAAGTGAACGGGATGTGAGTCCCATGGGGAGTAGTAATGATTGCCCCAATTCCACTTCCGTATGAGTTAACAGCACCGTCAAATATTAATTGCCATTGGGAACTCCGCTCAGGACCTTCGCCATGCAACGGCTCCTCGCAGTCTTTCATCTTTAGGTACATAATATCCTCGTCAAGAAAATCAAACTTCATTGGCTGGTAATCATCGATTGGCTGCTCGGCAAGGTACTCTGACAGAACGCTACCTTTGATAGCCTTTTGCGAAACATACTGAATGCCGTACTCTGTCAGTACCATCTGCCATCGGGAAATCCTTCCTAAAAGCGCCTGCTTTTCGAAGACATATTTGATCGGATCCATCTTCGAAATCAGCATGGTTATATGATTTAGCATGTATTGTCTCAAACATTTGGCAGCCCAAGCAAGTGCACAACACATCTTTTCGAGCATTGAGTAACGGGATTCACAATCTGTGAACTTTTTACTCAAGTAATAGATCGCATGCTCTTTTCGTCCAGTCTCGTCATGTTGACCGAGAACACAACCCATGCTGTTCTCAAGAATCATCAAGTACATGATCAATGGTCTCTCGGCTACTGGGGGTATCAATATCGGAGGTTCCTGCAAGTATTCTTTTATTTTTTTCAAACGCCTTTTGACAATTTTCGTTCCAGACAATCGCCTGATCTTTTTTCAACAATTTAAACATTGGTTCACACGTGGCTGTGAGATGAGATATGAACCGAGCAATGTAGTTCAATCTCCCCAAGAAGCTACAAACCTCTTTCTCGGTTTTTGGCGCTAACATTTCTTGTATAGCTTTTATTTTTGCAGGATCAAACTCAATTCCTCTTTCACTAACAATGAACCCCAATAGCTTTCCACATCTCACTCCAAAGGTGCACTTATTAGGATTCAGCCTCAGCCTGAATTTCCTAAGCCTCTCAAACAATTTCAGAAGATTCTCCAAATACTCTTCCTCCGTCTGGGATTTGGAAATCATATTGTCAACATAGACCTCAATCTCTTTATGCATCATGTCATGAAAGAGCGTCGTCATAGCACACTGATATGTTGCCCCAACGTTCTTCAAACCAAAGGACATCACTTTGTAGCAGAACGTTCCCCACGGGGTAATGAAAGTTGTTTTCTCCATATCCTCTGGCGCCATCTTTATCTGATTATAGCCCAAAAAGCCGTCCATGAAGGAAAACACAGAGAATTGAGCTGTATTGTCGACCAATACGTCAATATGAGGAAGCGGGAATTTATCCTTAGGGCTCGCCTTGTTCAAATCTCGATAGTCAACGCACATCCGCACCTTACCATCTTTCTTCGGTACAAGTACTATATTGGCGACCCAAGGAGGGTAAGTTGTAACAGCTAGAAAACCAGCGTCCCACTGTTTCTGTACATCCTCTTTAATCTTTACCGCCATATCTAGTCTCGTTCTTCTGAGCTTCTGCTTGACCAGCGGATATTCTTCGCACAATGGCAAGCGGTGTACCACAATATCAGTGTCTAACCCAGACATATTGTAATACCCCAAATTTTGCCCTAAGATTAGTCGTTTCATCTTGCATCCCATTTCATTTTGCATTGCGTTTAAGCTAACCACTAACGGGTTGTGCAGTTGTTTGATTGTTGCAAGAAAATATCATGTGGCGCGCTCTTTTGGTTTACAGGGTTTCTAGTGCCACTTAATTTTGAATGGATAAAATAACACAATTGGCAAGAGACCGTGTGTAAGGAGTTGTGAGTGTGAAAGGTCGAGAGTTCGAATCCCACCTTCTTCACTTTTTGTTTTTTTCTTATATTTTATTCTAACTTTTCTATTTTCATAAAAAAAATATAACAAAAATAGTTTTTTTATTATTTAATTATTATTTTCGTATTTTATTTAAATTATATTTAAAAAAATATTATTTTTTCACTTTCTTCCATATTATTCATAAAAACATCCAAAAATCATAAAATTAAAAATATTAGAAAAGATTTTATTCTTTTTATAATATTTTTAATGTTTAGTAAATAAATAGGGTTTTAAGTTTGTTTTAATTTGTTTAAATTGTATTTAGTTTTGACTAATTATTTAAGTTGGGCTTTAAAGTGGGCATTAGCTTAGAGTTAACCCTAATTTGTTACCTATATAAACATAAGTTGTGTTTGAGAAAGGGGGGGAGGAGACAAAAGAGAAAAACGGCGGCCGTTCTCACGATTTATCAGAAGAGGGAAGATAGCTTCATCATCGCCAGAGGACGAGCATCAATACCTCCATCAAATTTCATCACCGCCAATCGGCCGAAAGGTATGGGTTTATGAAATCTCATGGTTTTCCCTCTTTTGACCTTTTCCTTCGGATAAATCAAAGAGTGGTTGTGAATTAAGAATTGTGATTCAAGCTAATTAATAGTTTGATATCCTATTTCCACCACAATATTTTAAGGGTTATCCCTATTTTGTTTATTGTATGATATTTTTCATTATTTATTCTCTTGTATATATTATTATTGTGCCTTGCTTGGGGGGTACCCTGTTATTGTGAGATAAGTCCTAACCCGGACTTGAGTAACCTTATTATAGGAAGGTGAGATATTCGACGAGGCTTGCCGGGAGTGAGTCCCGACCAAGTTGACTCGAGAATCACCGCTCAGTTGAGACCCTTTTGAAAACGGTTCGGTTGATCGAGTTAGTCGTGAAAACTTTTACTATTTTCGATTGGAGTCTATGATATTGAGGACCGTAGTACCTTAACACCACATTGGCCTTATATAGGACGTAGTGCGGGAACTATGTGGGAGTATTCCTACAATAGTTGCTACACGATGCTACACTCAAAAGAGGTTCTCTTGAGAATATTATCGACCCCCGAGTCAATCGGAAAGTTGATAATATCCGAAGGATGGACCAATGACTTTGGGCACTTCTTAGAACCTTGTTCTACAGGTACAACTAACCTTAGTACATACCTTATTGGGACGAGTAGACTCTAACTCCTGACATATACCTTTAACCTAGGACTTTGTATATGTGCATTTGCATCCATAAAGCATCACATTGCATTACATGTCATGGAATTCAAATTTTATTTATGAACATCACAGCATACCATGGATTACAAAAAAAAAACTTTGAGATATTCTTTTAAAGGACTTAAGTTAGATGACCTAAGGAAGCTAGGAGCTTTGGTTCAAGATCAACAAAGGATCCAGAAACAAGTATGGAAGGCCGTTATTTTTGTTGAAACCTCAAGTAGACGAAGGTTTCCTTTCGACTTTGTGACAGTTTTAGGATCCAGATTATCTTTTCCTTACATCCCTCGAGTACCATCTCTTGCCTACCCTAGAAGAGTACTCTCAATTGGTGGGGTTACCAATTCTGAAGGAGTCTTTGTTCCCTTTCTTAGAGAAAGACCCTAAAGGACAAGACCGTTGCTAAAGCCATATGCTCGAAGTTATCCGACACCAAGGGCACTAATCACCAACAATTGTGAAGACTTTTCCAACGTACCCTTGCTTGGTTTTGATGAAGGATTTATTTTCCTCTAACTCTCGATTTACTTTTTGAAGATAGGCTCATCCTCAAAAAGGCCTAGCCCGGAGAGCAGAGCAAGGGGCAGAACAGGAAGCTTCCTTAGGGTCATTATTAGCTTTTATTTAGCTATTATGCCAAGACTTTTCTAAGAATATTATTTGTAATCCATTTTCAATTAATAAATAAAATTTCTTTGTTATTCTGCAATATTCGTAAATATTTGAATTCCATGAAATCATTCCATTCGCATTTCGCATTTTTTGCATCATATTTTTGCATCACATGTGTCTCCCAGTTTCTTATTCTCGGTTCTCTCGCCTGTCAGTTTCGTCACCCTGGGTCCTCCGCATCAGTACAATACTAGAGCCCAAGCTCGAAAAAGAATGGAAGAACAAGCTCAAGAGATCGACCGTGTCAGCCATGAACTCGAAGATCTTCGAGGAAGCGTGGGGAAGATTATAGAGATGCTACAAGCTCTTAATGCAAAGCTGGATTCTCAGCCCACTGTTGTTTCTGAGATCACCCATAATGTTGTGGATCCTCAACCAGCCGTTACTGTTGCGAATGTACCTCCTCATGGTTTTCAATCCAGTTTGGTGCGTCCTACCATCGCTCAACCAGTTCGACGAGTTACTCCTCCGAAGTGAAAAACTCCAAGCTCTGACCACCATAAAAGAGCTACACGTCCGAGGAATCGCTTGATGGCTGCTCATCAACATCAGTAGAATTATGTTCAAGGTTATCCAGTTCAGCATGCTCCACAACCCTATGTGGCTATTGTCGCAACTCTTGTCAATCCTCAATTTCCTACTTATCAGCCTGTGCAACCGGCTCCGGTCTATCAACATCTGGTTTATCAACAACCTCCTATTTATCAGTCTGCACAAGCTCCTATCAACTGTCAACGAGTGCCCAACAGTCCTGTATGCCAACCATCAGAGGAGCGAGCACCCCGACAGAATGGTCCGAGTAAGAGGCAGTGCAAACTTTGTCCGCCGATTCCGATGACTTTCACCGAGTTGTATCCTTTCTTAGTGCGACGCGGTCTGATTACTACCCGATCTTTGGGTCCACCTCCCAATCCTTTGCCTGCCAGCTACAACACCGTCGCTCATTGTTTATTTCATGAGGGTGCGCCTGTTCATGATTTGGAAGGTTGTTATGCGCTCAATAGCATTGTCAGAGATTTGTTGGAATAAAAGATATTGTCTTTCGATGATCCGTCGCCAAAGCTCAAGACTCCTCTCAAGGTTTTCAACATATCTCAGCCAGTTACTTCTCCTTTGGATCTGCCAAAGCCGGCATTTGTTCAAAATCCTAGTTCACTTCATTTCAGAAGCCCTCCAGATAATGTGACCACGATCGACCAAGAATCTGGGAAATTTAGTCTGAAGGAAGATTCGAAGACTGATACTGAAGCATTGACCGATCTAGCTAGGGCAAGCAAGGCAACTCATTCCAATGAGGCTGCGCCAAAGGAAACCACCACTACCATGTCGGTCGCAGATGCGAAGACTTCATAAACACATTTTGAAGGACTTTGAGACATTTCATTTTTGCTTATTTATATGTTATTTTCGTTGATTAAGCATAATTATCATGTATGAACTCATTTATTTTGAATAATTAATGCAATGCATATTTGTCTTGAATAAATCCATTCGTTTCACTCATTCAAAATATTTTTTCATAACTTATAATGCCAACGTTATCCGATCTCTTTCTTTGATAGAGAGTTGGGAGGAGGATGATGAACTAAAAACATCATATCTTTTATCGTATGATTTCAATTGAAACCTGCTGATGATGTAAGGCATTGTTTCAAATCCCAAACAATGGAGACATAAGGATGATAACCCGTCTTTAACCCCTTTGAGCCTTGAAGTAGGAGTTTTCTTCTTTTCCAAATTAAAACCCTTATTTTAACCTGGGGCAGGGTAGTTTTTCAGTTAAACCAATCGAGCGCGCAAACTCTCACAAAGGAGGAGCGAACCTTCGAGGATCTATTTTATCCCTAACATCTAAGGAAGTTAGAAGTCGATGACCATACCTCTACTACCTAAAGAGTGGGGCAGTCACAAGCCTTTCAAAGGAGTCACACAACTTATTCAGTAAAAAAAAAATATAGCCCGCTAAGTCAAAACCTATGAAGGAGACTTAGGCAAAACTGGGCCATCCCGCTGGACTCCAACGAAATCAAAAAAACGCCGTCCAGGCAAAAGCTAGGGAATGAAAAAATGTAACCAAAACAAGGGATTACGATCAAGAATCCCCAATAAAGAACACAGTCGTGTGATCAAACAAAAAGATAGGTGAGTGATTGCCATGTATAAAGCCTTAAAAAGTTCTCGACTACGTCAAATCCGATTGAGATATGAGTGTTCGCATCCGGTTAACTGAATAGGATTGGAGAACATCACGAAGGGGGGTGGGTACAAATAACTTTGAGCCTTTATCCCTTGTTTCTTAAACCGTGAACCAAGCCACGATACAACCATTAAAAGACCTAATTGAAGTACGAATTCTTTTGAAAGCATACTCGACGAGATAATGTTTCCTGACTCCTACGAGCTATGATCAATTCACTGTTGTCATTAGAAAGTAAATTCATATCCTAGCTATGTGATTTCGATCACGAGTTATAGCGATATCCTTTTTCAAAACAAAAAAAAAACAAAAATTTTCAAGACAAATATTGTTGCATTGATAGTTTCAGGATAACATTTCACGCGTTTTAATTTTGCTTGATATCGTAGAAACTTACATATATACAACGTCAATGGGACTCGTAGATCCTGCTAAACAGGGGCAGGCGGTTTCCAATTCATTTTCTGATGCGAGCCAGACATACTTGAGAGCTACTTCTTGAAGACTCAGTCATGACACTGTCGATCTGAGCCAGTTACGTCGAGATCTGACATATCTCTCCAAGAGTTTGAAAATAATGGGGCAACCGAACCCCTTGTTCTCTGTAAAATCCTCTCAAGATGACTTTCTCATGAAGAAGGTACTCTGGGGCATATTGTTTTTCAAAATGGCGACTACTACAAAGTCTATTGAGATCAAAATTATCTTTACAGCATTATTCAGGCACCCGATGGATTTTACTCTCGGCGGTCTTTATTCCACAGTAAATCTCATCGTTGCAGAAGTACATCTACACCATTGACATAGTCCCCAGAGAGACTTTAAGCCGACGCAGTCCCCAACGAGACTTTAAACTGACAACCCTTTGAACCGAGCCGGTAATTTCCCAGACTACAGAGATCATACCAACATCTTCCAAGTGACAGTCCCCAGCGAGACTTTAAGCTGACATCACTTTTGGGATCCATCCGATAAATCACCAGTGACCCTCAAGACTGCAGAGATATCCCCAGTATCCTCCAAGTGATATATGTTCTGGAAGACCCATTCTCAGTGGAATTATCTGTTCCTCGGTGAATTTGCCTTACCTTTCCTCAGGAATATTCCTTAGGAGATTGCCATGTTTTCCCCAAGAAGTCCAAATGCTTTCCCCAGGAATGTTTGTGGAATTCCCCCTAGCAAGTCTGATGAACTCTCCAAGGAAGTTTGATATACTTTATCCCCAGTCGGACGTACCTTTTCCCCAGGAAGCCAAGGTATTATTCCCAGGAAGTTGCTACGCTATCTCCATGAAGTTGCCTAATTCCACATCTTCCCCACGAAGCGAATATTTATTTTATCCCCGGAATTCTCTTATCCCAAGAGTTCTTTGGTTGATTACAGTTCATGATAGCAATCCCTCCCGTGAAGTCATGGCATCGTATCCCCATACGGAAATCATGGATCCCCAGTTGAAGTCAGGACATCATACTCTCCGGTGAAGTCATATCCCCATGTAGAAGTCATGATATTTTCTCCCCAGGGAAGTTGGAATTTTGAAGCAAGATTCAGTTCTACCATCAACTCTTCCTATCCCCTGATAGATGTACTGTTGCAGAGGTCCCCGGGTATTCCCGTCGAGATGTTTATTTCATCTCATGTCTCATCTCTCTTCTGTTTTGTCAGCATATACCTAAGCATTGCATGCTCATTGCATGACACTTTCATACACATTACCATACACATTTGTGTACACTTTGGCAAACGCATTAGCATCTACATTGTTTGGCTATTTGTCGTCATCCTTGTCCCCAGCAGAGTAACTGGGTTTGTCCATTCGAGTTCGTTTCCTCAATGGAGTCTTGTTCCTCATTCTTTCTAGCCCAATCCTAGATCGAACTTCAGTCCCGTCGGTCACTGAACCTACCTGGGCGTGCATTTATTTTGCGCTATCTTTCAAGAAAAGCATTTACAATCCTTTGCAGATATGCGACAGTTCTCGCCTGAGAAGATTATCACTACATTGCACAACAGACAAGCAACAGTTCCCAGCCGAGGAGCTTATCACCTACCTTACACTTTACATTACACTCTACAATCGATCTTCTCGTACAAGAAGCTCATCACAACAACTTTCTTTACAATTTACATTACATGTTACCACCTCTACAAGCAGTTCTCACCCGAGAAGCTTATTATTGCCACTCTTGCAAATAAGCGATATTTCTTGCCCGAGAAGCTTATCCTATCTTCGTTATGACTTGCAGCAAATGGCCATCTCCATCGAGCAGCTTGGTTTCCATTTTCCGTTTCATTGTGAAGTGCGGGGAGGTTTGAGCAGAATCGTATTCAAGAAAGCACAAAATCTTGAAGTATGAAGAAGTTCATTTTATCCTTTAGTAAAAGAAAGATCGGAATCATATTCAGGAGAGCACAAAATCTTGAAGTATGAGGAAGCTCATTTTATCCTTTAGTAAAAGAAGGATCTGAATCATGTTCAAGAGAGTACAAAATCTTGAAGTATGAAGAAGTTTATTTTATCCTTTAGTAAAAGAAGGATCTGAATCATATTCAAGAGAGCACAAAATCTTGAAGTATGAGGAAGTTCATTTTATCCTTTAGTAAAAGAAGGATCTGAATCATATTCAGGAGAGCACAAAATCTTGAAGTATGAGGAAGTTCATTTTATCCTTTAGTAAAAGAATGATCTAAATCATATTCAGGAGAGCACAAAATCTTGAAGTATGAAGAAGTTCATTTTATCCTTTAATAAAAGAAGGATCTGAATCATATTCAGGAGAGCACAAAATCTTGAAGTATGAGGAAGTTCATTTTATCCTTTAGTAAAAGAAGGATCTGAATCATATTCAGGAGAACACAAAATCTTGAAGTATGAAGAAGTTCATTTTATCCTTTAGTCAAAGAAGGATCTGAATCATGTTCAAGAGAGTATAAAACCTTGAAGTATGAAGAAGTTCATTTTATCCTTTAGTAAAAGAAGAATCCGAATTGTATTCCAGGCACCGACCTTAAATATGAAGAGGTTTATTTATCACATGAGTGACAATCCCTCTAGCGGGGCTCATCAATCAATCATTTTTTCATCAATTATCCACAAATAAGCGACATTCTCTTTATTTGAGAGCTTATCCAGTTTAGCATATAAGTCCCTTCTGACGATAAGTGGCAGTTCTCTCTCGAGAAAGCTTATCAAGGCATTTCCCATTAAAGACCATTTTATTTTGGCATACAGCCGGTTTTTACCCTGTATATCTTCTACGGATTTCCGAAAATTCCGTCTGATCCTGTCACGAGGGAGAGGTACCAGAAGCTCGGATGTTATTCTTTACTCAATGCTCCAACATCTTGTTAATCGATTCTACAGTCGTGCAGATCCTAGTTTTACTTTTTACTCTAGAGTGTCAGCCGGTCACCCCTGAACCTGTTGAACAATTACTCTCGGTATTCCCCAGTGGAGGCCGTCTCACCGGTGCCATCTCCATTGTAGATCTCGTTCTTACCTTTCCTTGTCTAAAAGGGACAAATGGTCGTGTTAGCACCAGTTGACTATTCCTTTAGAATTCCTCAGTGCGTCGTATTCCCCAGTGTGGTTCGTTTGCCAGCGTCTGTCCGTTGTTTCGTCTGCGTCGTTACATTCAATTCCATCATACGCATCATATTAGATTCATGGCATTGTCAGCATTATAGTTTATTTCTGTTTTGTCCATAGAATTGCATATCACTGCATCTAAGGGCAAAATTTTCGGTTATCTATATTTAAATCCCTCCACCATGATTTCTCGAGCCTTCGTCGCTCAAATCATCCGGTGAATCTATTTAAATAGGGGCAACTGTAATACCCCAAATTTTGCCCTAAGATTAGTCGTTTCATCTTGCATCCCATTTCATTTTGTATTGCGTTTAAACTAACCACTAACGGGTTGTGTAGTTGTTTGATTGTTGCAAGAAAATATCATGTGGCGCGCTCTTTTAGTTTACAGGGTTTCTAGTGCCACTTTATTTTGAATGGATAAAATAGCACAATTGGCAAGAGACCGTGTGTAAGGAGTTGTGAGTGTGAAAGGTCGAGAGTTCGAATCCCACCTTCTTCACTTTTTGTTTTTTTCTTATATTTTTATTCTAACTTTTCTATTTTCATAAAAAAAATATAACAAAAATAATTTTTTTTATTATTTAATTATTATTTTCGTATTTTATTTAAATTATTTTTTAAAAAATATTATTTTTTTCACTTTTTTCCATATTATTCATAAAAACATCCAAAAATCATAAAATTAAAAATATTAGAAAAGATTTTATTCTTTTTATTATATTTTTAATGTTTAGTAAATAAATAGGGTTTTAAGTTTGTTTTAATTTGTTTAAATTGTATTTAGTTTTGACTAATTATTTAAGTTGGGCTTTAAAGTGGGCATTAGGTTAGAGTTAACCCTAATTTGTTACCTATATAAACATAAGTTGTGTTTGAGAAAGGGGGGGGGGGGGGGAGACAAAAGAGAAAAACGGCGGCCGTTCTCACGATTTATCAGAAGAGGGAAGATAGCTTCACCATCGTCAGAGGACGAGCATCAATACCTCCATCAAATTTCATCACCGCCAATCGGCCGAAAGGTATGGGTTTATGAAATTTCATGGTTTTTGTTTGGTGATTGGTATTTCAGGAAGAAGATTGAGGCATTTCCATGGTGCCAGCGGCGGACAACATGAGGTAGGAAGAGAGGAAGACAAAAAGGAATTAAAGGCAAATCCTTTTTTTTTATTACTTTACTGTTTTTTTTATTTTACTTAATTGTTTAAATTTTGTTAATTTAATTATAATAAAAATATAAAAACTGCAAATAATAATTTTTTATTTTCTTAATATTTCCTTAAAAATAAATAATAATAATAATAATAATAATAACCTTTTTTTTATTCATTTAACTCTTTTTAATTAATATAACCCTTTTTAAAAATAAAATAAAAAAACATTTTAAATTAAACTAAAACACTTTTTAAACTAAGGAGATTTCTTCTAAATTTAAAAACCAAAACTTTTTTTTTTGAAACTAAATTCCTTTTTAAATTTAAGAATGAAATTCTTTTTTTTTTTGCAAAATTAAAACTAAAAAAACTTTTAAAGTTAAAACTCAACTTCTTTTTCTTATTTTTATTTTATTTTATATATTACTATTATGTTTGTTATCCTAACTTTTTAATTAAAACTATGTTTTCTTTAAATATAATTCAAAACTTTCTTTTCTTAAAAAATATAACTTAAAACTTTTAAAAAAAACAAAATTTAAAACCTTTTAAAATACGAATTAAATTTTTTTTTAATATGGATTAAAACTCTCTTTAAAATAGAAAAAACTAAAAATTTCTTTTAAAAAATGAAAAACCAAAAAAACCTTTAACATTATTGGTCACAATTAACTTTTTTTAATTAAAATTAAAAGAACTTTTTTTTAATAATTAACACTAACTATTTTTTTAAAAATGAAAACTAAAAACTAAAAACCTTTTGATATTAACATTAAAATTCGTCTTTTTTTTCTTTTTTTCAAAAATTAAAATTAAGATCTTTTTTCAAAAGTATTAAGAACAATAACAATGTCCCAATTCGTCTAACTTTTCACTAATGTTCTCTGTTTCTCTCCTCAAATTATCCTTAAATTTC
The DNA here is from genome assembly GCA_963859935.3 of Lathyrus sativus. Classification (NCBI taxonomy): domain Eukaryota; kingdom Viridiplantae; phylum Streptophyta; class Magnoliopsida; order Fabales; family Fabaceae; genus Lathyrus; species Lathyrus sativus. The sequence continues at coordinate 72,150,386 of OZ012739.1, read as the reverse complement.
GATTAATATTTATTCAGTTTATTTTGTTTCATGGATGTAATTTACGCGAGGCCATGGTCGCGGTTTATTTTATTTTTCATTTTTTTGGGGATTAGAATTTACACGAGTGACCGTCGCGACACTTTCTTTACTGTTTTATTTACTTTCCGCACTTTAATCTTGCCGTATAATAATTTTCCATATTTTGCACGTTTAGCCGTTAGAATCCCTCCGAAGGAATTAGGTCTAGCCCTTTGACCGCCGAGTCAATAACCCTAATTTTTGACCGTTTCAAAACCCTAATAGCCTAGGTCCCGCCGTGGACGAAAACGCCCTTTACCCTAGCATTAGGTCAAAGAGTCGACGTACTCTGTTTTAGGGTTTCCCGCCGTGGAACATTTAGTCAATACCTAATTTTAACCCTATTTTCAATTCAACATTTCAACGTAGAAATAGGAGTTTTAAAACTCCACGTAAGCGTGTCCTTAAGAAGCGTTTACACCATTTGAAACCTTGACCACAGTCAAGAAGTTTCTAACCTCCCTTTCGAGGGGAGCTACGATTACTCTGATTCCATTTCTTATCCAGGATACGTAGGCACAAGATGCAACGTCTTGCCGAGTAAACTTAGGAATAACCCTTAGGTCTTTTAGGTAACTCTATCCCTTAGCTCAATATATATTAAAGCAGATAATAAATAAAAATAAAAGGCATACAATAAACAAAAGGTTCCTGTAGAGTACTACAGAAGTTTAGGGTGCTAATACCTTCCCTAAGCTTAATCAACCCCTTACCTAGGTCTCTCCCCGCATTGTGTTTACAATGCAAAAATAGGTTTTCCCTCTTTTGATCTTTTCCTTCAGATAAATCAAAGAGCGGTTGTGAATTAAGAATTGTGATTCAAGCTAATTAATAGTTTGATATGCTATTTCCACCGCAACACATATCTTCATAAGACCAAGCAAAGATGTCACTATACTCTCGAAGCATCTCGATCAGTCTTTGCTTGATATTGTTTTTCAGCGCAGCCCCTACCCGGACATTCCTGACAACCTCTTCGGAACCCAAATTAACGACCTCAATTTCCTCCTGATGAGGCAGAATGATTTTCTCTTCTTGTCTTAAAAGTCGAGTCAGCTCTTCTGGTAAGTCGTCGTCCTCAATAATCTCTTCCTCGACTTGAAATAACGGATCTTCAAAGTCGAAGCGAGTCATAGGGAGTTCTTGATCGGTGTCGTCTGTAATATGGATCCTGCAAGGGAAATGGTTAAATGCTTCAAATGATATGCAAACAAAGCACACAACCACATTGCCATTTTATTGTTAAAATAAAAACAGAAAAACAAGGATCACAAAATTTTCATGAGAAAAACGGCTTTATTTGATGATTAAAGCAAAGCATACACATAAACAAGTAGGCCCTGAAATAAAAACACTATGCCCCGGGTAGGACATAGGATTGTACAATAATCGAAAAAACAAGGCATTATTGTTTCGTCGTCACTTGAATAAAGTCCTGAATAGACCAGTTGCATAGGCTTTGTCCTGGCACGCTGGGCTTGATCCATGAATCCATGTCACAGTCGCTATCTTCATCTCCGCTATCAGACATAACATTGATTCTTTCAAAATTGACTCCTCCTGGAGTAAACACAATGAGCCCCTTGAACCGTGGCGCGCTCTGTGATGAAGATGACGACGACGGGCGATATCCCAAGCCAAACTTGTCCTGTTTAATAGGAATCTCCAGAACTTGACCGCAACCTTTAGTTTCCCCGGCCTGAACTACCGCTTGGGCTTCTCTGTACGAAGACATAGCCACCTCTGGCCCTCCGCTTATGACAGGAGACTTGTCTCTAATCTGCACCCCTTCAAAAGCTTGGCACAATGTCTCATGGATCTCGCCATCCACTTCGACATATTTGAATGACGACAGGTGACTTACCAAGATGTCTTCTTCCCCACACACGGTGACAATGCTACCATCGACCATATACTTGAGCTTTTGGTGCAACGTAGACGTTACAGCCCCTGCCGAGTGAATCCAAGGTCGTCCAAGCAAACAGCTATAAGCTGGATGGATATCCATGATGTAAAACACAATATCAAACACCTTTGGACCGACCTGGATTGGTAAAGTCAATTCCCCAAATACGGACCTTCTAGTCCCGTCAAAAGCTCTCACCACCAAGTCACTTGGCGTGCATATTATGCCTTGGGTATCCAGCTTCAAAAGTTCCTTCTTGGGCAAAACATTCAAGGACGAACCAGTGTCAACGAGGACATGAGAGATAACAGTGCCCCGACACTCGACTGAGATATGCAACACACTGTTGTGGTTGCGGCCCTTGGGCGTTAAATCAAAATTGTTCACGTGCGCAATCACTCCTTCGAGCTGATTGACGGATATCTCCTGGGGTACATAAGCATTGTCAAGAGCTTTCAGCAAAGCATTCTGATGAGCTTCGGAGTAAAGCAACAATCACAAAATCGAGATTTTGGAAGGCGTCTGCTGCAGATGATCAACAATTTTATAATCACTCTTCTGGATTAGTCTCAAATTCTTCCACATCTTTAGTCAAAGCCTCTTTTTCCTTCTCTTGAGAAGATCCTCCTTCATTGACTTTACCCTTCCCTTTGACAATTCTCTCAGCCTCTAAATCGGGTGCCGCAAAAATTCTACCGCTGCAGGTTATGCCCCTCGCTCCCACAAGGTTATCAACTGACCCTACCTGCGGGCTCTCCAGGTTAATCTTTTCTCCATTATAGTAAACCTCCGCCCCATAGTTCCAAGGGATGGCTTTAGTGCTTTCGTATGGAACAGGTCCAGCTTTGGTTATGGTGATGGTCGGCCGCTTGGGAGGTGCCGATATTGTGACAGTCTTAAACGGGATCGTAACTGTTGCAACTTCGCCCTGCTTTTCAGCTATTGCCTCAACAGGCTTCTCTTCGGCAGTACGGTCGAATTGCAGCGTTCCTTCATCAATTAGAACTTGAATACCTCTTCTTAAGCTATCACATCCCTCAGGCCGGGTTAAACAGTCCACGCAATCTGCATCACAACCAGGGAAAACTCCCCCTTTCAACAACCTGCTCTTTACACAACCCAGAGGCGTCTTCAGTTCCTCTACATTCATGATCAAATTCAGACTGATATCTTCCAAGATAGCACCACTTTTGCAGATCCGTGAGGCGGCATCGGATTTTTCTCGACATTGGGTGGACCATGATCAAAGTTTATAGCCGTACGATCTATCAGGTCCTGCACTCTGTGCTTGAACGCATGACAATTCTCTATGCTGTGACTGGGTTCCACGGAGTGGAATTCACAATGTGCATTGGCATCATAACCAAAAGGAGGCGTGCCCTTCGATGGAGCTAACGTCCTTTTCTCAACAAGCTGCAATTGTAATAGAGTTTGAAAAAGCTGAGCATACGACATTGGAGGTACATCAAACACTCTTTTCACGGCCCTATCCCGACCTTGGAACCTTTGCGGAGCAGAATTCTGTTGTCTATGTTGCTGCTGCGTCTGTTGTTGTTGCTGTTGAGGTACGAGAATTGTCACACTGACAATCTGCTGCCTACGACCAGTCGGACTTCTATCCCTTCTCCGAGCACTATATACCGAATTTGTGTCTCCCTGCTTTTTATTTCCAAATACCCTTTTCCCTCCTCCAGCTGAGGCTGATTCTCCTGCTTGAATCTTCCCGATCTTGATGTCGTTCTCTATACGTTCTCCCAAGAGTATCATATTAGAAAAACTACTCATCATACAACTGAGGAGCTTGTCATAATACATACCAGAGAAAGTGCCCACAAAGAGATCCATCAACTCACGCTCGACCATGGGTGGCTGCACCCTGGCTGCAAGCTCACGTCACCTCTGGGCGTACTCTTTAAAACTCTCGCCATTCTTTTGAGAAAGATTTTGAAGTTGGACCCTGTTTGGAGCAAGGTCGCTGTTATACTGATACTGCCTTACAAAGGCTTCCGCCAACTCTTTCCAGCTACCAATCTGAGTGGGCTCTAACCCCATATACCACTCCAGTGACGGTCCAGACAAGCTATCTTGGAAAAAATGCATCAGCATCTTTTCATCACTCGAATAAGCAGACATTCTCCGATAATAAGACCGTACATGAACTCTTGGGCAGGTATCCCCCTTATACTTGTCAAAAGTAGGCGCTTTGAACTTGAGCGGCACCCTTAAGCCAGGAACCAACCCCATATTAGCCATGTCCAACCCCATGGAATTCTGATTGGCCAGACCTCTCACTTGTTCCTCCAACAGCTTGAACCTTCGGTCATTTTCTGTGGGCATCTCGAGATTCATGCCCAGCGGAGGGAATGCATCTTCTTGACGATCCTCGCCCCAATGAGGATCCTCATTATCATACCCAGCGTAAACGGCACTAGGACCAAAGCCAGTCTGATTAAACCTGAGACCATACCCCACATTACCAAAGCCCTGATTAGCAACACCCGACCCAAAACCAGCGTTGTAGGCACCCATCCCAACACCGTTGTTGCTTGCGTTGCCAAAACCTGCATTACCGAAACCCTGATTGCCATAGCCTACATTGGCACCACCAATACCTACACTAGTGTTTCCAGCACCAATGCCAAAACCAGCATTTCCAGCTTCAACATTTCCGTTGGTTTCCACATGTCCGTTACCATTACCAGTCACATTCCCATTCCCAGCTCCATTACCGTTCTCATCAGTATTGAGAGCGACCACCGGTACAGCATCACCCGCTCGAGGAGTCCCGACTTGAGAAGGATTAGTAGCAACTCCACCATGTAGCACACCATGATCGTCAACCCGTGCAATCAGAGGCTGCACCAGAGTCTGAAGCTGCTCTTGGCCCTTGGCCACAGTTTCCATGACCTGCATGAATTGCGCCATCCTGTCGCGCATCTCCTGCATTTTAGCTTGCATTTGATCCATGGCTTTCTTGCAATTACTTCTTGTAGAGTAACGATGAATTCGCTGATCGGCAATCCTGAAACCTGCATCGACAGAGGGTTAGGAAAATAGCTCAAGGTACCTGTTATGCAAATGATTCATGCAAATGCAAACGTGTGTCTGTGCCTTAGGGAGATTTCTCCCCCGATTCTAGTGCCAGAGTGCCAGCGCTGATAACAAGGAGTCTGGATCCAGTCATGGTAATAACGTCTCGTATATATATAAAGCCCAACAAGGCAACATACAATGTCATTGAATACATGGAGAATCAATAGCATGACCTCGACCAAAAAGTATGGTAATGGTCAGCCTACAACAATGATCAGAAAATACAAAGGGTTACAAAGTAGTCAAGTGCGGCAACGAGCGCGGGACTCTTCTAGCAACTCCTTTGTTTTGGGATGATCAGGCTGAGTGAGTAACCCTTCGACAAGTAACTTCCTTTGCATAACAGTATACTGGAGACCTTCAACAGAGTCTTCCCACGCTCCTTGGCCAAAACAGTCTTCTAATCTTCGCTTCTTAGACTCAAACATCTGCTTGTGATCCTTCAGGTTCGCAATAGCCTTATTCAATATGTCTTCAGTGGCATACCTACGAGTAGTTTCGTCATCAAACTTCTTCTCACTAGCCTTCAACTGAGCCTTCAACTTGGAGATCTGTTGCTTCAGCTTGTCCTCCCACTCTTTGTTGCTGGCTATAGTGGCATTCCACTGCTGGTTGAATTTGGAGATTCTCCGATATGCCTCATCCAGGTTCTGCTTCTTGGTGGCAAGCACATCGTTGACAGCCTTGAAGTCCAAGCCTAAACGTTCACGGTCGGCTATCTGCTTGGTCAAGTCTGTGCCTAGCCGGTTCACCAGCTCTGTCTGTTTTTTGAAGGAGTGGGCGGCTTCGTTTCTCTCGCTTCTAAGTTGTACCAGTTCTTTTTCCAACTCCTCATTGGTCTTCTTCAGTTCTTCCTTCTCAGCTAATACCTGATTGTATTTTTGAATGGACACCATAGTAGGTTCTTCAACCACTGGAGGGTGCTCTTGCTTAGCAGGTGGAAAAGGCATCCCTACGGTTTCTGCCCTGTTTTGAATCCACGTCACATAAGGAGCATAAGCCTGGCTATTGCTCTTACCCAACAATGCTTTCCCTCGTCTGCTGATATCATTCCAAGCATGCTGGAGCTTGGCTAACATATCCCCCTCTAGAAGCCCCGTGAGGTACAAAGATTCCTGCACCTCTTTGTCTTTTGGCGGGCCTCTCAAGGCGTACGCAAACTGTCTGACAAGTAAAGAGGGATTGTAGTTAATACAACCTTTTCTTCCAATCAAGGGCACATTAGGAAAACCACCGCAGCTGTAGATGACCTCAGTACCCAGCATATCCCGATCAAACCAAACGATGCTCTCTGCTGATAAACCCATCAAGCATTCAGACCACTCAGTTGTGGCTGCAGATGAAGCAAAGGGACCCTTCTTGGGCATGTGACTATCAAACCATCTGTAGAGTAAGGGCACACAACACGACACGTTTTTACCCCTTCTGTTTTCATTCTTGTAATGGACGGAATGATATACATCTCCAAGCAAGGTGGGAACTGGATTTCCTGATGCGAAGATATGAAAGGCGTCCAAGTCTATAAAGTCCGGCATGTTGGGAAACAAGATGATGCCATAGATGCAGAGGGCGAGAATAGCGTTGAATACGATCTAACAACTGTCCTTAGCGCACTGTTGGGCTTTCCCAACCAGAAACTGTAGAGAAAATCCAGGGACCCCATTCCAACTGGTCAGAAGCAACTCTGAGGCATCCAGATAAAGAGTAGTAGCTAGGTTAGCCAGATTAGGCTTAGCATCCATGTGAACAAACGACATCTGATTCTTAACCGGTACATCCAACAACTCAACATACTCTTCTAAGGTAGGCGCCAGAATGAAGTCTGGAAAAGTGAAGCACCTCAACGGAGGGTCATAGAACTGTAGCAACGCATACAACCCGTTCAACTCATATACTGAAGGTTTACAAACCAAACTGAGCAACTTCCCATAAGATTTCCTGAATTCCCCTTTCACTGTATCATCTGCCAAGGCAATCAAACTAGACAGCAAAGTAACATCTGGGGTAGGGAGCTTGTAAGCCACATTCTTCTTCAAGGATCCCATGCTAGCAACCAGAGGCAAGATTACCGGAACCGGGGGATAGTATATGCACCTGCAACACAGACACACGTTAATGATATGAAAATGGGTATGCAAAATGCAAGATGCAATCATACAATAGGAGATCAAGAGTGCTATTGAGGAGACCAAGGCTCTGTTTCAACACAATCACAACACTGCTCTGACAACAAAACCTTGAAGAGGACCAATAATTATGCACTGTCAAGAACAAACATATCTCTGATGATAAGAACCCTCTGATACCAACAATACTGATTCACTGTCAAGAAAACCAAATTGTCTGAAGGTTAAGGTTTCCTGCAATAACCCGACCCCGCTCACAGGTATGAATCCCATCCACTGATAAGGTATGGCATCCTATGCGTTCATCAGCGTCACATACTTTCAAGAAATGATGATACGATGCCCAGGAAGGTGTGGCATCATCATCTCTTGAAGCGGCCTCACTTAGCTGAGTAACAAATGATCGGTCCCCAGAGTCGACAATCCTCCAAACCAACAACCCCTCAAGCCCAAAGGGCCGGAAAAGAAGTCAACCAGGAGAATCTTGTCTGAGCGTGGATTTTGTGAGACACTAGTACATGCAAAGCATGCACGCGCCCACTACTTTCCACAACTAATGCTAGGTATACACTCAAGCCTGGGTCTGGCTTATCACTCATCAGAGCCCCCCCTCCCCCCACAACAGCACAATGATGATATCTTACTGAAAATAAAATGCGGAAAGTAAAATGCGATAAATAAATGCAAACCCAACAGATAAACACACAAGCGCTAGGATTGACTCGCACAGGGAACCAGAGTCCCCAGCAGAGTCGCCAGTTGTCGCTACCGCGAAAATAAGGTGCCGGCAAAATAGAAGAGTCGCCACCTTTCGTTATTTATCCCACATAAAGGGAAAGGAAACGATCGGAAAAACCTGAAGAAAAGGTATAAGACAAGGTCATTGCAACCATGTCTGGATTCGGGAGTCAGTTACGCAAGGGGAAGGTATTAGCACCCCTCACGTCCATCGTACTCGATGGGATCCACGCTTGTTGTGTTTATCTGACGGGTTGGTTTAACTATCTATCTAAAAGGCTGGTCTGAAAAGAAAAGAAAAATGACTCGGCAGAACACAACAGTTCTATGCCTACGTATTCCCGTATGGAACGAGAAATCAGAGTCAACCTAGTTCGCCTAACTACGGGTTACGGGGGAAGGTTGCTCGCCGAGATATCGCATCTCGTGCCTACATACTTTTACACGAAATGAAAGATCATAGAAAACGTAGTTCGGGGTAACACGACCACAGGTTGATTTAAAATGTTTTACCCGAGTAGGGTTAACAAACGGCTCCAGCAGTTGGTGTATGCAGCTCGCTCGTCGAAGACTTAGGTGTTTACCGTTTGCGGTAGAACCGAGAGTTAAAAAAACTCTCCTTATGAAAATGGTTTCCAAGGATTAAAGGTCCCAGAGGACAAAAAAGAAGTTTGATCTTTGTTTTCTTTCTTTTAAAGAAGAAGTGTTTTGAGTTTTGTTTATAACTCATGTTGCACTAAAGACTTGGACTTAAGAGTGAATGCGTCGCATGTCACCCAAAGGGTACCATACTAAACACCAAAGTTGTTGAAAAGAAGCTCTCCAACAACCCTTTCTCAAGTGCTTAATGCTCGTAGCGTACAACACGCGTTAATCTTTATTAAGTGTTTTAAAGATGTTTGAAGATGAGAAGAGAAAGGACGCACTAAAGAGGGACTGATCCAATCCTAAAGTTGTCATACAAAGTTGAACCTATGATTGAGGTTAGGAGGGAACTATCTAATGTTATCATGCATGGTTAAAACCCTAATGTCTGTCATAACATCTCTTGAACAAGAGAAGCTAGAGTCCCTAAGGGAACATGGCAAAGGAAAGCAACAACAAAAGAAATAACTGAAAGAATAAACTGTAAGTAACATGCATGCAATGCAGCAATACAAGCAGAAGGAGACAAACTCAACTTCTAGAGAAATCAAGCAAAAGCAACACAAAGCACATGCAAGGGAGACAGACTCAACCTTCAGCCAACAAGCAAAGCCAAACAGTAACAGACAAGCAGAGGGAGACAGACTCAACCTCTAATGCAGACAAGCAAGGGGAGCCAGGCTCAACCTTTCAATGCACTTAGGCCTAAACCAACTATATGAAAGCCTATTCTAATTCAACACACCAGACAAATAGTCACACAAATACAGCTAAACAACAAACACAGCAAACAAAACAGCAAGCCAGCAGCTCAACAACAAAGCAAACTTCTAGCAGTAAAGCAGCCCGACAGTCTGTAGTTGTCTTCATGTCCAAGCTTCATCAAGAGAAAAGGGAATAAGGCCCTCACCTTCAAGCTTCAACTGGCTCCATCAAGGTATGAGAAGAATCAACATAAGGATTATTGCATGATGAGGGGAAGCATGATGGAAACCAAAGGAATCCACCATGGCACTCAACCACTCATCTAAGATTGGTATCCTCAAAGGTTTTACCTTTTGTGGTAGGCCTTTAGTCCTTACAAAGGAGGGACTAGGCTCTTACAAAGGAACCTTGCATCATTGGATAGGAAATGGAATTCAAACCAAGGTAAACCATAATTAAGAAGAAGGAAGAAACTCCTAAAGGCTCTAAAAACCTAATTCTACAAGCTCTAAAAGAAAACCACTAAAAGGGAACCAATGCACCAAATTAAACCTTACAATTAAGTCTACAGAAGCATCAACATGTCTACTAAACCATCAAAAAATATTTGAAAACTTATCATGAACTAATGGCCACTTTTGAAGTTCAACTAGGGGAAGCACTATGTTAGAAGCACCCTAACAACAACCTAAGTATTAAATCTAATTATAATACTAAATCAACTTCTAAAAATCTATGAATTTTTCTAAGGGACCCTAAAGGTGTTGGGAACCTAGGGTAAAAGGATCAGAGACTAAATCAATACTAAAGGTCTCTAAAGAAATTCTAAACCATGAGGTACCAAATGCAGGGCAAAAAGGGGAAGCCTCTAAAAACCTACTCCAAAACAGAACTTAGAGTTGTCTAAAAATTAGGACAAAAATCCTACAATCTCATCAATGAGTCTACAACCAGCCAAAAAAATATCAAGATCAAATTCTATACCAAAAAGGAGTACAAAAATCAGAAAGAAACAAGCATAAAATGCCACATTAAATGAAATCAAGAAAATGGAAAAATAGCAAATAAATTGGAAATTACACAAAAATAAAATCCAAGGGTATCAAAAAATCAAAAATTAAATCAGGAGCATGCACATACTTTTGTTATATTTTTCTGATCATTATTCTATTTATGATGAATTAAAGAAGATAAAAACAGTTAAAGAAAATTGAAAAATGAATTAAAGAAAATAAAAAGCATGGAAAATGCAACAGCCTTTGGATCTGATTACTAGTTAATCCATCTAACGAGCACCAGCGTGCCAGCGCATAAATGAAGCGCTGCATTTTGGGGAGTGGTTAAGGGTCAAAACTCAGAATGAATCTCACGCGTCTGATCCTAAGACTTAGTCAAGTGCAAAACCTAGATCTAATGGCTCACAATCATCGTCTTCATTTGAATCTGAGAAAGAGAGGAAACTGCTGCGCGGTGGCCGGAGAAGACCTCCGGTCGTCTTCTCCGGCGAAGCAAATAGCACTACATCATGAAACCTAGCCAAAACGCACGGGACCGGTACCGTTCTTCTCAGAATTTCACGAGGATTACAAATATCTCATCCAATATTGCTAATCCTTCATGAATCTTGAAACACGAAGATGAACAGAAAATTCACCAAAACATTGATCATCATCAAACTCCAAATTAATGCCACAGATCTCCTCCTCATCTCTCAAGGATCATCCTAATCCATCTAATTTCCATTAACTCTCCAAGAACAGCTAGATATCAATCCAAACAGAAATGGCACCATAACCTAAATCATCTCTAAACTCCAAAATTATGAACCTAAATCCATCTATATTCTTCCCTAAGTCTTAACCACAGTCTAAATCATGTTGAAAAAGCCTAGAACTAGAGCAATGTTGAAATTTACCAACCTGAACTGAAGCTTGAAATTGGATGTTTTGGAGTGTGATTCTTTGTGCCAAACTATGCAGAAACCTTCAAGGATGAATGATGAAGCTATTGGAAAGCTTAATTCTTCTTGAGAAGCTCTTGAATCCAAAACACGATTTCCACTTTTGGTGCTTGAAGCTCTAACTGCCACAACCGTTTCTTCACCCAATTTCTTCCAAAAAATGATCTGAACACGATTATGAACTTAAATAGGATGTGTTTTGACAATTCTCAGGCCCATTGGAGGCCCAAATTGAGATATCCAAAATTCACTTTTCTCTTCTAAACTCTCACATGGCAGCCACAGGTTTTCTCTGTTTCTAGCTTCAACAAGCTTCAAATGCATTGCAAATGCCTTGGTGAGAATGAAGGGATTAGATTGAGTGCTTGAATTGATCTTATGGTCAAGATTGATTATGTTACTTCCATTCTAAGTAATCCACACAATGTCCATGAATTACGCCTCAAACCCCAAATGTAAAATTTCCAATCTCTTTAAAATGTCATTTCCAATCAGAAAATGCATAAACTTGTGAAGTTTTGAACCATTGTGATTTATTTTGAATTTTTTCTCTTTTAATCCTTTAAAAATGTCTTTTGTCAAATTCCTTCAAACCAACTCTTGTTCTAGGCCAAATCAATACCTCATGGATGCTTGGTTAAACTTAAAATCCCATTTTGAGCAAGTTTTGTGTTGGACAAAACTTCATTTGAGGCTCACAAGATAGTGAAATGACCCATAATCCAAAATGTCCTGTAATCTCACTTTCCCAAAATACCCCTAATTTGTAAACCTCATAACTTGAGTTCTACAAAACAGATGAAAGACTTCTAGTACAATTTGGAAAGCTAAGACCAAGACCTACAACTTTCACGTTGACCAAAAGTTGAGGAGAAGCATCCTTATAGGTCAAAAGTGCCTTGGAAGTTGGTTGACTTTTGCAGACAAATTTCACATTCATCTGATGACCTGCAACTTGTCTGGATCATAACTTGAGTTCTATAAATCCAATCAAGGATTTCTAGTACTCAAATTAAAGTTATGAGAATTCTCTACAAGCTCCATGTTGGTCAAAAGTTGAGATGAAACTTGTATCTTGAGATAAGTGGTCTTGAAATTAGGCACTAAATAGGGGATTTTACACTGGGAACCCTAGTTTAGCAACTCCTCACACTTTGAATTCTTCTTGAATTGATCTTGGAATAACACCTCATGTTCCTCAACACAACCTTCCATGATCACAAAGACTTAGAATTGAGTCTTTGATCCTCTTCAATTGCACAATTGACTTAGGGTTGACCAGACAAAAACCCTAATTGCAACACCCTCCACTGTGGCTCTCCACACTTGGCATAAACACTTGAATGAACTCCACCATGACCCTCAAGGCACTCCATGAGCTCTATCCACATACCCTATCCATGATCAGGGTTTCACAACCCACTGATGGTCTTCAATTGGCCCCCAAGTTAGAAGATGAACCACATACCAGCATCCAAACTTCTCAAGAACACAACCCACTTTCTGATGACTTTGGTGACCTCTCAAGCTTGAATAAGACCTCTAGATAGGCTCCTCTTGATATAAACCACACTTGATCCCCTGCTAAATGAATAATTTTATGCTATGCAAATACTAGACCAATGATATGCTAATGCAGTGAAACAAAAGCCAAGTAAGAAAAAGGTTAGGCAAATTTTGGGGTGCAACAAGTATTAGCACCCTTCACGTCCATTGTACTCAACGGGAACCTCTTGATTCGATTCCTAAGAAATGTTAATCTAGTTTGTTTGTGTTCTTCCAAGATAAAAAGGTGATATATAAAAAAAAAGGTAATGTAAAAGAGTTTAAACTACTAAGGAGAAAGGGGTGGTTTTAGATAAGAGTGCTCGCCAAGGATTAGGGCCCTTGTGCCTACGTATTTTCACTTGAAAGAAGTGAAGAATTGGAGCACCCGTAGTTCGTGGGACTACGGGAAAAGGAAGGAAATGGAATTTTGGAGAAAAGTGTAGGAAATGTGCTAGCCAAGATCATCGCAATCTTGTGCCTACGTATTCTCGTTAATAGACGAGAAATCAGAGCAGCCGTAGTTCGGCCTACGGTTGCCGGTTTGACTTGGCGAAAGATACTTAGTCGTATTCGACAGAAAATATTGCTTTATCTAAACTAGTGAGGAGAGGACGCTTGCACCTCTTTAAATGGATTTTCATATATCAGTTCATGGGGAACACGCTACTTATATCGACTCAAGTAGGTCATGAATGAAGCAATATTTTGCATCATTCTCAAGACACCATATCTCTCGTTTATGAAAAAAGGTTTGAAGGTTCGCACAGCGGAGAGAAATTGAATAAGTTGAGGTTTTGGTTTAAAAAAGAGAATGTATTTGAATAGGTTTTAGAGTTTTGATCGCACGGGGACGAGGAAGAGAGTTTTGAAGTATCAGATGTTTAGCTAAAGGTGACGATTACCTGAAGCTTAAGAAAGGATTCTCGGGCCCAAGTAATCAGGAAAGTGAGTCACAGGTTTGACTCCCTTTCTTTCTCACCTCATATGCGAAAGGATAGGTTTTGGTGCGAGTAAGCTGATTTGATGGCGATTACTCGAAGCTTAAGAAAGGCTTCTCGGGCCCCAGTAATCGGGAGAGTGGGTCAAAGGCTTGGCCCTCTCTCTTTTCCATCTTAAATTTGAAAAAGGAATGGATATGGTTCGAGTAAGTTAATCGGATGACGATTACCCGAAGCTTAAGAAAGGCTTCTCAGGCCCAAGTAATCGGGAAAGTGAGTCAAAGGCTTGACTCTCTCTCTTTTTCATCCTTAACGGTGAAGGAAGGGATATGGATGTGATTCGAGTAAGCTAACTGGATGGCTATTACTTGAAGCTTAAGAAAGGCTTCTCGGGCCCAAGTAATCGGGAGAGCGAGTCAAAGGCTTGACTCTCTCTCTTCCATCTTGAAAGATATTGCGTAGGAAAATTATTGAACAATGGAAGATGGTTGAAGTATTTTAAATGGATGAGGATTACTTGAAGCTTAAAAAAAGCTTCTCGGGCCCAAGTAATCAGGAAAGTGAGTCAAAGGCTTGACTCTCTCTCTTTTTCATCTTATATAAGAAATAACTTTGATATAATTAACGTGGCTTATGAATCACGATTACTCGAAGCTTAAGAAAGGCTTCTCTGACCCAAGTAATCGGGAAAGCGAGTCAAAGGCTTGAATCTCTCTCTTTTTCATCTAAGTGTTTAGGAAATAAGTTTGAATTTATTTCGCATTGTATATTTTTTAGAGAAGACAATTGTTTGGACTTAAGAAAGGCTCCTCGGGCCCAAACAATCGAGAAGAGAAATCAAAGGCTCGATTCCAACTCCCTTTTCATCTTTATCGAAATTGTGTTTAGATATGATTAAGTATATTAATTTGATTTGAAGAAAATACTTGATGTGAATCGACATTTGAAATTAGAGTTTTAACATGAGAAAGAGTGAACTAGAGAATAGGAGATCCTAAGGATTTAGGATAAGGCCGATGGCGAGACATAGGCACCCGACATGCAAGGGTGAAAGTGGCTCGACGTTGGATCGAGAAATTAATTTTATCTTGAATGGGTATGTAAGGGCTTATATAACGAAACCAAGCGATCACAATAAGTCATTGGAAGTTACACAATTTAAATCGAAATATCAAACACCAAAATACTAAACAAGAAATACATGAAAAGAGAGAAATTTAATAAATTAATTAATTAATATTAACTAATTATATTTATTTACAAGATGATATATATGCACTTTTCTACTAACTTTAAATTATTTAATTAATTACAAATAAATTTGGTGTTTAATACATGTAACAAATGATTTTTTCTTATGTACCTATTTTATAATAATAAAACTAAAAAAGAAAATAAATTAATAATTTAATTAATTAAAAGTAAATCATACTTATATACATTTTCTTTATAATAGATTAATAAATTAATACTTAATTAACTAATAGTAATTAATAAATTATTTTTTTAATACATTTTTCTAATAACTAAAACAAACTAATAATTTAGTTAACAAATCAATTTTATATATTTATTTCTTAACAATTAATGATGATAAAAAAAAACAAAGAGAAATGGGCCTGTAAAAAATAAGCAAAACGGGGGGTGTGAGGAGAAATTCGTCCTCAGGTCCAATCAACAGACGACCCACACTGAGGGAAGGATCCACCATGGACCCTAATCCACTTCTCATAGACAGGAAGATTTGGGACATTGATCTCACACCAAAACTTAGATCCAATGGCCAGGAAAGTGGGACATATGGTAAGATAACGCACCAGATCACATACAGTGGGCCAACCTGGTGACACTTGTCACCGGCCGCCTTAGCCCCCTTCTGGAAGGCCTCCACGTGGCCTCCCAAATCCCCAACCCTATCCTCTTGAAACCCTTACTCTCCTTTAATCATCTCTCTGCAATCAAACACCCATCCCTCTCAAGCTAACTCGCCGAAAACTTACAACAAGGCCGGAGAAGACGGTGGCCAACGGCGGCCACCAACCCCTTCTCCGGTGAAGCCACACATAAAAACCAAACCTTCTAAACAAACCCTAGCTCAAAAACTCCCTTCTATCCGAATCTGAACCCAGTTTTCCTTAAAAACATCTAAAACATCTAAATCGAAAAATCCCCAAAGTAAACCCTAATCCCCTAAATCAAAGGGTTGCAGAAAAAACGAAAATGGAAGGCGGGGAAATAACAATATGCAAAGGGAAAGATTTGAGACGAAAAAGGCTCACCCATGAAGACTCAAAAGCGCAGGCAATAGCTTCCCTTCAGTCCTTCTTCTTTCTCGCTCTTTCGCTGTCGTTTCTAGGGTTTCTGTCTCTAGGGAAAAAACCCGCCCTCTTTCAATGAATAGTGGCACCCTTTTATAGGTCGTGATTAGGGTTTTTCCTTTGAGACAAAATCATGTGAACAACAAAACCAACCGTACCATTATGCTTTTTTGGTCTTGTAATTTGCTGGCCATTTTGTCTATTATGGCATTTTTGTTATTTCCATTTTGGTGTTAAACTCGTTGTATTACACATTTCTGTCATTGCCTCTGTTTTGCTAATTTCGTGAATGTTTGAGATCTGTAACCTTTTCTTTATTTTCTTGTAATCTAATGTATTTTATTCTTATGTATGTTCATGGAGTCTTCTAGGTGAGAGGTCTTGCAACACATTTTATGACAGAACCAACAGCTACTTCCACACCGTCGTTGTTTGGCGAGCAAAAACTGTGAGTAATTCCCGTGTAATGACTTCATGAGCCGCTTGCTGGTTCACCAGATAATTTACAAGCTTATCAGCAGCAAGCAATTGCGGCTTGAGAAAACAACTTAGGAAGCTCAACAATGATTTGTTTTGAGGTGCAGGTTTCAAGTCTGCGTCATATTATACATCAAGTGGTATTGGTTGTAATTTTGTTATGCTTTTGGGGTTTTGGATTAACCATAGTTTTTTCTTGACTTTCATGGTGCTTGCCTTTGGTACGACATGAGTGGTGGGCAATGGAGTTTTGACGGTATTGGTTCATGGTTGTTGTAAGCCTATATACTGAGAATTGGGGCAGTAAGTTTGGTTCCTCGAAGCAGTACCATTGTTGCCATTTGGTACTAGGACGAGATTGCAGTGCTAGTTACTGGTCTTGGCTACCCATCTAAAAATAGTGGGGCATCTAGCCATGGGATAGGTGAGCGAGCCCTATCAAAACAAGTCTGGGATCTTGATAACTAGAAGTAGCAGTGCGACTTACGCCATTTGAAACAACATTGGAATTTTTAGTTGCAATGTCCATATTCAAAGGCTTTTGATCAGCAGCTAAAGAGGTGGAAATTTTGCCCAAGATTACAGTAGGAATAGTGTGTTATTGTTGCTTTTGTTCTAATGAAGAAATTGGGAGCGATGTTCTTATTCAAGGTGAGTTTTTTTAGAATGAATTTCTCCTTCCCAATTTTATCTTCTCTTCCTCACTTTTTCTTAAAAATAATAATAACCAAACTTGTTATTTAATGGTACAGGCGCTTTGTCTGAATGTGTTGGTTTACAGGTGGGGTCTGTGGTCTTATTGTGTTGTGCGAGAATTATGCGAAGGTTGTCGGTTCTGCCCGTTGGTAGCAGCTAGTGGAATCTTCTTGAACAGGTTATGATGAACTAACCTTCTGTGGAAGACCGCCGACACAAGTTATGGTTTACTGTGTGAAAATATTGATAGCAGGTGTTGTGAAGGTGCTTAATGGTGGTACCATCGAAATTCCGCCTCGGACAACATGCTCACAAGTTGTCGACAAAGCTGGTCTTTTCTCAAGACAGATATAAATTCAAAGCCTCCAAACTTTTAACAACTTCGATGAATGACGATGATTCCTTGTACTACTTTACTTAGGTAAGTCGTCAAGTTGTTGGCATTCACTACTTTGAAAAACTGAATGTGAGAGGTTGTTTTGAATTCGAAAATGATTTGCGAATTGGAGTTGTGAATGATGTACATAATATCCTGTTAAGAAAGAACAAAATTGCTTGCTGTTAACTGATGTAGCTTTGGTATTCTGCAGGTCTTGGAATTCAAATTCTCACGTGGCATCTCAAGTAATATCTCAAAAACGACATTCCCTCGCAAAGAGTTTTACAGCCCTGGCGTCATCGTCAATGTTGAGTGCAAGAAGGTAGGAAATAAACTTAAAATTTGCACGATTGACTTAACGAGAGGGAAGCTAGCATGCGGTTTCTGCACTCTGCTTCGGAGCTTCATGGGACAGGACTCGAAAGCGCCCAAGGATTGAATATAGAGATCACACGGGAATTGCGAGGTATCCATACGATTATCATCGGGATCTTGTGCTTTTATTTCGTTTTCCGCTTTTCATGATAATGTTATGGTCTGATGCTTTGTGATGATATTCTGATAACTCAGGTGACCAATCCGTTAAGAATTAATGGTGAAGCAACTGATGAAAATTATGCAGCATAACTTGTGAAATAAGAGAGTTTTGGCGGCAACGGAGTTGCTCAAGAATGAACTAAGTGTTGCACCCCAAAATTTGCCCAACCTTTTCTTAACTTGGTTTATGTTTCATTTCATTTCTTTCTAGCATTTTCATTGCATAGCATTTTTTATTGAATAGGGGATCAAGAGGTTGTGCATATCAAGAGGAGTCTACTCAAAATGTTGAGCCTAAGCAAGGGGTGTTACTCAAGTTTGAATGGTCATCAAGTCATCTAGAAGTGGTCAATAGTCTTGTGAAAGGATGGATGCATGTATGTGGGTCAGCTCCTAACTTGGAGGCCAGTTGAAGAGCATCAGAGGGTTGTGAATGCATAATTATGGATAGGGGATGTTGAGAGAGCTCATTGAGTGCTTTGAGAGCCATGTTGGATCTTATTCAAGTTGTTGTGTGATGTGAAAGAAGCCACAGTCAAGAATGTTGCATCTAGGGTTTTCATCTAGTTAATCCTCAATTAACTGTGAAATTGAAGGAGATTAAAACTCAATTTCAAGTCTCTATGGTCATGGGATATTATGTTGAGAGGTCTAATATATCATTTCAAGATCAATTCATCAAGAATCAAGAGTGTGAGAAGTTACTAAATTAGGGTTCTTAGTGTAAAATCCCCTGTTTAGCCCCCCCCCCCCCCCAACTTCAAGACCACCTTTCTCAAGATAGAAGTCTCATCTCATCTTGACATGGACATGAAACTTGTAGATCATGTTCTTAGCTTTCTTTTGAGTACTAGTAGTCATTCATCTGATTTCTAGAACTCAAGTTACGATGCTGACAAGTTACAGGTCCTCAGATGAATGTGATTTTGGTCAACAAAAGTCAACCAACTTCCAAGCCATTTTTGACCTAGAAGGATGTTTCTCCTCAAATTTTGATGAACATGAGAGTTATTCCTCATGATCTTAGCTTTCCAAAGAGTACTAGAAGTATTCCATCTGATTTGTAAACCTCAAGTTATGAGACTTGCAAGTCAGAGGTATTTTGGGAAAGTGAGATTATAGGTCATAAAATTATAGGTCCATTTCACTAACTTGCACACCTCAAATGGAGATTTTTCCTACATCAAATATGCTCCAAACGGTGTCTATTGTTCAACCAAGCATTAAAAAGTCATGAATTTGGCTTGGAATGGTGAATTCCTAAAGTGATTTTCATGGAAAAAACCTTAAAATGAGAAAATCAAACTTAATTCATCTTTAATCATTTGTGTGCAAGTGAGTACATATTTTGAGTGAAAAATATATTTCAAACACAATGGCAATTTTAGAATTTGAATTTGGTGAGTTTTGATGTGCCATTTCCAAGATTACTTCAAGCTTAAGTTACACTTGCAATATTCACCATTGATTACAAACAAAGATTAAATCACATCCATTCATACTCCTCACATTACCAGCAAGTGATTTGAGGCATTTTGGAGGCAAGTTGGAGCAGAATTCGTGCATATTCACAAGCTCCAAAACTCAAATTCCATGGATTTGCATTTGAGCTTTAGGGACTGCCATTAGGCTTTCTTATCATTGAAATCCATCATATAAAACATTTCCATCATTCACAAATGCTCAGAACTCGATTTGGTGAAGAATTGGAGCAAAAGCAACTTTGAAAAAGTGAAGAAAATTGGAAATTTGAATTCTGAGATCTACTCCATTTCAAGCAAAATTGAGGATTGCAAAAGCTTCTCTGAAGTTTGTGGAAGCTCTCCACTAGGTATTCTTCAATTCATTATATCTCTTTCATTATACCATGATTCTTTGCCATTTTTTCATATTTGAGACCTAGGAAACATGTAGATCATTAATCACTAAAACAAACTGGCATTTGTGATGGTTGATGTTGTGAGCTCCAAACTGTTTTGACTTGGTTTGATCTGTTCTTGAGGCTTTGTGCTTAATTGTTGCTTGATTTGTGATCTATGTAACATGTAGATGATTTCTGGATACTTTTTATTGATGTTTGAGAACACTTGTGTTTTGAGCTTAGAACTGTTTTGCTTCGAGTTGCTCTGGTTGTGCACAATTAATGAAAATGGATGTTGGATTTGAATTCCTCATGATGCGTAGATGAATTTGCATATAAATTTTGTCAAATTTGGTTTAGTGTAGCTGATTGTGTGTTTTGGTATTACTGTGCACGGTGGCCGGAATTTTGGAGAAGACGACCGGAGGCGTTTTTCGGACGTCTGGTTTCCCTCCCAGTTTGGAGGTTGAGGGTGATAACGTGGCACCATGTGGATCTCAGGATCTAATTACTTTTTGCACGCACGGTCTTGATTAAGACCTACACTACACCTTTGTTGACTCGTTGCACATAATCATGTTTGAATTTCATTAAATGATGTGGCGTTCTGTCAACCTCTTGATTGTACTACTTTTTGATCTAACATTTCTGGCTGCATTCCACCATATGCCATATTTGACCACTCCACACACGATCACCAGGTTTTGCTTTGTTTTTGTCTTGTGCGCTTGTGGACCTGGGCTCCCATTGCTAATCACGCCCCCCTTTTGGGCCCAGTGTGGATTTGAACTGTTTTGGATTACTATTGGCACCGTGCTTTTGTTTATTTTCTTTTTATTTTCACTTTTATTTTTGTTTTGTTATCTGTTTGAATTTAATTCATTTAAAATAGTTCCAATGTTCCAAAAATTCCACAAAAATATTTTTTAGCAACTTTGAGATGTCCTTTATTTTTGGGATATTTTTATTTTATTTTCTGCTTTTATTTTCAATTAAAATTGGAAATAAACATTGGAAATGTTTTGTTTGGATTAAATTATGACATTGTTTGTTCTTTGAATTGTTTCTCTCATTTCCTTTGGGTCCAATGAATGAAAACTTATCCTCATACCCATGATGAGTTGATCAATTTTTGAGGACCATTTTGCCTCTGGTTGGTTGACTTTAGGGTTGAATTTTGGTGTTTTTCTTTTGACCCTCGATTCTCCCATTTCAAAGTGGTACATCTTGAATATTATTTTCTTTTGATGGTGCTTTGAGGGGATATTTGCTTTGAGCTCTTGGCCTCTGGTTGCCAACTTGTTTGTGCATCTCTTGTATTTTATTTGGTAATTTTGAGCCTTTTTCCTAATTTTGAGATGACTTGCAAGTCAAGTCATTTCCTAAGGTAGCTCATATAAGTGTATGACCTAGTTTGAATTGGAAATGACCTTTGTGGATCCATTGAGCTCTCAACTCTTCTTGTTTCACATATTAGACATGTTGAGCTTGCTGTATGTTCATTTTTAGATCCAAATTACGTTTATTGCTTGTTGGTTTGTGCATTTCTTTTGGTGCTTTCTATTAGGGTTTCAATGTGAAGTATGCTTGCATTCTCTTATGTTTTTGCTTGCATTTCCTTTTGTTGTGTTTTGTTCTTGCTTTTAAGCTTTCCTCTCCATCTTTACCTTCTGTCCAATGACTTTGGAACCTCATTTAAGGTATCTTAGTCCCTCCTGAGGAGGTACTTGAAGTATACCTAAAATGATGGATCCTTGAGGACTCTTTTGTGCTTCTTTTGCACTTGGTTTGTGATGCTTATGGTTGAGTACCTATTATGAGGTCCTTGCTACCCTCATTTGGTCTCCCATCCTCACTTGGCTTTAGGTTTGCTCTACCTTTCATTTGTGTTTGGTTTCTACATCTTGGTTGATGTTGTCTGACTTGGGTCATTTCATCCCACTTTTGGTACATTTTTGTTTGGTTTGTTCATGTTTGGTTAACTTCTTCTTATGCACTTATTTTTCTTTTCTTTTCTTGCATTTCCATATGCATGCTTGGTTGCATCTTCATTTGCATGTGCTTTCTTTTTCTTCTTCTTCTTTTGCTTTTCTTTGCCATGCTCCCCATAAGTTCTCTAACCTCTTGAGGTTATGATAGACATTAAGTGCCTAACCATGCATGATAACATTAGGTAGTTCCCTTTTGTATCTCAACTCTAAGTCCACTTTGCATGATAACTTTTAGGATTGATTAGTCTCCCATTAATGTTCTTTCTTCTCTTCTCATCTTCAAACATTCATAAAACACTTAATAAAGAATGGCAAGTGTTGTACGCTACAAGCTTTAAGCTATTTGGGAAATGATGATTGGGTGGTTGCCTCTCAATTGTCTAGAATGTTAGTATATGTCCTTTAGACAATATACGACACATTCGCTCCTAAGTCATAGTCTTTAGTGCAACATGAGTTACAAATCAAGTTCAAAACACTTCTTCTCTAAAAAACACAAAAACACTTCAAACCTTTTTCATCCTTCGGGATCTTAATCAGGAAAATATTTTCAGATAAAAGAGTGTCGTTAACTCTTAGTTCTACCGTAAACAGTAACGCCTAAGTCTCCAATGGTTGAGCTGCATACACCAACTGCTAGAACTACTTGTTAACCCTACTCGGGCCTAAAAACTTTTGAACCAACCTTTGGTCCTTTTAGCCCGAACTAAGTTTGCTCTGATCTTTCATACCAGATGAAAGTACGTAGGCACAAGACGTGATGTCTTGGCGAGCAACCTTTCCCCATTTACCCGTAGTTAGCCGAACTACGTTGACTCTGACTTTCCTATTGCAAGAGGGAGTACGTAGGCACAGAGCGACGATGATCTGCCGAGTCACTTCTCCTTTCTTTTTATTTCGTCCCTAGACCTTTAGCTAGAAAAATTGATCACCCTTTTAGATAGACAACGCAAGCATGGATCCCGTCGAGTACGACGGACGTGAGGGGTGCTAATACCTTCCCCTTGCGTAACCGACTCCCGAATCCAGACATGGTTGCGATGACCTTGTCTTTCCCTTTTTCGTTATGTTTTTCCGATCGTTTCCTTTCCCTCTCTTTGGGATAAATAACGAAAGGTGGCGACTCTTCTGTTTTCCGCCGGGTGTTTTTCGTAGTTGCGACAGCTGGCGACTCTGCTGGGGACTCTGGTTCCATATGCGAGTCAATCCTAGTGCTTGTCTGTCTACCTTTGGGTGTTGTATATGGGCTTTATTTATCTTTCTCGCATTTATTTTTAGCATCATATATCATTATTGATGTGCTGTGGGGAGGGAAGTTCCATTGAGTGATAAGCCGGACCTGGGCTTGAGTACAAACATAGTATTAGAAGCGGAAAGTAGTGGTGAACCTGTATGTTAGGCATGCACTAGTTCCCATGAAATTTGTGCTCAGACGAGATTCTCTTTGATGACTTCCTTTCCAGCCCAGTGGGCCATTGAGAGGATTTTAGATTCGAGGGTTGTCGACTCTGGGGACCGATCATCTATGATTCAGCTAATTGAGGCCTCTTCGCGAGATGATGATGCCAAACCAGAAATGGTAAACGTATCATCATTTTTTGAAAGTCTGTGACGCTGATGAACGCATAGGATGCCGAACCTTGTCCTGGATAGGTCCATACCTGTGAGAGGGATTTGGTTATGCAGGAGACTTTGGTTTCCAGAATACCCGGTTCCTTACAAGTGTGAATCTGTTTATCAGTGGGTCCTATTGTCGGTATTTTGTTCTTGCTAAGGGGAAGCGCTGGTTCTTCTCGACCAAGAACACAACAATCTTGATCCCTTGTTTGCATTACCATTTGCATTTTCATTTGCATTTCATTAACATGTGTCTATGTTGCAGGTGTATATTTCCTCTTCGATTCTGGTGATATTGTTCCCTTATTGCTGATACTGCGGGTACATCGGAATGGTCCGAGCATTTGATGAGATTGTCTACCGAGGACATTGTCTGGTTTGATAGGGATGTATTGGGCATCGATATTATTTATAGTTGTGGAAGCTTTCCTAACATCCCGCTGGTCGGAAGGAAGGGTTGCATAAACTATAACCCGTCCATTGCTATCATACAATTCGGGTATGCATTGAGAGGTCCTCAAAAGATAAAGAGATACAGGAATCTCTGTATCTCACCGGTTTATTGAAAGGGGATACCTTAGCTAGATTTGAACATGCCTGGGGTAATGTCCACAGGAGAGGGAAGGTTGCCTTGGGAAAGAGCAATAGTCAAGCATACGACCCCTATTTGGTTTGGATTCAGAGTAGAGCCAAGGAGCTGATGATGCCATACCCGTCTGCTAAGCCTGTTAACCCTCTTGAGATTGCAGAACCTACTACAGTAGACATTCAGAAGTACAATCAGGTTTTGTTTGAGAAGGAAGAATTGAGAAAAGCTAATGAAGAATTGGAGAAAGAGATTATCCAGCTTCAAAGTGAGAAGATCGATGCAGTTCATTCCTTCAAGAGACAAACCGAGCTTGTCAACAAACTGGGTACGGATCTGACTAAGGAGACTAGCGACAGAGAACGCGCAGGCTGAGATTTGAACGTTGTCCACAATGTTCTTACTACTAAGAAGGAAGAGTTGAATAGGGCTTACTTGAGGATCTCTAAGTTTGAATCAGTATGGAATGCCACGCTCACTAACAACAAAGAGCGTGAAGACAAGTTAAAACTTCAAATTAGCAAGTTGAAGGCGCAACTCAATGCCAAATATGGGGAGATTGCAGCAGAAGCATCACTTAGACGAGACAGTGAGTACAAGTTGAATGAAGCGATCGCGAACTTGAAGGATCTCAGGTTGAGAGCTGACTCCAAGAGACGCAGGCTTGAGGCATGTTTCGGGGAAGAAGTTTTAGAAGACTATGTTGATAGCCTACAAGATACTGTTAGCCAGCAGGATTTGCTTATTCAGGGACTACTTGCTAGGCCGGATCATCCTGAGACGCTGAAGCTATTAGAGGATTTCCGATCACGTCATCCTGCTTGACCGTCTAGTTCATTTCTGTTGTAGTTTTTGCTGCTTATTTGTTGTTTTGACCATCACCAGGCTTGTTGGTTGAGGTCTTTTCCTTATTGTACTCAATTGTAGCTTGTACATTACTTGTTGGCCTATGATTATATGAGGAGTTTCTGTTCTATGCTTGTCTGTAGGGCTCTCCATTGTTGTGTTTTTCCCGGAAACTAGAATCGAGGGGGAAATTTCCCTGGTGCATACATACATGTTTGCATTTTAGCATTTTTCTCGCATTGCAGGTGCATCAGAACTGTTGAGCATATTTCTCCTGTGGTCCACTAGTTATTTCAGGATCGACGCTCAGAAATCAACGCAGGGCTATGGAGCAAGTTCAAGAAGAGCTGAGGGAAATGCAGAGCCAGATGAGGCAAGTTATGGGGGATATACAAGCAGTACGTCTAGATCAAAAGGCGCTTAGAGAGGAAAACTAGCAGTTGAAGACTCAAATGGGCTTGATGGCAGAAGTGTTGAGAGGTGTGCTAAGAAGGGATTAGGTGCCTGAGACTGCAGCAGAGGTGCTAGTTCCACTTGCGTCAGTGAAACCTGTCCCAAGGCATGATAGGCCTCAGAGATCTCGTGCGCGCCCTGAAGCTCCAGAATTGTTTCGTCAACGGCCATGTCTTGTCTCCCAGGGTAGTCCTAATGCTGAAGAGTATGCACCAAGGCTGAGGCAGTCTGCCAAAATTTTTGATCAGATTCCTATGACATATGCTTAGATGTTGCAATTCCTGCTTCAGTTTCGGTTAGTCAAACTTCAGACCCTGTCTCCGCTTACTGGGACCCCACCACCAGGCTATGATGAAAGCACCCACTGTGATTTCCATGCTGGGGCACCGGGGCACAATGTAGAGAACTGCAAAGCTTTTAAGCACGTAGTTCAAGATTTAATTGAGGCAAAGGCAGTTGAATTCGCGCCGGGCGGTGTAATCATACCATGTGGTCTTATTCCATGCACTGCAAAAGTGGTAGTTGTTCATCCTATTCGTCCTGAAGATGCCTTGAACCAAGAGGATTCCTTGCAATTCATGACTTCTGAACCCCCACTCCCACAGCTATTGCCGGCTCCTGGGCCGAACCTGAGGATGAAAATACCTAAGCAAAGGGAGTCCCTGATAATTCAGATCCAATCTCCAGATGTTTCAGTTATTCCTGGTCAACGACCTTTTGGATCTTCGCAGCGTACGTCAAGTTCTCACCAGAGTCAGTGGTCAGGGCGTTATCAGTCGTGTCAGCATGCCAGGAAAAGACCAAAGAGGCCAGAGAGGCATTTTACTCAGTTGCTAATATCATATAGCTAGTTGTTGCCGTGTTTGATCAAGGGTGCATTAATAGTGCCGAAGGAAATGAATCCCGTGATTCCGCCATATCCGCCAGGTTTTGATGTCAATGCCTGTTGTGAGTACCATGCTGGAGTTCAGGGGCATTCAATTAAGGATTGTAAGTGTCGCTACTGCGAAAAACGAAGGCCGACTGTGACAGAAGAGTCGCCACCGTGCGTTATTTATCCAAAGATAGGGAAAGGAAACGCTCAGAGAAAACCTAACGAAAAGAGGGATAAGATCGGTCATCGCAACCAAACCTTGGGTTCGGGAGTCGGTTACGCAAGGGGAAGGTATTAGCACCCCTCACATCCGTCGTACTCGACGTGATCCACGCTTGTTGTCTATCTAAAAGGGTGATTGAAACTATCTAGCTACAGGCTTGAGGACAAAGGAAAAAATAAAGTGACTCGGCAAAGCAACGACGCTTTGTGCCTACGTATCTCATCTGAAATGAGAAGTCAGAGTCAACGTAGTTCGGCTAACTATGGGTGAAAAGGGGGGAAGGTTGCTCGCCAAGACATCGCGTCTTGTGCCTACGTACTCTCAACAGGTATGAGATATCAGAGCGAACGTAGTTCGGGGTAACGGGGAACACAGGTTTTTTCAACAGTTTTAAACGAATAGGGTTAACAATCAGTTCTAGCAGTTTGATGTATGCAGCTCGACCATGGGAGACTTATGCGTTATCGTTTGCGGTAGAATTAAGGGTTAACAAAACTCTTGTTATGAAAATGATTTCTCAAAGGTTAAAGGCCCCAAAGGGCAAAAAAGAGTTTGAATGATTGTTTTTTGTATTTTTTAGAGAAGAAGTGTTTTTGAATTGGTTTGCAATTCGTATTACACTAGAGACTATGACTTAGGAGTGAATACGTTGCATATCACCCAAAGGGTGCTACACTAAACACTCAAGCCATTAAAGGGAGACCCTTCAACAACCATTTCCCAAATAGCTTAAGCCTCGTAACGTACAATACTCATTAACCTTTATTAGGTGCTTTGGATTGTTTAGGAGATGAGAAGAGAAAGACACAAACTAAGGGGAAACTGGACCCTAAAGTTGTCATGCACAATGCTCCTAAAGTTGGGATAAAAGGGATGAAACTATCCTAATGTTATCATACATGGTTAAGATCCTAATATCTATCATAACCTCTCTTGAACAAGAGAGATTAGAGGTCCTAAGGGAAAAGAGACAAAAGAGGAAACAAAAACAACATAAACATTATAAGAATGCAAACATGGAATGAGGGAGGAAATTAGTGTGGGGCAGTAGCCTCCACATGCTCATCTCAACCTCAAACAAAAATATGATATATGCAAGAAAAGAATGGATAAGGAAATGCACCAATGATAACAAGCACGTGCGCTAAAAATGGGATGAAATGGCCTAAACCAAACAACATCAACCGTAAGGCACAAAATCAAGCACAAATGAAAGGTAAATAAGTCTTAAGACAAAGTGAGAATGGGAGGCTAATGTTAGGGCAGCAAGGACCTCATAAAATTCACTCAACCATGAGCATCACTAACCAAAACAAAGAAACATAAAGAAAACACCAAGAATCGTCCTCAAGAGTCCAATCATTCTAGGTATGCTTCAAGTTCCTCCAAAGGAGGAACCAAACCACCTTATACGACACTCCTATGTCATTAGACAGCAAGGGACATGAATTAAAATGCATCAAAAACAAAAGCAAATGAATCACAAGGAAGTGCAAAGAGAACACCAAGAAATGTCCTCAAGGATTCCATCACTTTAGGTAGGCTTCAAGTACCTCCAAAGAAAGGACCAAACCACCTTAAATGACACTCCTATGTTATTGGACACTCCCTTTGAGTAACTTGACTTGCAAATTACTCTAAAAATAGGAAAATGATTCAAAAAACTAATAAATAAAATGCTAGAAGCTCATAAGCATGTCGCCAATCAGAGGCCAAAAGAACTCAATCAAGGTCACTTCACAATATCACCATAGAAATTGATTCACAAGGGTGCCCCATTGTGAAGGAGGATTATTTAGGGTCAAATGAAATGCATCAAAAGTCAACTCAAAATTCAACAAGTCAGGGGCAAAATGGTCCTCAAAAATTCCTCAAATCATCATTGATATGAGGATTGAATCTTATTCATTGGATCAAAAGGACATGAGAGAAATAAATTCAAGAAATGACATGTTAAAAACTAAGCCAAATAAAACACTTCCCATGACTAATCCTATTTTTAAATGAAAATAAAATTATAAAATAAAATAAAAATATCCTAAATTAAGAGGACATCCCAAGGAATCCAAAACATATTTTTGTGAATTTTTATAGTCATTGGAACTATTTTAAAAGAATTAATTTCTAAACAGCAACAAAATAAAACAAAAATGAAATAAAGGAAGTAAACGAAATTATGTGTGACAAATAGCAACAGAACACAAGCCAAACGCGTGTGGGCCTCCCTGGGGGGGGGGGGGGGTGCTGAAAGCGTGTCACTTAAGCCCAACAGCTTTAAATAAAAACTGAAATTTAAATGAAAAAAACATGGTATGAATAGCAAGAAAAGTGAGAGTAAAAACGTGAATGGGCCAAACGGGGGTGCAGAAAACGTTTCACTTAAGCCCATAAATAAAAAAAATAAAAAAAAAACAAAAAATCAGAAAATGGGGGGGGGGGGGGGGCGGCTGGCCGACCGGAAATTTTTCCGGTCATCCCCTACCTTGTGCCGGCCACCGCGGGTAGTATGAACAACAACATGGCTTCGCGAAAAATCGTCCGTTTTCGACAAACTTTATATGCAAATCGATCTACTCATCATGAGGATCAATAATATGTCATTAGTTTGTCAAAATATGGCTTAAATAAAGAGAAATGAAAGCAACAAGGAAATGAGCAAAATAAAAAAAGTTCACAAACAGAAACCAAATGATACCAATATTGATCTATGATGTACAAGGAGTAATAATATGCAAAAATGGCATGAAATAGAAGCTTAAACCATGAGATATTTTGAAAATTTAGTAACCTCAAAAAAACTTCAATAATGGTTCAATGTGCAACCAAAGTTTAAAATAAATTGCCCAGAAAGTTTCTAAATCACTCAAGGAATGTGTTTGGATACTTAAAAGTGTTTGAAACTCAAAGAAAATGAAAAAACGAATTTCACTTTTTGCTCTCTTTTTTCAAAGTGTTCTTGCTCAATTTCTCTCCAAATCTGAGTTATGAAGCTTTGGAAATGTTTTGGAGTTTATATATGTTGGATTTAGATCAAAAGAAAGCCCAATGGATGCTCCATAAGCCCAAAACAATTTTGAAAATTTTCACACTTTTTCCACTTCAAAGGTACACGAATTTGTACTTCTCCAGGCAGTAAAGAGGCATGGTGGACTTGTTCAATGTCAATGTTGATCAAAAAGGAGAGAATTGCTCCTTGGTTTGGCTTTGTGGTGTGCGTTTTGGTGTGTTGCTTATTCTTGAATAAACCTTGAAAATGGCATGTCAAAACAATTCAAATCCAAATTCTGAAATTGCCAACGTTCTTAAAACATATTTTGCACTCAAAATATGCACTTATTTTGCACAAAAATATTTAAAAATGAATTAAATGCAATTTTGATCTTTTAAGGCTTTTTCCATGAATTTCCTCATACCAATTCTTCATTCCAAGTTAATTCCATGAATTCATGAGGTTTGGTTGATCAAATAACACCATTTGGAGCAAGTTTCATGTTGGAAAGATTTTCATTTGAAGTGTGCAAAGTGGTGAAATGGACCTATAATGAAAATGACCCGTAATCCTACTTTCCCAAAATACCCCTGCCTTGCAAGCCTCATAACTTGAGTTCTATAAATTAGATGAAAGACTTCTAGTACTTTTTGGAAAGCTAAGACCATGCCCTACAACTTTCATATTGTCCAAAAGTTGAGGAGAAACATCCTTCTAGGTCAAATATGGCTTGGAAGTGGGTTGACTTTTGTTGACCAAAATCACATCCCTCTGATGACCTGTAACTTGTCTGGATCATAACTTGAGTTCTATAGATCCAACCAAGGACTTTTAGTACTCAAATTAAATCTAAGAACATGCTCTACAAGTTCCATGTTGGCCAAAGGTTGATATGAGACTTGTGTCTTGAGATAGATGGTCTTGAAGTTAGGCACTGAACATGGGATTTTACCCTGAGAACCCTAATTCAGTCACTTCTCATACTCTTGATTTTTGATGAATTGATCTTGAAATGACATCCCATGTACCTTAACACAACATTCCTTTACCATAAAGACTTGGAATTAAGTCTTGATCTCCTTCAATTTCACAGTTGACTCAAGGTTGACCAGATGAAAACCCTAATTGCACAATCTTCAACTGTAGCTCTTCACACTTGTCATAAACACTTGAATGAACTCCACAATGACTCTCAAGGCCTACAATGAGCTTAAATGACAATATCCCTTCATGACCATGGGCTTGGGGATCCTCAGATAACCTCCAAATGGCCTCCTAGACAGGAGGTGGACCACATACACTTATCTGCTTATCCAAAGGGCTTTGCCTTGTCTCTGATGATGATACCCTTCTTGTTGACTTGAATGCAACCTCTTGATTAGGTTTAGAATCCTTGGCACATCTTTCTTGTTGCTCACACATATCTTGATCCCCTGTAAAAATGAAAAATGCTATGCAATGCAATATGCTAGAACAAATGAAACATAAACCAAGTAAAGGAAAAGTTAGGCAAATTTTGGGGTACAACAGCTGCCCCTATTCAAACGACTTAGACCTGAATGAGTGGAAAGCGAACGGCTTTCACACCATCAAGGTAAAAGATAGTTAAATACCAAAGAACCCAAAAATTTGCCGACCGTAGAAAGAAACCTCCAACATCACCGTCAGGGGCCTGTATCAAGTAGAATATCTGACTTCGCCGTTTGTCATCAACCAAGTGAACATCTGACCTCGCTGTCAGAACTCCCTATTGAAACTGGTAAAATACCTGACCTTGCCGCCAGTCTTTAAGGTCTCCTGACTTCGCTGTCATTTCTTAAAACTTCCTAAATTCGCCGTCAACTTCTAAAATAACCTGACTTCACCATCAACTCTTGAAACAACTTGACTTTGCCGTCCTTCAAAACAACCGTCTGACTTCGCCGTCCTTACTTCTTAACATAATCTGACTTTGTCATCATTTCTCAACATAACTTGACTTCACCGTCAACTTCTCGATACCATCTGACTTCCCCGTCAACTCTTCAACAGTCTGACTTCGCCGTCAAAACAAACATCCAACATTGCCGCTGAAAAACCGAATTACTTGACATCGCCGCTAGAAACAAACATCCAACATCGCCGCTGAAAAACTGAATTACTTGACATCGTTGCCAGAAACAAACATCCAACATCGCCGCTGAAAAAACTGAATCACTTGACATCGCCGCCAAAATAAACATCCAACATCCCCGTTGAAAAACTGAATTACTTGACATCGTCGCCAGAAACAAACATCTAACATCGCGGCTGAAAAAACTGAATCACTTGACATCGCCGCCAAAACAAACATCCAACATCACCATTGAAAAACTGAATGACTTGACATCGCCGCCAGAAATAAACATCCAACATCGTCGCTAAAAAACTGAATCACTTGACATCACCGCCAGAAACAAACATCCAACATCGCCGCTGAAAAAACTGAATCACTTGACATCGCCGCCAAACCCTCGCTAAATGAAAGCGAGCATCAAGATCCAAACGAAATTAGGATCATCCAATGATGATAATCACAAAAGGACTCCGCTGGGGAAACATCATGAACCGGAGTCTAGCCAACACACGGGTAAAGATATTAATCATCTGCAAGATTCACCTGAAACAAATAGATAATGACCTGGCTTATGTCTCACATGCACGTGTTTGAATATGACGTAATGCTCCATACAAAATGGAAATGCTACACGTTTGGGAGGATGCTATGCACGATGCAAATGCAAAGGAAACACGTCAACAAAATAAATGTTGAAGAGAGGAAAACAACTCCGCTGGGGGGGGAACTAGGCACGTCCAGTGCCTACATGCTCATGCTGGGGGATAATAAGCCTTGGATGGCCTCCGAGATAACTTCCGGGTAAAGCTGCTCTGCTAAGCACAAATCCAATCCGCTGGGGATCAAAATTAAACCTTGCTGAGGATGGAGGATGAACCATCTTGGGGGGAGAAAACCAAACCACTGACTTGGCTGGGGATTAGATAGGGATGTAATCAGTATCGACCTCTGCTTAGAGAAAATGAGCACAATACTCAACAACATCGGCCTCTGCTTAGGGAAATGAGACAGCGTCCCGGACTCTGAGGGGACAGGAGCTAATTGTTCAGGTTCTGCGGGGAAGATGAAATTATGCATCCATTCCACTGCTAGGGATACATCCGTATCTACCTGTTATAAAAAGATCCTCCTCTGTTGGAGACACCAATCTCGATCTTGTGAGGACGACTCTAACTGTACGAAGTTTCAAACTGCTGAAGGGTGAACGTGTTTAGCTTGCGCACTTCCTTTAGATGCGGGTTTTCCGAGTGTCCTGCAAATGACGAGCAAACATGTTTTGTGCAGCAAGCGTCATCTTACTTGTCACCTGTGACATTATTCAAACAAAAACATTGTTTCAATTATGGTTAGCAAAAACCCACAAAATTATGTATGCAAAGTTTTATCAAAAACATCAGGCGTCTTTTGCAAACAAAATGGTAAAAACTGAATCAAAGACAAAAGTTTTCTGGATAATATGTTTTATTGATGGGTAGCCTGTAAATAGGCAAATTTACAAGGGGACGCAACTCCTGAAATGAGAAAGCTGAGTAAACAAAATATAGACATGCACATGAATATACAAAAATGTCGGCAATGTGGCACAGACAACCATCATAGAACGACTCAACCATGACTCGCGTGACTTCGACGCCTTTCTGATGCTTCGTCTTCTAAAGAGATTGATTTGGACGGATGATTCTCGAGTCTTCCCATAATCCACTATGCTTTGGAGATCTACGCGCGGGCCGCAATTGTTTGGTTTTTAAATCCCTAACTTCTGCCTGAATCGCCCTTGCGGGTTTTCGATTCAGGTTTTCATTTTTGACAAAGTCGCCCATTCAGGTTTTCAACTTTGCGGGTTTACATTTCTTTTCTTTTTATCCCTAATTTTTGCCTGAACCTATCTTTTTATGGTTCGCTGGGATGCCCCATTCCTGCCTGAATTTTCTTTTTCTTTCCAGCGGGTCTATTTATGCAAAGTATTTTTTGACTGCGTCCGCGTTCACAGGGGACGTAAAATTTTCACCATCCATGGTTGAAAGTAGCAAGGCTCCTCCGAAGAAGACTTTGTTCACAACATACGGACCTTCATAATTGGGAGTCCATTTGCCCCTGTGATCGTTCTGTGGTGGGAGGATCCGTTTTAACACCAAATCACCTGCCTGAAAGCTTCGAGGACGTATCTTTTTGTCGAAGGCTTTCTTCATCCTGCTTTGGTATAGACGACCGTATGCGATGGACGCCAACCTTTTCTCATCCATCAAACTGAGCTGATTCAACCTATTCTTCACCCATTCTGCTTCATCCAGTTTGACATCAGCCAGAACTCTCAAGGAAGGTATCTCGACCTCTAATGGTAGGACAACTTCCATACCATACACCAACGAGAAAGGAGTTGCCCCGGTTGAAGTACGCATCGAAGTAAGATATCCATGTAAAGCGAAAGGTAACATCTTGTGCCAATCCTTGTAAGTTACCACCATCTTCTGCACTATCTTCTTTATGTTTTTGTTGCCCGCTTCCACAGCACCATTCATCTTCGGACGATAAGGAAACGAGTTGTGATGCTCAATCTTAAAGTTCTGGCACAACTCCTTCATCATCTTGTTATTCAGATTGGAACCATTATCAGTAATGATCCTTTCAGGTATCCCATAGCGGCAGATGATGTCTCTTTAGATGAACCGGGCTATAACTTGCTTTGTGACATTAGCATTGGAGGTTGCTTCGACCCATTTGGTGAAATTGTCAATTGCCACTAAGATGAAACGATGCCCATTGGACGCAGTTGGCTCAATCTTGCCAATCATATCAATGCCCCACATGGAGAAAGGCCACAAAGATGACATAACATTTAAAGGACATGGCTGCACATGAATCTTGGCGGCATAAATCTGACACTTGTGACATTTCTTGGTGTACTTGAAGCAATCAGACTCCATAGTTGACCAATAATACCCTGCTCTCAATAGCTTTCGAGACATGGCGTGCCCACCTGCATGTGTTCCAAAGGCTCCTTCGTGGACCTCTTCCATAAGCAAAATCGCTTCTTTTTCGTCCACACATCTTAGCAGCACTAAGTCAAAGTTCCTTCGATAAAGCATACCGTCTGGATTCAAATAGAAGTTCCTAATTAATCTCCTTAGAGTCTTCTTATCGCGACTAGATGCCCCAGTCGGATACTCTTGGTTCTTAAGGAAATTTCGGATGTTGAAATACCACGGCTTGCCATCGGAGGCTTCCTCAATAGCGAATATGAAAGCGGGTCTATCAAGTCCAGAGATAACTATTCGGGGAGCTTCATTCCAAAAATTAACTTTGTACATCGAAGACAGCGTTGCCAGAGCGTCTGGCATTTGATTTTCTGCTCACGGTACATGATGAAACTCCACCTTGTCGAAGAAAGGTAACAACCTCCTTGCATAATTCATGTAAGGAATCAAATTAGGTTGACGAGTTTCCCATTCTCCTTCGATTTAATTCACAACTAGCGCTGAATCACCATATACATCGAGATTCTTGATCCTCAAATCAATAGCTTCTTCGAGACCCATGATACACGCTTCATACTCAGCCTCATTATTGGTGACCAGAAACGTCAATCTGGCAGTGAATGGGATGTGAGACCCATGGGGTATTGTAATGATTGC
Organism: Lathyrus sativus; assembly: GCA_963859935.3. Lineage (NCBI taxonomy): Eukaryota > Viridiplantae > Streptophyta > Magnoliopsida > Fabales > Fabaceae > Lathyrus > Lathyrus sativus. Next base: position 72,115,093 of record OZ012739.1, on the reverse strand, counting down.
CCCAATTCCACTTCCATATGAATTGAATGCGCCGTCAAATATCAACTTCCATTGGGAGCCGAGTTCAGGACCTTCGTCTGGTAACGGTTCATCACAATCTTTCATCTTGAGGAACATAATGTCTTTGTCAGGAAAATCAAACTTCATCGGCTGATAGTCTTCGATAGGCTGTTCAGAAAGGTACTCTGATAGAACGCTTCCTTTGATGGCCTTCTGAGAAACATATTGAATATCATACTCTGTCAGTACCATTTTCCATCTGGAAATTCTTCGTGAGAGCGCTTGCTTTTCAAAGACATACTTGATCGGATCCATCTTCGAAATCAGCATGGTTGTATGGTTAAGCATGTACTGTCTTAAACGTTTGGCGGCCCAAGCGAGTGCACAACATGTTTTCTCGAGCATTGAGTAACGGGACTCACAATCTGTGAACTTTCTACTCAGATAATAGATAGCATGCTCTTTTCTTCCAGTCTCGTCGTGCTGACCGAGGACACAACCCATACTGTTCTCAAGAACCGTTAAGTACATAATCAAAGGTCTTCCAGCCACTGGAGGTATCAGTATTGGAGGTTCTTGCAAATACTCTTTTATTTTCTTAAACGCGTTCTGACAATTCTCATTCCAAACGACCGCCTGATCTTTCTTTAATAATTTAAACAATGGTTCACAAGTGGCTGTGAGGTGAGATATGAACCGAGCAATGTAGTTCAATATACCTAAGAAACCACGAACTTGTTTCTCAGTCTTCGGTGCTGGCATTTCTTGAATTGCCTTGATCTTCGCGGGATCAACCTCAGTACCTTTCTCACTGACAATAAACCCCAATAACTTTCCTGATCGTACGCCGAACATACACTTGTTTGGATTCAGCCTCAACTTGAATTTCCTCAATCTCTCAAACAGCTTTAGAAGATTCACCAGATGCCCCTCCTCCATTTGGGATTTTGCAATCATGTCGTCGACATATACTTCAATCTCATGATGAATCATATCATGAAAGAGTGTTACCATAGCTCGTTGATAAGTTTCCCCTACGTTCTTCAAACCAAAAGGCATCACCTTATAGCAAAATATCCCCCATGGCGTGATGAAAGTCGTTTTCTCCATATCCTCTGGCGCCATCTTAATCTGATTGTAGCCCGAAAAACCATCCATGAAAGAAAACACTAAGAATTGTGCGGTGTTATCAACAAGCACATCAATATGAGGGAGCGAAAAATCATCCTTTGGGCTTTCTCTATTCAGGTCTCTATAATCAACACACATCCTGACTTTTCCGTCCTTCTTAGGCGCAAGCACGATGTTTGCAACCCACGGAGGATAGTTTGTCACAGCAAGGAATCCGGCGTCTAACTGCTTCTGGACTTCTTCTTTGATCTTCACTGCCATATCAGGCCTAGTTCTTCTTAATTTCTGTTTAACATGAGGACACTCTTCTCAAAGAGGCAGACGATGAACTACAATATCCGTGTCGAGTCCGGGTATATCTTCATATGACCAAGCAAAATCATCCTTGTACTCTTGGAGTAACTCAACGAGTCTTCGCTTGACATCACTTTGCAACACGACCCCTATTCTGACCTCTTTCTTATCTTCCTCAGTTCCCAGGTTGACGACTTCAACTTCCTCCTGATGAGGCAGGATGACCTTCTCCTCTTGTCTTAACAATCTGGCAAGCTCTTCGGGCAGGTCTTCGTCTTCATCAATCTCTTCTTCTGCTTGAAAGATCGGATTGTCAAAGTCACACCAAGTCATAGACGAGTCTGAGTCGATGGTATCTGAAATATGTAACCTACAATGATGATGATTTTATGCTTAAATGATATGCAAACAAAAAGACACAAACCACGTTGCCATTTTATTGTTAGAAAATAAAAACAAGAAAAACAAGGATCACAAAATTTTGAATGAAAAAACGCCTTTTTGATTGATAATGATAAAAGATTGTTTGCGTACATAACAGATAAGGCCCCTACAAAATAAAGACCTTTATGCTTTGGGCAGAACATAGGGCGATACATTAATCAAAATAAAGTAATTACTCTTCATAGGTCACAGAGATGACTTCCTCCATAGTCCAGTTCTTCAAACCCTGGCCAGGGACACATGGCTTGAGCCATGCATCCATGTCACATTCGCTGTCTCCTTCCTCATCAGATACCGCGTTGATTTTTTCGAATATCACCCCACCACTGGTGAACTGAACAGGTCCTTTGTAACGTGGGGCGTCTTGCAAAGAAGATGCATACGGGTTGTATCCTAATCCAAACTTATCTTGTTTATTAGGGACGCTCACCACCTTCCCCCATCCTTGTGCTGCTCCAGATTCCACTACGGCTCGGGCTTCCTTGTATGATGACATGGCAATTTCTGGAGTCTTGACCTCGATTGGCGCCTTTTCCTTGATTTGAACAGTTTCAAAGGCCTGACACAATGTTTCATGAATCTCACTATCTACCTCCACATACTTGAATGAGGACAGGTGGCTCACCATGATGTCTTCTTCTCCACAAACAATCACAATATTCCCATCCACCATGTGCTTCAACTTCTGGTGCAATGTTGACGTCACAGCTCCTGCCGAGTGTATCCAGGGCCGACCCAACAGACAGCTGTAGGCAGGCTAAATGTCCATGATGTAGAAAACTGCTTCAAACACCTCCGGGCCTACTTAGATAGGCAGAGTTATTTCCCCAAAAACAGATCTTCGGGTCCCATCAAAGGCTCGCACGATCAAATCACTAGGCGTACAATAAAGACCCTGATGATCTATCTTCGTCAATGCTTTCTTTGGCAACACATTCAAGGACGACCCTGTATCGACAAGGACGTGCGACATCATTGTTCCTCAGCACTCAAGTGAAATATGCAAATCCAAGTTGTGGTTTCTTCCTTTCGGTGTCAAATCACGATTAGTGAATCCCAACCCGTTACCTGCATTGACATGGGCCACCACTCTTTCCAACTGATTCACGGATATCTCTTGAGGTACATAAGCATTATTCAAAACCCTGAGCAAAGCATTCCTGTGAGCTTCAGAACACAATAGCAACGACAAGATGGAAATCTTTGAAGGATTCTGTTGTAAGTGATCCACAATTTTGTAGTCACTCTTCCTTATCAAACGCATGAATTCCTCGGCGTCCTTTAGCAAATATTTTTTTTCTCTAGTCTGATAACTTTCTTCAACCACTACTTTCCCTTTTCCTCTGTCTGCATTTGCCTCGGGAGATGCAAACACTCTCCCACTTCGAGTTATTCCTCCGGTTCCTACCAAATTATCAACAGAATCCAACGGCGAACCCTTCAGTTCCTGCTTTTGCCCATTGCAATAGACCTCAGCCCCATAGTTCCAAGGGATTACTTTTGTGCTCTCATAGGGTACAGGACCTGCCTTTGTGAATACAATAGTTGGCCTTGCTGGAGGTGCAGAAATTGTAATTGTTTTGTACGGGATAGAGATGGTGGCCACCTCGTCCTTATCTTCAATGACTACCTCTTCAACATTCTTCTCACAGATTCTATCAAATTGCAATAGGCCCTCATCCATCATGCGTTGTATATGGTTCTTCAAATTCTGACATCCTTCGGGACAAATCAAACAGTTTTCACAATCCTCTCTACAGCCCGGGAACACCCCTCCTTCTAACAGCTTGCTCTTCACAAAACCTAATGGTGTCTTTAGATTCTCCACATTGGACACCAAGTTCAAGCCTTCTTCACTGACAATAGCGTTTACTCCACCACCCCTACCATGGTTAGGCATGGGGCTTTGATCCACGTTTGGCGCATCTTGATTGAAATTGATAGCCTTACTATCAACAAAGTCTTGTACCTTGTGTTTAAAAGCTTTACAATTATCGATGTTGTGGCCGGGGGCGCCAGAGTGGAATTCACACCTAGCGTTGGCGTCATATCCGGGGGGTGGTTGGCCAGTTAGAGGTGCCATTGTCCTTTTCTGGACCAACTGCAGCTGAATTAAGTGTTGTAATAACTGAGCGTAAGGCATCGGTGGTGTGTCAAAATGCCTATCCATCATTCTTCTCCGATCTTGGAACTGTCTCGGTGCATAATTCTGTTGTTGAGGTCGTTGTTGTTGTTGTTGCTGACGTGGTTGTTGATGAGGTTGTACTGTCGGGATGGCAATACTAGATACTTGTGGAGGTTGTTGTTGTTGTTGATAATACGGCCGCTGTTGACACTGATTCTGATATCTATTTCGATTGTTAAAGCCGGACACTGCATTTGTCTCGTTATCCCTCTTCTTCGCACCAAAAATCTTCCTTCCAACTCCAGATGAAGTCCCCTCTCCCATCTGTATCTTTCCCATTTTAATACCGTTTTCGACCCTCTCACCGGTAATAATCAGGTCCGAAAAGCTCTCAGACATGCTACTTACTAACTTATCATAGTAAATTCCTGGTAATGTGGCCACAAACAGATCAATCAACTCTCTCTCCACCATGGGAGGTTGAACTCTGGCAGCAAGCTCTCTCCATCTTTGTGCGTATTCTTTAAAGCACTCGTTACTTCTTTGTGATAAATTCTGAAGTTGCACTCGGTTTGGCGCTAAGTCACTGTTGTATTAGTAGTGCTTAACGAAAGCTTCTCCCAGATCCTTCCAACTTCTGACATTAACTGGCTCTAAACCCATATACCATTCGAGAGATGGTACCGACAGACTATCTTGAAAGAAATGCATCAACAGCTTCTCATCATCGGAGTATGCAGACATCTTTCGGAAATAGGAGCGAATATGCACCTTTGGACACGTTGTTCCTTTGTATTTATCGAAATCTGGAACCTTGAACTTTGGAGGAATCCTGAGTCCAGGTATTAATCCTAGGTTCGACATATCCAGACCCATAGTATTCTGACTTTCAAGACTTCTCATCTTTTCCTCAATCGCCTTGAATCTTCTGTCAGCGTCGGGTTGCAAACCTGCCCCAACATCTCCCAGAGAGAAAATATCTTCTTGATCATCTTGATCCCACTGGGGACCATTGTTACCATGTACGGGGCCTATTGGAACTGGGATGGGAATTCCAGTCAAGTTTCCTCCGCCCAGAGGGGCAACCATCGGGATAGCGTCTGTTCGTGGCATACTATTTTCTGGAGGAGGTACAACAGGGGTTCCACCATGTAAGACTCCACTTCCATCAACTCTTGAAACCAGAGGTTGCACCAATGTCCTCAACTGTTCTTGGTCGTTGGCTACACCCTGCATCATGTCCATAAACTGCCCCATCCTCTCGCGAAATTCCTGAAGCTCGAGCTGAAGTTGCTCCATAATCCTTTGTTGATTCCCCCTCGTAGAGTATCTGTGGAATGCCAGGTCTGCTATCCTGTGAACTTAAAACCACATAGAGATAAGATTAACGGTCCCAAGAACACCTGCTATGCAAAATGATAAATGATGCGAAAGATGCAGGATACAGACATGCAAATATGTTTCAGGGAAATTTCCCCCCTCGATTCTAGTTCCCTAAAGAAGAAGCAACCATGAAAAACTCCGCAGACAAGTGAACAGAATAACAACTCCTCGTATAATAACAATCCAACCCATAGTGCACATACATCAGTTGAGTACAAAATAGCGACGACCTCAATCAACAAGCCAGATGATGGTCGATATGTAAGAAGAACAACAAGATACAAAGAAAGATAAGGACAGTCAAGCTGAACGGCGAGTCCGAAAATCCACAAGTAGCTTTATCGTCTCAGGATGATCAGGTCTGGAAAGTAGGCCCTGAATGAGGCGCTCTCGCTGGTTGATGGTGTGATGTAGACCATCAACGTGGTCGTCCCAGGCTTCTTTCCCAAAGCATGCCTCAAGTCTGCTTCTCTTGGTATCTGCCCTCAACCTACACTCCTTCAGGTCTGCGATAGCTTGGTTCAATTTATACTCGCTGTGATATCTGAGAGCTTCTTCCGCTGAGATCTTCTCGTCTTTTGCTCTGAGTTGACTCTTCAACTCGGTGACCTGTTGTTTCAGCTTATCCTCTCGCTCCTTGTTGTTAGTGAGCATGGCGTTCCATACTGATTCAAACTTGGAGATCCTCGTGTAAGCCTTTTTCAACTCCCCCTTCTTAGTGGCAAGCACACTATATACATCATGCAAATCTCGGACTACGTGTTCTCTGTCGTCGGTCTCCTTTGTCAAGTCTGTACCTAACTTGTTAACAAGTTCAGTCTGTCTTTTGAAGGCATGAACAGCGTCAATCTTCTCACTTCGGATTTGGATGACTTCTTTCTCTAACTCTTCATTTGCTTTTTTCAATTCTTCTTTTTCACGCAACAGTTGGTTGTACTTCTGAATATCCACGGTAGTGTGTTCTTCAGGCACGACAGGGTACAAGGGTGCAACTGAGGGAAATGGCATTAGAGACTTGGCAGCTCTATCCTTGATCCAAACCATGTAGGGGTCATAAGCTCGATTGTTACTCTTTCCTAACATTGCCTTACCTCGTCTGTGAATGTTACTTCATGTATACTCCAATCTGACTAAAGTATCGGCTTCTATCAATCCTGTGAGCTACAAAGATTCCTGTATCTCTTCTTCCTTAGGAGGACTCTTCAAAGCATACCCAAATTGTCTAATCAGCAAAGAGGGATTATAGTTAATACATCCCTTTCTTCCAACCAATGGAACATTCGGAAAGCCACTACAACTATATACGATTTCAGTGCCAAGTATGTCATGATCAAACCATACGATGTCTTCTGTAGATAAACCCATCAACCTAGCAGACCAATCTGAGGTGCTGGCAGTAGCAACAAACGGACCTTTCTTTGGAAGATGACTGAAGAACCATCTATACAGCAGGGGTACACAACAAGACACATTTTTACCTCTTCGCTTTTCATTCTTGTAATGGATGGAATGGTAAACATCTCCTAACAATGTTGGCACTGGATTCTCTGAAGCAAGGATATAGAAAGCGTCTGTATCCAGAAAGTTAGGCAAGTTGGGGAACAGAATGATACCATATATGCACAGAGCGAGAATGGCATTGAACGCAATCCAACAACCGTCTTTGGCGAGCTGTAAAGCCTTGTCCACCAGGAATGGTAGAGGAAACCCATATGTCCCATTTAGCTTGGTCAATCTTCCTGAGAACTCTGAAGCGGCAAGATGAACAATTGCAGCAAGTTTAACTAGATCAGGCTCGGTATCAACATGGTAAAAAGGCATCTGATCCAACACTAGAACTCCGAGTAACATAACATATTCTTCCAAATTCGGTGCCAGAACATAGTCAAGAAAGATAAAACATCTCAACTGAGGATCGTAAAACTGAAACAGAGCATATAAACCATTCAACTCGAACACTGAAGGCTTGCACACCAAACTGAGTAACTTCCCATAGGATCTCTTGAACTCTGCCCTCACCTTCTGATCTGATAAAGCAACCCGACGCAACAAAGAATTTATGTCAGAAGAAGGGAGCTTGTAGGCAACTGTCTTCTTCAAAGCCTCCATGTCAGAACAAGAACAAGGTCACTAGAATCAGGGAGGAAAAAGTACACCTGCAACACAAATACATGTTAATGATATTCAAATGAAAATGCAAAATGCACATGCAACAGGGGATCAAGATTGCTGTGCTGTAGTTTGAGACGACTGACACTTCGCTTTAGTCACAACCATACACTGACATTTGGGCCTCTCGCAATCAAGAACATAAATCCAAACTGTAAAGAACCGGGTTATCTGAAAGCTAAAGTTTCCTGCACCCCCATCCCTCTCACAGGTAAGCACCTATCCACTGACGAGGTTTGGCATCCTATGCGTTCATCAGCGTCACAGACTTTCTAGAAACGATGATACGTTCACCATTTCTGGTTTGGCATCATCATCTCTTGAAGAGGCCTCACTTAGCTGACTCACAAGTGATCGGTTCCCAGAGTCGACAATCCTCAGATCCAAAATTCCTTTGAGCCCAAAGGGCCAGAAAGAAAGTCGTTAAAGAGAATCTCGTCTGAGCACGAATTTCATGGCTAGCTGGTGCATGCAAAGCATACAGGCTCACCACTAATCTCCACTTTTAATGCTAAGTCTATACTCAAGCCTGGGCCTGGCTTATCTCTCAATAGAACAATCCCTCCCCACAGCACAGCAATAAAGAATCATGCGGAAAGTACAATGCGGAAAACACATAAAGAAAAATAAAGCAGATATGTACACACCCAAAAATAAACAAACACACGCTAGGATTGACTCGCATAGGGGTTGTTCCTGTCTCCAGCAGAGTCGCCAGCTGTCGCTACTGTGAAAAACGAAGGCCGGCTGTGACAGAAGAGTCGCCACCGTGCGTTATTTATCCCAAGAGAGGGAAAGGAAACGCTCAGAGAAAACCTAACTAAAAGAGGGATAAGATCGGTCATCGCAACCAAACCTTGGGTTCGGGAGTCGGTTACGCAAGGGGAAGGTATTAGCACCCCTCACGTCCGTCGTACTCGACGGGATCCATGCTTGTTGTCTATCTAAAAGGGTGATTGAAACTATCTAGCTACAGGCTTGAGGACAAAGGAAAAAGAAAGTGACTCGGCAAAGCAACAACGCTTTGTGCCTACGTATCTCATCTGAAATGAGAAGTCAGAGTCAACGTAGTTCGGATAACTACGGGTGAAAAGGGGGGAAGGTTGCTCGCCAAGACATCGCGTCTTGTGCCTACGTACTCTCAATAGGTATGAGAGATTAGAGCGAACGTAGTTTGGGGTAACGAGGAACACATGTTTGTTCAACAGTTTTAAACGAGTAGGGTTAACAATCAGTTCTAGCAGCTTGATGTATGCAGCTCGACCATGGGAGACTTAGGCGTTATCGTTTGCGGTAGAACTAAGGGTTAACCACACTCTTGTTATGAAAATTATTTCTCAAAGGTTAAGGCCCCAAAGGGAAAAAAAGAGTTTGAATGATTGTTTTTTGTGTTTTTTAGAGAAGAAGTGTTTTTGAATTGGTTTGCAATTCGTATTACACTAGAGACTATGACTTAGGAGTGAATGTGTCGCATATCACCCAAAGGGTGCTATGCTAAACACTGAAGCCATTAAAGGGAGACCCTTCAACAACCATTTCCGAAATAGCTTAAGGCTCGTAACATACAATAATCATTAACCTTTATTAGGTGCTTTGGATTGTTTAGGAGATGAGAAGAGAAAGACACAAACTAAGGGGAAACTGGACCCTAAAGTTGTCATGCACAATGCTCCTAAAGTTGGGATAAAAGGGATGAAACTATCCTAATGTTATCATACATGGTTAAGATCCTAATGTCTATCATAACCTCTCTTGAACAAGAGAGATTAGAGGTCCTAAGGGAAAAGAGACAAAAGAGGAAACAAAAACAACATAAACATTGTAAGAATGCAAACATGGAATGAGGGAGGAAATTAGTGTGGGGCAGTAGCCTCCACATGCTCATCTCAACCTCAAACAACAATATGATATATGCAAGAAAAGAATGGATAAGGAAATGCACCAATGAAAACAAGCATGTGCGCTAAAAATGGGATGAAATGGCCTAAACCAAACAACATCAACCGTAAGGCACAAAATCAAGCACAAATGAAAGGTAAATAACTCTTAAGACAAATTGAGAATGGGAGGCTAATATGAGGGCAGCAAGGACCTCATAAAATTCACTCAACCATGAGCATCACTAACCAAAACAAAGAAACATAAAGAAAACACCAAGAATCGTCCTCAAGAGTCCAATCATTCTAGGTATGCTTCAAGTTCCTCCAAAGGAGGAACCAAACCACCTTATATGACACTCCTATTTCATTGGACAGCAAGGGACATGAATTAAAATGCATCAAAAACAAAAGCAAATGAATCACAAGGAAGTGCAAAGAGAACACCAAGAAATGTCCTCAAGGATTCCATCACTTTAGGTAGGCTTCAAGTACCTCCAAAGGAGGGACCAAACCACCTTAAATGACACTCCTATGTCATTGGACAGTAAGGGACATGAAATATAATTTCTCAAAAGAAAAGGGCAAGTAAACCACAAGGAAATGCAAACAAGTTCTCAAAGGAATGCAAGCATGTTTCAATATGAAACCCTAATTGGCAACTCAAAAGTAAACCAACAAAAGAACAAGCTAAACACAATATAATGACCTAAAAATGAGCAAGCATCATCCTTAACATGTTATTAACATGAAACAGTAGGCATTGAGAGCTCAAAGGATCCAAAATTGTCATATCCAAGTCAAACTAGGTCAAGATGTATGTGTAAACCTCCCTTTGAGTAACTTCACTTGTAAATTACTCTAAAAATAGGAAAATGATTCAAAAATTAATAAATAAATGCTAGAAGCTCATAAACATGTCGCCAATCAGAGGCCAAAAGATCTCAATCAAGGTCACTTCACAACATCACCATAGAAATTGATTCACAAGGGTGCCCCATTGTGAAGGAGGATTGTTTAGGGTCAAATGAAATGCATCAAAAGTCAACTCGAAAGTCAACAAGTCAGGGGAAAAATGGTCCTCAAAAATTCCTCAACTCATCATTGATATGAGGATTGAATCTTATTCATTGGATCAAAGGGACATGAGAGAAATAAATTCAAGAACATGACATGTTAAAAACTAAGCCAAATAAAAAACTTCCCATGACTAATCCTATTTTTAAATGAAAATAAAATTATAAAATAAAATAAAAATATACTAAATTAAGAGGACATCCCAAGGAATCCAAAACATATTTTTGTGAATTTTTATAGTCATTGGAACTATTTTAAAAGAATTAATTTCTAAACAGCAACAAAATAAAATAAAAATGAAATAAACGAAGTAAATGAAATTATGTGTGACAAATAGCAACAGAACACAAGCCAAACGCGTGTGGGCCTCCCTAGGGGGTGGGGGGATGTGCTGAAAGCGTGTCACTTAAGCCCAACAACTTTAAATAAAAACTGAAATTTAAATGAAAAAAACATGGTATGAATAGCAAGAAAAGTGAGAGTAAAAACGTGAATGGGCCAAACGGGGGTGCAGAAAACGTTTCACTTAAGCCCAGAAATAAAAAATAAAAATAAAAATAGAAAATCGTCCCCTACCTTGCGCCGGAAATTGAGGGGGGGGGGGGGGGGGGGGGGGGCGGCTGGCCGGCCGGAAATTTTTCCGGTCATCCCCTACCTTGCGCAGGCCACCGCGGGTGGTATGAACAACAACATGGCTTCGCGAAAAATCGTCCGTTTTCGACAAAATTTATATGCAAATCGATCTACTCATCATGAGGATCAATAATATGTCATTAGTTTGCCAAAATATGGCTTAAATAAAGAGAAATGAAAGCAACAAGGAAATGAGCAAAATAAAAAAAGTTCACAAACGGAAACCAAATGATACCAATATTGATCTATGATGTACAAGGAGTAATAATATGAAAAAATGGCATGAAATAGAAGTTTAAACCATGAGATATTTTGAAAAGTTAGTAACCTCAAAAAAGCTTCAATAATGGTTCAATGTGCAACCAAAGCTTAAAGTAAATTGCCCAGAAAGTTTCTAAATCACTCAAGGAATGTGTTTGGATACTTAAAAGTGTTTGAAACTCAAAGAAAATGAAAAAATGAATTTCACTTTTTGCTCTCTATTTTCAAAGTGTTCTTGCTCAATTTCTCTCCAAATCTGAGTTATGAAGCTTTGGAAATGTTTTGGAGTTTATATATGTTGGATTTAGATCAAAAGAAAGCCCAATGGATGCTCCTTAAGCCCAAAACCATTTTGAAAATTTTCACACTTTTTCCACTTCAAAGGTACACGAATTTGTACTTCTCCAGGCTATAAAGAGGCATGGTGGACTTGTACAATGTCAATGTTGATCAAAAAGGAGAGAATTGCTCCTTGGTTTGGCTTTGTGGTGTGCGTTTTGGTGTGTTGCTTATTCTTGAAGAAACCTTGAAAATGGCATGTCAAAACAATTCAAATCCAAATTCTGAAATTTCCAATGTTCTTAAAACATATTTTTCACTCAAAATATGCACTTATTTTGCACAAAAATGTTTTAAAATAAATTAAATGCAATTTTGATCTTTTAAGGCTTTTTCCATGAATTTCCTCATACCAATTCTTCATTCCAAGTTAATTCCATGAATTCTTAAGGTTTGGTTGATCAAATAACACCATTTGGATCAAGTTTCATGTTGGAAAGATTTTCATTTGAAGTGTGCAAAGTGGTGAAATGGACCTATAATGAAAATGACCCGTAATCCTACTTTCCCAAAATACCCCTGCCTTGCAAGCCTCATAACTTGAGTTCTACAAATTAGATGAAAGACTTCTAGTACTTTTTGGAAAGCTAAGACCATGCCCTACAACTTTCATATTGTCCAAAAGTTGAGGAGAAACATCCTTCTAGGTCAAATATGGCTTGGAAGTGGGTTGACTTTTGTTGACCAAAATCACATCCCTCTGATGACCTGTAACTTGTCTGGATCATAAATTGAGTTCTATAGATCTAACCAAGGACTTCTAGTACTCAAATTAAATATAAGAACATGCTCTACAAGTTCCATGTTGGCCAAAGGTTGAGATGAGACTTGTGTCTTGAGATAGATGGTCTTGAAGTTAGGCACTGAACAGGGGATTTTACCCTGAGAACCCTAATTCAGTCACTTCTCATACTCTTGATTCTTGATGAATTGATCTTGAAATGACATACCATGTACCTTAAAATAACATTCCTTTACTATAAAGACTTGGAATTGAGTCTTGATCTCCTTCAATTTCACAGTTGACTCAGGGTTGACCAGATGAAAACCCTAATTGCACAATCTTCAACTGTAGCTCTTCACACTTGTCATAAACACTTGAATGAACTCCACAATGACTATCAAGGCCTCCAATGAGCTTAAATGACAATCTCCCTTCATGACCATGGGCTTGGGGATCCTCAGATAACCTCCAAATGGCCTCCTAGACAGGAGGTGGACCACATACACTTATCTTCTTATCCAAAGGGCTTTGCCTTGTCTCTGATGATGATACCCTTCTTGTTGAATTGAATGAAACCTTTTGATTAGGTTTAGAATCCTTGGAAAATCTCTCTTGTTGCTCACACATATCTTGATCCCTTGTAAAAATTCAAAATGCTATGCAATGCAATATGCTAGAACAAATGAAACATAAACCAAGTAAAGGAAAAGTTGGGCAAATTTTGGGGTACAACAGTAAGGTGCTTAGGAGCCTAGTTCAGACTCTGCTGGATTTCAACCGGGTCTCAATCACGCCTCAGGGTATTCAGATCAATGATCTTCCGTCATCAGGCCAAGTGGGTGTATCAGTTCATGTTGTGGAAGAGTTCACCGAAAGCAAATGTTCAGGGGATTATCGAACTGACTTCAGCGAGCAATTCTGAAGATGGCTAACTCAACAACAAATCAAGATGTGAAACCCCAGTTCCCAGAAGTTGGCAATCTTTGTTTTATCCTGTTATTTCTTTACATTTGTAGTTTCTTTCCTGTTTAAATGCAAAACTCATTTGTAAAACTTGTTGTTTTCAATTGATATTAATGAAATGAATATGCATGTTTTGATTTAATCAATTCGTGTTCACTAATTGCTTTTTACAGATGTCATACGCTTGATTAAGCGGAATCCGAGGAGGATGACGAAGTTTAAAGACACGCAAGATTCCGAATGTATGCTTTTGAATAAAAACCTGCTGATGATGTACAGGCATTGTTTCAAATTCCTAAACACCAGAGATATAAGGATGATAATCCCTTGTCAACCCCTTTGAGCCTAGTAGTAGGAGTTTCTTTCTGAAAATGAAAAACCCTAAATCTTAACCTGGGGCGGGGTAGGTGTCAGCTAATTTTGGCCGAGCATCCAAATTGCAATAGGAGTGTTCCCGTTCGAGGATCAATCACACCTGTATAGATCGTGCCTAAAAAACCACAATGGTAAAACCTTGCCAATAAGGAGTGAAACAGCCACAATCCCTTCAACAAGTCAGACAGGCCGGTGTCACACGATTTGTTCAAAAAAAAGAGAAAAGGAACAAAACCCGCTAAGTCGAATCTTGAAAACAAGCGACTTAGGCAAAAATTAGGGCGTCCCGCTGGACTTTGAAATCAAAAGAAACTCAAAAGAGTCAGTCCAGGAAAAAGTTAGGGAAATTAAAAAAAAAGTGATGATGAAGAGCAAGTCGTGTGATTCAGGCACCAAAGACGAAAAAGTGAGTGACTGTCACTCCAAAAACGTGTGGTTTCCTGAACCATCACTCCTGTCATTCAACCTTTGAAAGGTGAGAACTAGTGTCGAATTAGCTGAACGTAGGATTGGAGAACATCAAGGAAAATGGGTGGGTTAAAATAAACTTGGAGCTTTATCCTTTCTTTCTTAACCGTGAACCTGACCATGTTACAACCTTCAAAAGTCCTAATTGAAGCAGGTTTGTTTCAAAAGCATACTTCGGTAAAGATCGCGTCAAAACTGACTCCTAAAAGGATTCCTCTTACCGTGCTGGTATTAAGGTTGACATTATAATTCATGCACTTTATGTCACAAATTTTTTTCCAATGAACAAAATTGGATTTCAAAACTGTCATATGCGTTGCATTAATATATCGTTTATGCAGAACAAATTTGTTTTACTTCCGAGTAAGCACTTGACAGCAGGAAAGTTTCCATAATGGAAAGTTCGATCAGGATAGAATGCAGAATTCTTGAATACTCTGTTGAGTCAAAGCCAGCTTTATCAAATGATCATATCATGGGAGTCAGTTATCCAGAAGTCAGGTAATCTGGGGAAATCAGGTCGAGATTTGGTAAATCTCTCGCAGCCAGGGGTACTGCTCCATTAATCAGCCAATCAAGGGCAAAATCATTGCAAGGCTGGGGTAGACCACCCTAGGAGCACATAGGCTATTCTTGGCCGGAGGGAAATTAATATGAAGCAACTCTTTGAGATTCAAAATGATGAAGCAGTTCGTATCAAACCATCAGGGCGCAGAGATTCAGGTTTCCTTTCGAGGAAGATATTATGGAGATCCCACAGGTTGGGGAAAAATTGAAGATGAAAGAGTTATTGCTTCTCCATATCTTCATAATTCGTCAGAGTAAGTCAAGCAGGGACGAATCTTTTCATGTTACAAGTTCAGGGGCAAGCTACTTCGAGGCTGTTTTATGGCAAGCTTTTCTCTTCAAGATAAATCGGCCTAGAGACTACATTGGGGCAGGTACTCAAGCAAGTTTATGCTCCCCGGCCAGAGTCTTATCCCCAGTAAGTAAATTTTACACCTCTATCCCCAGTAGAGTCTTGTATGCAATTTGAGTGAGTTGGTAGCATGTACGCTTCCTTTCAGCAGTTGGTGCACATTCAGTCCTCGCGAAGTGCATGTTCGTACTCCCCAGCGAGTTGTAATTGGATTTTCTCCCCACGAAGTAATTTTCATCTTAGTTAGGTTCGTCCCTCAGCGGAGCAATGCCCAGCAAGTGGGAAGAGGGTGATTTCCTCAGCAGGATGGAGGAATATTGCTACCTCGGTATTTTTTTTGCAGAAGGCCAGCGAGGGCCCGTTTCTCGGCATAAGTCCAATTGTTATTGGTATGAGCAAGTTTGTGCTCTATCTCCGGCAGAATCATTGATTCCCTCAACAGGGTTATTTTTCTTGCCTTATCAGGGTGTTTTCTGTAACTCTGGCATTTATTTTGTTGTTTCAGTTCCGTTGCATCTGCATGCGTGCATAGCATCTACCTAAATGCGTAGCATTTCCATTTCGTATGGAGCATTACGCCATTTTCAAGCATATGCATGTGAAACATAAACCAGGTTGTTGTCTCTTTGTTTCAGGTGTATCTTCGGAGGTTTGATCTTTTCCCTTGGTATCCAGACCATGTGATTTCTCTCAGCCCGCATGGTATCCAGACCCCGGCTCATGTATTCCCCAGCAGTATCTTCGGATCTCAGTGGATCATGATAAGCATTTATGGTGAATCCTTTTGTCCGTTGAGTATCCAGACTCCGGTCCATTCCCAGTTGATGGGGTTTTCTTTTTTCCGTCGAGTATCCAGACTCCGGTAAAGATGATTGTGGTATCCAAACCATGGTGATTGATATTATTATGTTTTTCCATTGAGTATCCAGACTCCGGTGAGGACGGTGCGGTGTTCAGTTTCTAATCGGTATATTTGTGATATTTTCCCTTCATCCGTCGAGTATCCATGCTCCGGTAAACCTTCGTTGAGCATTCAGGCTCCGGCTTCTTCGTTGAGTTTTCAGACTCCGGTGAATTTTCAATTCGTGACGTATTGTTTTTTCGTTGAGTATCCAGACTCCGGTAAAGTTGGTTGGGTATCTAGACCTTGATAAGTTTTACGGTAGTACTCCTTTTCCGTTGAATAACCGGAGTCTGGTGAATTTCCGATTTATGGTATTTTGTTTTGTCCGTCGAGTATCCAAGCTCCGGTCAATTTTCCGTTGAGTATCAAGACTCCAGTAGTTTTCATATGATGATGATCTCTTTTGTCCGTTGAGTATACAGGCTCCGGTCAATTTCGTTGAGCATCCAGGCTCCGGTTTATTTTCGTTGAGCATTCAGACTCCGCTTTACTACGTTAAGTATCCAGACTCCGGCCGAGTTCCAATGTGTGGTAATTTCTCTTGTGCGTTGAGTATCCAGACTCCGGAAATTTTTCCGTGATTCCAATTTCGTTGACTATTCAGGCTCCGATAAAATTCCAGTTTATGGTGTACTTCTTGGTCTGTTGAGTATCCAGGCTCCGGTCAATTTTATGTTGAGCATCCAGGCTCTGGCTTCTCCGTCGAGTATCCAGACTCTGGTCAGTTTCCATGTTGTGATAACTTCTTTGTCTGTTGAGTATTTAGGCTCCGGTCAATTTTACATTGAGCATTCAGGCTCCGGCTTCTCCGTTGAGTATTCAGGCTCCAGTCAATTTTACGTTGAGTATCTAGGCTCCGGCTATTACGTTGAGTGATCAGGCTCCGACAGATTTCATTGATTCATTTTGTTCGTTGAATATCCAGATTCCGGCAATTTGAAGTGTTCCCCTCTTTCATGGTTTTCCCCAAGCATAGTTACTTGTTAAGTTCTTTTTTCCCCCCAGCAGAGTATATTTGTAATCAGAGCAGTTATCTCCGGAGATTCCTGTTTGCAGTTTTATTTTCTGCGGTTGGTAAATTTTCTGGTTCTTTGGTATTCAACCGTCTTTTACCTTGATTGTGTGAAAGTTGTTCGCTTTTCACTCATTCAGGTCCAAGTCGTTTGTATAGGGGCAGCTGTTGCACCCCAAAATTTGGACAACCTTTTCTTAACTTGGTTTATGTTTCATTTCATTTCTTTCTAGCATTTGCATTGCATAGAATTTTTTATTGAACAGGGGATCAAGAGGTTGCGCATATCAAGAGGAGTCTACTCAGAATGTTGAGCCTAACCAAGTGGTGTTACTAAAGTTTGAATGGTCATCAAGTCATCTAGAAGTGGTCAATAGTCTTGTGAAAGGATGGATGTATGTATGTGGGTCAGCTCCTAACTTGGAGGCCAGTTGAAGAGCATCAGAGGGTTGTGAATGCATAATTATGGCTGGGGGATGTTTAGAAAGCTCAATGAGTGCTTCGAGAGCCATGTTGGAGCTTATTCAAGTTGTTGTGTGATGTGAAAGAAGCCACAGTCAAGAATGTTGCATCTAGAGTTTTCATCTGGTTAATCCTCAATTAACTGTGAAATTGAAGGAGATTAAAACTCAATTCCAAGTCTTTATGGTCATGGGATGTTGCGTTGAGAGGTCTAATATATCATTTCAAGATCAATTCATCAAGAATCAAGAGTGTGAGAAGCTACTAAATTAGGGTTCTCAGTGTAAAATCCCTTATTTAGCCCCCAGCTTCAAGACCACCTTTATCAAGATAGAAGTCTCATCTCATCTTGACATGGTCATGAAACTTGTAGAGCATGTTCTTATCTTTCTTTTGAGTACTAGAAGTCATTCATTTGATATCTAGAACTCAAGTTATGATGCTGACAAGTTACAGGTCCTCAGATGAATGTGATTTTGGTCAACTAAAGTCAACCAACTTCCAATCCATTTTTGACCTAGAAGGATGTCTCTCCTCAACTTTTGATGAACATAAGAGTTGTTCCTCATGATCTTATCTTTCAAAAGAGTACTAGAAGTATTTCATCTGATTTGTAGAACTCAAGTTATGGGACTTGCAAGTCAAGGGTATTTTGGGAAAGTGAGATTATAGGTCATAAAATTATAGGTCCATTTCACCAAATTGCACATCTCAAATGGAGATTTTTCCAACATCAAATGTGCTCCAAATGGTGTCAATTGTTCAACCAAGCATTAAGAAGTCATGAATTTGGCTTGGAATGGTGAATTCCTAAAGTGATTTTCATGGAAAAAGCCTTACAATGAGAAAATCAAACTTAATTCATTTTTAATCATTTTTGTGCAAGTGAGTACATATTTTGAGTGCAAAACATATTTCAAACACAATGGCAATTTTAGAATTTGAAATTGGTGAGTTTTGATGTGCCATTTCCAAGATTACTTCAAGCTTAAGTTACAGTTGCAATATTCACCATTGATTACAAACAAGGATTAAATCACAGCCATTCATACTCCTCATATTACCAGCAAGTGATTTGAGGCATTTTGGAGGCAAGTTGGAGCAGAATTCGTGCATATTCACAAGCTCCAAAACTCAAATTCCATGGATTTGCATTTGGGCTTTAGGGACTGTCATTGGACCTTCTTATCATTGAAATCCATCATATAAAACATTTCCATCATTCACAAATGCTCAGAACTCGTTTTGGTGAAGAATTGGAGCAAAAGCAACTTTGAAAAAGTGAAGAAAATTGGAAATTCGAATTCTGAGATCTACTTCATTTCAAGCAAAATTGAGGATTGCAAAAGCTTCTCTGAAGTTTGTGGAACGTTTCTTGATAGTTTTCTTTAAGCTTCATCAAAGGATCACGCTCAGTGGAAGCTCTCCACTAGCTATTATTCAATTCATCATATCTCTTTCATTATATAATCGTTCTTCGCCATTTTTTCATATTTGAGACCTAGGAAACATGTAGATCATTAATCACTAAAACGAACTGGTATTTGTGATGGTTGATGTTGTGAGCTCCAAACTGTTTTGACTTGGTTTGATATGTTTTTGAGGCTTTGTGCTTAATTGTTGCCTGATTTGTGATCTATGTAACATGTAGATGATTTATGGATACTTTTGATTGATGTTTGGGAACACTTGTGTTTTGAGCTTAGAACTGTTTTGCTTCGAGTTGCTCTGGTTGTGCACAATTAATGAAAATGGACGTTGGATTTGAATTCCTCATGATGCGTAGATGAATTTGCATATAAATTTTTTCAAATTTGGTTCAGTGTAGCTGGTTGTATGTTTTGGTATTACTGTGCCAGTGGCCGGAATTTTGGAGAAGACGACCGGAGGCGTTTTCCGGCCGTCTGGTTCCCTTCCCAGTTTGGAGGTTGAGGGTGATAATGTGGCAGCATGTGGATCTCAGGATCTAATTACTTTTTGCATGCACAGTCTTGATTAAGACCTACACTACACCTTTGTTGACTCGTTGCACATAATCGTGTTTGAATTTCATTAAATGATGTGGCGTTCCGTCAGCCTCTTGATTGTACTACTTTTTGATCTAACGTTTCTGGCTGCA
This sequence comes from Lathyrus sativus, assembly GCA_963859935.3. NCBI lineage: Eukaryota > Viridiplantae > Streptophyta > Magnoliopsida > Fabales > Fabaceae > Lathyrus > Lathyrus sativus. The sequence goes on along the minus strand of OZ012739.1, from coordinate 72,095,414 downwards.
TTCCACCATATGCCATGTTTGACCACTCCACACACGATCACCAGGTTTTGCTTTGTTTTTTTCTTGTGCGCTTGTGGATCTGGGCTCCCATTGCTAATCACGCCCCCCTTTTGGGCCCAGTGTGGATTTGAACTGTTTTGGATTACTATTGGCACCGTGCTTTTGTTTATTTTCTTTTTATTTTCACTTTTATTTTTGTTTTGTTATCTGTTTGAATTTAATTCATTTAAAATAGTTCCAATGTTCCAAAAATTACACAAAAATATTTTTTAGCAACTTTGAGATGTCCTTTATTTTTGGGATATTTTTATTTTATTTTTTGGTTTTATTTTCAATTAAAATTGGAATTAAACATTGGAAATGTTTTGTTTGGATTAAATTATGACATTGTTTGTTCTTTGAATTGTTTCTCTCATTTCCTTTAGGTCCAATGAATAAAAATTGATCCTCATACCCATGATAAGTTGACCAATTTTTTAGGACCATTTTGCCTCTGGTTGGTTGACTTTAGGGTTGAATTTTGGTGTTTTTCTTTTGACCCTCGATTCTCCCATTTCAAAGTGGTACATCTTGAATATTATTTTCTTTTGATGGTGCTTTGAGGGGATATTTGCTTTGAGCTCTTGGCCTCTGGTTGCCAACTCGTCTGTGCATCTCTTGTATTTTATTTGGTAATTTTTGAGCATTTTTCCTAATTTTGAGATGACTTACAAGTCAAGTCATTTCCTAAGGTAGCTCATATAAGTGTATGACCTAGTTTGAATTGGAAATGACCTTTGTGGATCCATTGAGCTCTCAACTCTTCTTGTTTCACATATTAGACATGTTGAGCTTGTTGTATGTTCATTTTTAGGTCCAAATTATGTTTATTGCTTGTTGGTTTGTGCATTTCTTTTGGTGCTTTCTATTAGGGTTTCAATGTGAAGTATGCTTGCATTCTCTTATGTTTTTGCTTGCATTTCCTTTTGTTGTGTTTTGTTCTTGCTTTTGAGCTTTCCTCTCCATCTTTACCTTCTGTTAAATGACTTTGGAACCTCATTTAAGGTATCTTAGTACCTCCTGAGGAGGTACTTGAAGTATACCTAAAATGATGGATCCTTGAGGACTCTTTTGTGCTTCTTTTGCACTTGGTTTGTGATGCTTATGGTTGAGTACCTATTATGAGGTCCTTGCTGCCCTCATTTGGTCTCCCATCCTCACTTGGCTTTAGGTTTGCTCTACCTTTCATTTGTGTTTGGTTTCTACATCTTGGTTGATGTTGTCTGACTTGGGTCATTTCATCCCACTTTTGGTGCATTTTTGTTTGGTTTGTTCTTGTTTGGTTAACTTCTTCTTATGCACTTATTTTTCTTTTCTTTTCTTGCATTTCCATATGCATGCTTGGTTGAGATGAGCTTGTAGGGGATACTACCCCACACTATTTTCCTCCCACTTTCATTCTATTTGTGCATCTTATGTTTGCATCTTCATTTGCATGTGCTTTCTTTTTCTTCTTCTTCTTTTTCTTTTCTTTGCCATGCTCCCCATAAGTTCTCTAACCTCTTGAGGTTATGATAGATATTAAGTGCTTAACAATGAATGATAACATTAGGTAGTTCCCTTTTGTATCCCAACTCTAAGTCCTCTTTGCATGATAACTTTTAGGATTGATTAGTCTCCCATTAGTGTTCTTTCTTCTCTTCTCATCTTCAAACATTCATAAAACACTTAATAAAGAATGACAAGTTTTGTACGCTACAAGCCTTAAGCTATTTGGGAAATGATGATTGGGTGGTTGCCTCTCAATTGTCTAGAATGTTAATATATGTCCTTTGGACAATATACGACGCATTCGCTCCTAAGTCATAGTCTTTAGTGCAACATGAGTTACAAATCAAGTTCAAAACACTTCTTCTCTAAAAAACACAAAAACACTTCAAACCTTTTTCATCCTTCGGGATCTTAATCAGGAAAATCTTTTAAGATAAAAGAGTGTCGTTAACTCTTAGTTCTACCGTAAATAGTAACGCCTAAGTCTCTAATGGTCGAGCTGCATACACCAACTGCTAGAACTACTTGTTAACCCTACTCAGGCCTAAAAACTTTTGAACCAACCTTTGGTCCTTTTAGCCCGAACTACGTTTTCTCTGATCTTTCATACCAGATGAAAGTACGTAGGCACAAGACGCGATGTTTTGGCGAGCAACCTTTCCCCCTTTACCCGTAGTTAGCCGAACTACGTTGACTCTAACTTTCACATTGCACGAGGGAGTATATAGGCACAGAGCGGCGATGCTCTGCCGAGTCACTTCTCCTTTCTTTTTCTTTTGTCCCTAGACCTTTAGCTAGATAGATTGATCACCCTTTTAGATAGACAACACAAGCGTGGATCCCGTCGAGTACAAAGGACGTGAGGGGTGCTAATACCTTCCCCTTGCGTAACCGACTCCCGAATCCAGACATGGTTGCGACGACCTTGTCTTTCCCTTTTTCGTTAGGTTTTTCCAATCGTTTACTTTCCCTCTCTTTGGGATAAATAACGAAAGGTGGTGAATCTTCTGTTTTCCGCCGGGTGTTTTTCGCAGTTGCGACAGCTGGGGACTCTGGTTCCCTATGCGAGTCAATCCTAGCGCTTGTCTGTCTACCTTTGGGTGTTGTATATGTGCTTTATTTATCTTTCTCGCATTTATTTTTAGCATCATATATCATTATTGCTGTGTTGTGGGGAGGGAAATTCCATTGAGTGAGAAGCCGGACCTGGGCTTGAGTACAAACATAGTATTAGAAGCGGAAAGTAGTGGTGAACCTGTATGTTAGGCATGCACTAGTTCCCATGAAATTTGCGCTCAGACGAGATTCTCTTTGATGACTTCCTTTCCAGCCCAGTGGGCCGTTGAGAGGATTTCAGATTCGAGGGTTGTCGACTCTGGGGACCGATCATCTGTGATTCAACTAAGTGAGGCCTCTTCGCGAGATGATGATGCCAAACCAGAAATGGTAAACGTATCATCATTTTTCGAAAGTCTGTGACACTGATGAACGCATAGGATGCCGAACCTTGTCCGTGGATAGGTCCATACCTGTGAGAGGGATTTGGTTATGCAGGAAACATTGGCTTTCAGAATACCCAGTTCTTTACAAGTGTGAATCTGTTTATCAGTGGGTCCATTTGTCGGTATTTTGTTCTTGCTATGGCGAAGCGCTGGTTCTTCTCGACCAACAGCACAGCAGTCTTGATCCCTTGTTTGGATTTGCATTTTCATTTTCATTTGCATTTCATTAACATGTGTCTATGTTGCAGGTGTATATTTCCTCTTCGATTATGGTGATATTGTTCCCTTATTGCTGACATGGAGCTCTTGAGGAGGACCTTGGCCTACAAATTTACTACGCCTGATATTAGAACTCTGCAAAGTCTGATTTCTTTAGTTGACAAGAAGGTTATGGAAGACTTCTGACAGTCCTATAGGAGGCTTTTGAGTGTTGTTTGTAAACCTTCTTTGGATGAGTTGAATGGCCTTCAGAAGCTGCTGCAATTCTATGATCCTCAGTTGTGAGGCTTCACCTTTCAGAGTTATGTGCTGGCACCAACGTTGGAGGAGTTCTCTGCACTGCTAGGAGTGCCCATTCTAGACCAAATGCCATTCTATCATATTGAGGGAGAGCCGAATCTGGCTGAACTTGCTAAAGCTTTACATTTGGGTGCCTCTGAGTTGGAAGGGAAGTTAGCTAGTAGGAATGGAATGTTTGGGTTTCCGTTACCTTTTCTTGTGGATAAGGCTTGACATTTTGCTAAGAAAGGTTGTTGGGTGGTATTCAGCGCTATCTTGGCCCTATGTATTTATGGCATTCTTTTATTCCCGAATATCCCAGACTTCGTAGATGTGGATGCATTTCGTATCTTTGCTTCGAAGAATCCCATACCCACGCTGTTGGGTGATGTTTATCATTCCGTACATTATAAGAACGAGAACAGGAGAGGGAAAAGTGTATCTTGCTGCGCACCTTTACTCTATATATGGTTCATGAGCCACCTTTCCAAGACGGGCCCGTTCTTTGATACTGCGGGTACATCGGAATGGTCCGAGCGTTTGATGAGATTTTCTGCCGAGGACATTGTCTGGTTTGATAGGGATGTATTGGGCATCGAGATTATTTATAGTTGTGGAAGATTTTCTAACGTCCCGCTGGTAGGAAGGAAAGGTTGCATAAACTATAACCTGTCCATTGCTATCAGACAATTCGGGTATGCATTGAGAGGTCCTCTGAAAGATGAAGAGATACAGGAATCTCTGTATCTCACCGGTTTATTGGAGGGGGATAACTTAGCTAGATTTGAACATGCCTGAGGTAATGTCCACAGGAGAGGGAAAGTTGCCTTGGGAAAGAGCAATAGTCAAGCATACGACCCCTATTTGGTTTGGATTCAGAGTAGAGCAAATGAGCTGATGATTCCATACTCGTCTGCTAAGCCTGTTAACCCTCTTGAGATTGCAGAACCTACTACAGTAGACATTCAGAAGTACAATCAGGTTTTGTTTGAGAAGGAATAATTGGAAATTCTTCTGGAAGTTTATGCATTCATTTCCTTCCGGCCCAGAGCAACGACTTCATGCTGACTTCACACGAGTAATGCAATGCATTCTTGTAGCTTTTTTATAGTATTTTTGTATAAACACTTCAAGGCAATGTATTTTATCCCTGTTTACATCCTATATGACATCAATCTATTGATTAAATAGTTTGCTTATGAATTTCTTCCCAATAATGGCTTATGAACTTTGAATAACTTCTTGCTTTAGATTAAACTAATGGCCATTTTGTAGAACTCATCAAAAATGATCCTGCCTTTTAAGAATAAGCGAATATCCATACAAATGATTCCATGTTTTGTATTTACTTCCATATGCCTCTCATGCACCTTTAATCATGGTTTTAAATTGACTTGCATTTTAAACCAAAAACAAACTCCAAGTTGATATTATCTTGAGAAAAGAATTAGGTTTTTTATTTGCAGCAAACTCCCATTATATTTTGGTATACTTGTTACCCAAGACATATATTAACCAGGTACTTTGGTCACAATAGTCACGATATGGAATTTTTTGGACCTTACTGACATCCATCTCAACATTTGACACCTCACCTTGCATAAATTCGAAATCTTGAAATGAGCCTAGCCATAATGTTTGAACAATCAACCTTGTCTCGAAGTCAAGCTATGAAGACACATCTTCCTTTTATCAGAAAGACACCATTTTGACTTGAGTTTCGTAACCATATAAAAACAAGTGAGAACCTCTATCGTTCCAATCTTACCAGACCATGGCTCAAGGTTAGACAACCATTTGTCTTGATAACCTGACCCGATCCTTGATTCAATCCTGTAAGACCTGAGCTTAGACAACACAAAAATAAAAGGCACAAATCTTATATGCACAATGGTAGATGATATGAATAATGCATAAATGATGAAAATGCAATGATATGTATAGCCGACAATTCAGGGTCAAAATTAGGGTGTAACAGTAACCGACTCCCGAACTCGGAACATTGGTTACGATGACCGTTTTCTTGACTTTCTTTTTAAAAGGTTATCTCGATATTTTCATTTCCCATCTCTTTGGGAAAAAATAAAGTTCGGTGACGACTCTGTCGAACCGCATTCCGTGCCTTTAGAAAGAGGGTCGTGTTTTTGAATTATCTCTATGTGATTTTTCAAGGTGCGACATATGGATCTAGAATATACTTCCTCAGATGAGATACATGAAATACATTATGAAGATTCAAAAGAAGAGGCAGTAAGGCAACTCTGTATGCCACTTCTCCTAATCGATTCATAATCTGGTAAGGACAATGAAACACGACGCAAGCTTTTGAGATTTCAAAGTACAACTGACACCCGTCACCAGAGTGACTCTAAAAAACACATGATCTCCCTCTTAGAACTCAAGTTTTTTCCTCCTCTTATCATGAAGCTTTCTTTTTCGAGTGGATCTTCTTGATCTTCTTGGTAGTGTAACACCCCAATTTTAGTAATTATTTATTTATTAAATAAATTGATTAATTGTGTAATTTTGTGCCTATTTGATTTAATGGATTTAATTGAATTAATTAATTTATGTAATTTATTTGATTTATTTGAATTATTTGATTTAAATGAATTATTTGATTTATTGAATTTATATGAATTATTTGATTTATTGAATTTATATGAATTATTTGATTTATATGAATTATTAGGTTTATATAAATTAATTGGCTTATTTAATTTATATGAGTTAATTGATTTAATTGATTTAATCTAAATATGTGATTTATTGAATTAATTCTATTAATTGATTTATTCTATTTGGTAGAATAATATAGAATTTTTAGATTATTTAGTTGGTCTTAATTAGGTGTGTGAATAGTAAGTGGGAGTGGGTTGAGTTAAGCCCAATTGATCAAGACAATGTTAGGGTTTAACAAAAGAATAGAAAGAGAGAAAAGGTTAGTAAAGAGGAAGAAAGAGGAAAGAGGGAAAGAGGAGTGGAGAAGAAGAGAAGAACCGAGAGAGAGAGAGAGAGAGAGAGAGAGAGAGAGAGAGAGAGAGAGAGAGAGAGAGAGAGAGAGAGAGAGAGAGAGAGAGAGAGAGAGAGAGAGAGAGAGAGAGAGAGAGAGAGAGAGAGAGAGAGAGAGAGAGAGAGAGAGAGAGAGAGAGAGAGAGAGAGAGAGAGAGAGAATCATAAAAAGTCAAGGTAAGGGGTGGTCTTTACATGGTTATGGAATTGTATGATAGTGTATGATGGGTAGTATGACATTTAGGATAAAAATCCCTAATTTCCATGATTTTGAAATTGATGATTACCTGATGTATGAGGGTAGAATCCTTATTTATATGTTGTAGGCTATTATAATTGTCATATAATGATAGAATTTTGAATTCTAGAACTGGAACTTTTTACATAATCGAAATCGGAGGTCCGGAAGACCTCCAAACTGCAAAAATCACACTTTTCTGGTTTGCTGTCTGGGAGAGTTCGCATAGCGAACGTCGCATAGAAAAGTAGTAGAGAAAGTCCATGGTTTACATTCTGTAATGAGTCGCGATGCGAGCTGTATTTCGCATAGCAGACGTCGCGATGCGAGCTATATTTCGCATAGCGAAAGTCACGACGTGAGTAGTAGCGAACCTGTAGTCATGGATGGCAGAATGGACATAACTTTTGATCCGTAAGTAAGTTTTGGTCCCTTCTTAAAGAATTGGAAAGCTAATGAATATATCTATATCATACTATATATAAGAGAATTGATTGCCCAATATTTTTATATCTAATATATTTGGGAATTCAATTGTGTATATTTTCTATTAATGAATTATTGCACTGCTTGCTGTCGGTTGTGAAATTATTATGGATAATTTATTGAATACTTGTGTGTTTGCTTGTATTAGTATATTTTGGTGTGTGACAACATGAAATTCATGATAGTTATTGATTGTTGTAATGATATTACATTCGTGATTGTATTGTAAAATATGTTGTATACCATTTGAAAGTGAATTGTGTGTGGATGATTCATAAATATGTGCAAGTATGTGTAATTGTATGGTAATTCAATTATGATGAATTATTGAAGATATGCATAGATGTTAAGATTAGAGAATGATCTTAATTTCATATGGTTGTGAAACTTGCACATGCATCATTTGTTGTCAAGAGGCAATGCTTGTTAATTCCATGGGAACTAGTGACTTGTCCCAAACCTAGAGTAGGGTTTGAAAGCTTATGGAATGGGCTTTTGTGTTATTAGTCTAGGGAACAAACCCGATTTAAATGTAAAAACCGAAAAATAATAACAAGTGTTGGAACCACATGGCATGAGTTGCATTGAGTCTCATTGTGTATATGTTTGTGATATGAGATTATGTGTATCTATGTGAATTGTTGAATTAGTGAAATTGTGGATTGTGTGTATATAATTGTGAATGGTATGGTTACTTGAGTGATACTTTGTTGATGAAACTTTAAAGTGTGAGAATGATTTTGATTATACTTGTATTCCTTAAAATTAATTATTATCTTATGATTTCAATAATTATGTGAATTCTCACCCTTCTGTTGGAATTGTGTTTTATACAACATCACTCAGGTACCTACGAGTAGAGTTTCTTCTAGCACAAGGTAGCCATTGGAGTAGCTTGTTTAGTTATTTATTTATTTTGGGCTGAGTCGTGCTCTGATCATGTAACAATGGGATATTTCGGTTTATGTTTGAGAGATACATTATGTACTCTACTTTATGTTTTTATGTTTATTTGAATTACGTGGAGTATAGGATTTATGCATAAGTATTGATTATGAATGAGATGAGTATGAGACTTTCATTATGTTAATTTATGATTGAAGTAATTATGCTTCTACCTGCTATATGAAAATATATGAAAAGCATGAATTTATTTTAAGTGTTATTGAGCATGACAAGTATATGTGTGATGTTTTGAATTATATGTGACACCTTTATTTGAGATGCATGATAATTTACTCTGATTATTTATATATATTCCGCGGGGTTTAAAAGAGTGTTACATTAGTGGTATCAGAGCAGGTCAGTCCATCCGGCCAGGTTGTATAATGTTGTTTGTTCCCTAGTATGCGACATGTGTGTGAAAACACTGTCGATACACGTTTGTTTTTCTAACCTTTGTGTGCAGGAGTGAGATTGAAACAAGTGGAGGAGAAGCTTGTGCTTCTCCAAGATGCTTCAAGTGTGGAGAGGTGGCTCAATGTGTCATTAAACGCAATTATAGTTTGGTAAAGATGGTTTATGCCCCATCATGATTGTCGGCTGTCTATTGAAAAATTGAGGAACTGATCACCTTTAATCTATTGTTGATAGTAGACGGGATCATGTTGGATTGAATAAATGTGTCCTGTGAGCTTAGATGGTGTGTGTAGTGAATTGTTTGGATTTAAGCCAAGTGTTTACATATTGTTTTGATGAGTCAGTGCAGGATAGTGCTGAGATGTTTATGTTGATAGAAACTTGAAGTGTTAGTGAAAGTGGGGTAGTTGGTGTTTTTCCAATTGTTTGTGATTTTCCGGGAGTTTTTCCTGATGAGATAAGTGATTTACCTTTGTAATGTGAAGTGGAGTTTGCGATCAATTTAGTTCTTGGAACTAGTCCAGTATTGATGGATCCATATCGTATGTCCGTATAACAATTGAAAGAGTTGAAGAGTCAACTCAAAGATCTGCTTGAGAAGAGATTCATTCATCTAAGTGTGTCACCGTGTGGGTGCACCAGTTTTGTTGGTTAAGAGGAAAGAAGGTTCTATGAGGCTTTGTATGGACTATAGACAATTCAACAAGGTGACTATCAAGAATAAGTATCCACTTCCGAGGATTGATAATTTGATAGATCAATTGGTTTGTGCAAGTGTATTCAGTAAGATAGATTTGAGGTTTGGGTATCATCATATTCGTGTGAAGGCTGAAGATATTCAGAAGACTGCTTTCAGAATGAGGTATGGTCATTATGAGTATTTTGGGATGCCGTTTGGTGTGACTAATGCACCAGGTATATTTATGAAGTACACGAACATGATTTTCCATCCGTATTTGGACAAGTTTGTGATTGTGTTCATTGATGATATTTTTATCTACTCGAAGAGTGAAGAGGATCATGTTGAACATCTAAAAATTGTGTTATCAGTGTTGAAAGAGAAACAGTTGTATGCTAAACTTTCTAAATGCGAGTTTTGGTTGAAAGAAGTGAGTTTCCTTGGCCATGTGATTTCAAGTAGAGGTATTGCAGTTGATCTATCGAAGGTTAAAACAGTATTACAGTGGGAAGCTCTGAAATCAGTTTTTAAGATCAGAAGCTTTCTTGGTTTGGCAGGTTATTATTGGAAATTCATTGAAGGATTTGCCAAGTTACCTTTGTCGTTGACGCAACTGACTTGGAAGTGTCAAGCTTTTATTTGGGATGCAAAGTGTGAAGAAAGTTTTCAAGAGCTTAAGAGAAGATTGACAACAACTCCTGTTTTGATTTTTTCGAATCCGACAGAACCATTTGTTGTGTATTGTGGTGCTTCTTTGATGGGTTTGGGAGGTGTATTGATGCAACATCAGTAAGTTATAGCTTATGCTAAAAGGAAAATTAAAATGCATGAAAGGAATTATCCGACGCATGACTTAGAGTTGGCCGCTGTTGTGTTTGTGTTGAAGCTTTAGAGGCATTATTTGTTTGGATTGAGATTTGAGGTATTTAGTGATCATAAGAGTTTGAAGTACCTCTTCGATCAAAAATAATTGAATGCAAGGAAAAGGATATGGTTGGAACTTCTGAAGGATTATGACTTTGGTTTGAATTACCATTTGGGTAAAGCAAACGTGGTAGCTGATGCGTTGAGTAGGAAATATTTGCATATGTCAATGATGATGGTAAAAGAGATGGAAATGATTGAGAAATTTTGACATATGAGTTTGGTTTGTGAAGAGACTTCTTATGGAGTTAAGCTTGGTATTTTGAAGCTTACTATTGGTATTCTTGATGAGATTCGAGAAGGTTGGAAATCTGATTTGGGTTTGGTAGATCGGTTGACTTAGATCAATCAAGGTCGAGGTGGTGATTTTTGGATTGATGAAAATGGTATCATGAGATATCGTGATAGAGTTTGTGTTCCAGATATTGTTGAGCTGAAGAAGAGTATTCTTGAGGAAGGGCACCATAGTGGATTGAGTATTCATCCTGGTGCTACTAAGATGTATCAAGATTTGATGAAAGTATTTTTATGGCCTTGTATGAAGAAAGATATTGCAAAGTTTGTGTATTCTTGTTTGACTTGTCAGAAGTCAAAGATTGAGCATTAGAAAGCGTCGGGTTTGATGCAACCATTATCTATTCCTGAGTGGAAATGGGATAGTATATCGATGGATTTTGTGTCTGGTTTACCTAGGACACCGAGTAATTGTGAAGCTATTTGGGTTACTATGGATAGATTAACAAAATCTTCCCACTTTATTCCAATGAGAATGGATTACCGGTTGGAGAAGTTAGTGAAGCTGTACTTTGAGAGGATTGTGAGTTTGCATGGTATTCCGTCTAACATTGTATCAGATAGAGATCTGTGGTTCACTTCGAGATTTTGGCAGAGTTTGCAAAGTGCTTTAGGTACAAAGTTACATTTGAGTTATGCTTATCATCTGCAGACAGATGGTCAGACTGAGGGGACGATTCAGTCACTTGAGGATCTTTTGAGATCTTGTGTATTGGAAAAGGGAGGAGCTTGGGATAGCTACTTGCCTTTGATTGAGTTTACTTACAACAACAGTTTTCATTTGAGTATTGGAATAGCACTGTTTGAAGCGATGTATGGTATGAGGTGTAGAACGTGTTAGTTTGAGTCAGGAGAGAGTGATGTGGTTGGACCTAAGATAGTCCAACAGACTACTGATAAGATTAAGATGATTCAGGAGAAGATGAAGATTTCTCAGAGTCGTCAGAAGAGTTATTATGACAAGAGGAGGAAATCACTTGAATTTCAAGAGGGAGACCATGTGTTTCTTAGAGTTATTCTGATAACTGGTGTTGGTAGAGCGTTGAAGCCGTGTAAGTTAACGCCGCGTTTTATTGGTACTTATCAAATTTTACAGAGAATATGAGAGGTGGCCTCTCAGGTTGCTTTGCCACCGTCGCTTGCTAATCTCCATGATGTATTCCATGTATCTCAATTAAGGAAATACATTGCGGATCCGTCTCATGTAGTCCAAGTAGATGATTTGCAACTGAGAGATATCCTAACTGTGGAGAAATCACCTATGCGGATAGATGATTGGGAGTTGAAACAACTTCGACGTAAAGAGATTGCCTTAGTGAAGGTAGCTTGGGCAGGACTAGTAGGTGGAAACGTGACTTGGGAGCTTGAAAGTCAGATGAGGGAGTCTTATCCCGAGTTATTCGTTTGAGGTAATTTTTTAGGGTGAAAATATTTTAAGTGAGGGAGGGTTGTAACACCCTAATTTTAGTAATTATTAATTAATTAACTTAATTGATTATTTGTGTAATTTTGTGCCTATTTGATTTAATGGATTTAATTGAATTATGTGATTTATTTGAATTAATTAGTTTATGTGATTTATTCGATTTATTTGAATTCTTTGATTTAAATGAATTATTTAATTTATTTAATTTATATGAATTATTTGATTTATATGAATTATTGGGTTTATATAAATTATTTGACTTATTTAATTTATATGAGTTAATTGATTTAATTGACTTAATATAAATATGTGATTTATTGAATTAATTAAATTAATTGATTTATTCTATTTGGTAGAATAATGTAGAATTGTTAGATTATTTTGTTGGGCTTAATTAGGTGTGTGAATAGTAAGTGGGAGTGGGTTGAGTTAAGCCCAATTGATTAAGACAATGTTAGGGTTTAACAAAAGAATAGAAAGAGAGAAAAAATTAGTAAAGAGGAAGAAAGAGGCAAGAGGGAAAGAGGAGTGGAGAAGAAGAGAAGAACCAAGAGAGAGGGCTCAAGAATCATCAAAAGTCAAGCTAGGGGGGTCTTTACATGGTTATGGGATTGTATGATAGTGTATGATGGGTAGTATCACGTTTAGGATAAAAATCCCTAATTTCCATGATTTTGAAATTGATGATTACAAGATGTATGATGGTAGGATCCTTATTTATATGTTGTAGGTTGTTATAATTATCATATAATTGTAGTATTTCAAATTCTGGAATAGAACTTTTTACGAAATCGAATTCGAAGGTCCGGAAGGCCTCCAAACTGCAAAAATTACACTTTTCTGGTTTGCTGTCTGGGAAAGTTCGCATAACAAACTATATTTCTCATAGTGAACGTCGAGTAGCGAACCAGTAGCAAAAGTCCATGGTTTACATTCTGTAATGAGTTGCGATGCGAGCTGTATTTTGCATAGTGGCCGTCGCGATGCAAGTTGTATTTCGCATAGCGAAAGTCACGACGTGAGCAGTAGTGAATCTGTAGCGAGGAATGACATAATGGACGTAGCTTTTGATCCGCAAGTCCATTTTGGTCCCCATTCAAAGGGTTGGAAAGATAATGAATAGAGCTATGTCATAGTATAGATAAGAGAATTGATTGCCCATTATTTTTATATCAAATATGTTTTGGATTCAATTGTGTATATGTTCTATTAATTAATTGTTGCACTGTTTGCTACCGGTTGTGAAATTATTATGGATAATTTATCGAATACTTGTATTGCAGTGAGAAGAGAATATCAATCTATTGATTAACTTGAATCTTAATTCATTAAATTCACAACCGGAATTTGATTTATCCAAAGGAAAGGTTAAAGAAAGAAAAACCTTTTGCGCGATGTAACAACAACGCTAAGAGATTCGTGGATCGGGGGTTGGTTATGCTTAGGGTAGGTATTTCACATCCTAGACATCTGTAGTATACTACAGGAACCTTTTGTATGTTTATATGCTATACTATTTGCTATGGTTATGGTATCAAGGTTAGGGTTTTGAGGTGAAGACCTATGATTGGAGTTTCTAAGTTTGCTCGCAAAGATATCGGGTCTTTTGCCTACGTATCCTAACTAGGATAGAATTAGAGAAACCGTAGTTCACCTTACTGAGGGTGGATGAACACTTGATTATGATCAAGGTTAAAAGGGGAACAAACATAACAATGCTTATGTAGAGTTTAACAAAACTCTCTATTCTAAGTTGTACATTCAAGGGATTGACTTTGACAAAAGCTAGGGGGAAAGTAAGTAATCATGACAATGATCCTTACATAGAGTTGACAAAGTCTATCCTAGGGTTCTAGTTGAAGAACACTCCTAGTAAAGGTGGTCCTTTTCGACTTAAGCAAAGTCTAATGGCTTGTAGGTTCTAACTTAACTAAGCTAGGGTTCAAGATGACTTGACAAATTCAAAGGGAGGGTAATGAGCTATCTATGACCCTGGGGGTCAATAGAGAAATTTTCCTTTGGAATAGGAGAAAGATGAGGCAACTTGATGAGAACTAACAAGTACCATCACTTGGGGAGGACTTAACAAAGCTAAATAAATAAGCAAGAACTTGTAACAACATATGAACAATAGTCAAGATCAACATAAAGACATAGAGGTGGCAACCATCAATGCAAGTAAAGAACATGTGTAACAACAACAAGTTCATCTGTAACATTCAAACAAGATTGATGCAAACAAGTTACAACTTGAAGCAAGCACACTATAAGGATCAAATGAGATCAAATGTAACAACATAAGACCATCTAACCATGTATTGATAACAATCAAACAAGCAAAAACACAAGAAATGTTACAACAATTCAAGTATTTGTTCATGACTTCATGGGGAAAAGTAAGAAAGTTTCATGGTAACAACCAAGTCAAAAATCAAACCCTAGAATGTTATGGTTCTAAAAAGACACATCAATAAGTGGAATGAGGCATGAAAAACATATTCAAGAGGTTATAACATCAAAAATCATGTTATGGATCACAAAGAAGTTCAAGGTATACCATTCACATTCAAGCATTCACAAAGGCAAGAACAAACCATAAACATGTTATGGTTCTAACAAGACACATAAATAAGTATAATGAGGCATGAAAAGCATATTCAAGAGCTTACAACATCAAGAATCATTGCATAGGTCACAAATGAAGTTCAACAGGCCATTTTCACATGTATGCATTCACAAAAGCAAGCATGAACATAGAAAGGAAATGAATCAAACAATTTTGAACACTTAAACATGTTAAAAAAACATATACAAATCATACAAGACAAATCTCACAATAAAAATCAAGTTACAAGTTGAAAAAGTTAAAGAACACCATGGAAAACCCTAAAAAAAACACATGCTATTCAAGTGGGCCAAAGTATTTTTAGGATAACAATCCTTGAATTATTTCTTCACTCAATGAAAATAGACATGTTAAGGAGTAATTTTAAAAAATAATGGCATCAATAGCATAAAAAATAAGCAAGTTATGATCATGGAAAGTTGGTGCACTAAGAGGGCAAAACTATGTCAAGGCAAGGTAAGGCAAAACTAGGTCATTTGCATGAAGAAGTGGAACTCGGTCAAAACTTAACCAAATGAGGTGAAACAAAAGTGAAAATTTTGTGTTTTTGAACAAGGAATTCAATTTTATAATTTGTTTTTCCATACCATGAACCCACAAGAAAACCCGATAGCATCAATGGTAGGGCAAGTTTGGTGACAACCAAATGCAAGAATATGTGGACAACTTGTGTAGTGGTGTGCTTTGTGAAACAAGTATACAAACATCACATATACATCATATATAGAGGTTGTCACAAGAGAAATCAAGAAATGCACAAGTGGTTTGGCAGATTGGAATCAAAATGCAAAAAATGACTAGGTTGGCATAGTTTGTGACCTGAATTTTGACAGTCTTAAAAACACATATTTTGCTTCAAGAAATGGTTTATACATGACATATAACATACATAAAACATGTCTAAACAATGCTTAATACAAAATCATGGCTAGAACTCAAGATGGCATGAGAAATGCAAGTTTTAGGCTTACCTTTTGTAGCATTATGATGCAAACTTGGGAAGCAAGAAAACCAGAGATCCTACAAGCTCTTTGCGGGTATCAAAATGCTCCAAGGATGATGTGAAGATGCTCAAAGTAACCTCCAAGCAAGCTAGTGTACAAAATGCCTTGATAATGAAGAAAACACCAAAAAATCCAAAGATTTCCAAAGCAAACTTGCTCAAATCTTGTTACAGAAGTGTGACTTGATTATGGTTAGTTTGTATATGTTATATGTGATGTATGAGTGGTATTGTAGCTCAAGGAAGTTCAATGGTTTTAAGGTTTCCTTTCATAATGCAGAAAAGTCAACAAATGAGCTTTTGAAGGTTGACATTTGGCTTGGATGTTTTTCTGGCTAAAGTAAGGTATTGAATAGCTCTAACACATCATTTGTGATATGTTTGGAGTGTTGTTTGAGTTGGAAAGTGTTTGGACAAGGTTTTGGAAGTGAAAATGCAAAACAAATTTTGGGAGGTTTTGGAAATTTGGTGGCAACTTGCACAAACTTGGTGATTGAGTGGGGGAGAGAGTTCTGGCTGGTTTCTAGAAAGGAATTGGTGTTCTTTTGATGTGAGAATAAGGTTCAATTTATAGGAAAAGGTCTTGAGCAAGAGGTATGGGCAAATTGGAACCAAATGCCAATTTTGGCCTTGTAACTTTGAAATCTTTGTGCCAACCAATGCAATCTTTGTGTCACCCTAAAAAGATCTCTTCCATTAGAAATATGAAGATCAGAAATGAGACTTAAACCTCGATTAGAATTGATTTGGGAAGCTTTAGAATCAAGACATCCATGTTGAGTTGGTTTTGCAGCAGTGAGTTTTTGCCAACTTGTGAGCTTTGGTTCTCTCTAACCACGAGGAGTTATAGAACCCACTTGTACTTTTTAAAAAGCCCTCATTAGGTACTACGACTTTGATGTTTTAGTTAGGAACTTATTCCTCTTGAAACTAGGTCAAAACCCCTTCTAAAAATGTTGAATTCTTGATGAATCCTAAGTGTTTAAAATCCTTCACAACTTGATAAATTCATAACTCCAAATACATACATTTTTTGCTCATGGGTCATTAGGAAACTTTTGTAAGGCTTCTTAAGACATTTCCAACAAGCTTTGAACCACTCTATTTGGATGTGTGGTTAGGAAGTTATGACCATTTGAAGTTTGATCAAAATTAGGTTTTTTTTTCACTTACCCTTGTTTCTTGATTTGCAAGTTATCTATCAATTCTTGATTAAATCTCCACCAAAATCCATAATTAGATGTGAAATGATGTTGGAAACAAAATCCATAGACGAACCGAATAGTTGAAAATCTCTGAATCGACTATTGATGTTCTGGGTTCCCTGAGGCCTTGAAAATTCTTGGGCATACTTCATTGGGTCATATGAGCATAATGGACCATAATTACCTCATTGAAAAACCTTCTAGATCAAAAGTCAAACTATAGTTGACTTTGCCAACAAGAAACCCTGATTAGGGTTCTTGCACTGCACTGCTTCCATTCTCTTGGTTTCAACCTCAAATTAGACTCATTCTTGATCACATGTGATATCCTTGATGATATAGAGACTTGTTATATGGAGGATAAATCCAAAAATTTGACTGATCAAATCCTAGAAACCCTGATTTCTTGACTGTATGAAACCCTAATTCATCTGCATCTTGACAAAGACAATATTGAAATAGGTTAAGTTTAGATAATTAATGGTAATGCTCCTAGAATGATGATGAGATCTAGGGGTCAAAATTTGGGGTATGACAGTTGCCCATATTTAAATATCTTTACTAGATGGCAATGAGAGATAACAATCTTCATAGAATCATGGTGAAAGGTATTTAAATATAGCCAACCAAAAATTTTGTCCCTTAGATATGATGGTATGTAAAAAGACAAATGCTGAATATGCAATGAATTCTAAGAGTGATGCTTCATGATGCTGGAGTGCAAGAAAATGCTGACACACAAGCCACAGAAAAAGAAAAACGAAACTACTAGTAACCACTCACTGGGAAAACAGACACATTGGGAGGAGATCCAAAGTAAAACCAATCAATAGTTCAAACATGACTAATGATGGTATTTCAAGGGGATCCTCCACACAAGGGACACAAGCTCCACCGGGGAAGATAAATCTTCACTGGGGAAGAGGCAAATCTCCACTGGGGAAACACAAACCTCCAATGTGGAAAGGCATCAAGGGAAACACAAGTAAGAAGCCACGCATAGGGATAAAAGTCAACATACTCGGACTCCGACTGGGGGCACAAAAGACCAGAAACACGGTCCTTATTGGAGAACAATCCAATGGGAACTTTCCTTGCGACGAAGAGTTTGAATAGGATCTTCAAGAAAGGACTAGAAATAAGACCAAACTCATCGGGAGGATATCGGTGACAACCAACCATCCTACAATCAAGTTATGAAGATTGTTGCCAATGACCATTGGGCTTTAAACAACACTAGTGACTACTGGATCTTCCGAGATATGCTAGTAACAACTAGACTTCCAGGGGAGATGCTGGTAACAAACAACATTCAAAGATACCAATAACGATTGGTTTCTTAGTCAAAGTCAGTAACCACTGCACTTCCTGGGGAAATGTTGATAACAAACAACATTCAGAAAATATAATAGAGTGAGATGAAATTTGCCAATAAAAATTGGACTCTCTGGGGAGTGCTAGTAACGACTAGGCCTCAAAAGGGATATGGTGACAACCAAATTAACGATACCAATAACGATTGGATTTTAAGAAATATGCCAGTAACAACTGGTCTTCATCCGAGTTAGTTAACAAACGGTATACTGACTAGGAGATAGATTCAGGTAAACACTGGATCTCAAGGATAAGCTGAAATATTAGTAACAACTAAAGACTTGGTAACTACCGATTAGCAGTATCAGATGGGGGGTCAACGACCGATTTATTGCTAGTTACGACTAGACTTCTCAGGGGAATCTGGTGACAACAGTCAAACAAAATTAGCAGGGAGTTGGTAACAACTGGACTTCCAGGGGAATCCAGAGAGGAGTAAGATCTTCTCTGGGGTTTAAATCAAAAACAAAGGGTTTCCTTGTAGTGAAGAGTTCGAACAGGATCTTCACGAAACAACTAAAGGTAAAACTGGATTCACCGAGGATGCTAGTAACTACCAGATCTTTGGGACTCTACTGGGGATATCTAGGGACATTAGTTACAACCAATCATCCTAAACTTCACCGGGGATATTGGTAATACCTCATTATCCTAAAATTGGAGACAGATGAATATTTCCAATAACCAATAGACTTTAAATGATGCTAGTAACGACTAGACTTTGGAAAAAAGATTGGTAACAACTAGGTAGGATTTATCAAGAAATGCCAGTAACTACTGGACTTTCACCGGAAAGACAGGTAATAGCCAAAGTCAACATTACCAATAACAATTGGACTTGTCAAGCAATACCAGTAACTACTGGACTTAACTAGAGAAAAAGGTGATAATCGAGCCATATACCGATAACAATTGGATCTAAAAAGATACCGGTAACTACTGGACTTCAAAGGGGGAGATAGGTAACTACCACATCTTGTACCAATAACAATTGGATTTTGAAAATATAGTAACTACTATCTCTCAACAGAGTCGTTTAACTAACGTAACATCGGCTGAGGTTAGACATCAAGTAAAAACCTGGTCTCAAAGACAAACTGCGGTATTAGTAACAACTAACGTCTTGGTAAACACCAATAAGCAGTATCAGATATTGCTAGTTACAACTAGATTTACTGGGGATATAAGCATTTATCACAATAATACTTACTCCAAATAACTTGGAAAAGTTGAGGTAACAACCAAAGGGTAAGCCCGTGACAATAGGTCTGGAGCAAAAAAGTTTGGTAACGACCAAAGGATCTCAAGATGACATCCAGTAACCACTGGGGAAGGAACACCTGACAGATTCTTGACAAAGACAAACCGAACAAACTAACCCAAAAATGGCCTCAGTCAGAACATACCAGACCAAAAGGTATGCAGGAAATGCATATGCTAAAGGTATGATGCAAATGCAATGCCAAAATAACTCCGCAGGGGAAAGCAACAAAAGATAGATAGCAATCTATCACAGGGGAAACAAAAGAGAATCACCCTGAATCCCATTGCTGTAAAAAATGGTATTACTCATCTAGCGATTTTGCTGGTGTAGCGGTCTCTTTTATTGCAAACTTTTTGGGGAGAGGTCACGACTTCAATATAGTTGGTTGACTCACTAATCAGCCTTTTAGCGTGGCGGTGTGGGGAAAGAAATCTCTATCGAACCTTGTATTGCCAAGATGAAGATATCAAGGTCTCGACCATTATACTCTCATGATAGGAGTTTTTAATTTCACACTGTCATGTCACAGTCGACACTATAATTTGCTTGTTAATTTTAAAACAATTTTAGTTTCAAAATAAACTTTTTGTTTTCAAAAATCATTATTAACGAATAAGTGATGTTTGCATAACAAAGAAAATAGAGCATAAGACAAATGAGCACAAACAAAGATTGGCCCTAAATATGAATTTATTGAAGATGGAAACTTGCAAAGGCAAAGTCCCATGGAATAATTACAATTTGGAACCGAAAATGGCAATATGGGAAAGGGTTACAAAAATCCAATAATCATTTGATCTTATCTAGCTAAAAGTCGGCCCTGAAGTGATACTTCTGACGAGAGTAGCAGAAAGTGAGTCTTCTTATAATTCTTTTATAGTCGTAACAACTCCTGATGCAGTGAAATGCTTTGCCTCTAACTTTTTCCTGAATCGCCCATTTCGGGTTTTCAATTCACCGGGACGCTCATTTTTGCCTGAGTCGCCTTTCCAGGTTTTCGACTCAGTGAACTTTCTCGTTTATTTTATCCATAATTTTTGTTTGGATCTCCTTAATAGGTTGTGATCCACCGAGATGCTCTTTTTTTGCCTGAATCGCCTTTCCAGGTTTTCGACTCAGCGAGCTCTTTTTAGGCATAATATTTCCTTACTGCATCTGAGTTTATAGGTGTGGGAGCTGTTCTCCGTCCATCGTCGTAAGGATAAGGGAACCTCCAGAAAAGGCCATTTTCACAACGAATGGGCCATCGTAGTTCGACATCCATTTCCCTCGCGCGTCTCGATGTACCAGCGAAATCTTTTGAAGTACCAACTCACCTTCTTTGTATTCTTTAACCTGTACCTTTTTATCAAAGGCCCTTTTCATCCTTTTCAGGTACAGCTGGCTGTGGCACATGGTTGTCATCCTCTTCTCATCGATGAGGTTCAGAGTATCAAACCTTTCCTTCACCCATTCATCTTCTTCGAGCTTGGCTTTCATCAAGACCCTCAACGAAGGTATCTCAATCTCAATGGGTAGTACTGCATCCATCCCATAGACCAACGAGAAAGGGGTTGCCCATGTTAAAGTGCGAACGGAGGTTCGGTATCCGCGTAGAGCGAAAGGCAGCATTTCATGCCAAACCTTGTAGGTTAGTACCATTTTCTGCATAATCTTCTTGATGTTCTTATTCACAGCTTCTATGGTGCCATTCATCTTAGGCCGGTAAGGAGAGGAGTTGTAATGTTTGATCTTGAAACCGTTACAAAGTTCTTTCATTGTTTTGTTGTTTAGATTTGTCCTGTTGTCTGTAATGATCTGATTGGGGATTCTATAACGATAAATGATCTCCTTCTTGATGAACCGGGCAACCACTTGTCTGGCCCCGTTGGTGTATGACGCAACTTCTACCCATTTGGTGAAGTAGTCAATA
The DNA here is from genome assembly GCA_963859935.3 of Lathyrus sativus. NCBI lineage: Eukaryota > Viridiplantae > Streptophyta > Magnoliopsida > Fabales > Fabaceae > Lathyrus > Lathyrus sativus. Next base: position 72,074,082 of record OZ012739.1, on the reverse strand, counting down.
GCGACAAGGATGAACCGATGACTGTTGGATGCTTTGGGTTCAATTGCCCCAATCATATTAATACCTCACATGGATAACAACCAAGGTGATGTCAGCACATTTAGCGGATTTGGTGGTACGTGCACCTTGTATGCATAGACTTGGCATTTATGGCATTTTTGGGCAGACAAGATGCAGTCAGTCTCCAAGGTTAACCAGTAATAACCAGCCCTCAAGATCTTCTTTGCCATGGTGTGGCCGCCCGCATGAGTGCCGAATGTGCCTTCGTGAACATCTGTTGTTAACGGGTCTGCCTTTCTCTTGTCAACATATCAGAGCAGGACCATATTGTGGTTTCGTTTGTATAGAACGTCGTTGCTGATGAAGAACTTAGATGACAATCTTTGTATAGCCCTCTTATCAATTTCAGAGGCATCGACCGAATACTCTTGATTCTAAATGAAGTTCTTGGTATCATAAAACCAAGGTTTTCCATCAGATTCTTCCTCTGTCATCATGACGTATGCTGGCGCGATCTTTCTTTCGATGCAGATCAAAGGAGCTTCGTTGACAAACTAGATCTTCCACATTGATGCTAGCATGGCTAAAGCATTTGCAATATAATTCTCAGTCCTCGTAACATGTTTGAAAGTGATCTCGTCAAAGTACTCGATCATTTCTAAAATGTACTCTTTGCAGGGGATCAAATTTTCATCTCGAGTTTCCCATTCACCTTTGAGTTGGTAAATTACTAAAGCGGAGTCGCCGATCACCTCTAGGATTTTGATGCAAAGGTCGATGGTGGCTTCAAGCCCCAAGATACAGACTTCGCATTCAGCTATATTGTTTGTACATGAGAAACGTAGTCTTGCGGTAACGGCGGTGTATCCTCCGGTTGGATTTTCCAGGACAACACCAACTTCATGACCTTTCTTATTGGATGCTCCGCCAAACATCAACTTCCAACGTGAACCGAGTTCAGGACCTTCCTCGGGTCCAGGTTCTTCTTTAGCTTAGTAAAGGAACATGACATATTCATTAAGAAAGTCGAACTTGAGAGGTTGGTAGTCCTCAACAGGTTGCTCCGCAAGGTAGTCTGACAAGACATTCCCTTTTATTAACTTTTGGGTGACATAATGGATATCATACTCTAACAAGAGCATGTGCCAACGAGCGAGCCTTCGTGTCTGAGCAGGATTTTAAAAGATATATTTTATTGGGTCCATCTTGGATATCAATAGTGAAGTGTGGCAGATCATGTATTATCTCAAACATTTGGCTGCCTATGCCAGCGCGCACCAAGCGTTTTCCAACGGGGAGTAACGACTCTCGCAGTCGGTAAACTTATTACTCAGATAATAGATTGCATGATCTTTCTTCTCTGACTCATCTGTTTAACCCAAAACGCAATCCATTGATTTTCGAGTACCGTCATGTACATGAAAAGCGGTTTTCTAGGTACAGGAGGGATCAATATAGGAGGCTCCTAGAGATATTCCTTGATCTTTTCGAACGCTACCTGGCAATTGTCATTCTATACAACTTCCTGATCTTTTCGTAACAACTTAAAGATTGGCGTGCAGGTAGGAGTTATGTTGGAGATAAATCTGGAAATGTAATTCAATCTTCCAAGGAAACCTCTAACTTGCTTCTCGGTTTGTGGTGCAGGCATCTCCTGAATGGCTCGTACACTTTTGGGGTCCACCCAATTCCATGTTGACTAACAATGAAACCGAGTAACTTGCCAGATCTTACCCCAAAAGTACACTTGGCGAGGTTCAGTCTCAACTGATACTTCCTAAGCCTTTTGAGCAATTTTAACAAATGCTCAAGGTGATCTTCCTTGCTTTGAGATTTAACAATCATGTTATCGATGTAGACTTCAATCTCTTGGTGCATCATATCATGAAATAATGCCACCATGGCCCGTTGGTACGTAGCTCCAACGTTCTTCAGACCGAAAGGCATAACCTTATAACAATAGGTGCCCTAGGGGGTGATGAATATCGTCTTTTCCATGTCATCTGGATCCATTTTTATCTAGTTATAACCGGAGAAACCGTCCATGAATGAAAACACCGTGAAGCTGGCTGTGTTATCCACTAAAGTGTCAATATGCGGTAGAGGGAAGTCGTCTTTTGGGCTGGCTTTATTGAGGTCCCTATAATCTACGCACATTTTAACCTTACCGTCCTTTTTGGGTACTGTTACAATATTAGCCACCCATTCAGGATATTTGGAGAATGCCAAGAAGCCCGCGTCGCTTTTTTTTCTTAACCTCTTCCCTGATTTTGAGGGCCATGTCAGGTCAGGACCTTCGAAGCTTTTGCTTGACCGGAGGACACTCGGGTTTAAGAGGGAGTTTGTGCGTTACAATATCAGTATCCAGCCCAGGCATGTCTTGATAAGACCAAGCGAACACATCTGCGTACTCTTTGAGAAGCGTTATTAACCGATCTTTAATGTTTACCCCTAGCGATGCCCCAATCTTGACCTCTTTTCTCTCTTATACGGAGCCTAGGTTGACGACGACAATCTGTTCTTTGTACGGCTGAAGATAGGCATCTTCGTACTCAGTCATTTTGGTTAGTTCTTCTGGAACTTCGAAATCTTCATCATTGTCTTCTTCAGCTTGGAACACCGCCGAATTGGAGTTAGATGGGATCGGATGACTATCGGATTTAAGAGGTGATGGAGGTTCTCTGCATGTGTTAAACGGGTCTAAATAAGCAAAAACACACACAAAGGGATGCATATGATTCTTTTTAGGTTTTTTTTTAAAGATTGCCATTTTCCTTTTTATGAAAATATGAAAATAAACAAATGAACAAAAACGAATGGGAATTTAACAAAATATTCATTCATTAATTGATTATTGAAAGTGCGGCCCGTACAAAATTATGCACTGGCCTTGGGCACGACCATGGATTTTAAACATAGAAAATGCTAACAAGCAAATTACTAGACGAGAGGCAACATGACAGGGATATCGATGGCCTCCCAATTGTACATAATGGCTTTGTCTTGGAATACCAAGTCGTCGATGCAGCTTTCTTCATTGTTTTCTTCAATAGCGTTGACTTGAACGTCGCCACTTACAAAGATTTCTTCCAGAGTTTGGAGGCGCTTGCAGTTGACTTCTGGCTCTTTATCTGGAGTTGGTTCGTAACCCAACCCTCGTCAGTCATTCTTTGCTCGGGCATTGACTTCGATCACCTCTCCCCATCCTTGTGGAAGTCCTTCTTTCATAGCATTCTTGATACTTTGGGTGGAAACAAAGGATGAACCACGTGTAATGACAGTGTCTTCCATCATCACAGCGTGTGCGATCTCCAACGCTTAGAAAGCCATTTCCAATGTGTTTTCATCAGCTTCGATATATCAAAAAGAGGATAAGCCGCTCACCAGCAAATCCTCTTCGCCGTGCGTCACAATCAATTGATCCTCAACCATGAATTTCATCTTCTGATGCTGAGTGGACGTGACAGCGCCTGTCGTGTGTATCCATTGTCTTTCTAATAAACAATTGTAAGTTGGGTTTATATCCATCACTTAGAAAGTGACTTCAAAAACTTGAGGGCCCATCATGATGGGTAAGTCGACGACTCCGATCACTGTCCTTCTCGAACCATCGAAAGCTTTTACAATCAATGATGTACCTCTCATCTCTGCTCCTTTGTAAGCCAATTTGGCCAATGTTCTCCTAGGAATTACGTTAAGAGACGATTTGTTGTCAATAAGTACTCTGGAAAGGGTATCTTCTTCGTATTTGATAGACACATGCAAGGCATGATTGTGATTGCAACCTTCAGCAGTTAGATCAGAGTTGTCAAAACTTAGCGTGTTGCAGGCTGTAATGCTGGCAACCACAGAATCGAACTGCCCCACGGTGATGCTCTTCGTGACATAGGCTCATGTCAATATCTTCAATAGGACTTGTTGATGGACAAGAGAGTTTAACAATAATGACATGATGGAGATTTTGGACGGTGTTTGGTGGAGCTGGTCCACTACCCGATAATCACTTCGGCGAATGGTTCTAAAAAATTCTTCCTCCTCCTCTTTTGGGACTTCTTTCCCTTTTGTTTTTTCAATGATATGTTCTTTGGAGGTGGTTTCCTTTGGAACAACTTTCTTAGGAATGGTGGTAGTTGTCTTGGGAATAGTGGCCGCAACCTGAGGAACGGTGAATTTTGCCTTAGGTTGATACATATGACCATTGCGGGTCATCTTGCTTCCTCCGATAATGTTTTTTACATCTTCTTGCTTCATTCTAGCATTCATGTCATACCATGAGTAGTCGCGTTTCTAAGATATAGCCCTTGGATGAGGGCCCGGTCTCCTGCTGTAATCGTACTTATGCTTAGGCCGGTCTGTAGTTGGTGCGAGACCGTTATGAAAAATAGGTTTGGCCGTAACAGGAGGGGCAAATTTATTATTCCTGGTATTGAACACTGGTTTTTTTTCAGATTTCCTTGGCAGGTTGAAGATTGACTCAATTACCGAGACATCCTCTTTCTTTTTCTTTCCACATATTTGCAATATACCTTCATCAATCATTGCCTGGATATCTCGCTGCACAAGGTTACAACCCTGCGGCTTATGATGACAATCATTGAAACTTTCGTGAGGACCCTTGATTAGACCCTCTTTCACCAGCTTTTTGTGTAACTTAGCCAACAGAGTCTTGATTTCAAATACTTTGGAAATTATCCTTATGTCAGAATCTTCTTCCACAACATGGACGTCACCGTGATTTAGCAGGGGACGATTCTTCATATTCGGTTGATTATCCTTAAAGGAGAGGATTCTCTTTTCAATTAGTTCCCGCATGATGGTTGGAGTGCTTTACATCCCTCGAGATCATGCCCGGTGGCATGTTCGTGAAATGCGCAGTGCGCGTTTGGATTGTAGTAGTACGATAGTGGATTCGGAGGAGGACCCAACTTCCTGGTCTGGATTAAGCCTTGTTGTACTAGCTGAGGGTACAAATCCATATAGTTCATAGGGATAGGTCAAATTTCTAGCCTTCTATTTTGGAAAGCGGCCCTCGGAGCTGGTGCTCTTTGTCGTGGGCGTACCTGTTGATTGTTGTTCGGTCAATAGGTGTTGAGCGCCTGCTGCGGAGGATTTTGTGGATTTGGTCATGGTTGAAAAACCGGTGTGACTGCAGCCACGTACTTTTGTTGATGATAATTTTGTTGAGACTGCGGTCGAGACCACCGTTGATTATGCAGATGTCTTCTTCTGTTCTAAATTCGTTCGTCATACATTATGGTGTTCGTTTCCCCTTTTTTTTCTCTTGTGGAGATGACCCGACGGCTTCTTCACTGTGCTAGTACTAACTGCACTTATCACCTTGCCCCTTTTCAATCCGGCTTCTACTTTTACGCCAACAACCACGATACCAGAGAAATTTGTTGTGACACTGCTGATGATTCTCTCGTAGAACTCTGGTCTGACAGTGTCCACAAACCAGTCAGCAAGCTCCTTTTCAATCAGTGGCGGTTCTACCTGGGCAGCTGTCTCGCGCCACCTTTGCGTATATTCTTTGAAGGTTTCAGAGTTTTTATGGGTCTTCCTCAGAAGTTGACGTCGGTCTGGTGCCAGGTCCATATTATACTTATATTGTTGTATGAACGCGTCAGACAAGTCCTGAAAACAGTGGATCTTGGATTGATCCAGGCTTAAATACCACTTAGCAGAGGCGCCTTTTAGACTATCCTGGAAGCACTGGATAAACAATTTATCATTCTTGATGTGCGGAGCCATGCGCCGACAATACATTATTAGGCGGACTTTCTGGCAGGTAGCCCCTTCGTATTTCTCGAATATCGGCATCACAAATTTTGGTAGAAATACCAAGCCTGAAACTAGGCACATGTCTTTTGCGTCAGAACCCAAGACATTGTTCCCCTCTATGGCCCTCATCCTCCTAGCTATTATATCCATTTCGACCCGAAGCTTCTCATGTTTTTCGTCTTCAACTTTGGACCCATCTAGTATGTCGAATATTGGCCGGTGGTTGTTGAAGATCGTTCGAGCCTGGGCTTTAGTTCCATCTTGAGTGTATATCGGATTCTGAAAATCCGTCATTAGGGGAACACTCTGTGGGTTCGTATATGGATGATGGTTGAACGGTTGGGCGTCGCTGAGTGAAGGTATGAAATCCCTGGTGATGCCAAAGGGATGATCCATCGCTGAAGTTACTGGTGGTGGAGGAACTGTCGTCGTCACATTGATTTCAGATACTACAGTGGCTTATGTGTCCATATTTGTTCTGATCACCTAAAGAACTTCTATTATTTGGCTGACATCGTTGCGCAGTCCTTCAACGTTGTTGTCAATCTTATCAAATCTCTGGTCTTGTTCCGCTATTCTCCTTTGAGTGCGGGCTCTCGTGTTATACCAATGGGAGTTCAGTGTGATTCTGATAGCATATAACACATAATAAACCGGAGGACCAATAAAATGCAAAATGATATGCAACATGTAGATGAAAATGCAAACCACACATTCAAGGAATAAACAAGTTTTGTTTATAAACAAAGTTAAATTAACACATAACGACATGTCGCTTATCATTGGCGAATGGAAGCTTAAACAAATTTCATTGATAACAAAAGGTTTTACAACATTGAGTTTTCATTAATGAATGAAAATCTTTTTTCGAAAAGAAAGATTACATTCCCAAAGGCTTGGGATACAACAAAAGGAAATTAAAGCTTAGGATCTCCTAACAAGATAGACCCTTCTCCCTCCTGCAACATGGCTCTGCTCTGGCTCTGATGAAGTAAATTGCAAAGCTCTTCATTTTTGCTTCTAACTTTGGCTAGAGCGAACCTAAGCTCCTTCATAGTCAAGAGTTCATCTGGCTCCAGAGATATGTCATATAAATGAGTATAGAACAACCTCAACGCTATTTCCTTTGACCAAAGTAAATATGTGTTTGAAACTAGACAAGTAGGATTCTTCATAGCAGTTATTCCTTGAAGATTGGGGTAACGCCAGGAGAAAATGACTCGCGCTTCAAATTCCGGGTTGTCATTTCTTTCACAAAAGAAATCTTTTAGCAACGTTGGATCTGGTTCTCCCTCGGTGGGGTATCCTAGCTGACGACAATCTAGGATGAGATTGTAGCTGATATACCCTCAAGTGCCGATTATAGGTATATTAGGGAACTCCCCGCAGCTACGTATCATGCTTATTCCTCCGAGAGCTGGGTCGTACCAACTGACGTCGTAATGAGAGGGTGGGGATTATTTTTCAATCCATGCGTCACTGTCTTGTAGGTTTCACTGAGGGAACGTCTTAGGCAAATGTGAAATAAACCATTTGCTCAGGAGGGCTGTGCAGCATGAAAATTGTCCCAGATCGTATGTTTTCCACCGATGGATGGCGTAGTAGGTATCGGCCAAAAGGGTGGGTCCTATATTCTTGATGATAAATAACTTGATCGCCTCCAAACTGATGAAATCAGGGCTGCTAGGAAACATATATAAGCCATAAATCAAGAAAGCTAAAATGGCTTCAAAGAGTCCCAACTCCCTCTGATTGTAATGGAATTCAGCTTTCTCTATGAATGGTATGGCTTCCATTCCGGTGATTTCATCCCTATTACTCCACTGAGTTGGCAGATTAGTGGGTTCCAAGTGAAGAGCTTTAGCAATATATATTCTCCTTGGTCTTCTCTCCATTCCAAAGTTAGTTGTGAAAATCATCGGGATTTTTAGATACTTAGAATATTCTTCAAAAGTTGGCAGTAGTTGGAAGTCTGGGAATGTAAAGCAATGGTAAATAGGGTCGTAGAACTGTATGAGCGCTTGCAGCATTTCCTTGTTTACTTGTGTACCAAGTAAAGGCCTAGTCTCCTTCTATGAGCGCTTGCAGCATCTCCGTATTTGGCTGTAAAAACAGCAGGATCCCTCACTAGGCTCCTTAAAATCCTTAGGTTATCCAGCCTTAGGTTTGGGAATGCAATCATGTTTCCAGAACCATTGTTTCATTTATGTTGGGAAAAGTTACAACTTTTGAAATATAACCCAAGAAATGTGAGGCTACACCAGAGAAGGAGACCAGGCCTTATGGTTTCAAGAAATCTGACAAGAATTCCATCCGCGCGTCCTTTTCAGTCTTTTCAGCATAGTATTCTCCATCACCAACTTGTCCATTATTCCCTTCCAGGCGCCGGAAGTCGGTGGGATGCTTGAATACTCATGGGAACTCTGTATGGGTTTGATGCTAGAGAAAAATAAATTCTCTTTTGTCACATCTCCATCAGCTAGACGTCTTTCGAGCCACCCAATCAACTCGTCCTTGTCCTGCGACTTCCTCTGCAATTCTGTCATCTCAGCATGCAGGGTATGGTACTTGTCTTCCCATGTGTTCCTCTCAAGTTTTGTTCTTTCAAGAACCTCTTGGTATTCTTCAATAGGAATGGTAGAAGATGACACGATGAAGATCTGCATATTCTTCTCAGGAAGGTAAGGCATCTTGAGATCATGAGCTCTAGATTGGACCCACCGACTGAATGGCTCAAAAGCTACACATGTCCTTTTCCCCAAGTCAGCCTTAGTTTTTCTTCGGATATTCTTCCAAGAATTGATTGTACTATTTCTTAAGCTTTTCTTTGCTTCGGCATTGAGGTAGAAGAAACCGAAAAATAGGACGTTGTTGGCTTGTACTTCATTGGGAACCTAAATTGTCGTTTGGCCAAAACAGGATTACAGTTGATTCCTCCTTGTATCCCTAAGAGTGGTACATTTAGGAAAGAACAACAATTGTCAATGTATACTCCTCGGTCATATGCAGGATCGTACCAATGGATGTCCGCTTAAGTTAGAGACATGATTCGCTGAGACCACCTCCAACCATTAGGGTTTTCTCTGAAGGCATCTATCCTTGGTAGATGATTGACAAACCATCTGTATAGCAAAGGAGCACAACAATTGATAGTTCCTCCTACCTTGAAGAGTTCTGCGATGGATGGAATGATAGGTGTCACCTAACAAAGTGGGCACCAGGTTACCACTCAAGAATATTGTGATGGCAGCTGAATTAACGAATCCTTCTACCTCTGGGGACAATACCAAACCATAGATTAGGAGAGTCAGAACCGCTTCGAATGCATCCATGATACCTTCCTTGGCAAGGTAGGTAGCTTTTCCAAATAAATAAGCAGAGTGAAAACCCTTGACTCCATTCTTTGAGATATGATTGGCTTTAATCTTTGACACTTCTAGGTGAAGTGCGTCAGCAATTTTCTTTGCCGAGGGCAGCTTTTCCAGACCATTGAAGAGCTTTTTATCTTTCATGGGAATTCCGACGAAGTAGGAATACTCTTCTAAGGTTGGTACCAACTGATAATCCGGGAAAGTGAAATAGTGGTACAATGGATCGTAGAATTAAACCAAGGTGTTGAGAACCCCGTCTTCCATCCTAGTCTTCACAATGCTCAGAAGCTTTCCGTATGTCTTCCCGAAGTCTCCGGAAACCAATGTTCATATCTTTCTTAACTCCAATGTATCATATTTCTTAAAGTTATATTTCTTGGTGTTTATTTTCTCAAGATCCATGATCGCTAGGGTTTCAAAAAAAGAAAAGGACTGAGTTTTACAAAACCAGTGCAACCAGATGAAATGCTTATGATGATTATGATGATATGATGCATACACAGACAAGTATTCACAAATACAATGCACATGCACACACAAGGTTAACTCCATGAAGAGATGGAATATACACTTATCATCCTAGAAGTACCGCTCCCCTTGCAAATGAGGCGGTTGATAGACCCGTATGGTTAACATAAACTTCAGAGTCTGAGGCTAGCTCTAGGACAAGCTGAGGTGGATCTTTCTCCTCAAGGGTGAAGTCCAAGACTAATGTCTATCTTTCTGCACTTCCTTAACTCTTTCAGGATTGAATACTAGTATATCTTGATAAGATTAGTGTCTATTCCATCCCTTCGTGGAGTTAGGGCATGTGGAATCAAAGAGTCACGATGCTTTAGTTGTGAGTTAGCAGGGACAGGGAAAGATGATCATCGCGATCGCAATGGCCCACTTTCAAGATAAATAAGGACATAATTGTCTTCCAAGACCAACAACTGCGGATTCAATAGCATCAGCGAGAGAGAGAATTCCTATTGAGTTAGCTTTCCTGGGGGAGAAGATATTCTATAAAGGCTATACCACGACCACCCCATAAGCTACAACTTCTCCTGCCGGAGTTGTGCTTGGTGGAATTCATGCCTCAAATCATCACTTTCGCACCGACTTTATCCATGCTAAACGTGTCCCCGTTTACTAAAGAACCGGTGACGTAAAGCTTCTATTCTCAATTTATCCTTTCTTCCCCTCTGCAGCCTCACAGTTGTCTTTGATTTTATTACCCATCAATAAAGGAATGACTGTTGGTGAGCCAATGAGCTCAAATCAAGCTAGAGAACTTTCTGAACCAGATAGTGTGACGGAGACTCTTATTGCTATCTATCAAATCCCAGAGTTTAGTTAAGAACATCATAGGCCGAAAATCCCATCAAGAAGCCTTTTCCTCTCGAAGTCAGTGTCAGCCAAGTTAGCATCGGCTTCCCCAAAGCCATAATTTTCACCTGATGACATTGATGAGTGATCCAACAGTCTTGAGTGGTAGTTCTCAAAGGAGAATGGATCTGAGGTACTAAGTAGCTATGGAATAAAGGAGAACTAAAAGCTTTCTCCTACAGACTCTCCTCTGACCACGAGTGGCGTACTCTGATACGAGTAGATCAGATCAAAGTACCGCGCCAATGTCATTTAAGATAGCTGAGTTTAACAGACTCTGTATGGGAATAAGGGCGGGGACACTCATAAAATTCTTCTTATTAATCACAGGTATGAGTTTTAGGGCGACGGGCCTACGCCTACTATTAAAAGTGCCCATCCTTCTCTCAGGTATTATTTTGACCGCGTCTAAACAAAGAAAAAACTTGACCTTTTTAAAGACATCCCTCGAGCTCCGCAGCTTTAACACCAGATGGAAGTACGGTCAGATGAATAGAACCAATACTATCTCAGCGACTATAGGTCGGTTGACAACAAGGAAGGAAGTTAAGTTTTTCCCTTATCCTGTATGATTTATAAAAGTAGGTTCTGTAGGCAAGTCTATTGACTTATTACCATTTATGTCCGCCATTCAAAGAGAAAGACCCGACGCATCTCTTCCCTCTTCGAGCCAACCGTTCACTTCCACTAACGAGCGAGTAAACAAAGTTAACCACTTACTAAGTTCTTTTAGAACCTTAGATTCCATGAAATCATATGAGGATGAAAGACAAAGAAAGGGATCAGGGGACTTATTGATTGGAGAAAGGGAAGGGACTTTTTGGACCTAACTGAGAAGGAGACAGAAAGGGATCACCTGGCCTTATCTTGAGTGAGAGAGGCAAGTCGCAAGGAAAAAATATGAGTCGTTTTCAAGTCTGAGGGTGCAGGATTTCCATGTCATTCAGTGCCTAAAGTCATTAAGTCAAAGAGTACGAATACCTGCTCTAGTACTGATACCAGTATCAGTAGCATGGCATTCAGTAAACAAACAACTCTCCCAAAATAGACTAGCAGCGGCAAGATAGTCAGTCTCTTCCCCCTGCTTCATTCATAAGTCAGATTGCTTTCTCCGCTCCGGGACTTTCCCTTAAATCAGTTAACTGGGTATGAGAAGGCCTCCCCTCTAGTCTATAGTAGCCCTTCTTCCTCCAACCTTGAGTTCTAGTGAGACCAGTCGAGCCAAGCGAGTCCAATAACAACATTGTTAATAGTAGAGGATATTCCTCCAACAACTTGATTTTAGGATGGCACTTGCACTTGGGTTGGGAGCTTTCCCTTCTCTATGGCTAATTCCTCGCTGGCCGATCGCCTTTCACCTAGTATGAATTCAATTGATTGGGCATTTCTCTTAGAGTGAAAATTCTTGGCCACTTCCTATTAAGATAAGATTTCCCATCCGAAGTCTTTGCTGCTGTTAAAGAATCTGTTTCGCTACGCCCCTCTTCCTGAGGCCTTAGCTTCGTGATTAGGAAGATGATTTGTTAAAATCCTCATATCCTTCCTTTCTTCCAGATGAACGAATCAAACTGAACCACTGTAGAATTTTCAGCTGTTTGCAAGGAGCTACTCTTTCCTTCCACTCCGGGCTGGCAAGCTTATATCTCTCGATAGCTGTATCGGATCTTCCTTGAAAGTTGGGCAAGGTGTGAAGCAAACTCATATCATCGTCTAGGGTGCGTAAGCCTTCTAACCCTACTTTTTCGTTTAGATTATGCCAAACAAAAAGACGGGGAGAATGATCAACTGTCACATTTTTATGCCAGTTTAGGTAGGGCTAAAATGAACTTTAATCCAAAAAGACCGAGAAAACGCTCAACTGACAGGATTGAACTATCACTAAAGAGGGAAAAGTGATTGCTTCAAATTTTCCTAATAAAATGGCACATTCACATTGAAGATAATTGGCTGGTTGTGGGCTTGAAGGAAGAGAAGAATTTAAGGATAGATTTGGTAACTTCCCCACAATGCTCCTAGGATGATAAGTAGGTCCCTTGTTTTTGGCAGGAATAGTTCAATTGTTGCCCCTCGGGAGAGTGAATCTACTTAGCGAACTGGTAGGATGCGGAGATCGATTGATCAATATGAATCTCGAGAGTGGATGGTTGACCGCTTCCCCCTTGTCTTGGAGGCTCTCCGACCGAGAAGGGGCTTGCTATCGTAACCTTTTCTCCCGGTGTATGTGAAAAAAAGTGACGAACCTTTTTTTGTTCTGTCATAGGTTGGTGTTCAAAGAATGAGATTCGGCTTCCTTAACTTAAGTTCGTTGTTCCTTAGTAGCTCAGTGGTAGAGCGGTCGGCTGTTAACTGACTGGTCGTAGGTTCAAATCCTACTTGGGGAGAATTTTTAGTTATCGCTTTTCTGACCTAGCGACCCCTGTCCCTCCCCTGAGTTTCTAAACTAGCAGAATCGTGGGACATCAAAAGTGGGAAGTTTACTGTGTTTTTTTTCTATTTCTTACTCCCTTTTTTAGTTTAGGAACATGGCTCGTTCATTCATTCACTTGCTCATGAACTCGCAGCTTCGCCAAAAGCGACTAGGGGGGAGCTGTCGTAGAAGCTTTTCCCTTTGTACAAAGATTGTTATGAACTGACTAAATGACTAGCGGCTAAAAAATAGTATTAGTTCCCAAAATAAGCTTTATTTTGGGTTTTTTTCCCTCCTTCTTAGAACCGGGGCCTCGGCCTGGGAAAGGGGAGAGTGGTCGAGTGGTCAAAAGCGACACACTGTAAATCTGTTGAAGTTTTTCTACATAGGTTCGAATCCTACCTCTCCCACTTATTTGTTGTAGACTTCAGAGAAGAGAAAAGAGGCATTCGTCAGTGCAGGAAGGCCCACCGAGCGAAGCTCTTTCTTTTTTTCCGTGTCGTGAAGTGAAATTGCATCGTATGTTAGTTAGAGAGGTTGGTGAACTACTATGATCTATAAATTCCCCAGAGATAAAAAAATCCCAACGAGAATAGAAGCGACTCGCTTCCGTTGTAATTGTCGCAGTCTTTTAGCCTAGTGGTCGGCCTTCCTACACGCATGCGCCCGCCAGAATGCCTCCTTGGTTCTAGACGAAGCCAAACTGATACATACGATAGGTGAAGGACAGACACCCATTTCATAGCGTCTGGGGAATGCTAGTTCGATCGAGGATAGGAGAGGAGAGGTGGAAGAAAAGGATCGGGATGGATTTAGGAGTCTTTGTGCGAGCCATATGCGGTGAGAGTCGCACGTATGGTAACAAGGGGGGTTCGCGTCTATACGTGTAGTATGGTGGTTGGGCCTACCCACCCTATTTGTTCAATGATCCATGGGTCTACTGGAGTTACCCACTTCGATTAATTAGCCAAGATTTTGACCGGATACGAAATAACTGGTGCTCGATCTAGTGGTATTTTTATGGGGATTCTATCTATCATTGTAGAATCCCTATTTAAGATCACTGCAATTCCTTTTTGGGCGGCTGTAGAATGGACGGCCGCCTATAGGTGGTAGGGTAGGGTGAGTGGAACCGCTCAGATTGCGGCCAATCTTCCTAACCGTGCGCGGGTCAGGCTTAGAGCGCGTGAAACTCATCACTATCTCGTAAGGGCGTTGAAACCATAACATGTTAAATGAAAGCGCCGCTTTCTCTGTAGTGTTGTCACACAGCTGCCCGCCTAGAAGAGCCATTCGCTATGTAGTGTTGTCACACAAGATAAGCACGCCGCCCTGTCGCTACTGCAAAAAAAGGTGTCGGCAATGACAGAAGAGTCGCCACCTATCGTTATTTATCCCAAAGGAGGGATAGGAAACGATCAGGAAAAACCTAGCGAAAAGGGATAAGATCGGTCGTCGTAACCAAATCTCGGGTTCGAGAGTCGGTTACGCAAGGGGAAGGTATTAGCACCCCTCACGTCCGTTGTACTCAACGGGATCCACGCTTGTTTGTTTATCTGATGGGTTGTTTATCTATCTACCTATCAAGGTCTGGTCAAACGAAAAGAAAAAGGGACTCGACTGAGCGTCGCTGCTCTGGGCCTACATATTCCCTCGTGCAATGGGAAAGTTAGAGTCAACGTAGTTCGGCTAACTACGGGTGATAGGGGACGGTTGCTCGCCAAGACATCGCGTCTCGTGCCTACGTACTCTCAACAGGTATGAGAGATCAGAGCGAACGTAGTTCAGGATAAAACAGAACACATGTTTGTTCGATTATTTTTACCCGAGTAGGGTTAAACAACCGTTCCAGCAGTTAGGGACAACGCCTGTTTGCGGTAAAACCGAAGCTTAACAGTACTCTTTTCATCTGAAAAGATTTTCCTGGATTAAGGCCCCAAAGGGCAAAAGCAATTTGGTGTTTGTTTTTAGTCTTTTATCGGAGAAGAAGTGTTTTTATGAATGTTTGTAATTCATACTGCACTAGAGACTATGACTTAGGAACGAATGCGCCGCGTATCGTCCTAAGGATGTATGCTAAACACTCTAGGTAATTGAGGTGAAGCCCCCCAATCACCACTTCCTAAGTAGCTTAAGGCTCGTAACGTACGGTACAAATTAGCCTTTATTAGGTGAATTAGCATGGTTTAAGATGAGAAAGAGAGACGCACAGAAGGTCTAAGGGAAACTCGGCCCTAACGTTGTCATGCAAAGTGATCCTAAAGTTCGGATTGAAAGGGGAAACATCTACCCTAATGTTAGCATACTTGGATTGAACGCCTAATGTCTCTCCTACTCTCGTCCTAAACGGAGGGACTAGGAATCCTATGGGGATCATGGCAAAAAGCACAAGAAGAACAAAGGAAAGATCAATCACAAGTAAAGAATGCAAACATGAAAATGCATAATTAAAATGGTGGGAGGGAGGAAAAACGTGTGGGGCAGCGGCCACCACAAGCGCGTCTCGACCTCAACAGCGATGCAAGAATGATGCGAACATGTGGAAAAACAAGAAATGAAAGCAAGTAAGCATGCAAACAAATGATCGATTCGAACCACATACGCAAGCATGTAACAAATGGAAGAATGAACGTACATGTCAACAAAATCATGATTAATCAACCATAAACAGTGACAAGTATCCAAAACGATTCAATCCTAATGCATCACACTGATCTATGATGATTCGAATCGAAACGGTATGCAAACAAGCAAGCAAAACAGCAAATATGACATTCTGGCACAATGTTAATCGATTAACACATACTGTTAATCGGTTAACACCTAGAAAAGTTTGGAAAATCTGAAGTTTTGAACAGGTTAAGTGTTGATCTTGCTGTAATTGAGTAGATCAAATGCTAGAAATTTGGAAAACTTCGAGATCCAAGCCAATCATAGTTGTACGAAAATTCGAGTCGAAACGCTTCGAATAATCACTTCCAACTCAAGCTCCAAAATCAGATCTCAATTTGCACGAAAATTGAAGATGAAAATTGATCCAAAGATGAGGATGGATGAAGGTTTATGCTCAAGAATCCATTGATTTCAATGAAAAATCAATGAATCTTAATGAAAAAGAGCTTTGAGTGTGGGTTTTGGAAATGGAGAAGTTGAGAGAATTTGAGAGAGAATTTTGATCAATTCTAAAAAATGAAAGTGAGAAATGAAAATTGGATTTTTTGATTTGGAGTGGATCACTTAAATACCATCTAGGCTTGGATCCCAAAGGTGAGGTTTGGACTTTGGATTGGAAAGTTGGTTTGGAGCTAGGCATGGGAATTTGGCGGGAAAATTGAAATAACCAACTTTCAAGAACATTCTAGATCCTTCTTTTGGTAAAAATGAGCTTCAAGGTGATCAAAATTGGACCCCAAGTGCAAATGGCTTGCAAAATCACGTACAGGGCAAAATCTACTATGGTTAACCGATTAACCATATGCGTTAATCGGTTAACGCTGTTAAAACTTCAAATCTGAGCTGATTCACCAATGGTTAATCAGTTAACCATATATGTTAACCGATTAACACCTTCAAAATTTTGGATTTGGCGCCTTTTGGAGGGAACCTGCCCGTTTGCCTGTTTCTTGCCGTTTTGAGCTCTGTTAAGCTTCTGAAACTTGCTCTTGAGTATTGTAGTTGCGATAATGCTGGATGTAGACTGAATGATGTCTCCTAATCTGAGCATAACCTACAAAATAAAATCAGCCGCTCGACCGCTAGGCAAAATAAATGTCGTTTCTTCTAATGCTCGCGGTTGCTTGCGCTAAAATGAATTCCGAGCCACGGGAAAACCCTGATCCCCTGCCTCAAGAACCAATGTTATGCAAAATGTTGATGCTATAAATGCAATGAAACATAAGCTAGGTAAAGAAATTGGTTGGGCAAATTTTGGGGTGCAACAACTGCCCCTATTCAAACGACTTGGACCTGACTGGGTGAAAAGCGAACGACTTTCAAACAATCAAGGTAGAAGACGGTTGAAGGGTGAAGCTTTGTATTTGGCCAAGACAAATGTAGAATTGTTGACTAAGGCGAAGGAAGAACTTGTTGATCAGGTACAAGCACGAAAGCAAGTCGGTCTTGATCTGAAAAGCACTTGCGATGTTCTGAGGAGTAAGAAGGAGGACTTAGATAGAGCCTATCTGAAGATATCCAAATTCAATGAGCAGTGGAATGCTACTGTGACTGCCAACAAGAGTAGAGAAGATCAGCTTCGTGTTCAGGTTGATAAGCTGAAAGCGCAATTCAAGGCCAAGGAGAGAGAGGTGTTGCTAGAAATGTTCCGCAGGAGTACGACCGAGCAGAAATATCAAGAGACTTTGTCAGCACTTGAAGAGTTCAAGATTCAGGCAAAGGTGAAGAAAACCAAGCTTGAAGATGCCTTCGGCGAAGATGCTTGGAAGGATCATTGTCATCATCTCTGGGATGTGATACGCAAGAGGGATGTCCTTATCCGAGAGTTGATGGAGAGGCCAAACCATCCAGATACGAAGGAGATGCTTGAGGAGTCTCGGGAGTGGCGTAGAGATCATGGCTACTAGGAGTTTATCTTTTGTAGTTTCATTTGATTTTGTATCTTGATCATCACAAGAGATGTTGGATGAGATCAATACCTCTTTGTATGCGGATATTTCTCATTTGGTTGTATTGTTTTAGCTTTACTTGATATGTGAGAAGATTTATTATGGTGTTCTTATCCATCTTTGATGTTCTTGTTTTTTGTGAAACCGGAATCAAGGGGGAAGATCTCCCTGTGCATACATAGACATGTTTGCATTTTGCATCTTGCATTCTCATTTGCATTGCAGGTTGTTCTCGGCGGCCTTGTGTTCTTATCTCTACTTGGTTTTCTTCAGTTCAGGATTGAGGAATTCAGCTTTCGCAAGTACTCTACTCGAGGGAATCAGCAGAAGGTGATGGATCAAGTTCAGGCAGAATTGTAGGAGGTTAGGGCTCGTATGGCTCAATTTATGGAACTGATGCAGACTGTCGCCAGTGGACAGGAACAGTTGAGAACTCTCGTCCAACTGTTGATAGCACGGGTTGATGAAAATGGTGTTTTTCACGGAGGAACTGGTGTTGTTCATCCTCCGGTTGGTGGATCTATTCCTCAAGGTATTCCTACTGTTGTTGCACCTCCGGGCGGAGGAACTGCTGGTGAGAGCGGTAATATTGCTGGTAATGGAAGTGTGTGCAATATGCATGGGGTTGCTGGGCCTCATGGGGAGGATAATCAGGATGATATATTTTTTGTGAAAGATCTAGATGGCGGTTTACCGACCGAAGCTGACCGAAGGTTCAAACTGATTGAGGAGAAAATGAAATTGCTTGAGAATCAGAACTCTTTGGGCTTGGATATGTCAGATCTTGGTTTGGTTCCTGGGGTCAGGATTCCCCCCAAATTTAAGGTTCCCGATTTTGATAAGTACAAAGGGACGACTTGTCCCAGAGTACACATTCGGGCGTACTTCAGGAAAATGTATGCCTATTCCAGCGACGAGAAGCTGTTGATGCATTTCTTCCAGGATAGTCTGGCAGGGGCTTCGTTGGAATGGTATATGGGGCTTGAGAGGACCCATATTTGTAGCTGGAAAGAGTTGGATGAGGCTTTTGTGCGTCACTATCAATATAATAGTGATCTGGCACCCAATCGGGTACAATTGCAGAGTCTGTCGCAGAACAATTCTGAGAGTTTCAAATAATACGCCCAGAGGTGGCGGGATCTGGCTGCAAGGGTGCAACCCCCTATGGTTGAAAGGGAGTTGATAGACTTGTTCATGGCTTCGTTATCGGGTGTGTACTTTGAGAAGATGATAGGCTGCATGTCTGCAGGGTTCTCTGATTTGGTAATTGTCGGTGAGCGAATTGAAAGTGGGATCAAAACTGGTAAGATTTCCAATGGTGGTGGATCCTCTTCGGGAGGAACGAAGAAGCCGTATTCTGCAAACCCCAAAAGAAGGGAGGGGGATGCAAATGCTATCTCACATAAAGGTAAGGGTAAAGCTCAATCTCGTCAGCATCATCAGGTTGCTACCGTAAACATCCCGGTCGCGGCTCCGCAACAAGGTAATGTTCAGCGACCTTATCCTGCTAGGTGCTGGATGCCGGATAGACAGTTCACGAATCCTCCGATACCATATTCTCAGTTGCTACTATGGTTGTTGCAATTACAATTGGTTCAGAAGAGGATCTTGGCTCCTCTCACAGGTATACCGCCTCCTGGCTACGATGCAAACGCTCATTGTGATTTTCACTCTGGCGCCCCAGGCCATGACATTGACCATTGTAAAGCTTTTAAGCATAAGGTCCAGGATTTGCTTGACTCTAAAGCTATTAATTTCACCAATGAGGGGCCCAATGTTACTCAGAACCCGATGCCAAATCATGGAGTGGCAGGCGCCAATGCTGTTATTGAGGGTGAAAAGTTGAATCTGATAACTGAGGTTGAAGATTTAGAAACTCCGATGGGTTTTGTGAAAGCGTGTTTGTTGAAGAAGGGAGTATTTCCTGGTTGTTCTGCTGACTGCTCAGAATGTGAAGCACAGCCTGAGGGTTGTGATCTCTTGAAGAGGGGTATTCAGACAATGATTGATGAGGGTTGTCTGCAGTTTGACAGAGTTGTGAAAGAAGGTGCCGAGCACAAAGTGAGTGATGAAGTTGCTACTATTTCCATTCCATACCGGACTATCAATGTTGCAGCGCCTGCTAGGCTAGCTCTGGTAACCATTACTGTGCCAGGACCTGTACCGTATGAGAGCATTAGAGCCATCCCATGGAACTATGGAGGAGAAGTGTTTTGTAACAGGTAGAAACAAGAATAGACAGAATCGGCAAGCGGAAGTTCGTCGGTTGAGAACATAGTCGACGCAGGAGGTATTACCAGAAGTGGTAGGGTTTTTGCTCCACCGGAGATTATTGCTGATAAGTATGACAGGGGTAAGCGTAAAGCTGTGATTGAAGATAATGTTCAACCCCAGGTTGTTACTGATGATCTTTCAAGGGATACAGAGGAATTTATAAGGTTAATTCGGAAGAGTGACTACAAAATTGTTGATCATTTGAATCAAAATCCTTCAAAGATTTCTATTCTGTCATTGTTGATGAGTTCAGAGGTGCATCGCAATGCTCTACTGAATGTTTTGAACACAGTGTACGTACCCCAAGAGATTTCTGTCAATCAGTTGGAGGGGGTCGTCGCTCACGTGAATGCCGGTAATGGTCTCGGCTTTACTGATTTAGATCTGACTCCTGATGGGAGGAACCATAACCGTGCTCTGCACATATCGTTGGAGTGTAGAGGATCTCTGATATCACATGTCTTGGTTGATATGGGATCGTCCCTCAATGTGCTTCCGAAGAAGGCATTGATGAAGTTGGACATTCAGGGTTTGTTGTGCACGCCAAGTGATTTGGTTGTGAGGGCTTTTGATGGATCAAAAAGATCAATATTTGGAGAAATCACGCTGCCTATTCAGATAGGGCCGGAGATCTTTGATGCAACTTTCTATATTATGGATATCCAGCTGTCGCACCTCGAAAAATCACGGAGACATTTCGGAGAAACGACCCTCGCGCGAAAGGCGCGGAAATGCGGTTCGACAGAGTCGCCACCGAACTTTATTTTTCCCAAATAAATGGGAGAGGAAAATATCGAGAAAACCTCTTAAAACGAAAGAATAGGAACAGGGTTGTCGCAACCAAGTTCCGGGTTTGGGAGTCGGTTACGCGAGGGGAAGGTATTAGCACCCCTCACGTCCGTCGTACTCGACGGGAACCTCTTAATTCGAGTTAATGGATGTTAGCTAAACTTAATTCTTCTCTTCTCGCTACTAAATTCTAAAGGATACTATAAAGGGATAAAAACACTAGGGGAAAGGGGATGGTTAGAGGATAGGGTGCTCGCCAAGGATTGGGGCCCTTGTGCCTACGTATGCTCATTCGGACGAGAATGAGAAATCAGAGCGTCGTAGTTCGACTACGGTAAAGGATGGGGGAAATGGAAGATGGAGGGGATTGTGCTCTCTAAGATCATCGCAATCTTGTGCCTATGTATCTTACATTCAAGAATGAATGAAGAATCAGAGTGTTCGTAGTTCGTGGTAACGACCATGAAAGACACAGGTTTGAATTGGTTTGAAAGGGTACGGATGACGATTACTCGAAGTTTAAGAAAGACTTCTCGGACCCAGGTAATCGGGAGAGCGAACCAAAGACTTGGAACACTCTCTTTTTCATCATGAAGGAAAGATGTGTTTGAATGGTGTTTGAACCGATGACGATTACTTTAGCTTAAGAAAGATTTCTCGGACCAAAATAATCGGGAGGGCGAACCAAAGACTTGGAACACTCTCTTTTTCATCGTAAGAGAAGTTGTGTTTGAAAGGATGAGGTTGAAATGATGACGATTAATTGAAAGCTTAAGAAAGACTTCTTAAACTCCAAATAATCGGGAGAGCGGACCAAAGACTTGGTACACTCTCTTTTCCATCGTGAAAGGAAAGTTGTTTGAGTTGGAGATAGTTGAACGATGTCGAGTTGTTAATGTTATTTAGAGGCGTCAATTGTTCACACCCGAATAAGACAACTCGCATGTAAACAACTGAAAGCAAGATCAAAGACTTGAACCTACTCTTTACACCTTGAAAAGAATTAAATAGTTGTTAATTGATTGATGGTTTGTTTCGAAAATCCGCTTGACGTTAGATCAAGGGTTTGACTCGTTATCGCGTGCAAAGCGTGTTGAAAATGAAATTGTTTGAAAAAGAGACCGACTTGACTTACGCATCAAGGGTCGAGTTGTAATAGGTTGATGGCGAATGCGTATGAGCACTCGACTTACGGGTTGTTTGAAAGTGGCTCGATGATGAATCGAGAATTAGTTTGAGAATAGTTTGATCCGCTTTAGTCCCTATGGGTGCTCCTAGGAGATAAACTAATAATCAAAATAAATGCGAAACATACATCGGAATAGGGAAGGGATACATGTAATTTACACGGGATTGCACGAAATAAAGGGGTCTCATTGTCAGGTAGCCCAAGAGAAAGCCGTGTGTGTGCATTTGTGTCCTGAACTACGCCTTGAGAAAAGTCGGGCACGACTCAAAATTAGGATACCTGCAAATGACCAAAGATCCAACAGTCCACCAAATCGGCTTTTAGGAGTTTCGATAATTTATTAGGTATTTTCAAATATGGGTGAGTGAGAATGAATAAATATGATAATAAATAATATGAATAAATATGATAATAAATAATATGAATAAATATGATAATATGAAATAATATGAATAATGTTTGACAGAAATTAAATTTAATGTTAGTTTACCGAAATAAAAATCGAAAGAACAAAGGTGGTCTCGGATCCTTTGTTTCACGCCACTAATGTGACGGTTAAACGGTGGAAGTTTCGTCATCGACCGCAAACAAAATGAAAATGGGACAAAAAGCCCAATGACAAAAGAGAAATATGATTTAACTTCCAAATAATAATGTTCAAAAAGATAGATTGATAAAACTTCTAGATAAAATAAAATACAAAATAGCATACATAACTCTAAAAACAAAATATAATATAAATAATATAAAACTATAAATAATATAATATATAATATATATAAAAAAAACTGTTAGAAAAAAAAGAGAGAGTATAACCAGAATATAATATACATTAAAAATCAAAAAAACAAATATTTTACAAAATAAATAAAAAAAGAAGGGGTATAAAAGAAATTGTGGATGTAGAATAAAAGAGATTGACACGGTTGGGCTTAGAGGCCCAAACCATAAATCAAAATAAAATAAATAAAAACCAAATTTTGCAAGAATAAAAAAAAAAAAAGCAAAACAAATGAAAAAAAGTAAAAAGATGGAGACCCAGACGGTCTTCTTCCTTACACGTTTTCAAATTCAACATTCCTCACTCTCTATTTTTTCTCTGTTTGCTCTCTCCACTCACTCAATGAACTTTTAGCTCCTCTCTGCATTACAACCACTTCATCTATCCCATCTCATTCTCCATGATTCCATTGTCATTTGGTTTTGTGGTTTCAAAGTTTTTTTCGAAGAAAGAGGGTTAATGGAGTTTGAAGGTGGTGACATGGGTTTGTTGGTTTTGTGGTTTCAAAGTTTTTTTCAAAGAAAGAGGGTTAATGGAGTTTGAAGGTGGTGACATGGGTTTGGAGTCTGTTTTGTGGTGATTCTGCAGATTGAAGAGGGTTTGTGGGTGATTTCAAAGCTTCACGGCGGCCGGTTTTGGATGAGTCGAAGGGAGAGTTTTAATGGTGAAGTGGGTTCTGGTTTAGGGATTTTAGGGGTTTTGAAGAAGACAGAGAAATGGTTTTTTTTTAGGCAGAAGGATTTTTCGGAAGGGATTTTGCACGATGAAGTTGATGTGAAAAACGGTAGTTGTGGGTTGATGGCTTTTTACGGCGGTGAAGGCGGTCCGACGTGATTTTCTGGTTTGTCAAAGTTGATTCGGGTGAGAATATCGTCTTCGATCCACTTTCAAAGGTCGGTGCTTGTTTTCGTTTGGGCTCAGAGGTCTAGATTGGTCAATGGTTCAATGAGTTGTTGTTTGAATGTTGATGGAAGTGGAAGGTGGATTTACAGTGTTTGATGATGTTCGTAGGAGAGAGATGAAGTTGAAAGTGTTGGTTGCTGTTGGAGGTTAGGGATGACACTGTAGCGGCGGCTACAGTGTTAGGGTTTGTTGGTTTAGGGTTGGAGGCTGAGAGCTTCAGATTAGGGTTTTTTCTTTGGAGAAGGAGGTGAATAGGACCTTTATACCTCACATGTTGACACGTGGCCTATTGATTAAGGACTGAGTATCATTAGTGGTTAAAGGAAATAGAATCTATCTCTATAAGATGAACTTAGGATGATAATGTATATAATAAACTCTAAAATCTATAATATATAATATATACAAAATATGTAAAACTAAAATATAATATAAAAATATATATACAATAAATATGTACAGAATGTTTATAAAAATAATAATAATAATAATCCTAATTAAACTAACAACAATAAAAAAAAAGTCTATAATAACAAATAACAATTAAAACAAACATATGTTATGAAAACAAAATAGTAAAAACTGAAAAACAACAAAATATCTGGGGAGAGATTCGAACCCCCATCCTTCAGACACTTTACACATAAGTCAATCTGCTGGGGCAGTTACTTCAACGTTGCATCAAAAGCTGAAATACATGGTAGAAGGGAAGATAGTTACCGTGTGCGGTGAAGAGGACATTATGGTTAGCCATTTGTCATCCTTCAAATATGTAGAAGTGGATGGTGAGATCCACGAAATGCTCTGCCAGGCATTTGAAACAGTTCAGATCCAGGGGAAGTCTCCTATAGAAGCCAAGGGCCCAGAGGTTTCGATGTCGTCGCTCAAGGAAGCCCGTGCTATCGTAGAATCCAGCTTGTCTTAGAAGTGGGGTCAAGTTCTCGATGTTCCTGTTAAGCAGGACAAGTTTGGCCTGGGATACAAACCCTCCGGTTCTTCTCAGATTCCGAGATTCAGGGGACCTGTGCAGTTCACCAGCAGTGGTGTGATATTTGACAGGATTAATGTCGTTGAAGACGACGAAGGTGATAGTGACTGCAACATGGATACGTGGATCCTTCCATGTACTCCCGGCCAGAATCTGTGCAACTGGACTATCGAAGAAGTCATTCATGTTACTGCTGCAGAGTAATGTTCATTATTTTGATTATGTTTAGTCCTGCGTTCTGCCCAAGATGTAGTGACCCATTTGTGGGGCCTTCTTGTTATTTACAGTTTATCATTAATAAAAGACGTTTCGCATTCAAATATTGTGATCCCTATTTCTCTTGTTTTTGTTTTGCATTTATACTTAACAGAAAAATGGCAATGTGTTTTGTTTGTTGCATCGCATAATAAACATAACATCCTCATGCAGGTCTTTTCTATCAGATGCCATCGATTCAGGGTCGGCTATGACTTCGTATGACTTTGATAATCCCATTTATCAAGCTGAAGATGAGACTGACGAAGACTGTGAACTACCCGAAGAGTTAGTCAGACTTCTCAAGCAAGAGGAAAGGGTTATTGTACCTCATCAGGAGGATATTGAAATTATCAATCTGGGTACCGAAGATGACAAGAAAGAGGTTAAAGTAGGGGCTGCATTGGAAGACAGTGTCAAGAGAAGATTGGTTGAAATGCTCCGTGAGTATAAAGATATCTTCGCTTGGTCTTACCAAGACATGCCTGGGCTGGATATAGATATTGTGGTACATCGGCTACCTCTCAAAGAAGAATGCTCGCCAGTCAAGCAGAAGTTGAGACGGACGAGGCCTGACATGGCAGTCAAGATCAAAGAAGAAGTTCAGAAGCAGCTGAATGCTAGGTTTCTTGCTGTCACGAATTACCCTATGTGGGTCGCTAATATTGTTCCTTTACCTAAGAAGGATGGAAAGGTCAGGATGTGCATTGATTATCGAGATCTGAATAAAGCGAGCCTGAAAGACGATTTCCAGCTCCCTCACATCGATGTGTTGGTTTATAACACCGCTCAGTTTTCTGTGTTTTCATTCATGGATGG
This sequence comes from Lathyrus sativus, assembly GCA_963859935.3. Lineage (NCBI taxonomy): Eukaryota > Viridiplantae > Streptophyta > Magnoliopsida > Fabales > Fabaceae > Lathyrus > Lathyrus sativus. Next base: position 72,048,532 of record OZ012739.1, on the reverse strand, counting down.
CTTCTCTGGGTATAACCAAATCAATATGGCCCTAAAGGACATGGAGAAAACTACTTTCATCACACCATGGGGGATGTTTTGCTATAAGGTGATGCCCTTTGGATTTAAAAATGCAGGGGCAACTTATCAGCGGGCGATGTTCACTTTGTTTCATGACACGATTCATCACGGGGTGGAAGTCTATGTTGATGACATGATTGCAAAGTCGCATACGGAGGAGGGACATCTGGTCGATCTCCTGAAATTGTTTAAAAGGCTAAGGAAGTTCAAGCTGAGGCTGAATCCTAACAAATGCACCTTCGGGGTGAGATCTGGAAAGTTACTGGGTTTCATTGTTAGTGAAAGGGGTATTGAGGTAGATCCTACCAAAATAAAAGCTATACAAGAAATGCCTGAGCCGAGAACGGAAAAAGAGATTCGTGGTTTTCTAGGGAGATTAAACTACATTACAAGGTTTATATCTCATCTTACAGCCACTTGTGAACCGATATTCAAATTGCTAAGAAAATATCAAACAGTCAGGGGGAACGAGAATTGCCAGAAGGCTTTCGAAAGAATAAAAGAATATCTGCAGGAACCTCCAATACTCATGCCTCAAGTTGCAGGGAGACCACTGATCATGTATCTCACGGTTCTTGAGAATTCAATGGGATGTGTGCTCAGTCAACAGGACGAGTCAGGTAGAAAAGAGAATGCCATCTATTAACTAAGTAAGAAATTCACCGATTGCGAGTCGAGGTACTCGATGCTAGAAAAAACATGTTGTACACTCGCTTGGGCCGCAAAGCGTTTGAGATAGTACATGTTAAACCATACAGCCCTATTGATTTCAAAGATGGATCCAATAAAATATGTCTTTGAAAAACAAGCACTCTCCGGAAGGATTTCCCATTGGCAAATGGTTTTAACAGAGTATGATATTCAGTACGTTTCCCAGAAAGCCATTAAGGGAAGCGTTCTGTCAGAATATCTCACGGAACAACTGATTGAGGATTATCAGCCGATGAAGTTTGACTTTCCAGATGAAGACGTCATATTTCTGAGAATGAAAGACTGTGATGAGCCTTTACCTACCGAGGGTCCTGAGAGAGGGTCTCAATGGGAATTGGTTTTCGACGTAGCGGTTAATTCATATGGTAATGGAATTGGCACGATTATTACTACTCCTCACGGTTCTCATATACCGTTCACCGCCCGATTGACATTCGCTTGCACCAATAATGAAGTCTAGTATGAAGCTTGCATTATGGGTTTAGAAGAAGTCGTTGATATGAGGATTAAGAATCTGGATGTATACGGTGACTCAGCGTTAGTCGTCAACCAAATCAAAGGAGAATGAGAAACTCGTCAGGCCAATCTGGTGCCTTATAGAGATTATGCAAGGAGACTGTTGCCTTTCTTCGATAGAGTTGATTTCCATCATATGCCGAGGGCTGAGAATCATATGGTGGATGCCTTAGCCATGCTCGCTTCGATGTATAAAGTGAATTTCTGGAATGAAACTCCTGCTATCACCATCATGCGTCTTGATAGACCTGCTTTTGTGTTTGCCGTTGAGAAAGCATCCGATGGAAAGCCTTGGTATTTCGATATCAAGCATTTTCTCAAGACTCAGGAGTACCCATATGGGGCATCCAGCAAAGATAAGAAGACTCTGAGGAGGTTATCCTGTAATTTCTATCTAAACAAGGACGATGTGCTCTACAGGAGAAATTTTAACATGGTCTTGCTGCGTTGTGTTGATGAACTTGAAGCAAACCTGTTGATGGTGGAAGTCCACGAGGGTTCTTTTGGTACTCATGCCAGTGGATATGCAATGGCTAGAAAATTGTTGAGAGTTGGGTATTATTGGATGACTCTGGAATCCGATTGTTTCAAGTACGCTAGAAAATGAAATTAATGCCAGATTTATGCGGATAAGGTGCATGTGCCACCAGCTCCTCTGAATGTGTTGACGTCTCCTTGGCCTTTCGCCATGTGGGGAATCGATGTGATTGGAAAGATTGAGCCGATTGCTTCTAATGGACATCGCTTCATTCTGGTCGCGATTGATTACTTTACGAAGTGGGTAGAAGCAGCATCCTTTGCTAATGTCACGAAGCAGGTGGTCGCCCGATTCATAAAGAAGGACATCATTTATCGTTATGGTATTCGGGAGAAAATCATTACTGATAATGGTTCAAATTTGAATAACAAAATGATGAAGGAACTGTGTCAGAGTTTCAAGGTTGAACATCATAATTCTTCTCCATATCGTCCGAAGATGAACGGTGTTGTTGAGGCAGCTAATAAGAATATCAAGAAGATTGTGCAGAAAATGGTTGTGACCTACAAAGACTGGCACGAGATGTTGCCTTTTGCTCTTCACGGTTATCGTACATTGGTGCGTACATCAACCGGGGTAACTCCTTTCTCACTGGTGTATGGTTCGGAAGCTGTCCTACCATTAGAAGTTGAGATTCCTTCTTTAAGGGTATTTTTGGATGTGAAGCTTGACGAAGCTGAGTGGGTACGAACCAGGTTGAATCAGTTGAGCTTGATTGATGAGAAGAGATTGGCGGCTATTGCTCATGGTCGGGTGTACCAGAGTAGGATGAAGAAAGCCTTTGATCAGAAAGTGCGTCCTCGGTGCTTCCAAACAGGTGATTTGGTGTTGAGAAGGATCCTTCCTCCTCAGACAGATCATAGGGGAAAATGGACTCCTAACTATGAAGGTCCGTATGTGGTAAGGAAGGCTTTCTCTGGCAGAGCCTTATTGCTATCTACTATGGATGGTGAAGATTTTTCGTCCCCTGTGAACGCAGGCGTGGTTAAAAAATACTTTGCTTAAAAGAGACCCGCTGGACACAAAAAGAAAGTCCAGGAAAAAAAAGGGCATCCCAGTGAACCATAAAAAGAAAAAGGTTCAGGCAAAAATTAAAAGATGTAAACCCGCAAAGTTGAAAACCTGAAAAGGAAACTTTGGCAAAAATGGGTATCCTGGTGGATTGAAAACCCGAAAGGGCGATCCAGGCAAAAGTTAGGGATTTAAAAAGCAAATGATCATGGTCTGCGTTCGATCTTTAAGCTTGTGAGAAGTTATCCCGAAGGAAAGGAATCAGTCCAGTCAGTCTTGTCAGAAGACAAAACATGGGAAACATCGAAGACATACAGGTCATAGCCGAATCGACACACGGTGGTTGTCTGTTTCCACATTACCGACATTGATGTATATTATTTGTTTTCTTGTTTTTGAGCAATTACCTCTTTTCAGGAATTGCATCTGAATTGTAATTCGCCTATTTGCAGGCCTTTCATCAATAAAGTATTCACTTCAGTCAAAGAGCTTTCTTTTTCTTGCCCATTTTACTGTTTTTGTTTGCGAAATGTCTGTTATTTTGGTAAACATTGCAGGTAAACGCAAGAGGTTGTACAGAGCATAACGAAAGCGTTGACTTTGCTTGATCGGCAAGTATCATGGATGGTAATTAATGTAACCATTTCGTATATAGAACATTTCTGGTGTTTTTCTTTGTTGCAAGGTTATCACAGCCGGGTGAGATTCCCTTATCCTCAACAGTTCAAAGTCACAGCAAATAGCAGTTGTTGTCAGCCGGGTATTCCCTATAGGTAAATGCATTCAGACATGAACGACGAAGAGGTATGCTTCTCATAGCAGAGATTTCGCTTCCCCAGTGAAGTGGTCATCTTATCTCCGACAGATTTGTGTCCTCTCCCCGGCAAAGTCCAATTATCAAGATTGAAATGTTATATCCCCAACAGAACAAAGCTTTGTCTTCGTGAGAAAGTGAGTCCCCAGCAGGGTAGAGTTTGTTCTCAGCAGAACAGGATAGAATTATTTCCCTCAGTGGAAGGATGGTTTATAAACCAATTTTCTTCTCCAGCGGAGGCAACGTCGGTGACGCCCTTTCCCCACAGATTCGATATGTAGGATTTTCTCCAACAGAGTGCAGTGCTGATTCTCTCGATAGAGTAAGTGGTAGAACAGGAGTCTGGGGTTTCCCCAGTAGATTCAAGTTCCCTGTAGAGTAAGAGTAGCTGATATTCCTCGGCAAGACAGGTTGATATTTGATGTAATCCCAAGCAGAGTGGATTTTCTCCCCAAGTAGGGCAGAGTCGTTGTGGGAATGCCGTTCAGGGCTGGTTTCTTGAGCAGGATAAAGTCAATCTTCGGTGGTTGATTGTTTTTCCCCCGCAGAGACGGTTTCCTCAGCAGAAGGGGTTTGATTTAAGCATCGAATTTCTTGTGTTCCAGCCGAGTTATTCAAGTTCCCCAGAAGATTTGATCCCCGGCGGTGTGGATTTCTCTTCCCGGCATGAGGTGTTTCTCTCTCCCCAGCAGAGTGGGTATCTTTTCTCCCTAGCATTTATTTTTCTAGGTTGGTTCTTTTGCATTTTCATTTTGCATTAGCATCCTCCCAAACGCATAGCATTTCCATTTCGTATGGAGCATTACGCCATTTTCAAACATAAGCGTCTGAAGCATAAGCCAGGTTTGGTGTTTTATGACTAGATATTCTCTTGGCAAAGATTGTTTGAGTCAAGGGGCCTTCGTGTTATCCGCTGGATATTCTTTTGGGATGGTTATTTTTATAGGATTCTTCCCAGCTGAGTCGTTTGGTTAAACGTCTTTGCTCTCCCCAGGTGACTCGCTTGCGAGTGTTGTTTTCCCTGGTCAAGCTTGTGATTCTTTCCCAACAGAGTTGTTCCAACTTTTGGTTGGTCATCGTTGTTTTATTTCAAATTTTGGTTGATGACCCAGTGGCGTTTGGATGTTATTCCAACTTTTGGTGGTTATTCTTTATTTCTCTCAACAAAGTCGAGGATTTCAACTCTTGGTTGGCACCCTCCAGTGTAGTTCAGATGGTTGTATTTGGTGTTCCAACTTTTGGTAATCTTTGTTTTGTAACCACAGATAAAAACAGACAAACATGCAAAGATTCATCACTTTGAACCACATCCATAAGTATGCATCCAAGTTGGAACACCAAATACAACCATCTGAACTTTTGGTTTGCACCCTCCAGTGTAGTTCAGATGGTTGGTAATCTTAGGCTTCTCTACGCGAAGTCTCTTTTCCAACTTTTGGTTGGTAATCTTTGTTTTGTTCCAACTTTTGGTTGGTGACCTGTTGGAGTTTGGATGTTTTTCCAACTTTTGGTTGGTAATCTCTGGTTTCCCTTGCAGAGTCTTCGTTCCAACTTTTGGTTGGCAATCTTTGTTGTTCTAACTCTTGGTTAGTAGTTGTTGTTCTAACTCTTGGTTAGTAGTTGTTATTCTAACTCTTGGTTAGTAGCTGTTGTTCTAACTCTTGGTTAGTAGCTTTGGTCCCAACTTTTGGTTGGCATTCTTCTGTGGTGGAGTCAGCTTCGGTTAGCGTCCCCCAGCTATCCTAACTGTTGGTTAGTAGTTTATAATCGATGACGATCTTTCCCTAGTAATCCTAACTCTTGGTTAGTGGCTTGTGTTCCGACCTTTGGTTAATGGTGATTCATGGTGACTCTAACTATTGGTTAGTACCTTCGTTTCCCAACTTTTGGTTGGATGTTATCCCCTGCAGTTGTTATCCTAACTCTTGGTAAGTGGTTTTCCTGTCTGAGACCATGGTTTTCCAACTCTTGGTTGTTATTCGTGGTTGGTATGCATGGATGCTTATCTCAACTCTTGGTTGATAGTCCCTCTCTATTCCCCAGCAGGGTTGGTCTGGTAAGTCTGTTGGTTGGTAGTCCTCCTTATTCCTCAGCAGAGTCAGTATCTCAACTTTTGGTTGATGAGGGGGTTTGGCATTTTCCAACTTTTGGGTTGGTAGCCTTTGATTCCCCAGTAAGGTCGCCATATCCGGTGTAGTCGATTTGTTGACGTTTTCCAACTCTTGTTTGGTAATCGGTGTTCTCTGGTTGTTGATTTCGACTTTTGATCAGTGTGCCTCCCTAGCGAAGTTGTCTCGCCGTGGAAGTTTTGGTTAGTGATGTGGTAATCTCAACTCTTGGTTGGTAGTGTTTGGGTTTTATCCCAGAAAGAAACCTTTATCCCATCTCTTGTATGGTATCCTTTGGTAGACACTTGTTCCCCACAGAGTCGTCTGATTAGTCTACTCTTTCCCCGGTGAAGTCGCCACAGAGCTGTTTGGCTACTCTTTTGTTCCCCAGCAGGTTCCAACTCTTGGTTGGTATTCCGAGTTCGTTATCCCGACTTGTGGTTGGTATTTGTTGTTGGTTTCGTCCCAACTCTTGGTTGGTATCCTTGGTTTTTCCTAACTCTTGGTTGGTATCTTCGGTTGTTTCCCAACTCCTAGTTGGTATATCTTTGTTGGTATATTTGGATGAATTTCATATTATATTGGATGGTCATCCCCAGCGCGTCGTTTTCCAACTCTTGGTTGGTAGTCGCTATTTTGCATTCCTGTAGGGTGCAAATTTCCAGGTTCTTTTGTATTCAATCATCTTATACCTTGAATGTTTGAAAGCATATGCTTTTCCTCCCTTCAGGTCCAAGTTGTTTGAATAGGGGCAGCTGTAGCACCTCAAAATTTGCCTTCTCGTTTTTGTACTTGGCTTATGTTTCTTTTTCGCATTTAGCATTTGCATTTGCATATCATTCATTCTCGAGGCATGGGATCCAGGCGTTCCTGTGACTCAGGTTCATTTCGAAGCAAGAGACTGAACAACGAATAACGAGCATCAGAGCTTCGGGCATTTATTTTGTCCGGCGGTCAAGCAACCGATTTTATTTTGCAGGTTAATTTCAGATCAGAAAGCAGCACTCAGGCTCATGTCAAGTATCTTCATAGTGATCATGTTCAGAAATGAGGTTCAGCTGCTAAACAGATCTCCAGACAGTTGAGACGGGGCAAATGGACAGATTTCCCACCAATAGGGGCCAAATTCAAATTTTTGAAGGTGTTAATCGGTTAACACATATGGTTAACCGATTAACCATTGGAGAATCAGCCCAGATTTGAAGTTTTAATAGTGTTAACCGATTAACGCATAGGGTTAACCGGTTAACCATAGCAGAATTTTCCATGTACGTGATTTTGTAAGCCAATTACACTTGGGGTCCAATTTTGATCACCTTGGAATTCAAATTTTCACTTGGGAAGGATCTAGAACACCTTTAAATTTCAGATTTTCCTCCAAAGTCCCATTCCACATTCCAAGCCTTGATTTCCAACCCAAATTCCAATCCTTGCTTTGGATCCAAACCTAGATCATATTTAAATGATTTACTCCAAAGCAAGCCATCCAATTCTCATTTCTTACATCCATTTTTCAGAATTGATCAGAATTCTCTCTCAACTTCTCCATTTCCAAAACTCACTTAAAGCTCTTTTCATTGGAATCAATAGATTCTTGAGCATAAACTCCATCTACCATCATCATTGGATCAATTCTCCTCTTCAATTTTTGTGCAAGCTTGGATCTGAATCTGGAGTTAGATCTAGAAGTGATTATTTGAAGCTCTTTGACTCAAATTTGGTAGATCTTCATTCATACAACATCAATTATTGTGGATCTTGAAGTTTTCCAAATTTCTAGCATTTAATCTACTCAAATTCAGTTGATCAACACTCACCGAAGCAAATCTCATCTTCGAAGGTTGGAATTCTCGATCCGATTTAATTTTGGAGCTTATCATGTTAATCTTCATATTCGATTGAATTTTGTTGATTTTGATCCGTTCAATTTGTGATGTTGTTGTGCAATTGTGTATCCATGTTGTTGGATCTCTGTTTTCTGTTGTTAAATTCGTGCTTATTTGATAAGTTGATCTGTTGGAATCTTAGATAAGTTGTTTCTGTGCTTGAAGTGATTTTCTGCTGTTGTTTTAGCTTTTGGTGCAGTGTTAATCGATTAACCTATATGGTTAAGCGGTTAACCAATTCAAATTTTCAATTTTTTTTCAAACATTAACAGTGTTAATCGGTTAACGCATATGGTTAACCGACTAACCTGTTCAAAACTTCATATTTTTCAAACATTTTAAGGTGTTAACCGGTTAACAGTATGTGTTAACCGATTAACATTGTGCCAGAATGCCATATTTGCTGTTTTGCTTGCATGTTCGCATACCGATTCGATTCGAATCATCATAGATCAGTGTGATGCATTAGGATTGAATTGTTTTGAGTATTTTTCACTGTTTGTGGTTGATTAATCATAATTTTGTTGACATGTATGATCATTCTTCCATGTGTTTGCATGCTTGTGTATGTGGTTCGAATTGATCATTTGTTTGCATGTTCATTTGCTTTCATCTCTTGTTTTCTCCACATGTTTGCATCATTCTTGCATCACTGTTGAGGTCGAGACGTGCTTGTGGCGGTTGCTGCCCCACACATTTTTTCCTCCCTCCCACCATTCTAAATGTGCATTTTCATGTTTGCATTTTTCTACTTGTGATTGATCTTCCTTTGTTCTTCTTGTGCTTTTGCCATGATCCCCATAGGATTCCTAGTCCCTCCGTTTAGGATGGGAGTAGGAGAGATATTAGGTGTTTAATCCAAGTATGCTAACATTAGGGTAGATGTTTCCCCTTTCATCTGAATCTTAGGATCACTTTGCATGACAACGTTAGGGTCGAGTTTCCCTTAGACCTTTCGTGCGTCTATCTTATCATCTCATAATCATGCTAACTCATCTAATAAAGGCGATAAACGTTGCGCGCTACGAGCCTTAAGTTACATGGGGAATAATGAGATAAGGGTCTCCTCTCGCTCATCTAGAGTGTTTAGTATAAGTCCCGTTTGGGGGCGATATACGACGCATTTGCCTCCATGTCATAGTCTTTAGTGCAACGTGAATCACAAACCGAATTAATTCACTTCACTAAAAAAATACAAAACAAAACTCAAACCTTTTTTCCTTCGGGATTAATCGGAAAATATTTTTTTAGAAAATAGTGTTGTTAAGCTTCGGTTCTACCGCAAACAGGCTTAGTCCCTAACTGCTAGAACGGAGGTTTAACCCTACTCAGTTAAAACACTTAATCAACCTGCGGTTTCATGTCAGCCCGAACTATGTTTGCTCTGATCTTTCATACCAGATGAAAGTACGTAGGCACAAGACGTGATGTCTTGGCGAGCAACCTTCCCACCTTCTCTTCCATAGTTAGCCGAACTACGTTGACTCTGATCTTTTATACCAGATGAAAGTACGTAGCCACAGAGCTGCGATGCTCTGCCGAGTCTCTTTCTTTTCTTTTTGTCCCGTAAGCCTGTAGCGTAGATAGTTTAAACACACCCTTAGATAGACAACAAGCATGGATCCCGTAGAGTACGAAGGACATGAGGGGTTCTAATACCTTCCCCTTGCGTAACTGACTTCCGAATCCAGGACTTGGTTGCGATGACCTTGTCTTTCCCTTTTCGTCGGGTTTTTTTCGGTCGTTTCCTTTCCCTCTCTTTGGGATAAATAACAAAAGGTGGTGACTCTTTTGTTTTCCGCCGGGTATTTTTCACATTTACGACAGCTGGCGACTCTGCTGGGGACTCTGGTTCCCTATGCGAGTCACTCCTAGCGCTTGTCTGTTTGCGTCTTTGGGTGTTTATTTTTGTACAGTTTTTTGCTTTATGTACATTATCTGTTGTATATTATTGCATTGCATTCTTGTTGTTGCTGTGCTGTGGAGTGGGTTGTTCCACCGAGAGATAAGTCGGACCTGGGCTTGAGTATATACATAGGACTATAGTGGAGATTAGCGGGAGCTTGTATGGCGTTTGGATGCGCAATAGCTCGCATGAAATTCACATTGAGACGAGGTTTTCTTTGGAAATATTCTATCCTGCGCGTCTGGTGCAGTTAAGGAAATATTGACTTAGAGAGACTGTCGACTCTTGAGACCCTTGATCTGATTCTGTTTTTTAGCTTATTTGCATAATCTTCATGTTGATCTTCATATTCGATTGATTTTGTTGATTTTTGATCCATGTGATTTATGATCTTACTGTTTGAATGTGTTTACATGTTGATTGGATCATTGTTTTCTGGTTTAAATCCGTGCATAATTGATTATGTGATCATCTGGATTATTGGAGAAGTGATTATTTGCTGAAAGTGCTTTCGAGCTGCTGTTTTCTGCCTCTGGTACAGTGTTAATCGGTTAACCAGTTACAGTGCAAACTGGTTAATCGATTAACCAGTGCGAATTTTCAAAATTTCAAACATTTTTAACTGGTTAATCGGTTAACCTTATGTGTTAACCGATTAACACTGAACCAGAATGTCATGTTTGTTGTTTTTGAGCTTGTTTTGGGTATCATTTCACTTTGAATCTTCATGGATCAGTATGATGCATTTGAGTGAGATGTTTTGGATATTGTGTTGCTGTTCTTGATTGTTTCATCATGATTTCATTGACACGTATTGTTCGATTTCCACTTGAATGCATACTTTTATGGATGTTGTTCAAGGTGATGAGTGTTCTTTTGCTTTGCTTGAGTTTGAAGAATTATTTGGTTGAGATGTGCTTGTGGTGGCTGTTGTCCCACACTTTTTCCTCCCACTTTTCTTCGTTGATTGATGGTCTATGGTCATAGGAGTTCGCTTCTCCCATTTCATCTCATCCTCGCATCTTTTTGCTAGCATTTATTTTTTTGTTTTGCATCTCTTTGTTTGTTTTCAAGAGGTTGAGATGTGCTTGTGGTAGTTGATGCCCCACACTTTTTTCCTCCCTCTTTGTGTTACATTTCATGTTTGCATCCCTTTCTTCCTTTTCATTGGTGATTTATGTATCTTGTGTTTAATTGGTTTTCTTTGCCATGATCCCTTAGGATTCCTAGTCCCTTTGGGGAGTAGCAGAGACATTAAGTGTTCAATCCAAGCATGATAACATTAGGATAGTCTTTACCCTTTTCAATCTCAATCTTAGGAGCACATTGCATGATAACATTAGGGTTGATCAGTTTCCCCGTAGTTGTGTCTCCTCTCTTCTCATCTCAAAACTTCTTCAAAACATGTAATAAAGGATAATGAGTGTTATAAACTACAAGCCTTAAGCATTTGAGAAATGATGATTGGGGGGCCTCCTCTCAATTGTCTAGAATGTTTAGCATATGCCCTTTGGGTGATATGCGACGCATTCGCTCCTAAGTCATAGTCTTTAGTGCAACATGAATTAAAAACACAATTCAATTCACTTCTTCATAAAAGATTCAAAAAACAAACATCAAATCTTTTTTATCCTTCGGGATTAATTGAAAACCATTTTCAAAAACAGTGTTGTTAACTCTTGGTTCTACCGTAAACAGGTAACGCCTAAGTCTCCAATGGTCGAGCAGCAATACGCCTAACTGCTAGAACTAAAGTTTAACCCTACTCGGTTAAAACACTTGAATCTATCTGTTATCGTGTCAGCCCGAACTACGTTTGCTCTGATTTCTCGTACCAGACGAGGATACGTAGGCACAAGACAGCGATGTCTTGGCGAGTAACCTTTCCCCACCTTCACCCGTAGTTTTCTGAACTACGTTGACTCTGACTTTCCCATTGCACGAGGGAGTACGTAGGCATAGAGCGGTGATGCTCTATCGAGTCTCTTTTCTTTTCTTTGGTTCCTGTGAGCCTGTAGCTTAGATAGATTAACACCCTTTAGATAGATAACAAGCGTGGATCCCATTGAGTACAATGGACGTGAGGGGTGCTCATACCTTCCCCTTGCGTAACCGACTCCCGAACCCAAGATTTGGTTGCGATGACTTGTCTTTTCCCTTTTTTGTAGGTTTTCTCTGATCGTTTCCTTTCCTTCTCTTTGGGATAAATAACGAACGGTGGCGTCTCTTTTGTCCTTGCTGGCCCCCCTTCATAATGATGCGACAGCTAGCGACTCTTCCCATCCCCTATGCAAGTCAATCCTAACGCTTGTGTGTTTATCTTTGGGTATGTATATGTGTTACATTTGTACAGTATTGCATTTGCATTTTACTTTCAGCACTTTATATATCATTATTATTGTGTTGTTGGGTGGGACTGTTCCATTGAGTGATAAGCCAAAACCCAGGCTTGAGGATATCCATAGCATTAGAGTGGAGACTAGTGAGGACCTGTATAGAGACATGCACTAGTCCTCACAAAATTCACGTTTAGACGAGGTTTTCTTTGAAGACATCTCATCCTGCTGGTCAGGCCGGGACGTTGGATCTGAAAACTGTCGATTCTAGAGACCGTTCATTTGGGAGTCAACTAAGTGAGGTCGCTTCGTTAGACTATGACGCCAAACCATAAATGGTGAACGTATCATCATTTCTCGAAAGTCTGTGACGCTGATGACCGCATAGGATGCTAGACCTTGTTAGAGATAGGTTCATACCTGTGAGTGGGGAGGGTTATGCAGGAAACTTTGGCCTTCAACCTACCCAATTTTCTTGTCAGTGTGAACCTGTGATCCTTGATGCAGTGGGTCCTTATATCAGTGTTGTGTTATGTTCTTGCCGAAGCGAAGCGCCATTCATCTCAATCAACGGCACTGCAATCTTGATCCCCTGTTGCATTTACATTTTCATTTGCATTTAACATTGACATGTATTAATGTTGCAGGTGTATATTTTCCTCTCGATTCTAGCGATCTTATCCCACTTATGACATGGAGCCCAGTTTGAAGAAGACTGTTGTGTATAATTTTTCTACCCCTGACATAACACCTCTGCTCAGTTTGATTTCTGTTGCTGATCGTAATGTAATGGAAGATTTCAAAAAGGAGTATGGGAAGCTCTTCGGTTGTGTCTGTAAAGCTTCAGTATTTGAGTTGGAAGGTCTTCACACCTTGCTTCAGTTCTATGACCCACAATTGAGATGTTTCACTTTCCCTGGTTATGTATTGATGCCTACTTTGGAGGAGTTCTCTGTGCTGTTGGGAGTTCCTGTTCTTGATCAGATGCCTTTTTCTCATACTGAAGCTGAACCTAATCTAACTAAGCTTGCTAATTCACTTCATTTGGATGCTTCAGAGTTAGAAGGGAAGCTGGTTAGAAGAAATGGGATGCTTGGATTTCTATTATCTTTCCTGGTTGGTAAAGCTCAACACTTTGTGAAAGAGGGTTGTTGGATTGTCTTTAATGCCATCTTAGCTCTGTGCATATATGGTGTAGTTTTGTTTCCGAATATTCTTGACTTTGTGGATTTGGATGCTTTCCACATTTTCATCTCAGGAAATCTTGTGCCTACACTTTTGAGAGATTTTAGCATTCTGTGCATTACAAGAATGAGAATCAGAGAGGGAAGAATGTGTCTTGTTGTGTACCTCTTTTATACATATGGTTTGTGAGTCATCTTCCCAAGGTTGGTCCTTTTGTTAATACTGCAGGTACCTCAGAGTGGTCAGAGAGACTGACGGGCTTGACTTCTGAGACATTGTTTGGTTTGCCAAAGATCAGTTAGGTACAGAGATTATCTTTAGTTGTAGTGGTTTTCCTAACATCCCGTTGATTGGAAGGAAAGGAGGTATTAACTACAACCCAACTCTGGTAGTGAGGCAGTTTGGGTATGCTCTGAGGGAACCTCAGAAGGAAGAGGAAATACAGGAATCTCTATATTTCATTGGCTTGCTTGAGAATGAGACCTTGATCAGAGTAGAGAAGGCTTGGAAAAAGATTCACCGTAGAGGGAAAGCTTCCTTGGGTAAGAGCAACAGTAGAGCTTATGATCCTTATGTGACTTGGATTCAGGAGAGAGCTGAGAGATTATTGATGCCATTTCCAGCCTGTGAGCCTTTATATCCTTTGATGATTGAGGAGACGACTACTATTAATATCCAGAGGTATAATCAGTTGTGGTCTGAGAAGGAGGAGTTGCGTAAGGCAAATGAGGAATTGGAAAAAGAGATTATTCAGCTTCGAAGTTAGTGAAATCAAGCCACTTTTTCATCTAATAAGTAAGCTGAATTGGTGAATAAGTTGGGTAGAGAGCTAACTGCAGTGATTCGCGCTCGAGAGCGTATGGGCTTAGATTTGAAGAGTGTAAGTGATATTCTTAGTTCCAAGAAGAAAGAGTTGGACAAAGCATATGTAGAGATCTCCAAGTTTAATGACCAATGGAACGCCACTTTAACTAACAACAAGGAGCGAGAAGACAGGTGAGAGATGAGAAGGTTATAGCTTAATCCTCGCGCCAACGCGAAAGTGATTGTAGACTGAATGAAGCTCTTGCAACCTTAGAAGACTATAAGTCAAGAGTAGATGTTAAGAGATCTAAGCTTGAGGAAGCATTTGGTGAAGGCACTTGGGAGGATTATATTCAGAGCTTGCAGAGCATCATTAGCTAGAGAGAGTTGCTCATCCAGGGGTTGGTAGACAGGCCAGATCATTCAGAGACGAAAGAGTTGTTGGAGGATTTCCAGGCTCGCCCTTGTATTTGATGTTTTTCTCTCTTTATAGTTTGTTGTTATGATGTATCTTGACCATCACCAAGTCTGTTGGCTGAGGTCATTTTGATTCCATTGTATTCAGGGTTGTGTTGTACATTGACTCTTGGCTCTCATTTTATTTATGAGGAGTTTGATATACTTATCTGTTGGCTTCCCATTGTCTTGTTGTTCTCACGGAACTAGAATCAAGGGGAAATTTTCCCTAGCGCATATTTACATGTCTGCATATTGCATCATTTCTCATGTTTGTATCACAGGTGCTTCAGAACCCTTAATCTTATCTCTGTGATTTGTAGCTTGTTTCAGGATTGACAACCAATCGACTCATCGCTACGCTACTCGGGGAAATCAACACAGGATTATGGATCAGATTCAGGTTGAGCTTCAAGAATTCCGTGACAGGATGGCCCAGTTCATGGATATGATGCAAGGGGTCGCCAATGGCCAAGAACAGCTGAGAACTTTGGTGCAACTGTTAATTGCTAGGGTTGACGGGAGTGGTGTGCTTCATGGAGGAACTGCTGCTATACCTCCTATTGCTGACAATGTCACCCTACATGCTAATACTGGTCCTACAGTTGTTATCCCTCCAGGCGGAGGAAATCAGACAGGAGTTCATATTCCCGGACCTACGTGTGCTTTGCATGCTAATACTGCCCCTCAGTGGGAGGAAGATGATCAAGAGGATTTGTTCTCTATGAGGGATGTAGGTGTTGGTCTACCATCTGACGCAGACAAAAGGTTTAAGCTGCTCGAGGAAAAGATGAAGAGTTATGAAAATCAGAATTCTATGGGGTTGGATATGGCAAATTTGGGGATGATTCCATATTTGAAGGTTCCTTTGAAGTTCAAAGTCCCGGACTTTGATAAGTATAAGGGGGCAACTTGTCCGAGGGTTCATCTTTGTTCTTACTACCGCAAGATGTCCGCCTATTCTGACAATGAGAAGTTGCTTATGCACTTTTTCTAGGACAGTCTTTCTGGTCCATCTCTAGAATGGTACATGGGGCTAAAGCCAATTAACATCCGAAGCTGGAGGGATTTGGCTGAGGCGTTTGTTAAGCATTACCAGTACAACAGTGATCTAGCACCGAACAGGGTCCAGTTACAGAATTTATCTCAGAGAAGTAATGAATGCTTCAAAGAGTATGCACAGAGATGGCATGAATTGGCCACTAGAGTTCAACCTCTAATGGTGGAGAGGGAGTTGATAGACATGTTCATTGCTACGTTACCAGGGGTCTATTACGAGAAGTTGATCGGCAAGTCAGGGAGTTTTTCAGATCTAATCATTACAGGGGAAAGAGTTGAGAACTGAATTCAAGCCGGTGAAGGATCCTCATCTGGAGGAGTTAAGAAAAGTCTTGGTAACAAAAGGAGAGAAGGGGAAACCAATGCAGTCTCGGGTTCCCGAAATAGAAACAAGAGTAGAGGATAGAAATATTGTCAATAGCAATCTTAGATTGCTAGCATTACAATTCCTGCAGTGCCACAACCACAACAACCACAGCAGCAGCAACAAAGTTATGCTCCTCGCAGATTTCAGGATCGAGGCAGAGCAGTAAACAGGTAGTTTGATGCGCCGCTGATGCCATACTCGTAGTTGCTTCAACACTTGATGCAATTACAATTGATTCAGAAAAGGACTCTGGCTCCTTTGACTGGTGCACCACCACCCGGATATGATGCTAATTCTAGATGTGATTTTCATTCTGGTGCTTCTGGACACAACATCGACAACTGTAAAGCAATTAAGCATAAGGTGCAAGACCTTATAGACAACAAAGCCATCAATTTCTCTTACGATGCGCCCAATGTCGTGCAGAATCCTATGCCTAATCATGGGGCAGTTGGGGTTAATGCCATTATTGAGGATGAGGGTTTGAACTTGGTAGCTGATGTTGACGATTTGAAGACTCCGTTGAGTTTTGTAAAGGACAAATTGCTGAGTGGAGGGGTATTTCCGGGTTGTGACAGGGCTTGTGCAAAGTGTTTGATCCATCCTAAGGGATGCGAGAGGCTGAAGAGTCGTGTTCAGAAGTTGATGAATGATGGTATTCTGCAATTTGACAGAGTGTCAGAGAAGAAAGATGAGGAAATAGTTGATGAAGAGAAGAATGAAGTTGCGACAATTTCAATTCCTTACAAGAAAATCACTATTTCTGCGCCTCCAAGGCTGCCTACTATCATAATTACTAAAGCTGAACCCATACCCTATGAGAGCACTAAGGCCATTCCGTGGAACTACGGAGCCGAAGTTTATTGTAATGGTCAGAAGCAGGAACTGAAAGGTTCGTTGTTAAATTCTATTGACAATCTGGTAGGTGCTGGTGGAATAACCCGAAGCGGAAGAGTGTTTTCACCTCCTGAGGTGAGTGCTGAAAAATCTGATAAGGGTAAAGGAAAAGCGGTGGTTGAAGAGACTTCTCAAGCTGGTGGGAAAGAAGCCTTGTTGAAGGAGGCGGAAGAGTTCATGTGCTTGATCAGGAAGAGTGACTACAAGATCGTAGATCATTTACAGCAAACTCCATCAAAGATCTCCATTCTGTCATTGTTGTTGTGCTCTGAGGCACACAGAAATGCTCTTTTAAGAATCCTGAATACTGCTTATGTGCCACAGGAGATATCTGCAAATCAGCAGGAGGGTGTGGTGGCACACGTTAATGTTGGTAACGGGATGGGCTTTACTGATCTGGATTTGACACCCAAGGGACGGAATCATAATCTGGCGATGTATATCTCTATCGAATGCAGAGGGTCTGTAATGTCGCACGTGTTAGTGGATATTGGGTCATCATTGAATGTGTTACCCAAGAAGGCTTTAATGAAGCTAGATACCCGAGGGATAATGTACACCCCAAGTGACTTGGTGGTACGAGCTTTTGATGGGACTAGAAGGTCCGTGTTTGGGGAACTGACTCTGCCGATCCAGGTCTGGCCGGAAGTTTTTGATACGGTGTTTTACATCATGGATATTCAGCCAGCGTATAGAGTCTGTTGGGACGACCCTGGATCCATTCAGCAGGCACTGTCACGTCAACTCTGCATCAAAAGTTGAAATATATGGTGGGTGGCAGTGATGTTACTGTTTGTGGGGAAGAAGATATTATGATAAGTCATTTGTCTTCGTTCAAATACGTCAAGGTCGAAGGTGAGATCCATGAGACTTTATGTCAGGCTTTCGAGACTGTACAGATCAAGGATAAAGCACTAGTTGTGGCCAAGGTACCTGAGGTTTCCATGTCATCTTTTAAAGAAGTACAGGAAGAGGTGAAGTCTGGAGCATCTTAGGGTTGGGGCAAAGTTCTGAGCATCCCCAACAAGCAAGACAAGTTTGGACCGGGGTACGGCTCATCCTCTTCTCCACAGAGTGTGCCACGCTACAAGGGACCCTTCCAATTCACCAGCGTTGGGGTGATCTTTGAGCAGATCAATGTTGTGTTCTATGAAGAAGGGGATAGCGACTGCAACATGGATTCATGGATTCGGCCATGTATTCCGGGTCAGAGCCTAAGCAACTGGACTGCCCAGGAAGTAATCCAAGTGACTAGAGAAGAGTAATGATTTGTTTTCTTGATTATCTGTAGCCCTGTGCTCTACCCGGAGTATAGCGGTCTTTGTCTTCAGGGCCTAATCTTTTATGTTGAACAATCATTTTATTAATCAAAGGGCTTTTTTCTTGCACTCAAATATTGTGATCTTTATTTTTCTTGTTTTATTTTTAACAATAAAATGGCAATGTGGTTCATGCTTGTTTGCATATCATTTTAAGCATTAAATCATCATCATTGCAGGTTTTACATTGCAGATGACACCGCTCCAGAATCGTCTATGACTCGCTTTGACTTTGATAATCCGATCTTTCAAGCCGAAGAAGAGATTGAGGAAGATGAAGACTTACCTGAAGAGTTAGCCAGGCTGCTGAAACAGGAAGAGAAAGTCATTCTGCCTCATCAGGAGGAAATTGAGGTCGTCAACTTAGGTACTGAGGAAGCCAGAATGGAAGCCAGGATAGGGGCCGCATTGCAGAGTGATGTCAAGCAAAGATTGGTTGTAATGCTTCGTGAGTATAGTGATATATTTGCTTGGTCATACGAAGATATGCCCGATCTTGACACAAATGTCATGGTTCATCGCTTGCCTTTGCGTGAAGAGTGTCCATCTGTCAAGCAGAAACTCAGGAGAACCAGACCAGACATGGTGGTAAAAATTAAAGAGGAAGTCCATAAGCAGTTGGACGTAAGGTTTCTCGCCGTAACAACTTACCCTTTGCGGGTCGCTAACATCGTACCTATGCCAAAGAAGGACGGTAAGGTAAGGATGTGTGTTAATTATACAGACTTGAATAAAGCGAGCCCGGAGGATGATTTCCTGCTCCCCCACATTGACGTACTTGTTGATAATATCGCGCAGTATTCAGTGTTTTCCTTCATGGATGGTTTTTCCGGATATAATCATATCAAAATGGCGCCGGAGGATATGGAGAAAACAAATTTTATCACACTGTGGGGGACTTTCTGTTATAAGGTAATGCCTTTTGGGTTGAAGAATGTAGGGGCAACCTATCAGCGAGCAATGGTGACGCTCTTTCATGATATGATTCATCATGAGATCAAAGTCTATGTTGATGACATGATTGCAAAGTCACAGATGGAGGAGGAACATCTCGTAAACCTTTTGAAGCTGTTTGAGAGGCTAAGGAAATTCAAACTGAGCTTGAATTTGAACAAGTTCACTTTTGGTGTATGGTCAGGAAAGTTGCTGGGGTTCATTGTCAGTGAAAAAGGAATCGAGGTCGATCCTGCAAAAATAAAACTAATTCAAGAAATGCCAACGCCAAAAATAGAGAAAGAGGTTTGTGGTTTCTTGGGTAGATTGAACTACACTACTAGGTTCATATCTCATCTCACAACCACGTGTGAACCCATATTCAAATTGTTAAAGAAATATCAGGCGGTCGTCTGGAATGAAAATTGCCAAAGGGCATTTGAGAAAATAAAAGAGTATTTGTAGGAACCTCCGATACTGATGTCTCCAGTAGATGGAAGACCATTGATAATGTATCTAAAGGTTCTTGAGAATAGCGTGGGTTGTGTTATCGCTCAACACGACGAGACTAGAAGAAAAGAGCATGCCATATACTACTTGAGTAAACAGTTCACAGATTGTGTGTCCAGGTACTCAATGTTGGAAAAGACGTGTTGCGGACTCGCTTGGGCTGCCAAATGCCTGAGACAGTATATGCTAAATCACACAACCATGTTGATTTCGAAGATGGATCCGGTTAAGTACGTCTTTGAAAAGCAAGCACTTTCGGGAAGGATTGCCAGGTGGCAGATGGTCTTGACAGAATACGACATTCAATATGTCTCCCCGAAGGCTATTAAAGGGAGTGTGCTATCAGAGTATCTTGCAGAGCAACCGATCAATGACTATCAACCGATGAAGTTTGAATTTCCCGATGAAGACATCATGTTTCTGAAGATGAAAGACTGCGATGAGCCATTACCTGAGGAAGGTCTCGAGAAAAGCTCCCAGTGGCAAATGATTTTTGACGGTGTTGTCAACTCCTATGGTAGTGGAATTTGGGCAATAATCACGACTCCCCATGGTTCCCATATACCATTCACTGCCAGGTTGACATTTCCCTGCACCAACAACGAATCTGGATACGAAGCATGCATTATGGGGTTGGAAGAAGCCATTGATCTGAGGATCAAAAACCTAGATGTGTATGGCGATTCAGCGCTAGTTGTAAATCAAATCAAAGGAGAATGGGAGACTCGACATCCTAATCTGGTCCCTTATATGAACTACGCAAGGAGGCTGTTGCCCTTCTTTGATAGGGTGGAGTTTCACCACGTGCCAAGAGCAGAGAATCAGATGGCAGACGCTCTGGCTACTTTATCCTCAATGTATAAGGTGAATTTTTGGAATGATGCTCCAAGAATAGTCATCTCGCGCCTTGATAGGCCAACACTTGTATTCACAATAGAGGAAACCTCTGATGGCAAACCATGGTATTATGATATCCAGAATTTTCTCAAGAACAAAGAGTATCCGCCAGGGGTGTCGACTCAGGATAAGAAGACCTTGAGAAGGTTGTCTGGAAAATTTTATCTGAACCAAGATGGTGTACTCTACAGGTGGAATTATGACTTGGTATTGCTGAGATGCGTGGACGAAAAAGAAGTGAGTCTGCTCATGGAAGAGGTCCACGAGGGTGCCTTTGGTACACACACCGGCGGGCACGCCATGTCTCAAAAGCTGTTAAGAGCAAGGTATTATTGGTTGACTATGGAGTCGGATTGCTTAAAGTATGAAAAGAAATGCCATAAATTCCAGATTTATGCTGATAGATTCATGTGACGCCGAGTCCTTTGAATGTCATGGTGTCTCCTTGGCCCTTTTCCATGTGGGGCATTGACATGGTTGGCAAGATTGAGCCAACCACATCCAATGAGCATCGCTTCATCTTGGTAGCTATTAATTATTTCACCAAGTGGATCGAAGCACCTTCCTATGCTAACGTCACCAAACAAGTGGTATCCCGGTTTATCAAGAAGGACATCATCTATCGTTACGGAGTGCCTGAGAGAATCATTACTGATAATGGTTCAAACTTGAATAACAAGATGATGAAGGATTTATGCCAGAGTTTCAAGATTGAGCATCACAACTCTTCTCCCTATCGTTCGAAGATGAACGGCGTTGTTGAGGCGGCCAACAAGAATATAAAGAAGATAGTGTAGAAGATGGTTGTAACCTATAAGGATTGGCATGAGATGTTACCCTTTGCTTTGCATGGATATCGTACTACGGTGCGTACTTCAATTGGGGCAACTCCTTTCTCGCTAGTGTATGGTATAGAAGATGTCCTACCATTGGAAGTCAAGATTCCTTCTTTGAGAGTCTTGGTCGACGTCAAGCTTGATGAGGCAGAATAGGTAAGAGACAGATTGAATCAACTCATCCTGATGGATGAGAAGAGATTAGCGTCCATTGTGTATGGTCGTTTATATCAAAGTCGGATGAAGAAAGCTTTTGATAAGAAGGTGCATCCCCGGAGCTTTCAGGCAGGCGAGTTGGTGTTGAAGAATATTCTCCCTCCACAAACAGATCACAGAGGCAAATGGACTCCCAACTATGAAGGTCCATATGTCGTGCGAAAGGTTTTCTCTGGAAGAGCCTTGCTGTTATCAACCATGGATGGTGAAGATTTCACATCCCCTGTGAACGCAGATGCAGTTAAAAAATACTTTGCTTAAAGAGATCCACTGGAAATAAAAAAGAATATCCAAGCAAAAATGGGACATTTCGGCGAACCACAAAAAGAATGGCTCGAGCAAAAGTTAGGGATAAAAAGAAAAGATGTAAACCCGCAAAGTTGAAAACCTGAAAGGGCGACTTTGGCAAAAATGGGTATCCCGGTGAATTGAAAACCCGAAAGGGCGATTCAGGAAAAAGTTAGGGATTTGAAAAGCAAATGACCGGGGTCTGTGTATTTGATCTTCAGAGTTTAGTGTATTGAGGGAGGACCTGAGGGTTGTTCATCCGAATCAATCTCTTTAGAAGACGAAGCATCAGAGAAGCATCAAAGTCATGCGAGTCACAGATGGATCGATACATGGTTGTTGTTTGTGCCACATTTCTGACATTCTGTATATTTCTGTGCATTTCTATAAACTTTTGCGCAACTTCCTCTTTTCAGGGGTTGCATCTGTTGTAAAATCTACCTATTTACAGGCCATTTGTCAATAAAGCATATACTATTCAGTAAATTGTTGTTCTTGCTTTGGCTTTATTGTTTTACGTGCGAAAAAATGCTCAATGATTAATAAAACTTTGCGTACATAAACTTTGCAGGCTTTGACAGTAATCATTAAAACTTTGATTTATTTGAACAATGTCACGGATGATGACCGAGATAGTTTCCATTGTGCAGGATATCTTGTTGTTTGTTCATATGCAGAGTCGTTACCCTTGGGGCAAGTTTTCAGAGGTGTATCCCCGGTAGGATCATCATCCCCACAGGAAGAAGGTGTAGTTGAGACTCATTCGTCCCCGGCAAGCAGAATTTGTGCATCTAGTCTCAGCGGTCCGAATGCACCGTGTCCCCATGCAAGTTAAGTGTGTGTGCTTAAACCCAACGGGTTATAAGGACGCACTTGCTCCCCATAGAGTCAAGCCTGGATTTCTTTCCACCAGGAAGATGTGGAACTTTTCCAAGCAGCGGAGCAAAGGCAGAATTTTGTTTCCCCACAGAGGCTAAATATGTTTGACTTTGTATCCCCTCGGAGTTTAATTGTTGACTCAATCCCCAAGCAAGGGTCGATGTCGTTTCCCTTATTGCTTATTCCCCGGCGAAGTCGACAGAGTATACCCTTCCTCAGCAGAGTAGGTTCGTCCCCCGCGGGTTGGAATTGTTTCTGAGAAAGTTTAGTGGTGCATCCCTAGCAGTTGGGATGTACTTTGATGTTGATTTCCCACTGAGTAGTCCCCGGCAGGGTGGATTTGGATCTCCAGTGGAGTAGATTTATCCCCAGATGTTTGCTTTATACCTTAGAAGGTTTCGGTGTTCTAAGAGGCCATGCAGGGTTGTTTTCCCCGCCAGAGCGCAGGTTAATCTCAATGGATGTTTGTGGTTCCCCCTGCATGGTCGTTGATTTCCCCAGTAGGTTGGTTTTAATTCCAACGGTTGGTTGTCTGTCCTCAGCGGGGTCGTTTGTTCCCTAGAAAAGTGGTATTCTGGAAGGCCATCCAGGGCGTTTTCTTCAGTAGGTTTTGATTTTGATTCCCAGCCGAGTGGATTGTGTTCTCATAAGAATAGTGTTACCCAGGAGTTCTTTTTTTGGAGGCCATCTAGGGTTTGCTTTTCCCAGCTTAAGTCTAATCGTAATTGGCATATCCCGTCTCTCCCCAGCGGAGTTGGTTCCGTTGCATTTTGCATTCGTGCATAGCATCCTCCCAAACGCGTAGCATTTCCATTTCGTATGGAGCATTATGCCATCTTCAAACATATGCATTTAAAACATAAGCCAGGTTGTTACCTCTTTGTTTTCAGGTATATCTTCAGCAAACGATTGATTTTACTTTGCCCGCGTGGTATTCAGACCCCGGCAAATGATATTATATCCCTGTAGCGTACAGTATCCAGACCCGGCATAGTATGAGTTAATTCTTGAGTCGGCGTGGTATCCAGACCACGGCGAAATCTTTTGACATATGTGTTTATCTTACCATTTGTTCCCCAACAGAGTTGCTTGTTTAAGTTCCTCCTTCCCCAGCGGAGTTCTCTTTTGGATTGTGAATCGGTAGATTCTCTTCTCAACTTTGTGTTGAGCCGGCCTTCGGGTTTGATGCTTGCTTTTATTTAGTGAATGTTTGCTTTGAATAGCAGATGATCTCAGCTGCGTGTTGAGCCGGCCTGAGGGTTCGATGCTCGCTTTTATTTAGCGAATGCCTGCTTTGAATAGCATATCATCTCAGCTTCGTGTTGAGCTGGCCTGAGGGTTCGATGCTTGCTTTTATTTAGTGAATGCTTGCTTGAATAGCAGATGACCTCAGCTGCATGTTGAGTCGGCCTAAGGGTTCGATGCTCGCTTTTATTTAGCGAATGCCTACTGGTTAGTAGAGATTTTCAACTTCGGGTTGAACCGGCCTTCGGGTTTGATGCCTGCTTTGAATAGCAAATGATCTCAGCTTCGTGTTGAGTCGTCCTTCGGGTTCGATGCTCGCTTTTCGTGTTGATCCGTTCGGGTTCGATGCTCGCTTTTATTTAGCGAATTTCTGCTTTGAATAGCAGATGATCTCAGCTTCGTCTTGAGCCACCCTTTGGGTTCGATGCTCGCTTTTATTTAGCGAATGCCTGCTTTGAATAGAAAATGATCTCAGCTTCGTGTTGAGCCGTCCTTCGGGTTCGATGCTCGCTTTTATTTAGCGAATGCCTACTTTGAATAGTCAATGATCTCAGCTTCATGTAGAGCCGGCCTTCGGGTTCGATGCTCGCTTTTATTTAGCGAATGTCTGCTTTGAATAGCAGATGATCTCAACTTCGTGTTGAGCCGACTTGAGGGTTCGATGCATGCTTTTATTTAGCAAATTCCTACTGGTTAGTAGAGATTTTCAACTTCGGGTTGAACCGGCCTTCGGGTTTGATGCCTGCTTGGATTAGCAGGTGTTCTCAACTTTGGGTTGAACCGGCCTTCGGGTTCGATGCTCTCTTTTATTTAGCGAATGCCTACTGGTTAATAGAGATTTTCAACTTCGGGTTGAACCGGCCTTCGGGTTCGATGCCTGTTTTAATTTAACAGATGCCTGGCGGCAATATCAGATGTTCTACTCAGCTTCGTGTTAAGTCGGCCTTCGGGTTCGATGCCTGGTTTGTTTAATAGATGCCTAATGGTGAAATCAGATGATCTTTCCGACTTAATGTCGTTACCTGCACATTAGCAGATGTTTCTTCCGACTGCATGTCGAGGTTTCTAGTTGGTAATCACTTAGCCTATTGCCATTACAACTATCAGATACAGTTATTTCTGGAGATTTTGTCCCAATAACAGGTTTGCAGTTATACTTTTGCGGTTGGCAAATTTCCGGTGTCTTTGGTATTCAATCATCTTCTACCTGGAATGTTTGAAAGTCGTTCGCTTTTCATCCCTTCAGGTCCAAGTCGCTTGAATAGGGGCAGCTGTTGTACCCTTAAATTTGACCAACCTTTTCTTATACTTCGCTTATATTTTCTTTGCATTTTCGCATTTCCATATATCATAGCATTTGTTCTTGAGGCAGGGGATCAAGGTTTTTCTGTGGCTCAGGTTTCATTTTTAGTGCAAGAGTCTAAATAGCGAGCATCAGGAGCTCCGACATTTATTTTGCCCAGCGATCAAGCGGTCGATTTTATTTTATTTTGCAGGATATTTTCAGATCAAGAGGCAGCATTCAGGCTATCTCAAGCATTCTCATGGTTGTAGTATTCAAGAGCAAGTTTCAGAGGCTGAACAGGGCTTAGAACGGATGAAAACGGGCATTTGTGCAGATTTCTCTCTAGAAGGCGCCAAAATTCAAATTTTTAAGGTGTTAACCGATTAACCAATGCAAAATCAGGTCAAATTTAAATTTTTAAGGGTGTTAACCAAGGAAAATTTTTCCTTTACACGTGAATTTTCATAGTGTGCCACTTTGGGGTCCATTTTGATCACTTGAGAAATTGATTTCACACCAAAGAAAGGATCTAGAACCACTTCAAATTTTTGATTAGTTTTCAAATTAATTAAAGTTCCCTCCAATTTCCCATTCCTAATCCCATTCCAATTTTCATAACCACACTCCAAACCACCATTCTACTCCTAACCTAGAGCATATTTAAATGATTTGCTCCAAACCTCACCAATCAATCCTCATAATTCCATTTCATTTTTCAGAATTCATACACTCTTGAATTTTGCTCTCAACTTTTCCATCTCCCAAACTCCATTAGAGCTCTCACCTTGAATTCTTTGATTCTCCATTGGAATCATGGAATTCTAGAGCTAAAGCCTTCATCCTTCATTCTTATTATCTCCAATTCTCCATTCAATTTTCGTGCTATTTTGGATCTGATCTTGGAAGCTGGTTTGGAAGAGCTTATTTGGATTATTCTTGCTTAATTTTGGTGGATCTTCATTTCTACTACAAGAACTCACTTGTATCTTGAAGGAATTCTGGATTTCTTGCTTGGATCTGCTCAATTGAAGTTGAATCAACATTTACCAAAGCAAATCTCCGCTTTGTAGGTTGGAAATTCTTGATCTGATTCTGTTTTTGAGCTTATTTGCATAATCATCATGTTGATCTTCATTTTCGATTGATTTTGTGGATTTTTAATCCATGTGATTTATGATCTTACTGCTTGAATGTGTTTACATGTTGATTGGACCACTGTTTTCTGGTTGAAATTCGTGCATAATTGATTATGTGATCATCTGGATTATTGGAGAAGTGATTATTTGCTGAAAGTGCTTTCGAGCTGCTATTTTCTGCCTCTGGTACAGTGATAATCGGTTAACCAGTTGCAGTGCAAACTGGTAAATCGATTAACCAGTGCGAATTTTCAAATTTTCAAACATTTTTAACTAGTTAATCGGTTAACCATATGTGTTAACCGATTAACACTGAACCAGAATGTCATGTTTGTTGTTTTTGAGCTTGTTTTAGGTATCATTTCACTTTGAATCTTCATGGAACAGTATGATGCATTTGAGTGAGATGTTTTGGATATTGTGTTGTTGTTCTTGCTTGTTTAATCATGATTTCTTCGACACGCATTGTTCGATTTCCACTTGAATGTATATTTTTATGGATGTTGTTCAAGGTGATGAGTGTTATTTTGCTTTGCTTGAGTTTGAAGAATTATTTGGTTGAGATGTGCTTGTGGTGGATGCTGTTGTCATACCATAAAATTTGCCCATACTTTTTTTTGTTAATCAAAGGCATTGGTACAAACCATCAGAGGGTTGTCAAGGAATTTTGAGGTTACATCATTGTTAGAGGCATGAGGTAGAAGTTTGTTGAGCACCTCAGAGGTCATGGTGGAGTTGGAATGATCACCCAATTCATGTGCACAATGCCCAAGCAAAAAGGGTGAAATTAGGGTTTCATTTTTAATCAGGATAAATTTGTTTTTGAGGGAAAGAATTATTTCCATGGTCTTCCATATGTCCTAAGGTGTTTTGGGATGGGAGATTGACCATCAATTTTAATCAGAAGGGCTTCAATTGATCAGTCAATTGAAAATCAAGAGATGTTGGGGAATAGTCAACTGTGCAGTGAAAAAGTCAACTCCTGACTTTTTGAGGTCAAGATCATGATCCTTGAGTTCAATATGACCAATGGATGGAATTTGATCAAGAAAAATCAAGGGAATCATGAAAAATCAAGAATTGTTGAAAGTTGCCATTTTAAGGAAATTAGGGTTTTAGAACTTTCTATTTATGGAAAGTTTTATGTTTGGAACAACCATCTTCAAGACCATTTTTCTTCATGATCAAGGTTTCAAATGAACTTGGATCAAACATCAAATTTGTTCCTTGTATTTAAATATTTCTTTTGAGTACCAATTCATAATCATATGATATTTGGAGCTCAAGTTATGATCAATCAAAGTTGAGGTTTTCAATGATTTCAACATTGCCAAGATTAGACAGATTTTTGGACTCACTTTGCAAGCCAATTTTCATCAAGTTCTTGAAGCCAGATGGAAATTTTTCCCAAATGAGAATGGTAGAGAATGTTACAAGCTTTCTAAAGAGTCCAAGAATTCCTTAATATGATTTGTGAAGCTCAAGTTATGGATGTGCAAAGTTGAGGAAAAATAAGTCAAATTCATAACCTAGAATTTTTTCTAAGTTATTTATGGACAACTTGCATGACATGATTTTCAACATCATTTTCCATAGTATTTCAATTCTCAAATCAAGATGACTTCAACATGAAAATTATTCCTTTCCATGCCCTCTTTACTTAGAGCTCAAGTTTAGGGCAAATTGATCTTTGTGCATCAAGATATCATTGCTCAAAGTTGATGTTTTGAACTTGTTTCAAGGAGTGAAACATGTGGCATTTGTGCTTGCTGATGTTTTTTTATGATATTGATCGGCTCATGTCCCATTTCCATGTGCATGGGATGCTGCATTGGGAGCCACCAAACATTTCCCAAAATGAACCAACACAAGCTTGTACCATTTTGCCCCATTTTTGAATCCTTAGCCAAAACAAGTAAAAGACAAACAACTGCTATTGCTCTGCTCCTTGCAGCCCAGCTAGGTCACTCTCTTCATCTACAAGAAACCTAGAATGAGACAAGGGAATGCAGCTGGCTGGTGTACTACCTCTCATCCTCACCATTGATGCAAGAAAATATGAAAGGTGCAAATTTGCCCCTTCATTTTTCACTGTGGTAAAACCTCCTTTCCACTTGGTATTTAAGCTAAGCAGCAGCTGTAGCAAAACCCTAGCAGCCATCATTGTTGCAAGAGAGTAAAACCAGAGCTTGCATTTTTAGATTCTCCTAAAACCATAAAATTTTTCCTATGAAAACTTCATACCAGCATCATTTATAATCATTCAAACACCTCAAAAACCATCTGCACAACCTACAAATGGCCTTTTGAAGGTGTTCCAACCTTTAAACCAGTCCAAAACTTCATGTATCCAAAAGTCAACTTTCAACCTAGAAAACTTTGACCTTTCATACAAAACTAGATAACTCTTTGCTCAAGCTTGTTTCAACCATCTCAATACTCCAAACACCTTTGGTCTGAGGTGTACTAGCTGTCAAAAACATCCAAGAACCTCTGCATCACTTGTTCTTGGATCTGTTACAAGGTTTCCTTCATTTTCCTAAAGTGCAAGAAAGTTGTTGATTCATCAAGGCATTGTTGGATATTAGCTAGAACAACTTTTCAAAGTCTTCCCTAAATAGATTTTTGGAGGTCTACAAGAGGTAGGTGATCTTTAGCTCTTGATTTTTCTCACATATATGCATCATCCCAAACTCTTGGTCACATGTTGAACTTATTTGTATTGGTTGTCATAAACTTGTGTTTGCCATAAGAAACATATGATGTATTTGATCCTTGAGGATGGCATTGTCATGTTGAACC
The DNA here is from genome assembly GCA_963859935.3 of Lathyrus sativus. Lineage (NCBI taxonomy): Eukaryota > Viridiplantae > Streptophyta > Magnoliopsida > Fabales > Fabaceae > Lathyrus > Lathyrus sativus. The sequence continues at coordinate 72,019,532 of OZ012739.1, read as the reverse complement.
TTTTTTTTTGCTGCCAATTTAGTACCCTTACTAGCCTGCTATGGAAGGAACAACCACCCTGTCATGTATGACTTTGACCTATCGGTTTGTTATTATTGGTGTTGTCAACTTATTTTGGTGTTGTTGAGATGATGCAAACTCTTGACGGTGTGCCCTTAGTTTGTTTTCATAGCAATATTTGTAGTTTTGTTATTTTTGTGAGATTGTGTGTGTGTGTTGCTAAACAAGTTTAAATATTGTTAGTGCTTAGAATGGTGTCATGTTGTTTTAAACTGTCCAGTCCATATGCATATGTTATATTGCTGTCAATTGTTGGACCCTTACTAAACCTGTTAAGGAAATGGCAGTTGCCCCACCATGTTGGTTTTGTTTAGTTTGGTTGAGTTGGACTTTGTAAATTACAGTTTTGCTCTCAAGTAAATCTGTTCAGCCTGCTTGAACTTGCATTATTGATTGTCTTGAAGAGAATGTGTTTTCTTTATGAGGTCTATGCTGCTTTGTTTTTATGTTCATACCAAGCAATCTTGTTTGAGTTATGCTAAGCTTTTGTTTTGTTGTTAAAATACTGCTTAGAACATTAAACATTGTTGAAACAACACAAATATAACTGCTGCCAAAATCTTTTCATCATTACTTTGCTTGAGTAATTGTTACTTGGAGATTTGCATTGTGGACAGTCTTTAAAGTCTGAGCTTTGTCCTACTTGTTGGTTAGACCTTTTCATGATAAGATGCTGTAATTGTGAACTGCTATGTTTAGTCTAGTTCAGATGTTGGCAATGTTTAAAATTATATCTTGTTGTTCATGACTGTTTTTAGAGGCTGATTTTCACATTATAAGAGTTTATCCATGTTGTGATCTTGTTTTCGTGAGTTGCTTTTGTAAAATACATAATGTATGGAATTCCTCATTGGATGTTATTCGAAATACCAAAGAACCTACTTCTATCTGTCAACTCCTAATGACTTGCATAGGATCTTGGATCCTCACTCAATTGTGCATCTTTTCTGCTGAGCATTGTGTTGTGTTGCTGCATCTGTTGTAAAAGCATTTCCTCTGCTTGATTGGAGAGTTGTGATTTCATGTGTGTACTAAGCAATCTTTTTGAAATAAGGTTTGACATTGTTGTGTTAATCTCATGGTCATAGCTGCTTAAAATAACCTTTTGCTCATAATCAAATTGCCTTTAAACTAGTGACTGTCATGAAAGATATTGTGTTTGGACTGTGGTGCCAAGTTTGTTAGCTTTTTGTTTGTCTGCTACCAATTTCATTTCATAGGATAAAGTTCTTGTCTGCAGCTGTATTGCCGTCCAAGGGGATTTGGATGGAATTCAGTTTATAGCTATCACTGAGGCATTGCATTGAGTTGATGTTTGGCTTTGAAAATTCTGCTTCTGTTTCTGTTTTAAAAGACAAAATGGAACTGTTTTGATTGATTCATGTTGATATTTAGAGTTGTTTGACTTTCTGCTTAAATGTATTTTTGTTTGACTTGGCATTGTGATGACAAATGTGCTATTGTATAATTGGTGTTGAAACTGTCATGAGCTTCAGTTTGTAAATTCTACTTCAGTTTGTTGTTGAAACTGTCTTGAGCTTCAGTTTGTAAATTTTGCTTCAGTTTGTTGTTAAAACTGTCTTAAGCTTGAGTTGTTCAATTGGTGTCTACTTACTTTGAGATATTAGCTATCCTTAAAAGAAATACTTTAAACTGTTTGTTTTCATTCTTGATAACAAAACTGTGTTGCTGATCCTGTTTTCAAACAAACTTCTCGGATTATGTTTTGTATTGGAAAAATTTTAATCATGTGGTATGAGCTTGTTGTTGAAGTTATGTGTGTATGATAGGTCTTAGTAGAGACATTGGTTGTAGAAACCCTTGAAGCCATGATATTAGAGTATGATGCATAGGTCTGCTCAGCTTTGTGTTGATACCAATTGTTATGAACATGTCTAGGTTTGGTGTTTGTCAACTATTTTAAGCATATATGTTTTGCTTTGTGTTTTGCTTGGACTTGTGAGTCATGTTTGAGTTTCTGCCTTGAACTGCTTGTTAGCATCATAAGACACTAATGCTTTGTTTATTCATGTCAATTAATTTAATGTTGTTTTGTTAGGCCAACTACTATGTGTGAATCTTTGGCTGACAGGGTGGTTTAGAGATTCATAGGTGATTGACCCAGTTTGCATTTAGCTCATGATTGTTTGAATTTATTGAGTTTGTGTTGGACTGAGTCGGTGATGGTCTTGGCCTTGTTATTGACCATTATTTTGATTATGTTCAAGTCATGTTCATTTTGTTTGCGACTCATATGCCAAAATCTTTTCCTAATGTCTTTTGATCCATAATTATGTTGATACTTGACCTTCTGCACACGTGAAATTTGCATGTATCTTTCTCTAAACCAGATTGCATCAGTTTGTACAACTTTGATCTCAAAATGCATTTCAAAACCTTCACTTGCATTTCCATTCGAATTTTGAGTTGTGTTCATTGTTTGAGAAAACTAATAGCACCATCATGTTCCTTGTGGAAAATTGAGTGAGATAGACTAAAATTTTGTTAAATTTAGTTGAGAATTGAGGGAGTTGGGATCAAAAGGCATTTTGAGTTTTTTGCCTTGCATTGTTGCCCAGAATCATGTGTTTTGAAGGTTATATATTTAAGGGGTGGCGTTATACAATGGATGTATCGCCACCCCAGTGGTTAGTACCTTGCCTTGCCATGCCTTGAACCTAAGTTCGACCCCCAACGGGGGCATTTTTTGGTTTATTTTCATGATTTTCTTTGTTTTATTTTTTTTTCTTTCTTTCTCCACCTATCACCAGACGCGCGCGTTTGGTTGAGATGGTAAGTGTTATACCCCAAATTTTGACCCCTTAGATTCTCATTATCATTTTAGAAGCATCATGAATTATCTAACCCTAAATCAGTGCAAGTTCATTATTATCAAGTTACAGATGAATCAGGGTTTTTGCACCGACAAATTCAAAACAACCAAGGAATGATCAACCAATGATTTGGGCCAATTCAATCATGGAATGAAATCAAAGATAATATCAAAGTCAAATGAGAAGTCAATTTGAAGAAATCATTTCAGAATCAAGAACAGTGCAGTCATGAGGCCCCGATTAGGGTTTTTAACTAGTGAAAAGTCAACTGTGGTTTGACTTTGATGTTGGAAGATGTTTTAATGGTGGGATTGAGGTCCATGAAGTTCATATAGCTTATTAAAGACCATTCAAGAAGTATCAAAGTCTCAGGATATCCAGAATGTCAACAGGCGGCTCAATCGGCACCGATAGATCGTACGGTTGACCGAAACGTCAACTCCTCAAATTTTGAGAATTGGAATCCAAGTTGTGAATCAAAGTTGTTCCTTATGTCATAATGGACTTGCATATCAATTTTCATGATCATTGGATCAAGGATGAGAGAGTAATCGAGAAATCGGGAAATTAGGGTTTTGAAAAGGGCTAAACCATAACTCCTTAACCACACATCCAATTGAGTTGGTTCAAATCTCATTTGGAAGCTCTTGACAAGTCCTACAAAAGTCCCATACTAGTCCACAACCAGAAAATGCATACTTTTTGAGATAGCAGCAAAAACATTCCTAGAAGGGAAAATAACTTAGAAAATTTCTAAGTTATTTTCACTTTAAAAGCTTGTGTGCAGCCAACTTTCAGAGGATTTTTCACCTAGTTCCAATTGGAGTTTGATTTCTTGGCAAACATGAATGTTTTAGAGCTATGTGAGGGCTTTCTAAATTATACTAGAACATCTCAAGAGGAGTTATGAGCAGAAAGTTACATAGGTGCAAAGTTGGAGGTTTCACATGTTAAGTCCCACATTGGCTGAATTTTCAAGATTGATTTCTTTCACCAAATTTGCCAAATTTTCTTGATCTAACTTATTGTATCTGATGTATGAGATGTATGTAACATGATACAAGAAAGAATTATGCAGAATACCACAAAATCAAAGCTTGAAGTTCATTGCCTTGCAAGTGGAGCAAGTTGGCAAGTTGAACTTTCCAAGCATGAGGTGGAAAGTAAAAGGCTGTACCAGCCCCTTCCCTATGATCGTAGCCTGCTACAAATATCAGAAAACCATCAAAGAACATGGGCAAGTTGTATTTGCATCATAATTAGGTGGAAAACCCTCCAAGGGAGGTTTGGTTCAAAATATCCAAAGATTACTTCATATTGAAGAAATCTCCCTAGCAAGCACCTCAATCACTTTCTCTATAAAAGGAGAGCTCTTTCACTTCATTCCATACACAATTCATCTGATAAAAACCATAGAGAAGTTCTGTAATTACATTTTCCACATCTTGCACCAAATCTCCAAAATTACAAGATCCATGAAAACACCAAAAATGGTCATGAAGTGAAATTTTCTCAAAATCATTTCTACCAATTCCAACACTCTAACAATCATCCATACACCTTCTAAATAACATATAGAAGGTGTACAATCCATCAAACCACCAAAAATCTCAAGAAATCAAAAAGTCAACATCATACTTGGCTTACTTTGACCAAAAGCTACAAAAAACACCAAAGTGAGTTCTAAACCTTTTCTTGAGGTTGTGACCACTTAGACACCTCACATACAATATATCTCAACTGTCAAAACCCTTAGCAACCATTGGAAGTTCATAACTCTCATTTTGGCACCATAAGTGGTTGTTTACTTAAGCTTGAAGCAAGGTGCAAAGGCCAAGGTTTGAATTCAAGATCTCTGGTTTTCTCCACAAATTTAGCTTGCTTAAAAGGATCTTCAATAGGTATGTAACTATTCCTCATCACCTTTTATACCATTCTTTATGTATTTGCATTATTGAACATTTTGATACATTTTGAGGTCCTGAAGTATTTGTTGATTTTCCATGGTATTTGGCATATGATAAAGGTCTGTTTTTGTTGTAAGTATTAATATGAGTTTTGTTCTTACTAAAGTTGATTATGATGTGTTAAGAATGATCAAGATGATGTCAAGACAGTTTTAATGTTAATTTTGCTTTTTTGAATATGAGGTTTGGTTGGATAGGATGCTGTTTTGTTTTGTTGCTTCAGGTTTTAACTTTCTGAATTTGTTGGAATGATCATTAATGCTGGATGTGTATGCTATGTTTTGACCTATTATGTCTTGTTCATACCCTGCCCACATTGTTTAAACCAACACCTTACTTAATGTGTCAATACTACCATGAACTTGAAAAATTGATGCTAATGTTTGCCCTGCTGTTGCTAGTTTGTATACAACCTGGAACATAGTCTATGTTTGCAAATTCATGAAAGTGTGTTGCTTTCAAATATCAGGATGTGATTCACTTTAGGTGCTTAGAATAAATGTGCATAGCAGGTTTTGTTTAACCTCATGATTAAAGAATTGCAATTGTTTGTTTGGAGAATGTTGGTTCATATCAAAATTCTGTTTTGTTCATAACAGTAGAAAATTCACTTGACACGTTTTTGCAAACAACCTATTTTAAGGTATATGAGGTATGCACACATCACCAAAAGATCACTTTTGATATGCCTATATGCTTGTATTGAACTAAATATGCTCACAGCTTATATTTACATTTGTCATGTGCTTGTCTTGCTGTTGGCTACTGCCTTTTTGAAAAAAACTTGTTGCTGCATAAATCCATTCTCTATCCAGACCTGTGGTTGTTTTGGTGGAATGTTTTGCTGTTGTACCTCAATTCTATTTAGACCTTTAGGAGGTTAGTTTGTTTTGTGTGTGTTGACTTTGGTAAAAGGGTGAAGGTATGCTGCTGAAACAGGTGATATTTTGTGACATTGTTATGATTGAATTGGTGTTCATTACTGTCAAATGCATTTCTCATAATAAAACCTGTTTAAAAGGAAGTGTCCTATCATATGTGAATGAAATAGGTTTTGGACATAGGGGATGTCACCTTGTTTGAAATTTCATTGCTGAAAAGACTGTCTTGAGTTGGAGTTAGGCAACTCATGTTAATTCATTTTTTGAGTTATCAACTTTTTGTTCAAGTGTATTTTAATTTGACATGACATTTTAGTATCAGATTGAGATACTGCATGGTCATAAGTTTGACCTTATTCATTTATGGACCCTGCTTGTGGTTCTTTTCACTTAGGGTATAATTGAATCAACTAAGCATCTTGTTAAACAAGCATAAGACTGTCACTGAAGGTTTGACACTAGGTTTGTTGTCTGATTGTATCAGAACGTATGAGCTGTTTTAAATCCATGATAGTTTGCAAGGTACCCTTAGTTCATTGTTTGAGGTCATGTTGCTTAATTGTCAATTTGTAGTGATCTCCTTAATGTACTCATGCTGTCAAACCAACTCATAACAGTAGGAACAATATTTCTGCATAAAGCCTTGAGGTTCTTATTTTATCAAAATTGAACACCACATCCGGTGAGTGTATTAAACTTGCTGAGATTTGCCATAGGGTTGGCACAATCATACTAGCAGTTTTGTTTGGTAACTGCTTTGAAGGTGAGACTTTTTATTTTCAGTCATAGCAAGAGAGGGTTTGAGCTTCTTGGAGGTTACCTCAGTAGTCACTTCACTGACCAGGTCTTGTTAGAGGATAGGGCAAATATTGTTTCCCACTAGAACCATGTTCAAATCCTTCATTTCGGCTTTTACTTTGAGTGTAGGACACAACATTGAAACCTGTCCAGTTTTATGTATTTCCACTGCTGTAGGTTTGGTTTGTAACAGAATTTGACAAACACTTGGGGTTTGACTTTGAATCATTAGATGGAGCAGCTCGCATTGTTGTGTTAGAATAGAATAAACTTGTTTTGGAGGGTGTTTAGAGTAGGCAGTGTTATGTTGACATGCTGTATGTGTGTGTCCACATCTTTGTACAACTCATGAATCACTTCCTAAACCAAAGCCATGTTGAACTCTTTTCTTGGCAGGATGTGTTTAGTATCATATTAATGTGTTGCACATGCTGTTTAAACACACCACACCTCTCCTAATCCTGTTTTTATTCATCCAATGCACACCACTTCCTAAGTTTGTTACTGTCAAAGCAGTTAGCATGCTCTTTTGTGATTCTGGCATTACAAAGCAACTTGTGACCCTTGGTACATGTTTGTGTATGCATTTAGAAAATGTATAAATCATCATTTTGCTGGCCTTGTGTTTAACACTCAAATTCACATTTGGCTTGCATGACAAAAGGACACACAAACCATAAACACACTTGCAAATGATTGATCACTTCTTGTTCTATCATGCTTTTAAACCTCACTCCTGTTTGAACTTCACATAGGTGATATTTAGAATTGGTGCAGGCTTTTATTTTGGTTTAAACATGCTTGATCTGATCTGCAGCTTCCAAAATGCATCTTGAAACTTCATTATGCATTTGTATTCAAATTTTTCTATGTGCACATAATTTTGAAAAACTAACATCATCATCAGATTCCTCATGATTTTCTGAGTGAGTTGCATATAAGGTTTGTTGAAATTGGATAAAATTTGAGAAAGTTAGAGGTGTTTTGCAATCATGTTGTTTGCTTTTATTTTTGCCCAGGAAATCAACCAAACAAGCCTTGTATATTTATGGTTTCACTTTGGTTAATGGACGTATGTCCGCCCCAGCGGTTGAGAATTGCGCGCACAGTATACTTGGCATGGGTTCGATCCCTTGTGATAACCCTTGTTGCCACTTTTTCTCATTTTTCACATGAAACTTCAAAAAATCATAACTCTCTCATTTTTTATCATTTTTCACCCATTCTTTTTTCATTGTGTTTGTTTTAATGTGTACTTTCATGTCATAATTTTATTTTCCATGTTTTATTAATTTTTCACCATGTTTGACTATGTGCAACTTGTCATATTGACAGTACTAACCCTAGTTGTTGCAGATGAAAGTTAAAAGGGTTCCACTTGTTTTTCTTTGTGAAAATTGATTGTTCTCATTCCTATACATGTTGGTTAACATGTTAGGATTATTACTTTGAATTATTACCATGTTCATATCATCTGTTTGTTAACTGTACTCCAGGTGCGATCTGTCGTCACAGTTTTCGTACTAATCATCTGCATTGATTGTCATCATTGCTTTTTCATCCTTAATATTTTTCTTGGTTGTCACCATGAATACTTTTGTATTATGTTATATTTTATTTTATCCCCAAGATGATGAAGCTGTCTAGCTTTCATCCAGTTGCCCACTATCTCCCCCTCCAAAGGAAGGTCTGTTCACTTGACTGTCAATGTCTTGGACCAACATCTCTGCTACCCTTTGACTTTGTTAAGTCACTTCAACCCTAGTTTAGAAACCTTTAGACTTTGCTTGAAGTCTAAGAAACCCACCCATACTAGGAGTGTTCTTCAACTAGAACCCTAGGAAAGAGTTCGTCAACTCTGTGTAAGAATCATCGTCATGACTTCTTACTTCCCCTTCAACTTAGCTTAGGGAGTTTTGTCAAACTCCACACAAACATTGTCATATTTTTCCCCTTTGAACCTTGATCATCATCAAGTGTTCTTTCCCCTTATGAAGTGAACTACGATTGCTCTGATTCTATCCTAGTCAGGATACGTAGGCAGAAGGTGCGATGCCTTTGCGAGCAAACTTAGAAAACCACTTAGGCCTTTTTATTTATTTTATCTCAATTCCCAATCCTTAAACCATAGTGCAATTCACAAACTTAGCGATTAATTAAACAAAAGGTTCCTGTAGAGTACTACAGATATTTAGGGTGCTAATACCTTCCCTAGATATAACCAACCCCTGAATCCCCGAATCTCTTAAAAGCGTTGTCGTTACATCGCGCAAAAGGTTCTTTCTTTCTTTAGACCTATCCTTTGGATAAATTAAAGACCGGTTGTAAAATGAAATACGGTTCAAGTTAATTAATAGCTTGATATCAAATTTTCACCGCAACAGTAAGTTTCTAACTTGTGAACCATGAGGTCATGGGTTCTACCCATGGTAGAGCCCCTTTTCTATTTTTAACACTTTGTTTATTTCATTCTAGTTCTTTTTCTCGTTTTCTTTTATTTATTTTTAAAATAGCTTTGAATACCATAAAATTCCAAAAATAATATTTTTATTTTTACTTTAACTTTCATTTTTATTTCTCTTTTTTTATTGGGCTTTTAGCCCATTTTAAAAAAAAAAACTCTTCAATATAAGAATAAATTTGTCTTTGTATTGAATTAAAAGAGAGGATTAAGTGTAGACTTCTTCCTCTCCGAGTGTTGGGATGCTCACTCTAGTGTGGGTGGTCTCGATACTCTTCTTTTAATACAAAGACGCTTCCACCTTCTTTCCTAAAACGTACCAAGTGCATTTTCCAAATACATCTTCAATCATAAAAATCAATTCTCTTTGTATTGAATTAAAAAGATAGGATTAAGTGTAGACTTCTTCCTCTCCGAGTGTCGAGATGCTCACTGTAGTGTGGGTGGTCTCGATACTCGTCTTTCAATACGAAGACGCTTGTACATTTTCCAACCTTTCCTCCAAAAAGCCTCAGCCCCACACCGAGTGCATTTTCAAAAACACCTTTCAACAAGAAAAACCAATATCTCTTTGTATTGAATTAAAAAAGAGAGGATTAAGTGTAGACTTCTTCCTCTTCGAGTATTGGGATGCTCGCTATAGTGTGTGTGATCTCGATACTCGTCTTTCAATAAGAAGACACTTGTACGTTTTCAATCCCTTTTCTCCTAAAAAACTCGGCCCCGTACCAATTGTATTTTCAAAACACTCCCATTAAGTAATAATTTATATTTGTATTGAATTAAAAAGAGAGGATTAAGTGTAGACTTCTTCCTCTCAGAGTGTTGGGATCCTCACTGTAGTGTGGGTGGTCTCGATACTCGTCTTTTAATATGAAGACGCGACTTTATCCATCACCTATCTCTTTCCACCACCTCCTTTCCCAACTTCCTTCCGCAACCTTTCTCACCTAAAACCTCGGTCCCATAATGAGTGTATTTTCAAACTTCTTTTCATAACAAAAACTTGAATGGTCGTGGAGTGGTTAGACGTAGGTCTTCTCCTATCCCGAGTGCTAACGTTTACCATAGGGTTCTCTGTCGCAAAAGCACTTACCATTCAAAACCAAAAACATCTTTAATAAGAGAACCAAATTCTCTTTGCATTGAATTAAAAAGAGAGGATTGAGTGTAGACTTCTTCCTCTTCGAGCGTCAGGATACTCACTGTAGTGTGTGTGGTCTTGATACTTGTCTTTCAATATGAAGACGCTACGTTCGCCACACATTTTCATAACAAAAACTTTGAGATAAAGAATTGGGTACTACCCGCAAGGGGTTACTATCCGAGGACTTATCTCACCCCTAAAAAAAAATCTCACAAATCAAATGTGACATCTTGCCTCGCATGGTGAAAACCTAATCATTTCGAAAAGGATATGATACGTTCGTTCTACCGCAAACAGGTAATGCATAAGTCTCCTCACATGCAAACGGAAAAACACCTAAACTGCTAGGATGCGCACGATAAAATCATCCATAAAAACATTAACAAACCGTAGGCCGAACTATGGCTGCTCTGATTCTTTACTTCTTTTAAGTAAAGATACGTAGGCACAAGGGCCACAATCCTTGCCGACCACATTCCCCCTATATCTGTAGTTCCCCGAACTACGTCAACTCTAACTTTATCACATCCGTTGAGAATACGTAGGCCTAGGACCACGAAGTCCTACCGAGTCTGTTCTTTCTCTCTTTTTTCCCATTACTTCTCTCTCTCTCTCCTATTTCTAACCCTTCTCTTTACCCCTTGGAACACTTTTTATAGCATAATATTTAAGCAAATAAATTCATACGTCGACAAACAAATGGTTCCCATCGAGTACGATGGATGCGAGGGGTGTTAATACCTTCCCCTCACATAACCGGCTTCCGAACCCGTTCTTGGTTGCGAGACCATCTTTTCCATTTCTTTCTTAAGGTTTTCTCGATATTTTCCTTTCCCCTCATGGGATGAATAAAGTTCGGTGGCGACTCTTCTGTCTATCTTTTTCGCCTCGCCGTCGTTGCGCGATGCATTTTTCGAGTAGCGACAGCTGGCGACTCTGCTGGGGAATTAGCCAAACCTAGTTTACTTGTCGCATATGTGATTTATTTGCTTTTGTTATTTGTTTGTGTTGTGTTCTTTCTAACCTGTTGGGTTTATTTGGGATTGGTTTGTGAGAATAAAGCTTCCTACCCGAGCTTTCGAGTATACACCAAGTTAGGAGGTGGATTCTTTCTGATTTGCGAGACTTAGGACTCATTGAGTTGGATCGAATTCCACCGCTCAGATGAGACCCCGTTGGGATGATTATGTCTTACGTGTAGTCGTAATGGCGTTTTAATTTCCGATGTGGGAATCCGTGATTCTGAGGACCTTTTGTAGAACCTTAAAGCCTTTGGGACACCCTCTCTTAAACCAATAGATTACCCACCCGATGGGAGAGATACCTTTTGTGTTGTTTTGCAGGACCTATGACTTTGATCTCGCTATTGTTCTTTTATCATGTGCATTCATAAAACATTGCATTGCATAGCATTTTTGCATATCAAGGGACTTAAGAGACTATGATTATCTCAGGTATTGGTGAACACAATGACTGATCAGAGAAAGAGAAGCACAAATTCCATCAAGTTCAGAGAACCAAAGTTGGAATTGATTCAAAATGTTCTGATTGACGTGCCGAAGGCTATCAAGATCAACTTTCAAGGGAAGTATGGGAAATTGCTTGATCTCTTCCATTCTGAGGTCGATACTTGGGATTTGTTCGCTATGGCTCAGTTCTATGATGCGCATCTCAGATGTTTCACTTTTCAAAACTATCAGTTGGCCCCTACTCTTGAAGAATATTCTCACATTTTGAATATCAAGATTAAGGATCAACCTATCTACACCGGCTTGGAAGAAGAACCAAAGCCTTATGCCATTGCTCTTACTCTTCGTATGACCAAAGAGGAAGTCAAAGAGGGTCTAGCCAATAAGGGATGGGTCCAAGGCTTTTCTTTGAAGTTTCTGCTAGATAAAGCTGCTCAATACAAGACTGTGGGAGATTGGGAAAGGTTTGGTATTGTTGTTGCTTTAATGATTTATGGGATTGTCCTCTTTCCAAATGTAGACAATTTCATAGACATCACTGCTATCATTCTCTTCATGCAAAAGAATCCTATCCCTACCCTCCTCGCTGATGTTTACCACTCTATTCATTGGAGAATTGAAAAGAAGACAGGAATGGTCCAATGTTGTTCTCATCCACTATTCAAATGGTACACCTCCCATCTACCGAAGGAAGAACCGTTCGTAGAAAACAAGAAAAAGCTGAAGTGGTCTCAACGCATTATGTCTCTAGAGGCCAATGATATTGCTTGGTACTCTCATGAGTACTATGATGTGGAGATTATCTTTAGATGTGGGGAGTTCGGTAATGTACATCTAATCAGTAGGGCTGGTTGCATCAACTACAACCCAGTCATGGCATTGCGCCAGTTGGGCTATGCTATGGAAGATGAGCCCGAAGCAGAGAAAGTTCAAAGCTTCTTTTTGCTTGCCACAATAGAAGATCCTGCGTTTTCCAGGAAGATTGCTAAAGCATGGGCCAAGATTCATACAAAGGGGAGGAAAGAGTTGAAGGCAAAGAATTGTGTGGCGAAAGAGCCATACAACCAATGGTTGCTAGCTAGAGTGGCTGAAAGGTTTCTGTTGTTTCCCTCAGAACCATCTATGCGAGAAGGACCTCCTGCTCCCACCCATGTATCTATGGAAGAGTATGAGAAACCAAAGCTAGTGGTAGAAAGGTTGACTAAAGAAAATCAGGACCTCGAGGCTAAAATTCACCAAGCAAATGTGAAGAAAGGCCAGTATAAAAGGAAAGTAGAGTTTGAACAAGACCAAGCAGCTGAGAATAGCAAGAAATTGAAGTTAGAAACAAACATGAGAGTCAAGTACCAGCAGGGTTTCGAAGGGGCTGATACATCATTAACGACTCTTCGACAACGCCTAAAGGAAACTAAGGTTTCTTGTGATAGAGCATGGCATATCTTTGAACTAGCTTCTACTGAGAAAAAGGAGACAAGAGAGAATCTTGAGGTTGATATTGGGGATCTTGAAAAGCAACTGAGAAATGCCTTGACCCTAGTGGAAGATGAACGACGACTCAAGGAGGAAGCATTAAGGGATTCATATGTCACTCCTGACATATGAAACAACAAATGTTTGGAATTGGAGACCGCCCGAGAAACAGCCACTCTGTGGAGGAATCGTTTTCGATGCCTTGCAAAGGGATAGTGCACAGTGGCTCAAGAAGGAGGCTCAGCTCAATGAATTATTGGACACCCATGTGGATTCTATTTGTTACTACCAGTCGACTCTAGACATGTGTCGCACTAGGTATAACAATCTGGTGGAGCATTGCAACCTCATGATCTGTGATATCCCATGGAGGTTGGAAAGCGCAATTCAAGACTTAGAAGGAAATGATATCCCTCCTTCTATTCACCACTTTATCCAGCTCTGCGACCAAATGGTTAGAAGATTCATGTTCGAGACAAAAAAGCTTATAGAACGTCTCCAAAAGAAAGAGTTTTAGTTATTCAATATTTTTCTTGTAGCATGAATTGTTATTTTCAGCTTACTCAGCAATCATTTGTATTGAATTTTCTCTCAAATTAATGAAAGTTTGCTCTTTGGTCTAAATTGTGCATTCTTTATTATTCAGTCACAGTTCTATAATACTGATGATAATCATAAGCCTCGAAAGTCTCTTGAACATTGCATACGTTTGCGCATCATTTTTGCATTCCCTAAAACCCGACCTTACACGTCGCTTACCCTTTCAAAGAGTAAAGCAAGCTGACATCCCGACATCAGTACAACACAAGGAATAATCAGAAAAGAGTCATGGATCAGCTAGAGCAAGACCAGACTACTATGAGGAACGAGATGCTAGGTATGAAGACGCAGATGAATCAACTCATGGAGGTGATTCAAAACATGGCCAGAAGTCAAGAAGAGATAAGGCAAACAGCAGAAAGGAACGCTAATCAGACTTTGGTTGGTGCAGTTCCTAACACAAGTGGCGCAGTTCCAACTCCTACCGATGCCATCCCAACCCCTGTTGGGGAAATTCCTACTTATGCAGGTGCAGTACCTATCAACACAGTCCATCCACCAGCCGGTGCAACTTATCCTCATGGTACTGCAATCCTAATACCAGTCCAGTACGATAAGCATAAAGGTTTCTACGAGAATTTAGCTGAAGCATATGCACCACAGACTGCTGAATTAGAGAAGAAGTTCAACGCTTTACAAGAAGTGGTAAGGTCACTGCTGCAAGGCCCCGATGTTTTGGGACTAGATGCCGCTGAAATATGTCTTGTACCCAGAGTTAAGATACCTCCGAAGTTTGTAATCCCAACCTTCGAGAAATACAAGGGTAACAGTTGTCCTAGGACCCATATAAGGTCTTACAGCAGGAAGATGGCCGCATATTTCGATGACGAAAAGCTGTTAATCCATTTCTTTCAAGATAGTTTGACAGAGGCTTCTCTGGAATGGTACATGCATCTTGAACGATCCAATGTGAAAAGTTGGAAGGAGTTAGCAGACGCTTTTATGAAACATTATCAATACAACACTGACATGGCTCCAAATCGGATGCAGCTTCAGAATTTGACCCAGAAACCGAATGAGACTTTTAAATACTTTGCACAGAGATGGAAGGGAGTAGCTGCAAGAGTACAACCCCCATTGATGGAGAAAGAGCTGACAGGCCTCTTCATGGGCATGCTGCAAGGACCGATCCTTGAGCGTCTAGCGTCTACAACCTCTACAGTGTTTTCTGAACTTGTCACGGCTGGAGAAAGACTGGAGAGTTTTATGAAGGCAGGAAAGACTCAGAATGTTGGCGGATCTTCAAGTGGGATCAAGAAGCCCTATTAGGGTTTCGCTAAGAAGAAAGAAGGCGAAACTAGTGTTGTGTTCACAGATAGAGGGGGAACTCATCAAGGTTATCACCATGTTGTCGTTGTCGCTCCACAACAACCGTTGTCCATTCCAGCAAGTCAACCCATAGCTCAGCAAAACCGATAACAACAATCCTATCAACCAAGACAAAATTAGTACCAGGGGCAACAAAGACTGAGAAGACCAGAAAGAAGGATTGATCCAATCCCGTCAACATACGCCAAATTACTGCCATTCTTGTTGAAAGGAGGTCTTGTTCAACTTAGGGAAATGAGGGATCCTCCGGAGGTTCTCCCCTTTGGCTATGACATCAATGCAAAATGTGAGTTCCATTCTGGCTCCCCAGGCCATAACATTGAGAATTACAAGACTTTGAAATACATTGTGCAAAATCTTATCGATTCAAAAGCAATAAACTTCACCCGAAACACTCCAAACATCAAAACCAATCCAATGCCGACTCATCACTCAACAAATATGATTGAAGGCTCTAAGGGGATCCAATTAATTTTGGACATTGACAAATTGAGAACCCCTCTTTCCACTATTAAGGAGCAACTCTTGTTGAAGAACATTTATCCAGGCTGTTCAACTAACTGCCATGTTTGTTTGGACGGATCTCAAGGATGCACTGAGCTGAAGAAAGGCATACAAGGTCTGATTGGTCAAGGTGTATTAGTAGCAGAACAACTATCAAAGATTAAAGAAGTTGCTGCTCTTGACATTCTGTTTGAGGCACTGGAGATACCATATGATGATGGATATGAGTTATAGATTCCTTATGATAATTCTACTCACACACCATTGACCATATCATGTGATGAGGAAGAATGGGACAACATGTATGGACAGACTTCTATCCCACTGCAAATCCCGTATGATCCGGTTGAGATACCTATGTCTCCACCATCAATGAACCAGCTTGTCATTTCGGCCCCAACTCCGTTTCCATATGAAAGCACTAATGTTGTACCTTGGCTATATGATGAGACTGTCTTTCTCAACGGGCAGAAGATAGGAGAAAAGGATATTTTGGAAGACAAAAAGACTGTCGAGAACATTGTGGGAACCGGTGGTGTCACTAGAAGTGGTCGAATCTTCGTTCCAACTGCACCACCTGTCAACAGCAGTGACAATACAAGGAAAGATACTGCCAGACCAAGCACCATTGAACAGGGGCAGTCATCTAAACAGAAAGACGTCCCAAATAATGAAGCAGAGGAGTTTCTAAGAATCATTCAGAAAAGCGATTACAAAGTGATTGACCAGCTCAACCAGACTCCCTCGAAGATATCCATGTTATCATTATTAATGTGTTCGAAAGCCCATCAAGAAGCACTATTAAAATTCTTGAAGGAAGCTCACGTGCCAGAAGAGATATTAGTAGTGCAGTTTGAAGAAGTGGTGGGGAATATAGCATCAGGTCATATTTTGAGCTTTAATGATAGTGAATTACCTCCCGAAGGTAAAAATCATAACAAGGCCTTGCACATTACTATCGAATGTGTAGATGATGTATTCTCTAGGGTGCTTGTTGATACTGGATCATCGCTGAATGTGTTACCAAAGAGCTCGTTGTGTAAGCTGTAAATTGAAGGACTTGTGATGAAGCCAAGTCTAACCATTGTAAAAGCTTTTGATGGAGCTAAGAGAACTGTGGTAGGCGAGGTTGATCTCCCGATCAAGATTAGACCTCATACTTTTATCATTACATTTTATGTAATGGATATATATCCCGCTTACAGTTGCCTGCTTGGTCGTCCGTGGATTCATTCTGCAGGTGTTGTAACTTCAACCTTGCATCAAAAGATCAAATTTATGATTAACAATCAGATGGTCATCATTGAGGGTGAAGAAGATGTTCTTGTGAGCCATCTTTCTTCTTTCCGCTATGTGGAAGTAGGAGATGAAATGCATGAGACCCCGTTTCAAGCCTTTGAAGTAATCAATGTTGAAATGATTTATGAAAAGCCAGTGTCTTCAATAGTGACTTGGAAGGACGCAAGGACAGTGATGGAGGAAGGACATCCACGAGGATGGGGCAGAGTGTTGGAATTTCCCGTTAACAAAAGTGGAGCTAGTCTGGGTTACAAGCAGAAGAATGCAACTGATAGGGGCAAAGGGCTTGCAACTTCGTTGGTTTTTACTAGTGGGGGCCACCTTATCGGTGGTCAAGTCATGTTTTTGGAAACTGAAGCCGAAGATCATGAAGAGTTGTGCATGGTGTATCTTAGGGCGCCTAATCAAACTTTGAACAATTGGAGAGTCATCAAAATCCCCAAAGTTACTCTAGTAGACGAGTAATTCCCTGTTTTTTTTCATTTTACCTAAAAAATCCTATGCTCTGCCCAAGGCATATTGATCATGTTGTAGGGCTTTTTGCTTTTAAAACACAACTTATCATCAATAACTAAACTTTTGCATCCAATTACGCTCTCTTTCTTTCATTTTTACTTTTTTTGCACATAAAATTATTTTTGAAAGGCAATGTTTTGTTTACTTCTCTTCTTTCTGTCAATATTTTCTAAAAATAAAAGCATGAAGTCATTCATCGTGCAGATCCGACTCTGTTCATGTCGATAACGATCCCGCTATGGTCCGATGTGACTTTGATAACCCGATCTACCAAGCCGACAAAGACTGTGAGGAAGATTGTGATCTCCTAGAAGAGCTAGCTAGATTACTAAAGCAAGAGTCAAAGGTCATTCAGCCGTATCAAGAAGAGGTTGAAGTTATCAACATGGGAACTGAAGAGGATGCCAAAGAGATTAAGATAGGTGCAGCTTTGTGTCGCTTCCGCAAAAATAAGGTGCCGGCAAAACAGAAGAGTTGCCACCTTTCGTTATTTATCCCTCGGAGCGGGAAAGGAAACGATCGGAAAAACCTGACGAAAAGGGTAAGACAAGGTCTTCCCAACCGTTGTCTGAGTTCGGGAGTCGGTTACGCAAGGGGAAGGTATTAGCACCCCTCACGTCCGTCGTACTCGACGGGATCCACGCTTGTTGTGTTTACTGGACGAGTTGGTTTATCTATCTACCTATCAAGGCTGGCTTAAACAGAAAAGAAAAATGACTCGGCAAAGCGTCGCACTTTATGCCTACATATTCTCATCAGAGAATGAGAAATCAGAGTCAACGTAGTTCGACCTACGGGTTACGGGGGAGGTGGCTCGCCAATACATCAGTATTGTGCCTACGTACTCTCAACAGGTATGAGAGATTAGAGCTTACGTAGTTCGGGATAATACGGATTACGGGATTCAGATTCATCTGTTTTACCGAGTATGGTTAAACAGCAGTTCCAGCAGTTAGGGACAAAGCCTGTTTGCGTTGGCGCTGAAGTTTAACGACACTCTTTTCTTCAGAAAAGTTTCCTCTGACTTACGGGCCCACGGGGCAAAATGGTTTGAAGTTTGTTTTCTGTCTTTTACGAAAGAAGTGTTTTTTATTGTGTTTGCAATTTCAATCGCACTAAAGACTATGACCTGAGAGTGAATGCGTCGCATGTCACCCAAAGGGTGCCATACTAAACATCCAGATTGTTGAAAAGAAGCTCTCCAACAATCCTTTCTCAGATAGCTTAAGGCTCGTAACGTACGAAAGAAATCATTCATGATTACTGTATCTTAAGCTGTTTTGAGATGAGAAGAGAACAGGATCAACTACGGGGAGACTATCAAGTCCTACTGTTGTCATGCCAAGGATTCATCCTATGGTTGAAGTTTGAAACAGGGAACTCCTAGAAGTTATCATGCATAGGTTTCAACCTAAAGTTCTATCATCACTTCCTTATCAAAGGAAATGAGAGTCCTAAGGGTTCATGTCAATGATACACAGAAACAGATAAAGCATCAGCTTAAACAGTAAACGGCAATACAGTAAACGACTGTAAAATGCATGCAATGCAAGTGAGGGAGGAAATGTGTGTGGGGCAGCAGCCTCCACAAGCTCATCTCAACCTCAAGCCAGATATGAATAACAGTAATCATACAGGAGAGACATGCTATCAAGCAAAATAGTAAACTGCAATCATACAGAAGAAATAACATGCTATCAAGCAAAATAAACCACATGGGCAAGGGAGCAGGGCTCTACCGAATACCCGCAAGCAAAGCCATACAGTAACAATACAAGCAGAGGGAGTAACTCAACCTCTAGTGCAATCATGCTCCTAGATTAAAGCTAGTCTAGATATGGACTTATTCTAATGCATCAAGCAAGTCAAACAAGGCACCTCAATACAGAAAGAAAACAGGCAAGAAAGCAGATCAACTCTTCTCCAAGCCTCAACTCTTCTGACAGCAATTCAGTCTTCAGACTTTAAGCACCCTTCAAGGCTACCATCTCTCATGACAAATATCAACTTGCTTTTCCAGGTTTCAACCCATAAGTTTCCACTTATTTTCTCTTCTCCAGGCCTCAGCTCTTCAGTCAATTCCACCTTCAGGCTTCACTCTTAACTACAAGTGTCAACTTGATTCCTTCAGATTCTCCAAGCTTCAAAGTAAGTATCAACTTATCCTCTATTCCTCAAGCCTCAGCTCTACACTCAATCTCAATTGGATCCTCTTCATAAGTATCAACTTAGTCTTCAAGCTTCAGCTCTCTTACTTTACCAGTCTCAACTTGGTCTTCTCTTCCTACAAGCTTCAGCTTCTCAGAATAGTCATCAATCACATAGAAGTGTCAACTTCACCCTTCAATTCTTTCTCAAGCCTTAGCTCTTCATTCAGTCTCCACTGGATCTTCATTGGGTCTTCAAGTATCAATCTGTTCTTCTTGCTCTTCAAGCTTCAGCTGAAATGGCAATGCTCAGGGAATCATCCTCTTCCATACTCTTCAATGAAGTCTTCATCTTCAAACTCAAGCCCAACATCTTCAAGATACTCAAACCAGAAGAAATCACTTAACTGGATAAGCTAGGATATTAAACTGCTTATTGACCACCAAAGGTGACCTATAAGGGTTCAACATCAAAAGAATGGTTCCCTCAAAAGTTCTACTTCCTAGGTACCATCACTTATCCCTCCAAAGGAGGGAGGTGAATACCATGGAAGGACCTTGAATCATGGGGAGGAATGGAGGTGAAAGATACAATCCATGTTTAAGAAAGAAATTAATTAAGTCTAAGCTCTACTTAATTCCTAACCCTAAAACAACAACAAAACAAACAAGCCATCAAGCTCTCAAGCTCCTTCTTCAATCTTCAAATCTTCCACTATGCTCCTCCATGCTCCACAAAGCAAGACCAAGCCCACCAAGCCAAGCAAAAACCCACAAAGCAAAGCAAAACAAAATACAAGCCCACAAGGGCAACACAAACAACAATCAATTACAAAAATCACTTAAAAATATTATACTACTATATTAAAATCTAATATAATTTCTAGGGGATCCTATATAACTACCCTTAATACCCTATATGTCCCAATATCTAACTTGACCTAAAAACTCAAAATTCTAGTGTTATTGTGGACCTATGTTAAGGATTGACCTAAATCTACACAACCTAAAGTCATCTAGTCAAAACTAATCAAAAACTAATCACAAAATTATGGAATAAATCCAGAGGGAAGCTAATGTCCTAATCTAACTATCCTAAAAAGAATGGTGCAAAAATATGAAGGGAACTAGCTAAACAAAATTCTACAAAACTATGCATCAACATAAAATGAATTAAAAAGCTGTTAAAAGAGAAAATATACAAAAAATATTAAAAATGCATGAAATGCAAATGTTTTGATTTCATAATTTTCTAGACACAAATGTTAAATAAGAGGAAAAATTCCCATGTAAAATTCATTATTTTACTATTTAATATGATTTTCCAAAGTTTAAAGAAAAATGGAGAAAAAGAAAATAAAATGTGAAATGTTTGGTGCAGATAGCAATGATATGCAGTGCAAATCATGAGTGGGCTTAAAATGGGGGTGTGAATAGTAAACGTGCTAGGCCCATATATTTAATCAGAAAACAACTCAAAAATATAAAGGAAAATAAAAATGCGCGGTGCAATAAGTAAAGAAAACTAGTGCAAATCAGGACTGGACCGTGGATGGGGGTGTGATTAGCAATTACTTCCTTAAGCCCAAACGAAAAATAAATGAAACGGCTGCGTTTAGTGCTTCTCAGACTTTCCCTCTTCAAAACGTGAAATCAAAACACATCCACACGATCTGATCCCAGTCAACGAGTCCTTGCATGATCCAACGGCCATGGAGTCATCCCCTACCTTCAGCCAGGGTTTGGGATGAAGAAGCCATGGAAACAGAGCTTCACATATCAAGTTTCCTCCATTCGCAGAACCTCAAATCTCACTCGAAATTCATCTTTTAAAACACCAATCTACTCTAAATTCATCCCTGATCACAACCATAGCCTTAGAATTCAAAGAATCATCCTCAATCTCTAAACCCCATAATGGATCCAAATTATGCTCCAATCTCAATTCTGACCATTCTTGAAATTGATTGGCTCAGAATGATCACCACATTACCCTGATTAAAACTTGTTATAGAACTCATGTTATATCTCACTATATCTCATGTTCTTGATCAATAAAGAAATGGTGTCACTATCTTGAATCTCACCAAATGCCCTCAAAATCTCCAGAATCCATCTCCTACTTGTCTCTAACCATTCTAACCTAACAAATCTAACTAAATGCGCTTGAATTAAGGTGTAGAGTAAAAGTTGCAAACCTGTCAATTCTTGAATACCAGATAGGTCAAATCTTCACTTCAACCTCTCAATCTCTTCAGAATCACTCCTTGTACCAAGATCTTGCTACTGTTTGCAAAAGTTTTGATGGAGGATGCTTGAAACTCAGAATCCGATGGTGACTTGCAGCTTCCAAAATCCAAATGCTATCTTCTTAATTCTTCATGATCTTGCTCTCAATTTGGTATGGATTCACTCAGTATGATCAATGGAAGATGTTAGGATTGAAAGAATCAATGGAAATGGTGTGGAATATAGAAATTGATTTCAACTTGCAATGGAGGAAAATGAAATGGCAATCTCACTCTCCTCTCTAATCTCTCACCAAACTTGCATCTGAGCAGCTTCTAATCAATATATAGGATGGTTCTAAACCATCCAGAACTTTCTGGAATCATCCAATGAGAATTTGAGATTCTCATGTCATGAGTTTTTGAATTCAAGCCATCTCATATACCAACTTGTGTTATACCTCTTGCAGCAGCTTGTTCTCCTTTGAAAATCTCCTTAGATGAGATTCATGAGATGTTAGGATGCTTTGCTAGCTTATGCATTGATCTTCCTTATGTTTTGCATATGTACCTTTGTCGCTTACTTGGACGGGTTGGTTATAATCTATCTACCTATCAAGGCTGGCTGAAAAAGAACAGAAAAATGACTCGGCAAAGCGTCGCACTTTATGCCTACGTATTCTCATCAGAGAATGAGAAATCAGAGTCAACGTAGTTCGGCCTACGAAGGATTACGGGGGAAGGTTGCTCGCTAGGACGTCGCGTCCTATGCCTACGTACTTTCATCTGGTATGAAAGATCAGAGCAAACGTAGTTCGGCTAACTACGGGTTATCTCCTAAAAGAAGCGTTTTTTATTGTGTTTGCGATCTCAACCGCACTAGAGACTATGACCTGAGAGTGAATGCGTCGCATGTCACCCAAAGGGTACCATACTAAACATCCATCCTCAGATAGCTTAAGGCTCGTAACGTACGAAAGAAATCGTTCATGATTACCGTATTTTAAACTGCTTCGAGATGAGAAGAGAACAGGCCCAACTAGGAGGGAGACTATCAATGAAGGTGAGAAAATTACTTAGAAGGGGGGGTTGAATAAGTAAGACTAAAAATCAAAGATTAGAACACAGATATTTTTATCCTGGTTCGTTGAAAACAACTAGTCCAGTCCACCATCTCAAGAGTGATTTGCCTTTCTCTGTCAAGGACTTAATCCACTATTTTAATCAAACAGATTACAAATAGCAACACCTAAGAACAACCGTTCTTAGTCTTCTCAAGAGCAGCTGATCCCAACTGGATCCTCTTAAGGAAAACCTTTTACAAACAAAGTAAAACTTTTACAAGAGTAAGAATGCTTCTAATAAGCTGTTATCACAACAGTGATATTTCTCTTAGTTTAAGAATAAAGATAAAGCAAAGTAATATGATAAAGAGCTTTTTGAGATTTGCTTTGAGGAGTGATTTTTCTAGAGATTCAATTACTGAAGAAGATGGAGTGGACTTCTTTATATAGGCACTAAGATCCAAGAAGTCTTGTTACGTTGAAGGCTGTGCAGAAAAGCCTAGAGCCTTTTGTCTTCACATTGGAGGCTGTGCTGAAACAGGCCTGATGCTTTTTGTCTTCACTTGCAGAATACTTTCCTCAGAATGGAATGCACAGATAAAACCTTTTTGTCTGTGTCCTTGTGTCTAGCACAAAATAGGAAAGAGCTGTTGAGAAGGACCAACGTACATATTTAAATCTTCTTCAAAGTGAGTTCAGCTTTCAACATAAGAATCTGAATCTTCAGAGTCTTCTGATCAAGGATCATCTGGATCTTCAGAGTCTTGAATGTTCTTCAGATTGAGCTGAAACAGAGTATGTGCAGCTAGTGTGCTTGAGCGTGTAAATCCTTCAGAGCAGAGTCTCTATGCTTTAGAGGCTCCTTCTTCAGAATCTTCAAGAGACAGTAGTCAGATTCTTCTGGGAGCAAAGTTCAGATCTTCACTTAAGATGCTCTTGAACTTATGAAGTCTTTCATACAAACAATGTTCAGATGCAATTTTGCTTTCTTAAGATAATTTACTTTAGTGCCTGTAGCAAACAATCTAGAACACGTTTAGAGTATATAATTCTTGAATACAAAATTCATAATTGTTATCATCAAAACATAGAGATAAAACTAAGACACAATCTGTGCTTTTACAATCTCCCCCTTTTTGATGATGACAAAACATGAGAAAATTTTGTTCAATAAATAGTAAGAATTAGAAACTCCCCCTGAGATAAACAATCTCCCCCTGAAATAAATACTACAATAGAATAGAATACTTCCCTTTCTGATTGAGTATATTTCAGATTCAGAGCCTGATGAATGAGTTCAGAGTCAAATCTTGATGCCAGATGATTGAATAAATGTATCAGAGTAAGATATCAGAGTTGATTGAATACTCAGATTTTCTTTAGAGAATCAGGTTCTGGTTGACACAGTCTCAGGGTAACTTCAATGAATTATGTCAGATATAACAGTATAATCTGAAAGACTTAAATTCAAATAAGTTAATAAAATGTCTGAATTTTAGTTTTGGTAAATGCTTATAGGTTGAACACTCAGTTTCTCTTTTTCTCCCCCTTTTTGTCATAATCAAAAAGATATACAAAGACGGAAAGAAATAAAAGAGAAGAAGCAAAAATAGGAGCAAACCATGTTAGCATGCAATTAAAACAAAACAAACCAAAGTTCACAGACAAACAGGCAGAGATCAAAAACTCAGTTCATGTGCAAAACAACAAATAAAACTAGGTCTGGCGAGAGGCAATGAGGGTCAGAAGCTCTGTCATCTTGGCAGCTGACTCTTCTTGCTTAGACATCCAGGTCTTGATTTCATCGGTTGTTTTCTCTTGCTTGATCATCCAGTCCTTGATATCCTTCACATCATTCACAAGTTCTGAAACCACAGATGAAGACGGAGCAGATGCAGCAGCAGCAGGGTTCCCTTCAGATTGGTTTTCAACAGAAGCTTGTTCAACCATTTCAAAATCAGGAACAACCGGAGGAGCAGCTTCCAATAGTAACACAGGAGGAGGAGGAGGCATGTTCATCAGTGTCACCTTTATTAACTCAGCAAATTTAATCTTAGCAAGCTTAGAGCATTTTGCTCTAACTTTTAGGGCAGCTTTGTTAAACATCCAGATGAAGCGCTTCCAAGCAGTATTCGAAACATTTGGGTCCAAACTAGACATACATATAGCCTTAACACGATCATATTCAGAATCTAACTCCTTTTTGAAAATATCAAACATAGCATTAACACAAGATCCTAAATCTGACTGTTCATTCTGACCAGAGGAAAAAGGATTAGGGGTGTTAGCAGGAGTAGGTTCAGATGGTTGTGGTTGAGGTGTGGGTGGTTGAGATGTATGGATGACAGATTGAGGGAGTTCAGCTGAGTGAGGAAAAGTTTGATTCTCAGATGGATTAGTTTCAGGTGGTTGTGGAATGGTTTGGTTTTCAGCTGTTTGAGTGTCAGAGGGTTGAGCTTCAGATGGTTGTTGAGATGGAGAGTTTGGTGGGGTATGAAACAAAGCAATGTTAAGATGTTTCTTCATAACACTCTCAGAGCGAGCTTGTTTAAGTGATTCTGAATCATAGTCAGATGAATCAGATGAATCAGATGAATCAGAGGATTCATCTGAGTGAACAGATGTAGACGAAATTTCAATTGTTTGGTTGAGGGGTGGAATATCAAGAATATTGTCAGAAAGATTTGGATCTTCTGAGGGAATTGTTTGTTCAGAGTGTTCAGGTTGAACAGTCTCTGGATGATTTTGTTCTGAAATAATTATTTGTGGTTGGGGAGTCTCTATGTGGGGATTCTCTTGTTGCGACAAAGTTGGTTGTGGAGGTGTTGTTGGAGAATTTTCTGGTTGAGTTGGTTCTGGTGGAGTTATTGTTGGAGAGTTTTCAGATAAAATTGGTTCTGGTGGTGGAATTTCTGTTTGAATAGTTTGATGTTGTGGATTAGATGGGATTGGTGCTGGAGATGATTGTAAATTTACTGGTTCAGAGGATAGTGGTTCGGATGAGATATTAACAGACTTTCTAGATTTTGAAGTTCTTGGTATGAGGTTTGGAGAGAGTTGTGGTAAAGATAGTGGTGAATGAACAGTAGGAGTAGGATCAGAGGCTAATACCTGTTGAATGGTGTCTCTGATTTCTTCCAGAGTAGCTTCTCTTGGACTGCTTCTGGACTTCTTTCCTTCTTTCCTCTTCTTTCTTGATGCTTCAGGAGCTTTTCTCTTCTTCTGAACGGATTCTTTGTCAGCCTTCCTCTTACTGCGCCTTTCCTTCATCTGATTAGGCAATTCTTCTCCAGGCTTCTGAACGAGATTGGCAGGTAAAGGGATTCCTTCCTTTAGGCATTCAGTAATGTACAGCCAGACAAATTCCTTAGGTTCATCTGCACTGAACAGTGGAAAATCTTCCACAGGAACTCTTCTACCTTGAATCTCGTCAGAGTTGATCTTCCTGAGTTGTCCTTTCAATTCTGAGATGATTTTCATCCTCTTCAGATTGAGCCCATTAATTTCAGAGCCAATGATGTGAGTCAGATCCTCTGTAATCTTCGCATCAGTCAGATGTTGAACCAGTTTGTTCTCAACAAGTATATCAGAAATCAACCTTCCCAGGGGTATCCATGTCCTTACTTTACCAGCTTTCGCCCTTACTTCCTCTCTGGTTTCTTTGACATGAGTTAATAAATGACTGAAGATGAGATACGGTAGATCCACTTTGACATTTTTGCTAATGCAGTACATAAAATACAAATGTTCAGAACTCACATAATCTGGAGAGTTTGAAGGTTTTCTGTGGAAAAACGTACTCATAAAGATTTTCGCCCAGATCCTATAAATGGGTTTTAAATCTTTAACCTTGCTTGACGGCAAACCAGCAATAGTAACTTCTTCATAAACCCTAGCCATATCGATGCGAGAAGAAGCAAGATTTGAAACACCATCAGACTCAGTATAGCTAAACAGTTGTCTGATCAGGTTTTCAGTGATGACTATCTCCACTCCAAGAACCGAAGAATGTATAAACTTGGGACCCGCGCTTGCATGTATCCAAAATTCCTTAACCAGTGTTGGAAAAACAGGCCCCATTAGCCTTTCAAAATATTTTTCCCACCCTTGAGCTTTGATGGCAGAAATGAGATCAAACCCATTTTCCTTTAAAGAGTCGAGGTCAATGAAGCTTTCACAGAGCACCTCTAGATCAGCCACTGGAGTGAATAAGGTTCGTTCAGGTTCTTTGTACATGATGGTCTTGTTAGGTTTTGCAGCAGTGTTTGAAGTTGACGCCATTGAAGAAGAAGAATACCTTGGTTTCAGTTTAGGGTTTTGGAAAAGATTGAAAAGGAAGCAGAAACGCATGAATGAAGTGAATGTGGAAAGTGTGATAGAAGTGTGATAGGTGATATATATAGGAAACCAAAAAAAATAGGGCACACAAAAGACACTTACGCACGTTTGGACAGCATTAAATGAAAAGTAATCATTTCACATTAAATTATGACAGCTGGGGGAAAAACAAGAAAAGTGAGATTTTCAAAGCATTACCTCAAACGTCAAATCAGTTATGCACTCAATTTTTTCAGAAATTGAATGCCACGTGTTTGCTTTGTTGGCTCATTTGATTTCTCTCACGAAATGAAACGTTTCCAACTTTCAGATCTTCTGAGCTAGTTAGTTCAGAGTTTTACCCAAAACGAAATAATCAAATAAATATAAATGAATAAAATAGACAGATGAAATACTTCAGATTATTAAACATTTTGCATCTGAGAGGTTGCCTCTGAGAAATATTACTCTGGACATAAATCCATACAAATATTTTTCAGAATAAACTTAAATCTATCTTCAGCAAGGGGTTTTGTGAAAATGTCAGCCCATTGATGATCTGTATCAACGAAAGCTAGATTAATTACACCCTTCTGAACATAGTCTCTGATGAAGTGATGTTTAATTTCTATATGTTTTGCCTTAGAATGCAAGATTGGATTTTTTGACAAACATATAGCAGAAGTATTGTCACAGAAGATAGAAAGGTTACTCTCATAGATTTGATAATCTTCTAATTGACTCTTCATCCAGAGCATCTGAGTACAACATCCAGCAGCAGCAATGTATTCTGCCTCTGTAGTTGATAGTGCAATGGTAGGTTGCTTCTTGTTGTACCATGAGATCAGATGACTTCCAAGAAACTGACAGCTTCCAGAAGTGCTTTTACGTTCAATTCTGTCTCCAGCATAGTCAACATCACAGAATCCAACTAATGAAAATTCATCAGATCTTCTGTAACACAAACCCATGTTAGCAGTACCTTTCAGATACCTCAGAATCCTCTTAACAGCTGTTAAGTGTGATTCTCTAGGATCTGATTGGAATCTAGCACATAAGCAGATACTAAACAAAATATCTGGTCTAGAAGCAGTCAAGTATAGAAGAGATCTTATCATACCTCTGTAGAATTTTTGATCTACCTTCTTACTTACCTCTTCCTTACCTAGAGTGCTTGTAGGATGCATTGGAGTCTTTGCCATTTTGCTATCAACCATGCTGAACTTCTTCAGAAGCTCTTTAACATATTTGGTTTGATGTATGTAGGTGCATTCTGGAGTCTGATTGACTTGGATTCCCAAGAAGAATCTCAATTCTCCCATCATGCTCATTTCAAATTCTTCCTGCATACATTTAGCAAACTCCTTTCCAAGCGTAATATTTGTTGATCCAAAAATAATGTCATCTACATAAATCTGACAAATCAACAGATCTTTCTTAACAGATTTACAGAATAAAGTTGTATCCACTTTTCCTCTGATAAAATTTTTCTTCAAAAGGAAGTTGCTCAACCTCTCATACCAAGCTCTGGGAGCTTGTTTTAATCCATAAAGGGATTTCTTTAATTTGAAAACATGATCTGGAAAGTTTTCACTTTCAAAACCAGGAGGTTGGTGGACATATACTTCTTCTTCTATAATACCATTAAGAAAAGCACTTTTAACATCCATCTGATACAGAGTGATGTTATTCTGTGCAGCAAATGAAATAAGAAGACGAATAGATTCTAACCTTGCCACTGGAGCATATGTCTCAGTGTAATCAATACCTTCTTGTTGACTATATCCTTGAGCAACCAGCCTTGCTTTATTCCTTTCTACTTCTCCCTTTTCATTCAGCTTATTCCTGAAGACCCATTTTGTTCCAATGACATTGAATCCTTTAGGTCTAGGAACCAGATCCCAAACTTCATTTCTGGCGAATTGATTCAGCTCTTCTTGCATAGCTATAATCCATTCATTATCTTCCAGAGCCTCATCTACAGATGTTGGTTCTATCATTGACACTAAGCCAAATAAGGAAGATTCAGAAGTTCTGAGATATGATCTTGTCCTTATGGGATCATCCTTCTTTCCAATTATCACATCTTCTGGATGAGAAGCTTTGATTCTGGAAGAAGATCCTCTGACGGTTGGTCTTTCAGAAATATGCAAGTTGTTTAGTTGTGAAGTCAAAGGTGTACCATCTGGGGTTGCATCAGATTCTTTGTTCTTTGCCTTTTCTGCCTCTGAGACTTCAGAGTCTGTGAGAATTACTTCTCTATCTGCAGAACTTTCAAACTGCTTTGGCTTTTCAGAGCCAAGCTTATCATCAAATCTGACATGAATAGATTCTTCCACAATCTGTGTTTCAGTATTGAATACTCTGTAGCCTTTAGAGCGTTCAGAATAACCAAGCATGAAACACTTCTGTGCTTTGGAATCAAACTTGTTCAGATTATCTTTAGTATTAAGCATATAACAAATACATCCAAAAGGATGAAAATAAGCAATGTTGGGCTTTCTGTTTCTCCACAATTCATAGGGAGTCTTTTTCAGAAGAGGTCTTACAGACACTCTGTTCTGAATATAACAAGCTGTGTTAATTGCTTCTGCCCAGAAATGTTTTGCCAGATTTGTCTCGTTGATCATGGTTCTGGCCATTTCTTGCAATGTTCTATTTTTCCTTTCTACAACTCCATTTTGTTGCGGAGTTCTAGGGCAGGAGAAATCATGTGCAATGCCTTTTTCAGAAAAGTATTTTTCAAAATGTTTATTTTCAAATTCTCCACCATGATCACTTCTGACTTTAATAATTTTACAATCTTTTTCAGTCTGGACTTGATTGCAGAAGTCAAAGAACACAGAATGAGACTCGTCCTTGTGTTTTAGAAACTTTACCCATGTCCATCTGCTGTAGTCATCTACAATGACTAACCCATACTTCTTGCCTCTGATGGATGCAGTTTTCACTGGTCCAAACAGATCAATGTGAAGTAATTCCAATGGTCTGGAGGTAGAAACAACATTTTTTGATTTAAAATGAGATTTTGAAAATTTTCCTCTTTGACATGCTTCACACAGAGCATCTGAGTTGAACTTCAACTTAGGAAGTCCTCTGACCAGATTGAGTTTATTAATCTGAGATATACGTCTCATATTAATATGCCCCAATCTTCTATGCCAGACCCATTGCTCATCATTCACAGATAAGAGGCATTTTACATTTTGAACTTTAAGTTCTGAAAGGTTAATTTTATAAATGTTGTGTTTCCTCTTTCCATTGAATAGGATAGAACCATCCTTTTGACATACAACTTTGCAACATTTTTGATTAAAGATGATATCATAACCATTGTCACTTAATTGACTTATGGACAATAGATTATGTTTCAATCCTTCAACTAACAGAACATTAGAAATAGAGGGTAGGTTGCCATTACCTATAGTTCCAGAGCCAATGATCTTGCCCTTCTGGTTCCCTCCAAATTTCACGTCCCCTCCAGATCTAAGTTCCAGACTTTGGAACATAGACCTTTCTCCCGTCATGTGTCGTGAGCATCCAGAGTCCAGGTACCATGATTGGTGTCCTGACTTTGCTGCTAAGGACATCTGCAACAGGGATTATTTTGTCTTTAGGTACCCAGATCTTCTTGGGTCCTTTAGGGTTAGTTGCCTTGTAGGTTTGTCTAAACTTTTGTTTTTCAACATAGTTTTTGTTTAGACTTGCCTTAGATCTAAACACATGAGTATTCTTTTCAGAGCTCGTGTGTTTAATATCATTTAAATGACCAAATTTAAAATTAGAGTATAAAGGAGTTATCTTAATGATCAGATCATCTACAGGTATTGGTCTTACATCTTTTTCAAGAGAAGAAGATTGAAATCCAATTCCCTTTCTTTTATTCCTACTAACTCCATAGATCATAGAAGCCATCTTGCTTCTGTCTATGCTTTTAGTGAGGAACCTCTGAAAACTAGAGTCATATTTTTCCAATATATTTTCAGATGACTTAGCTTCAGAGTCAGATTCTTGTTGAACAATTTCCAAATCATTTTTTATTTTTAAATTTATTTCTCTCTGCTCAACAAGTTCTGTTTTCAGATTATCAATCTCAGATTCAAGATTGCTTTTCAGCTTCTTGTTCTTGAGTTTGATATTATTGTAGCTTTTCAAGACTTCAGATAACACCTTTATAAGTTCATCTTTGGTAAGTTTGGACATTACCTCTTCAGCATCAGAGTCGGAGTCTGACTCAGATTCAGATGATAATTCTTCATTCTGATCTTCTATTCCAGCCATTAATGCCATGTTGGCACACTCTTCTGACGCTTCAGATTCAGATTCAGATTCATCTGAATCATCCCAAGTTTCCATAAGAACCTTTTTCTTTTTATCAAACTTTCTCTTGGGTTTCTCCTTGAGAACTTTGGGGCAGTCATTTTTGTAGTGCCCAGGTTCCTTGCATTCATAGCATGTGACCTCTTTCTTTCCAGATCTTTTGTATCCAGAAGATTCCTTCCTGTGGTCAGCTTTCCTGAAGTTGTTAAACTTCCTTCCCTTGTGCTTCCAGAGCTTGTTGATTCTTCTGGAAAGCATGGACAGTTCATCTTCTTCTTCAGAAGACGATTCTTCAGAACTTTCTTCTTTTACCTGCAAAGCTTTAACAGGTTTGTTAGATTTTAAAGCTATGGATTTACCTTTATCTTTCTTCTGGGGCTCATCTTCCTCCAGCTCTATTTCATGACTTCTCAAAGAACTGATAAGTTCTTCTAAGGAGATCTTATTCAGATCTTTTGCCATCTTCAGTGCAGTCACCATTGGTCTCCATCTGGTGGGAAGACTTCTGATGATCTTCTTGACATGATCTGACGTTGAGTAGCCCTTATCCAGAACTTTCAGACCAGCAGTAAGAATCTGAAATCTAGAAAACATAGTTTCTACATTTTCAGATTCTTCCATTTTAAATGCCTCATACTTCTGTATGAGCGCCAGCGCCTTGGTCTCTTTAACCTGAGAATTTCCCTCATGAGTCATTTTGAGTGACTCAAACATGTCATGAGCAGTATCTCTGTTTGTAATCTTCTCATACTCAGTATGAGAGATTGCATTAAGCAATATAGTTCTGGCTTTGTGGTGATTCTTGAAATCTCTTTTCTGTACTTCAGTCATTGACTTTCTATCAATCTTTTTGCCATCCTCATCAGTAGGATGTTTATATCCATCAATGACCATATCCCAAAGATCAGCATCATACCCGAGGAAAAAACTTTCTATTCTATCTTTCCAATAGTCAAATTTTTCCCCATCAAACATGGGTGGCTTGGTACTGATCCTATCTCCTTCATATTTGTTGTTGCAAGTTGATGTAGCTGTTTCCATAATGACAACAACACAAATATCAAAGTATCTTTCTCACTGGATCTTTAACTGTCACGGTTAAGTGGAGCACACGCAGAACCGGAGCTCTGATGCCAACTGAAGGTGAGAAAATTACTTAGAAGGGGGGGTTGAATAAGTAAGACTAAAAATCAAAGATTAGAACACAGATATTTTTATCCTGGTTCGTTGAAAACAACTAGTCCAGTCCACCCTCTCAAGAGTGATTTGCCTTTCTCTGTCAAGGACTTAATCCACTATTTTAATCAAAAAGATTACAAATAGCAACACCTAAGAACAACCGTTCTTAGTCTTCTCAAGAGCAGCTGATCCCAACTGGATCCTCTTAAGGAAAACCTTTTACAAACAAAGTAAAACTTTTACAAGAGTAAGAATGCTTCTAATAAGCTGTTATCACAACAGTGATATTTCTCTTAGTTTAAGAATAAAGATAAAGCAAAGTAATATGATAAAGAGCTTTTTGAGATTTGCTTTGAGGAGTGATTTTTCTAGAGATTCAATTACTGAAGAAGATGGAGTGGACTTCTTTATATAGGCACTAAGATCCAAGAAGTCTTGTTACGTTGAAGGCTATGCAGAAAAGCCTAGAGCCTTTTGTCTTCACATTGGAGGTTGTGCTGAAACAGGCCTGATGCTTTTTGTCTTCACTTGCAGAATACTTTCCTCAGAATGGAATGCACAGATAAAACCTTTTTGTCTGTGTCCTTGTGTCTAGCACAAAATAGGAAAGAGCTGTTGAGAAGGACCAACGTACATATTTAAATCTTCTTCAAAGTGAGTTCAGCTTTCAACATAAGAATCTGAATCTTCAGAGTCTTCTGATCAAGGATCATCTGGATCTTCAGAGTCTTGAATGTTCTTCAGATTGAGCTGAAACAGAGTATGTGCAGCTAGTGTGCTTGAGCGTGTAAATCCTTCAGAGCAGAGTCTCTATGCTTTAGAGGCTCCTTCTTCAGAATCTTCAAGAGACAGTAGTCAGATTCTTCTGGGAGCAAAGTTCAGATCTTCACTTAAGATGCTCTTGAACTTATGAAGTCTTTCATACAAACAATGTTCAGATGCAATTTTGCTTTCTTAAGATAATTTACTTTAGTGCCTGTAGCAAACAATCTAGAACACGTTTAGAGTATATAATTCTTGAATACAAAATTCATAATTGTTATCATCAAAACATAGAGATAAAACTAAGACACAATCTGTGCTTTTACAATCAAGTCCTACTGTTGTCATGCCATGGATTCATCATATGGTTGAGGTTTGAACAGGGAACTCCTAGATGTTGTCATGCATAGGTTTCAACCTAAAAGTCTATCATCAAATCTTCATCAGAAGAAATGAGAGTCCTAAGGGATCATATCAATGATACACCAAAACAGACAAAAGCATCAGCTTTAACAGTAACGTGCATGCAATGCAAGTGAGGGAGGAAATGTGTGTGGGGCTTCAGCCTCCACAAGCTCATCTCAACCTCAAGCCAGTCATGAAATAACAGTAATCATACTGAAGGGTAAACAACATGCTATCAAGCAATGAACAGATCAAGGAAATGAAGTGCCATCAGGCAAACAAAACACATACTTGAGAAAGAATCAATCTACATCTAGTCCTAATCCTAACACAGAATCTTGATCAAATCTAAGCAAAACTCTAAAGCAAAACCTAACCAAAAGAAATCAATCCCTGCCTTCAAGCTTCAGAACAAGCCTACAAAAGAAAGGGAGCTAAGTAAGCAGACTCATAGTATCTTCCTCAGGAAAGCACTAGGAGGTGTATACTCAGGAGTCATATCCTATGTGGCTCAACCACTGTGATCAGTTTACATTCCTCCTCAGGAGGAACTAAACTCACAAGCAGGCTCCAACATCACTGGATATTTAGGAAATCCTATCTGAACTAGTGGAACTAAATGAACAGACTCATAGGACCTTCCTCAGGAAAGTACTAGGAGGCTTCCACTTAGGAGTTGTATCCCATGTGGCTCAACAACATGTGATCAGTTTACATTCCTCCTCAGGAGAAATTAAACTCGCAAGTTGGCTCCAACATCATTGGATACTTGAGAAATCCTAGACAAACTAATGGAACTAAGTGAATAGACTCATAGGACCTTCCTCGGGAAAGTACTAGGAGGCTTCCACTTAGGAATTGTATCCCATGTGGCTCAACAACTGTGATCAGTTTACATTCCTCCTCAGGAGAAATTAAACTCACAAGTTGGCTCCCACATCATTGGATACTTGAGAAAGAGGTGAGAAGAAAGAATGAAAGTCATTCATAGTGCCTTCCTCAGGAAAGTACCATGAACTTCCTTCAAACTTCAGGATCTCAAACCTTACAGGCAGGGAATAATCCAAGCTCTGGGTCTCTGAGTCTTGATCTACAATCCTCTATTCATCATGCTCTCCAACAAGATCTTCAAGACAACACAAAACCCCACAACAAATTCCCCACAATAACCCCCAGAGATGAACAAATAACCACAGGACAGACAAAATCATCAGCTAACTTCAGAAAATACCTAAAAATACTAAACCAATGGGGAAAAATCTATCAATTAAACATAAGGGTCTACAACATCTACCCATAACATCCCCATATGCCCCTACCAAAAAATCAAGACAAAACTATCTAAAGAAAATGAATTCTTTCACCTATGCACAACCTAAACCCTAATTAGGATACCCTAATGCTAACCTAATTAAACTAACCAAATTTTAATCTAAAAATCAAGGATTAAATCCTATGGGGAACTATGATTCAATATCTAATTACACAAAAAAGAATGAATTAAAAAGACTAAGGGAAAGTCCTAAAAGAAATTCTACAAAATTGGATATCAAACTAAACATATTAAAAAGCTATTTAAAAGAAAAATCTATTAAAAATATGAAAAGAAAATAAAATGGGAATTTTATTTATTCATATTTTTCTAGACAGATTTATTAACATATGAAAAAAACAAGAATTAAAAAATATTTAATTTTCTATTTTTTTAGGAATTTTTTAAAGACAAGAAAATATTAAAGGAATTAAAAATAAAAGAATGAAAATAAAGGGGAGGGGGGTGAGAAAAGCAAGACGCGCTAGTTGATTATTTGAGATGGGCCAAACTGGGGGGTGCTAAAAGCAAAGGTCTGCTAAGCCCAGACGCTTCCACTAATTGAAACGGCAGCGTTTGGCCATTTTGAATCTCCCTCCGTTTTCACTAATTAATCTGGGTCGTTGGATGAATTGAATTAGTCAAATTATGGGGACCCATCCAACGGCATCTGGCCATCGTCCCAAATGGATCTCTAGGGTTTTCAGAAGCAGCCCCCATGCATGGTTCTTCTTCTTGCTCGTTCTCTCTCCACACTTGATGATTTTCAAAAATTCCAAAAGGGAAAATGGACTACTCATCAAGAAGAACAAGGCTAGACGAGTAGTTTTCTCTAATTTTTCCTGGATCACCCTAACAGAAAGCTAGAAGATCTTGGTACCACCGTATTTTCCTGAGATCAATTCTTCTAAAACTCAAAATTAATGACATGATCATGTTCTACATGCTATGCTCATCACAATGAACTATCACTCGTGCCTTGAAACCTAATATCCATCCTGTTCTCAATCATGCAAGATTCTTGCACCTGCTATGGAACTCCATGAAATGGCCCCTAATTCTCAGGATTTGATCACCTATCCTAACTTAACAGTTCTATACCTAAAGAACTAACAGAAACTACATAATTAAGGAGATTCGTGGAGAGAAAGAAACCTGTCAAGGTTCAATGGTGTGTGTAGCTAGGGCTTGATTCAGAGCTTGCAAGGGCTTCAAGATGATCCTTTGATGATGGACAGCCTTCTGTTTGCACTGGTTTTGAGGGAGAGGTCTTGAGATGGAAGAAATCTCAAGTTGCTTGATCTTGAAGGAAGCTCTTCAATGGCAATTTCTCTCTCTCTTTCTCCTATGAATCCTTCAACCTTGACCAACCTCATACTCATCATGATTCACTCTTCTTATAATGATCAATAGAAGCTTCTAGATTCATCTAGAAAGAGCTAGAAAGGTCTTGATTTTCTCATGTGATGATAAGTTGAAAATTCCATGTATCATGCCTTAAACCTTGTAATTTTTTGCCAAAATACCTTTACATGAGATATTGAGAAGATATGTGTGAAAAACAAGCTCACCTTTGGCTTATGTTGAGTTTTGCAAGGGTGCCTTAATATGCAAGTTTCAATATTACAAAGCATGTCCCATTTTGAAGCCTCAAATGAAAATTCTATTTAAACCAATGTTCTCAAAATGATGTTTCCAATCAAAATGATATATTGGATGACCTATTTTGGATTCATAGATCTTCCAAACCAATTTTCAAATTCAACTTTTTAAACTTATAAGCCATTTTTAGTTCATTTTTTGACCAATCATGAAAATCCATGCTATGAGCTTTTCCAACAATTAATGACCTTCTTTCTAGACTTAAAATGCCATTTTGAACAACTTTCATGTTTTGAGTTTTTCCATTTGAGGCTTGGAAATAGGAGATATGGCCTTTGCTTAAAATGACCTATAACTGACAAATGACCAAAATACCCCTGTCTTGTTCAAACCATAAGTTGAGTTCCACAAATCCTATCAAGGACTTCCACCACTCAAATTAAAGCTAAGGAGATGCCCTCCAACATTCATGTTTACCAAGAGATCATAGGAATCATCCTACTAGGGCAAAAGTTGTCTGTAAGTTGGGTGACTTTCAAGGACCCAGATTCACACACCTCTGCTGACCTGTAATTTGTCAAAACCATAACTTGAGCTCTGCAACTCCTATCAAGGACTTACACCACTCAAATTAAAGCTAAGAACAAGCTATACAACATTCATGTTGTGTGGAAGATGAGATATCAATCACATCTAGAGCTAAAACTGCCTGGAAGATAGGGATCAAATTAGGGTTTTTTCACTGACAATCCTTGGAAACCCTGACTTGAAACTTCTCAAACTCCTCAATCATGATGAGTTGGTCTAGGAATCATCTTTATAACATCTCTATGCATCATTCTATGATCTCATGGCCCTTGGATTGGGTCTCAACCTTCTCCAAATTTTCAGTCATCCTAGGGCTGACCCAGTCAAAACCCTAATTCTACCATTCATGGTTGAATCCTCTGAACTTTTGCACAATGACTTCTTTGGGCTTCATGATGGCTATCAAGACATCTCATACACTTTCTCAAAACATCAAGTTCATTCTCAAAGTCTCAGAATCATCTGAGGAGCACCCACAACTCTCAAGCTATGAAGCACACAACCCTGGTTTCAACCAATTCCTCTGAGGGTCCCTTGAACTGTCTGATGAAGGTATCAAATTTCAAACACTCAATGAATAAATAATTGTTGGTTGAATTTTGGGGTGCAACAACCTTAATATGCAAGTAACCATTTTCCAAAGCAAGTCCATGATTTAGACCTCAAATCAAAAATGTGGCTGAACCATTGTCTTCAAAATGTTTTCTAGATTCAAAATGGTATATTACATGCCATGGTTTGGATGTGTAGCTTGGAAATTTAAATTTCCAACTTTGACTTATTTAACTTATGCCTCCATTTTAGGTCATTTTTACCATTTTGAGCTGCAAGCCTTTTCAACATCTCATGACCTCCTTACTAGCCTTAAAACATCATTTTAAGCAAGTTTGATGTTGAAGATGTTTCCATTTGAAGCTTGGAAATAGGAGTTATGGCCTTATGCTTGAAATGACCTATAATCTCCAAATGACCAAAATGCCCTTGACTTGTCAAAGCCATAACTTGAGTTCTACAAATCCTATCAAGTACTTCTAGTACTCTATAGAAAGCTAAGAAGATAATGAACAACATTCATGTTGACCAAAAGTTCATAGGAATCATCCTTCTAGGGAAAAAGTTTGATGCAAGTTGGGTAACTTTCAAGGCCCCAGATTCACATACCTCAGATGACCTGTAACTTGTCAAAGTCATAACTTGAGCTCTACAAATCCTATCAAGGACTTCTAGTACTAAAATTAAAGCTAAGATCAAGATCTACAACATTCATGTTGGGGGTAAGATGAGATGACAATCACATATTGAGCTAAACTGCCTTGAAGATAGGGGTCAAACTAGGGGATTTTACACTGTCAAGCCTTAGAAACCCTAGCTTGAAACTTCTCAAACTCTTCAATCATGATGAGTTAACCTTGGAATCATCCTTATAGAATCTCAATGCATCAATCCATGATCACATGGCCTTTGAATTAGGTCTCAACCTTCTCCAAATCATCAGTTGACCTAGGGTTGACCCAGTCAAACCCTAATTGCACCACTCATGGCTGAGTCTTCTTAAACTTGCACAATGACCTCTCTAGGCTTCATGATGGCTTTCAAGACATCTCATAAGCTCTCTCAAGGCTTCAAGTCCACATTCTTGGCTTCAGAATCATCTGAGGATCTCCCATAACTCTCAAGTTAGGAAACACCCTTTTGGTTTCAATCACTCTCTCTGAGGATCTTCTAACTTCTCTGACAAGGATATCAACCCTTGAGCACTTGAATAAGCTTCTTGGCTATCTTCAAAGTATTGTATATCTCTTAATTGGTAATCATACCTCTTGATCTCCTGCATACATGTCAATGAAATGCAAATGATAATGCTAATGTGAATGAGATGAAACACAAGTTAGGTAAAGAAATGTTGGTCAAATTTTAGGGCGCAACACTTTGGAGTCAGAGGTTAAGTCAAAGCTGGTCATATTGCTTTGAGAGTATGTTAACGTATTTGCTTAGTCCTACAAGGATATGTCCGATCTAGATGAAGAGAATGTGGTGCACAAGTTACCTCTCAAGGAAGGTTTTCTGCCAGTGAAGCAAAAGTTGAGGAGAACAAAGCCAGAGATGTCCTTCAAGATCAAAGAAGAAGTGCAGAAGCAATTCGACACTGGTTTTCTGGCAGTATCCAACTATCCATAATGGGTAGGGAATATTGTCCCAGTACCAAAGAAGGATGGGAAGGTGCGAATGTGTGTCGATTATAGAGACCTCAACAAAGCAAGTCCGAAAGATGACTTCCCTCTACCACACATTGACGTACTAGTAGACAACACAACCCAGTTCTCTGTCTTCTCGTTTATGGATGGCTTTTCTGGATATAACCAGATTAAGATGGCGCCCGAAGATATGGAAAAAGCGACTTTCATCACCCCATGGGGAACTTTCTGTTACAAGGTCATGACGTTTGGACTTAAGAATGCAGGCGCGACATATCAGCAAGCAATGGTCACTCTATTTCATGACATGATACATAAGGAGATTGAGTGCTATGTAGACGATATGATTGTGAAGTCCCAGACTGAGGAAGAGCACCTCATTCACTTGGAAAAGCTATTTGCCAGATTAAGGAAATACCAACTGAGATTAAATCCCAATAAATTCACTTTTGGTGTAAGATCTGGTAAACTGCTAGGTTTTATTGTGAGCCAAAAGGGGATTGAAGTCGATCCAGATAAGGTCAAAGCTATCCAAGAGATGCCGGCACCCAAAACTGAAAAGGAAGTCTGAGGTTTCCTTGGGAGATTGAACTACATTGCTAGGTTCATATCTCATCTAACGGCCACTTGTGAGCCCATCTTCAAACTACTTCGAAAAGATCAAGCAGTGGTGTGGAATGATAATTGTCAGAAAGCCTTTGAAAAAATAAAGGAATATCTACAAGAACCGCCGATCTTGATGCCTCCAGTACCCGGACAACCCCTGATCATGTACTTGACTGTGCTAGAAGGATCCATGGGATGCGTGTTGGGTCAACATGACGAAACTGGTAGAAAGGAGCATGCAATTTACTACCTCAGCAAGAAGTTTAACGACTGTGAATCAAGATATTCAATGCTCGAGAAGACATGTTGTGCATTGGCTTGGGCAGAAAAACGCTTGAGACGATATATGCTCACCCATACGACCTTATTGATCTCCAAGATGGACCATGTCAAATACATATTCGAGAAGCCCGCTCTCACCGAACGAGTGGCTCGTTGGCAAATGGTATTAACAGAGTATGACATCCAGTATGTTACGCAGAAAGCTATAAAAGGAAGTGTACTCTCTGACTACCTTGCCCACCAACCTATGGACAACTACCAGTCTATGCGCTTTGATTTCCCTAACGAAGACGTCATGTTTGCCAGAGACTATACCACACCAGGCCCAGATGATGGACCCGAACCAGGATCGCGATGGACGCTCGTGTTCGATGGTGCCGCAAATGCTAAAGGTTGTGGAATTGGGGCAATCATCACTTCTCCAACTGGTTTTCACCTACCATTCACCGCTAGATTATGCTTCAAATGTACGAACAACATGGCCGAATATGAAGCTTGTATTTTCGGAATTGAAGCTGCCATTGATAATAGGATCAAGATTCTAGAAGTCTATGGAGATTCTGCGCTTGCCATATGCCAGATTAAAGGGGAATACGAAACACTTGACCTCAAGTTGATTCCTTACAAAGATCACGTCTTGAAGCTAATCCCGTACTTTGATGAGATCACCTTTCATCACATTCCTAGAGGAGAAAATCAGTTGGATGACGCTCTAGCAACACTAGCATCCATGTTTCAAGTCAAGTGGAAGAATGAGGCGCCATCCATTCGTCTGGAGTATCTGGACGAACCCGCTTATTGCTTGGAAGCCGATGCAGAAGAACCTAAAGTTGATGATCATCCTTGGTTCTATGATATTAAGCGGTATCTAGAGACACAGGAGTATCCAGAAGGCATAACCATCACTGAAAAAAATACCTCAGGAAGCTCTCCTCAAAGTTCTTCCTCAGCAGTGACGTGTTATACAAGTGGAATTATGATTCGGTTCTGCTCAGATGCATGGATAAACACGAAACCGGACGTATTATAAACAAAGTGCACGAAGGATCTTTTAGAACACATGCTAGCGGTCATACTATGGTTAAGAAGATCTTAAGGGCAGGATACTATTGGATGACGATGGAAACGGATTGTTGTCTCCATGTCCAGTCATGCCACAAGTGCCAAATTTACGCAGACAAAGTTCATACTTCACCACTCCCTCTGAATGTGTTGACTTCACCTTGGCCTTTCGCCATGTGGGGTATATATGTAATCAGACGCATCGAGCCAACCGCTTCGAACGGACACCATTTTATCTTAGTGGCCATCGACTGCTTCACCAAATGGGTAGAAGCTGCATCATATGCCAACGTCACTAAACAAGTGGTGACTCGCTTCATCAAGAAAGAGATTATTTGTCAATACGGAGTTCCAAATAAGATTATCATTGACAATGGTTCAAACCTCAATAATAAGATGATGGAAGAGTTGTGTAAGAGTTTCAAAATTGAACACCACAATTCAACACCTTATTGTCCCAAAATGACCGGAGTTGTTGAGGCGGCGAATAAGAATATTAAGAAAATCATCCAGAAGATGGTGAAGACTTACAAAGAATGACACTAGATGTTGCCATTTGCGTTGTATGGCTATCGCACCTCAGTGTGCACTTCCACAGCGGCAACCCCGTTTTCTCTCGTGTATGGCATGGAAGCAGTATTGCCCATTGAAGTAGAGATTCCCTCCTTGAGGATTTTGGCAGACGTCAAGCTAGACGAAGCCGAATGGATATAAGCCAGACTCGACCAGCTTAATCTCATCGACGAGAAGCGCATGACAGCCATCTGTCATGGACAGTTATATCAGAAATGGTTGAAGAGGGCCTTTGACAAGAAAGTTCTCCCCTGACACATCCAAGCAGGAGATTTAGTATTGAGGAAAATTCATCCAACTCACGTAGATCCAAGGGGTAAATGGGCACCGAACTACGAGGGTCCGATGTCGTGAGAAAGGTCTTCTCCGGAGGAGCCTTGATCCTTTCAACCATGGACGGTGATGATCTTCCATCCCCTGTGAATTCGGATGCAGTTAAAAAATATTATACCTGAAAGATAGACCTGGTGGACAAAAAATGAAAATCCACGCAAAAATGGGCGTCCTGGTGTACAAAAAAGGAAAATCCACGCAAAAATGGGAGTCCTGATGGACCATAAGAATGGTTCAGGCAAACATTAGGGACTAAAATAAAAAAATGTATCCTGGTAGGCTGAAAACCCGAAAGGGCGGCCTACGCAAAAGTTAGGGATTCAAAAGGCAGAACTGCATCTTGAAAGGATGTGTGAACTTTCTT
Source organism: Lathyrus sativus (assembly GCA_963859935.3). NCBI lineage: Eukaryota > Viridiplantae > Streptophyta > Magnoliopsida > Fabales > Fabaceae > Lathyrus > Lathyrus sativus. The sequence continues at coordinate 71,976,858 of OZ012739.1, read as the reverse complement.
CCATGACCTTCAAGCTTCCAATTGAGAAAGATCAATTCAATCGTTGCGCTCAAAAGCAAGGCATGAAGGGTCTTCAGAGACATATGGGCCATAATGGAGTTGAAACATGGCAGAAACCATTATCAACATTGTCTTTGTTTTTTGTATTTCTTTCAAAGAAGTTACCTCTTTTAGGAATTGCCCCCTTCTGTAATTTTCCCACTTATGGGTTTTCATCAATAAAAATTACTTTCATCAAAGATTTTTTCTGTTTTATTTTCTTACCATATGGTTACAAGTTTCATTTATTTGATGATGAGTTTTTCATATAATGACATTATGGTAAATTGAATTAAGGGATGGCTTACTCTCTTAGAGTAACTAAAGGGTGACCATAACTCTAAGGAGTATACAGGAACACACTTTTTAAATCTTAAAACGACTTGACTGACAAGGCCGTCAAGCCTAACAAAGCTGGCCCCGAGTTGAGGGTATCAGTACCTCCAAATTTTATTACATCATGAAGAAATGATGTTAGGAAGTCAGGCTTGTCCTCCACTTTACCACCTGATCCAAAGTCCAATCCGCATTGGCAACTACCAATGTCCGCCACGTCGGCACTTGCATTTCCAATCACCCGTTTGCAATCATATGCATCATACGTATCGCATTCGACATCATAAACATGTTGCTTCATAACCATTTTTGTATCATATGCATACCCAGAATCATATCATCTCTCCCCAACTCTTGCATCTCCGCGTGTTAGCATTTGCATTTACATTTCGATTTATGGAACATCATTATCATCAAGTATTCACATATGCGAGTTCAGGTCCAGGATCAATCTCGAAGATTTCCAAGATCTTAATCGGCCCAGGCAGGGGCATTTTCCGCAAGACCGTGGGTGTTCCCCACAAAGTTGTGCAGCCTTTTGTTGGACAAATTCCAGAGTTTCAAAATGATCATCAGCCCGGTCAGGGGCATTATCTGCAAAAAGCGTGGGTCTATCAAAAGAAAACTCAGCCTGATCAGGGGCACATCATTCAGGGCCATGAGCGTTCCTCATGGGAGTTATCATCATCCCTCTTTATGGTAATAGCTTACAGCGTTTTCGCTCCATCATCCTTTTGGTGATGGATCTGGCATCCTTTTGGTGTCATGATTAGCGTATTTTCCATTATCCTTTTGGTAATGGATTCCCTACACCTTTTTGGTGTTAGGTTTGATTTTGTTTCCGCTCTATCATCTTTTTGGTGATGGGTCTGGCATCCTTTTGGTGTCATGACTAGCGTTTTTTCCATTATCCTTTTGGTAATGGATTCCCTACATCCTTTTGGTGTTAGGGTTGATTTTGTTTTGCTCCATCATCCTTTTGGCGACGGGTCTGATATCCTTTTGATGTCATGATTAGCGTTTTTCCATTATCCTTTTGGTAATGGATTCCCTACATCCTTTTGGTGTTAGGGTTGATTTTGTTTCGCTCCATCATCCTTTTGGTGATGGGTCTGATATCCTTTTGGTGTCATGATTAGCGTATTTTCCATTATCTTTTTGGTAATGGATTCCCTACACCCTTTTGATGTTAGGTTTGATTTTGTTTTTGCTCTATCATCCTTTTGGTGATGGGTCTGGCATCCTTTTGGTGTCATGACTAGCATTTTTTCCATTATCCTTTTGGTAATGGATTCCCTGCATACTTTTGGTGTTAGGGTTGATTTTAATTTGCTCCATCATCCTTTTGGCGATGGGTCTGATATCCTTTTGATGTCATGATTAGCGTTTTTTCCATTATCCTTTTGGTAATTGATTCCCTACATCCTTTTGGTGTTAGGGTTTATTTTGTTTCGCTCCCTCATCCTGTTGGCGATGGGTCTGATATCCTTTTGATTTCATGATTAGCGTTTTTTCCATTATCCTTTTGGTAATGGATTTCCTACATCCTTTTGGTGTTATGGTTGATTTTGTTTCGCTCCATCATCCTTTCGGTGGTGGGTTTAACGTCCTTTTGGTGTTAGGACTAGCGTTTCCGCTTCATCATCCTTTTGGTGATGGATCTGGCATCCTTTTGGTGTCATGATTAGCGTATTTTCCATTATCTTTTTGGTAATGAATTCCGTACACCCTTTTGGTGTTAGGTTTGATTTTGTTTCCGCTTCATCATCCTTTTGGTGACGGGTTTGGCATCCTTTTGGTGTCATGATTAGCGTTTTTTCCATTATCCTTTTGGTAATGGATTCCCTACATCCTTTTGGTGTTAGGGTTAATTTTGTTTCGCTCCACTATCCTTTTGGTAGTGGGTCCCTTACTTTCTTTTAATGTCAGAGTAGTGTGTGTGCGTGTACTATCATCCTTTTGGTGATATGTTTGTCATTCTTTGGGTGTTAAGTTTTCTCTGTTAACATCCTTTTGTTGTAAGCGACCTTTGCAAGATATTCAATATTTCATTCCCAAGCACTTTCTTTCTTTTCAGACAAATTCAGAGTCTTCTATATCTAATCATCTTCTACCTCGAAAGAAGGAATGTCGTAGCATTTTGTCTACCAGGTTTAAGCCGATTAGATAAGGGCATCTATCATACCCTAAATTTGCCCATACTTTTTTTTGTTAATCAAAGGCATTGGTACAAACCATCAGAGGGTTGTCAAGGAATTTTGAGGTTTCATCATTTGTAGAGGCATGAGGTAGAAGTTTGTTGAGCACCTTAGAGGTCATGGTGGAGTTGGAATGATCACCTAGTTCATCTGCACAATGCCCAGGCAAAAAGGGTGAAATTAGGGTTTCATTTTTAATCAGGATAAATTTGTTTTTATGGGCAAGAATTGTTTCCATGGTCTTCCATATGTCCTAACGTATTTGGGTATGGGAGATTGACCATCAATTTTAATCAGAAGGGCTTCAATTGATCAATCAATTGAAAATCAGGAAATTTGGGGAAAAAGTCAATTGTGCAGTGAAAAAGTCAACTCCTGACTTTTTGAGGTCAAGATCATGATCCTTGAGTTCAATATGACCAATGGATGGAATTTGATCAAGAAAAATCAAGGGAATCATGAAAAATCTAGAATTGTTGAAACTTTCCATTTTAAGGAAATTAGGGTTTTAGAACTTTCTATTTATGGAAAGTTTTATGTTTGGAACAACCATCTTCAAGGCCATTTTTCTTCATGATCAAGGTTTCAAATGAACTTGGATCAAACATCAAAGTTATTCCTTGTATTTCAAGCTTTCTTTTGAGTACCAATTCATAATCATATGATACTTGGAGCTCAAGTTATGATCAATCAAAGTTGAGGTTTTCAATGATTTCAACATTGCCAAGATTGGACAGATTTTTGGACTCACTTTGCAAGCTAATTTTCATCAAGTTCTTGAAGTCAGATGGAACTTTGTCCCAAATGAGAGTGGTATAAAATGTTACAAGCTTTCCAAAGTTGATGTTTGTGCTCAAGTTTAGGGCAAATTGATCTTTGTGCATCAAGATATCATTGCTCAAAGTTGATGTTTTGAACTTGTTTCAAGGAGTGAAACATGTGGCATTTGTGCTTGCTGATGTTTTTTTATGATATTGATCTGCTCATGTCCCATTTCCATGTGCATGGGATGCTGCATTGGGAGCCACCAAACATTTCCCAAAATGAACCAACACAAGCTTGTACCATTTTGCCCCATTTTTGAATCCTTAGCCAAAACAAGTAAAAGACAAACAGCTGCTATTACTCTGCTCCTTGCAGCCTAGCTAGGTCACTCTCTTCATCTACAAGAAACCTAGAATGAGACAAGGGAATGCAGTTGGCTGGTGTACTACCTCTCATCCTCACCATTGATGCAAGAAAATATGAAAGGTGCAAATCTGCCCCTTCATTTTTCACTGTGGTAAAACCTCCTTTCCACTTGGTATTTAAGCTAAGCAGCAGCTGTAGCAAAACCCTAGCAGCCATCACTGTTGCAAGAGAGAAAAACCAGAGCTTGCATTTTTAGATTCTCCTAAAACCATAAAATTTGTCCTATGAAAACTTCATACCAGCATCATTTATAATCATTCAACCACCTCAAAAACCATCTGCACAACCTACAAATGGCCTTTTGAAGGTGTTCCAACCTTTAAACCAGTCCAAAACTTCATGTATCCAAAAGTCAACTTTCAACCTAGAAAACTTTGACCTTTCATACAAAACTAGATAACTCTTTGCTCAAGCTTGTTTCAACCATCTCAATACTCCAAACACCTTTGGTCTGAGGTGTACTAGCTGTCAAAAACATCCAAGAACCTCTGCATCACTTGTTCTTGGATCTGTTACAAGGTTTCCTTCATTTTCCTAAAGTGCAAGAGAGCTGTTGGTTCATCAAGGCATTGTTGGATATCAGCTAGAGAAAATTTTCAAAGTCTTCCTTAAATAGATTTTTGGAGGTCTACAAGAGGTAGGTGATCTTTAGCTCTTGATTTTTCTCACATATATGCATCATCCCAAACTGTTGGTCACATGTTGAACTTATTTGTATTTGTTGTCATGAACTTGTGTTTGCCATAAGAAACATATGATGTATTTGATCCTTGAGGATGGCACTTTCATGTTGAACCTTTTTTTTGCTGCCAATTTAGTACCCTTACTAGCTTGCTATGAAAGGAACAACCACCCTGTCATGTATGACTTTGACCTGTCTGTTTGTTATTATTGATGTTGTCAACTTATTTTGGTGTTGTTGAGATGATGCAAACTCTTGACAGTTTGCCCTTAGTTTGTTTTCATAGCAATATTTGTAGTTTTGTTATTTTTGTGAGATTAATTGTATGTGTTGTTGAACAAGTTTAAATATTGTTAGTGCTTAGAATGGTGTCATGTTGTTTTAAACTGTCCAGTCCATATGCATATGTTCTATTGTTGTCAATTGTTGGACCCTTACTAAACATGTTAAGGAAATGGCAGTTGCCCCACCATGTTGGTTTTGTTTAGTTTGGTTGAGTTGGACTTTGTAAATTACAGTTTTGCTCTCAAGTAAATCTGTTCAGCCTGCTTGAACTTGCATTATTGATTGTCTTGAAGAGAACATGTTTGCTTTATGAGGGCTATGCTGCTTTGTTTTTATGTTCATACCAAGCAATCTTGTTTGATTTATGCTAAGCTTTTGTTTTGTTGTTAAAACAAAGCTTAGAATTCATCATTAAACATTGTTGAAACACCACAAATATAACTGCTACCAAAATCTTTTCATCATTACTTTGCTTGAGTAATTGTTACTTGGAGATTTTCATTGTGGACAGTCTTTAAAGTCTGAACTTTGTCCTACTTGTTGGTTAGACCTGTTCATGATAAGATGCTGTAATTATGAACCGTTGTGTTTAGTCTAGTTTGGATGTTGGCAATGTTTAAAATTATATCTTGTTGTTCATGACTGTTTTTAGAGGTTGATTTTCACATTATAAGAGTTTATCCATGTTGTGATCTTGTTTTCGTGAGTTGATTTTGTAAAAGACATAATGCATGGAATTCCTCATTGGATGTTATTCGAAATACCAAAGAACCTACTGCTATCTGTCAACTCCTAATGACTTGCATAGGATCTTGGATCCTCACTCAATTGTGCATCTTTTCTGCTGAGCATTGTGTTGTGTTGATGCATCTGTTGTAAAAGCATTTCCTCTGCTTGATTGGAGAGTTGTGATTTCATGTGTGTACTAAGAAATCTTGTTGAAATAAGGTTTGACATTGTTGTGTTAAGCTCATGGTCATAGCTGCTTAAAAGAACTTTTTGCTCATAATCAAATTGCCTTTAAGCTAGTGACTGTCATGAAAGATATTGTGTTTGGACTGTGGTGCCAAGTTTGTTAGCTCTTTGTTTGTCTGCTACCAGTTTCATTTCATAGGATAAAGTTCTTGTCTGCAGCTGTATTGCCGTCCAAGGGGATTTGGATGGAATTGAGTTTATAGCTATCACTGAGGCATTGCTTTGAGTTGATGTTTGGCTTTGTAAATTCTGCTTCTGTTTTAAAAGACAAAATGGAACTGTTTTGATTGATTCATGTTGATATTTAGAGTTGTTTGAATTTCTGCTTAAATGTATTTTTGTTTGACTTGGCATTGTGATGACAAATGTGCTATTGTATAATAGGTGTTGAAACTGTCTTGAGCTTCAGTTTGTAAATTCTACTTCAGTTTGTTGTTGAAACTGTCTTGAGCTTCAGTTTGTAAATTCTGCTTCAGTTTGTTGTTGAAATTGTCTTAAGCTTGAGTTGTTCAATTGGTGTCTACTTACTTTGAGATATTAGCTATCCTTAAAAGCAATACTTTAAACTGTTTGTTTTCATTCTTGATAACAAAATTGTGTTGCTGATCCTGTTTTCAAACAAACTTCTTGGATTATGTTTTGTATTGGAAAAATTTTAATCATGTGGTATGAGCTTGCTGTTGAAGTTATGTGTGTATGATAGGTCTTAGTAGAGACATTGGCTGTAGAAACCCTTGAAGCCATGATATTAGAGTATGATGCATAGGTCTGCTCAGCTTTGTGTTGATACCAATTGTTATGAACATGTCTATGTTTGGTGTTTGTCAACTATTTTAAGCATATATGTTTTGCTTCGTGTTTTGCTTGGACTTGTGTGTCATGTTTGAGTTTCTGCCTTGAACTGCTTGTTAGCATCATAAGACACTAGTGCTTTGTTTATTCATGTCAATTAATTTCATGTTGTTATGTTAGGCCAACTGCTATGTGTGAATCTTTGGCTGACAATGTGATTTAGAGATTCATAGGTGATTGATCCAGTTTGCATTTAGCTCATGATTGTTTGAATTTATTGAGTTTGTGTTGGACTGAGTCGGTGATGGTCTTGGCCTTGTTATTGACCATTCTGTTTTGATTATGTTCAAGTCATGTTCATTTTGTTTGCGACTCATATGCCAAAATCTTGTCCTAATGTCTTTTGATCCATAATTCTGTTGATACTTGACCTTCTGCACACGTGAAATTTGCATGTATCTTTCTCTAAACCAGATTGCATCAGTTTGTACAACTTTGATCTCAAAATGCATTACAAAACCTTCACTTGCATTTCCATTCGAATTTTGAGTTGTGTTTATTGTTTGAGAAAACTAACAGCACCATCATGTTCCTTGTGGAAAATTGAGTGAGATAGACTAAAATTTTGTTAAATTTGGTTGAGAATTGAGGGAGTTAGGATCAAAATGCATTTTGATGTTTTTGCCTTGCTTGCCTTGCATTGTTTCCCAGAATCATGTGTTTTGAAGGTTATATATTTAAGGGGTGGCGTTATACAATGGATGTATCGCCACCCCAGTGGTTAGTACCTTGCCTTGCCATGCCTTGAACCTGAGTTTGACCCCCAGCGGTGGCATTTTATGGTTTATTTTCATGATTTTCTTTGTTTTATTATTTTTTCTTTCTTTCTCCACCTACTATCACATGCGTGTGTTTGGCTGAGATGGTAAGTTTCTAACTTGTGAACCATGAGGTCATGGGTTCTACCCATGGTAGAGCCCCTTTTCTACTTTTAACACTTTGTTTATTTCATTCTAGTTCTTTTTCTCGTTTTCTTTTATTTATTTTTAAAATAGCTTTGAATACCACAAAATTCCAAAAATCATATTTTTATTTTTACTCTAATTTTCATTTTTATTTCTCTTTTGTTATTGGGCTTTTAGCCCATTTTTAAAAAAAATCTTCAATATAAGAATAAATTTCTCTTTGTATTGAATTAAAAGGAGAGGATTAAGTGTAGACTTCTTCCTCTCTAAGTGTTGGGATGCTCATTATAGTGTGGGTGGTCTCAATACTCGTCTTTTAATACAAAGACGCTTCCACCTTCTTTCCTAAAACCTCGGTCCCGTACCCAGTGCATTTTCCAAATACATCTTCAATCATAAAAATCAATTATCTTTGTATTGAATTAAAAAGAGAGGATTAACTGTAGACTTCTTCCTCTCTGAGTGTCGAGATGCTCACTGTAGTGTGGGTGGTCTCGATACTCGTCTTTCAATATGAAGATGCTTGTACATTTTCCAACCTTTCCTCCTAAAAGCCTCGGCCCCACACCTAGTGCATTTTCAAAAACACCTTTCAACCAGAAAAACCAATATCTCTTTGTATTGAATTAAAAAAGAGAGGATTAAGTATAGAATTCTTCCTCTTCGAATGTTGGGATGCTCACTGTAGTGTGGGTGGTCTCGATACTCGTCTTTCAATACGAAGACGCTTATACGTTTTCAATCCCTTTTCTCCTAAAAAACTCGGCCTCGTACCAATCGTATTTTCAAAACACTTCCATAAAGCAATAATTTATCTTTGTATTGAATTAAAAAGAGAGGATTAAGTGTAGACTTCTTCCTCTCCGAGTGTTGGGATGCTCACTGTAGTGTGGATGGTATTGATACTCGTCTTTTAATATGAAGACGCAATTTTATCCATCACATATCTCTTTCCACCACCTCATTTCCCAACTTCCTTCCGCAACCTTTCTCACCCAAAACCTCGGTCCCGTACCGAGTGTATTTTCAAACTTCTTTTCATAACAAAAACTTGAATGGTCGTGGAGTGGTTAGGCGTAGGCCTTCTCCTATCCTGAGTGCTAATGTTTACCGTAGGGTTCTCTGTCGCAAAAGCACTTACCATTCAAAACCAAAAACATCTTTAATAAGAGAACGAAATTCTCTTTGCATTGAATTAAAGAGAGAGGATTGAGTGTAGACTTCTTCCTCTTCGAGCGTCAGGATACTCACTGTAGTGTGTCTGGTATTGATACTTGTCTTTCAATACGAAGACGCTACATTCGCCACACATTTTCATAACAAAAACTGAGATAAAGAATTGGGTACTACCCGCAAGGGGTTACTATCCGAGGACTTATCTCGCCCCTAAAAAACAATCTCACAAATCAAATGTGACATCTTGCCTCGCATGGTGAAAACCTAATCATTTCAAAAAGGATATGATAAGTTCGTTCTACCGCAAACAGGTAACGCATAAGTCTCCTCACATGCGAGCGGCAAAACACCTAAACTGCTAGAATGTGCACGATAATATCATCCATAAAAACATTAACAAACCGTAGGCCGAACTACGGTTGCTCTGATTCTTTACTTCTTTTAAGTAAAGATACGTAGGCACAAGGGCCACAATCCTTGCCGAGCACATTCCCCCTATATCTGTAGTTCCCCGAACTACGTCGACTCTGACTTTCTCACATCCGTTGAGAATACGTAGGCCTAGGACCGCGAAGTCCTATCGAGTCTGTTCTTTCTCTCTTTTTTCCCGTTACTTCTCTCTCTCTCTCCTATTTCTAACCCTTCTCTTTACCCCTAGGAACACTTTTTATATCATAATATTTAAGTAAATAAATTCATACGTCGATAAACAAATGGTTCCCATCGAGTACGATGGATGCGAGGGGTGTTAATACCTTCCCCTTGCATTACCGGCTTCTAAACCCGTTCTTGGTTGCGAGACCATCTTTTCCATTTCTTTCTTAAGGTTTTCTCGATATTTTCCTTTCCCCTCATGGGATAAATAAAGTTCGGTGGCGACTCTTCTGTCTACCTTTTTCGCCTCCCCGTCGTTGTGCGATGCATTTTTCGAGTAGCGACAGCTGTCCCACACTTTTTCCTCCCACTTTTCTTCGATGATTGATGGTCGGTGGTCGTAGGAGTTCGCTTCTCCCATTTCATCTCATCCTCGCATCTTTTTGCTTGCATTTCTTTTTTGTTTTGCATCTCTTTGTTTGTTTTCAAGAGGTTGAGATGTGCTTGTGGTGGTTGCTGCCCTACACTTTTTTCCTCCCTCTTTCTTTGTGTTGCATTTCATGTTTGCATCCCTTTCTTCCTTTTCATTGGTGATTGATGTATCTTGTGTTTAATTGGTTTTCTTTGCCATGATCCCTTAGGATTCCTAGTCCCTTTGGGGAGTAGCAGAGACATTAAGTGTTCAATCCAAGCATGATAACATTAGGATAGTCTTTCCCCTTTTTCAATCTCAATCTTAGGAGCACATTGCATGATAACATTAGGGTTGATCAGTTTCCCCTTAGTTGTGTCTCCTTTCTTCTCATCTCAAAACTTCTTCAAAACATGTAATAAAGGACAATGAGTGTTGTACCCTACGATCCTTAAGCATTTGGGAAATGATGATTGGGGGGCTTCCTCTCAATTGTCTAGAGTGTTTAGCGTATGCCCTTTAGCCGATATGCGATGCATTCGCTCCTAAGTCATAGTCTTTAGGTCAATATGAATTAAAAACACAATTCAAGTCACTTCTTCTTCATAAAAGATTTAAAAAACAAACATCAAACCGTTTTTATCCTTCGGGATTAATTGAAAACCATTTTCAAAAAGAGTGTTGTTAACTCTTGGTTCTGCCGCAAACAGGTAACCCCTAAGTCTCCAATGGTCGAGCAGCAATACACCTAACTGCTAGAACTAAGGTTTAACCCTACTCGGTTAAAACACTTGAACCTATTTGTGGTCGTGTCAGCCCGAACTACGTTTGCTCTGATTTCTCGTACCAGACGAGGATACGTAGGCACAAGACGGCGATGTCTTGGCGAGCAACTTTTCCCCACCTTCACCCGTAGTTTTCCGAACTACGTTGAGTCTGACTTTCCCATTGCACGAGGGAGTACGTAAGCATAGAGCAGCGATGCTCTATCGAGTCTCTTTTATTTTCTTTTGTTCCTGTGAGCCTGCAGCATAGATAGATTAACACCCTTTAGATAGATAACAAGCGTGGATCCCGTTGAGTACAACGGACGTGAGGGGTGCTCATACCTTCCCCTTGCGTAACCGACTCCCGAACCCAAGATTTGGTTGCAATGACATGTCTTTTCCTTATTTCGTAGGTATTCTCTAATCGTTTCCTTTCCCTCTCTTTGGGATAAATAATGAACGGTGGCGACTCTTCTGTCCTTGTTGGCCCCTCTTTGCAGCGATGCGAGAAATACGTAGGCACAAGACGGCGATGTCTTGGCGAGCAACCTTTCCCCCCATCACCCGTAGTTTTCCGAACTACGTTGACTCTGACCTTCCCATTGCACGAGGGAATACGTAGGCATAGGGCGGCGATGTCCTATCGAGTCTCTTTATTTTTATTTTGTTCTCATTTCCATTTAGTAGTAGCTTATTGATAAACACACCCTTTGATTAGACAACAAGCGTGGATTCCGTTGAGTACAATGGACGTGAAGGGTGCTAATACCTTCCCCTTGCGTAACCGACTCCCGAACCCAAGATTTGGTTGCGATGACCTTGCCTTTTCCCTTTCTTCAGGTTTTCTTCTATCATTTATTTTCCCTCTCTTTGGGATAAATAACGTTCGGTGGCGACTCTTTTGTTTTTCCGTCGGGCCTTTTTCGCAGTTGTGACAAGATCAAAATGAACATCAACATAAAACAGACAAATAAGTAAAAATAAAAATGAAACCAAAGTGGATTAGGGTTTCAATCAAACAAACTTTACAAACATAAATACTAAAATATATTGATAGCTAAAACAAAATAAAATAAAATAAAAAGAAATAACCATTGAAAGAGAAACAAGGCAATGGAGGGTGCATAGGAAGGAAGTGTGGCGTTAAGGAAAATCATTATGGGCCTAGAGATAATGTTTTTTTATTAAAAAAAAAAGTTTTATAAAATAAAGGTGAAAAAATCCCAACAACAACAAGGGCGCAAATCCATTTCTTAAGCATCAAAAGGTGGAAAAAAACGGTTTGGAAAAGAAGAAAAACAACACACAGATACCATGGTTTACCTGTTCAACGAGCACGACCTTCCTCTATTGTTATTTCGCTGACGATACGACCCTTCGCCATGTCACACTCTCATCTCGTTGTACTATCTTTTAATCTCCCCCGCGGCTTTCCTCCTTTCTCTAATCGTGTTTGATTCTAAGATTTAAGGTTTGATTACTTGGATTTGATTTGTTTCAGTTTTGTTTCACAATTTACTCTTCAATCTTTCTCCATCTCAATTCATTCTTTTTGCTTTAGATTTGAGTGAAAGGTTTTTTTTTCAAAAGGGTAGAAGAAGGAGCAGATTTAAGGAGTGGTTCAACGAAAGATTTGAGTTGTTGTTGATTTGGAGGAAGGAAACGGATGGAGGAAGCCGATCCGGAACTAGTTTGGTGCCTTGATGTTATGGTTGTGAGTAACCCATGTTGGAGAAAGGTTGTTGGTCCCCTTCTGACATCTGAAAAGAGTGAGGCGGGTTAATGATATTGAGAGGGGTTATGATGTTGTTTTTTTTTTTTAGAAATTGTATATCGCGGGTCGTGATTTTTTCACCACAGTGCCCTTGTTTCAAGTGAAATATCCCACAATGCCCCGTCTGAAAACTAATTTACCAGCATGCTCTAGTTTAGAAGGAGTTCGTCCATTGATTGGACGAACTAGTGAAGACCATGAAGAAGTTCGTCCTTCTGTTGGGCGAACATGTTGAAAAAAACGTGACATGCATGAGTTCACCCATTGAATGGGCGAACTAGTGAAGAAGATGTTTTTTTTTTGTTTTTTAATTTTTTAATTTTTTGTTAATTCTACATAAAATGTATTTAAATAATTTAATATAAAAACTATTTAAATAATTTAATATAAAAACTATTTAAATAATTTAATATAAAAACTATTTAAATAATTTAATATAAAAACTATTTTATTAATTTAATTTAAAAACTATTTTATTAATTTAATATAAAAACTATTTAAATAATTTAATTTAAAAACTATTTTATTAATTTAATTTAAAAACTATTTTATTAATTTAATATAAAAACTATTTAAATAATTTAATTTAAAAACTATTTTATTAATTTAATTTAAAAACAATATTACTAATTGATTAAATAATTTACAACAATAAAATTACAAGATTAAATTACAACAATATAAATGATTAAATAAATACACATCTCATCGGAGATGACCTCCAGTTCCACACCTAGGGGGCCTTCGCTGTCGGTATCCTCTGCCCAAACGCTCGTTTGCAGCTGATTGAGATGAGTCTGAAGACAAATCTTTATTATGATGTGTTCTCGGGGGGATTGTCTTCCTTGAAGAGGGTCCTGGTTCATCATCATTTAGAATATCTTCGATGTTAAAATCTGGCATTTGCGTCAGTTGCTCCTCTGTCAGTAAAAAAATGTTGGAATGAATGTGATGGTTGTGGGTAGGTTTCGGCTTGGGGTTGTTGAATGGTTGGGATGTATACGTCATCGGGCGTGAAGGCGGGTTGAGAGAAGGTAGTGTTGAAGGTAGGATTTGTAGGATATTGGAAATAAGGGTTGGGTTGGTCATAGTTGGGGGCTGTGCATGGGGTGAACTGTCTGGTTGGTCGGAGGTAGGGTTGGGGTTGATATTGTGGGGTGCATTGGGGGTAGTTGTAGTTATAGTTATGTTGAGCTGACGAGGATGGGTACCCCCAAGTTGAGAGGTTTGGGTTGGTGGGACATGCTGATGCATTGATGCGGGAGTTTGTTGTGTCGATGATGATGCTTGCGTCCGTGGGTCGGTTAGAAATTGATCCGGAGCAACATGAACATAAGGAATTGCGCGGAACCAAGTTAAATACTCCTGACTTGGTTTGCGTTCACCAAATATAGCGCCCCCCCTGCAAAATCACATCTCTTCTGTGTCTCCATTCTCGCACCTCGTCCTTGTTTAACTGTTGCCAATGAACTTTTTGCGCTTTTCGCATGGTAATTGCGTGGTGTTCCTTCAAGCACCTAGGAAGTGGAGGTATTTGTTGGTCAAATCCAAACTGGAGTGTTACCCTATCTGATTGATGCATCTCAATGATGTAGAAACAAACAAGGTAAGTTGTTGCACTCCAGATTTGGCTATCTTCTAAACGCGGCACCGGGTACTGAATGTACGGCCTCCATATAAACTGTCAAATAACAAATAAAATTAAGATAACTTTAAATTGAAGAACCGACCACTATTTTCAATTGGTTTAAAACTTACATCTTTTTCTTGCATATGGTCCAACGCGTTTCGATATCCTTGGAGATGGAAGCGAGGAGTTGCACGGTAATTCATTCCCCTTTGTGTCCACCTTGTGTAACCAAAAAAAAAAATTAATATTGTTAGACATAGTTGAATAAGAAATATATATATATATATTACGTACATAAATATGAGTGTTACAAAAATACCTTTGTGCATATGGAAACGATGGTTCCATAGTATTTATAGGAGCGAACAATGGGATGCGTGTGAATGCCCAAGAAGTTAGTAGGAGAGCACAACCACTCATGCTCCTAACATCTTTTTTTGCTGCCTTGCACATTTCTCTGTATAATTTCACAAGGCATGCAGAACCCCAACTATATGTTCCACATTTAATGAGATCCCCCATGAAAGGGACCCAAGAAGAATGCAAAAGGTTTTGAGTTTTGTCAGGAAACAAAACAGTTGCGATCACGAGCAAAATAAAAAGTTTAGCTTCTAATAAAACATCTTCTTGTGTGGGTCTATCTATGTTTTTTAAATTTTCATATTCACTCTCAATCCAAGTTATCTTAACAAAACCTTTCATTTTATATGTTTCTGTTGGTTCCTTCCCCATGTAATCCATGTAAACAGAATTTGTTACCTCGGTGGGACCGTTGATAGCTTTGCCATCAACTCGTAGACCTAGTAACATACATGTATCTTCTAGGGTTATGGTGCATTCACCGGTTGGCAAGTGAAAAGTGTGCGTTTCCGGTCTCCACTTCTCCAACAGAGCCACAACTAAGCTTGAGTCAACTTTCAAGTTGTTTATTTTTGAAATGTTTGTGAATCCTGCGATTTCAAGATAAGGCATTATTCTTGCATTCGCTTGAACCGGAGAATGTGAATGCACCCTAAACCTCGGAGCATTAATCTGTAACAATATTAAACCAACATTAATTACTCACAATTTTTACGAAGAAAAAATAATTTCACAAACAACAATATACAACAATATAAAACTTACACTATTATTGATATTTTGTTGAGTACCACGGTGGTCTTCGCCCATCCACAACAATGTCATTTTAGTCGGGTAAAAATTGCAAGATAGTAGAGAAATATATGTGATAATTGCTAGATAGTAGAGAGAATGTAAAACTGTGTGTAAATTTTGAAAGAATGTAAAAAAAAATTTATAGTAGATTGTATGAAAATTTAATATTTAGTTTAAGTATTTTGGAAATTAAAATGTGACAAGACCATTGCATGGCACTAGGGTTTTTTACCATGCATGCAACACTAGCTTCACACTAGCTTCTTACACAATACGCATGCATTCCCTTCACGTGAAACCCTAGTTTTTTTGCAGACTTCACGTGTTCGCCCATGGAAAGGACGAAACAAGCATTCCCTTCACGTGTTCGGACATGGGAAGGATGAACTTGTACATTTCCCGTGAGGAAGTTCGCCCATGGATTGGACGAACGAATGGTCAACTTCACATGTTCGTATTTGTGTTGGACGAACTCAAGCTACCTAATTATTCCAATCTTCCTCACTTATATTTGTTGAATGTATCTTTGCATGGTATTACAAACATCTCTTGTATACCAATATTCCTACTTACATTCAAACTCATTAACACTCCATCTTGCAGTACAAAAAAATTCAAACTTCTCAGCATTCTCAAAAAACTTTAATCCTACAATCCGAAATGTCTCAGAGAAACATAATTACCACATGCCATTTTAACGGTGTTGTTTCAACAAACACTCCTGTTGAATTCTCGTTCAGCAATACAGATACATATGCCTTCAAAATTCATGTCAATTCAGATTTTTTTCATTTTAAAGATAGAATGGAAACAAAATTGGCACGCTGTGTTGAGGAAATCATTTATCGCCATCCCACCCTAAATGAAGACGACTGTACAATATTCTACATTATGACGCCAATAAAAAACGACGAGGATGTGAAGGCAATGTTTCGGTGCCACATGATGTTTGGTCAATTACCTACAATTGAGGTGTATGTCCGACTAGTACAAAATCCCGAAACATTTCCAACGCAGGAGACACAGTCACACTGGTACGGGATGAGCCAAACATCCGACGACGAACCAACGCAAAATAATTTACCTTTCATACCCAATGAGGAGGTGGGCGAACCAAGTGATGACGATATTCTTGAGGAAATCAGGATGCAAGATATTTTTGGTAACAGCGATGACGAAGACAATGAAGATGAAGACATAGTTGTCCCGTCTACGCAACCGATCCGCGCACAACCCGTAAGTTTGTATAACCCGCCGGCACACATGTAAAATATTTGCGCCGAATATGACGACACAACCTCTGTCTTTGGAAATGCTATTCAAAGCCATATAGGTGACGAAATAGATATAGGTATGGAGTTTGAAAACAAGGAAGCCTGCGTCCTCGCCCTGCAGCATTGGCACATAACACACTGTGTGGACTATTGGGTGTGTAAGTCTGACAATGAACGATATGTCATTAAGTGTAAGAAACAAGAATGCAAGTTCAAGTGCAGAGCTTCATTTAGACAAAGGAACTCGAAATGGGTGATTGGTAAGTTGTCTGGGTCTCACACATGCACCACAACGTCTATGGCACAAGACCATAGCAAGCTCAGTTCAGAAATGGTTAGCCATAGCATCAGAGAACTTGTAAACAGCGACGCCTCACTTAAGGTAAAAGTGATCATTACCCATATTCTAGAAAAATACGGGTACATTATATCTTACCGGAAGGCGTGGATCACTAAGTGCAAGGCAGTAGAGTGGCTTTACGGCAATTGGAAAACATCTTACAACGACCTACCGCAGTGGATACTGGTAATGAAAACCTTTCTTCCCGGAACCGTTATGGATTTGCAAACCATACCTGCCATATCAAGTGATGGTTCCCAGATCTCCGAAAAAAGAACATTCCTTCGTCTGTTTTGGGCATTTCGTCCGTGTATAAATGGTTTCGCCTACTGTAAGCCCATTGTGCAGGTAGACGGAACTTGGTTGTATGGCAAGTACAGAGGAACTCTATTGACGGCGATGGCACAAGATGGCAATGCAAATATTTTTCCAGTGGCATTCGCTTTGGTCGAAGGAGAAACAAAGGAAGCCTGGAGTTTTTTTCTGAGGAACCTAAGATTACACGTGACACCACAGCTGAATTTATGTCTAATATCTGATAGGCATAAATCGATAAAAAGTGCATACAACAATCCAGAAAACGGTTGGCAAAATCCTCCATCTTCGCATGTCTACTGCATAAGACACATCGCTCAGAACTTCATGCGCGAGATTAAGGACAAGGTTCTACGAAAATTAGTTGTTAACATGGGTAAGGAAAAAATCTCGCTTATCTAAAGTATATTAGCACTTTTTTTTCATTTTTTCTAACGCATTGACGGATACAGGTTACGCATTGAAGGAGGCCTCATTTAATTATTATCGCGGAGAAATCAGAAGATCCAACGCTGAGGCTTTAAATTGGATAGACAATATTCCTAGGGAGAAGTGGGCTAGAGCATTTGACGGAGGACAACGTTGGGGACATATGACATCTAACTTAGCAGAAGCAATAAACTCTGTATTAAAGGCCACAAGAAACCTTCCCATCACTGCATTAGTCCAGTCTACATATTATCGAATGGGTTCACTATTTGGTAAACGAGGACACAAATGGACAAAAATGCTATCTTTAGGCAAAGTTTTCACAGATGGTTGTAACAAGGGAATGGCCAAGGAGGTAGCCAAGGCTAACACACACAATGTCATGCAATTTGATCGGGAAAGATTCTGTTTCATGGTGCAGAAAAAGACTAATTACAACGATGGTCGTCCAAAGGGTACTTTCAGCGTTGACTTGAGGAATCGTAGGTGTGACTGTGGAAAATTTCAAACGTTCCACTTGCCTTGCTCCCACGTGATAGCGGCATGTTCTAGCATACGACAAGACTATGCAATTCACATTCCAGAGGTCTTCACAGTACTTAACGTATTCAAGGTCTACAAGGAAAGCTTCCTGGGACTACCGCACGAGGAGAGCTGGCCAAAATGTGAAGGTTTCACTCTCTGCCACGACGATTCAATGAGAAGAAATAAAAAAGGGCGTCCAAAAAGTAGTAGAATCAGAACTGAGATGGACGACGTAGAAAAAGAGAAGAGACAGTGTGGGATTTGCAGAGAAATAGATCATATGCGTAGAAAATGTCTCAATGTTGTCGGTCCGTCAAACCGACCGAATAGATAATTATATTGTACTACTTTTGTATTTGATCAATCAATTATTTTTAATTCAACACAACTTTCAAATTACAACAACATCAGCGAACTACAAACATAAAGTGGATCCGTGACTCCACAAACGCAAACATAAAACTCATGAAGCTAACATAAACTCTAACAAACAACAGCGACCAACACAAGTGGATCTGTGACTCCTCTGTTGACTTCACCACTATGTGCTGAAAACATGCAATGGACATCTTCATCATTTTCTATACGATCTAGGTAGTACATGTACGTCCCCTCCGGGCTAGCATCAGTAAGCGTTATATATGGACAACGATACTCAATTTTTCTCACCGTCACGCGACGACTGCCCAGCTGCCGAAACCCGCTGTTAATTGCTGCGACCACGGTTCTGAAATTCCACAGCGGATCTAGGTAAACACTTAATTTTTTCTCAGGTCCATAGAAAACATGAGCTTACACAGACATCTTTGTAAATCGGATAACTTGACACAAATGATAGTAAATTGGCATACACTTATTTATACAAAAAAATTACGTCTGAGTTCGGTCATTCCGTGACCGAACTATGTAAATTATTTAATCTTGTAATTTAATCTTGTAATTTTATTGTTATAAATTATTTAATCAATTAATAAAATAGTTTTTAAATTAAATTATTTAAATAGTTTTTATATTAAATTAATAAAATAGTTTTTAAATTAAATTAATAAAATAGTTTTTATATTAAATTATTTAAATAATTTTTATACTAAATTATTTAAATAGTAAAATGTAGAATTAACAAAAAATTAAAAAATTAAAAAACAAAAAAAAAAATCATCTTTTTCACTAGTTCGCCCATTCAATAGGCGGACTCATGCATGACACGTTTTTTTCAACATGTTCGCCCAACAGAAGGACGAACTTCTTCATGGTCTTCACTAGTTATTCCAATCAATGGACGAACTCCTTCTAAACTAGGACATGTTGGTAAATTAGTTTTGAGACGGGACATTGTGGGATATTTTACTTGAAACAAGGGCACTGTGGTGAAAAAATCGCGGTTCGTAGGTTTTTTCATTTTGTAGCAGTTGTTGCTGTTGCGTTTTGCTTTTTGGGAAAATTTACAGCTAGGTTGCGGATGGATGTTGGAACATGGTGTCGTACGTAGTAGAGAAAATTTTTTTGCTGGGAGTGTTCTTTTGACAAGTACGGTTGTTGCATGTCTGATGTAGTAGTGGCTGGAATCACTGCGGATGATCTTGCTTTTTCTGTACGTCATAGCAGGTCTGTGGAGGGCAAGTTTATTGTTTGTTGGTTGAGGTAGAGTAGTGCCGCATGACATTGGTAGCAGGTAGTACGAGTTTTCGCAGCTCGTGGGGTCCTGTTGATGCAGGAATACGTTGCTCTGTTGTTGTTTTAATGTGCAAGTTGGTGTTTAGTTGTACGCTTATTGCAGGAAATCCGCTTGTAATGGTTTTGGTAGCTGGTTGGGAGTTGTTTATCCGGTTTTGTTGCAAGTTTTGTACGCATTGATGAAAGTGGTAGCAGCATGGCAATTCTTTGGCTGAAAGTGAAGCAAAAGTAGCTTGAAATTTGGATGTACTGCAAGTTGGCATCGTGGCTTGTGTAGTATCATGTTACTTTTTCTTTTTGTCAATTGGACCAGAAAATGTAAATTGGTGTTGTATGATAGGCCCATTTGAATTTCTTGTTAAATCATGGGCCTTTACTATTAAATTTTTAGAACTTTTTGTAATAAAGGGCTTTAGGACAATGGCATGTATTGATGTAATAGAATTTGAAATTGGTCATGAATTAAATGGAAATTGCAACTCGATATGAAAATGAAACTTGAATCTTGAATTTGAAAAATTGAATAGAATTTGAAATCCTAATTTGGAATGATGAAGTCCACTTGGAAAGAATTAGTGACTTGAATTGAATGAATTTGAAAGGCAATTGAAATTTGAAAAAAAATTGAAAGGAAATTGGAAATTGAGAGAAATGAAACTTGAATGAAGTTGAATTTTAAAATAAACTTGAATTTTTGAATGGAATAGAATCAAAAATTGGAATGGAATTGATTTTGAATTAGAAACTTAAAATGCTTGAATTGAATTAAAATGAAATTGATTTTGAATTAGAAACTTGAAATGCTTGAATTGAATTGAAATGGAATTGACTTTGAATTAGAAACATGAAATGCTTGAATTTGAAACTTTGAATATGAATCAAAACTCTGATTTGGAATCTCAGACATAAAACCCATGAATTCAATCCACATTGTGTCTCCAAAATAACCAATCACACAGATGACTTGATATACGAACTGTGTAACACCCCACTCTAAACTCTCGCGGAAAAATAAGAGAAACAACAGAAAACGGTTTCAGAGTGCAGCAAAAAAAAGGTTTCATGACGACCGTCATGTATGTCACGACCGTAACGGTCATGACGAGCGTCATGGAGCTGTGACGACCATCACACTCACAAATTCTGGGACTGTTGCACCCCAAAATTTGCCCTCTTTCAAGGCTTGACTCATTTCTTCATTTCTTTCAAATTCAATGGCATAAGGGAGGCCCATCACTTCAAATTCAAGGTTCATGAATTCAAGGCTAGATTCAAGAGTTTTTTACAAAGAGAAATCTCTTGACATTTTCAAGAATGTTACATTGGTTACCAAATTTCAAACTCTTGATAATGCTTAGGAAATTAAGCTATTTCTAGTCTTAATTCAAGATTCTAAATAACTTCATGCCATGGTATCCCCCATGCTCCATCAAGTCCACATGACACTCCTTGTGCTTACAAACATGCAAGGAAAATATTTAAGAGCTAATTCAATGTTGGAATATCTCAAGATTAAGGCTATGCATACATTCATGGACAATTTGAATATGGTCCAAAACAGCCCCATGCAAGAAGTGGCAATGTGTATCATATCACAAAATCATTTTATGTCACAAAACCAAGGCTATAAGCTTATGTTGATACATCTACACATCAAAAATCAGAATTTGAAAATGATGTCCAAAAGGTCTTGTATGGACTACATGGGTATGTCCAAAAAAAATCAACCAACCAATGGATACAAGGTTGGAAAGCAACATAGAGTGCTGCAGAAGAAATACAGCAAAAGCAGCATACTAGAAATGGAAAAAGCAGGGTTGCACCAAGAAAGTGGCCATAATTATTGCCAAGAATGGAAATTCTGAAAGTTGGAGCTTGTGCAAGAGCCATTGCTTTGGTACAGCAGAAAAAGGTGACAGAAAAGTGAGATGAGAAAGGCTTGGAGGCTGCACAAAAACTATCATTCACTATCATTCACTATCATTCACTATCATCAATAGATTGAGATAGAGATATTGAGAGCAAAGAGTAAGAGAGAAAACCAGAAAAATAGAGAGAGTAAAAAACCAGCAAAAAGTGAAGAGAGTAAACACAAGGCAGCCATTGAGGAGAGTCATCAAAGCATAGAGTAAAGAGGAGTGAACACCTATCCAAAATCAGTGGAGGCTTTGCAAGGAGGGTAACAACTCTTGGGTATCCATCTCTTTAAACTCTTCTCTTCTTTTATATTGCGCATTTATCATTTGTTCTCTTGGTTTGAGTGTTGTTGTATTGAGTATAACATGTAAGGTCCTAATAGGGACCAAGAAACCCTTTTGAAAGAACCACAAAAAGAAGCAAAAAACAAGAGAAAGTTTGGATTTTTTCATCTGGCAGCCTAACACGGGTCGTGTCACACGACACGGCCGGCCGTGTTACATCACTGCGTGGCTTTTCAAAGTGAAAAAATTCCCTGGGCTAACAACACGGGCCGTGTCACACAACACGGGCACCCGTGTTGTATCTCTGTTTGAGATTTAAACTTGTTTTTGGCCCAGACCTTGTGACACGGGCCGTGTCACACAACACGGCCACCCGTGTCACACAACACGGCCGTGTCACACCACTTTTTGACCCAAAACTCATTTTTTTCCTGGAACTGTGACACGGGCCGTGTCACACAACACGGCCGCCCGTGTCAGACCACTTCGTGTCGTTTTTTTTGTGTTTCGTTTTTATTTTTTAAGTCGTTCAACCCGTTGTGATTGTTTGTTTCTTGTGCATGTTTATTGTTGGTCATTTTTGACCTTTGATTCTAAAAAACTATTTTTAAGAAAACGAACTCTCGATTCTCATCGAGCCATTTTTGACCTTGTAAGCCGATTGCCTTGTGCGTCGCCATCGACCTTGTTCGCTTCACCTCAAGCCTTTTTAAGCAATTAAACCCTTGACCCAACGTCAAGCGGATTTTCTCAAATAATGGTTAAACCAACTCACCATATTTAACAAAACAATAAAGTTCACTTTGTATTGAACTAAAGAGAGAGGATTGAGTGTAGACTTCTTCCTCTCCGAGTGTTGAGATGCTCACTGTAGTGTGGGTGGTTTTGACACTCGTCTTTCAATACAAAGATGTTTTCATCCGCACCTTTTTCTCCTAAAAAACCTCGGCCCCGTACCGAGTGCATTTTCAAAACACTTACAATAAATAAACCGATTCTCTTTGTATTGAACTAAAGAGAGAGGATTGAGTGTAGACTTCTTCCTCTCCGAGTGTTTGGATACTCACTGTAGTGTGGGTGGTCTCGATACTCGTCTTTCAATATGAAGACGTGACTTTATCCGCCACCTATCTCCCTCTACAACTACTTTCCGTAACCTTTGTCACCTAAGAACCTCGGTCCCGTACCGAGTGCTTTTTTAAACTCTATTCATAACAAAAATTTGAATGGTCGTGGAGTGGTTAGGCGTAGGTCTTCTCCTATCCCGAGTGCTGACGTTTACCGTAGGGTTCTCTGTCGCAAAAGCACTTACCATTCAAAACCAAAAACACTTTAATAAGAGAACGAATTTCTCTTTGTATTGAACTAAAAAGAGAGGATTAAGTGTAGACTTCTTCCTCTCCGAGTGTCGAGATGCTCACTGTAGTGCGGGTGGTTTTGATACTCGTCTTTCAATACGAAGACGCTATGTTCGCCACACCCTTTCATAACAAAAACTTTGAGATAAAGAATTGGGTACTACCCGTAGGGGTTACTATCCGAGGAATTATCCCGCCCCTAAAAAAATAATTCAACAAATCAAATGTGACATCTTGCCTCGCATGGCGAAAACTTATCTTTCGAAAAGGATATGATACGTCTGTTCTACCGCAAACAGGTAATGCCTAAGTCTCCAACGAGCAAGCAGCAATACACCTAACTTCTAGAATGCGTACGATAGCATCATCCGTAAAAACATCAACAAATCGTAGGCCGAACTACGGCTGCTCTGATTCTTTACTTCTTCAAGTAAAGATACGTAGGCACAAGGGCCACAATCCTTGCCGAGCACATCCCCCCTATATCTGTAGTTCCCCGAACTACGTCGACTCTGATTTTCTCATATCCGTTGAGAATACGTAGGCCTAGGACCGCGAAGTCCTACCGAGTCCATTCTTTCTTTTCCTTCCCATGTTATCTCTCTTTTCCCAATTTCTAACATTTCCCTCTATCCTTTGGAACACACTTTTATAGCATAACATTTAAGCAAATAAATTCACACACGACAAACAAATGGTTCCCATTGAGTAAGATGGATGTGAGGGGTGCTAATACCTTCCCCTTGCATAACCGGCTTCCGAACCCAATCTTGGTTGCGAGACCATCTTGTCCATTCTTTTCTTAAGGTTTTCTCGATATTTTCCTTTCCCCTCATGGGATAAATAAAGTTCGGTGGCGACTCTTCTGTCCTTTTCCTTCTCTCCTTCCCCGTCGTTGCGCGTATTTTTCGAGTAGCAACAGGGACGCATCAGAGGTGTCACATTTTCAACTTAACCAACAAAAGACGCCTGCAACAGATCATTTAATAACATACGTAGCATAGGTTCGGATGAACAGACAACAATAATTTGTTTAACATTTTAATCATAAAACGACATGTTATAATACACTTCCAACGATTCGTAATAATTAAATTCCATTAAAATTCAGCAAGTCATTATCTTGCATCAATTCCCTAAAACAACTATGCATCCAAGCAACATTTGGCATTATCAGAAACAACCAATCTATTTGCCATAGTACTTAATAAAATTCAGCAACAAGGAATTCAATTAAAACAATAACATTAATCGTTCATCTCCCCCCCCCCCCCAGAGTGCTACGTATCAGAGCGACCAACGACCTTAAACATAAAGCGACACTTTCTTCCGAGTTACCTGCAAATTACCACCAATGGAGGTAACATACAACGTAAAGGGTGAGATATCAACAACATAACATAAGGCATGATAAAATTCATGTTAGAATTATATTACAATAATTAAGATTCTCGCGGCTTTATAAATATCATAAACAACCACTACACCGATTCATCGCTCATATATATACTACAAAAATCAAGATATCTCATCAACACGCCATCACAGGCAACGCAACGCAATGTGACCCTATGAGACTCAACTATGCATATGCATGTGGTACCATTTTGGGAGACAACACTCCATAATTATTCGGGAGACTCACTCCACAATTATTCGGGAGACTCACTACACAGTTATCCGGGAGACTCACTCCACAATCATTCGGGAGATTCACTCCACAATTATCCGGGAGACTCACTCCACAATCATTTTATTTTGTCATTAAAGACACAACCGTCGCCAATCCAGGCCAAATGATATGCTATGAGATGCAACTATTATGGACTATAACCCAACAACAACACCTGCGCAACAACCGTGCAACAAGGCATCAAGCCTACAACCAATTATCCATAACAGAACATCACATTTCGCATATATTATGGACTCACCATTTCAACCTGTTCATATCAGAGAACAAGTAACAATATCGTTCCTACGAATAAGAATCCAACACATTTTCGCAAAAAACAATTAAAAACAACATCGTCTCTACAATTGAGAACTCAACAACATTTTCATGTCAGAGAACAACTAACAACATCATTACTACAAATAAGAACTCAACACATTTTCATATACTTTCATACGGTTAATATAACCACAACTTCTAATTTAATTAAATAGGGACATAATAACGACGTTTTCTTAATAAATAGGGAAATACCACGTGTCGGCACCGTTTCCCAATTTCCCCCAAAACTAATGACATAACACACTCATTCATACACAGACAGGCATTACCCCTTAGTATTTCTCAGGCACAGGTAAACATTAACCCTTAATATTTCTTCAACCTAAGGGAACTAACCCCATGATTCAATTCCCTACATGAAATTGATCATACCCACGGTTATAGAATTGAACCCCACCTTTACCTTTGGAATTGAGGTCAACTCTATGCTTCCGGTTCCCGTTTGCCCTCCGGCGACTCTTCTGCAACTACCGTGAATTCTCTCTGGTGGTTAATTCTCCTCTTCTCAACTTCTCTCGGTCACGATCTCTTTTTCCTTTGATTTTGGTTCTAAGCAGTTTTAACGTGTTTCCTCTTTCTCCCAAAATCCCTCTTTTATATTTACTCCAATAATAATAATAATAATAATAATAATAATAATAATAATAATAATAATAATAATAATAATAATAATAATAATAATAATAGTAATAGTAATAATAATAATAGTAGTAGTAATAATAATAATAATAATACTAATAACATTACTATTAATTATTAAATTATCACCAATTATTAATTATATTACATTAATATTAAACTCCAATCGTTATTAAAATAACTCTACAGTCTAAGGGCATCCACCAACGCATTCAGACACACCTCCACGTAAGGACACACCAACATAGAAATAACGCCAAAAAGACTAAATAGTTAAAAGGGGTGTTACAAACTGTGTTGCCATTGCGTCAAAACCCTAGCTGAAAGTGAACTGCCTGTGATGATTCCTCAATCATGAAACAATTGACTATGCCATATCCTAATAACTTGATACTAAAGCAAACCACTTCTTCAACCAAGATTAACTCAACTTCCATTGAACTTCAACCAACACTGCACACAACCTTGACCTGATAACGTTGTTTGATCCTTGATTCATTCTTGCAAAACTTGAGCTTAGACAGCACAAAAGGTATTGTTTCTAAATGCACAATGATCAGGTGACTTGAATAATGGGTATGATGCACACATGATGAAAGTGCAATGATATGTAGGGGCTGGCAACTCAGGGTCAAAATTAGGGTACGATAATCACCCTGTAGCCCATGTAGATGAATTATCAAGGGATAAACATCTTATTCAACACCAAAAGTCTCTATATCATCCATGAATATTAATAACTTCCACTCATCAATAATCAAGTGCAAAATTGCATCATGACAAGCTCATCAAGACTCAAGACCCTTAGTGCACCAAAATTAGGGTTTTGACCTAATTCAATCCCTGGATTGACTTGTGGGGCAAGGCATGATCCAATATCTCAATATATGATTCAATAAGCTCAAAATAACCTTAAGAGTCCATTCATAAATTCAAAATAGCCTCAGAGGATGCATCTATCAAAAATCAGGAATTAGGGTTTCTCTGCACAAACTTCATCTAAAACCAAAAGTCAAAGTTTGACTTTTTGGCCAAAATTGATCCTCATGAGCTATTATTCAATAAAATATGATCCATTGTTTCATTTGATCAAAGAATAATCATGAAATCAAGGTTACTTGTGAAAGAATGCAAGTTGAGAAAAGTGGAAATTTCACTAAGTTATGGAAAAAAATGTTTAAATACCTAACTTCCAAAGGCCATAACTTGTGATCCAAGCAACCAAATATTTTGATCCAAAGCTCAAATGGTAGATCTCATCACATACTACAAAAGTCATACACTAAGACATATCCAAAAAATGCTTGGATTTTAAGTTATGGATTGATCAAAATCAAGAAAAGTTGTAAAATTTCTATACTTGGTAAAAGTCTGCCAAGTTATTTTTCAGCCACAAACATCAAAATGTAGGAGCATTTTTCATCTTGATCCAAGTAGAATCAATGAAAATTATGAACATCAATGTTGAAGAACATCATGCCAGCTTTCTAAAAAGTAAAATAACATCCATTGATTCAACATGAGAAAGAAGTTATGAGCTTCACAACATAACATGATCCAACTAATTTTTCCAAGACAGTTTTACATATGCCACACGATTTTGTCAAGTTGGTGACTTTTCAAGCCTTGTCACCACATAAGATCAACACTCAAGATGCAATGCACCTGCCTTGTGGTACCTTAGCATATAAGTCATGCTACATAGCCATATCTATTGGGTAATAGAGTGATCCCTCATCCAACATTATTCTTCCCAAAACAAATTGGCTTTCCTATAAATAGGAGTCATTTATGATCATTTGAATCACCACAAAAATAACATCACACTTGTTTTCTCTCATTTCCCTCTTTTGTTCCAAAGTTCTAAGTTTCAAAAGTGAGAAATTGAAGTCTTCATTCCTGAGCAATTCAGTCCAAACCAATTCCCCAAACACCTTCCATAAACATTATAGAACTGATCCAAACCATCTAATCACTTTTGTAACACCAGGATCAACATCTCTAAACCTCACTTGATCACTTAGCAGTTGGATTCGAGCTACTCAATCCAGAAGGATTTGAACCATTCCAAGTACTTCAACACATTCCTTGAGGGCTAGGGGAGATGTCCAATCATCATCTTGTATCTGCTAGAAGTGTAAGTCCCAACCTTTCTTTTTTTCAAAATCCACATACACTTCGGCTTCTATTAGAGTGTAAGTCCTGATCCTGTGCTTTCAAATTATCAAAATCTTGGGCCTATATTAGAGTGTAAGTCCCTACTCTCTTCTCAAAACTTTCTTCAATTTCTCAAAACATTCAATCTTTTAAAACTCAATCTACAACTTTCATCAAACACAGCATTAGTGAAATTCAAATGCTTAAGTCTTGGGAATCTGCTTAGAGTGTAAGACCCACCAACTTTCTTGTATTTTCAATAAATATTAGGCCTCTGTCAAGAGTGTAAGACCAACACCTTTGTGAAAAGAATAAACACACAAATAAAACATATAACACATTAAACCCTAAAAGGTGTGCAATCTTTCATGAATTTAAGCATGTCATATTAATGTATATACTTGTGAATCTTCAATCATGTTTGTTCATACTTTTTTAAGTTTTTCTTGACATTTACATCATCCCTAGTTTAGACATAGGTCAAACAATAGGATCTGTCCAATCACAACTTAGTTCAAACAACTAGTTCCCTGGCCTCCTCTTGGGCCTTATACAAGCATCATTGCCTCCTCTTGGGCCTTATACAAGAATCATTACCTCCTCTTGGGAATTTTTCATTTTCTTTGCACATCATGCATCATTCTAACATTTCACACATTTTTCATAAAAAAACTTACACTTTCATCACACTTTAAAGTCAAATTGTCTCATTTGTACAATACTCGGGCCAATCGTCAGAAGAAAATGGACGACCATGAGGAAGAAAATAGAGAGAATAGAGAGGAGGTCACTACTCTAAAGGAGGGTATGGAGAGACTTAACATCATGATTGAATAAATAGCGGCAACTCAGGATCAACCAGCTCAAAGGATTGTAATCTCAGAAGTTGTGTCTGCACCAATATTTGACGTACCCATCAACCTTCCCTAGTACAACATGCCTAAAGGTTTTCCCTGAGGCATGCCTTTCAATTTTGTGCCTGAAGGATATATACCTCCGGTCACTGAAGGCCTAGAAGCTACGGCCGGAATCTTCAGACCTGAATGTTACAAACTTCAGGTAAATGAAGATGCAAGAGCTACGATAGATATTCCCGTACGTGAAGGTTACAAACTTTAGATAACAGGAGTGCCAAGAGCCACAACAATAATGATTATACCACAACCTGTGGTACATACCACTCTAGAAGAACAAATCTTTCATGCTACTCCAAGAAAAGATGTAGAGGTACATGAAAGAATGAATGAATTCCAGGAACAGTTCTTGGAAATGCAGAAATAACTCCATGTCATTCGCGGACAAGACTTATTTAGAAAAGATGTTGTCGATCTCTACTTAGTCCTAAATGTCAAAATATCGCACAAATTTAAGGTTTCCAACTTTGAAAAGTACAAAGGCAACTCTTGCCCTCAAAGTCAGTTGGTAATGTATGCTCGGAAGATGTCTACCCAAACAAAAAATCAACAATTACTGATCCACTACTTCCAAGATAATTTAACTGGTGTCGCACTCAAATGGTACATGGGGTTAAACCGTATAAAGATCAGTACCTTCAGAAATCTTGGAGCAGCTTTTGTTTAGAAGTACATGTACAATTTAGATATGGCGCCTAACAGAGCTCAACTCAGAGCTGTGTATCAGAAAGATAAAGAAACCTTCAAGGAGTACGCTCAGAGATAGTGTGAGATTGTCGCCTATATTTTTCCTCCTATCAAAGGAAAGGAAATGACGAAAATCTTCTTAAGAACCTTGAGTTTGTTCTATTATGATTGAATGGTCGCTAGTGCGCCTAGTGACTTCAGCGAGATGGTGAGCAAGGGAGTACGCCTTAAGGAGGCAGTCTGAGAGGGTCGATTGGTCAAAGATACATAACCAACCAGCAGTAACAAGAGATACGAAAGCGCTTTGCAAAAGAAGAAAGAGCAGCACTATCTCATAGGGTAAATAGAGTTGAAGATCCCAACCTCGGCGGGTAGCGACGGTATCTCCTATTATCAACCCAGAGCCAGTTCTGGTGTAACAACCCAAATTTAATTGAAATATTTTAATTAATTTATTTAATTGAGAATATTCATTTTTCGGTGGTTTTGTGGATTATTGAGAATTGTGCATTTTTGGGGTTATTTATTTTGAATAATAGTATGTAATATGAATTTATTAATATTATTATGAATTAAAATAAATATAAGATGAATAAGGGCAATTGGGACAATTCAGAGGAGTTAGTGAGGGTATTATGGAGAAAGAACATTTGTGAGGCCCAAGACTAGGTTTAACAAAAAGGAAATTGGAAAGGGATTAGGATTCATTTGTTAGACCGTGAAAAGAATTGAGGCCAGAGCTCTGAGGAGGAAGATTGGAGGCAAAAGCTTCGAAAGGTTCCCTGAAAGCTTTGAGAAGGCTTTGAATCGACGATTAAGGTATGGGGAGTATTACCTTCATGATTTTCCATGTGTAACTTTCAATGTATTTAAGGTCGATTTAAGGTTTAAGGGATTTTGAGGGTGGATATGAGAAATAGTGATCTTTGGCCTTCGTGGCCTAAATCTGTTATTGTGAATCTAACCGTGGAATTCATTGGGGAAAAGGAAAAGTTAGGCCTTCGTGGCCAAAACCATGAATTGTTATTTGTCTAACCCTGAAGGATTAGGAATATTAGATAATGAGTAACTCTAATGCCTTGGGATAATTGTAGGAAAATTTGTGATTTAGGGCATGAATATGATACGGGATTGGCCTAATAAACCGTAGGTTTTGTGCCTTTATCGCCGTAAGACCTTAGGGATGATTTAGGGATGTTTTGGGGGCATTGGGAAAGTGAATCGTGTGAATATTTGGATGGATTTAGGTTCTGGTGTGTAGCAGAATTTGCTGTTATCGCACTGTTCGCCTAGTGGACCATGTTGTTCGCAGACTCGCCTAGCGAATAAACTCGCCCCAGACTCGCCTAGCGAACATGCCAGCAAACGTAGCAGAGTTTCGCAAATGTTGATCGTGTGCAGCGATGCCTTGATGTTTGATTTTGTGATTTCTTTGACGAATTAACATGAGTATGACTGTGAGTTTTATGTGATGTGTACATGATTACATGATGATTTCTATGATGTATTGATTGGAAAACTATGATGATATTACCGTGACTTTGATGAATTATATGATGACATGAGATATGATGATGATTGTGATGATGATGAATATGATGAATGATGATGCACCATGATGTCATTATGAGGATGATTATTGACATGTGCATCATGCATTCATGTGCATCCGGACTTCGGTTCAGGACCTCGATTACTTTGTCTTTAATCCCATTGTGTGGATGTGAAGTATTTTGATGTGCTCCGGTCTAGTAGAATCGATCCTATTGATGGGGATCTATGGAGGATTGATGGTCCAGTGTCCATCGAGCTGTGATGATTGGTACTACATGCATTGAGTCTTGTTGGATTTGCATTTATGAGTCATTTGGAATAATTTATGATGTTGTGGCCTTTGAGGCTTATTGATGAATATGATGATGTGGAATATGACTATGACGCCATTTTATATGTTGATTTTCATACATTGATTATTATGAGCCGTTTTACTCACCCTGCCTGTTTGAATGTTACCTCCATGTGGGTAACGTGCAGATGACCAGGTTTAGCCGTGGACGTCGCCTAGGATATTTTTGAAGTCTTTGAGTTGTTAGCCTTTTGTTTAACCTAGAGGCTCTTGCTCTAATATGTAACATCGGGTTGGGGTCTTTTGAGTTAAACTATGTTTTATTTGAGTTTATTTTGATTATCTTCCCGTATGAGGAAAATCTTGATTTATGCCTTTTGAGTTCCGCTGCTTTGTGCAATTTGATGTATTTTAGGAAAACCCGTTGTTTACGGAGCCTTGACTTATTTTGTTGATTTGGGAAATGTACGCCCTTTTGGGTGGCTTTTTGTTGAAATCTAATAATTACTCTGATACTTGTGTTATTTTGCCATAATAATTGTGGGGTAGAAAAGGGTGTTACATCCGGCATATCAACCACAGATTTCTCATAATCAAAATCAACAACCACAATATTAGCAAAGGCAGCAACATCCCCCCTTTTGCAAAAATGTGTTTCTTTTGATTTTTTTTCTTCATATTTTCTCAATTTTTAATATATTTTATATATTATTTTCAAATAATTATTTACACTCAAAATTAATCATTTTTGAATGATTATTTGCACACTTATTATTCAAAAAATTTATTAACTTAATCCACACAAAAATTCAAAAAAAAGATTTAATTTTAATCACTTTTTGTTAATTTAAAAATAATTGTTTTTAAATGATTTAAAATAACCTAAAAATGGTTTTCTCCTTGATTATTTTTAAACCTATCACATTTTGATCTTCATATGAATAAAACTTAATATTTCAAACTTTGTTTTAAGATTACAACATATTTGTCTTAACTTGCACATCAATTATACCATGTTTAAATTCATTTGAAAAAACATCTTTAATCAAACATTTAAAAATTAGGGTTTTCAACTGTTTCAATCCAATCTTGGGCCTCTAATAGAGTGTAAGTCCCATCCCTTTGTATATAAATAAAAATTTTAGGGCCTCGACTATAGTATAAGTCCCTCCTCTCAGTATTCAAAATCATTGCGTTTTCAAAATAATCTTGGGGCTCTTCTAGGAGTGTAAGTCCCAACCTTTCTTTTTTCAAAATCCACATACACTTGGGCCACTATGAGAGTGTAAGTCCCAACCCTGTGCTTTCAAATTATCAAATCTTGGACCTATATTAAAGTGTAAGTCCCTACCCTCTTCTCAAAACTTTCTTCGATTTCTCAAAACATTCAATTTTTCAAAACTCAATCTTCAACTTTCATCTAACATAACATTAGTGACATTCAAATGTTTAAGTCTTGGGCCTTTGCTTAGAGTGTAAGACCCAACAACTATGTACATAGAATAAATCTTGGTAATCTTTCAAGAGTGTAAGACCCACCATATTTCTTGTCTTTTCAATAAATCTTGGGCCTTTGTCAAGAGTGTAAGACCCACCACCTTTTCCTTTCTTTTCAATAAATCTTGGGAGTCTGTTTAGAGCGTAATACCCAACACCTTTATGAATACAATAAACACACAAATACATGACACATTAAACCCTAAAATGTATGCAATCTTCCATGCATTCAAGCATGTCATGTCAATGTCTATACTTGTGAATATTCAATCATGTTTGTTCATACTTTGTTAAGTTTCTCTTGACATTTACATCATCTCTAGTTTAGACATAGGTCAAACAATAAGATCCCTCCAATCAAAACTTAGTTCAAACAACTAGTTCCCTGGCCTCCTCTTGGCCCTTATACAAGTAGCATTTCCTTCACTTGGGGCTTATACAAGCATCATTGCCTCCTCTTGGGCATCATACAAAGAATTCCCCCAGCAAGACAGCCTCCTCTTTGGCTTCATACAAGGAGACTTGGGAAGTCTCATTCAGTTCCCCACAGCGTTCTCTTGGGCTTCATACAGGGACCCTCAGGCATCTCAAAAGCATAAGTCAAGTCTTAGTCATCTATACAATAAATCATTTTAGCCTTATCATCCTGGGGTTTTTGTATAGGATACAAATAAATTCTTTTAGCCTCATTGTTAGTCAAATCCTCAGTATTGAGTCAGTCTTTTCAAATTTTCTCAACAATCATTAGCCTTCTCTCAGGCTTTTAACAAATAACTTTCCCAGTCAGTCAGCCTCAATCTTGAGCTTTGTACAAGACAGGTAAAACTCCCCAATTGAGTCAATTTTCAATCTTTTAGCTTCATATCTTGGGCTTCAATCAAGATACATAAATCAATCTCCTCATAGATGAGACTTTGAGTCATTTCTATAGGAAGACATCTCTTCTAATCATTACAATTAAAATCAAACATTAAAAACTCTTTTCCATATAAGTGACGTAACCGGCACACTTGTTGATTCAAAATCCAAGCTGGAGTCCCTCTCTTATCATGGCTCAAAAAAATTCTTTCATCTAACTGATGTAAGTGGCACACTTCTTGATCCCATATCCAAGTTAAAGTTCCTTTCTTAGTATGAAAAGATTTCATAAAGGAAAAAGTGGCATTGCTTAACACAATAAGTTCAAAGCTTTCTTCCCTTGTGACATCATTCTCAGATGATTGTAGTGAATAGGTGAGATATATCCCTTAAAGATGACAATTTGTCAAATCTTTCAAATACTCTTTTTAGCTTCATCATCTTGGCCTTTAAACAAGATACAAAACAAACGTTTTCCTCCCATAGATTAGGAGGAACTATGAACGCTCTGATTTCTCAGTTTTCTTTTTGAGAATACGTAGGTATAAGATTGTGAGATCTTAGTGAGCACACTAATAAAAAAAACCTTAGGTCCTGATACCTTTCAAAAACAATAGAAACCCATAGAAATACCAAACAAAAACATTCCCTCAGTTTTCACAAAGGAGAAACTTTCCCAATTAAATAACGGACAAACTTAAGCAAGCAAGTAATTCAAAAGTAGAAATATACAGTCAAGGTTCCTATAGATTACTATAGATACTCAGGGTGTTAATAGCTTCCTTTAGTATAATCAACCCCTAATTCCAGATCTCTTAGCAATTGTAGGAAAAACATTTGCGATCAGAGTTAGTTTAGATTTCTTCCCCTTCCTTTTAAGCATCATAAGATAAATATTAGAAATTCAAAAGTAGCACTAAATACGGTAGTGGTCGTGTCACGAAAACTGGAGCTATAGTAGGATCAGGTGTCATGACATTTTCTTGCTGTATGAGGGGGAGCATGAGTGTCTGCCATGCTTATGGTTTAAATAAGTATCTTCTAGTTGCATATGTTTCTGATATAGTTCATAATGTCTTCAAAGAAGTATCTTCTAGCTGCATGTATTTTTGAGATAGTTCAGAATGTCCTTTGTGATAAGGAGTAATAGTGTTGTTGTGTCTGGGAGAATTTATTTTCTCTATAGTGTTTGTGAACTTGAGGGGGAGTTCTACTACTGGATCTATGCTGCTTATGATTGTTATGTGATGTCAGACTAGATGTCTTGACATTATGTGTAGTGTATTTGTGCTTTTTTAAGCTATGTAACTCAGGGGGAATTAATTGCTGGTACTGTTTGGTGTTGTTTAATATGCTTGTGCTCTTGTGCTCTTTTCTTGTGATTTATATTTTTCCCTTGAGAGGGATGTGTGCACTCGGATAGTTCATATTTGTTTCTTTTCTTGTGATTTTGGTTTTCGCCTTGAGGGGGAGTATTGTCTATTTGGGGCAGGGGTAGTTATGAACCTGTCTGGTCTATTGCTGCAAAGTTGCAGTATGTACAAAGCTTACATGGTTTCATGTAGCTTGTGTTGTTTGTGATTCCGTTGTGTTTTCTCTTGACGTGTTCTAGGGTTGTTTTATCCAAAATTTTCCAAAGGGGGATATTGTAAGTTCTGTGGTTTTTGGATAGGCAACATTTTGGTAAAACATGATGTTAGCAAGTTGTTAAGCCATATGTTTTGTCATAACAATCAGACATCATGTTCAGCATGATGTTGTAACATGTGCCAAGACATGTTATACCAGTAGTCTAGGGCTGGATTATTTTGGTATTTTAGTGTGAGATTTGAGGGTGCTTTTATTCACTCGTTTGCGTTATCCAAGAAGGGATATTTTGGGGACTTCTATCTTGACAAATCGTGTTGGTTTTCTTAAAAAATGATCCTTGAACCTTTTTAGGAAATTTTGTATTTTGTTCCTATTATTATGCAGGAGATTATGCTTATGATTCAAAGTTGATTCCTGATGTGTTGCACTTCAAGAGCCCAAGCCTACAAGGTCTAAAGACTACTTAAAAATAAGACCTAAACCTATTGTAACTTGGACGTTGCGTGGATTTTGAAAAATAAGGATTAGTAATGTATTAGAGTTTCTTTAGGATTTAGTGTGTTTTATTGTAATAAGGATCACTCTTGTATCAGGTTTGATGCATTGAGTTGACTTGTTGTTCATTGTTAATTGTTCACTCTAAAGCTTTTAAGAAAGAGTGTATTGTTCTTGGTTGAAGCTTTTAAGAAAAACTAATTATTGTACTTGAAAGGGTTGGTACTCCTATTTTGGGTAGTTGTTAAATTTTCACTGGTTTGTGATTCATAGGAAGTGAGAGGAGGAACTCATATCTAGAGCTTGTCTAGGTAGAAGTTGTACAAGGTAGTGATTAGGTAAGAAGTTATAAATGGAGGAGTTTATATTTGAACTAATACTATCATAATGAGTTTCCTTCTTAGCTTGGTAGCCCCCAGATGTAGGTGACGTTGCACCGAACTGGGTTAACAACTACTAGTGTTATTTATATTTCTGCCCTTTAACTTTCTACATATTTACTTGTGTGATCAAACTGTCTTGATCCCGATGTTGTGACATCTGTCTCGACATCTAGTATCTGCTTGCCAGAATTTCATTGTGAAGGAAATAGGTTAGATTGTCAAAGAAATAGGCACAATTGAATGGATAAGGAATCCAAAGAAATAAGGAAGAATTATGTAGGTTCGCTGTGCGAAAGAGTAGCGAGGTCAAAGAGAGATCACAGTGCGAGCTCATAGAGGAGGAATAGTGAACCATAACTTTTGGATGGAAGTAGCTAAACCCTTGGTTGGTGGAAGTGCCAAGTCTAAGTGAGCAGCTTCACAGTGCAAAGTCAAGGAAACTTCAGGGGTTGTTTAACTGTTCAGAGGCACTTGAAGTTCCTATAAGTGGAGTTCCCAGTGCAAACAAGGTGTTCGCAGTGCGAACATGACAGATTTGGAGAAGATATTTATGTACTTTTTCCACTTTTTGGGGATCATAACCTACCAACTCTTATTTTCTGATATTGCAACATTGGCTTGGGGAGAGAAACCTTAGTTTCATTATTTCTTCATCAAGAAGTGATATTTTATAAGTAGAAGCTGGATTCACATCCTAGATCGATTATTCATCTTGGATGCTCATTCATTTTCATTCTTGTCTTGTAGAGCAAGCTACCATGACAATGGGTAGCTAAATCCTTTGTACCAAAGGTAGAGGTATGTATCTTATCTTGTATGTATTTCTTTTGATCTATTTGTATGTGAACAAGTGAATGATTAATATATGTTGAATGTTTTTGTTCTTAAAGATTCATTTATGATTTGTATCACTATAGACGTGGATTTTACAAACCTTGATCTAAAATATTCATCTATCAACAAATAAACTCTAGACATAGATTTGTGAGTTGATATTTGCTTTGCGTTGTTCTCAAAGATTATCGTAGTGGTTACTAGCATGAGACATCACCTAGTGACAGATACAATAATATTCATGAGACCGCTCTAGACATAAACGGTATTAAGAGGATACGTGATTGTATTAATCGAAAACAAGTTCACATGCTTAATTAATCGAATATATACAAGTTAGGTTGGCGAAATATATCTTTAATATAACTTGTTAAACAAATATCTTTTAGAATTTAATCTTTGCTACAAAAATCGTGACAAAATTATGATCCAAAACAAACAAACTTTGGAAACCCTTCTTAAAACATTTTAAACTGCAGAACGGCACGCAGTATCACGATAATTTCCGTGGAGACGATATAGAAAGCTCCCCTAGTTCACTGCAACACTAACAGTAGTAACCAGTCAATCTTAAGAAACCTTTGATCTCAATTACTATCTTCAAAGCCTCCCACTATAGCACTGCATCTCCTTAGAAGGATTAACCACTATACCACCATTGAAAATCACATGATCAAAAAAACTCACTTCTCACAACCAAAACTCACATTTAGACATTTTGGCATACAACTTCTTCTCTTTCAAAACTTGAAGTACAGTACAAATACGCCCTGCATGATCTTTGTCTGATTTAGAATACATAGAATATCATCAATAAACACTACCACAAATTGATCCAAATAGGGCTGAAAGATCCTATTCATATACTCCATAAACACACCAGGGGCATTAGACACATCTAATGACAACACTAAGTACTTATAATTAACGTATCGTGTCCTAAATGCAATCATCATGATATCTTCATCCTTCACTCGAATATGATGATAGCCTGATCTCAAATCAATTATACTAAATACACAAGCTCCTACCAACTAATCCATAAGGTCGTCCATTCTTGGAAGAGGATATTTATTCTTAATAGTGACCTTGTTCCGCTGGCGATAGTCAATACACAACCTCATATTGTCGTATCTATTTTTTACTAGTAACACTAGAGCTCCCTACAGTGATACATTTGGTTTGACAAATTTCGTATCATGTAGATCTTCTAGCTGACTCTTTTTCACCCAATTATGCTAGAGACATTCTGCAAGGTACCATCGACACAAGTCTAGTACTGGGTACTAAACCTACGGTGAACTCAACTTCTCGCTATGGAAGTAGATCAGTAATATTATCTGGAAATACTTATGGTAATTCATACACTATAGGCAGATCAACCAACACAGCTTTACTTTCAACTTTTAAAGAAGCAAACGTCGCAAAATCTTGGGCTTCCTCTTTCAAAAACTCTTCTACTTGATTAGCAGATATAAATTAAGAATCTTTTTGTTCCACAAACTCAAGAAATAGCACCGTCTTATTATAACATTTGATATAAATACAATTGAACTCAAACCAGTTCATCCCCGGGATAACATCAAGTTGACTTAACGGTATGAAAACTAAGTCAATACCAAAGTCCATACCATATATTATCAAATGAGAATTCAAACAAACCAAACAATCAAGTACCGACCCATTAGTTAGAGTATCAATCGTACTACCATTCATAGAAGACACCACAAGATTCAAACTTTTCACATTATCAGTAGATATAAAGGAATTTGTCACACCCATGTTAATTATAGTAATCAAAGGAATATGTTGCACCTGCGTCAAGGTCTCGCGCCTTGTATAAGCACTTGATCCTGAGCTCTCTTGTTGATGTTTTAAGATGCTTTTAGAGATAAAAGCTATTTGGAATATGTTGTTGTCATCAAAACTCAAAATTCTAATTATTTATTACTACATTCTCCCCATTTTTGATGATGGAAACGCATCTCTCATTGGAGGTGGTAAAAGAGCAGCAAATATATGTTTTGGAACAGTTAAATTTCCCCTGAGTAAAATAGAGAGTATGCCTTGCTCTCCCTGAGGGAATAATTCTCCCCCTTTGTCCAAATCAAAAAGGAGAAATTGACAAATATTATGCAAACATAAGCACATATATTCACATTTATCGGTTAATGCATAATTGTTTTAAAATGGCTAATTTTGTTCTTATAAAAAAGAAGTTTTCTTTGGGAAGCGGTTTAGTAAAATTGTCTGCGAGTTGATTATGTTTATAAATTCAAGCATAAATTTCCCTTTTTCAATATGATTTCAAATAAAGTGAGGCCTAATGCTGATGTGTTTAGCCCGCGAGTGAAGTATTGTTTTTTTGGTTAGGTATATGGCACTAGTGTTGTCACATTTAATTGGTGCAACTCCAATTTTAACATCATAATCAATGAGTTGTTGTTTCATCCAAATTATTTGGGCAAAACAACTTCCGACATTAACGTATTCTGCCTTAGTTGTGGGTGGTGCTACACTAGCTTGTTTCTTTATATGCCAAGAGATAATTGAGTTCCCAAGTAAGTGACATGTACGTTGGTACTTTTTCTATCCAATCTGCACCCATTAAAATTAAAGTTGGAGTAACCAACTAAGTCACAATTTGCTTCTTTGGGGGACCTTAGACCCATTTGTTGTATGTTGGTGAGATATTTCATAATGCGTTTGACGGCACTGAGATGTGATTAATTTAGTGATGCTTGAAAGTGCAATTAGATAAAGAAGAGATCTGATCGTACCTCGATATTTTCATTCATCAACTGGTTTTCCATCTTCGCATTTGTCTAGGGAGCTAGATATTGACATTGGTGTTCCTAATATTTTGGATTTTTCCATGTCAAATTGTTTTAGTAGATATATGCATTATTTAGCTTGATTTATAAATGTTTCTCCATTTGTTTGATGGATTTGAAATCATAGAAAATATTCTAGCTCTTCCATCATGGACATTTCAAATTCACTCTGCACTATTTTAGAAAAGTCCTTACACAAGGATTAGTTAGTAACACTGAAAATGATATAATCAACATATATTTGAACCAGTAAAATGTCATGCTCAGTTTTCTTGATAAAGAGGGTTTTATCAACTTGTCGTGTTTCAAACTTATTTTATAACAAGATTTTACTTAGTCATTCATACGATGCTCTAGGAACTTATTCCAGACCATACAATGACTTTTTAAGCTTGAAAACATGGTTTGAAAAAGGTAGGGTTGATAAATCTATATGGTTGATCAACAAACACCTCCTCTTGAATGTAACCAGTTAGAAATTCACTTTTTACATCCATTTGAAGTAGTTTGAAATTCATGATGCATGAGAAAGCTAATAGCATCCTTATGGCTTATAATCTATCTACAGGAGCATATGTTTCATCGAAGTCTATTCCTTCCTATTGAATATACCCTTTCACAACGAGTATAACTTTACTTCTTAAAACATTTCCTTCTTCATCCAGCTTGTTGTGAAAGACCCATCGGGTTCATATTACTAGACTAGTTGGAGTTTGGGAATGAGGCCTTAAATAATGTTTCATTCAAATTAATTTAAATCTTCTTGCATAACAAGGGACCAATGTTCGTCGACTATGGCTTCGTCAATTTCTTTTGGCTCAATTTTTGAAACAAAAGGCACAAAGTCACATACCTTGTTGTGTGATCATCTAGTGGTGACTCCTTTGGATATGTCTCCAATAACATTTTGTATTGGATGATCTTTTGTTAGTCTCCAATCTTTTGAGAGATTTGGATTTTTCTATGCAGTGACTTGATTATTATTATTATTATTATTATTATTATTATTATTATTATTATTATTATTATTATTATTATTATTATTATTATTATTATTATTATTATTATTATTATTATTATTATTATTCTCTTGGCTCAGTTCTTGATCATCTTCCATATTTTGTCTTTTATATGATATTTGTACAATCAAAAACTTCCACTTCTACAATTTTGTGGTTAGTTTCACCAAAGGTAACATGAATTGATTCTTTGGTTGTTTTGGTTATTATATTAAAGACCATAAAATCTTTGATCGAAGTGGAATATCCTATGAATATGTCTTCATTAGCTCTTGCATTGAATTTTCCAAGGTTATCTTTCTAGTTATTATGGATGAAGCATTTGCATCAAAAAACATGGAGGTGAGAGATATTCTCCTTTCTTCCTTTGTATAGCTCATAAAGTGTTCGCTTTAGAATTGGTCGTTTCAAGACATGATTCATGACATAGCAAGTGGTATTTACGGCATAAGCCCAGAGATAGTTAGGAAGATTGGTATCATTGAGCATCGTCCTCACAAGCTCTACTAGAGATCTATTTTTCGTTTCTGCTACCCTATTCTATTGGGGAGTTCGTGGAGTGGAAAAGGTTTGCCAAATACCATTCTTGTTAATAAAAATTTCGAAGTCCTCATTTTGGAGTTCTGCACCATGATCACTTCTTATGGATGCAATGGTTGTTCCTTTTCGTTTTGGATAACCTTGGCTAATTTTTAAAAGGTAGAAAAGGCGTCTCGTTTCTGAGATAAGAATTTTGTCCAGGTATATCAAGAGTAGTCATCCATAATGACAAGAGCGTAGACGCTTCTACCTAAACCTATATTTCTAGATGGGTCAACAACATCCATATGAAGCAGCTGTAAAGGTCTAACAGTGGAAACTATATTTTTAGATTTAAAAGAGGCCCTTATTTGCTTCCCTTTTTGACATACATCACATAATTTATTCTTTTCAAAACGTAAGTTTGGTAGCCCTTTTACCAAATATTTTTGAACCAGCTTATTTAAGTGGTCCACATGGATGTGTGTTATTATCCCATGCCATAGCCAAGATTAATCTTCGTTACTTAGGATACATACATAATTTGAAGAAGTTTTATCTAAATTCACTGCCTAGGTATTTCCACTTCTGGAGCTAGTGAGTAAAGTTTCATTTCATTTTGATTTTATAACCCTGCAACCAGAAGAATCAAATGTTACATTTCTACCTTTGGTGCATAGTTGGCTAATGATAACCAGGTTATGCTTAAGTCACTTTACCAAGAGGACTTCCCAAATCCTTGGATTTAGGAACTTACTGATGGTAACAAAACCTAGTATTTTCCCCTTATTATTATCTCCATATGAGACAAATTATCCTTCTTTGGGAAATAAGGTGGATAATAAGGTTTTGTCACCTTCATATGCTTTGAACAGTGTGCACCCTTTTCTACCGCACAAATATAATGGAAAATCAATCATATTTATCAGAGTAAAATATTGAAAGCAATAAAATCATCTCAAAAGGGTGCATATTTCTCAATAATTTCAAATATAGTCAATGCTCCGTAAACAATGGGTTTTCCCAAAATTACTCAAAAATATTACTCAAAAGGCAGCGGAACTCAAAAAGGCAAAAATCCAAAGTTTTCTTTGCGCAATAACTTAACCATAATAATAATAATCAATAAAACATGGTTTAACTCAAAAGACCCCAACCCGATGTTACACTATTAGAGCAAGACCCTCTAAGTCAACCACAATGGGAAACGACCCAAAAACTTCAAAAAAGTCCTCGACGGCATCCACGGCTAAACCTGGTCATTTGCACGTTAGCCACGTGGAGGCAACATTCAAACAGGAAGGGTGAGTAAAACGATTCATAATAATCAATATAGGAATCAATATATAAAACAACGTTATTTTCACATTCAACATGATCATAATCATTAAGGAACATCAAAGGCCACAACATTATAAATTACACCAAATTGTCACATAAACGCAAATGCAACAAGACTCATACATGTGGTATCAATCAACAAAATTCAATGGACACTGGGCCATCAACCGTCCATAGATCCGCAACAGTGGGATTGATTCTACACAAGAACCGGAGCACAACAAAATACCTCACATCCGCACAATGGGACTGAAGCCACAAGAATTAAGGTCCTAGACCGAAGTTCGGAATGCATATGAATGCATGATGCACACGTATAATCCTCATAATAAACTCATTAGGTGCATCATCGTTCATCAAAATCATCATAGTAATCATGTCATCATAGAATCATCAAAACTCATGAAATCAACATCATAACTCATCGTCATTACTCATAAGAATCATCATACAATCATGTATTAATCTCAGAAGAATCATAGTCATACTCATGTTAATTCATCAAAGAAATCACAACATCAAAACATCAAGACATCACTGCACAAGATCAGAATTCGCGAAACTCTGCTACGTTCGCTAGCAAGTTCATTGTGCGAGTCTGGGGCCAATGTCGTCGCGCGAAGGATTCTTTATTGTGCGAACTCGCGATTACAACAAATCGCTGTTACACACCAGCACCAAAACCAGCCCAAAAACCTCTACGATTTCCTTCCCCAATTCCCTAAAAACATCCCTAAATCATTCCTACGGTATTACAACGATAAAGGCACAAAATCTATGACTTATTAGGCTGATCCCGTATAATATTTACGCCTCCAGTTCCCATAAAATCCTTATAATTTTCCCACATTCATTAGAGTTCTCATAATCAATTACCATATACGGTTAAAACCTCAACAACAGATTTTAGCCACAAAGGCCTAATTTCCCTTAAACCCAAATCAACCTCAAACTATCAGACCATCAGTTCAAATCCCTCAAACTCATTAAACTCACCAGAAAGGCAACAACAATTCAATACTCAAAATTCCTAAACCCTTAAATCGGCTTTAAACACATTGAATCACATAATGAAAACAATGAAGACAATACTCCATATACCTTAATTGCCGACTCTAAGCTTTTCTCCTTGATTCTTGGAAACCTCGTGAAGTCTTGCCTCAATCCTCTTCCTTAGAGCTCTGGCCTCTATTTCTTCTCTTTTCACATGCTAACAAGAATGAATCCTAATTTCATCAAAATTCCTTTTTGTTAAACCTAACTCTGGCCCTTAAAATTGGGCTTTCCAACTTCACCCTCACTAACTCCTCCTCAAATGTCCACTTTGCCCTTAATTCACTTATATTTATTTAACTTAATAATAATACCAATATATTCATATTATATACTATTATCTAAATAAATAACTCAAAATCCATAATTCTCAATATTCACACCAACCACCGAAAATCACCAAAATTGCGAATATTCATATTTAAATAAATTAAATAAATATTCCAAGAATTTGGGGTGTTACAAACAACCTCTATAAAGATACCATTTAGTGTTTGAGGCTGCAAAGCATTCTTACAGAGAAACGTTAGTTCTTAACTTTAGGTACGCATATCATATTGGTTCCTTGTTTGTTAGTTTCATAGAAAATTTTATGTCTTGTTTTATACACACACACACACGCATACACACACACACACACATGTGCACATGCATACACACACGCACATGCACACGCACACACATACGTATACACACACACATGCATTTGGTGAATTTTACAAGTGTTTTATGAAGATCACATACTTCATTTTTTTAAGTTTTTGTAGCTATTACACATGTCAGGTTCTTCTTTTAAGGTAAAATGGTTTTGATTAAATTTTTATTTCTTTTATTTGAGGCATTTTATTTCTCTTTCCAAGGCTTTGTTGTTTTTCTCAATAGAGGATATTATTCCCTTAGATGTAGAAATAATTGGCTCTAGTTTGTTTATTTTCGTTGATAATTTCTTACATAATTTAATAAGTCATAATGGGAAAATTGAGAGGTTACCTCATCGTCTTGATGTTTTGTCATCATACATATGT
Organism: Lathyrus sativus; assembly: GCA_963859935.3. Taxonomy (NCBI): domain Eukaryota; kingdom Viridiplantae; phylum Streptophyta; class Magnoliopsida; order Fabales; family Fabaceae; genus Lathyrus; species Lathyrus sativus. Next base: position 71,932,063 of record OZ012739.1, on the reverse strand, counting down.
TGGAATTTTCATCTTCATCATCAAAGAATTCCATGTCATTGTCTTTCCATGACACATATGATTTCTTCTTCTTTTTATTCTTTTTGAAATTTTGATTTATCTTTTTGAAAAGAGGACAATATGGTCTGACGTGTCCTTTCTTTCCACAGTTGTAACATGTTTGAGTCAATAATTTTTCTTCATCTTTTATCTTGTTCTTTCTCCTTCTTTATAAATCTCTTGAAGTTATTTACTAAAGATTCGTGTCATCTTCACCTTTAACTGCTATAATTTCATTTTTCTTCTCTCTTTCCTTTTTTATGGAAATTATTTTAAGTTACATTTCATGATCCTGCAATTTTCCAAAAAGAGTGTGTCTGTGTGTGTGTTTATGTGTGTGTGTGTGTGTCCGTAGTCGCTATATCCTTATATTTACAAATTGCAATGATTGTAGGTTGCCAGCTATGGTTTAAGCATTTAAGAATATTTATGACTAGTTCCTCATTTGAGAATGTCTTACCTAGAGTTCTCATATGACTCATGATGTGAGTGAATCGTGTTTACATTTGATTTATGTTCTCTTCAAGTTTCATTCTGAAGAGTTCATACCCATGGATTAACGTGCCAAACTTGCCCTCTTTAGCAGTTTCGCAGAGAGACACTGTAAGAACTCATCAAGACCGAGAACGGTGTGGTGTTCTTAGCTTTCAAACCATATTTCACATTCTCTTTGTCCTCTTTGAACAAATCCTCTTTATATTTGTCTACTACAACACCATTGACTTTGCATGTAGTCCTTAACAGGAGTTAGGCTCTTATGCCACTTGTTGGACAAGTGACTTCAAGCATAAAAAGGGGCAGGGGTGAATTGTGGTATTCAAAATTCGTGATTAATTTTAACCTTTTCTTGTTTAAGATTTTATTATTAATTTTATGTGAGTAATGACAGAGGAAATTTAAATAATTAAAGTAAATTGTAGAAAAGAAAAAGTATAGAAACATTTAGAGATTTATGGATGATCTCAATAACCAAAACAAAGCTTTTTCCGGCGAAACTTAATAAACCAATAAGAGAGATTTTATAAAGTCTGATCTGAAGAACCAAACTCTATCTCTTAAAGGTATTGCACCTTTAAGAATATAAACGGCCAACACGACCATGACGAGCTTTCAAACCTATCATCAAAGAAGCTCCAAGAATTTTGCTTGATACAGTCTGTTTTGTATAAGATCTTGATCTTGAGCTCTCTTGCTTATGCTTTTAGATACTTCTAGAGTTGAAAGTTATTTGTCATGCATTGTTGTCATCAGAACTTCAGATACTAATTCTTAATTACCTGTTGTTGCACCCCAAAATTTGCTCAACCTTTTCTTGCCTGATTTATGTTTCATTGCATTTCATTTGCATAGTTACATCATTCACATAGTTCTAATAATAGACATATCATAGCATATCACTTATCCAACAGGGGTTCAAGTGTGATTCTTATCAGAAGAAGCCTAGCAAGAGGTGTTATCCAAGTTTGAGAACTCATCCAAGCCATCAAGAAGTGATTTGAAGTCTTGAGAAGTTTGAGTGCCTACATGGGGGTTTTGCTCCTATCTTGAGGAATATTGAGAATCATCAGTGGGATGTGAAACATGGAATGTGAATTTTAGGTGCGTATGGATCTCATGGGGTGCCTAGAGGGCCATATTGAAGCTGAGACAATTCATTGATTCAAGTATGAGGGCCACAGTTGAGGTGCAGTCAACTAGGGTTTCATCTGGGTCAATCCTAGGTCAATGGAGTAATTGGAGAGCATCAAAGCCTACTTTGAGGTCATGGGATTCATGGATTGGTATTTTGATACATGTGTGGTGTTGTGCCAAGATCAAGAAAAGAAGGATCAAGAATGTGGGAAGTTGCTAAATTAGGGTTTCAGTGTAAAATCCCCTGTTTAGTGCCTAACCTCCAAGCCACATAGGTCAATATACAAGTTTCAAATGGATCTTTGGCCAACATGAAACTTGTATAGCTTCTCAATACCTTTAATTTGAGTACTAGAAGTCCTCAATGGGATTTATAGAACTCAAGTTATGGTCCTTACAAGTTACAGGTCATCAGATGACTATGAAATTTATCTGTGAAAGTCACTTGACTGCCAAGCAACGTTTGCCCTTCAAGGAGTTTTCAAATGGATTTTTGGCCAACATTAGAGTTGTAGATCTTGATATTAGATTTCCATATAGTACTAGAAGTCCTCAAGGGGATTTATAGAACTCAATTTATGATCTTTGCAAGCCAGGGGTATTTTGGGTATTGGTGATTATAGGTCATTTATGATCATAGGTCCATAAGTCCAACTTGCAAGCTTCAAATGGAATATTGTTCAACATGAAACTTGTTCAAAATGATGTTTTGAGTGCAACCAAGTGGTTATGAGAGTTTGGTTTGGCTTGGAACACAAATTCATTTGAAATGGCTTTGAAAAGGAACTTTAATACACCTTAAAAGGCCAAAAATTGGGGGAAATTGTTTTGTGGCCAAATTGAACAAAGTTACATGTCATTTTGATCAGAAAATGCATTTGGAGAAGGTTGGAAATAACACATTTTTGAATTGGGGTCATTTTCCATCACTTCCATTTGGTAACTTAAGGTTGAAGTAACACATCCAATTCATACCATGGGATCAAAAACAAGGAAGTTACCATCCCCATTCAACTCAATATTAGTTTTCCGTTAACGAAGCTGGCGGATATTTACATTCGGGTAATTGTGAAGTTGCATGGTGTTCCGTACAGTATTGTGTCGGATAGAGATCCACGGTTTACTTCAGAATTTTGGAAGAGCTTGCAGGAAGCTTTGGGAACTAAGTTGAAATTAAGTTCAGCTTATCATCCGCAAACTGATGGTCAGTCGGAGAGGACTATTCAGTCGCTTGAAGATTTGTTGAGAGCTTGTGTGTTAGAAAAGGGTGATGCGTGGGATACTCATTTACCATTGATTGAGTTCACGTACAATAACAGTTACCATTCTAGTATCGAAATGGCACCGTTTGAAGCTTTGTATGGGAGGAGGTGTAGGACTCCTCTGTGTTGGTATGAAACTGGTGAGAATATGGTGCTTGGGCCAGAAATTGTACAGCAGACTACTGAGACAATTCAAATGATTCGTGAAAAATTGAAAGTGTCTCAGAGTAGGCAGAAAAGCTATCATGATAATCGGAGGAAAGAGTTGGAATTCTGTGTAGGTGATCACGTATTCCTAAGAGTTAATCCGATGACTGGTGTGGGTCGTGCATTGAAGTCCAAGAAGTTGGATCCTAAGTTCATGGACCTTATGAGATTTTGCAGAGAATTGGTGATGTGGCTTATAGGGTGGCGTTGCCGCCTGAGTTGTCAAACTTACATGATATGTTTCATGTGTCGCAATTGCGAAAGTATGTTTCTGATCCATCTCATGTGATTCAGAGAGATGATGTTCAGATTTGGGAGAATCTTACTATTGAGACGATGCCGTTGAGGATCGAGGACCGTAAGATGAAACAGCTCCGAGGGAAGGAAATACCTTTGGTGAAGGTAGCGTGGGGAGATGCTGCAGGAGGCAGTGTGACCTGGGAGTTGGAAAGCAGGATGCGAGAAGCGTATCCGGAGCTATTTCCATCAGGTAATTTTCGAGGACGAAAATAATTAAAGTGGGGGAGAGTTGTAACACCCATTTTAATTATTTAGTCATTTTATTATTATTTTAAAAATTATACGTTGGTGTGCCCTTTGGTGGGGGTGTATTTGGTGATGTTTGGTGGGTGTCCCTAATGTGGGAGGATTATTGGTGGTGTTTTGGTGAATATAATAATATAGTGTATAATATTAATATTGGTGGGAATATTATTATTATTATTATTATTATATTTATTATAGTTACTATTGTTATTAATATTATTATTATTATTTTGGTGAGATAATATTATTATTATTATTATTATTATTATTAAGTTATTATTATTATTGGGATTAGAGAATTAAAATAGAGAATGTGAGGGTTGGTAGTTTTTACGATACATTGTGAGAAGTTAGAGAAAGTGGAAAAAGAACGATAGAAAGGAGAGAAGTGAGAAGAACGGAAAAGGGAGCGAAGAACGAAGGAACGGGGGAAAATCAGAATTGGCCAAACCTTGGAGGGTTCTTTCATCGATCAACCGATTAACAAGGTAAGGGGGGAGAAACCTGATTGGGAATGGTTTATACATGTATAGGGTAGTGGGGAGTCCTTAACCCCGTAGGAGATTGATCGATATATGATATTACATATTGATATGTTGTGATTGTTGACTATTGCTGATAATTGGATGTTGATTGTTGATGAATTGTGGTTTTTGGTTAATTTGGCGGATAGGTTGGGTTTACGGGTTTTAGGGAAAATTCTGTGTGACCTTTTGGGATATCGATAGAATGCCTAAGAGTTGAATTGGGAATGTAGTCTAGAAACCGATAAGTTATGATATCTATGTTGTTAGTACTGATGTTAAGAGGTGAATTGGAAGTAGGAAGTTTAACCCATTTGGCTTAGAAAGCACTCTGCAGAACTGTGAGAAATTGGTGAAATCGCAGCATTCGCTGGGCTTCGCCTGGCGAGTGTTGGCGAAGCTTCGCCTGGCGAGTGTTCGCCTGGCGAGCTGAGGCGAGTGGCAGCAAATAATTCAGAATTAAGTCCCAGACCTAACGGGTAGGAACTTCGCCTGGCGAGTGAATGCTTCGCCTGGCGAATGCACGATAGTTGGAAAGGGGGCTTCGCCAGCAGGTTCGCCTGGCGAGTGCCAGCGAAGGTTCGCCCCGGTTCGCCTGGCGAATGCCAGCGAACGTCGCAGAACCAGAATGTGATTTTTGTGATGTTTTGGCCTTGATGCACTGTAAGGTTGGTGAGTGTGGGATTTAACTTGCGTACTGGTGATAGTACGTGTTTCCCTTGATATTGTCGGTGGACAATTAGTTGAGGTATATGTATGTAGTGATCAGTAGGATCGTGTACCCCCGAGGGGTGGGATATGTTTATATCTTGGTGTTAAAGTATGAACTTGTTTACTATCTGGTTGATTTATATGGTGTTGGTGTATGTTATATCTGTACATATATGCATTGATGTATGATGATATGATCAGGAGGATCGTGTGCACGTTGAGTGCCTAAATATATTAGTTATGCATTGGTGTGTGCATATCATGGTGTTTTGGTGGGATGAATCATGTCTCAGGAGGAGCGTAAGTGATTCATCTGTACTCCTTTGTGGAGAATGGTGGGGGATAGATCATGTCTCAGGAGGAGCGTAAGTGATCTATCCAGGTTCGATTGAATGAACCAACGAGTCGGTACCGCATGCATGGTGTTGAGTTGCATTTTGCATTATAATATGTTATATTGTAATTTGAACAGTAGGTTCGTCATATGGTGTTGTTAGGGGTGAATCTTGGTGTGTTGGTGTGTTGTACTACCTTATTTACATGTATTACATTACCATTATATTTTTGATCATGTTTTCTCACCCCTTTGTTGTTGTTGTGGTCTGTGCTTCTTCGGAAGTACAGATAATCCAGGTGCTTAGCTAGCTTGGATATTGGTGTGATTGTCGAGTCTAGGATGCTCTGATACGTAGCACGGGACTTGGGCGTTTTTATTTGTTTTATGTTGAACTTATATTTTATTTCCCTGTGAACGTATCAAACTTTTATTGAATTTTATTATTTAACATTCCGCTGTATTTGGAGAAAAACCTTTTTATAAGGAAACGTGGTTTTTATGTGATATCCCACTTGGGAGAATTGGAACTCTGATTTTGTTTATTTATAATGTTTATTAATTTAGATGATTTTGGGAAGTGGGGTGTTACAAACTTTGGCATATGAGATTTTCAAGGAATATGAGATTTTCAATTTCTCATTGTGGTTGTTACAGAAGTTTCTAGAGGTTTCTAACAACTTCTATATATGCATTGCAACTGGTTCAGAGGGTTTTTTGGGCAAGAATTGGAGAGAAACAAGAAGGAGCCATTGAAATTTTCTCAACTGCATCAAGAATCGTGTTTTGCAATTGGTGAAGATTCAAGGCAAATTGCTTGTTTCAGAAGCTTGGGGAAGTGTTCTTGAGTGAATCTGGAAAGAATTGAAGCTTGAATCGAGCAATATCATCACCTGTTCATCACATTAAACCAGGTTTGCATTTTTCAATTTTTTGCTTTAATTATGGAGAATTGATTAGAAATGAATATGAGGATAGGTTAGTATTGATGCTAGGTTGGATTTTAGTACGAAATTGGAGTGATTAGAGACCAAACTAGGTGCATTGCAATTTCTGTTGAGAAGAATAACTCCTTGTTCTTGAGGTTTTAATGGTGTTTAGATATCAAGATTTGATCAGTGATGCGTGTAGATGAGAATAGGGCCATTAGTTTTAGGTTTTGAGATGATCAAGATTGGGGTGAATTCCTGAACATTGGATCGGTTTTGGATTTTGAGTGAGAATCAATAAATTCTGAGGGCATATTCGTGATCAGGAGAGAATTTTGAGTAGGATAGGATGTTTAGGTTTGGTGTTTGATGCATTTTGTGGAGGCCTCACCAGAGACGACGGTGGCTCTGTAACTCAGGCCACCGTCCTGAACTTCCCTCTCATTTTTAAATGTTTTGGGGACGATGACTCCCAACCCGTTAGATCCATGCTTGACTTTGACTAGTTCCCCAAACACACAGCCAGGATTTGATTTCACATTCTGAAGGTTGAGTTTAGATCAAAAATCACTGTTTCATTAATTGGCATTGGGCGGGCTTAACCATTTTCTTGCTATTGATACCCCTGGTTTAGGCCCATTGGTGATTTGAACTGAAATAAATTGTTAAACAACACGCCTGTTTCTCAATTTCCATTTTATTTTCTGATTTGTTTTAATATTGGTTTGGGCTTAGTCATGTTTGATACGCGCACCCCCCTTTAGGCCCAGGTTTGGTTTATAACATAGTTTTATTACTATTTGCCATGTAGTTTTCTTTATTTTCTTCATATTTCTTTCATTTTATGTTTTTCATATAGTTTAGGATTAAATTCATAATAATTAGGAAAATTAACATTTTTAGGTGAGATTTTTTTCCCCTGACTCTTGAAAGAGTCTAGAATTTTATAGGATTAGAATATTCATAATTCATGCATTTTAGAATTTAATTGCATTTTGTGAAGTTTAGTTCATTCTATTTTGAATATGGTTGGTATGTGATCTTTCTGATTTTGGTATGACTAATTGGTGTTGATTTTTGAGTTGATTCTTTTTGGGCTAGTTAGCTTAGATATGCATGTACCCTAGTAATTTTCTCATATTTTTGTGAGATAATTTTAGGTTGTTTTGAACATTAAACATTAAGTGGTGTAGATTTAGGGTTTTAAGATAGTACCCTTAGGTTTAGGGCATAGTTTTAGGTCTTAATGAATGGTTAACCCCCTGGTTTTTGTATGGAGTGATTCTTAAGAGGTTTAGGAACCCTTAGAATTTTTTGTAGCATTTTACAATCACTTTTTGTATTTTAGTTAGAATTAGTTTTAGGACTAACTTCTAGGAGTTTCTAACACACTAACTTGACTAGTTTAATTCAATAGTTCCCCTTAGATTAGGGTGGTGTTGCTCTTGTGCTTGGATGAATATGAAGACCAATTGAATATGCTTTGGAGAGCTTGAAGGAGCTTGGAGATGAAGCCTTGTCCTCTTGTGGAGTGCTTGTCAGGAGCTTAGGAAAACTAGGGTTTTAGGAAGAGCATTAGATTAGTTTTGCTTATTTCTTCAAACATGGAGTATATTGTTCATCTCCATTCAATCCAATGACATAAATTCCTCTTAAAGAAGTCACATCTCTCCTTTTGAGGGATGAGTGGAATGCCTTAAGAGTAGAACTTTGAGGGTACTTTTCTACTACAATGTTAAGTTCTTAGTGGCTTCCTTTGGTTGTCATTAAGTTACTTAACATTTCAACTTGATCTTGTTGAATGATTCTCCCCTGGAGGTGCTTGTTGAAGTTTGGTAAAGAGGAAGTTTAGTGCTTGTTGAAGCTTGGAAGATGAAGTGTGCTTGTTGAAGCTGGTTGCTTGTTGAAGCTAGTGTTTAGTGCTTCTTAAAGCTTGGCAGATGAAGTGTGCTTGTTGAAGCTGGTTGCTTGTTGAAGCTAGGGTTTTGCTGTTGTTGAAGATGAGGTTAGGAGCTTGTTGAAGCTGTTTACTGGTTGAATCTTGTTGAAGCCTGGTGCTTGTTGAAGATTGAAGGTTTAGTGGAGCTTGAAGATGGGAGATATTCATGAAGATGAAGGTTGTTTCTGTCAACTTTTTGTTGTTTAATCAACTTGTTGCTGTCAGAGCTGCTGCTTGTGCTGTTTGTTGTAGGAGTTTGATGTTGTTGCTTGGGCTGCCTCCTCTGCTTTGGTTTTTGTTTTCTGTATTGTTTGTTGGCTTGTGCAGCTTGCCCCCTAGGTTTGAAGTGAATGTTGATTCACTTTGCCTGTTGTTTTCCCAGGTTCGAGGTTGAGCGGGACTCCCTTGCCTCGCTTGTATTGCTGCATTGCATGCATTTTACTGTATTTGCTTGCTTTCTTTTCTGTTTATCCCCTAGGATCTCTGATTTCCTCTGTGCAGGAGGGAATTATGACAGACATTAGGATTCTTATCCATGCATGACAACATTAGGTTAGTTTTTATTCCCTTTTCAACCCTAGGCTTTTTAGAGCTTCTTTCTCTTCTCATCTTAAAACAACTCAAAAATACAGTAATAAGGTTAATCGACGTCGTACGTTACGAGCCTTAAGCTATTTGAGAAAGGGTTGCTGGAGAGCTTCTTTCCAGTGGTCTGACTGCTTAGTGTGGTACCCTTTGGGTGACACGCGACGTAGTCACTCTCAAATCATAGTCTCTAGTGCGTCAAAGATTGCAAACAAACTAAAAAACACTTCTTTCATAAAAGATTCAAAACAAACATCAAAGTGTCATTTTTGTCCGCTTGGACTCTTAATCAAGAAAAACCCTTTTTGAAGGTAATAAAAAACAGTTAGACAAACTTGTGTCTTCCGTAGCCCGAACTATGTTTGCTCTGATCTTTCATGCTATATGAAAGTACGTAGGCATGGGATGCCGTATCCTAGCGAGAAACCTTCCCACCTTTATCCGTAGTTAGCCGAACTACGTAGACTCTGACTTTCCCATTGCACGAGGGAATACGTAGGCATGTGTCGCTACTGTGAAAAATCAGCGTCGGCTGAACAGAAGAGTCGCCACCGTGCATTATTTATCCCAAAGGAGGGAAAGGGAACGCTCGAAGTAAACCTCACGCAAAGACGGGAAAAGGAATGGTCATCGCAACCAAATCCCGGATTCGGGAGTCGGTTACGCAAGGGGAAGGTATTAGCACCCCTCACGTCCGTCGTACTCGACGGGATCCACGCTTGTTTTCTAGTACAGATTGTTATTCTATCTATTCTACAGGTCTGGGGTTAAAAGAAAATAAAATGACTCGGAAAAGTATCGCACTTTATGCCTACGTATTCCCGTCCGGAACGAGAAATCAGAGTCGACGTAGTTCGCCTACCTACTGGAAAGGAGGGGAAGGTTGCTCGCTAGGATATCTCCTCCTATGCCTACGTACTTTCATACAGCATGAAAGATCAGAGCAAACGTAGTTCGGGCTACAGAAGACACAAGCTTGTCTGAGTGTTTTTTTATCTCCTTAAGAAAGGGTTTTTCCTGGTTAAGAGTCCAAGCGGATAAAAATGACACTTTGATGTTTGTTTTCAGTCTTTTACGCAAGAACTGTTTTTTATGATGTTTGCAATCTCTGACGCACTAGAGACTATGATTTGAGGGTGACTACGTCGTATGTCACCCTAAGGGTAACACACTAAGTAATCAGATTACTGAAGAGTGACCCTCCAGCAACCTTTCTCAAATAGCTTAAGGCTCGTAACGTACGACATCGATTATCCGTATTACTGTGTTTTGAATTGTTCTGAGGTAGAAGAGAAGTCTAAAAACCTAGGGTTTGAAATGGGAATCAAAACTACCCTAATGTTATCATGCATGGATTAACACCTAATGTCTGTCATAATTCCCTCCTGCCCAAAGGAAATCAGAGGTTCTAGGGGATAAACGGAAAAGAAACAGCAGATATACAGTAAACAGTAAAATGCATGAGATGCAACAAAACAAGCGAGGCAAAGGAATCATACTCAACCTCGAACCTGGGAAAACAATAGGCAAAGTGAAACATCTTCAACTCAAACCTAAGGGAAAAACAAAAGATACAGAGGAGGCAGCCCAAGCAGCAGCAACAAACTCCTACAACAAACAGCAACAACATGCTCTGAACAGCAAAGTTGAAATAACAGCAAAGGTCTTATCTTTGAGCTAGATTCCATCTTCAAGCTTCTTCAATCTTCATCTCCAAGCTTTAGCAAGTACACTCCAAGAAGGGATTTGTCATCAAGATCAAGTTGCAATGTTGGCATACTTGCTGAAAACCAAAGGAATTCAACAAGAACCAACATCGAAGTGGAAGTGTATCCTCAAAAGTTCTACTCTCTAGGGTATGCCCCACTTCCCTCCAAAGGAGAGATGGAACTTCCCTAAGAGGACTTTGCATCATAGGATAGAATAGAAGCAAACAATGCATTCTATGTTTGATGGAAGAAATGAACTAATTCTACAAAAGCTCTCCCTAAAAGCCTAATTCTACCAACTCCTAAAACAAACTTAAAAGAGAAAGAAAGCTCCACTCCAAGCCCCACTCTTCAAGCCAAAGCATCTTCATAATGTCCAAAAGCTCCTCTAAAAAGGAATCCAAAGTCTTCAAGCTCCAAGTCCACCAAACGCTCCAAACAAGGCAAAGCACTCAAGAGAGAACACCGAAAGCAACAATCATTTGCAAAACCCAAAAAAAAATAGCAAAATAAATTTTAAAATTCTAATAAAATTCCTATGTGAACATGCATGTTTGAACATTCTAAAATTCCAGAATCAGGACCTAAATCAATTTCTAGGTCATCTAAACAATTCCTAAACGAAATTTGGTCATGGGAAACCATTATTTGGGAAGGCTCTAAACTACACACCTAAAACAGAATCTAATCAATTTTAAAAAATCTAAGAAAATTCCAGGGGAAACCTATGTATGTCTTATAAATCATATCGAAAGAATCAGCTCAAAAGCATGAAGCATCAAAGAGAACAAAATTAAACAAACAGCAATATCAATTATGCATAACAATGGATATTAGCACAAAAGAAATTTCGTAACTAATTCAAATAAAATCCTAAAAATGCAAACTCAACTCCTACAGTTTCTTAAGACAATCAAGATCTACAGAAAAAAATTTCATAATCTTTTGATCATTTTTACTATTTTTAACACAATTAATCCAAACAGCTATTAAAACAGAAAAAAAGAACGAAAATGAATTAAACTAAGTTAATGTGCATTGGGCCAGGGGTGCGAACAACAGAATTCCAAAGCAATGTCCGTGTGGGCCTTTCGAGTGGGGGTGGGAACAGTACCCGCGCGGTACTGTAGCTGTTCCGGCGGTGACATTTTTTCGGTAACTTCCGAGCAACATAACTCCATCGATTCTTAACCGTTTCGCACGAAATTTTAGTCAAACTTGAAGGAAAAAAATCAAGGATTCCAAATATGTTCTTGGATTCCATCAAAACTCCATGATCAAAGAGATATATCATCATCAAAAAAACATACTCATCCAAAAAAGTCTCTAATCCTTAATTTCTTGATCCTAATTTCATCTATACATTTTCCAGATCCTAACAAAATGAATAATCTAATCTAATTCGTCCTAAAATCATAGAAAAAGTGAATTTCACATACCGGCTTCGGAGCGTCGAAACGGAGTAGTTGGAGCTCGTTTTTTCTTGCCAAAAAGTGCGGAAAGCCTTTGTTGAAGTTTGTTGGAGAAGATTAAATTCTTGATAACTCTTGAAAATGCCTTGAATCCAACTTGATCTCTCACTTTTTCTCTTCCAAACTCCAATGTCAATCTATGGTTTTTGCACAAATGAATCACCAACCCTTACTCTGAACCTCTTCACAAGTATATATAGAATGTATTTGAAGACCCTAGAAAGTTCTAGATTGATCCAATGAGAAAATCAACTTCTCATGTCATGAAAATCTCTTCTTATGCTATGCACATACCATCTCATGTTTTGGCTTGCAATTCACTTGGTTATGAGTTTAAATTCTCTCCAAATGAGATATTGGAGGTGTATGGATGGAAAGGAGCCTTGCATTTGCTTGGAAGTGTGGTTTTGCATATGTGCCTTATGATGCAAGTAGCCCATTTACAAAGCAAGTCCTTGAAATAACCCTCAATTCAAAATTGTGGCAATGTCATTGTCTTTAAAATGCATTTTACAATCAAATTGGTATGTCATATGGCTTGTTTGTGACCTCTAACCAAAATTTGATTTTTCCCACCAAACTTTATTTGACTTATTCCCTTTTTTTAGGCCATTTTAAGTGACTTTTTGAAATAAGCCGATCAATCCACCATGATGACTTATTTGACCTAAAAACATCATTTTAAGCACATTCCATGTTGAACAGTTTTTCATTTGAGAAGTGGAACATGGAGATTTTGACCTATGCTTAAAAATGACCTGTAATTCAACTTTCCTAAAATACCCCTGGATTGCCAAGACCATAACTTGAATTCTACATATCCCCTTGAGGACTTATAGTACTAAAATTAAAGCTAAGATCAATATCTACAACTCTTATGTTGGCCAAGAATCCATTTGAAAATTCCTTGATGGGCAAAAGTTGCTTGGAACCATAACTTGCAAGAACCATAACTTGAGTTATATAAATCTTCTTGAAGACTTCTAGTACTCAAATTAAAGCTATTGAGAAGCTCTACAAGTTTCATGTTGACCAAGAATTCATTTGAAGCTTGCATTTTGACTTATCTGGCTTGGAAGTTAGGCCTAAATTAGGGGATTTTACACTGGAACCCTAATTTAGTAACTCCTCTTCTTCTTGATTCCTTTTGATTTCTCCTTGGCACAACACCACACATGTATCCACATATTAATTCATGAATCCCACATTCTTCAATTAAGCCTTGATGCTCTTCAATCACTCAGTTGACCTAGGGTTGACCTAGGGTTGACCCAGATGAAACCCTAGTTGATTGCACTTCAACTCTGGCTCTTGTACTTTTATCAATGACTTATCTCATCTTCAAAATGACCCTCTAGGTATTCCATGATCTTTGTATACATTCCATACTCTCAGTCATAGCTCATACTCCCATTGGTGATCTTCCACACCCCCAGATTAGGAGAGAAATCCACTGGTTGACCTTCAAACTTCTCAAAGCTTCAACTCATTTCTTGATTACTTGGATGGTCTTGATCTTGAATAAAACCCCTTGATGGGCCTCTTTCTGATGAAAATGGCACTTGATCCCTTGTTAGATGCCTTTTTATGCTATGTTATGCAAATGATTAGACTATGTACATGACTTAGTATGCAAATGACAATGCAATTGAAACATAAACCAAGTGAAATAGGTTGAGCAAATTTTAGGGTGCAACAGCATGGAGCGGCGAAGCTCTATCGAGTCTCTTTTCTCATTTTCTTTTCTTTTTTTAACCCAGACCTGTAGAGTAGATAGAATAACAATCCGTACTAGAAAACAAGCGTGGATCCCGTCAAGTACGACGGACGTGAGGGGTGCTAATACCTTCCGCTTGCGTAACCGACTCCTGAATCCAGGATTTGGTTGCGATGACCATTCCTTTCCCGTTTTGCGTTAGGTTTACTCTGAGCGTTACCTTTCCCTCCTGTGGGATAAATAATGCACGGTGGCGACTCTTCTGTCATAGCCGGCGCCGATTTTTGCAGTAGCGACACCTGCATGCACATAAATCCACAACATGGCATCTACGACGAGGTAGCTGACGTCAATGACCTTGGAGTTTGCTCCCTCACTTCATGTGGTTTTAGGGTAGATAACATGGCTCATTGTTTGTACATGTTCGCTTGATAATCTATCAATAAACCATTAGACCTCTTTATGTCGTCCAAATCCAATTGTAGTTTCCATAAGGCATCCTAGAATAGAACATCAATGGAGCTACCCGGATCTATCTAGACGTGCTTGATGTCTCAATTGTTGTGATGAACAATAATGACAAGGGTATCATCGTCGAGGGGGTTAACGTACATGGAATCCTCCTTAGAGAAAATGATGCTAATCCTTGTTTTCCCTAAGGAGCTTATTGGAAGGCCAAGGGATATGTTGTTCATGAATACCTGCTTCGTGCATTATCTTTGGGCGGCTATGGAGTTGCCTTTCTTGAAGATACCCCTACATATGGTGTTTGATTCGTAATATAGGACCCTATCAGTCATCTTTAGTAGGGAGATGAGAGGCTTAGAATGGAGATGTGTCATATTTTAGTTTTACTAGTGCCCCACAGTGGGTGCCACTCTACTAGTCAAAAAGTACATATGTGTTTGTTCCCTCTACAAGAGAATGGAGACTCAGAGGCCTTAGTAGGTGTATAACACACTTTAGTTTTAAGGGCTTGCTCACGGCCGAGAGAAACCATGTACGGTGGTGTTTGAGGTTATTTAAGGGGATGACCTTGACTTTCTCTCTGTCCTAGAAAGTGTCTTATCCCACGTTTCCCATGTAGGGGCAAAGGAAAACTACAGTGCAAGGTAATTAATCCCTTTGGGCAATATTCATCTGTCGCCTCTCCTTGTGTAGTATAAAGGCATCGCCCTAGGGGAGGCCCTTTGCAATTATAACACTACAAATAGCATTGAGAATTGCATCGTGGTTTTCCATGTTCTCATATAGCTTTGTATATGATTCCCTATGTGTCGTCAACTCTTGTATAAGATGACAACATATAAATTTGTAGTCCTCCTCTGTTTTACCGAGCCAACCCGAAACAGCTTGAAAACCACAATTGTCGTCACCTTTAACATTTATAATCTGTTAGATGTATTTGTGCATAAAAATTTACATTTCTTCAATGTGTTCAATTTTTGGTAACAAAAGTGGATGAGATGGTTTTCTAATGCGAGCACCCATAAAAACACTTTTTTGGGATTTTGGAGTCGGAGAATCTAGAAAATGTGAGTCAACATGTTCAAAGTATGAAGGAGACTGTCTTTTGGATTTGTCACTTATGTCGATTTGACCTTTCTATGGTCACCCTTTGTTTTAATCGGTTTCGACGGTAGTGTCAAATATGTTGTTTCTGGATGGGCAATGTTCCTCAATGGCTCTTTGATGTGCAATTTCATGATGTCATCAGTTTTTATGAATTTCTCTTGGATCACTTCCCACTCAGTCATGATAGATATGTTTTATTTTTCATCCTTCATCACACCATCATCTTCAAAACAGAGCCATTTCGAGTGACTACAAACTTCATCCATATGTATTGGTTTTTCAAGGTTTATCTTCTTTGAAATTAAACATGCACATGGAAGACCATACGTATTCCTAAGTGTACATCCACACTTTGAGCTTTCTGAACCCGTTTTATCTGCTCACTTAGCTTCGTCAAAAATAAATTTCAATTTCGCCTGAGATACATTACCAACCAACTGCGAATAAAGGATGTTGCATTTGAATTGGTGTTCTAACACAGTAATGTTTTGATCGCGACTTAGTATGTCTAAATGATTCGTGACTGCAAGTGCACAGCCGATTCGCATAGTTTTAAAGATTATCGAACTCAAAGGACCAAGAATCGATCTACCGTTATCTAATACTACTTGTAAGTCTAAGGCTAATGAATTTCTAAGTTGAGATGCAAGTAAGAAAATAAGTGTAAATTGAAATATGATTTAAATCAAGATATGACGGAATATCAGTATATAATTCTATCAATCATCCGGGATTCAATAATTCATGGGCGTTTGATCAAAAGGTAAAAATGTTATTCTGTAGAAAATACTCATTTAAAAGACTTTATCTCACACTCTCGTGTTTATTGACTCAGACTAGACTCTCAAATCAGAAATGAAGGCTCTCGCTCTCTCATTTGTATTTAAAAACACTTTTTGAAAATAAGTAGAACCTAATTAACTCTAAAGCGCTCTCTCTGTATTTAGGATTAATGTTTAGTTTCAGTTATCCGGTTAAGACCTCAAACTCTCGCTTTATTGATCCTAACCTTCGTACCTTTTTACTCTCGTAACAAAAGTTATTAAGTTAATAAAAAGAAACCGAGACCAGAAGAATAAATTTGTTAAGTTCACACCATGAGTTACTAAACCCCTTCCGAACGATCGTAATTACATACCGATATTAAATAGTTTAGCCAGACATGGCTTGCAGGCTATTACAAAAATTAATCCTAATGCTAGACAGAATATAAAAGGAATTCATAACATTGAAATTAAATAAATGAAACCTAGAAATTACGAAAAATTGAAAATCACTTGGATTATGGAGGCAACCTTGAAGTTCGGTACAAAATCACAAACAGTACGTAAATCCTAATACTAAGTGACAATCGTTTTTCAGTGTGAAAAATTATTGCCTTTTACAAAATTGGTAGAAAAACTGCTTACAACTAAAATTCATAAAATTGCCAGAAGAAAAGTGCTGAAAAGAGGAATAATTCCCCCCCCCCCCCCACCCCCCCCCCCCCCCCGTTTCAAAAACCGTCTATGGCTGTTATACTTGTTGCTTTTATCCGTTACCCAAAAACTTAGGGCCAAACATGGAGAGAATTCTGGAGGAAGTGTAGGAAGGAGTGGAGAAATTTTAGGGGAGGTTTTCAGCAAGTGGCACACACCACCTTCCCTTTATTTTAGGAGTGGCACTCGCCACTCCCCCCCCCCCCCTCTTTCTAGGAGTGGCACTCGCCACTCCCTCTTCCCTTTCACAGGTGGCAGGCGCCACTGTGTGGTGGCCCCCACCTTCTATTTTTTCTTTTCTTTTCTATTTCTTTCTTCCCGTTTTCTTTCCTTCCATTTCTTTCTTTTATTTCTTTAATCCAAATTTTCAACAACCTACGAAACACAAGAAAATAGATGCATAATAAAACATAAATCAGATGAAGTAACAATAATCGCAGATAAAATTCATGTAAGTCAAGTCAAATATATGATATAATTTCGCGTTATCAAACTCTCCCACACTTGAACTTTTGCTTGTCCTTAAGCAAATAAAACATATTAAGCATGGATTTTAACATGACAGGACACCAATCATACATCGTTGTGAAACATTCGTATGAAAGATAGGTACTGGATAGAAATAATAAGAATACTGTAACGATACAAAATTACTGAGCGCAATCAAAAACTCCCTCTCTAGGCAGACAAGTTTGAATCATGTTATTATAACTCAGCCTATTCATTTTCACCTCTTTTTCATTCTCGTGCATTCACATCAAGCCCGTTATCCTCGCATGCCCAGGGTAAGTAAACCTGTTAGTGTTTATTGATCTCTTTTTCAAAACGTTTTCACATTCTTTTTCTTGTGCATTTTTTAATTTCAAGAGTCTGGTCCGTTGGGCTAAATGGTCAGGTA
Organism: Lathyrus sativus; assembly: GCA_963859935.3. Taxonomy (NCBI): domain Eukaryota; kingdom Viridiplantae; phylum Streptophyta; class Magnoliopsida; order Fabales; family Fabaceae; genus Lathyrus; species Lathyrus sativus. Next base: position 71,914,506 of record OZ012739.1, on the reverse strand, counting down.
AGGACCACCTAACTTAGTAACAACATATCTTTCATTCACCTTTTCTAATAATTCGATTCGCATTTTTGAAATCAAACATGTATTTGTAGCGGTTTATTACTTAGGTTGTGCTTCAGGATGGTGTTGACTGCTAGTATAAACTAATCAAAAGGCTACTCTAAAATTTAAGGCCTTGGCATAATAAGTATTCAAATTCATCAGCATATTCAGGGGGCTCAGGGTGTCAAGACGGTACCGGTATTATCAATACTTTCCCAAGTATCTCAAACTTAGCCTAAATCAAGCAATATACCTTTTAGGTCTGTGTCATGCATCCAACCGAAATTAAAAAAATTTGTTATGACTCAAGAATTTGGGAGAATCTGATAAATGGCGGAAACTACGTATAATGACTCGACAGTACATGAATTTGATTTTATTAACGCTTAAAAAAAAGATTTATTAGTAAGATCAAAAAATTTTAAAATCTACCTAGAAAATAGTAAATAAAAGGAAAACAGTAAATAAAAGCGATAAAGCTTCCTCCCCCACACTTAAATCGAGCATTGTCCCCAATGTAACGGATTAAGGTAAGAAAGGAAGGTAGAACCTGGAAAGTCTTCCATCGGTGGCCTCTGTCGCGAGTTTGTGCCCGCCTACCATTTCCAAGGTGGTTAGGTGGGTATTCATGATGTTCCATACGCACTGATAAATCTGCCATCCCTACGATCAAGCCAGACATGCTATTTTGTTTACTTTGCATCTGTCGGACAATCTGCATCATCTCGGCTTGCTGAGCTTCGATATTTTGAATTCTCTGATCGCGTTGAGCGTCTAATTCGCTTTGTCGTAGCATCTCACCATATATGTCATCGAGAGTGGCGGGTGTGTCTTCACTTCTTCTCGGTCTGCGACTCGAGGATGTACCAGCAATATTTTTAGAAGCGACACGTGTAGTGTGTGGAAGTGTGTCAGTATTGTCCCCGTTAGCAGTAACATTCTCTAGAACATACGCGGGGACTAGGTTATCAACATAACAATAATTATCTTAGTTACGCAAATTTGTGCGAGCTGGGTTTGGAAGAATAAAATTTGGGAATACTTGATTGTTAATCATTAAGTCAAAATCCCCGTCCCGCCGCCTCCTTACCATTTTCATGTTTCTAACCATCTCTATATCTATAGCTCGCGGCTGTAGTGGTGTCAAAGGTAAAAAATTATTTTCTAAACCAACAATTCGGCCTAAAGTAGTTATTAGGCCGCCAAAAACTATAGCTCCCTTTTTAACGATGGTGATCGCTTTCATGTGGGAGAACAAAAACAGGACAGTGTTAATCTTTTCGGTGGTTGCTAAGGTGGTAAAAAGATAGAAAAATTCAACTTCATTTAACTTATTAGAGTTGGACCTACCAAAAATATTATAGGCTAATAGTTGGCACAAATAGCGTACAGGCGGGTTTTGGATTAGGGAGGCTCTATTGCCTTTGAAACTATGAGTCACTGCTCATGTTATTGCTCTCCAGAGATATTTATACGTGTTTAGCCAGCCGGCTCCATCCGGCACATCGTATTTCACTCCATCTCCGTAAGGAAATTTTAATAAGAAAGCTAATTCGTCAAAAGTGAAAGTGTATTCTATGTTAAACAAACGGAAGTGAAGGTTTCCATTAAGATCATAAATGAGTGAGCTTCGAAATTCTAAAGTGGTTTGAACATAGACAGGATCTTTAAACGATAAAAAGTAAGTTAAATCCAATTTCTCTAACATAAAATCTACACTGTCTTTGATTCCTAATGCTTCTAAACAAAGTATATCAGCATACCTCGTAGATTCGACTTCTCTGTTTAGCAGTGCTCAGCTTGTTTTTCACCTGCTTCACCTTCTCTAAAGATTACTTGGTAGCTTGCCATGGCAATAGCTTGCAATGAACAATATTTTTCTTTCTTTCTGATTTTAAACGAGTTGTGTATTTTGTGTTTTGAAGAGTTGGTGATGGAGGTATAAATCATGCAGTTAATACGAATTAATATTGTTAGGGTGGTTGGTTTGCGTTTATGATGGTCACCAAAATCAGAGGAAAGAAGATAGGTGGCAAGCATGCATGATGTTGAAGTACACGTGGGAGCATGCTTGGTGTAAGTGGGACTTAGGTGGCAGACATGCATACAAGGTGGGGCCACATATGTGAGTGGCGGGGGCCACTACTATATGAGTGTGTGTGTGGTGAGTGCCACCTTGGCATGATGAGGGTGGCGAGTGCCTCCTTATGTAAGGCAAGGGTGGCGAGTGCCAACTTTCTTGGTGAAGAAAAAGACAAGAAAAAATTTTTAAAAATTTAAAATTTTGAGAAAAAAAAACATGGTTTTCTTAATTTAATCACTAATGAAAATTAGACATGAATTGAAAATGAAATGTAAAATTGAAATGGAATACTAGAATTTGGAAAGGAAGTTAAATTGTATCGACTAGAAGAAATAAAACAAAATGTCTCAAATGAAGACAATTACAAAAATCGATAGACTGCAAAAACAGCAAAATAAAATTGTCCAAAAATAAATAAAATTGTCCAAAAATAAAGTCCCTCTCCTACACTTAAAACAAACAGTGTCCGCGCTGTCTAAAAGTGTGAAGATAGGAATGCAGCAATATCCAAAAAGTTAGCCACGAGGAGGAGGAGGAGGAGGAGGGGGAGGAGGAGGAGCAATAGAGAAAAGATGTTGATAAATGTAATCCAACTGCTCCGTCACCACATCCATAAATCCATGAAAATCCACACATAGAGTTGAAATTTCTCCTATAAGATCAGCGACGTTCATCTCCAGCGACGTTCATCTCTAGATTCGGAGAGATGGTCATCATAATGGTCATAATGGTCATAGATTTGGGGAGTCTCAGGGGGTGAAGGTGGAGCTTCTGGTTCATCTAAATCATAAAGCCAATTGTTCAGGTTGTGGACACTAGTTCTTTAATATTTTGGTAAGGTAAAGAGACGGACAATCTGGTTATTAATCAGGAGTTCAAAGGTGTTTGGGCCGAGGTTTCTAATGATGTCACGGTTAAGGAAAAATTGAATGTCCATAGGTTGGATAGTACCTAAGGGGTTAAGGCTAAGAAGCGGTTGCCTCAGTCCAATGGCATTGGCAATCATAGTCACTAGGCCTCCTATAATGATTGGTTTGTGGTCGGCTTGTGCTATAAGTCTAAAGTTAGCTATCATAAAGGTTGCGCCATTTGGAAAAATGTTTGTTATCTCAAAGGGACCAGACCACCTAGAGTGAAGTTTTCCTGGGAAGAGTTTACTTCGAGAGTTAAATAGGATTAATACGTCACCCTCAGTAAACTCTTTCCTCTATACACGCTTATCATGCCACTTTTTAGTTTGTTCTTTATAGATGCGGGCATTCTCATAAGCATCTAACCTAAGCTCTTCTAGTTCATGGATGTCTAAAATTCTCTTTTCGCCTGCGGCGGTAAAATCTAAGTTAAGGGTTTTAATGGTCCAATACGCTTTATGATCTAATTCTACCGGCAGGTGACATGATTTGCCATAAACTAGCTTAAACGGTGTGGTTCCTATTGGGGTCTTATAGACTGTCTTATATGCCCACAGAGCTTCGTGTAATTTGGAAGACCAATCTTTCCTAGAGGTCGCAACTGTTTTTTCTAGGATTTGTTTAATTTCTCTATTGGAAACCTCTACTTGCTCGCTTGTTTGCGGGTGATAGGGTGTTGTTGCATGGTGTCGAACTCCATATTTCGTTAATAGTTTTTCAAAAATCCTCGAAATAAAATGAGAGCCACCATCACTGATGACGAGTCTCGGCACATCGAATCTAGGAAAAATTATGTTCTTGAAAAGCCTAATCACTACTCGTGCATCATTTGTCGGAAAAGTTATAGCCTCGATCTATTTCGACACATAGTCAACAGCAACAAGTATGTACTTGTTACCGAAAGATGACGGGAAAGGTCCCATGAAATCAATTCCTCACACGTCAAAGATTTCTACTTCCAGAATGCCTTTCATTGGCATTTCTTCGTGTCTAGAAATATTGTCGGTGAGTTGGTACCAGTCGCAGTTTATAATCGCGATATGGACATCTTTCCATAGAGTGGGTAAAAAGAGTTCGGATTGTAATATCTTAGCGCAAGTCTTTGAAGTGCTTGCATGTCCTCCATAGGGAGCAGAATGACAGTGATAGATTATATTTTCAACTTCATCTTCGGGAACACATCGGCGGAAGATACCATTGGCACCTCTCTTGAAAAGAAGAGGCTCATCCCAATAATAGTGTTTAAGATCGTAGAAGAATTTTTTCTTTTTGTGGTAGGTTAAATCTAGTGGAAGAACTCCAGCTGCTAAGTAGTTGACAAAGTCACCATACCACGACAGTGTGGCTTCAGTAAAGATCGCTTCCACGACTTCTTTTGATTCAGTGTCCTTGTATGTCAAAGATTGTTCAACCGTGTTTTCTAACTGAGCTATGAGTCTCTCATAAGGAAAATCATCATTGGTAGGCACTTGCTCAGGCTTAATATCCTCCATTCTCGATAAATGATCAGCTACTACATTTTTAGTCCCTTTCTTGTCTTTGATTTCTAAATCAAATTCTTGCAGTAGTAGTATCCATCTTAATAGTCTTGGTTTGCGTCCTTTTTACTCAACAGGTACCTGATTGCGGCATGATCGGTATAGATAATTATCTTTGCTCCTACTATGTAAGAATAGAATTTATCCAAAGCGAACACGACAGCTAGATGTTCCTTTTTTGTGGTGGCGTAGTTCATTTGCACAGGGTCCAGGGTTCTACTAGCGTAATAAATCGCATGAAGCTTTTTATCTTTTCTCTGCCCTAGAAATGCACCTACAGCATAATCACTAGTGTCACACATAATTTCAAATGGTAACCTCCAATCAGGTGGTTGCATGATGGGTGCGGTAATGAGAGTTGTTTTTGAAGGTGAGAAAAACACTTAGAAGGGGGGGTTGATTAAGAGTTTTAAGAAATATGGCAATAAAAACAACTCAAGATTTTTATCCTGGTTCGTTGAACTCAACTACTCCAGTCCACCTTATCAAAGATGATTTTCCTTTCTCCACAAGGACTTAATCCACTATTAATCAACTGATTACAATAGCAAGCACTAAGAACAACTGTCTTAGTCTTCTCAAGAACTATTGACCACACCTTGGTCTTCTCAAGGAACTTCTTACAAACTAATGTAAACTAAACAAGTGTTTAAATGCTTCTAAAAAGTTGTATCACAACTGTGATATTTACACTTAAGATTAAGTACAAATAAAACTATACAGTTTTATGATAGAACAAAAGTATATGAACTTTGAGAGAGTTTTCACTTTGATGCTTCAAACGTGTGTATGAATATTTCTTTCTGATTGAGCTAGAAACTTCTAAATGTTGTAGAAGTTCTCCTTTTATAGATTTTTCCAATTTCTTTGAGTAATGTGCAGCTGAGTATTATATTGAGATATAAGACTTTTCATCACCAAAAGGTATGGGCAGAGACATGCTTTTTGCAGTAAAAGTATGGTTGTAGAAGCTTTGGGATTTGCACCACGTCTCTTCATTTGACAAAATAGTCGTTGGTTACTTTGGAAGTAGCACCACGTCCAATCAGGTTTACAGCTTCTTCAACAAGCTTCCTTCAGGATGAAGTCTTCATAATCTGCACTACAGAACTTGTAACATGCTTAAAGGAATCAAATACTTGAGATGATCAGAGCTAAATGTTTGAGATGATCAGAGCTTTGGTAGATGATCAGAACTTGATATATCAGAGTCTCAAACTTGATCAGAGTCTTCATCAGAGTATGCAGCAATATGTGCATGAGCGTGAATATAATTTGATAAGAGTCTGATTATCAGAGCCTCTGTTCTTGTAGCTAAATGAACTTCAGAGTCTGATTTGATCAAGGCTTTCAACTCTTTATACAATTCTTTCAGATACGCTTCAGATTATTCTGCAGCTTCTGCTTCAGATTCTTCTGGCAGCGCTTCAGAGTTTTCTGATTGTCTTGTATCTGATGCTTCAGAGCCTTGTGTAGTTGCTTGTACTTATGTATTTTGCTTCTTTAAGAGTATTCAATTTAATACCTGAAACAATAATACTTGAATAAATTTTAGAGTATATATTTTCTTAATACAAAATTCCATAAGAGTTATCATCAAAACATAGAGATATAAGAAACACCAATCTGTGTTCTAACAATCTCCCCCTTTTTGATGATGACAAAACATGGGAAATTTTGTTCAATTCAGAGAATAAAATATATAACTCCCCTTGAGATTAAGAATCTCCCCCTGAAATGAATACTCTAATAGAAGAGAACACTTCCCTTTTTGCTTGAGTATATTTCAGAACCTGGTAGGAATCCTTGTTAAATTAAAGAATCAGAGCTTGGATGCTTTCCAGAATCAGAGCCTGATGAATTCTTTCAAATAAAGAGTATGGTTTATCTTCCAGAATCAGAGTCAAATTTGTTTCAAGGATCAGAGCCTGGTTGGGTAATTCTCAGAGTAACTTCAAAGAATTTTTGTCAGATGAAACAATAAGATCTGAAAGTCTTAAGTTTCAATGTTAGTTAATAATATGTCTGAATTTCATTTTAGTATTGCTTATGGATTGAACAATCAGATTCTTTTTCTCCCCCTTTTTGTCATAGTCAAAAAGATTTTAAAAGACAGAAAAGAAAATAACACATAAATGAAAAACAAAACAGCCAGATTCATTCAGATTCAAACAGAACAAAAGATAAGATGTTCAGACAACAGATGATTGAAAACAAAACAACAGAAAACAGAAAACAAACAACAGAAAACAAGTGCAAACAAGAATGCAAAAACATTGAAAAGAAAACTAGGGTTGGCGAGATGCAATCAGGGTCAGAAGATCAGTAATCTTTGCAGTAGACTCTTCTTGCTTAGCCATTCAAGTTTTGATCTCCTCAGTAGTCTGTTCTTGTTTTACCATCCATGAATGACATGAAGTTTTGATCTCCTTGGTGAGGGAACTTCAGATTCATCAAAATCAGATGATTCAGTTGAATGACATGAAGTGGAAGATAACACATACATGGTTGCAATAGGTTTCACATCCAGAATGTCTTCAGATGGTTGTGGGATAGAGGGTTCAGGATTTGGGATGGTTGGTTCTTCTGGTGGTTGAGTAGAAGAGGGTGGTTCAGATTGTTTTTGTTGTTGTGGTTCAGATTGTATTTGTTGTGGTGGTTCAAATGATGTTTGTTGAGGGGGTTGTTGTTCAGATGATTTTTGTTGAGGGGGTTGTTGTTCAGATGATTTTTGTTGAGGGGGTTTAGATGGTTGATGAACAGAAGATGGTTGAGAATGTGTATGAGGAGATGAAATAGGTTCAGATGTATGATGTTCAGATGTACGAGGTGGAGATGGTGGAGGTGAAGGTGAGGGTGAAGGGATAGAAGGTTGTGGATCAGATGTTAATACGTGTTTAATTGTTTCTCTTATTTCCTCCAAGCTAGCTTCTGGAGGATTTTCCTTCAGCTTCTTGTCCTTCTCAGGTTTGTCAGCAGCATCAGAGGCTTTCCTCTTAGGCTGTGCAACATATCCTTCCTCATCTTTCCTCTTCTTGCGCCTTTCTCTTAGAATATTTGGCAAGACCTCTCCTTCTTTCTGTACTATGTTGGCAGGCAGAGGAATACCATCTCTCAAACATTCAGCAATGAATGACAGAATCATTTCCCTACGTTCATCTGCACTGAACATGGGAAAATCTGCTATAGGAATCCTCCTTCTGCTGACTTCTTCAGAGTCAATCTTCTTAGGTTTACCAGCAAGCTCTGAGATGACCTTCATCCTTTTCAGAGTATTCCCATTAATGACAGATCCTACAATGTAAAATAGACCATCTGTCAACCCAACATCAGTCAGATGCTTTACAAGACCATTCTCTGTTAGAATGTTTGATATCAGTCTTCCCATAGGGATCCAATTTCTGATCTTTCCAGCCTTATCTCTTACTTCTTCTCTTGTTTCCTTTATGTGATTCAGAAGGTGACTGAACAGAAGATAAGGCAGATCCACCTTCTTGCCTTGACTCATACAGAACATGAAGTACAGTTGTTCTGTGTTGACATAGTCTGGAGAGTTTGAATATTTTCTATGAAAAATAGAGCTCATGAAAATCTTAGGCCAGATTTTGTAAACAGGCTTCAGATCTCTGACTTTGTTGGATGGTTCACCAGAAACACAGACTTCTTGAAAAACATCAGCCAAGTTCACACGAGCAGTTGCCATACTTGTGATTCCATCAGTTTCTTTATTCTCAATCAGCTGTCTGATTAACTTCTCAGTAATAACAATCTCCTTTCCAAGAACAGAAGAATGAATGAACTTAGGGAAAACTTGGGCGTGTATCCAGAACTCTTTCACCAATGTTGGATAAACAGGACCCATCAACCTATCAAAGTACTTTGCCCAGTTTTGAGTTTTAATGGTTGGTTTGAGATCAAAACCATTTTCTTCAATGGAAGCAAAATCCACAAAGTTTTCACACAGAACCTCAAGATCCTTTGTTGGAGTGAGAAGAGTTCTCACTGGTTCCTTGTACACAACATCATTTGGAGATGATACAGCAACACTGGAGGTTTGCATCTGAGCAGATGTTGAAGATGATGATGCCATTGAAGTTCTTGAGATACGTCTGGGTTTACGTGAGGTTTTGGGTTTTGAAATGAGATGGAAGCAATGAAGAAAACAGAAATGCATATGAGGAAAGTGATGGATGGTGGAAAGTGTGAAATGTGAAGTGTTATGAGAATATATAGAAAAAATTTGGACAAGCAAAGGTCACACTGAATCTCACGCGTACACTAAAGTAATTAATGAAGTGAAAAAATAATCATATCAAGCAATTAATGCAAAGAATAAAATCATTTCAAGCATTTATGATTCTAACAGATGGGGGAAAATCAAGAGATTTTAGATTTTCAAAGCAATACCTCAAATGTCAATTCAGTATGGTGCACTCTATCTTTCCAGATTCTGAGATACACGTGTTTGCTTGCATGTGCCTCTGAAACTTCTTGAGAAATGAAACGTTAGGCAACGTTCAGATCCTCTGAGCCTTGTTAATTCAGATTTACACATAAATAGATAAACACGGAATTGAAATGAAGAAATACTTCAGAGTTTAGACATTTATCATTTGAGTAAAAATTCCATCTGATGAATATTTTATTCTAGACAGAAGTTCATACTTATATTTTTCAGAATAAATTTAAATCTATCTTCAGCAAGGGGTTTTGTAAAGATATCAGCCCACTGATGATCTGTATCCACAAAGTTTAAATTAATAATTCCCTTCTGAACATAGTCTCTGATGAAATGATGTTTAATCTCTATATGCTTAGCTTTAGAGTGTAAAATAGGGTTTTTAGATAAGCATATAGCAGAAGTATTATCACAAAAGATAGAAATGTTACTCTCAAAAATCTGATAATCTTCCAGCTGACTTTTCATCCAGAGCATCTGGGTGCTACAACTAGCAGCAGCAATATATTCTGCCGCTGTTGTTGAAAGTGCAATTGTGGGTTGCTTCTTGCTGAACCATGAGATCAGATGACTTCCAAGAAACTGACAGCTTACAGAAGTACTTTTACGTTCTATTCTGTCTCCAGTATAGTCAGCATCACAGAATCCAACTAATTTATAATCATCAGATCTTCTATAATACAGACCCACGTTAGTAGTACCTTTCAGATACCTTAGAATCCTCTTAACAGCTGTTAAGTGAGATTCTCTAGCATCTGATTAGAATCTAGCACACAGACAAACACTGAATAAAATATCAAGTCTAGAAGCAGTCAAATATAAGAGAGATCCAATCATACCTCTGTAAAGTTTTTGATCAACTTTCTTACTTATCTCTTTCTTACCAAGTGTGCTTGTAGGATGCATTGAAGTCTTTGCCAATTTGCTTTCATTCAGATTGAACTTCTTTAGAAGCTCTTTGACATATTTAGTCTGGTGAATATATGTGCATTCTGGAGTCTGATTTACTTGGATTCCTAGAAAGAATCTAAGTTCTCCCATCATGCTCATTTCAAATTCAGCCTGCATAGACAAAGCAAGCTCCTTTCCCAGCATAATATTGGTAGATCCAAAAATAATATCATCCACATAAATTTGACAAATTAGTAAATCTTTCTTAAATGTTTTACAGAAAAGAGTTGTGTCCACTTTGCCTCTGATAAAGTTCTTTTCCAGAAGAAAATTACTTAATCTTTCATACCAAGCTCTGGGAGCTTGTTTCAAACCATAAAGAGATTTTTAGAGTTTGAAAACATGATCTGGAAATTTATCACTTTCAAAACTAGGAGGTTGATAGACATAAACTTCTTCTTCTATAATACCATTTAAGAAGGCACTCTTAACATAAATCTGATATAGAGTGATGTTATGTTGTGCAGCAAATGAAATAAGAAGACATATAGATTCTAACCTTGCCACTGGAGCATAAGTCTCAGTGTAATCAATTCCTTCTTGTTGACTGTATCCTTGAGCTACTAGCCTTGCTTTGTTTCTAACAACTTCTCCTTGCTCATTTAGTTTATTTCTGAATACCCACTTTGTTCCAATAATATTGAAACCTTTTGGTCTTGGAACCAGATCCCAAACATCATTTCTTATAAATTGATTCAGCTCATCTTGCATTGTCAGTATCCAATCATTATCACTCAGAGCCTCATCCACAGATGTTGGTTCAATAGTAGACACCAACCCAAAAAGTGATGTTCCAGATGATCTAATAAACGACCTTGTTCTTATAGGATCATCTTTCTTTCTAATAATCATTTCTTCTGGGTGAGAAGCTTTGATTCTGGATGATCCTTTAACTTTTGGTTCTTCAGAAATATTCATGTTATTCATCTGAGCAGCCAATGGAGTTGCATCTGGCGTAGCTTCTTCTTGAGCTTTCTCTACCTCTGATTTCTCAGATTCTGTGAGAATAACTTCTCCATCTGCAGAGTTTTCAAGTTGCTTTGGCTTTTGATTGCCAAGCTTATCATCAAATCTAACATATATAGATTCCTCCATAATCTGTGTCTCAGTATTGTATACTCTGTAGCCTCTAGAGCATTCAGAATATCCAAGCATGAAACACTTTTGTGCTTTAGAATCAAACTTGTTAAGATTCTCTTTAGTGTTCAGCATAAAACATATACATCCAAAAGGATGGAAATAAGAAATGTTTGGCTTTCTATTCCTCCACAATTCATAAGGAGTCTTTTCCAGAAGAGGTCTAACAGACACTCTGTTCTGAATGTAACATGTTGTGTTAAATGCTTCTTCCCAAAAAAATTTTTCCATGTTAGTCTCATTGATCATGGTTCTGGCCATTGTTGCACCCCAAAATTTGCCCAACTTTTCTTTACCTAGCTTATGTTTCATTTCATGCACATTAGCATTATCATTTGCATTTCATTGATATGTATGCAGGAGATCAAGAGGTATCATTACCAATCAAGGGCTACACAAGACTTTGAAGCTAGTTGGGAGGCTTATGCATGTGTTCAAGGGTTGATATCCTTGTCAGAGAAGTTAAAAGATCCTCAGAGTGATTGAAGCCAAGAGGGTGTGTCTCCTAACTTGAGAGTTGTGGGAAGTCATCAGATGATTCTGAAGCCATGAAGTTAGACTTGAGGTCTTGAGAGAGCTCATGAGAAGTGGTGAAGATCACTTTGAGGCCTAGACAGGTCATTGTGCAAGAATAAGAAGCCTCAGCCATGATTGGTGCAGCTAGAGTTTGACTGGGTCAACCCTAAGTCAAATGAGGATTTGAAGGAGGTTGAGACCTAATTCAAGAGTCATGTGATCATGGATTGATACATTTAAATGTTCTAAGAATGATTTCAAGGTCAACTCATCATGATTGAAGAGTTTAAAGAGTTTCAAGCTAGGGTTTCTAAGGCTTGACAGTGTAAAATCCCCTAGTTTGGCCCCTATCTTCAAGGCAATTTAGCTCAAGATATGATTGTCATCTCATCTTTCCCTCCACATGATTTTTGTAGAGCATGGTCTTAGCTTTAATTTTAGTGCTAGAAGTCTTTGATAGGATTTGTAGAACTCAAGTTATGGCTTTGACAAGTTACAAGTCATCTGAGATATGTGAATTTGGAGCTTGAAAGTTACCCAACTTGCATGAAACGTTTTCCCAAGAAGGATGATTCCTATGGACTTTTGGTCAACATGAATGTTTTTCCTTATCCTCCTAGCTTTCCATAGAGTACTAGAAGTCCTTGATAGGATTTGTAGAACTCAAGTTATGGCTTTGACAAGTCAAGGGTATTTTGGGAATTTGTGATTATAGGTCATTTAGGATTATAGGTCCTTTTCACCAACTTAGACTCCTCAAATGAAATTTTGTTCAACTTGAAAGTTGCTCAAAATAGGGTTTTAACCTTGACCATGCATCAAGGAGACATTGAAATGGCTCAAGGAAGGACTTGGTTCAAGGAATTTTGAGAAAAGAAGAATTAAAGGCATTTAATGACCAAAAATTGAAACAATTCATTTTGTGTCCAAACAAGGCAAAATTATAAGTCATTTTGAATGGAAAAATCATTTTAGAAACTTTAGCAATGCTAGAATTTTGGTTTGAGGTCAAATTCATGCCATTTCATTTCATTTCTTCATGATGAAGCTACATAACCAACATGAACCATTGGCTTGCAAACAAGGAAATAATCATAACAAACCAATTCAATATCTCATGAGATGAATTTTCCAAGCACTTTCATGCCCAAAGAGAGCCAGTATCGTGACTGGTGTGGATGACATTTTGGAGAGAAAGTGAAATTGCAAAATCTCATTTGGGTGGTTACAGAACTTTCTAGATGATTCTAATGAGTTCTATATAAGATTTGGAGTGTGTTCAGCCATTTTTTTGGAAGCATTTGAAGCTGGTAGCAGAGATAGCAATTGAAAACTCAGAGCTGCAACTCAAGATCTTGTTTTGAGATTGAAGAGGAATCAAGCCAAATTGAGGTGTGCATTGGCTTCAGAGGAAGATTTGGAGTGAATCTGGATCATTGTGGAGGAGGAATCGAGCAAGAGTTGCACCTGTTCTTCATATGAAACCAGGTTTGTACAAATTGAAATTGTGCTTAATCTATAGGGAGATAGCTAGAAATATTTATGTGGTTAGGTTCTTAGCATGACATAGATGGATTTTGATACAATAATTTGATGGATAGAGACACTCTAGGGTATGGACCACTTTCTGTTGAGCCTGATTTCTCAAGATTCTTGGTGATACATTCATGATTGGATAGTGGAAATTGATCAGTGAAGAGTGTAGGTTACATTAGGATCATTATCTTTGAGAATTGTGATGATCAAGATTTGGTGAATTTCTGAAAATTCTATCGTGTTTGGAGTTAGAGAAGGAATTAGTGAATTTGGATGATGGATTCGTGATCAGGATGGAAAATTGAATGGGATGATGATTCGTTTCAGTTTTTTGATGACCTGTGTGCACCACTTCACCGGAGAAGACGGTGGCGCTGCAACTCAGGCCACTGTCTGAGAACTCCCTCCATCTCAGTTTGAATTTGGGGACGATGAGCATGAGCCCTCAGATGAAGGTTGGACCTTTGACTCAATCCAAGGATACACGGCCACGATTTGATTTTGAAATTCGAAGAGAGACTTTGAATGAAACGCACCATTTCATTAATTGGTTTGGTTTGGGCTCAGTGCACTGAGTGATATTCACACCCCTGTAATTGGCCCAGTCTGGAAAATGAACCTGAAATATTTGCTATTTGATACGCAGGTTTTATCATTTTCTTCTTATTTTCTTTATTTTCCATCATTTCATGTAATTTAGAAAATAATTCATAATAAATAGGAAAATAACTCAAATTGATCCAAATTGTTTTCCCCTGACTCATGAATGAGTCTAGAATTTTAGGAAATTAAGAGTTTAGGAATTCATGCATTTTTTATTTTAATTGAATTTTTTGTATTTTAATTGATATTAATTTCATTATGGTTGATACCTTGTCTTGTGGAATTTTGTATGATCATTTGATGATGATTTTTGAGCTGATTTTTTGTGTGTAGTTTGCTTAGACATTTATGCTCCCATAGTATTTTTCTCACATTTTTGTGATGAATTTATATGAGGTTTTTAGATTGGAACTTTAGGTGCTCTAGTTTTAGGGTTTAACCTTAGTACCTCATAGTTTAGAATTTAATTCTAAGACTTATTGGATGATTTAATCTCTGGAATTAACATGATAGAGTCATGATTGACTTAGGTTCCCATAGTTATTTTTGTAGGATTTTACAATTGGTTTTAGTATTTTAGTTGGAATTGACTTTAGTACTAGGTTTTAGGTGATCCTAACTTGCTAACTCAACTAGAATGACTTCTTTAGTTCCCTTAGATTAGGGTGTTGTTTCTCTTGCTCTTAGATGATGATGGAGGCATGTGTGGGTTGCTGTGGAATGCATGATGGAGCTTGGACTTGAGGTTTTCTCTCCCTTTGGTGTAGTTTGTTTAGGGTTAAGAATTAGGGTTTTAGGGAGATCTTTAGACTAGACTTTCTTCCTTCATAAAACATGGAAGGTGTTGATCACTTCCATTCCTACCTATGATGTAAGGTCCCATTGTGAAGGCCTCATCCCTCCTTTGGTAGGATGATTGGCTCCTCACAAAGTGGTAGAACCTTTGAGGGTTCCTTTCCTTGATGGTGGAATGCTTAGAGGTGACCTTTGGTCTTCACTTTGCTCACCACTATCCACACCTTGCTCTTGTTAGATGAATCTTTATCCCTTGCTAGAGGATGGAGTTCCTTGCTAGAAGATTGAAGATGCTAGAGGTTGCACTTCCCCTATGTTTGAAGACTTCCTTTGGAGCTGAGGCTTGAAGACCCAGGAGAACAAGTTGACACTTGTGAAGAAAATCAAATTGAGATTAGAAGAAGAGCTGAAGCTTGAAGGAGAAGGACAAGTTGATACTTGTGTTTGATATATTGAAAGCTTGAAGAAGCAGGTTGATACTTGCTATTGAAGATGAAAGCTGCTGCCAGAGGATTGCTTTGCTGTGAAGCTGTGGAAGCTGTTAATCTGCTTTCTTTCCTGTCTGTTTGCTTTCTATGCAACTGTATTGATGTGACTTGTTTGATTTGCTTGATGCATTAGAATAAGTTCATGTTTAGACTGATTTAAGCTAGGATCATGATTGCACTAGAGGTTGAGTGGCTCCCTCTGCTTGTATTGTTACTGTATGGCTTTGCTTGCGGGTATTCGGTAGAGCCCAGCTCCCTTGCCTATGTGGTTTGTGATTTTCTTGATGGCATTTTATTTCTTCTGTATGATTGCAGTTATTCATACTTGGCTTGAGGTTGAGATGCGCTTGTGAAGGCTGATGCCCCACACACATTTCCTCCCTCACTTGCATTGCATGCATTTTACAGTCGTTTACTGTTTACTGTTTAAGCTGATGCTTTATCTGTTTCTGTTTATCATTGACATGATCCCCTAGGAATCTCTCTTCCTTTGATAAGGAAGTGATGATTAGAAATTTAGGATTGAAACCTATGCATGATAACTTCTAGGAGATCCCTGTTTCAAACTTCAACCATAGGATGAATCCTTGGCATGACAACATTAGGACTTGATAGTCTCCCCTTAGTTGAGCCTGTTCTCTCTTCTCATCTCAAACAACAGTAAAAAACATAATAAAGGCAAGTTAGTATAAGCGCGTTACGATCCTTAAGGTACTTGGGTAATGATGATTGAGCGGCCTCCTCTCAATCGTCTAGAATGTTTAGTATACGTCCTTTGGACGATATGTGACGCATTCGTTCCTAGGTCATAGTCTCTAGTGCTGTACAAACTACAGACAAACAAAAAAAAACAGTTCTTCCGTAAAAGACAGAAAACAAACTTCAAACCATTTTGCCCCGTGGGCCCATAAGTCAAAGGAAGCTTTTCTGAAGAAAAGAGTGTCGTTAACTCCCAGTTCTATCGCAAACGGTAACGCCTAAGTCTCCAAGGGTCGAGCCGCGTACACCAAACTGCTGGAACTGTTTGTTAACCCTACTCGATAAAACAGATGAATCTGAACCCCCGTAATCCGTATTATCCCGAACTACGTAAGCTCTGATCTCTCATACCTGTTGAGAGTACGTAGGCACAATACTGATGTATTGGCGAGGCACCTTCCCCGTAACCCGTAGTAAGTCGAACTACGTTAACTCTGATTTCTCATTCTCTGATGAGAATACGTAGGCATAAAGTGCGACGCTTTGCCGAGTCATTTTCTTTTCTTTTCAAACCAGCCTTGATAGGTAGATAGATAAAACCAACCCGTCAAATAAACACAACAAGCATGGACCCCATCGAGTACAATGGATGTGAGGGGTGCTAATACCTTCCCCTTGCGTAATCGAATCCCGAACCCAGACATGGTTGCGATGACCTTGTCTTATACCTTTTTCGTCAGGTTTTTCCGATCGTTTCCTTTCTCGTTCTGAGGGATAAATAACGAAAGGTGGTGACTCTTCTGTTTTGCCGGCACCTTATTTTCGCGGTAGCGACAGCTGGCGACTCTGTTGGGGACTTGATAGTTTCCTGGGATCCAACGTCCCTGATGCGAGTCAATTTGGGGATCCAACGTCCCCTGCGAGAGTCAATCCTAGCGCTTGTATGATTACTTGATGGGTTGTGTTTATTTATCGCATTTTATTTCCCGTACTTTATTTTCAGTATGATATGATTATCTGTATTATTGTGGGAGGGGCATTCTGATGAGTGAGAAGCCAGATCTAGGCTCGAGAGCTACATAGTATTAGAGTGGGTTAGTGGAGGACGTGCTTGCTTTGCTTGCAGCTGTTCCCACGTAATTCACACTTAGACGAGGTTCTCTTTGATGGCTTCCTATCGGTCCTTTGGACTCGAGGGGTTGTTGGATCTGAGGATTGTCGACTCTGGGAACCAATCATTTGGAATTCAGCTAAGTGAGGCCGCTTCAAGAGATGATGATGCCACACCTTCTGGGTATCGTATCATCATTTCTTGAAAGTATGTGACGCTGATGACCGCATAGGATGTCGAACCTTTTCCGTGATTAGGTCCATACCTGTGAGCAGGGTCGGGTTATTGCAGGAAACCTTAACCTTCAGACTACCTAGTTTTCTTGACAGTGAATCAGTTTTGTTGGTATCAAGGTTTCTTCTCATCAGATTGTGTTCTTGATAGAGCAGATTTATGGTCTGATATCAGAAGTTCTCATCATCAGATATGTGTGTTCTTGATAGAGCAGATTTATGGTCTGATATCAGAGGTTCTCATCATCAGATGTGTGTGTTCTTGACAGAGCAGATTTATGGTCTGGTATCAGGGGTTTCTTCTCATCAGAGATATGGTTGTTCTTGACAGAGCAGTATTGTGGTTTTGTTGATACAGAACCTTCAGCACAGTCGTCTTGATCTCCTGCTGCATGATTGCATTTTGCATTGTTTGCATCCTCATTTGCATGTCATTAACGTGTGTTTGTGTTGCAGGTGCATATTTCCCCCCTGGTTCTAGTGATCTTGATCCTCATAGCAAATATGGCATCTCTGAAGAAGACAGTTGCTTACAAGCTACCAACACCTGACATCTGAGAATTGCGAGCTTCGATTTCTTTGGCTGATAAGACAGTGATGGAGAGTTTCAGACAGAGTTATGGGAGACTTCTGAGTATTGTGTATAAGCTTACTACGTACGAATTGAATGGCCTCTACGCCCTGCTGCAATTTTACGACCCACAGCTCAGATGCTTTGTGTTTCCAGATTATGTCCTAGCCCCGACCTTGGAAGAGTACTCTGACCTGTTGGGAGTGCCTTTGTTGAATCAAATGCCCTATTACCATGTTGAGGGTGAGCCCAAACTGAGTAAGCTGACTGACGCTCTTCATGTAGATGAGTCCGAATTGGAAGGGATGGTATCCAGAAAGATTGGAGTTCATGGTTTCCCTTTGCCTTTCCTGATGGAAAAAGCCCGGAAGTTTGCAGAGAAGGGTCGCTGGGATGTGTTCAATGCCTTCTTAGCCCTCTGTATCTATGGGATCGTGCTATTCCCAAGTCACCCAGACTTCATAAGCATGGATGCTTGCCACATATTTTCCTTCGGGAATCCAGTGCCCACTCTCCTCGGGGATGTCTACCATTCAGTTCACAGCAAGAATGAGAACAGAAAGGGGAAGAACGTGGCATGTTGTGCTCCTTTACTGTATAAGTGGTTTGCTAGCCATCTTCCTAAGTCAGGGTCGTTCATTGATTCTGCTGAGTCTTCGCCTTGGTCTGCATGTTTGATGGGTTTGACTGCTGACGATATCATCTGGTTTGATAGAGATCTGTTGGGCAAAGATATTGTATATAGCTGCTGTGGCTTTCCAAACATCCCCTTGGTCGGAAGGAATGGATGTATCAACTACAATCCATCTCTGCTGATACGACAATTTGGGTATGCACTACGAGGTCCTCCTGAAGAGGAAGAGATACAGGAATCTCTGTATCTCACAGGGTTGCTTGAAGGTGACACTTTGGTCAAGGTACAGAAGGCTTGGAGCAAAATTCACCGGAATGGGAAAGTCTTGCTAGGAAAGAGCAAAAACAAGGCCTTTGATCCGTATGTGACTTGGGTCCGAGAGAGAGCTGCCAAGTTTCTAATGTCGTTTCCTGTCGTGGAACCATTGTATGCTCCCGTGCACAAAGAGCCTACCACAGTTGACATTCAGAAATTCAACCAGGTACTCCAAGAGAAGGAAGAGCTACAAAGAGCCAACAAAGAGTTAGAGAAAGAGATCGCTCAACTTCGGAAAGAGAAAAGCGAAGCCGTTTATACCTGCAAGAAGCAGACCGGGATGATCAACCATCTGGGCTCCAACCTGACCACAGAGACTAATGCTAGGGAACGTCTGGGATTGGACCTGAAGGCAGTACATGGCGTATTGACAACCAAGAAACAGGATCTGGACAGAGTGTACCGGAAGCTAACCCAACACAAAAGGGTCTGGAGCAGCACCATAGCCAAGTACAAAGAACGGGAAGAAAAGCTAAAGCAGCGAGTAGCCGAGCTGGAAGCTCAGATTATGGTGAAAGACGAGAGTACAGAGGCTGAAGCCCCCCTGCGACATGATGTCCAGTATAGATTGGCTGAGGCCGAGGCGATTTTGCAAGATTCTCAACTCCGGGATGATGCTAAGAGGAGAAGAGTCGAGAACCATTCTGAAGAAGGTATTTCTAGGAGCGTTGCCGAGAACCTCCCAAAGTCCATCAGTCAGAAGGACTTGCTGGCCCAGGGTTTGTTTACTCAGTCAGATTACCCCGCTACAAAGAAGTTGATGGAAGATTTTCGTGCCCATGGCCGCACCTAATCTTTTTGTATTTTCTTTGTACTTTTTATGCATTGATATGCTGATCACCGCCAGGTCTGTTGGTTGGGGTCATGCCTGATTACTTCAGTTGTATGTGATTACAGTTGTACGCTACCCGAGCGGGCTTTTCAGTTGAATATATGAGGATTTCTTTTCCATGATTGGATCATAGACTTTATTTGTCTCGGAAACTAGGATCGGGGGAGAATCTCCCCAAGGCACAGACACACGTTTGCATTTGCATGAAGCATTTGCATAACGAGCACCTTGTCATTTTTCTTCTAACCCTTTGTGTATGCAGGTTGTTCCAGGATTGATCAAAGACCGATCCACCGCTATCCGACCAAAGAAAATCAAGCTAGAGCAATGGAACAAGTGCAGACTGACGTGCAGGAACTCCGAGAGAGGATCGACCGCTTCATGGAACTCATGCAAGTGGTCGCCAACGGCCAAGACCAGCTCAGAATATTGGTCCAGCCTCTGATCTCAAGGGTTGACAGCAATGGTGTGCTTCATGGGGGGAGCGTTCCAACCCCTCCACCTGTTGAAACTCCTCATAATGGCATCCCTGTGACCGGGGGAAATGGAAGTGGTAACAGCAAGGTGATCACTAACATCGGGCTCAATGGTAATACGACTGGCGTCGGTAATGGAAATTTTGAAGCTAATGGCAATGCTAGACTGGGCAACGGCAACACAGGTGCTGGAAATCTGTATGGGCCTCAGCCATGGCTAGAAGACCGTCAAGAAGATTTGTTCACACAGAGGAGTGCTGAAGGAGAGCTGACTGCTGAAGCACGTCTGAGGTTTAAGGCACTCGAGGACAAAATGAGGAATTTCGAGAACCTGAACACTATGGGGGTCGACATGTCTAAATTGGGATTGATTTCTGATTTTAAGGTGCCTCCCAAATTCAAGGTGTGCGACTTTGAGAAATACAAGGGCACCACTTGCCCTCGTGTCCACTTAAGATCATACTACCGAAAGATATCCGCTCACTCTGAAGACGAGAAGCTGCTGATGCACTTTTTTCAGGATAACTTATCCGGGCCATCCTTGGAATGGTACATGAGTTTGGAACCCACCAGTGTGCGCACGTGGAAGGAACTTGCTAAGGCCTTTATGCACCATTACCAGTATAACAGTGACTTGGCTCCGAACCGGGTTCAACTGCAGAATTTGTCGTAGAGGAACAACGAAGGGTTCAAAGAATACGCCCAGCGGTGGCGTGAATTAGCAGCTAGAGTTCAACCGCCGATGGTTGAACGAGAGCTCGTTGAGATGTTTGTAGCCACTCTCCCGGGGGTATATTACGAGAAATTGGTCACTTGTATGTCGGGGAGTTTCTCAGATCTCATCATCACTGGGGAGCACGTCGAGAATGGGATCAAGTTAGGGAAAATCCAGGGTGTTGATCTATCCTCAGCTAGAGGAGGAAAGAAACCGTATGGTAACAAAAGGCGTGAAGGAGAGACGAGCGCCGTGTCCAACGCTCGAAGGAAGGGTAAAAGCCAGCGCCAGCAGGTGGCTAGCATAACCATCCCTGCTGTCCAACAACCCCAGCCACAGCAGCAGCAACCAAATCAGCAAGGGTACAGAAAGTATCAGAACAGGGCGCCTCTGTCGAGTCGTCACCTCGAGACGCCGCCCATGTCTTATGCTCAGCTATTACAGACTCTGC
Source organism: Lathyrus sativus (assembly GCA_963859935.3). Taxonomy (NCBI): domain Eukaryota; kingdom Viridiplantae; phylum Streptophyta; class Magnoliopsida; order Fabales; family Fabaceae; genus Lathyrus; species Lathyrus sativus. Next base: position 71,893,413 of record OZ012739.1, on the reverse strand, counting down.
TTCAGTTATAGCTAGTCCAGAAAAGAACCCTGGCTCCCTTGACAGGGGCACCTCCGCCGGGTTATGATGCGAATGCAACATGTGATTTTCACTCAGGGGCACCCGGCCACACGATAGAAAACTGCAAAGCCTTCAAGCACAAGGTTCAAGATATGGTGGATGCTAAGATCATCAATTTCTCAGATAATGTGTCGAATGTTACAAAAAACCCTATGCCGAATCATAGGGGAGGTGGGCTGAATGCCATTATTGAAAAGGAGAACTTGGATTTGTTGACCAATGTCAAGGATCTAAAGACACCGCTTAGCTTTGTTAAAGCTAAGCTGATGAAGAGAGGATTCTTTCCAGGTTGTGGAGAATTATGTATGGGCTGTGCGATTCGTCCTGATGGATGTGAACAGTTGGTAGAGGGGATTCAGAGTCTGATGACCGAAGGAATCTTGCAATTTAGCCGAAGGGCCGAATGTGGATCTGGAGAGGTAATGCTGAAGCAGGATGATGAGGTTGCCACCATAACCATCCCTCGCCAGACGATAACCATTTATGCACTCAGGCCGCCCACAATGACCATCACCAAAGTTGGGCCGATACCTTTTGAAAGCACCAATGCTGTCCCATGGCACTATGGGGTAGACGTCTATTGTAACGGACAGAAATTGGAACTAGAACCATTTGGGCGGTCTGTGGATAACCTAGTGGGAATTGGCGGAATCACGCGCAGCGGAAGAGTATTTGCTCCACCCGAGATTGTGGCGGACAAAGCAGATAAAGCTGATGAAACCGATAAGGGAAAAAGTAAAGTCGTTCAGGAAACCCCTTGTGGGGTAGAGAAGGACTTACTCGTAAAGAACGCTGAAGAGTTCATGAGGTTGATCAAGAAGAGTGATTACAAGATCATTGACCATCTTCATCAAACACCCTCGAAAATTTCCATCCTGAATTTGTTGTTGTGTTCGGAGTCACATCGCAACGCGCTGTTGAAGGTTTTGAGTGCCACGTATGTACCGCAGGAAATCTCGGTCAACCAGTTGGAAGGGGTAGTAGCCCACGTGAATGCTGGAAACGGGTTAGGGTTCACTGACCTGGAGCTGACGCCGAAGGGAAGAAATCACAACAGTGCCCTGCACATCTCGATAGAGTGTAGGGGAACAGTTATGGCTCACGTGTTGGTGGACACTGGGTCGTCACTCAATGTTCTTCTGAAGAAAGCGTTGATGAAGTTAGATACTCGAGGGTTGATTTGCACCCCCAGTGATCTGGTTTTGAAGGCTTTCGATGGAACCAAGCGTCATGTCTTTGGAGAGGTAAAATTGCCAATCCAAGTCGGGCCGGAGACTTTCGACGTAGTCTTCTACATCATGGACATCATGCTAGCCTACAGCTGTCTCTTAGGCCGGCCATGGATCCATTATGCTGGTGTCGTGACCTCCACGTTGCACCAAAAACTCAAGTATGTTGTTAGAGGCAGCATTGTAATTGTTTGTGGCGAGGAAGATATAATGGTGAGCCATTTGTCATCCTTCAAATATGTTGAGATGGATGGGGAAATCCACAAAACCCTATGTCAGGCATTCGAGGCTGTTAAGGTCAAAGACGTGACTCCAGTAATGATTGAGAAACCAGAGATGACCCTCTCTTCCTTCAAGGAAGCTTGGGCCGTTGTTCAAGCCGTATCTACCCCAGGCTGGGGGAAAGTTCTAGAAATACCTAACAAACAGGACAAGTTTGGGTTAGGATACTCTCCTACGGCTGAAGCCTCCTCTTCTCACAGTGCGTCGCAAGGTAAAGGGTCGATCCAGTTTACCAGTGGCGGGGTGATATTTAAAAGTGTCAACGCAGTGTCTGAAGACGGCGAAGACAGCGATTGTGACCTAGACTCTTGGATCCAGCCGAGCAAACCAGGCCAGAGCCTCAACAACTGGTCCATCAGGGATACCATCCAAGTGACAGACAAAGAGTAATGATTTACTTTTTCCAATCCTTGTACAACCCTATGTCCTACCCGGGGCATAGTGGTTTTATTGTCAGGGCCTTGTTTGATTATGTACATGCAGTTTACTAATAAATTAAAAGGCGTTTTTCTTCGTATTCAAATGTTGTGATCTCTGTTATTCCTGTTTTATATTTGTTTTGAAAAACAACAAAATGGCAATAGGGTTTGTGCTAACCTACATATCCTTCTTTTAAGCTTAACCCTTGTTATCGCAGGATCTACATCACAAATGACATCGACTCTGGACCTTCTATGACTCATTCCGACTTCGATTGCCCGATCTATCAAGCCAAAGAAGAGATTGATGAAGATGAAGACCTTCCCGAAGAGTTGGCCCGCTTGTTGAAACAAGAAGAGAAAGTTATTTTGCCTCACGAGGAAGAGATTGAGATTGTGAATTTGGGTTCTGAAGAACTAGTCAGGAACGTCAGGATAGGGGCTGCATTGCAGAATGACGTCAAGCAGAGATTAGTCGAGATGCTGAGAGAGTATAGCGACATCTTTGCTTGGTCATACGAAGATATGCCAGGACTTGACACTGACATTGTGGTCCATCACTTGTCGCTGCGAGAAGATTGTCCTCCCGTTAAGCAGAAGCTTAGGAGGACACGACCAGATATGGCCGTTAAGATCAAAGAAGAAGTGCAGAAGCAGCTTGATGCTGGCTTCTTAGCGGTCACTACTTACCCTCCGTGGGTCGCCAACATAGTGCTTGTACCGAAGAAGGACGGTAAGGTACGAATGTGCGTTGATTATCGGGATTTGAATAGGGCGAGCCCTAAAGATGATTTCCCGCTCCCTCATATTGATGTGTTAGTCGACAATACAGCTCAGTTCTCCGTATTTTCGTTCATGGATGGCTTCTCCGGCTACAATCAGATCAAGATGGCGCCGGAGGACATGGAGAAAACTACGTTTATTACACCTTGGGGAACATTTTGCTACAAGGTAATGCCTTTCGGTCTGAAGAACGCAGGGGCCACTTACCAACGAGCAATGGTTACTTTGTTTCATGACATGATTCATCATGAGATTGAAGTCTATATTGATGACATGATTGCGAAGTCCCAAACGGAGGAGGGATACCTGGTCAATTTGCTGAAGCTTTTTGAGAGGCTGAGGAAGTTCAGGTTGAGGCTGAATCCTAACAAGTGTACTTTCGGAGTACGGTCTGGAAAACTACTAGGGTTTATTGTGAGTGAAAGAGGCATCGAGGTTGATCCTGCAAAAATAAAAGCAATACAAGAAATGCCAGCGCCAAAAATCGAGAAAGAAGTTCGTGGTTTCCTGGGCAGAATAAACTACATTGCAAGGTTTATATCTCAGCTCACGGCCACGTGTGAACCGATGTTCAAACTACTAAAGAAAGATCAGGCGATTATCTGGAACGAGGATTGCCATAAGGCATTTGATATGATAAAACAGTATCTACAGGAACCTCCGATCTTGATACCCCCAGTGGTCGGACGACCCTTAATCATGTACTTGACAGTTCTTGAGAATAGTATGGGGTGTGCTCTTGGTCAGCACGACGAGACGAGCAGAAAGGAGCATGCCATTTACTACTTGAGTAAAAAGTTCACAGACTATGAATCTCGCTACTCGATGCTGGAGAAGACGTGTTGTGCACTAGCCTGGGCTGCCAAATGTTTACGACAGTACATGCTCAATCACACCACCATGCTAATTTCGAAGATGGATCTGATCAAGTACGTCTTTGAGAAGCAAGCGCTTTCGGACAGGATTGCCAGATGGCGAATGGTCTTGACAGAATATGACATTCAGTACGTTTCCTAGAAGGCCATCAAGGGAAGCATATTGTATGAATACCTTCCCGAACAGCCGATCGAGGACTATCAGCCGATGAAATTTGAATTCCCTGATGAGGATATCATGTTTTTAAAGGTGAAAGATTGTGATGAACCGCTGCCCGACGAGGGTCCAAACAGGAAATCCCAGTGGAAATTGATATTTGACAAGGCGGTTAACTCTTACGGAAGTGGCATTGGGGCGATCATCACGACTCCCCATGGATCCCACATCCCGTTCACTGCCAGACTGACGTTTCCGGTCACCAATAACGAGGCAGAGTACGAAGCATGCATCATGGGTCTGGAGGAAGCAATTGATTTGAGAATCAAGAACCTAGATGTATATGGTGACTCAGCACTTGTGATTAACCAGATTAAAGGGGAGTGGGAGACTCGTCAATCGAATTTGGTGTCGTACATGAATTATGCCAGAAGGCTGCTTCCGTTCTTTGATCGAGTGGAACTTCATCATGTACCCAGAGCCGAAAATCAGATGGCTGATGCCCTAGCCACGTTGGCTTCGATGTATAAAGTTAATTTTTGGAATGAAGCTCCGAGAATTGTCCTTTCTCGTCTTGACAGACCTGCGTTCGTCTTTGCGATCGAGGAAGCCTCCGATGGCAAGCCATGGTTCCATGATATCCAGACTTTCCTTATGACTAAGGAGTATCTTACGGGAGCGTCAACCTAGGATAAGAAGACTCTGAGGAGGCTGTCTGGAAATTTTTATCTCAATCCTGATGGAGTTTTGTATAAAAGAAACCACGATCTCGTGCTACTCAGATGTGTAGATGAGAAAGAAGCGAGTATGCTCATGGAAGAAGTCCATGAAGGCACATTCGGTACGCACGCCAGCAGGCATGCTATGACAAGAAAGATCCTGAGAGCAGGATACTACTGGTTGACGATGGAGTCTGATTGCTTCAAATTCGCGAAGAGATGTCATAAATGCCAGATTTATGCTGATAAGATTCATGTGCCGTCGTGCCCGTTAAATGTCATGTCATCCCCGTGGCCGTTCTCCATGTGGGGCATCAACATGATAGGCAAGATCGAGCCCACTGCATCTAATGATCATTGCTTCATTTTAGTAGCCATCGACTACTTCACCAAGTGGGTGGAGGCAGCCTCATATGCTAATGTGACCAAGCAGGTGGTGGCTAAATTCATAAAGAGGGACATCATCTGTCGATACGGAATTCCCGAGCGAATCATTACTGATAATGGTTCGAATCTGAATAACAAGATGATGAAGGAGTTGTGCCAGAGTTTCAAGATTGAACACCACAACTCATCTCCTTACCGGCCGAAGATGAATGGCACCGTTGAAGCGGCCAATAAGAACATTAAGAAGATTGTACAGAAGATGGTTGTGACCTATAAGGATTGGCACGAGATGTTGTCATTTGCACTACACGGTTATCGTACAACGGTACGTACATCAACCGGGGCAACTCCTTTCTCACTGGTGTATGGTATGGAAGTTGTCCTACCGTTAGAAGTTGAGATCCCTTCTTTACGAGTTTTGGTTGATGTGAAACTCGATGAGGCAGAATGGATTAAGAACCGACTAAACCAACTCAGCCTAATGGATGAGAAGAGGTTAGCATCGATTGCATATGGTCGCTTGTACCAAAGCCGAATGAAGAAAGCATATGACAAGAAGGTGCGTTCTAAAAGCTTTCGAACAGGTGATCTCGTCCTGAAGAAGATTCTTCCTCCACACTCCGATCACTGGGGCAAGTGGACTCCCAATTACGAAGGTCCGTACATCGTCAGCAAGGTCTTATCGGGAGGAGCCTTGTTGTTATCCATGATGGATGGTGAAGATTTTTCATCCCCGGTGAACGCGGACGCAGTTAAAAAATACTTTGCTTAAAAAATGACCCGCTGGAAAGAAAAAGAATATCCAGGCAAAAATGGGGCATCCCGGCGAACCATAAAAAAGGAAAAAGGTTCGGGCAAAAATTAGGGATATAAAAGAAAAGAATGTACACCCGCAAAGTCGAAAACCTGGAAGGGCGACTTAGGCAAAAAAGGATATCCCGGTGAATCGAAAACCCGGAAGGGAAATTCAGGCAAAAGTTAGGGATTTGAAAAAAGCAAATGACTGCGTTCCGCATATGGACTTTCATTGTTTAATGGTTTGGAAGACCTGAGGGCCGTTTATCTGAATCAATCTCTTCTGAAGCTGAAGCATCGAAGAAGTATCGAAGTCGAGTGGGTCATAAAGGGATCAACTCATGGTGTTCGTCTACGCCGCATTGCTGACATTTGTGTATATACTGATGTATATTTATGTTTTTATATTTGCGCAGCTTCCTCATTCCAGGAGCTTGCATCTGTTGTAAAACATTTTTTACCCATTCAGGGGTTCGTTATCAATGAAATATATATTATTCAGCAATTCTGTTTGCTTGTTTCGCATTTATCTGTTTTGTTTGCGAAAAAGAACGCTGATGTTTTTGATAAAATACGCATACATAAACTTACTGGCCTGGGCCACTGATTGTTGAAACAATGAATTACTTGAACATTGTCGCAAGATGATAACCTTGATAGGTCCCTTTGAGAAGGGTATCTTGTCTGTTTGTTTGTGTTGTTGGAGGTATAGCCTATTCCGGGCAGTACGCCGTATGCGTTCCCAAGCAGGATGATTCCTTCTTCTCCAGCAAGTTCAGTGGCATCTCCCCACGGAGTCTAAACATGAGATTGTAAGCATTGATATGTCTCCCCAAACAGAGAAGATTCTCTCCCCAATCAGATGTATCCTGAAGGATCGTCATCTCCCCAGCTGAGTCATACACTGAAGTGTGCGTTCATTCCCCAGCACTAGATCAAAGTGCAGTATTAGTAGAAGACTATTCGTAAGTGTTCAGCCCTTGATAGCGCAGACAGAAGTCTCCGGCGGAATTGAAAGTCCCCCACAGAGTTTTATTTTCCCTGGCAGATAGGAGTGGTGCCAGCATCCGGTTACCCTCCTCAGCCGAGTTTGTAGTTCCCCAAGAGAGTCGAGTCCTTGGAAGCCGTTGAGGCCATGATTGGTTTTCCCCAGTAGAGTGTCGGATAGCTGGTGTTGTATTTCCCCATCGGAGTCGTTATCTCCAGGAAAGTTTTGCCGCAAAGGCCGTGCAGTTTATTTCTGCAATTGACATCGTTTCCTCAGCAGTTTGTGGTTTGAATACCCGGTTGAGTGAGTCCAAGTTCCCAGAGAGCTTTATTCCCCTGCAGCAGTCGACTGAAGAACATTTCCCCAGGCGGAATCCAATTGAGATTGGCGTGACTTCTTCTCCTCGGCAGGATGATTCCTCCCCTCTACCAGAGTGGTCCTTTTCTCCTTGACAGGAGGATTCTCCCTTCAGCATTTATTTTGTTGGTGGGGTCATAGCATCTTGCATGATTGCATAGCATTTACCCTAAACGCGTAGCATTTCCACCGTGTGGAGCATTACGCCATTGTCAAAGCATATGCATACGCAACATGAGCTAGGTTGTTACCATTCTTGTTTTACAGGTGTTCCTCTGCAGAATGGTTTGCTCAAGATGATTCTTGAATTCCCCATCCCTGTTGTGTGCTTAAGATGATTCTTAAAAGTCCCCGGTGAAGTCGCCAGAGAGGGTTGCTCAAGTTGATGCTTAGAGTCCCCGGCAGAGTGTTCGCTCAGGATGAGTCTTGAAATCTCCACCAGAGTTATTGGTTCAAGATGATTCTTGAAGTCCCCGGCAGAGTTTATTTGTACAGAATGATTTCTGAAATCCCCAAAGCAGAGTTACTTGATAGTTCTCCAGAATCCCCAGTGGAGATGTGTCATCCCCAGCAGGTTTTAAACAGAGAAGTTGAAATTTCCTTGAAGACTTGATGATTGAAGTCCAGCTGCGATGTCGAAGCAGTTTGCCTAGCTGACGCAGGGTGCCTGACGATGAAAGAATAGATATCCCAATTGGTTCATGATTGACCGAGGTTTCTATTTCGACTTCTTGATGAAGTCCGGCTGACGCCCGAATTTCTCTGAATTCCCGACGGCATAATTAACTTGATTGTTAAAAAGTTCCTAATGACCTGATGAGTCCCGAGGAATTCTTCTGCTACAATTCCGCAGAATGCCTGACAGCAATACCAGCTATGTATCACCGGTTACCGAGTGACCCGTGATCCCTTGATGACTTGAGGAAGAAGTTGCAGCGAAATATGATAATCATTCCGACGGGGATTTGAGAGTAGCCCTTCACCAGTTACCGAGTAACCGGTGATCCCTTATTGACTTACTGATGAAGTCCGACAAAGATATTGTCGACGTTCCTAGCGACATGATGAGTCCATAGGCGACGATAAGGAATTCTTCTGCTATGACGCAGAATGCCTGACGGCATGATCAACCATCCATTACCAGCTACCATGTAACCGGTGACCCCTTGATGACTTGAGGACGAAGATCTACGGCAAAACCAGATGATTAGACCCTTCACCAATTACCGCGTGACCAATTCCCCAATAGAGTTTTCGTGCAACTGTCATGCTTAGTTTTGAAGATGTTCCTACCAATCGGAGTACCGTTCACCCGTACGGTTGGCAAATCACCAGTTACCGCGTAATCAGTGATCCCTTGATGATTCGAGGACGCAATGATATCATATAAATCAGAGAATCATCCTGACGGAGGTTCAGATCAGTATTCTCCAGCTAGTTGTCGTGCAGCTATGATTTCGGTTTCCGAAGATTTGTCCCATCAGAGTACCGTGTACTTTCGCAGTTGGCAAATTTCTGGGTTTATTGGTATTCAATCGCCTTTTACCTTGATTGTTTGAGAGCCGTTCACTTCTCACCTAGTCAGGTCCAAGCCGTTTGAATAGGGGCAGCTGTTGCACCCCAAAATTTGCCCAACTTTTCTTTACCTAGCTTATGTTTCACTTCATGCACATTAGCATTATCATTTGCATTTGATTGACATGTATGCAGGAGATCAAGAGGTATGATTACCAATCAAGGGCTACACAAGACTTTGAAGCTAGCAGGGAGGCTTATGCAGGTCTTCAAGGGTTGATATCCTTGTCAGAGAAGTTAAAAGATCCTCAGAGAGAGTGATTGAAGCCAAGAGCGTGTGTCTCCTAACTTGAGAGTTGTGGGAAGTCATCAGATGATTCTGAAGCCATGAAGTTAGACTTGAGGTCTTGAGAGAGCTCATGAGAAGTGGTGAAGATCACTTTGAGGCCTAGACAGATCATTGTGCAAGAATAAGAAGCCTCAGCCATGATTGGTGCAGCTAGGGTTTGACTGGGTCAACCCTAAGTCAACTGAGGATTTGAAGATGGTTGAGACCTAATTCAAGAGGCATGTGATCATGGATTGATACATTGAAATGTTCTAAGAATGATTTCAAGGTCAACTCATCATGATTGAAGAGTTTGAAGAGTTTCAAGCTAGGGTTTCTAAGGCTTGACAGTGTAAAATCCCCTAGTTTGGCCCCTATCTTCAAGGCAGTTTAGCTCACGATATGATTGTTATCTCATCTTTCCCCCAACATGATTGTTGTAGATCATGGTCTTAGCTTTAATTTGAGTTCTAGAAGTCTTTGATAGGATTTGTAGAACTCAAGTTATGGCTTTGACAAGTTACAAGTCATCTGAGATATGTGAATTTGGAGCTTGAAAGTTACCCAACTTGCATGAAACCGTTGCCCAAGAAGGATGATTCCTATGGACTTTTGGTCAACATGAATGTTGTTCCTTATCCTCTTAGCTTTCCATATAGTACTAGAAGTCCTTGATAGGATTTGTAGAACTCAAGTTATGGCTTTGACAATTCAAGGGTATTTTGGGAATTTGTGATTATAGGTCATTTATTATTATAGGTCAGTTTCACCAACTTAGACTCCTCAAATGAAATTTTGTTCAACTTGAAAATTTCTCAAAATGGGGTTTTAACTTTGACCATGCATCAAGGAGACATTGAAATGGCTCAAGGAAGGACTTGGTTCAAGGAATTTTGAGAAAAGAAGAATTAAAGGCATTTAATGACCAAAAATTGAAACAATTCATTTTGTATCCAAACAAGGCAAAATTATAGGTCATTTTGAATGAAAAAATCATTTTAGAAACTTTAGCAATGCTAGAATTTTGGTTTGAGGTCAAATTCATGCAATTTCATTTCATTTCTTCATGATGAAGCAACATAACCAACATGAACCATTGGCTTGCAAACAAGGAAATAATCATAACAAACCAATTCAATATCTCATGAGATGAATTTTCCAAGCATTTTCATGCCCAAAGAGAGCCAGAATCGTGACTGGTGTGGATGACATTTTGGAGAGAAAGTGAAATTGCAAAATCTCATTTGGATGGTTACAGAACTTTCTAGATGATTCTAATGAGTTCTATATAAGATTTGGAGTGTGTTCAGCCATTTTTTGGAAGATTTGAAGCTGGTAGCAGAGATAGCAATTGAAAACTCAGAGCTGCAACTCAAGATCTTGTTTTGAGATTGAAGAGGAATCAAGCCAGATTGAGGTGTGCATTGGCTTCAGAGGAAGATTTGGAGTGAATCTGGATCATTTTGGAGGAGGAATCGAGCAAGAGTTGCACCTGTTCTTCATCTGAAACCAGGTTTGTACAAATTGAAATTGTGCTTAATCTATAGGGAGATAGCTAGAAATCTTTATGTGGTTAGGTTCTTAGCATGACATAGATGGATTTTGATACAAGAATTTGATGGATAGAGACACTCTAGGGTATGGACCACTTTCTATTGAGCCTGATTTCTCAAGATTCTTGGTGATACATTCATGATTGGATAGTGGAAATTGATCAATGAAGAGTGTAGGTTACATTAGGATCATTATCTTTGAGAATTGTGATGATCAATATTTGGTGGATTTCTGAAAATTCTATCGTGTTTGGAGTTAGAGAAGGAACTAGTGAATTTGGATGATGGATTCGTGATCAGGATGGAAAATTGAGTGGGATGATGATTCGTTTCAGTTTTTTTGATGACCTGTGTGCACCACTTCACCGGAGAAGACGGTGGCGCTGCAACTCAGGCCACCGTCTGAGAACTCCCTCCATCTCAGTTTGAATTTGGGGACGATGAGCATGAACCCTTATATGAAGGTTGGACCTTTGACTCAATCCAAGGATACACGGCCACGATTTGATTTCGAAATCTGAAGAGAGACTTTGAATGAAATGCACTGTTTCATTAATTGGTTTAGTTTGGGCTTAGTGCACTGAGTGATATTCACACCCCCCAATTGGCCCAGTCTGGAAAATGAACCTGAAATATTTGCTATTTGATACGCAGGTTTTATCATTTTCTTCTTATTTTCTTTATTTTCCATCATTTCATGTAGTTTAGAAAATAATTCATAATAAATAGGAAAGTAACTCAAATTGATCCAAAAAAAATTTCCCTGACTCATGAATGAGTCTAGAATTTTAGGAAATTAAGAGTTTAGGAATTCATGCATTTTTTTTAATTGCATTTTTTGTATTTTGATTGATATTAATTTCATTATGATTGATACCTTGTCTTGTGGAATTTTGTATCATCATTTGATGATGATTTTTGAGCTGATTTTTTGTGTGTAGTTAGCTTAGACATTTATGCTCCCATAGTATTTTTCTCACATTTTTGTGATGAATTTAGATGAGGTTTTTAGATTGGAACTTTAGGTGCTCTAGTTTTAGGGTTTAACCTTAGTACCTCATAGTTTAGAATTTAATTCTAGGACTTATTGGATGATTTAATCTCTGGAATTAACATGATAGAGTCAAGATTGACTTAGGTTCCCATAGTTATTTTTGTAGGATTTTAAAATTGGTTTTAGTATTTTAGTTGGAATTGACTTTAGTACTAGGTTTTAGGTGATCCTAAATTGCTAACTCAACTAGAATAACTTCTTTAGTTCCCTTAGATTAGGGTGTTGTTTCTCTTGCTCTTGGATGATGATGGAGGCATGTGTGGGATGCTGTGGAATGCATGATGGAGGTTGGACTTGAGGTTTTCTCTCCCTTTGGTGTAGTTTGTTTAGGGTTAAGAATTAGGCTTTCAGGGAGATCTTTAGACTAGACTTTCTTCCTTCATAAAACATGGAAGGTGTTGATCACTTCCATTCCTCCGTATGATGTAAGGTCCCGTTGTGAAGGCCTCGTCCCTCCTTTGGTAGGATGATTGGCTCCTCACAAAGTGGTAGAACCTTTGAGGGTTCCTTTCCTTGATGGTGGAATGCTTAGAGGTGACCTTTGGTCTTCACTTTGCTCACCACTATCCACACCTTGCTCTTGTTAGATGAATCTTTATCCCTTGCTAGAGGATGGAGTTCCTTGCTAGAAGATTGAAGATTCTAGAGGTTGCACTTCCCCTGTGTTTGAAGACTTCCTTTGGAGCTGAGGCTTGAAGACCCAGGAGAACAAGTTGACACTTGTGAAGAAAATCAAATTGAGATTAGAAGAAGAGCTGAAGCTTGAAGGAGAAGGACAAGTTGATACTTGTGTTTGATATATTGAAAGCTTGAAGAAGCAGGTTGATACTTGCTATTGAAGAAGAAAGCTGCTGCCAGAGGATTGCTTTGCTGTGAAGCTATGGAAGCTGTTGATCTGCTTTCTTTCCTGTCTGTTTGCTTTCTGTGCAACTGTATTGATGTGACTTGTTTGATTTGCTTGATGCATTAGAATAAGTTCATGTTTAGACTGATTTAAGCTAGGAGCATGATTGCACTAGAGGTTGAGTGGCTCCCTCTGCTTGTATTGTTACTGTATGGCTTTGCTTGCGGGTATTCGGTAGAGCCCAGCTCCTTTCCCTATGTGGTTTGTGATTTTCTTGATTGCGGGTATTCGGTAGAGCCCAGCTTCTGTATGATTGCAGTTATTCATACTTGGCTTGAGGTTGAGATGAGCTTGTGGAGGCTGATGCCCCACACACATTTCCTCCCTCACTTGCATTGCATGCATTTTACAGTCGTTTACTGTTTACTGTTTAAGCTGATGCTTTATCTGTTTCTGTTTATCATTGACATGATCCCCTAGGAATCTCACTTCCTTTGATAAGGAAGTGATGATTAAAACATTAGGATTGAAACCTATGCATGATAACTTCTAGGAGATCCCTGTTTCAAACTTCAACCATAGGATGAATCCTTGGCATGACAACATTAGGACTTGATAGTCTCCCCTTTGTTGAGCCTGTTCTCTCTTCTCATCTCAAACAACAATAAAAAACGTAATAAAGGCAAGTTAGTATAAGCGCGTTACGAGCCTTAAGCTACTTGGGTAATAATGATTAAGCGGCCTCCTCTCAATCGTCTAAAATGTTTAGTATACGTCCTTTGGACGATATGCGACGCATTCGTTCCCAGGTCATAGTCTCTAGTGTTGTACAAACTACAGACAAACAAAAAAACAGTTCTTCCGTAAAAGACAGAAAACAAACTTCAAACCTTTTTGCCCCGTGGGCCCATAAGTCAAAGGAAGCTTTTCTGAAGAAAAGAGTGTCGTTAACTCCCAGTTCTACCGCAAACGGTAACGCCTAAGTCTCCAAGGGTCAAGCCGTGTACACCAAATTGCTAGAACTGTTTGGTAACCCTACTCGATAAAACATATGAATATGAACCCCCGTAATCCGTATTATCCCAAACTACGTAAGCTCTGATCTCTCATACCTGTTGAGAGTACGTAGGCACAATACTGATGTATTGGCGAACCACCTTCCCCATAACCCGTAGTAAGTCGAACTACGTTGACTCTGATTTCTCATTCTCTGATGAGAATACGTAGGCATAAAGTGCGACGCTTTGCCGAGTCATTTCCTTTTTTTTTCAAACCAGCCTTGATAGGTAGATAGATAAAACCAACCCGTCAAATAAACACAACAAGCGTGGATCCCATCAAGTACGATGGACGTGAGGGGTGCTAATACCTTCCCCTTGCGTAACCGACTCCCGAACCCAGACATGGTTGCGATGACCTTGTCTTATACCTTTTTCGTCAGGTTTTTCTGATCGTTTCCTTTCCCGTTCTGAGGGATAAATAACGAAAGGTGGCGACTCTTCTATTTTGCCGGCACCTTATTTTCGCGGTAGCGACAACCATCTCTTGCAATGTTCTATTTTTCCTCTCTACAACTCCATTATGTTGTGGAGTTCTAGGACAGGAGAAATCATGAGCAATGCCATTTTCATTAAAATATTTTTCAAAATGTTTGTTTTCAAATTCACCACCATGATCACTTTTGACTTTAACAATTTTGAAATCTTTTTCAGTTTGGACTTGTTTGCAGAAGTCAAAGAACACAGAATGTGACTCATCCTTGTGCTTTAGGATTTTTACCCATGTCCATCTGATGTAGTCATCAACAATGACTAATCCATACTTCTTGCCTCTGATGGATGCAGTTTTCACTGGTCCAAACAGATCAATGTGAGGTAACTCTAATGGTTTTGAAGTTGAAACAACATTTTTGGATTTGAAAGATGATTTTGAAAATTTTCCTTTCTGACATGCTTCACAAAGAGCATCTGAGTTGAACTTCAAATTAGGAAGTCCTCTGACCAGATTAAGTTTATTAATCTGAGATATACATCTCATATTAATATGACCCAATCTTTTGTGCCAGACCCATTGCTCATCATTAACAGACATAAGGCATTTAACATTCTGAACCTTAAGTTCTGAAAGACTGATTTTATAAATGTTGTTTTTCCTTTTACCATTAAAGAGGATTGAGCCATCCTTTTGACTAACAGCTTTGCAACACTTTTGATTAAAGATTATGCCATAACCATTGTCACTTAATTGACTTATGGACAGTAGATTATGAGCTAATCCTTCAACAAGCAAGACATTAGTTATGGAAGGAAGTTTACCATTGCCAATGGTTCCAGAGCCAATTATCTTGCCCTTCTGACTCCCTCCAAACTTGACGTCTCCTCCAGATCTAAGATCCAGACTTTGGAACATAGACCTTTTTCCCGTCATATGTCGTGAGCATCCAGAGTCCAGGTACCATGACTGGAGTCTTGACTTTGCTGCTAAGGATGTCTGCAACATAGATTATCTTATCCTTAGGTACCCAGATTTTCTTGGGTCCTTTTTGGTTAGTTGCCTTAAAGCTTTTTCTGAACTTCTGTCTTTCAACATAAGACTTGTTCTGATTAGCTTTAGATTTATTAAACACAGGTTTGTTCTGATTAGAACTTGTGTGTTTAATATCATTTAAGTGACCAAATGTAAACTGAGAATATAAAGGAGGATACTTAATATCCAGTTTATCTACAGGTTTTGGATTTGAATCCTCATAAGAGAAATATTTATATACAACACCTTTTCTATAGTTTCTGCTAATACCATAGATCATTGAAGCCATCTTGCTTCTATCTAGGATTTTAGTTAGAAACTTCCTGAAGCTATAGTCAGACTCTCGTAAAATATTTTTAGAGCATGGTTCAAACTTTGGATCAGAGTTTAGTTGAGCATATTCTAAATTATTTTTCAATTGAAGATTTTCAGCTTTTAGCTCAGTTATTTCTGATTCAAACTTGTTACTCTCAAATTCAACATGCTTTAGAAGCTTTTTGTATTTGAGTTTAACTTTGTTATAGTTTTCAAGAATATCAGATAGACTTTCAACAAGTTCTTGTCTAGAAAGTTCAGCAAATACCTCCTCAGAATCAGATTTTGATTCTGATCCAGATGATTTAGCACTATCTTCTATGTCAGCCATGAATGCTACATTAGCACATTCTTCTTCTGACTCTGATGACAAATCAGATGCATCTGAGTCATCCCAGGTAGCCATCAGAACTTTCTTTTTGTGATCTGACTTTCTCTTTAGCTTCTCCTTCTGAAGCTTTGGGCATTCACTCTTGTAGTGCCCGGGTTCTTTGCATTCATAACAAACAACCTCTCTTTTTCCAGATCGTCTGTGTCCAAAGGATTCTCCAGATATTCTATATCCAGAGGGTTCTCCAGATCTTCTGTGTCCAGAAGATTCTTTGTGTTGATCTGGTTTCCCGAAGTTCTTGAACTTCCTTTGCTTATTCTTCCAGAGTTTGTTGATTCTTCTGGACAGCAAGGATAGTTCTTCTTCATCTTCAGAAGAAGACTCTTCAGAGCTTTCTTCTATTACCTGCAATGCTTTAACAGATTTATTAGATTTTAAAGCAATTGACTTACCTTTCTTTAGAGGCTCATATTCCTCTAGTTCAATCTCATGACTCCTCAGAGAACTGATTAGTTCCTCCAGCGTAATCTTGTTCAGATCCTTTGCCAGCTTCAGAGCAGTGACCATGGGTCTCCATCTGATTGGCAAGCTTCTGATTATTTTCTTGACATTATCTGCTGTAGAGTAACCCTTGTCCGGAACCTTTAAGCCAGCAGTGAGAATCTGGAATCTGGAAAACATGGCTTCAATAGATTCAGATTCTTCCATTTTGAAAGCTTCATACTTCTGGATCAGCGCCAGAGCCTTGGTTTCTTTAACTTAAGAGTTCCCTTCATGAGTCATTTCAGGGATTCAAATATATCAAAGGCAGTTTCTCTGTTAGTTAATTTCTCATACTCAGTATGAGATATAGCATTTAGCAAGATAGTTCTAGCCTTGTGGTGATTTCTGAGTTCCTTCTTTTGCGCCTCAGTCATTGATTTTCTGTCAATTTTCTTGCCAATCCCATCAGTGGGATGAACATATCCATCAATAACTAAGTCCCAAAGATCAGAATCAAATCCTAGAAAGAAACTTTCTAGTCTATCTTTCCAATAGTCAAATTTCTCTCCATCAAACATGGGAGGTTTTGTGTTGACTCTTTCTTCATATTTGTTGTTACTGGATGTTGAAGTTTCAGCAGCCATAATGAATATCAACCAAGAATATCAAGAGCTTTTCCCACTGGATCTTTTCTGGTCATGGTTAACTGATAGCACAAACAGAACCGGAGCTCTGATGCCAACCGAAGGTGAGAAAAACACTTAGAAGGGGGGTTGAATAAGAGTTTTAAGAAATATGGCAATAAAAACAACTCAAGATTTTTATCCTGGTTCGTTGAACTCAACTACTCCAGTCTACCTTATCAAAGATGATTTGCCTTTCTCCACAAGGACTTAATCCACTATTAATCAACTGATTACAATAGCAAGCACTAAGAACAACTGTCTTAGTCTTCTCAAGAACTACTGACCACACCTTGGTCTTCTCAAGGAACTTCTTACAAATTAATGTAAACTAAACAAGTGTTTAAATGCTTCTAAAAAGCTGTATCACAACTGTGATATTTACACTTAAGATTAAGTACAAACAAAACTATACAGTTTTATGATAGAACAAAAGTATATGAACTTTGAGAGAGTTTTCACTTTGATGCTTCAAGCGTGTGTATGAATATTTCTTTCTGATTGAGCTAGCAACTTCTAAATGTTGTAGAAGTTCTCCTTTTATAGCTTTTTCCAATTGCTTTGAGTAATTTGCGGCTGAGTATTATATTGAGATATAAGACTTTTCATCACCAAAAGGTATGGGCAGAGACATGATTTTTGCAGTAAAAGTATGGTTGTAGAAGCTTTGGGATTTGCACCACGTCTCTTCATTTGACAAAATAGTCGTTGGTTACTTTAGAAGTAGCGCCATGTCCAATCAGGTTTACAGCTTCTTCAATAAGCTTCCTTCAGGATGAAGTCTTCATGATCAGAGCTAAATGTTTGAGATGATCAAAGCTTTGGTAGATGTCAGAACTTGATATATCAGAGTCTCAAACTTGATCAGAGTCTTCATCAGAGTATGCAGCAGTATGTGCATGAGCGTGAATATAATTTGATAAGAGTCTGATTATCAGAGCCTTTGTTCTTGTAGCTAAATGAACTTCAGAGTCTGATTTGATCAAGGCTTTCAACTCTTTATACAATTCTTTCAGATACACTTCAGATTATTCTGCAGCTTCTGCTTTAGATTCTTCTGGCAGCGCTTCAGAGTTTTCTGATTGTCTTGCATCTGATGCTTCAGAGCCTTGCATAGTTGCTTGTACTTATGTATTTTTCTTCTTTAAGAGTATTCAATTTAATACCTGAAACAATAATATTGAACAAATTTTAGAGTATATATTTTCTTAATACAAAATTCCATAAGAGTTATCATCAAAACATAGAGATATAAGAAACACCAATATGTGTTCTAATAGTTTTTAACTACTCAAATGCTTTATGGCATTTGTCATCGAGAATGAATTCAGCGTCTTTCATTAATAGGCCAGTCAGTGGTTTAGTGATTTTAGAGAAATCCTTAATGAATCGTCGGTAGAAACCGGCGTGTCCTAAGAAACTTTGTATTTCTCTGACGATTTTAGGAGGTTGAAGGTTTTCTATAATTTCTATTTTTGCTTTATCTACTTCAATCCCTTTATCAGCCACTATGTGTCTAAATACTGTCGCTTGCGCGAAAATAAGGTGCCGGCATGACAGAAGAGTCGCCACCTTTCGTTATTTATCCCTCAGAGCGGGAAAGGAAACGATCGGAAAAACCTGACGAAAAAGGGTAAGACAAGGTCGTCGCAACCATTGTCTGGGTTCGGGAGTCGGTTACGCAAGGGGAAGGTATTAGCACCCCTCACGTCCGTCGTACTCGACGGGATCCTCGCTTGTTTGTTTACTTGGACGGGTTGGTTATAATCTATCTACCTATCAAGGCTGGCTGAAAAAGAAAAGAAAAATGACTCGGCAAAGCGTCGCGCTTTATGCCTACGTATTCTCATCAGAGAATGAGAAATCAGAGTCAACGTAGTTCGGCCTACGAAGGATTACGGGGAACGGTTGGGAAGGTTGCTCGCTAGGATATCGCATCCTATGCCTACGTACTTTCATCTGGTATGAAAGATCAGAGCACACGTAGTTCGGGAAACTACGGGTTAAAATGGCTCAACTAGGAGGGAGACTATCAAGTCCTACTGTTATCATGTCATGGATTCATCCTATGGTTGAGGTTTGAACAGGGAACTCCTAGATGTTGTCATGCATAGGTTTCAACCTAAAAGTCTATCATCAAATCCTCATCAGCAGAAATGAGAGTCCTAAGGGATCATGCCAATGATACATCAACACAGACAAAAACATCAGTTTTAACAGTAAAATGCATGCAATGCAAGTGAGGGAGGAAATGTGTGTGGGGTTTCAGCCTCCACAAGCTCGTCTCGACCTCAAGCCAGTCATGAAATAACAGTAATCATACTGAAGGTAAACAACATACTATCAAGCAAAGAACCAGATAAAGGAAATGAAGTGCCAACAGGCAAACAAACACACATGCTTGAGAAAGAAAAAATCTACTCCCTAATCCTAACCCCAGTCACAGAATCTGAATCAAATCTAAGCACAGCCCTCAAGCAAAACCCTAAACAAGAGAATCAATCCCAGTCTTCAAGCTTCAGAACAAGCTTACCAAAGAAAGGGAGCTAAGCAAGCAGACTCATAGTGTCTTCCTCAGGAAAGCACTAGGAGGTGAATACTCAGGAGTCATACCCTATGTGGCTCAACCACTGTGATCAGTTTACATTCCTCCTCAGGAGAAACTAAACTCACAAGCAGGCTCCAACGTCACTGGATATTTAGGAAATCCTATCTGAACTAGTGGAGCTAAGTGAATAGACTCATAGGACCTTCCTCAGGAAAGTACTAGGAGGCTTCCACTTAGGAGTTGTACCCTATGTGGCTCAACAACTGTGATCAGTTTACATTCCTCCTCAGGAGAAATTAAACTCACAAGTTGGCTCCAACATCATTGGATACTTAAGAAATCCTAGACAAACTAATGGAACTAAGTGAATAGACCCCTAGGACCTTCCTCAGGAAAGTACTAGGAGGCTTCCACTTAGGAGTTGTATCCCATGTGGCTCAACCATTGTGATCAGTTTACATTCCTCCTCAGGAGAAATTAAACTCACAAGTGGGCTCCAACATCATTGGATACTTAAGAAAGAGGTGAGAAGAAAGAATGAAAGTCATTCATAGTGCCTTCCTCAGGAAAGTACCATGAACTTCCTTCAAACTTCAGGATCTCAAACCTCACAGGCAGGGAATAAGCCAAGCTCTGGGTCTCTGGGTCTTGATCTACAAACTTCTCTTCATGATGCTCTCCATCAAGGTCTTCAAGACAACACAAGCCCCACAACAAATTCCCCACAATGAACCCCAAAGATGAACAGATAACCACAGGGGAGACAAAATCAACAGGCAACTTCAGAAAATACCTAGAAAATAATAAACCAAGGGGGAAAAATCTAACAATTATTCACAAGGGTCCTCAAAGTCTATCCATAACATCTACATAGGCCTCTACCTAAAAATCAAGACAAAACTCAATCAAAGAAAGATGATTCTTCACCTAAACACAACCTAAACCCTAATTAGGATACCCTACATCTACCCTAATTAAACTAATCAAAATTTAATTCTAAAATTCTAGAAAAAATCCTATGGGGAACTATGATTCATCATCTAATTGCACAAAAAAGAATGGATTAAAAACCCTAAGGGAAGGTCCTAAAACAATTCTTGCAAAATCATGCTACCAAACTAAACAATATAAAAGCTATTTAAAAGAAAAATCTATTAAAAATACTAAACTTAAAAATAAAATCTCATTTTTATTTTTAATATTTTCTACACATTATTATCTACTCAGAAAAAAGAAGAATTAAAAAAGAGTTATTTTTCAATTTTTAATGAATTTTCTAAAACAAGAAAAATATTAAAACAATATAAAAGAAATATAAAACAAATAAAGGGAGGGGGGGTTGGAATAGCACACGCGCCAGTTGAAAACAGATGGGCCAGAAATAGGGGGGGTGCTAATAGCGAACTAAGCCCAGAACGCTGATTAAATGAAACGACCGCGTTTCATTTTTTGAATGTTTCCCTCCATCTCTCAGATTCAATCACGGCCGTTGGATGAGCTTACATTGTCAAACCTTGGGAATTAATCCAATGGACCACCTTCATCGTCCCCAACGATCTAGGGTTTTCAGAAACCCTCTCCTCCATGCACTAATCTTCCTCTCCCTGATTCTCTCTCCACACGCCACGATTCAACACGATTCCAAAACGAAAATTGTAGTACTCAATGAGAGGAACAAGATGGTACGCGTGGATTTCCCTAATTCATCCTTAATAATTCCAACAGAGGACTTCAATGCCATGGTCCAACTAAACATCACCTGTTATCAACTGGTATCAACCTTCACTAAACTTCAATCTAATGGTTTACAGAGCTTCTACAAGATACCCTAGCTATTCTACACTAGTTCTTGATGATTAAAACTCCTAATTCAAACAATTCTTGCAAATCAAAGATTCATGGTCCTGCTATGGAACTTCATGTCATGGGCTGTAACTATCAGAATTTATTCCTCTACCCTAGCCTAACCTTTCTATGCCTAAGAAACTAGTTAAAGCTCAATAATTTAGGAGATAGAGGGTGAAGAAGAAACCTGTCAAGAAGATGAGATGAGGTGATGTTGAGCACGATTCAGAGCTTGTAACTTCTCAACAATGCCCTTCTAATGGTGGAAGATCTTCTGTATGCACTTGTATGGAAGGAGAATGCTTGTAGTGGATGAAATTCAGAGTTGCTTGAAGTTGAAGAAAGTGCTTCAATGGATCCTTCTCTCTCTCTCTTCCCCCTGAATCCTCTTGCTATCACCAACCTTGAACTCTCTTCATGGCCTTCTTCTTATAATGATCATTAGATGCTTCTAGATTCATCTAGAATTTGGTGGAAGTTTCTTGAAAATCTCATGACATGCCATATTGGTTATCTCATATCTCATATGTTATGCCTTGCAATTTTGTGCCAAATTCTCCTTATGAGAGATATTGAGTGTGGATGAATGAAAAACAAGCTCATCTTTGGCTTGTGTAAGGTTTTTCAACATTGCCTTCTTTTTCAAGTAACAACTTTTCAAAGCATCACCCATTTTAAAGCTTCAAATCAAAATTCTAGCTAAACCAATGTTCTCAAAATGATTTTTCCAATCAAAATGATATATTGGATGACCTATTTTGGATTTGTGGATCTTCCAAACCAATTTCCAAATTCGACTTTTCAAACTTATATGCCATTTTTAGTTCATTTTTGACCAATCATGAATCTTCATGCTATGAGCTTTTCCAACAATTTGTGACCTTCTTTATAGACTTAAAATCACATTTTGAACAACTTTCATGTTTTAAGTTTTTCCATTTGAGGCTTGGAAATAGGAGTTTTAGGCATTGGCTAAAATGACCTATAACTGACAAATGACCAAAATACCCCTGTCTTGTTCAAACCATAAGTTGAGTTCCACAAATCCAATCAAGGACTTCTACAACTCAAATTAAAGCTAAGAAGATCCTCTCCAACATTAATGTTGACCAAGAAGTCATAGGAATCACCCTGCTAGGGCAAAAGTTGTTTGGAAGTTGGGTGACTTTCAAGGACCCAGATTCACACACCTCTGCTGACCTGTAATTTGTCCAAACCATAACTTGGGCTCTGTAACTCCTATCAAGGACTTCCACCACTCAAATTAAATCTTAGAACAAGCTCTACAACATTCATGTTATGGGGAAGGTGAGATATCAATCACATCTTGAGCTAAAACTGCCTGGAAGATAGGGACCAAATTAGGGTTTTTCACTGACAATCCTCAGAAACCCTAACTTGAAACTTCTCAAACTCCTCACTCATGATGAGTTGGCCTAGGAATCATCTTTATATCATCTCCATGCATCATTCCATGATCTCATGGCCCTTGGATTGGTCTCAACCTTCTCCAAATCATCAGTTATCCTAGGGTTGACCCAGTCAAAACCCTAATTCTATCATTCATGGTTGAATCTTCTGAACTCTTGCACAATGACTTCTCTGGGCTTCATGAAGGCTATCAAGACATCTCATAGGCTTTCCCAAAACATCAAATTCACTCTCAAAGTCTCAGAACCATCTGAGGAGCACCCACAACTTTCAAACTGTGAAGCACACAACCCTGGTTTCAACCCATTCCTCTGAGGATCTCTTGAACTTTCTGATGAAGGTATCCACTTTCAAACACTCAATGAATAAATAATTGTTGGTCAAATTTTGGGGTGCAACAGCTGCCCCTATTCAAACGGCTTGAACCTGACTGGGTGAGAAGCGAACAGCTCTCAACCAATCAAGGTGCGAGACGGTTGAATATCGGTAAACCCGAAAATTTGCCAACTGCACGAGCACACAGTACTCTGCGGGGAACAAACCTTTGATTACTGCAACACTAGCTTCTCATCAACTAGCTGGAGAACCAAATCTGACATCACCGTCGGACGATCGAAGTACTCTGCGTCACTGCTGGAGAACTAAACCTGACATCACTGTCGGACGACCGCTGGAGAAACATCTTCGACTTCAATCAGAAGACGTATCATTCACTTGATCGCAATCAATCATCACCTCAGGATAACTGACTTGGTCTTCAGACTCACGCAAATCACTATGTTGTATCTACAACCCTGGAACCTTGTCTTCAGCTACCCGTTGATTCTTCAACACGGAAATCTGGACTCACAGGAACCTTCTGATATCGCCTTCGGGCGCTTATGAAATCCATCTTCAGACTAGACATCATTGCTGGAGCAGACATATCATGCTGCTCAGGGCTTCAAGAATCATCTTGACCAAACAGATCCGTCGGGCATCTTCAAGAATCGTCCTGAACCGATAACCTTTCTGGAGCAAACATTCTGTTGGGTATTCCAGAAATCTTCCTGGGTAACTCTTGCTGGAGACGCCATTGGGGAGCTCAAGTATCATACTAGGCGAACCACTCGGGAAGCTGTACTGGGGTCTTAAGAATCGTCTTAAGCAAACGGCCCTGCTGAGGGATTCAAGAATCATCTCTAACTGAGGACTTCGCTGGGGATCTCAAAAATCATCTTGAGCGAGCGACTGCGGGGATCACACCGGGGTCTTTAAGAATCAACTCGAAAGCGACCTTGCTGGGGAGAACATCAAGAATCGTCCTGAGCAACCGGCCTTTTGGTGGTACACCTGTTCAACAAGGATGATGATGACCTAGATCATGCTTATGGTGCATATGCTTCTGCGCCATGCCCCACACAGTGGAAATGCTATGCGTTTATGCTAAATGCCATGCAATCATGCACAATGCTATGCAGTCATGCATAATGACGCGATCCCGTCAGCAAAATAAATGCCGAAGGGGGAAATTCTCCTGTCAAGGAGAAAGAACCACTCAGGTAGAGGAATCATCCTGCTGAGGAGAATATGAACACGCCAATATCAATCAGGCTCTGTCTGGGGAATTGATCTTCCGCGAACTGCTGCAGGGGAACAACTTTAGCTGACTGCTGCAGGGGACGAAGCTCTATGATAACTTGGATCTGCTGATATCAATCGCGAGAATGAATTGCGCGGCCGTCTCGGCTACTCTTCTGGGGTTGACCACTCTGTGGGGAACCAACTTCAGTTGCTCAACACTCCACTGGGGAAAAACCAATCATGATCTGATCAACTTCCAAGGATTCGGATCTCTTGGACATCTGCAAACTTGGCTGAGGAAGAAGAAATCATTCTGCTTTGATGGAGAGAGTGCGACTCTGGGGAAACACAACATTAGCTACCCCACGCTCCGCTGGGGAAAATCAATCATGATCCGATCAATGTTCAAGGATTCTACTTTTCTGCGGACTCAACCGGGGAGGGAAATCATTCTACTTCATTGGAGAGTGCGACTTTGATGGGGAATTCGATTCCACTGGGGAAGAAAGAATCATCTGACTTCGGGGGAGAGTACAACTCTGCCGGGGAATACAACATCAGCCATTCCAACACTCTACTGGGGGAAGAGGGAACCATCCATCTTCAGGAGAGAGCATGACTCTGGTGGGGAATCTCAATTCCGCTGGAGACTTTACTGGGGAAACACGAGCTTCGGCACCCAAACATTTCTATGAACTCTGCACTTGTGACCCGGTGCTGGGGACATGAGCTTCGGCCTTCGGCTCAGCTGATGAGGTGACGTTCCTTCAGGATGCGCCTGCTTGGGGAAGAAAATCCTCTCTACCTAGGGAGACATATCAATGCTCACTGTCCTGCGTTTAGATTCTGCGGAGGAGAAACTACTGAACTCTGCTGGGGAAGGAGGACTCATCCTGCTTCGGGGATACGCACAGCACATCTTCTGGCGGGGTGCTACACCTGCAACAACACAAACAAACAGACAAGATACCCTCCTCAAAAGGGGCCTATCAGGGTTATTATCTCGTGACAATATTCAGTTAATTAGTTGTTTCAACAATCAATGGGCTTAGGCCCGCAAGTTTATGTATGCGCATTTTATCAAAAAAAACATCGGCGTTCTCATTCGCAAACAAAACAGATAAATGCTAAGCAGACAAGTAAAATTGCTGAATAATGTGCATTTTATTGATGATGAACCCCTGAACGGGCAAGAATGTTTTACAACAGAGGCAAGCTCCTGGAATGAGGAAGCCGCGCAAAAAGAAAACATAAATATACATCAGTATATACAAATGTCGGCAATCGAGGCGTAGACGAACACCATGAGTTGATCCCTCTAAGACCCACTCGACTTCGATACTTCTCCGATGCTTCAGCTTTGGAAGAGATTGATTCAGATAAACGGCCCTCAGGTCTTCCGAACCACTAAACAATGAAAGTCCATACGCGGAACGCAGTCATTTGCTTATTCAAATCCCTAACTTTTGCGTGAACCGCCCTTTCGAGTTTTCAGTTCACCGGGATACCCTTTTTTGCCGAAGCCGCCCAGTGTAGGTTTTCGACTTCGCGGGTGTACATTTTTTCAATATATTCCTAATTTTTGCCCGAACCTTTTATTCTGTTTTTGGTTCGCCGGGATGCCCCTTTTTTGCCTGGACTCTTTTCTTTTTTTTGTCCAGCGGGTCTCTTTCAAGCAAAGTATTTTTTAACTGCGTCCGCGTTCACCGGGGATGCAAAATCTTCACCATCCATCGTGGATAACAACAAAGCTCCTCCCGAGAAGACCTTGCTGACGACATACGGCCCTTCGTAATTCGGAGTCCACTTGCCCCGGTGATCGGAGTGTGGCGGAAGAATCTTCTTCAGGACGAGATCACCCGTCTGAAAGCTTCGAGGACACACCTTCTTATCATAAGCTTTCTTCATTCGGCTTTGGTATAGGCGACCAAATGCAATCGATGCTAACCTCTTCTCGTCCATCAGGCTGAGCTGGTTCAAGCGATTCGTAATCCATTCTGCCTCATCTAGTTTCACATCAACCAAAACTCGCAAAGAGGGAATCTCCACTTCTAACGGCAGGACAGCTTCCATACCGTACACCAAGGAGAAAGGAGTTGCCCCGGTCGACGTACGCACCGTCGTACGATAACCGTGCAAGGCAAACGGCAGCATCTCGTGCCAATCTTTGTACGTCACAACCATCTTCTGAACAATCTTCTTGATGTTCTTGTTGGCCGCCTCAACAGCGCCATTCATCTTCGGCCGGTAAGGAGATGAGTTGTGGTGTTCGATCTTGAAGCTCTGGCACAGCTCCTTCATCATCTTATTATTCAAATTCGAACCATTATCAGTAATGATCCGCTCGGGAATTCCATAGCGACAGATGATGTCCCTCTTTATGAATTTAGCTACCACCTGCTTAGTCACATTAGCGTACGAGGCTGCCTCCACCCACTTGGTGAAGTAGTCGATAGCTACCAGAATGAAACGATGACCATTGGATGCAGTGGGCTCGATCTTGCCTATCATGTCGATGCCCCACATGGAGAACGGCCAAGGGGAGGACATGACATTCAATGGGCACGGCGGCACATGAACTTTATCAGCATAAATCTGGCATTTGTGACATTTCTTCGCGAATCTGAAGCAATCCGATTCCATAGTCAACCAGTAATATCCTGCTCTCAGGATCTTTCTCGTCATGGCATGCCCGCCGGCGTGCGTACCAAATGTGCCCTCATGGACTTCTTCCATGAGCATACTTGCCTCTTTCTCATCCACACATCTGAGTAGCACGAGATCGTGGTTTCTCTTATACAGCACCCCATCAGGGTTGAGGTAAAAGTTTCCAGATAGCCTCCTCAGAGTCTTCTTATCCTGGGTTGAAGCACCCGCAGGATACTCCTTGGTCATAAGGAAGGTCTGGATATCGTGGAACCATGGCTTGCCGTCAGTGGCATCCTCGATTGCGAACACATATGCTGGTCTGTCAAGACGCGAAAGAACAATGCTTGGAGCTTCATTCCAAAGATTGACCTTATACATTGAAGCCAACGTGGCTAAAGCATCAGCCATTTGATTTTCAGCCCGGGGTACATGATGAAGTTCTACTCGGTCAAAGAACGGAAGCAGCCTCCTGGCATAATTCATGTACGGCACTAGATTCGCTTGACGAGTTTCCCACTCCCCTTTGATCTGATTGATTACAAGCGCTGAGTCACCATATATGTCTAGATTCTTGATTCTCAAATCAATTGCCTCTTCTAGACCCATAATACATGCTTCATACTCGGCTTCGTTGTTGGTAACTGGAAACGTCAGTCTTGCAGTAAACGGGATGTGGGATCCGTGAGGAGTCGTGATGATTGCCCCAATACCACTTCCATAGGAGTTAACCGCTCCGTCGAATATCAACTTCCACTGAGACTTCCTATCCGGCCCCTCATCGGGCAATGGCTCCTCGCAATCCTTCGCTTTGAGAAACATAATGTCCTCGTCAGGGAATTCGAACTTCATCGGCTGATAGCCTTCGATTGGCTGTTCGGCAAGGTAGTCAGACAATACGCTTCCCTTGATGGCTTTCTGAGAGACGTACTGAATATCATATTCTGTTAACACCATCTGCCATCTGGCAATCCTGCCCGAAAGAGCCTGCTTCTCGAAGACGTACTTGATCGGATCCATCTTCGAAATTAGCATAGTGGTGTGATTGAGCATATACTGTCGTAGACGTTTGGCAGCCCAAGCCAGTGCACAACATGTCTTCTCCAGCATCGAGTATCGAGATTCACACTCAGTGAACTTTTTACTCAAATAATAAATGGCATGCTCTTTTCTGCCCGTCTCGTCGTGCTGACCGAGAACACACCCCATACTATTCTCCAGAACTGTCAAGTACATGATTAATGGCCGTCCAGCCACTGGGGGTATCAAGATTGGAGGTTCTTGAAGATACTGCTTTATCTTATCTAATGCCTTCTGGCAATCCTCATTCCAAGTAATCGCCTGATTTTTCTTTAAAAGCTTGAACATCGGTTCACAAGTGGCCGTGAGCTGAGAGATAAACCTTGCAATGTAGTTTATTCGGCCCAGGAAACCACGAACTTCTTTTTCTGTTTTCGGCGCTGGCATCTCTTGGATAGCTTTTATCTTTGCAGGATCAACTTCAATACCTCGTTCACTAACGATAAACCCCAATAACTTTCCGGACCGCACTCCGAAAGTGCACTTGTTAGGATTCAGCCTCAGCCTGAACTTCCTAAGCCTTTCAAACAGCTTCAATAAATTGACCAGATGCTCCTCCTCCGTTTGGGACTTTGCGATCATGTCATCAACATAGACCTCGATCTCATGATGAATCATATCATGAAACAAAGTTACCATTGCTCGCTGGTAAGTGGCCCCTGCATTCTTCAGACCGAAGGGCATTACCTTATAGCAAAACGTGCCCCAGGGGGTAATAAACGTCGTTTTCTCCATGTCCTCCGGCGCCATCTTAATCTGATTGTAACCGGAGAAGCCATCCATGAACGAAAACACGGAAAACTGGGCAGTATTGTCGACCAACACATCGATATGAGGCAACGGGAAATCATCCTTAGGGCTCGCCCTGTTCAAATCCCGATAATCGACGCACATACGTACCTTACCGTCCTTCTTCGGCACAGGCACTATGTTGGCGACCCACGGAGGGTAAGTGGTAACGGCTAGAAATCATGCGTCCAACTGCTTCTGGACTTCTTCCTTGATTTTTACAGCCATGTCTGGTCTCGTCCTCCTGAGCTTCTGCTTGACTGGAGGGCAATCTTCTCGCAACGGCAAGCGATGAACCACGATATCAGTGTCAAGTCCGGGCATATCCTCATATGAACAAGCAAAGACGTCACTATACTCTCGAAGCATCTCGACCAGTCTATGCTTGACATCATTCTGCAGCGCAGCCCCTACTCTGACATTTCTGACGAGCTCCTCAGAACCCAGATTTACAATCTCAATATCCTCCTCGTGAGGCAGAATAACCTTCTCCTCTTGTCTCAACAAGCGGGCCAACTCTTCCGGAAGGTCTTCGTCTTCATCAATCTCATCCTCGGCTTGATAGATCGGGCAATCAAAGTCGTAGTGAGTCGTAGAGGGTCCAGAGTCGATGTCATCTGTTACGTGGATCCTGCAATAACAAGGGTTAAGTTTAAAGCAAGAATATGCAGGTTAGCACGAACCTCGTTGCCATTTTGCTGTTTTTCGAAACAAACATAAAGCATGAATAACAGAGAACACAACATTTGATTACGAAGAAAACGCCTTTTATTTATTAACAAAATGCATACACATAATCCAACAAGGCCCTGACAGTAAAACCACTATGCCCCGGGCAGGACATAGGGTTGTACAAAGATTGTAAAAAGCAAATCATTACTCTTCACTTGTCAGCTTGATAATCTCCTTGATGGTCCAGTTGTGGAGGTGCTCGCCCGGCTTGCTCGGTTGAATCCAGGCGTCAAGATCACAATCACTGTCCCCGCTGTCCTCTGACGCAGCGCTGACACTCTCGAAGATTACTCCCCCCTTGGTGAATAAGATCGGCCCTTTCCCACGAGACGAACTGCCAGAAGAAGATGAAGCTTCAGCTCCTGGAGAATACCCTAATCCAAACTTATCCTGTTTGATTGGTATATCCAAGACATGCCCCCAGCCTGGGGTGGAACCAGCTTCGACAACGGCTCTAGCTTCCTTAAACGAGGAGAGGTTCAACTCTTGCTTCTCTGCAACAACGGGAGCTACCTCCTTCACCCTGACGGTTTCAAAAGCTTGGCAAAGAGTCTCATGGATCTCACCATCCATTTCGACGTATTTAAAGGACGACAGGTGGCTTACCATGATGTCCTCTTCTCCACAGACTGTCACTATGCTTCCCCCAACAGCATATTTAAGCTTCTGATGCAGCGTGGACGTTACGGCACCTGCAGAATGGATCCACGGCCGACCTAAGAGGCAACTATAGGCGGGCATGATATCCATGATATAGAAAACCGCATTAAACGTCTCTGGTCCAACTTGAATTGGCAGGGTCAATTCTCCGAAGACGTGGCGCTTGGTTCCGTCAAAGGCCTTCACTACCAGATCACTGGGCGTGCACAGCAGTCCACGGGCATCCAACTTCATCAGTGCCTTCTTCGGAAGCACGTTAAGCGAGGAGCCCGTATCCACCAGGACATGTGACATAATCGTGCTTCTGCACTCTATTGAGACGTGCAAGGCGCTGTTGTGATCTCTTCCCTTAGGAGTCAGCTCCAGATCTGTAAATCCCAGCCCATTACCAGCATTGACATGGGCTACTACTTCCTCGAGTTGATTCACTGATATCTCCTGCGGCACGTATGCAGCATTCAATACCTTCAATAATGCGTTGCGGTGCGCTTCAGAACACAACAACAGGTTAAGAATCGAGATCTTTGACGGAGTCTGGTGAAGATGATCTACAATCTTGTAGTCACTTTTCCTGATTAGTCGCATGAACTCTTCAGCATCTTTAACCAGCAAGTCCTTCTCTGCCCCTGCAGGGACCTCTTCAACAGCTTTACCTTTACCTTTATCCACAGCGTCAGCTCGGACCACCTTCTCTGCTGCAACTTCTGCTGGTGCGAATACTCTACCGCTTCTAGTGATACCACTGACCTCAGCAAGATTCTGCGCAGTCGATCTGGACGGCTCAAGCTCTATCTTCTGACCATTACAATACACTTCGGCGCCGTAATGCCATGGGACGGCATTAGTGCTCTCGAATGGGATTGGTCCGGCCCTGGTGATGGTGATAGAAGGCGGACGGGGCGCAGAAATAGTAATAGGGTGACGAGGAATAGTAATGGTAGCAACTTCGTCTGCCTGCTTCAGCACGACTTCCCCTGACGCATTCTCAACGCTCCGACTGAATTGCAAGATACCCTCGACCATCAGACTTTGGATACCTTCGATCAGCTGCTCACACCCATCAGGAAGTGTAGCACAAGCCATACATAGCTCTCCACACCCGGGAAAGAAACCCTTCTTCAGCAACTTGGCCTTAACAAAACTCAACGGCGTCTTCAAATCTTTGACATTAGTCAGCAAATCTGAACTCTCTTCAGTGATAACAGCATTCACTCCGCCCCCCCTATGATGAGGCATTGGATTTTTGGTGACGTTAGGCACGCTGTCAGAAAAGTTGATAATCTTGGCGTCGACCAAGTCCTGGACTTTGTGCTTAAAAGCTTTACAATTCTCAACCGTATGGCCAGGTGCCCCAGAATGAAATTCACAAGTAGCATTAGCATCATAATCTGGTGGTGGTGCCCCTGTCAAGGGAGCCATTGTCCTTTTATGAACTAATTGGAGCTGAAGCAACGTCTGCAGAAGCTGTGCATACGGCATAGGAGGAGTTTCCAAATGACGGTTTGCCAGGGGACCTCGATTCTGATATCTCTTATATCCCGGATTATTCTGTTGCTGAGGCTGCTGCTGCGGCTGCGGTGGAGCAGCTGGGATGTTTATGCTAGCGATCTGAGACTGAGGGCCCTTGCCTCTTCTCCTAGCATTAGTGACAGCACTGGCATCTCCCTCTCGACGCTTGCCAGTATAGGGCTTCTTGCTAGCTCCTCCAGCTGAGGATGATTCGCCCTGAATCTTTCCGATCTTTATACCGTTTTCAACATGCTCGCCCAAAGTGATAAGAGCCGAGAATGTTCCAGACATGCCACTAATCAGCTTTTCATAATAGACTCCAGGAAGGGTAGCCACGAACATTTGTACCAACTCACGCTCAACCATCGGTGGTTGAACCCGAGCAGCCAATTCACGCCATCGCTGGGCGTATTCTTTGAAGCTTTCATTGCTCCGCTGCGAGAGATTCTGAAGCTGAACTCGGTTGGGAGCCAAGTCGCTATTGTATTGATAGTGGAGAACAAACGCTTCTGCAAGATCTTTCCAGGTGCGCACAGCAGCGGGCTCCAAACCCATATACCATTCGAGCGATGGACCCGAAAGACTATCCTGAAAGAAGTGCATCAGCAGCTTCTCATCGTCAGAGTAAGCGGACATCTTTCTATAATAAGATCGGAGGTGAACACGGGGACAAGTAGTGCCCCTATACTTCTCAAAGATAGGCACCTTAAACTTGTGAGGTACTTTAAAATCAGCAATCAACCCGAGTTTGGCCATGTCAACGCCCAATGTGTTCTGATTTTCTATATCTCTCATTTTGTCTTCCAGCGCCTTGAACCTGAGTCGAGCTTCAGCAGTCAACTCAGCCTCTGCACCTCTCTGAGAGAATATGTCATCCTGATGGTCCTCCAGCCACGGTTGAGGCACCACCATATTTCCTGCACCAACATTGCCGTTGACCGGCCCCATGTTAACATTGGCTCCCAAACCACCATTGACGGCGCCTGCCGCATTAAGTCCGAGATTAGTCATAAGATTGCCGTTAGCACTACCGTTGCCCCCGGCAGCAGGAACAACGTTCTGTGGAGTATCCCCTTGAGGAGGAGTGGGCACGGCCCCGCCGTGAAGTATTCCATTACTGTCAACCCTGGAGATTAGAGGTTGAACCAGAGTACGAAGCTGGTCTTGCCCATTCGCAACTACTTGCGTCAGCTCCATAAAACGATCCATCCGTTCACGAAGCTCTTGAACATCTGACTGTACCTGGTCCATGATTCTCGTTTGATTGGCGCGAGTTGAGTAGCGGTGGATGAATCTTTGATCAATCCTGGAGATCGAAAGCAGCTCGGAACCTGAGTACCTGAAAAACCTGTCAACATCAAGGGTTAGGAAAAGGTAACAGAATGCATGTCATGCAAAGATGCTTTATGCAGATGCATGCGTGTGTCTGTGTGCTTGAGAGATTATCCCCCGATCCTGGCACCTGCTGGCAATAATAAGGAGAGGAATCAAGGCCCAATCATGGAAACAGTAACCTCACACAACAATAGTCAGATTCGACACATCAAGGACCGAGAACTCGTACGCAACAGTCTTTCTGAGAGAGGCTGCATTAACACGATAAGAGGCGAAAGATCCTGGATCGGGGAAACGGTACCTGTCACAGGCACACGCTAATGGAATGATTATGATTATGCAAACTAATGCAAAATGCAGGCATGCAACATATATCCAGGTGGCTGCTGTGGAGATTCGATGTCAACAGTCACTGATGAGAAGGAAACCCCGGTGTAAGACCACTGATCTGATCTGCTGAGAATAACCATCTGATAGGATCGAGATCAAAATTCTGCTCTGACAAGGATAAGGGCCTGATAATAAAGACCCCGGATGCAAGATCAAGGAATATCTGTTGATGAAGCCTTCGGACCCCAAGTCACAAATCTGCCCTCTCTAGAACAAATGCACAGCTGCTGATGAGATCTTCAGACCCCACTCAAAATCTGCCCTATCAAGAACAAATGACAACCGCTGACGAGATCCTCAGACCCCACTCAAAAATCTGCTCCATCCAGAACAAACCTCTGATGACAATACTCTGATCGGAATCTAGACAAACACCCGATGATAAAATCCTCTGATCAAACCCTTGCTCTATCAAGAACAGTCACATCTGATACTGAGAATCCTGATACCAACGTAACTGATTCACTGTCAAGAAAACCAGGTAGTCTGGAGGTCAAAGTTTCCTGCAATATCCCAACCCCACTCACAGGTATGATGGACCTAATCCACGGGCAAAGGTACGGCATCCTATGCGGTTGTCAGCGTCACAGACTTTCATGAGTGACGATACGATTCCCAGAAGGAGTGGCATCATCAAGTCATGAAGAGGCCTCACTTAGCTGACTTCCAGATGATCGGTCCCCAGAGTCGACAATCCTCACGTCTGGACTCCTCTCAGAACCTCAGGACCGGAAAGGAGCACCTCTGCAAGAATCTCGTCTGAGCGCAGATTTTCGTAGGGAACTGTGCCTGCTCAGCAGACAGGTTCGTCTACTACTTCTCCGCAACTATATCTAGGTGTGTACTCAAGCCCAGGTCCGGCTTTTCACTCACAGTAACATCCCTCTCCCACAGCAGCACAGATAATCATATCAACTGGAAATAAAATGCGGGAAATAAAATGCGGGAAGTAAAAATGCGATAAATAAACGCAACCCAACAAGCAAACACACAAACGATAGGATTGACTCGCGTAGGGGATGGGAAACGGTCCCAGCATAAGGGATGGGAAAAGTCCCTAGATGCCATGAGTCCCCAGCAGAGTCGCCAGCTGTCGCTTGCGCGAAAATAAGGTGCCGGCATGACAGAAGAGTCGCCACCTTTCGTTATTTATCCCTCAGAGCGGGAAAGGAAACGATCGGAAAAACCTAACGAAAAAGGGTAAGACAAGGTCGTCGCAACCATTGTCTGGGTTCGGGAGTCGGTTACGCAAGGGGAAGGTATTAGCACCCCTCACGTCCGTCGTACTCGACGGGATCCTCGCTTGTTTGTTTACTTGGACGGGTTGGTTATAATCTATCTACCTATCAAGGCTGGCTGAAAAAGAAAAGAAAAATGACTCGGCAAAGCGTCGCGCTTTATGCCTACGTATTCTCATCAGAGAATGAGAAATCAGAGTCAACGTAGTTCGGCCTACGAAGGATTACGGGGAACGGTTGGGAAGGTTGCTCGCTAGGATATCGCATCCTATGCCTACGTACTTTCATCTGGTATGAAAGATCAGAGCACACGTAGTTCGGGAAACTACGGGTTAAAATGGCTCAACTAGGAGGGAGACTATCAAGTCCTACTGTTATCATGCCATGGATTCATCCTATGGTTGAGGTTTGAACAGGGAACTCCTAGATGTTGTCATGCATAGGTTTCAACCTAAAAGTCTATCATCAAATCCTCATCAGCAGAAATGAGAGTCCTAAGGGATCATGCCAATGATACATCAACACAGACAAAAACATCAGTTTTAACAGTAAAATGCATGCAATGCAAGTGAGGGAGGAAATGTGTGTGGGGTTTCAGCCTCCACAAGCTCGTCTCGACCTCAAGCCAGTCATGAAATAACAGTAATCATACTGAAGGTAAACAACATACTATCAAGCAAAGAACCAGATAAAGGAAATGAAGTGCCAACAGGAAAACAAACACACATGCTTGAGAAAGAAAAAATCTACTCCCTAATCCTAACCCCAGTCACAGAATCTGAATCAAATCTAAGCACAGCCCTCAAGCAAAACCCTAAACAAGAGAATCAATCCCAGTCTTCAAGCTTCAGAACAAGCTTACCAAAGAAAGGGAGCTAAGCAAGCAGACTCATAGTGTCTTCCTCAGGAAAGCACTAGGAGGTGAATACTCAGGAGTCATACCCTATGTGGCTCAACCACTGTGATCAGTTTACATTCCTCCTCAGGAGAAACTAAACTCACAAGCAGGCTCCAACGTCACTGGATATTTAGGAAATCCTATCTGAACTAGTGGAGCTAAGTGAATAGACTCATAGGACCTTCCTCAGGAAAGTACTAGGAGGCTTCCACTTAGGAGTTGTACCCTATGTGGCTCAACAACTGTGATCAGTTTACATTCCTACTCAGGAGAAATTAAACTCACAAGTTGGCTCCAACATCATTGGATACTTAAGAAATCCTAGACAAACTAATGGAACTAAGTGAATAGACCCCTAGGACCTTCCTCAGGAAAGTACTAGGAGGCTTCCACTTAGGAGTTGTATCCCATGTGGCTCAACCATTGTGATCAGTTTACATTCCTCCTCAGGAGAAATTAAACTCACAAGTGGGCTCCAACATCATTGGATACTTAAGAAAGAGGTGAGAAGAAAGAATGAAAGTCATTCATAGTGCCTTCCTCAGGAAAGTACCATGAACTTCCTTCAAACTTCAGGATCTCAAACCTCACAGGCAGGGAATAAGCCAAGCTCTGGGTCTCTGGGTCTTGATCTACAAACTTCTCTTCATGATGCTCTCCATCAAGGTCTTCAAGACAACACAAGCCCCACAACAAATTCCCCACAATGAACCCCAAAGATGAACAGATAACCACAGGGGAGACAAAATCAACAGGCAACTTCAGAAAATAACTAGAAAATAATAAACCAAGGGGGAAAAATCTAACAATTATTCACAAGGGTCCTCAAAGTCTATCCATAACATCTACATAGGCCTCTACCTAAAAATCAAGACAAAACTCAATCAAAGAAAGATGATTCTTCACCTAAACACAACCTAAACCCTAATTAGGATACCCTACATCTACCCTAATTAAACTAATCAAAATTTAATTCTAAAATTCTAGAAAAAATCCTATGGGGAACTATGATTCATCATCTAATTGCACAAAAAAGAATGGATTAAAAACCCTAAGGGAAGGTCCTAAAACAATTCTTGCAAAATCATGCTACCAAACTAAACAATATAAAAGCTATTTAAAAGAAAAATCTATTAAAAATACTAAACTTAAAAATAAAATCTCATTTTTATTTTTAATATTTTCTACACATTATTATCTACTCAGAAAAAAGAAGAATTAAAAAAGAGTTATTTTTCAATTTTTAATGAATTTTCTAAAACAAGAAAAATATTAAAACAATATAAAAGAAATATAAAACAAATAAAGGGAGGGGGGGTTGGAATAGCACACGCGCCAGTTGAAAACAGATGGGCCAGAAATAGGGGGGGTGCTAATAGCGAACTAAGCCCAGAACGCTGATTAAATGAAACGACCGCGTTTCATTTTTTGAATGTTTCCCTCCATCTCTCAGATTCAATCACGGCCGTTGGATGAGCTTACATTGTCAAACCTTGGGAATTAATCCAATGGACCACCTTCATCGTCCCCAACGATCTAGGGTTTTCAGAAACCCTCTCCTCCATGCACTAATCTTCCTCTCCCTGATTCTCTCTCCACACGCCACGATTCAACACGATTCCAAAACGAAAATTGTAGTACTCAATGAGAGGAACAAGATGGTACGCGTGGATTTCCCTAATTCATCCTTAATAATTCCAACAGAGGACTTCAATGCCATGGTCCAACTAAACATCACCTGTTATCAACTGGTATCAACCTTCACTAAACTTCAATCTAATGGTTTACAGAGCTTCTACAAGATACCCTAGCTATTCTACACTAGTTCTTGATGATTAAAACTCCTAATTCAAACAATTCTTGCAAATCAAAGATTCATGGTCCTGCTATGGAACTTCATGTCATGGGCTGTAACTATCAGAATTTATTCCTCTACCCTAGCCTAACCTTTCTATGCCTAAGAAACTAGTTAAAGCTCAATAATTTAGGAGATAGAGGGTGAAGAAGAAACCTGTCAAGAAGATGAGATGAGGTGATGTTGAGCACGATTCAGAGCTTGTAACTTCTCAACAATGCCCTTCTAATGGTGGAAGATCTTCTGTATGCACTTGTATGGAAGGAGAATGCTTGTAGTGGATGAAATTCAGAGTTGCTTGAAGTTGAAGAAAGTGCTTCAATGGATCCTTCTCTCTCTCTCTTCCCCCTGAATCCTCTTGCTATCACCAACCTTGAACTCTCTTCATGGCCTTCTTCTTATAATGATCATTAGATGCTTCTAGATTCATCTAGAATTTGGTGGAAGTTTCTTGAAAATCTCATGACATGCCATATTGGTTATCTCATATCTCATATGTTATGCCTTGCAATTTTGTGCCAAATTCTCCTTATGAGAGATATTGAGTGTGGATGAATGAAAAACAAGCTCATCTTTGGCTTGTGTAAGGTTTTTCAACATTGCCTTCTTTTTCAAGTAACAACTTTTCAAAGCATCACCCATTTTAAAGCTTCAAATCAAAATTCTAGCTAAACCAATGTTCTCAAAATGATTTTTCCAATCAAAATGATATATTGGATGACCTATTTTGGATTTGTGGATCTTCCAAACCAATTTCCAAATTCGACTTTTCAAACTTATATGCCATTTTTAGTTCATTTTTGACCAATCATGAATCTTCATGCTATGAGCTTTTCCAACAATTTGTGACCTTCTTTCTAGACTTAAAATCACATTTTGAACAACTTTCATGTTTTAAGTTTTTCCATTTGAGGCTTGGAAATAGGAGTTTTAGGCATTGGCTAAAATGACCTATAACTGACAAATGACCAAAATACCCCTGTCTTGTTCAAACCATAAGTTGAGTTCCACAAATCCAATCAAGGACTTCTACAACTCAAATTAAAGCTAAGAAGATCCTCTCCAACATTAATGTTGACCAAGAAGTCATAGGAATCACCCTGCTAGGGCAAAAGTTGTTTGGAAGTTGGGTGACTTTCAAGGACCCAGATTCACACACCTCTGCTGACCTGTAATTTGTCCAAACCATAACTTGGGCTCTGTAACTCCTATCAAGGACTTCCACCACTCAAATTAAAGCTTAGAACAAGCTCTACAACATTCATGTTATGGGGAAGGTGAGATATCAATCACATCTTGAGCTAAAACTGCCTGGAAGATAGGGACCAAATTAGGGTTTTTCACTGACAATCCTCAGAAACCCTAACTTGAAACTTCTCAAACTCCTCACTCATGATGAGTTGGCCTAGGAATCATCTTTATATCATCTCCATGCATCATTCCATGATCTCATGGCCCTTGGATTGGTCTCAACCTTCTCCAAATCATCAGTTATCCTAGGGTTGACCCAGTCAAAACCCTAATTCTATCATTCATGGTTGAATCTTCTGAACTCTTGCACAATGACTTCTCTGGGCTTCATGAAGGCTATCAAGACATCTCATAGGCTTTCCCAAAACATCAAATTCACTCTCAAAGTCTCAGAACCATCTGAGGAGCACCCACAACTTTCAAACTGTGAAGCACACAACCCTGGTTTCAACCCATTCCTCTGAGGATCTCTTGAACTTTCTGATGAAGGTATCCACTTTGAAACACTCAATGAATAAATAATTGTTGGTCAAATTTTGGGGTGCAACAAATACGATTCCTTGTTGGACCATGAAATGGCATTTTTCACAATTTAACATGAGATTTACTTGTATGCATCTTTCAAGTACCATTTCTAGGTTCGATAAGCATCCTTCAAAACTATGCCCATAAATAGAAAAATCGTCCATAAATACTTCTATGATGTCGTCTATAAAGTCAGCGAAGATTGACATCATGCATCTTTGGAATGTTGCGGGAGAGTTACATAGCCCAAATGGCATTCATCGATAAGCAAATATACCATAAGGACAAGTGAAGGCTGTCTTTTCTTGGTCATCAGGATGAATAGGGATTTGAAAGATCCTGAATAACCATCTAGATAGCAGAAGTAGGAGTGCTTAGCTAATCGCTCAAGCATTTGATCAATGAAAGGCAAAGGGAAATTATCTTTTTGAGTATCTTTGTTCAATTTCCTATAATCAATGCACATTATACTTCTAGTCACAACTCTTTGTGTTATAGATTCACCTTTTTCGTTCTTAATAACTGTAACACCCCCTTCTTTGGTACGACATGCATTGGGCTAACTCATTGACTGTCAGAAATCGGGTATATAGTTCATGCTTCTAATAACTTTTGTACTTCTTTCTTGACTACATCGCTCAGAATGGGATTTATCCTTCTTTGATGTTCTCTAGAGGTCTTACATTCTTCCTCTAGCATAATGTGATGCATACAGATAGAAGGACTTATTCCTTTCAGATCGAAAATGTTGTAGCCTATAGTAGATGGGTATTTTCTTAAGACATGCAGTAGTTTCACAATTTCTATTTGTCCTAAGTTTGCATTGACTATCACTGGTCGTTCGAGCTCGGTGTCTAGGAATTCATACCTTAAATTTTTGGGTAGTGTTTTAAGTTCTAAAGTCGGTTTCTTTGGGCAAGGCATATGATTGGGTGTCAGTGTTAGGCATTTACTTAGACTGTCATCATGGTATTCACCACGTTGTTGCACCCTAAAATTTGCTCAACCTATTCCACCTGGTTTATGCTTCAATTGCATTGTCATTTGCATAATTAGTCATGTACATAGTCTAATCATTTGCATAGCATAGCATAACAAGTCATCCAACAAGGGATCAAGTGCCATTTTTATCAGAAAGAGGCCCACCAAGGGGTTTTAGTCAAGTTCAATACCATCCAAGTAATCAAGAAAGGTTTGGGGCTTTGAGAAGGTTGAGGGTCAACCAGTGGCTTTCTCTCCTAACTTGAGGGGTTGAATATCATCAATGAGTGTGTAAGCCATGACTGAGGGTATGGAAAAGCTCATGGAGGACCTAGAGGGTCATTTTTAAGATGAGACAAGTCATTGATACAAATACAAGAGCCACAGATGAAGTGCAGTCAACTAGGGTTTCATCTGGGTCAACCCTAGGTCAACTAAGTGATTGAAGAGTATCAAAGCTTAATTGGAAGTTATGGGATTCATGAATTGATATGTGGATACATGTGTGGTGTTGTGCCAAGGAGAAATCAAAGAGAATCAAGAAGAAGAGGAGTTACTAAATTAGGGTTCCAGTGTAAAAACCCTAATTTAGGTCTAACTTCCAAGCCAGATAATTCAAAATACAAGCTTCAAATGGATTCTTGGCCAACATGAAACTTGTATAGATTCTCAATAGATTTAATTTGAGTACTAGAAGTCTTCAAGAAGATTTGTAGAACTCAAGTTATGGTTCTTGCAAGTTATGGGTCCTTAGAGGACACTGAAATTTATCTGTGAAAGTCACTTGACTTCCAAGCAACTTTTTCCCATCAAGGAGTTTTCAAATGGATTCTTGGCCAACATAAGAGTTGTATATCTTGATCTTAGATTTAATTTGAGTACTATAAGTCCTCAAGAGGATTTGTAGAACTCAATTTATGGTCTTGGCAACCCAGGGGTATTTTGGGAAAGTTGAATTACAGGTCATTTTTCAATATAGGTCCAAATCTCCATCTTCCACTCTTCAAATGAAAAAATGTTCAACAGGAGATGTGTTCAAAATGATGTTTTTAGGCTATATAAGAGGTCATGAGAGCTTGGAATGGCTTGCTTCACAAAGTCACCAAAATGGCCTAAAATAAAGGTATTTTTTTTAATGAACCAAAGTTGGAAATTAGGGTTTTTGATCTACACAACCAAACCAAGGCATATGACATACCAATTTGATTGTAAAAGGCATTTTGAGAACATTGACATTGCCACAATTTTGAATTGAGGGTTATTTCAAGGACTTGCTTTGTAAATGGGTTACTTGAATCATAAGGCACCATTGCAAAACCACATTTCCAAGCAAATGCAAGGCTCCTTTCCATCCATACACCTCCAATATCTCATTTGGAGAGAATTTAAACTCATAACAAGTGCAATTGCAAGCCAAAACATGAGATGGTATGTGCATAGCATAAGAAGAGATTTTCATGGCATGAGAAGTTGATTTTCTCATTGGATTGATCCAGAAGATTCTAGAGTCTTCATTCACACT
The DNA here is from genome assembly GCA_963859935.3 of Lathyrus sativus. NCBI lineage: Eukaryota > Viridiplantae > Streptophyta > Magnoliopsida > Fabales > Fabaceae > Lathyrus > Lathyrus sativus. Next base: position 71,851,932 of record OZ012739.1, on the reverse strand, counting down.
CTATGTATGCATATGAAGTGATCCCAAGCAAGGGTTGGTGAGAATTGAAGAAGAGAAGAGAGATTGAGATCAGAAATTCCTTGTTGCAATTCAGAATCGGTTACAAGCTTTTACACCATTTCAATCCAAGATTTTGATTGTTATAGCTTCCATTGATACTAGTGAGTGTTTCCAGATCAAGTTCCAAGCAAATTGGTGGAGAAATCGTGTTCTTGCTCTTGGATTTTCTCACCTACAACTCACTATCGGGTTCCAAGATTCAAGAGGATTCAACCAATTCTTTTGCATACAGAAGCAAGATTATGACTCATTGAAGGTGTCTGGAAGTTCTCAAAGCTTGATTTGAAGATTTCATACCTCTGTTCATCTCAAATTTGCAGGTATGTAAACTTCACTCCATGGCATGATTTAGGTAGTTTCAATTGGTTTTGATTAGTTAGATTCATTGTAGATGATCATGTGGAGCTTTCTGGTAGCTTTAGGATTGATTTAGATACAATTAAGTGAGTGACTCAATTTTTTTTCATGCTTGTATCTTGTTGTTCTTAGTGTTATAATCATAATTTGATGGCTAGAAATGTTCAGTGAAGCATGGTGAAGAGTTTAGGCCACTCAATTTTAAGTTTGGTGAGTTTTGGTTCTTGAGTAATTTCTGAAGTTTGAATCGTGTTTGGAGCTAGGATTAGTTTCAAGGTGTTTTATTACCATAGCTAGATTCCTAGTGAAATTCTGAGTGGATTAGGATTTTAAATTTTGGCATTTGATGAGAATTTGAGGGAGCACGATGAAGAGGAAGATGAAGCTGATCACTCTGTTCATCCATGGCTTTTCCCTCCATGAAAGTTCAAAGGTTGAAGATAACCTCTCCACCATTAGATTAGAACGAGACTGTTGACCAAAACAAGACCCAACGGCCACGGATTCATTCCCATTTGTGAAGGAGAAGTCTGAATACATCCATACGCAGCGTTTCATTTAATATTTGGTATTGGGCTTAAGTGATAACTGTTATTCACACCCCTTGTCCAAGGCCCACTGAGAAATGCACTACATTTGCTTGCTATTCTTACCACGTTTTTTCATTTTTCTTTTCTATTTTCCATTTAATTTCTAAATAATGTTTGGGCCTAGCCCGCTTTTCTATCCATACCCCCCTCTGAGCCCATATCTGGATCTGAACTATTTATAATTGCTATTTGACACACATATTTTCCATTTTCTCATATTTTCTTATATTTTCACACTTTATTTTAATTTCTTTGAAAATTCATAATAAATTGAAAACATAATATTTTTGATTGGGAATTTTTTTCCCATTTTCATCAAGACATCAAGAAAATTATAAAAAAATAAAAATGTCATTTCATGCATTTTTCTATTTTTGGTTTATTTTTACTTTTAATAGCTTTTATCTCATTTTCATTTGATACATGTTACTTGCTGAATTTAGTATGACTATTCTAATTTGATTTTTGATGCCATTCTTTTTTCTATGATTAGAGTATAGTATTAGGTTCCCCTTGGAATTTTATCACATTTTTGTGATTTAATTTTAATTAGTTTTGAATAAGGAACATTAGGTTGATTAGAATTAGGGTTAAACTTGACATAGGTGCATTTCAACACATATTTTTGGGGGTTTTAGTTTGATTTAGGCCTTGGGGTTTATGTGGGGTATAGGGTACATAGCTAGGGTCCCTTAGAAATTAATCTAGGATTTTAGGAAGAGTATTTCCATTTTATTTGATCTTTGCAAGTTGTTTGATATTGGTGTGTTTCCCTCTTGGAAAGTTGCTTTGTTTGTTGAAGTCTTGGGCTTTTTCTTTGGGTGTTGGGGCTTGTGCTTGGCTTGAAGAGTGTGTAAAGACTTGGAGGATGATTGAAGACAAATATTGATGCTTGTATCTTAAGTTGCTTGTGCTCTAAGATTGCTTGATGAAGACTTAGGAGATAGGAGATATATGGAGAGCTCTAGAGTAGACTGATTTCTTCTGTCAAACATAGAGAGCTTCTTGTGGCTCTATTCCATCCTATGACACAAGGTCCCCTAAAAGAGTTCCATCTCTCCTTAGGAGGGATGTAGAGCATGCTTTGATTGGGTAGAATCTTGAGGATGCCTCTCCCTTGCTATGATAAGATCTTAGTGATTTCCCTGGATTATCATTAAACATCTTAACATTCCAACCTCATCTGTGAGTTGATTCTCTCATGTGGTTTGTTTGCATTGAATTTGAAGACCTATTAAAGGTAAGAAGTGTATTGATGACTGGATAAAATGAAGCTTGTACCTGTCAAAGCTGGATATCTGTTGAAGCTAGGGTTTTACTGTTATTTGAAGTTGTTTGCTGACTGAAGCTGTTTGCTTATTGGGGTTCAGTTCTTGCTAAAACTGAAGATTATTGGAAGATAATAGCTTACCTGGAGCTTGAGTATCATGGGAAAGTGAAGATGGGATCTTCCCTAAAGTTGTTACTGTCAACCTTTTGCTGTTTATCAACTGTAGCTACCAAAGCTAGTGTTGTTTGAACTGCTTGCTGTAGGAGTTGGTGTTGCTGTCTGAGCTGGTGTTGGGTGTGATTTTCTTTGCTGTGTTGTCTATTGATTTTCCCTTAGGTTTGAAGTGAAGTTGTTTCACTTTGCCTATTGTCTGTTGCTGCATCTCATGCATTTTACTGTTTACTATATATCTGTTGTTTCTTTTCCATTTATCCCCTAGGATCTCTGATTTCCTCTGTGCAGGAGGGAATTATGACAGACATTAGGTTGTAATCCATGCATGATAACATTAGGGTAGTTTTGATTCCCATTTTCAAACCCTAGGTTTTTAGACTTCTTTTCTATCTCAGAACAATTCAAAACACAGTAATAAGGATAGTCGATGCCGTACGCTACGAGCCTTAAGCTATTTGAGAAAGGTTGCTGAGGGGTCACTCTTCAGTAATCTGATTGCTTAGTGTGTTACCCTTAGGGTGACATACGACGTAGTCACCCTCAAATCATAGTCTCTAGTGCGTCAGAGATTGCAAACATCATAAAAGACAGTTCTTGCGTAAAAGACTGAAAACAAACATCAAAGTGTCATTTTTGTCCGCTTGGACTCTTAATCAGGAAAAACCCTTTCATAAGGAGATAAAAACATTCAGACAAGCTTGTGTCGTCCGTAGCCCGAACTACATTTGCTCTGATCTTTCATGCTGTATGAAAGTATGTAGGAATAGGATGTGATATCCTAGCGAGCAACCTTCCCCTCCTTTCCCGTAGGTAGGCGAACTACGTTGACTCTGATTTCTCGTTCCAGACGGGAATACGTAGGCATAAAGTGCGATACTTTGCCGAGTCATTTTCTTTCTTTTTAACCTCAGACATGTAGACTAGATAGAATAACAATCCTTACTAGAAAGCAAGCATGGATCCCGTCGAGTACGACGGACGTGAGGGGTGTTAATACCTTCCTCTTGCGTAACCGACTCCCGAATCCAGGATTTGGTTGCGATGACCATTCCTTTCCCGTCTTTGCGTGAGGTTTACTCTGAGCGTTTCCTTTCCCTCCTTTGGGATCAATAACGCCCGGTGGCGACTCTTCTATTTAGCCGGCGCCAATTTTCGCAGTAGCGACAGCTGGCGACTCTGCTGGGGACAGGAATATCCCCTATGCGAGTCAATCCTAGCGCTTGTTTACCCGTCGGGGTGTTGTATAGATTTACTTTTCTGTCTTTACTTTCCGTCTTTTATTATCAGCCTTATAATGTTATTGCTGCTATGGGAAGGGGGTAATTTGTTAAGAGATAAGCCGGACCTGGGCTTGAGGTTACACATAGACTTAGAAGTAGAGAGTAGTGGTTAGCCTGCTTGCTTAGCTCGCACCAGCTAGCCACGAAATTTACGCTCGGACGAGATTCTCTTTGATGCTTCTTGCCTGGCCCTTAGGGCTCGACAAGTTTTCTGACCCGAGGATTGTCGACTCTAGGAACCTATCAATTGGGATTCAACTAAGTGAGGCCGCTTCAAGGGATGATGATGCCACACCTCCTGGGTATCGTATCATTACTCTTGAAAGTCTGTGACGTTGAACCCGCATAGGATGTCGTACCTCGTCTGCGAATTAAGTACATACCTGTGAGGGGTAGGTAGGGTCTGTTTGCAGGAAACCTTTGACCTCAGAATACCTGGTTTATCTCTGTCAGTGAGATGTGGTTACAAGGTTCATTTGAGTAGTTTGGTTTGAGATGAAGATTGGATGGTTCTCAGGCTTCAGTACAGAGCAGCACAGTCTATCACCATTGCACTTGGTCCCTTGTTTGCATATGCATGTGCATTTTCATGATTGCATTTCATTAACATGTATTTATGTTGCAGGTGATCATTCCCCTCTGATTCTAGTGTATCTTCTAGCCAGACATGGAGTCCCTGAAGAAGACAGTTGCTTACCGGTTGCATTCACCAGATATCAGTTCATTGCTGGGTTTAGTTGCTCTGGCAGATGAGAGTGTGAGGGATGAGTTCAGAGTATCTTATGGGAGATTGCTTAGCTTGTTGTACAGACCTTCGGCATTTGAGACGACTGGGGTGTATACTTTGTTGCAGTTTTATGAGCCGCAGCTGAGATGTTTCTTATTTCCCGATTATATTCTAGCACCCACTTTGGAGGAGTATTATGCGATGATGGGAGTTCCTGTGCTAGACCAGATGCCCTTTGTTCATGTTGATGCTGAGCCTGAGTTGGCCACGCTCGCCGAGATTGTCAGTTTGGACGCTTCTGAGTTTCCGGGAGGCTTGGTTAAGCTGAATGGAGCCTATGGCTTTTACTTGTCGGTCCTAGTTGAGAAGGCTACACAGTGCGCGAAGAGTGGATGTTAGGTTACCTTCAGTGCTATTCTAGTTGTCTGCATCTACGGGATTGTCTTGTTTCCTAATGTACCAGATTTTGTCGACTCAGACGCCTTCTTGATTCTTGCCTCGAAGAATCCAGTTCCTACTCTCTTGGGCGATGTTTACCATTCCATTCACTACAAGAATGAGAAACGTCGTGGCAAGAATGTTTCCTGCTGTCTCCCTCTCTTGTACAGGTGGTTCCAGGGGCACCTCTCGAAGACAGGACCTTTTGTGGATGCTGTTGATACTTTGGATTGGTCTTCCCGGTTGATGAGACTGTCTGCGGAGAATATCATTTGGTTTGATCGGAGTATGCTTGGTACTGATATTATATATAGTTGCAACGGCTTTCCGAATGTTCCCCTGATTGGACGGAAAGGCTGTATCAACTATAATCCTTCATTGCTGGTACGATAGTTCGATTATGCTTTGAGGGATGCTCCCATTGAGAAGGAGATACAGGAATCTCTGTATCTCACAGGCTTATTGGACGCAGCTGTTTTGATCAGATTGAGACATGCATGGGATAACATCCATAGGAGGGGAAAAGCTTTGCTCGGTAAGAGCATTAGAAGAGCTTATGATCCCTATTTGGCTTGGGTCCGCGAGAGAGTTGGTACTTCTTTGATGCCTTATCCTGCTGTGGAACCCCTGTATCTTCCATTGATTGAGGTACCTCCTTCGGAAGAGAGTGAGAAGTATAACAAATTGTTGGCTGAAAATGAGGAACTGAAGAAAGCCAATGAGGAGTTAGAGAAGTAGATCTTCCAGTTACGTCGTGAGAAGAAGAAAGCCACCTTCACTGTGAAGGAACAGACTGAATTGATTAACAGGTTGGGAGCGGAGCTGACAGAAGAGACCAACAAGAAAGAAAAAGTGGGAATAGCCTTAAACGGTGTTAGCAAGGTGCTTACTTCAAAGAAGGAACTTCTAAGCAAAGCTTATGCCCGTATCAGCAAGTGGGAAGCTTTGTGGAATGCCACGCTTACCAAGCGGAAGGAGCAGGAAGACGAACTGAAGATGCAGATTGCCACGCTAGAGGCACAGGTTAGAGCCCAAGACGCAAATATTGCTGAAGAGACATCACTTAGGAGCGCTGCTGAGCTCAGAGTAAGTGACATTGACGAGAAGCCGAGAGGTTATGAAGAGAAGGCCGGTTCTAAGAGGTACAGATTTGACGAGAGTTCTGGCAAAGAAACCTACCAGGATGACGCCCAAAAGCTGAGATCCACTACCGAGCGGCATGCTTTACTGATACAGGAGTTGATCTCCCGATTGGGGCACTCAAAGACGATGAGGATATTGGAGGACGTCAGAGCATGCCATTTGGCCTGATTTATCTTTGTCTTGTCTTTGTTATTTGTGCTTGTATTTGGACCATCGCCAGGCTTGTTGGTCGAGGTCTCTTCAGTTGTATTCAGTTGTACTCTTGTACTCAGCCTCTTGGCATGTGTTTATATATGGGGGTTGTCTGATTCCTTGCTTGCTGGATGGGGACTCCATTGTCATAATGGCATTTTCTCCGAAACTAGAATCGGGGGGAATATAACCTGTAGCATATTTACACATTTGCATTTGCATTCATATTGCATAGCCGGTATTCTCGAATCGGTACCTTATTTCCCGCATTTGCAGGTTTCCAGGATTGACGAACAAAGAGTTCACCGCTACTCAACTCGAAACAACTGTGTCGCTTGCGCGAAAATAAGGTGCCGGCATGACAGAAGAGTCGCCACCTTTCGTTATTTATCCCTCAGAGCGGGAAAGGAAACGATCGGAAAAACCTGACGAGAAAGGGTAAGACAAGGTCATCGCAACCGTTGTCTGGGTTCGGGAGTCGGTTACGCAAGGGGAAGGTATTAGCACCCCTCACGTCCGTCGTACTCGACGGGATCCTCGCTTGTTTGTTTACTTGGACGGGTTGGTTATAATCTATCTACCTATCAAGGTTGGCTGAAAAAAGAAAAGAAAAATGACTCGGTAAAGCGTCGCACTTTATGCCTACGTATTCCCGTCTGGAACGAGAAATCAGAGTCAACGTAGTTCGGCTAACTACGGGGGAAAGGTTGAAGGTTGCTCTCTAGGATGTTGCATCCTATGCCTACGTACTTTCATCTGGTATGAAAGATCAGAGCAAACGTAGTTCGGGAAACTACGGGTTATCTCCTGAAAAAAGTGTTTTTTATTGTTTGCGATCCCAACCGCACTAGAGACTATGACCTGAGAGTGAATGCGTCGCATGTCACCCAAAGGGTCCCATACTAAGCATCCATCCTCAGATAGCTTAAGGCTCGTAACGTACGAAAGGAATCGTTCATGATTACTGTATTTTAAACTGCTTCGAGATGAGAAGAGAACAGGCCCAACTAGGAGGGAGACTATCAAGTCCTACTGTTATCATGCCATGGATTCATCCTATGGTTGAGGTTTGAACAGGGAACTCCTAGATGTTGTTGTGAGGGAAAACTGTCTCACAACATACGTTCTCAAGTTTCGATGATGACAAAGTACAACCTCGGATGAATCGGAGTCGTCATGCATACTTACGATGATGACAAAGTACAACCTCAGATGAATCAGAATCGTCATGCAATACTTAACATATTACATCCTTCCTATATCCTTTTAAATCATCATATTTAATTGGCAATATATGTGACTAATGTTTGGTCGTGACAAGATGCACGAAACAACAAACATATTTATGTTTTTGCAGATTTTTGAACCATGAGCCGACCATACCGTCAGCACACAGTTTCATTCAGTTCACACGGGTCAGCGCATGGAACCATGCGTCGACCGCTGACTTGGCGCATGCAGGTTTAAGAATCACACGGCTCAGCGCATGAAGGTCATGCGTCGACCGTTAACTTGGCGCATGCAGGTTTAAGAATCACACGGCTCAGCGCACGCCGACCCTATGGTCGACCGTTCGCGCGCAGAAACAGAAATTCTGCTATGTTTCATTGATCTGTCAACTGTCTGTTTTGTATATTACTATAAATAGCTGTCTTTTCAATTTTAACAACCAACATTTTTAAGAACATTTTTGAAAGCATTGTGAGAAAGTGTTCAGGTCAAGAAACGTGAAAGAGGTGCATCAGTGTTCTTCATCTTCATCGTTCAATCAACTCACAAATCCTCAAATTACAGATAATCAATTTTTTGCTGCGGTTTGTGGTTTGCTCGACGGTGATAAGGTTCGAACGCGTGATTGAAGATCCGGTTCGAGTGGAAGCTGGTGCAGGTGTTTCTTGGGAGAAAACCTTTGAGGTTTTACCTATCAAGACTACAGGTTTTGAAGGCTTTTGTTACGGAATCGTCGGTTCAACAATCAAGCGAGTGCGAAGGTGATTGATTAGCGGAAGGTTGATCAATCTAGTAGCTAGGGCGTTGAAAGGTTGAAGACGTTCCGGGTTCAATTTGGGTGTGTCTAAGATCAGCCGTGCCGAAGGTTTGATCAACGGAAGAGTTGTCAATAAGGTGGCTGCAATCGGAGGTCATTCACATCAAATTGGAGGACTTGATTCATCGTGAATCAAGGGGCAAGAAGTGGTAGAAATTATCAGCAACATTAAGATTGTTTGTATCAATTGTCTATCGATTCTTGTGTATAACTGTTCTACCAAACAGGTGATATCTATTCAATACATATCTCAATTCTCATTGTAGAATTGAGGGCAGACGTACCCCAACGCGAGGACGACTGGGGGAACTGCCTCATCAAATCTTGTGTTCCTTTATTTTCTGCATTTTCAATTACAGCTTAAAAATTAAGTGATTCTAGAATAAGTGATTTTGTCAAATTGTAGTATTGATTGAGTGAGTTGGTGAAACACTGTTTTTTAACTACTAAGTACAATAGAAATACTGTACTAAGGCTTTTTCAATCACTCATTCAACACAAATATCATTTAAGGTATTTGTGCACACCAACTGTTCGACAAAAGTGCTGAACTAAAATTGCCTTAATTTTGCTGCTAGTTTTGTGCACACCAACTGTTCGACAAAAGTGCTGAACTAAAATTGCCTTAATTTTGCTGCTAGTTTTGGTGTAATTTTTGATCATTGGAATAAGGAAATAGTACGAGTGAATCACATCTGAGTTTTGCATAAAAGTGTGTAGTGATTTACTATCCGTTATCGTCTTAAATTCATCCGCTTGACGCATATCCGGCTCTCCAATAGTTGTTCGTTTTAGACTATATTTTCCAAGGCCGCTTCCGCATTTGAAAACAATTTTGAAAACCAATTTTATTGGTAGCGCCACTCAAATTTTTAAAAGGGATCTATTCAACCCCCCCCCTTCTAGATCCGTGCCTTAGTCTAACAAGTGGTATCACGAGCTCCGGTTCTCCGGTGCTTCAAATACAACATTGATAGAATTATGGCTAACGAACCAAAAGGGGCGTTCAATAGAGCTCCCGTTTTTAACGGTGAAAATTATAGCTATTGGAAAGACTGTATGCGGGTGCACATTAATTCCATAGATAGAAAGATATGGAACGTTATTCTCAATGGTCCGATTGAAATAACCATGACAAATGAGAATAACGAAGTTGTGCCAAAGCCCGAAGCACAATGGACCAACGACGATGAGCGAAAGTATAATTACGATTGGAAAGCTAAGAACATTCTAATCTCCTCATTAGGTGTAGATGAATACTACCGTGTATCCCATTGCCCTACGGCTAAGACTATGTGGGATGCACTACAAATTGCCCATGAGGGGACAAACGATGTTAAGTTGGCTCGAATCAACACTCTTATACAAGAGTTTGATCTTTTTTTCATGGAGCAAGGGGAAACCATTGCTGACATGCAAAAGAGATTTACTCATCTCATAAACAGATTACATTCACTAGGAAGACCTATTTCCAATGATCTTGCTACTAATAAAGTTTTGAGATGTCTTAGCAGGGAATGGCAGCCGAAAGTGACCGCCATCAAAGAGGCAAATGATCTTACGATATTAGACCTGACTACATTGTTTGGCAAACTACAAGAGCATGAACAGGTACTCTTGAGTCTTGACCAACATGAAAGGAAAGAAAAGAAGGACAAAGTAAAGATGAGTGAAAAGAAGTCCATAGCTCTTAAGGCTTCTTCCTCGAAGTCTAAAGCAAAAGAGCAAAGTGATTATTCTTCAAGCGACGACGAAGAAGAAGACATAAATGAGGACATGGGGCTGTTCGTTAAACGGTATAACCGGTACGTGAGAAAGAACGGCATCCAACATTCGGAGAAGAACCTGGTAAATTTCCGAAGGCAATCAAGGTTCTCCAAAGATGACAATCAAAAAGGCAAAAAGACTAGAGGAACGTGCTATAAATGTGGAAAGCCCGGTCACTACAAACCGGACTGTCCAATGAACAACAAGGGAAAAGAAAAGGAACAATCGAAGTCACATAAGAGAGCATCAAAGCCTAGGAGGGCGTACATCGCGTGGGAAAGCGACAGTGATTCTTCCTCCTCTAATGAAAGCTCTAGTGATGAAGAAGAGTCCGTGAATCTATGTCTCTCCGCAAATCAGAAAAAGAAAAAGAAACAGGTACGTCACTCTAGATATAATATGTCATCTAATATGTCTCATTCCGAATTACAAACCGCATTCGATGTTTTACACAAGGAAGCAACTGAAGCCTTTAAGAAACTTGCTTCTAATAGAAGAATTTTTACATATTTAGAGCACAAAGTCTTAGAGTCCGAAAAGAAATTAGAGGACCTTAAGGCTTCCATTGTGAAAGATAATGAATCGGATTGTAAGGACAATAGTAATCCTTTCAACTTTGGTTGTGATACTTGTCATATTTGGCAAGGTGAGGTTAGAAACCTTAAGGCCAAATTAGACAAGGCACTTGAACCTAAAATTACATTTGCAATCGATAAAAAGGATTTTAGAAAAAGTATGATAAACCCATATCAAAAATATGCATATGTAATTAGGGATCAAGCAAGTGAAAGTGATTCTAATGTCGACTTTGTATGCTTTTACTGTTGCAAGAAAGGCCACTCCATTGGTAAATGTCGATTTAGGAGATTTCTTGTTCCTAAAGGCATCTACCAATGGTTGCCCAAACGCAACCGTCTTGTCGCTAACCTATTAGGACCCAATATGCCATTGGGTACCTCCCTTTTGTAAGTTATATTTTGACAGGTGAAATGTGTCGAGTCCACCGAGAGAAGATGGGTTCTTGATAGTGGGTGCTCAAGGCACATGTCTGGAGACATATCCTTATTCATAGACTTCGTGGCTAAGAAGAAAGGGTATGTAACATACGGTGATAACAACCGCGGAGCGATACTAGGTAAAGGTAGTATAGGTAATCCCTCCTCTACTACAATTTCCGATGTGTTGCTTGTCGAAAACCTTAAACATAATCTCCTTAGCATTAGCCAATTATGCGACAAAGGTTACAATGTTTCCTTTTCAAAAGATTGCTGCAAAATTGTGCATGAAAGTGATAAGAAGAATGTGTTTATTGGTTTTAGAGTAAAGCATATAGGATTTATAATAAAAGATTACTAGCTGTTGAAGAGTCTGTGCACGTTACGTTTGATGAGTCCTATCCGAGAAATGTCGGAAAGGATAGTGTTGTTCATGGTGCAGGTACATCCACAGAAGACATACTCAAAGGTGGCGAAACGGGGATTGATCAACCCGATAGAGTCAAAATTGAGGAGGATAAGGATGCACACCATGAGGTAACTGAGGAAGCTCATCCGCCTACAAACGATGATCTCCCTCAAGCTTGGAAGTCGTGTAAAGATCATCCAATTGACAATATTCTCGGAGACATCACAAAGGGAGTCACCACTCGATCTAAGCTAAGTAACTTTTGTTATCACTTCGCTTTCGTTTCACAAATAGAGCCTAAAAACCCCAAAGAGGCCCTACTCGATGAGCACTGGTTTTTATCGATGCAAGAGGAACTAAATCAGTTTAAAAGAAACGAGGTATGGGACCTTGTCCCTCCTCCGCGAGGCCATCGAGTAATCGGCACCCGATGGGTGTTTAGGAACAAGTTGGACGAAAACGGGGTAATAACCCGTAATAAAGCGAGATTGGTCGCTCAAGGGTATAACCAAGAGGAAGGCATCGACTATGAGGAAACTTATGCGCCGGTTGCCCGACTCGAGGCTATACGCCTTTTACTCGCCTTTGCATGTGCAAAGGATTTTAAGTTATTTCAAATGGATGTTAAAAGTGCGTTCCTTAACGGTCACATAAATGAAGAAGTATATGTGTCTCAACCTCCCGGTTTTGAATCTCATGAATACCCTGAACATGTTTACAAGTTAAAAAGAGCTTTATATGGTCTCAAACAAGCTCCTAGAGCTTGGTATGAGCGACTAAGTAAGTTTTTACTTAATCAGGGGTACTCACGAGGAAAGGTTGACACTACACTCTTCATTAAACGTCAAGGAAAGCACTTGATTTTGGTGCAAATCTATGTTGACGATATTATATTTGGATCCACTAACATGAATCTCGTGAGAGAGTTTTCTGACCTCATGCAGGGCGAATTCGAGATGAGTATGATGGGGGAGCTCACATACTTCCTCGGCCTGCAAATTAAACAACTCCAAGAAGGGACATTCGTGAGCCAAACAAAATATTGTTTGGACTTGATCAAGAGATTTGACATGGCAAAATCCAAGGCCATAGACACCCCAATGCCTACATGCGTAAATTTGGATAAAGATGAAAATGGCAAGGACGTAGAGGTAAAACGATATAGAGGTATGATTGGTTCACTTCTCTATCTTACTGCGTCACGTCCTGATATTATGTTTAGTGTGTGCATGTGTGCACGATACCAATCATGTCCCAAAGAATCCCACCTAAAAGCTGTTAAACGAATTCTTCGATACCTGTCAGGTACCCCGAAGTATGGATTGTGGTATTCTAAGGGTAGTGATTGCTCGTTGGTAGGTTACTCCGATTCCGACTTTGCCGGGTGCAAATCGGATAGGAAAAGCACTAGTGGTACATGTCATTTGTTTTCAAACTCCTTGGTTAGTTGGCATAGCAAGAAACAAGTTTCAGTTGCTTTATCAACGGCCGAGGCGGAATACGTTGCCGCTGGTAGTTGTTGTGCTCAAATTCTGTGGATTAAGCAACAACTACTAGATTTCAATCTTAAACTTGAACGTATTCCTATCCTATGTGACAACACTAGCGCTATTAACCTTACCAAAAATCCCGTATTACACTCTCGCACTAAACATATAGAAATTCGACACCATTTTCTTAGGGACCATGTTGAGAAAGGTGATGTTGTATTTGAACACGTTGACACTAAAAACCAACTAGCGGACATTTTCACAAAGCCGCTAGCAACGGAACCTTTCTTTCATATCCGCCGAGAACTTGGCATCCTCGACATTTCGGAACGGGAATAATATTTGCTGATGTTATCTTATTTCATTCAAATAATCATGCTGTTGTACTTCTAACAATTTGATATTCGTGTAAGTACAAGTATGTTGTTTATCAAGCTACTCCGGCATTAAGGTGATATTGTTCCATTTCTCTCTCTCTCTCTCTAATAACTCTCATGATCAACAATTGTATCGTTTGACCTATGTTGCATATGTATGACACTTTTTTTTTTTATGATAAATTGTTTGGATGCAAATTTTTTTGTGGCATTTTAGGTAGGCATCAAATATGGCTTGATATGTGACATTAAGTGCAAATCTGCATTTGTGCATCCGAACTGAGCTACACACCAAATCTGAACAGTTCAACTCTTTTTCAACAAGAATGAATGAAAGATTTGCAGCTTTCACAACTGCCCATGGATACCAAGAAACAGCCGTCTCTCGCAGCATCAATCGCCTGAATCAAGCAGTGGATTACCTCACTGATATGGCTGATCCATATCGTTATCCGTCTTCCTTTGATATGGGCAAGGGACAAGGATATTAGTCATTTGTTTTTGCATTTGCTCACTCTCCATGTTGTTTTTGTTATCATGTTCTGTTTTATCTCTCCTAAGTGCACACTAATGTTTGTTTTACAGTCTTGATTCCTATAAAATGTTATGACTTATGTGTCCTTAATTTGGTTTAATCTATTTTTAATATTTTGCTCATTGTCAATATTTTGTGTGGATATTGGTATATGATTACTTATAACCTGTTGAGTATTTTGTTAATTGTTAATATGCCAAAACTTTACCTTTCTCCATCTCTTTTTGATGTTGTCAAAGGGGGAGAAAAGACAAGTAGATTGTAGATCACAACAGCTATGACTGTAAAAGAAAGGGGGAGCTTACTACTATGTTAAAGATATCGCATGTTGTGTTCACCAAGCTTCGCACAGGTTTGTCATCATCAAAAAGGGGGAGAATGTGAGGGAAAACTGTCTCACAACATACGTTCTCAAGTTTCGATGATGACAAAGTACAACCTCGGATGAATCGGAGTCGTCATGCATACTTACGATGATGACAAAGTACAACCTCAGATGAATCAGAATCGTCATGCAATACTTAACATATTACATCCTTCCTATATCCTTTTAAATCATCATATTTAATTGGCAATATATGTGACTAATGTTTGGTCGTGACAAGATGCACGAAACAACAAACATATTTATGTTTTTGCAGATTTTTGAACCATGAGCCGACCATACCGTCAGCACACAGTTTCATTCAGTTCACACGGGTCAGCGCATGGAACCATGCGTCGACCGCTGACTTGGCGCATGCAGGTTTAAGAATCACACGGCTCAGCGCATGAAGGTCATGCGTCGACCGTTAACTTGGCGCATGCAGGTTTAAGAATCACACGGCTCAGCGCACGCCGACCCTATGGTCGACCGTTCGCGCGCAGAAACAGAAATTCTGCTATGTTTCATTGATCTGTCAACTGTCTGTTTTGTATATTACTATAAATAGCTGTCTTTTCAATTTTAACAACCAACATTTTTAAGAACATTTTTGAAAGCATTGTGAGAAAGTGTTCAGGTCAAGAAACGTGAAAGAGGTGCATCAGTGTTCTTCATCTTCATCGTTCAATCAACTCACAAATCCTCAAATTACAGATAATCAATTTTTTGCTGCGGTTTGTGGTTTGCTCGACGGTGATAAGGTTCGAACGCGTGATTGAAGATCCGGTTCGAGTGGAAGCTGGTGCAGGTGTTTCTTGGGAGAAAACCTTTGAGGTTTTACCTATCAAGACTACAGGTTTTGAAGGCTTTTGTTACGGAATCGTCGGTTCAACAATCAAGCGAGTGCGAAGGTGATTGATTAGCGGAAGGTTGATCAATCTAGTAGCTAGGGCGTTGAAAGGTTGAAGACGTTCCGGGTTCAATTTGGGTGTGTCTAAGATCAGCCGTGCCGAAGGTTTGATCAACGGAAGAGTTGTCAATAAGGTGGCTGCAATCGG
Organism: Lathyrus sativus; assembly: GCA_963859935.3. Taxonomy (NCBI): domain Eukaryota; kingdom Viridiplantae; phylum Streptophyta; class Magnoliopsida; order Fabales; family Fabaceae; genus Lathyrus; species Lathyrus sativus. The sequence goes on along the minus strand of OZ012739.1, from coordinate 71,836,659 downwards.
AGGTCATTCACATCAAATTGGAGGACTTGATTCATCGTGAATCAAGGGGCAAGAAGTGGTAGAAATTATCAGCAACATTAAGATTGTTTGTATCAATTGTCTATCGATTCTTGTGTATAACTGTTCTACCAAACAGGTGATATCTATTCAATACATATCTCAATTCTCATTGTAGAATTGAGGGCAGACGTACCCCAACGCGAGGACGACTGGGGGAACTGCCTCATCAAATCTTGTGTTCCTTTATTTTCTGCATTTTCAATTACAGCTTAAAAATTAAGTGATTCTAGAATAAGTGATTTTGTCAAATTGTAGTATTGATTGAGTGAGTTGGTGAAACACTGTTTTTTAACTACTAAGTACAATAGAAATACTGTACTAAGGCTTTTTCAATCACTCATTCAACACAAATATCATTTAAGGTATTTGTGCACACCAACTGTTCGACAAAAGTGCTGAACTAAAATTGCCTTAATTTTGCTGCTAGTTTTGTGCACACCAACTGTTCGACAAAAGTGCTGAACTAAAATTGCCTTAATTTTGCTGCTAGTTTTGGTGTAATTTTTGATCATTGGAATAAGGAAATAGTACGAGTGAATCACATCTGAGTTTTGCATAAAAGTGTGTAGTGATTTACTATCCGTTATCGTCTTAAATTCATCCGCTTGACGCATATCCGGCTCTCCAATAGTTGTTCGTTTTAGACTATATTTTCCAAGGCCGCTTCCGCATTTGAAAACAATTTTGAAAACCAATTTTATTGGTAGCGCCACTCAAATTTTTAAAAGGGATCTATTCAACCCCCCCCTTCTAGATCCGTGCCTTAGTCTAACAGTTGTCATGCATAGGTTTCAACCTAAAAGTCTATCATCAAGTCCTCATCAGAGGAAATGAGAGTCCTAAGGGATCATGTCAATGATACACCAAAACAGACAAAAGCATCAGCTTTAACAGTAAAATGCATGCAATGCAAGTGAGGGAGGAAATGTGTGTGGGGCTTCAGCCTCCACAAGCTCGTCTCAACCTCAAGCCAGTCATGAAATAACAGTAATCATACTGAAAATAAACAACATGCTATCAAGCAATAACAGATAAAAGAAGGGAAGTGCCATCAGGCAAACAAACCATGCTTGAGAAAGAATCATCTACTCTCTAATCCTAACCCTAACACAGAATCTAATCAGATCTAAACAAAGCCCTAAAGCAAAACCTAACCAAAAGAAAACAATCCCAGTCTTCAAGCTTCAGAACAAGCTTACCAAAGAAAGGGAGCTAAGTAAGCAGACCCATATTGTCTTCCTCAGGAAAGCACTAGGAGGTGTATACTCAGGAGTCATACCCTATGTGGCTCAACCACTGTGATCAGTTTACATTCCTCCTCAGGAGAAACTAAAACTCACAAGCGGGCTCCAACATCACTGGATATTTAGGAAATCCTATCTGAACTAGTGGAACTAAATGAACAGACTCATAGGACCTTCCTCAGGAAAGTACTAGGAGGCTTCCACTTAGGAGTTGTATCCTATGTGGCTCAACGACTGTGATCAGTTTACATTCCTCCTCAGGAGAAATTAAACTCACAAGTTGGCTCCAACATCATTGGATACTTAAGAAGTCCTAGATAAACTAATGGAACTAAGTGAATAGACTCATAGGACCTTCTTCAGGAAAGTACTAGGAGGCTTCCACTTAGGAATTGTATCCCATGTGGCTCAACAACATGTGATCAGTTTACATTCCTCCTCAGGAGAAATTAAACTCACAAGTTGGCTCCAACATCATTGGATACTTAAGAAAGAGGTGAGAAGAAAGAATGAAAGTTATTCATAGTGCCTTCCTCAGGAAAGTACCATGAACTTCCTTCAAACTTCAGGGTCTCAAACCTCACAGATAGGGAATAAGCTAAGCTCTGGGTCTCTGAGTCTTGATCTACAATCTTCTCTTCATGATGCTCTCCAACAAGATCTTCAAGACAACACAAGGCCCCACAACAAATTCCCCAAAATGAACCCCAGAGATGAACAGATAACCACAGAATAGACAAAATCATCAGCCAACTTCAGAAAATACCTAAAAATACTAAACCAAGGGGGGAAAATCTATCAATTATTCACAAGGGTCCTCAACATCTACCTATAACATCCACATAGGCCCCTACCCAAAAATCAAGACAAAACTATCTAAAGAAAATGAATTTCCTCACCTATGCACAACCTAAACCCTAATTAGGATACCCTAATGCTACCCTAATTAAACTAAACAAAATTTAATCTAAAAATCAAGAATTAAATCCTATGGGGAACTATGATTCAATATCTAATCACACAAAAAAGAATGAATTAAAAAGATTAAAGGAAAGTCCTAAAAGAAATTCTACAAAATCATGTACAAAATTAAACATATTACAAAGCTATTTAAAAGAAAAATCTATTAAAAATATGAAAAGAAAATAAAATGGACATTTTATTTATTTAGAATTTTCTAGACAGATTTATTAACATATAGGAAAAAGAAGAATTAAAAACTATTTGATTTTCTATTTTTTATGAATTTTATAAAAGCAAGAAATATTAAAAGAATTAAAAAGAAAAAGAAATTGAATTAAAGGGAGTGGTGAAAATAGCAAGGCAGGTTAGTTCATTTTTAGATGGGCTGAATATGGGGGGGGTGCGCGTAGCACCCTGAGATAGGCCCACACGCTCCCACTAATTGAAACGGCAGCGTTTAGCTGCTCGAATTTTCCCTCCGCTTCTAGTTCAATCTGAGCCGTGGATGAGGTGGAATTGGTCAAATATCCAGACTGATCCAAGGGTCCTTGGTTGTCTTCTTCCTTGGACACCTAGGGTTTCATGAATTCAGCCCCCACACGTGAATCTTCCATCTCCTCTACCTCTCTCACTAAGCCATGAAAACTCACGATCCAAAGACCAAAATGAATCTCCTCCTCGCCCTCTACAAGACTGTAGCCATAGATTTTCTTAATACTCACTCTAGAAAAATATATGGAGCGTGGAAGTCTTGGACACCATTACTTTCCTCTGGTTTGCATGATCATGACCTTGGCTGAAACTAACCTAGAATGATCTACACCTCATGGTGACTATTCTAAACTACAAAACTAAGGTTATAATACACTAAGGCACGAGTTCTTGAACTCAAAACAGAAATGGCCATAACACAAACCTACATGTAATGCTCTAAAACTCATCATGATTCATCTCCTAATGGTCTCTACCACATTTCACCTAACCACATGATCTAACTATGCATAAATAATGAGATTCGAAGGAAAATGCATACCTTGCAAGTGGTGATGGCTATGGTGGTTCTCCTTCAATTCAAGACTTGGTACTTCCTTTAGATGATCTTTAAGGGATCTATATGCTTCTGTTTGCAGTAGTTTGTGCTCACACTTCTTGAATCAACCTAGCCAATCCTTCATGCAAGTTGGAGTGAAGCTTGTGATCTCATCAACCAGCCATGAATTCTCCTTGATTTTTCTTGCCAAATACTCAATGTTGCTTATAGATGATGATGATAATCAGAATTGCAGTGATGGATGTAGTTTCAATGGAGTTTGAAATGAAAATGTACTTTGGAGTGAAAGGATTAAAATGTGGTATGAAAGCTCTAAGAATCTCTAACCAATGCATGGAGTCACTCTAGGGCTTATATAGATGAGAATAGAAATGTGTGGAACTTTGGAGAACCTTCCATGAAGTTTCTAGAATGTATCACGCAATGAGAATTTGAATTTGCCATCTTGAGTGAATCTCATGAAATCTCATGATACATCATGCAATCTCACTTAATTTCTCCTCAAATGATATGGTAAAATGAAAACAAAGCCTTACAAGTCCTTATGTAGCATTTTCCCATCTTTCCTTTTGATGCCTTAAAGTGCAAGTAACAAATTTACAAAGCAACTCCAATTTTTAAGCCTAAACTCAAAAATGTGGCTAAACTATTGTTTTTAAAATGATGTTTCCAATCAAAATGATATATTGGATGACCCATTTTGGATTTGTAGATCTCTCAAACCAAAATTCCATTTCAACTTTTTCAACTTATAAGCCATTTACAAGCCATTTGAACCACTTTTAAAAATCCATGCTCTAGGCCTTTTCAATAACTCATGACCACTTTTCTAGGCTTAAAATGCCATTTTGAACAACTTTCATGTTTTGAGTTTTTCCATTTGAGGCTTGGAAATAGGAGATATGGCCTTTGCTTAAAAATGACCTATAACTGACAAATGACCAAAATACCCCTGTCTTGTTCAAACCATAAGTTGAGTTCCACAAATCCTATCAAGGACTTCTACCACTCAAATTAAAGCTAAGAAGATTCCCTTCAACATTCATGTTGACCAATAGATCATAGGAATTATCCTACTAGGGAAAAAGTTGTCTGCAAGTTGGGTGACTTTCAAGGACCCAGATTCACACACCTCTGCTGACCTGTAATTTGTCAAAACCATAACTTGAGCTCTGCAACTCCTATCAAGGACTTACACCACTCAAATTAAAGCTAAGAACAAGCTCTACAACAATCATGTTGTGGGGAAGATGAGATATCAATCACATCTAGAGCTAAAACTGCCTGGAAGATAGGGATCAAATTAGGGTTTTTTCACTGACAATCCTCAGAAACCCTAACTCAAAACTCCTCAAACTCCTCAATCATGATGAGTTGGTCTAGGAATCATCTCTATATCATCTCTATGCATCATTCCATGATCTCATGGCCCTTGTATTAGGTCTCAACCTTCTCCAAATTTTCAGTTATCCTAGGGTTGACCTAGTCAAAACCCTAATTCTACCATTCATGGTTGAATCTTCTGAACTCTTGCATAATGACTTCTCTGGCCTTCATGATGGCTATCAAGACATCTCACAGGCTTCCTCAAAACATCTAGTTCATTCTCAAAGTCTCAAAATCATCTGAGGAGCTCCCACAACTCTCAATCTATGAGTCACACATCCTTGGTTTCAACCAACTCCTCTGAGGATCTCTTGAACTTTCTGATGAAGGTATCAACTTTCAAACACTCAATGAATAAATAATTGTTGGTCAAATTTTGGGGTGCAACAGCTGCCCCTATTCAAACGGCTTGAACCTGACTGGGTGAGAAGCGAACGGCTCTCAACCAATCAAGGTGCAAGACGATTGAATATCGGTAAACCTGAAAATTTGCCAACTGCGCGAGCACACGGTACTCTGCGGGGAACAAATCTTTGAATACTGCAACACTAGCTGCTCAACAACTAGCTGGAGAAATATCGGCCTGACGTCACCGTCAATTATCCACATTAAATTCTTCTGACATTGCCTTCAGACAACCACAACACCCAACATCGCCGCTGGAAGACTAAATCACCTGACATCGCCGTCAGACAAGATTCTGAGGAACGCCCAACGTCGCCGCTGGAACACCAAATCACCTGACATCGCCGTCAAGAACAACCATAACTCGGGGAAACAAACGTCCAACATCGCCGCCGGAGACCTAAACCTGAATCACCAAAATACCCAACATCGCCGCTGGAGAAAATACAACAATGAACAAAATACCCCGCATCGCCGCTGGAGAAAATACATCTCTGAACAAAGTACCCCGCATCGCCGCTGGAGAACTGCATCTGACATCGCCGTCGGACAATCCACATACCCCGCATCGCCGCTGGAGAAATAAATCTGTCAAAATACCCTGCATCGCCGCTAGAGAACTAAAGGATCTGCGTCACCTAACATCGCCGTCAGAAGACTGGATTAACTTGACATGCCTAACATCGCCGCTGGAAAACTGAATCTGACGTCGCCGTCGGAACCAAACATCCTTTTAGAGCCACTCGACATCGCCGTCGTACAAACATCATCTCTACTGGGGATTTAAAGAGTCTGACCTCACCGTCAAACGTTCAACCTCGCCGTCGAACAAATCCAACATCGCCGTCGAACCAGTCATAATCTGACCTCGCCGTTAAATCCAAACGTTCAACCTCGCCGTCGAACAAACATCCAACCTCGCCGCCGGAAAAACATGATCTGACCTCGCCGTCAAATCCAAACGCTCAACCTCGCCGTCGAACAAACATCCAACCTCGCCGCCGGACAAATGATGATCTGACCTCGCCGCCAAATCCAAACGTTCAACCTCGCCGTCGAACAAACATCCAACCTCGCCGCCGGACAAACATGATCTGACCTCGCCGTCAAATCCAAACGCTCAACCTCGCCGTCGAACAATCATCCAACCTCGCCGCCGGACAAATGATGATCTGACCTTGCCGCCAAATCCAAACGCTCAACCTCGCCGTCGAACAAACATCCAACCTCGCCGCCGGACAAATGATGATCTGACCTCGCCGCCAAATCCACACGTTCAACCTCACCGTCGAACAAACATCCAACCTCGCCGCCGGACAAATGATGATCTGACCTCGCCGCCAAATCCACACGTTCAACCTCGCCATCGAACAAACATCCAACCTCGCCGCTGGACAAATGATGATCTGACCTCGCCGCCAAATCCAAACGCTCAACCTCGCCGTCGAACAAACATTCAACCTCGCCGCCGGACAAACACAATCTTGAACAACTCTGATCTGGGGTTCACCCCTGGTAAATGGAACAAAAGGTACACTTGCATATCTGAAACTACTCCGCTGGGAATGAGAGACTTAACCGAGCACACTCTGATCTGGGGTTCACCCTCAGAACCATAACGAACATCGGAATACTGCTGCACACTGCCCGCCGTAGAACTTCAACATTAAAGATATATGAAACCCTGGCCCCTGGCCATTCCCAGCTTCAGCTAGAAAAAATCTTCAAGTATTTCTGAAGATGGATGGAACCCTGGCCCCTGGCCACTCCAGATCCGCTGGAGAATCTTCAAGTTCTTCTGAAGAAAGATGAAACCCTGCCCGTCGGCTATTCCAGCTTCAGCTAGAAAAAATAAACATCCTTGTCCTTCAAGGATGTAAACTTTGCCCGTCGGCAACTCTGCAGGAGGTATCTTTGACTTCAGTCAGAGAAACGGTACCCAGAGCCATTCATGACTCTACGGGGATTCAAACACTTTGCCTTCAGGCAAAACTCCGCTTCAGCTGGAGAAACATCTTCGACTTCAGTCAGAAGAAATATCCTTCACTTGATCGCAATCAATCATTACCTTAGGACAACTGTCTTGGTCTTCAGACCAACACGGATCATCTTGAATACAAAATTTGGAACCTTGTCTTCAGCCACACGTTGATTCATCAACAAGGACATCTAAGCTCACAGGAACCTTCTGATATCGCCCTCAGGCGTTTACGAAGTCAATCTTCAGATTAGACATCACTGTCGGAGCAGACATATCACGCTGCTAAGGACTTCAAGAATCATCTTGAACAAACAGCTCTGTTGGGCACCTTCAAGAATCATCCTGAACCGATAACCATTCTGGAGACTTTATTCTACTGGGTATTCCAGGAATCTTCCTGGGCAACTCTTGCTGAGGACGCTACTGGGGAGCTCAGGAATCATACTAAGCAAACCAATCGGGAACCTGCGCTGCGGTCTTAAGAATCATCTTAAGCGAACGGCCCTGCTGAGGAATCCAAGAATCATCTCGAACTGAAGACTTCGCTGGGGATCTCAAAAATCATCTTGAGCGAGCGACTGTGGAGATTACACCGGGGTCTTAAGAATCATCTTAAGAAAGCGACCTTGTTGGAGAGAATATCAGGAACCATCCTGAGCAACTGGTCCTTCGGCCGAACACCTGTAAGGCAAGAATAATAATGACCTAAATCATGCTTATGATGCATATGCTTCTGCGTTATGCCCCACACGGTGGGAATGATATGCGTTTATGCTAAATGCCATGCAATCATGCACGATGCTATGCAACGTTAAATGCTATGCAGTTGTTAAATGCTATGCAGTTGTGCACAATGATGTGATCCCATCCGCAAAATAAATGCTGGGAGGAGATTCTCCTGTCAAGGAGATTCTCCTGTCAAGGAGAAAGAACCGCTCAGATAGAGGAATCATCCTGCTGAGGAGAAAACTGCACTCCAATATCAATCGGACTCTGTCTGGGGAAACGATCTTCTGGTTGACTGCTGCAGGGAAAACAACTTCAGTTGATCTGCTGCTTATATCAATCGCGGGAATGAGCTGCGAGGCCGTCTCGGCTACTCTTCTGGGGATAACCACTCTGTGGGGAAACAACTTCAGCTGCTCCACACTCCACTGGGGAAAATCAACTATGATCTGATCAACTTCCAAGGACTCGGCTCTCTTGGACATCTGCAAACTTGGATGAGGAAGGAGAAATCATTCTGCTTCGCTGGAGAGAGTGCGGCTCTGGGGGAGATACAACATTAGCTGCCCCACACTCTGCTAGGGGACATCCACTCAAGGTCCCAACTGCTTCCAAGGATTCTGCTTTTCTGGGGGGTTTGCAGACTCAGCCGGGGAGAGAGAAATCATTCTACTTCAACGGGAGAGTACGACTCTGATGAGGAATTCGATTCCACTGGGAAAGAAAGAATCATCTGACTTCGGGAGAGAGCACACTTCTGCAGGGGAATACAACATCAGCTGTTCCAACACTCTACTGGGGAAGAGGGAATCATCCACCTTCAGGAGAGAGTATAACTCTGGTGGGGAATCTCAATTCCGCGGGAGACTTCAGTCTGGCACCATCAGTTACTGCATCCTTTGGCATACGAACAGCTTCCTACAAGACTTGCACTTGTGACTCGGTGCTGGGGGGGACACCTGCTTCGGCGACCTTACTGGGGGAAACACGAACTTCGGCACCCAAACATTTCCATGAACTCTGCACTTGTGACCCGGTGCTGGGGAAGTGAGCTTCGGCCCTTAACTCAGCTGAGAAGAGGACGTTCCTTCAGGATGCGTCTGCTTGGGGAAGAGGATCATCTCTGCCTGGGGAGACATATCGATGCTCACCATTCTGCGTTCAGATTCAGCGGAGGAGAGACTACTGAACTCTGCTGGAGAAGGAGGGCTCGCCCTGCTTCGGGGATGCGCACGACACATCTTATGGAAGGTGCTACACCTGCCACAACACAAACAAACAGACAAGATACCCTCCTCAAAGGGGCCTATCCAGGTTATTATCTCGTGACAATATTCAACTAATTAATTGTTTCAACAATCAATGGGCCTAGGCCCGTAAGTTTATGTATGCGCATTTTATCAAAAAACATCGGCGTTTTCATTCACAAACAAAACAGATAAATGCTAAACAGACAAGTACAATTGCTGAATAATGTGCATTTTATTGATGGTGAACCCCTGAATGGGCAAAAAAATGTTTTACAACAGAGGCAAGCTCCTGGAATGAGGAAGCCGCACAAAAAGAAAACATAAATATACATCAGTATATACAAATGTCGGCAACGAGGCGTAGACGAACACCATGAGTTGATCCCTCTAAGACCCACTCGACTTCGATACTTCTCCAATGCTTCAGCTTCGGGAGAGATTGATTCAGATAAACGGCCCTCAGGTCCTCCAAACCACTAAACAATGAAAGTCCACACGCGGAACGCAGTCATTTGCTTATTCAAATCCCTAACTTTTGCGTGAACCGCCCTTTACGGGTTTTCAGTTCACCGGGATACCCTTTTTTGCCGAAGCCGCCCAGTGTAGGTTTTCGACTTCGCGGGTGTACATTTTTTCAATATATCCCTAATTTTTGCACGAACCTTTTATTCTGTTTTTGGTTCGCCAGGATGCCCCTTTTTTGCCTGGACTCTTTCTTTTTTGTCCAGCGGGTCTCTTTCAAGCAAAGTATTTTTTAACTGCGTCCGCGTTCACCAGGGATGCAAAATCTTCACCATCCATCGTGGATAACAACAAAGCTCCTCCTGAGAAAACCTTGCTGACAACATACGGCCCTTCGTAATTCGGAGTCCACTTGCCCCGGTGATCGGAGTGTGGCGGAAGAATTTTCTTCAGGACGAGATCACCCGTCTGAAAGCTTCTAGGACGCACCTTCTTATCGTAAGCTTTCTTCATTCGGCTTTGGTACAGGCGACTAAATGCAATCGACGCTAACCTCTTCTCGTCCATCAGGCTGAGTTGGTTCAAACGATTCGTAATCCATTCTGCTTCGTTGAGTTTCACATCAACCAAAACTCGCAAATAAGGAATCTCCACTTCTAACGGTAGGACAGCTTCCATACCGTACACCAAGGAGAAAGGAGTTGCCCCGGTCGACGTACGCACCGTCGTACGATAACCGTGCAAGGCAAACGGCAGCATCTCGTGCCAATCTTTATACGTCACAACCATCTTCTGAACAATCTTCTTGATGTTCTTGTTGGCCGCTTCAACAGCGCCATTCATCTTTGGCCGGTAAGGAGATGAGTTGTGGTGTTCAATCTTGAAGCTCTGGCACATCTCCTTCATCATCTTGTTATTCAAATTTGAACCATTATCAGTAATGATCCGCTCGGGAATTCCATAGCGACAGATGATGTCCCTCTTTATGAATTTAGCTACCACCTGCTTGGTCACATTAGCATACGAGGCTGCCTCCACCCATTTGGTGAAGTAGTCGATGGCTACCAGAATGAAACGATGACCATTGGATGCAGTGGGCTCGATCTTGCCTATCATGTCGATGCCCCACATGGAGAACGGCCAAGGGGAGGACATGACATTCAATGGGCACGGCGGCACATGAACTTTATCAGCATAAATCTGGCATTTATGACATTTCTTCGCGAATCTGAAGCAATCCGACTCCATAGTCAGCCAATAATACCCTGCTCTCAGGATCTTTCTCGTCATGGCATGCCTGCCGGCGTGCGTACCAAATATGCCCTCATGGACTTCTTCCATGAGCATACTTGCTTCTTTCTCATCTACACATCTGAGCAGCACGAGATCGTGGTTTCTTTTATACAGCACTCCATCAGGATTGAGATAAAAGTTTCCAGATAGCCTCCTTAGAGTCTTCTTATCCTGGGTTGACGCACCCGCAGGATACTCCTTAGTCATAAGGAAGGTCTGGATGTCGTGGAACCATGGCTTGCCGTCAGTGGCATCCTCGATTGCGAAGACAAATGCTGGTCTATCAAGACACGAAAGTACAATTCTTGGAGCCTCATTCCAATAATTGACTTTATACATTGAAGCCAACGTGGCTAAGGCATCAGCCATCTGATTTTCAGCCCGGGGTACATGATGAAGCTCTACTCGGTCGAAGAACGGAAGCAGCCTCCTGGCATAATTCATGTACGGCACTAGATTCGCTTGACGAGTTTCCCACTCCCCTTTAATCTGATTGATTACAAGCGCTGAGTCACCATATATGTCTAGATTCTTGATTCTCAAATCAATTGCCTCTTCTAGACCCATAATACATGCTTCATACTCGGCTTCATTGTTGGTAACTGGAAACGTCAGTCTCGCAGTAAACGGGATGTGGGATCCGTGAGGAGTCGTGATGATAGCCCCGATACCACTTCCATAGGAATTAACCGCTCCGTCGAATCTCAACTTCCACTGAGACTTCCTATCTGGCCCCTCATCGGGCAATGGCTCATCGCAATCCTTCGCTTTGAGAAACATAATATCCTCGTCAGGGAATTCGAACTTCATCGGCTGGTAGTCTTCGATTGGCTGTTCGGAAAGGTAATCAGACAATACGCTTCCCTTAATGGCTTTCTGAGAGACGTACTGAATATCATATTCTGTTAACACCATTTTCCATCTGGCAATCCTGCCCGAAAGAGCCTGCTTCTCGAAGACGTACTTGATCGGATCCATCTTCGAAATCAGCATAGTGGTGTGATTGAGCATATACTGTCGTAGACGTTTGGCGGCCCAAGCTAACGCACAACATGTCTTCTCCAGCATCGAGTATCGAGATTCACACTCAGTGAACTTTTTACTCAAATAATAAATGGCATGCTCTTTTCTGCCCGTCTCGTCGTGCTGACCGAGAACACACCCCATACTATTCTCCAGAACCGACAGGTACATGATTAATGGTCGTCCAGCCACTGGGGGTATCAAGATTGGAGGTTCTTGAAGATACTGCTTTATTTTGTCGAATGCCTTCTGGCAATCCTCATTCCAAGTAATCGCCTGATCTTTCTTCAAAAGTTTAAACATCGGTTCGCAAGTGGCCGTGAGCTGAGAGATAAACCTTGCAATGTAGTTTATTCGGCCCAGGAAACCACGAACTTCTTTTTCTGTTTTCGGCGCTGGCATTTCTTGAATAGCTTTTATCTTCGCAGGGTCAACTTCAATACCTCGTTCACTAACGATAAACCCCAATAACTTTCCGGACCGCACTCCGAAAGTGCACTTGTTAGGATTCAGCCTCAGCCTGAATTTCCTAAGCCTTTCAAACAGCTTCAGTAAATTGACCAGATGCTCTTCCTCCGTTTGGGACTTTGCAATCATGTCATCAACATAGACCTCGATCTCATGATGAGTCATATCATGAAACAAAGTTACCATTGCTCGCTGGTAAGTGGCCCCTGCGTTCTTCAGACCGAAGGGCATTACCTTGTAGCAGAATGTTCCCCAGGGGGTGATAAACGTCGTTTTCTCCATGTCCTCCGGTGCCATCTTAATCTGATTGTAACCGGAGAAGCCATCCATGAACGAAAACACAGAGAACTGAGTTGTATTGTCGACCAACACGTCGATATGAGGCAACGGGAAATCATCCTTAGGGCTCGCCCTATTCAAATCCCGATAGTCGACGCACATGCGTACCTTACCGTCCTTCTTCGGTACAGGCACTATGTTGGCGACCCACGGAGGGTAGGTGGTAACGGCTAGAAATCCTGCGTCCAACTGCTTCTGGACTTCTTCTTTGATTTTTACAGCCATGTCTGGTCTCGTCCTCCTGAGCTTCTGCTTGACTGGAGGGCAATCTTCTCGCAACGGTAAGCGATGAACCACGATGTCAGTGTCAAGTCCGGGAATGTCCTCATATGACCAAGCAAAGACGTCACTATACTCTCGAAGCATCTCGACCAGTCTATGCTTGACATCATTCTGCAGCGCAGCCCCTACTCTGACATTTCTGACGAGCTCCTCAGAACCCAGATTTACAATCTCAATATCCTCTTCGTGAGGCAGAATAACCTTCTCCTCTTGTCTCAACAAGCGGGCCAACTCTTCCGGAAGGTCTTCGTCTTCATCAATCTCATCCTCGGCTTGATAGATCGGGCAATCAAAGTCGTAGTGAGCCGTAGAGGGTCCAGAGTCGATGTCGTCTGTTACGTGGATCCTGCAATAACAAGGGTTAAATTTAAAGCAAGAATATGCAGGTTAGCACAAGCCTCGTTGCCATTTTACTGTTTTTTCGAAATAAACATAAAACAGGAATAACAGAGAACACAATATTTGAATACGAAGAAAACGCCTTTTATTTATTAACAAAATGCATACACATAATCCAACAAGGCCCTGACAGTAAAACCACTATGCCCCAGGCAGGACATAGGGTTGTACAAGGATTGTAAAAAGCAAATTATTACTCTTCACTTGTCAGCTCGATAATCTCCTTGATGGTCCAATTGTGGAGGCGCTCGCCCGGCTTGCTCGGTTGAATCCAGGCGTCAAGATCACAATCACTGTCTCCGCTGTCCTCCGACGCAGCGTTGATGCTCTCAAAAATTACTCCCCCTTGGTGAATAGGATCGGCCTTTTCCCACGAGACGAGCTGCCAGAAGAAGATGAAGCTTCAGCTCCAGGAGAATATCCCAATCCAAACTTATCCTGCTTGATTGGTATATCCAAAACATGCCCCCAGCCTGGGGTGGAACCGGCTTCGACAACGGCCCGAGCTTCCTTAAACGAGGAGAGATTCATCTCCTGCTTCTCTGCGACGACAGGAGCTACCTCTTTTACCCTGACGGTTTCAAATGCTTGGCAGAGCGTTTCATGGATCTCGCCATCCATTTCAACATATTTAAAGGACAATAGGTGGCTCACCATGATGTCCTCCTCACCACAGACGGTTACTATGCTGCCCCCGACAGCATATTTAAGCTTTTGATGCAGCGTGGACGTCACGGCACCAGCGGAATGGATCCATGGCCGACCTAAGAGGCAACTATAGGCGGGCATGATATCCATGATATAGAAAACCGTATTGAATGTCTCTGGACCAACTTGAATTGGCAGGGTCAATTCTCCGAAGACGTGGCGCTTGGTCCCATCAAAGGCTTTTACCACCAGGTCACTGGGCATGCACAGCAATCCACGGGTATCCAACTTCATCAGTGCCTTTTTTGGAAGCACGTTAAGCGAGGAACCCGTATCCACCAGGACATGCGACATGATAGTGCCTCTGCATTCTATCGAGACGTGCAAGGCGCTATTGTGATCTCTTCCTTTAGGAGTCAGCTCCATATCTGTGAATCCCAGCCCATTACCAGCATTGACATGGGCCACCACCTCCTCAAGTTGATTTACTGATATCTCATGTGGCACGTATGCAGCATTCAATACCTTCAGCAAGGCGTTTCGGTGCGCCTCAGAACACAGCAACAAGTTAAGAATCGAGATCTTTGACGGAGTCTGATGAAGATGATCTACAATTTTGTAGTCACTCTTCTTGATTAGTCGCATGAATTCTTCAGCATCTTTAACCAGCAAGTCCTTCTCTGCCCCTGTAGGTACCTCCTCAACAGCTTTACCTTTACCCTTATCCACAGCGTCAGCTCGGACCACTTTCTCTGCTGCAACCTCTGCTAGCGCAAATACTCTACTGCTTCGAGTGATACCACTGACTTCGGTAAGATTCTGCACCGTTGATCCAAATGGCTCTAGCTCTATCTTCTGACCATTACAATAAACTTCGGCGCCGTAATTCCATGGGACGGCATTAGTACTCTCGAATGGGATCGGTCCGGCCCTGGTGATAGTAATAGTAGGCGGACGGGGCGCGGAAATAGTAATAGGGTGACGAGGAATAGTAATGGTGGCAACTTCGTCTGCCTGCTTCAGCACGACTTCCCCTGACGCACTTTCAACGCTCCGGCTGAACTGCAAAATACCCTCGGACATCAGACTTTGGATACCTTCGGTCAGCTGCTCACACCCATCAGGCAGTGTAGCACAAGCCATACATAACTCTCCACATCCAGGAAAGAAGCCCTTCTTCAGCAACTTAGCCTTGACAAAACTGAGTGGCGTCTTCAAATCTTTAACATCAGTCAGCAAGTCTGAACTCTCCTCAGTGATAACAGCATTCACTCTGCCCCCCTTATGATGAGGCATGGGGTTTTTGGTGACGTTGGGCACATTGTCAGAAAAGTTGATAACCTTGGCGTCCACCAAGTCCTGGACTTTGTGCTTGAAAGCTTTACAATTCTCAATCGTATGGCCAGGTGCCCCAGTATGGAACTCACAAGTAGCACTGGCATCATACCCCGGTGGTGGTGCCCCTGTTAAGGGAGCCAACGTCCTCTTTTGAACTAATTGGAGCTGAAGCAACGTTTGCAAAAGTTGTGCATACGACATAGGTGGAGTATCAAAATGACGACTTGCCATAGGAGCCCGATTCTGATATCTTTTATACCCTTGCTGATTCTGCTGCTGAGGCTGCTGCGGCTGCGGTGGGGCAGCTGGGATATTTATACTAGCAATCTGAGGCTGAGGGCCCTTGCCCTTTCTCCTAGCATTAGTGACAGCACTGGCATCTCCCTCTCGACGCTTGCCAGTATAGGGTTTCTTACTAGCTCCTCCAGCTGAGGATGATTCGCCCTGAATTTTTCCGATCTTTATACCGTTCTCAACATGCTCGCCTAGAGTGATGAGAGCCGAGAATGTTCCAGACATGCCACTGACCAGCTTTTCATAATAGATTCCAGGAAGGGTAGCCACGAACATTTGCACTAGCTCACGCTCGACCATCGGCAGTTGAACCCGAGCAGCCAATTCACGCCACCGCTGGGCGTACTCTTTGAAGCTTTCACTGTTCCGCTGTGAGAGATTCTGAAGCTGAACTCGGTTGGGAGCCAAGTCGCTATTGTATTGATAGTGGAGGACAAACGCTTCTGCAGGATCTTTCCAGGTGCGCACAGTAGCGGGCTCCAAACCCATATACCATTCGAGCGATGGACCAGAAAGACTATCCTGAAAGAAGTGCATCAGCAGCTTCTCATCGTCAGAATAGGCGGACATCTTTCTATAATAAGATCGGAGGTGGACCCGGGGGCAAGTAGTACCCTTATACTTCTCAAAGGTAGGCACCTTGAACTTGTGAGGTACTTTAAAGTCAGCAATCAATCCGAGGTTGGACATGTCAACGCCCAATGTGTTCTGATTTTCTATGTTTCTCATCTTGTCTTCCAGCGCCTTGAACCTGAGTCGAGCCTCAGCATTCAACTCTGCTTCTATACCTCTCTGAGAAAATATGTCATCCTGATGGTCCTCCAGCCACGGTTGAGGCACCAACAGATTTCCTGCACCAGCATTGCCGTTGACCGGCCCCATGTTAACATTGGCTCCCAGACTACCATTGCCGACGCCTGCCGCATTGAGTCTGAGATTAGTCATCAGATTGCCGTTAGCACTGTCGTTGCCCCCGGCAACAGGAACAACGTTCTGTGGAGTATCCACTGGAGGAGGAGTGGGCACAGCCCCGCCGTGAAGTATGCCATTACTGTCAACCCGGGAGATGAGAGGTTGAACCAAAGTGCGAAGCTGGTCCTGACCATTCGCGACTACCTGCATCAGTTCCATGAAACGATCCATCCGTTCACGGAGCTCTTGAACATCTGACTGCACCTGGTCCATTATCCTTGTTTGATTAGCGCGAGTCGAGTAGCGGTGGATGAGTCTTTGATCAATCCTGGAGATCGAAAGCAGCTCGGAACCTGTGTACCTGAAAAACCTGTCAACATTAAAGGTTAGGAAAAGCCACAAAATGCATGTCATGCAAAATGCTTTATGCAGATGTATGCGTGTGTCTGTGTGCTTGAGAGATTTCCCCCGATCCTGGCGCCTTAGTACCAGTGCTGACAATAACAAGAAGGGGAATCTGGGCCCAATCATGGAAACAGCAATCTCACATATAGTATCAGCAATAGTTAGATTCAACACATCAGGGACCGAGGACTCGTACGCAACAGTCTTCCTGAGAGAGGCTGCAGTAATAAGAGGCGAGAGATCCTGGATCGGGGAAACGGTACCTGTTACGGACACACGCCAATGGAATGCGAATGATCATGCAAACTAATGCGAAATGCAGATATGCAGCAATATATCCAGGTGGCTGCTGTGGAGATTCGGTATCAACAGTCACTGAGGAGAAGGAAACCCCGGTGTAAAACCACTAATCTGATCTGCTGAGAATAACCATCTGATAGGATCGAAATCAAAATTCTGCCCTGACAAGAATAAGTGCCTGATA
This sequence comes from Lathyrus sativus, assembly GCA_963859935.3. Taxonomy (NCBI): domain Eukaryota; kingdom Viridiplantae; phylum Streptophyta; class Magnoliopsida; order Fabales; family Fabaceae; genus Lathyrus; species Lathyrus sativus. The sequence goes on along the minus strand of OZ012739.1, from coordinate 71,819,246 downwards.
ATAAGGACCCCGGGATGTATGATCAGAAAACGTCCGCTGATGAAGTCTTCAGACCCCAAATCAAAAATCTGCCCCATCCAGAACAAACACGCAGCTGCTGATGAGATCTTCAGACCCCACTCAAAAATCTGCTCCATCTAGGAAAAATCACTGATAACAATATCCTGATCGAAACCTGCTCTATCAAGAACAGACAAACACCTGATGATAAGATCCCCTGATCAAAAACTTGCTCTGTTAAAAACAGTCACATCTGATACTGAGAACCTTGATACCAACGTAACTGATTCACTGTCAAAAAAAACCAGGTAGTCTGGAGGTCAAAGTTTCCTGCAATATCCCAACCCCACTCACAGGTATGGACCTAATCCACGGACAAAGGTACGGCATCCTATGCGGTCATCAGCGTCACAGACTTTCATGAGTGACAATACGATTCCCAGAAGGAGTGGCATCATCAAGTCATGAAGAGGCCTCACTTAGCTGACTTCCAAATGATCGGTCCCCAGAGTCGACAATCCTCACGTCTGGACTCCCCTCAGATCCTCAGGACCGGAAAGGAGCACCTCTGCAAGAATCTCGTCTGAGCGTAGATTTTCGTAGGGAACTGTGCCTGCTCAGCAGACAGGTTCGTCTACTACTTCTCCGCAACTATATCTAGGTGTGCACTCAAGCCCAGGTCCGGCTTTTCACTCACAGTAACATCCCTCTCCCACAGCAGCACAGATAATCATATCGAACTGGAAATAAAATGCGGGAAATAAAATGCGGGAAGTAAAAATGCGATAAATAAACGCAACCCAACAAGCAAACACACAAACGATAGGATTGACTCTCATAGGGAACCGGAGAACCAGAGATTCTGGGTTCGATCCCCAGCAGAGTCGTCAGCTGTCGCTTGCGCGAAAATAAGGTGCCGGCATGACAGAAGAGTCGCCACCTTTCGTTATTTATCCCTCAGAGCGGGAAAGGAAACGATCGGAAAAACCTGACGAGAAAGGGTAAGACAAGGTCATCGCAACCGTTGTCTGGGTTCGGGAGTCGGTTACGCAAGGGGAAGGTATTAGCACCCCTCACGTCCGTCGTACTCGACGGGATCCTCGCTTGTTTGTTTACTTGGACGGGTTGGTTATAATCTATCTACCTATCAAGGCTGGCTGAAAAAAGAAAAGAAAAATGACTCGGCAAAGCGTCGCACTTTATGCCTACGTATTCCCGTCTGGAACGAGAAATCAGAGTCAACGTAGTTCGGCTAACTACGGGGGAAAGGTTGAAGGTTGCTCGCTAGGATATCGCATCCTATGCCTACGTACTTTCATCTGGTATGAAAGATCAGAGCAAACGTAGTTCGGGAAACTACGGGTTATCTCCTGAAAGAAGTGTTTTTTATTGTTTGCGATCCCAACCGCACTAGAGACTATGACCTGAGAGTGAATGCGTCGCATGTCACCCAAAGGGTCCCATACTAAGCATCCATCCTCAGATAGCTTAAGGCTCGTAACGTACGAAAGGAATCGTTCATGATTACTGTATTTTAAACTGCTTCGAGATGAGAAGAGAACAGGCCCAACTAGGAGGGAGACTATCAAGTCCTACTGTTATCATGCCATGGATTCATCCTATGGTTGAGGTTTGAACAGGGAACTCCTAGATGTTGTCATGCATAGGTTTCAACCTAAAAGTCTATCATCAAGTCCTCATCAGAGGAAATGAGAGTCCTAAGGGATCATGTCAATGATACACCAAAACAGACAAAAGCATCAGCTTTAACAGTAAAATGCATGCAATGCAAGTGAGGGAGGAAATGTGTGTGGGGCTTCAGCCTCCACAAGCTCGTCTCAACCTCAAGCCAGTCATGAAATAACAGTAATCATACTGAAAATAAACAACATGCTATCAAGCAATAACAGATAAAAGAAGGGAAGTGCCATCAGGCAAACAAACCATGCTTGAGAAAGAATCATCTACTCTCTAATCCTAACCCTAACACAGAATCTAATCAGATCTAAACAAAGCCCTAAAGCAAAACCTAACCAAAAGAAAACAATCCCAGTCTTCAAGCTTCAGAACAAGCTTACCAAAGAAAGGGAGCTAAGTAAGCAGACCCATAGTGTCTTCCTCAGGAAAGCACTAGGAGGTGTATACTCAGGAGTCATACCCTATGTGGCTCAACCACTGTGATCAGTTTACATTCCTCCTCAGGAGAAACTAAAACTCACAAGCGGGCTCCAACATCACTGGATATTTAGGAAATCCTATCTGAACTAGTGGAACTAAATGAACAGACTCATAGGACCTTCCTCAGGAAAGTACTAGGAGGCTTCCACTTAGGAGTTGTATCCTATGTGGCTCAACAACTGTGATCAGTTTACATTCCTCCTCAGGAGAAATTAAACTCACAAGTTGGCTCCAACATCATTGGATACTTAAGAAGTCCTAGATAAACTAATGGAACTAAGTGAATAGACTCATAGGACCTTCCTCAGGAAAGTACTAGGAGGCTTCCACTTAGGAATTGTATCCCATGTGGCTCAACAACATGTGATCAGTTTACATTCCTCCTCAGGAGAAATTAAACTCACAAGTTGGCTCCAACATCATTGGATACTTAAGAAAGAGGTGAGAAGAAAGAATGAAAGTTATTCATAGTGCCTTCCTCAGGAAAGTACCATGAACTTCCTTCAAACTTTAGGGTCTCAAACCTCACAGATAGGGAATAAGCTAAGCTCTGGGTCTCTGAGTCTTGATCTACAATCTTCTCTTCATGATTCTCTCCAACAATATCTTCAAGACAACACAAGGCCCCACAACAAATTCCCCAAAATGAACCCCAGAGATGAACAGATAACCACAGAACAGACAAAATCATCAGCCAACTTCAGAAAATACCTAAAAATACTAAACCAAGGGGGAAAAATCTATCAATTATTCACAAGGGTCCTCAACATCTACCCATAACATCCACATAGGCCCCTACCCAAAAATCAAGACAAAACTATCTAAAGAAAATGAATTTCCTCACCTATGCACAACCTAAACCCTAATTAGGATACCCTAATGCTACCCTAATTAAACTAAACAAAATTTAATCTAAAAATCAAGAATTAAATCCTATGGGGAACTATGATTCAATATCTAATCACACAAAAAAGAATGAATTAAAAAGATTAAAGGAAAGTCCTAAAAGAAATTCTACAAAATCATGTACAAAATTAAACATATTACAAAGCTATTTAAAAGAAAAATCTATTAAAAATATGAAAAGAAAATAAAATGGACATTTTATTTATTTAGAATTTTCTAGACAGATTTATTAACATATAGGAAAAAGAAGAATTAAAAAATATTTGATTTTCTATTTTTTATGAATTTTATAAAAGCAAGAAATATTAAAAGAATTAAAAAGAAAAAGAAATTGAATTAAAGGGAGGGGGTGAAAATAGCAAGGCAGGTTAGTCCATTTTTAGATGGACTGAATATGGGGGGGGTGCGCGTAGCACCCTGAGATAGGCCCACACGCTCCCACTAATTGAAACGGCAGCGTTTAGCTGCTCGAATTTTCCCTCCGCTTCTAGTTCAATCTGAGCCGTGGATGAGGTGGAATTGGTCAAATATCCAGACTGATCCAAGGGTCCTTGGTTGTCTTCTTCCTTGGACACCTAGGGTTTCATGAATTCAGCCCCCACACGTGAATCTTCCATCTCCTCTACCTCTCTCACTAAGCCATAAAAACTCATGATCCAAAGACCAAAATGAATCTCCTCCTCGCCCTCTACAAGACTCTAGCCATAGATTTTCTTAATACTCACTCTAGAAAAATATATGGAGCGTGGAAGTCTTGGACACCATTACTTTCCTCTGGTTTGCATGATCATGACCTTGGCTGAAACTAACCTAGAATGATCTACACCTCATGGTGACTATTCTAAACTACAAAACTAAGGTTATAATACACTAAGGCACGAGTTCTTGAACTCAAAACAGAAATGGCCATAACACAAACCTACATGTAATGCTCTAAAACTCATCATGATTCATCTCCTAATGGTCTCTACCACATTTCACCTAACCACATGATCTAACTATGCATAAATAATGAGATTCGAAGGAAAATGCATACCTTGCAAGTGGTGATGGCTATGGTGGTTCTCCTTCAATTCAAGACTTGGTACTTCCTTTAGATGATCTTTAAGGGATCTATATGCTTCTGTTTGCAGTAGTTTGTGCTCACACTTCTTGAATCAACCTAGCCAATCCTTCATGCAAGTTGGAGTGAAGCTTGTGATCTCATCAACCAGCCATGAATTCTCCTTGATTTTTCTTGCCAAATACTCAATGTTGCTTGTAGATGATGATGATAATCAGAATTGCAGTGATGGATGTAGTTTCAATGGAGTTTGAAATGAAAATGCACTTTGGAGTGAAAGGATTAAAATGTGGTATGAAAGCTCTAAGAATCTCTAACCAATGCATGGAGTCACTCTAGGGCTTATATAGATGAGAATAGAAATGTGTGGAACTTTGGAGAACCTTCCATGAAGTTTCTAGAATGTATCACGCAATGAGAATTTGAATTTGTCATCTTGAGTGAATCTCATGAAATCTCATGATACATCATGCAATCTCACTTAATTTCTCCTCAAATGATATGGTAAAATGAAAACAAAGCCTTACAAGTCCTTATGTAGCATTTTCCCATCTTTCCTTTTGATGCCTTAAAGTGCAAGTAACAAATTTACAAAGCAACTCCAATTTTTAAGCCTAAACTCAAAAATGTGGCTAAACCATTGTTTTTAAAATGATGTTTCCAATCAAAATGATATATTGGATGACCCATTTTGGATTTGTAGATCTCTCAAACCAAAATTCCATTTCAACTTTTTCAACTTATAAGCCATTTACAAGCCATTTGAACCACTTTTAAAAATCCATGCTCTAGGCCTTTTCAATAACTCATGACCACTTTTCTAGGCTTAAAATGCCATTTTGAACAAATTTCATGTTTTGAGTTTTTCCATTTGAGGCTTGGAAATAGGAGATATGGCCTTTGCTTAAAAATGACCTATAACTGACAAATGACCAAAATACCCCTGTCTTGTTCAAACCATAAGTTGAGTTCCACAAATCCTATCAAGGACTTCTACCACTCAAATTAAAGATAAGAAGATGCCCTTCAACATTCATGTTGACCAAGAGATCATAGGAATCATCCTACTAGGGCAAAAGTTGTCTGCAAGTTGGGTGACTTTCAAGGACCCAGATTCACACACCTCTGCTGACCTGTAATTTGTCAAAACCATAACTTGAGCTCTGCAACTCCTATCAAGGACTTCCACCACTCAAATTAAAGCTAAGAACAAGCTCTACAACAATCATGTTGTGGGGAAGATGAGATATCAATCACATCTAGAGCTAAAACTGCCTGGAAGATAGGGATCAAATTAGGGTTTTTTCACTGACAATCCTCAGAAACCCTAACTCAAAACTCCTCAAACTCCTCAATCATGATGAGTTGGTCTAGGAATCATCTCTATATCATCTCTATGCATCATTCCATGATCTCATGGCCCTTGGATTAGGTCTCAACCTTCTCCAAATGTTCAGTTATCCTAGGGTTGACCTAGTCAAAACCCTAATTCTACCATTCATGGTTGAATCTTCTGAACTCTTGCATAATGACTTCTCTGGCCTTCATGATGGCTATCAAGACGTCTCACAGGCTTCCTCAAAACATCTAGTTCATTCTCAAAGTCTCAGAATCATCTGAGGAGCTCCCACAACTCTCAATCTATGAGTCACACATCCTTGGTTTCAACCAACTCCTCTGAGGATCTCTTGAACTTTCTGATGAAGGTATCAACTTTCAAACACTCAATGAATAAATAATTGTTGGTCAAATTTTGGGGTGCAACAAACTGCAAGAGAATCATGGATCAAGTCCAAGTGGAAATGCAGGAGATTCGCGAGAAGTTGAATCTGTTCATGCAGGCCATGGAGAGTATTGCTAAAGGCCAGGAGAATCTCCAGACGTTTGTGCAGCCGCTGCTGACGCGGGCTAATAGGAACGGCAACAATGACCACAACTCTGCGCATGTTGAGACTATTCTGGAAGAAGGGCCCCCTACGCCTGTGGTTCCTCCTGTGGTGACCCCACTTTTTGTGGTTGTGAACAATGACGCTGGCGCTGGTAATGGTAATGCAGGGAATGGAAATGAGACTGTTGTTAACAATGTTGGAATTGGAGATGCCAATCTGGGTGGTGGTAACTTCAATGGCGGTAATGGTTTCGGTAATAATGGGTTCGGCTATAATGACCAGGGGTTTGAGTACGGCAATCAGGGCGGAAAGTTCGACTTCAATGCTCAGGGTTTCGGCTACGACGGTTTCGGTAACGCTAAGCAGGGTTATGGTGGAAATGGTGCTGGATTGATTCCTGTCAACACTGGTTTCGGGCAGGGTTATGGTAATGGGGGACGAGGTCCCATGACTAATCAGCAAGGGTTTGGTCGCAACACTGGTTATAACGGGTACGGAAATGAAAATGTGAATTGGGGCGAAGACTATCAAGAGGACGCCTTTTCTGGAAGAGGCATGGGATTTGAAGGACCCGTTGACAATACTCAAAGGATTAAAATGCTTGAAGAGCAGATGAAGGGTATGGCTAATCAGAATTCTACCGGACTAGACATGACTACTATGGGCTTGGTGCCTGGGCTGAAGGTACCGCTGAAGTTCAAAGCGCCCACATTCGACAAGTATAAGGGGGACACTTGCCCTAAGGTGCATATCTGTGCTTATTACAGAAGGATATCCGCGTATTCAGACGACGAGAAGATGCTTATGCACTTCTTTCAAGACAGCCTATCAGGACCGTCACTCGAGTGGTACATGGGGTTGGAACCTGCTCAAATTAAAACCTGGATGCAATTGGCAGATGCTTTCGTCCTGCATTATAAATATAATAGTGATCTGGCACCGAACCGAGTTCAATTGCAAGGTTTGTCGCAGAAGAAAGAGGAAAGCTTTAAAGAGTATGCGCAGAGATGGCGCGATATGGCAGCAAGAGTACATCCTCCGTTGGCGGAAAGAGAAATGAATAGCATGTTCATTGGGACATTTACGGGGATATATTACGAAAAATTGTTTAATGTTTCATTGAGCAGTTTTTCAGATTTGATTCTCATGGGTGAGATGGTCGAAGACAGTATTAAGGTTGGGAGATTCCAAGCAGGTGAGTCTACCCCCACAGGAGGTACAAGAAAAGCATTTGGTGGTAGACGTCAAGGTGATTCTAGTGCCGTGTTCGGAGGCAAGGGTCGGGGCAGAGGACGAAGTCAGTATGCTCAGCATCAACAGGTCTCTAGTGTTACCATCCCTTTTCCACAACAACAACAACAACAACAACAACAACCGCAGCAGCAACAACAACAAAGGCAACACCCCGCCCAACGCAGAATCTTAGAGGGCAAGCCAAGGCGAGTATTTGAAACGCCTCCTTCAACATACGCTGAACTACTTCAGACACTGCTAGGATTAAAGTTGGTCGAGAAAAGGACTATGGCACCATTAACGGGCAATCCTCCGTTTGGCTATGATGCTGGTAAACACTGTGATTTCCACTCCGGGGCGCCCAGACATGATATTGAAGGCTGTCATGCGTTTAAACATAAAGTCCAAGAGGCTATCAACTTTGGACAGGCGGGTCCAAATATAGTACAGCAGCCTATGCCCAATCATGGGGCAAACGCCATCCTGACCGAGGAGAAGTTGAAGCTAGTGACGAATGTCAATGAGCTGAAGACACCGTTGGGTGAGATCAAAAGCAGGTTGTTGAAAGGGGGTGTATTCCCGGGGTGTGACGAGTTTTGCTTGGATTGTTGGATACAGCTGGAGGGTTGTAAGGAGTTGAAACAGGGTATTCAGGCTTTGATGAATGAAGGAACATTGCAGTTTGAGAGAACCGCAGTTGAAGAGCCTTAAGAGGCAGTGTGTGATGAGCGGAACGATGTTGCGATGGTAACAATTCCAAGGAAAACAATAACAATAACGGCGCCTGCCAGGCGGCCGACAATCACTATTACTAAAGCAGGACCGATTCCTTTCGAGAATACCAAAGCAGTATCATGGACTTACGGGTTGGAGGCGTATTGTGACGGTGCGAAAATTGAAGTAAATAAACAACCAGCTGGGGTTGTAGATAATGTGGTCGGAACAGGAGGTATGACCAGAAGTGGAAGAATTTTCACATCGCCTAAGGTAGAGGCAGAAATATTGGCAAAGGGGAAAGCCAAGGTAGTTGAGAGTGGCCCCTCGCAGACAAAGGAAAAGGAAACATCGCTTAAGGATGTGGAAGAGTTTATGAGGCTCATCCGTAAAAGTGATTACAAAATTGTGGAGCACCTCCAGCAAACGCCATCAAAGATCTCGATCTTGTCACTGCTATTATGTTCCGAGGCCCATCGAAACGCTTTGCTGAAGATCCTAGACGCGTCATTCGTTCCTCAAGACGTTTCGGTTAACTAATTAGAAGGGGTGATGGCGCATGTTAATGCAGGGCACAGTTTGGGATTTACGGATTTTGATTTGACCCCGAGGGGGAGAGAGCATAATATGGCGTTACACGTCTCAGTTGAATGCAGGGGCACGGTCATGTCCCGCGTGTTGGTGGATACAGGGTCTTCCTTGAATGTGCTTCCGAAGAAAGCCATGATGAAGTTGGATATCAGGGGAATTCTCTGCATGCCTAGTAACTTGGTGGTCAGGGCATTCGATGGAACGAGGAGGTCAGTTTTCGGATCAATAACATTACCATTGCAGGTGGGGCCGGAAATCTTTGAAACGGAATTCTATATAATGGACATCCAGCCCGCGTATAGTTGTTTGCTCGGACGCCCATGGATCCATGCTGTCGGGGCAGTCACATCCACGTTGCACCAAAAGTTGAAGTATATGGTGGGGGATAGTGTCGTCACTGTTTGTGGAGAAGAAGATATTCTGGTTAGCCATCTGTCTTCATTCAGATACGTGGAGGTCGACGGCGAAATCCATGAAACACCCTGTCAGGAATTTGAAGGGCTAAAGATTAAAGACAAATCTCCAGTACCCAAGATATCAGATGTGGCAGTGTCATCTATTAAAGAGGCTCAGGCTCTAGTGCAGGCAGGCGAAACCAAGGGCTGGGGTCAGGTGTTGGAAATTCCCGTGAAGAACGACAGGTTCGGGCTCGGATATCATCCTTCGTCATCAGCATCCTCTTCAGGAGCGCCCAAGTTGAGAGGGCCAATAACCATTACATCCAGTGGAGTGAGCTTCGAGACTATCAATGTTGTTTCTGATTCTGAGGAAGGAGATAGCGACTGTGATATGGACGCATGGATCAAGCCAGACGTGCCAGGACAAGGGCTTTGCAATTGGTCTATTCAGGAGACTGTTCCTGTGACAACTAAACAGTAATGTTTTGTTTTTTTAATTGTTGAATAATCATGTGTCCTACTTGGGGCACAATGATTTTGCTTAGGGCCATTTTTGTTATGTACAGTACATTGTTTAATCATGAATAAAGGCGTTTTTTCATATACAAATATTGTGATCCCTGTTTTTCCTGTTTTCATCTTTTACAATAAAATGGCAATGTGGTTATTTGCTTTGTACATGTTTTGAAGCATTTAACCATTTCCTTTGCAGGATTACTATTTCAGATGACATCCATGAACCGCCTATGACTCACTTCGACTTCGAGCACCCGGTATTTCAGGCTGAGGAAGAGATTGTCGAAGATGGCGAAGTGCCAGAAGAGCTGACCTGGTTATTGAAACAAGAAGAAAGAATCATTCTTCCTCATGAGGAAGTCATCGAGATTGTCAATTTGGGGTCGGAAGGGGTTGAAAGGAACATCTGTATAGGGGCTGCACTGCAGAGCGACGTCAAGCAAAGGTTGATTGTGATGCTCAAAGAGTACAGTGATATATTCGCTTGGTCATATGAGGATATGTCTGGGCTGGATACGGATATGGTTGTTCACCGTCTGCCATTAAAAGAAGAATGCCCACCGGTTAAGCAGAAACTCCGAAGAACTAGACCGGACATGGCTGTGAAGATTAAGGAGGAAGTTCAAAAACAGTGGGATGCTGGTTTCCTAGCTGTTACAAAATATCCCTCATGGGTCGCTAATATTATACCAGTACCGAAGGAAGACGGTAAGGTGCGAATGTGTGTAGACTACCGTGACTTGAACAAAGCGAGCCCGAAAGATGACTTTCCACTTCCTCACATCGATGTGCTGGTTGATAACACTGCTCAATTCTCCGTATTCTCCTTCATGGATGGCTTATCGGGCTATAATCAGATCAAAATGGCACCAGAAGACATGGAGAAGACTACTTTCATTACTCCCTGGGGAACATTTTGTTACAAAGTGATGCCCTTCGGATTGAAGAACGATGGGGCAACATATCAACGTGCTATGACGACTCTCTTTCATGACATGATGCATAAAGAGATCGAGGTTTATGTTGATGATATGATTGCCAAGTCCCAGACGGAGGAGGAGCATGTGGTTAATCTGCTGAAATTATTCAAGAGGCTTAGGAAGTTCAGGCTGAGACTGAACCCTAACAAGTGCACCTTCGGGGTGAGATCGGGTAAACTGCTGGGGTTATCATGAGCGAAAAAGGAATAGAGGTTGATTCTGCGAAAATAAAAGCAATACAAGAAATGTCGACGCCTAAAACAGAAAAAGAAGTACGCGGGTTTCTAGGGAGGTTGAACTATATCGCCCGGTTCATATCTCACTTAACTGCGACATGTGAGCCGTTATTCAAGCTGTTGAAGAAGGACCAGGTTGTGACCTGGAATGAAAATTGTCAAAAGGCGTTCGACAAGATAAAAGAATACTTGCAGGAACCTCCTGTTTTGATACCCCCAGTGGCCGGGAGACCATTGATTATGTATTTGACGGTTCTTGAGGAAAGTATGGGTTGTGTTCTCGGTCAACACGACGAGATTGGACGTAAAGAGCATGCGATCTACTATTTGAGTAAGAAGTTTACTGACTGTGAGTCTCGATACTCAATGCTCGAAAAAACGTGTTGTGCGTTAGCCTGGGCCGCCAAACGTTTGAGGCAATACATGCTAAATCATACAACCCTGCTAATTTCAAAGATGGATCCAATCAAATACATGTTTGAGAAGCAGACACTCTCCGGAAGAATTACCCGATGGCAGATGGTGTTAACCGAATATGATATTCAATATGTTTCTCAGAAGGCTATTAAAGGTAGTGTGTTATCAGAGTATCTTGCTGAGCAACCTGTTGAGGACTACCAATCGATGAGGTTTGATTTTCCTGACGATGATATCATGTACCTGAAGATGAAAGATTGTGAAGAACCGTTGCCGGACGAAGGACCAGAATTGGGTTCCAAATGGCAGTTAATATTTGATGGAGCTGTGAATTCCTATGGTAGCGGAATAGGGGCAATTATTACTACTCCTCAGGGGTCGCACATCCCCTTTACCGCCCGATTGACCTTTCCGGTTACCAATAATGAAGTTGAATACGAGGCTTGCATCATTGGTCTTGAAGAGGCTATTGATTTACGAATCAAACATCTGGATGTATACGGAGACTCAGCTCTAGTGGTGAACCAGATTAAAGGAGAATGGGAGACACGTCAGCCCAATTTGATACCCTATATGAATTATGCAAGGAGATTGTTGCCTTTCTTTAACAAGGTGGAATTTCATCATGTGCCACGAGCAGAAAATCAAATGGCTGACGCCCTGGAAACATTGTCTTCCATGTATAAAGTTAACTTCTGGAACGAGGCTCCCCGGATTGTTATCTCTCGGCTTGATAGGCCTGCGTTCATATTTGCTATTGACGAAGCATCTGATGATAAACCCTGGTACTTTGACATCCAGAATTTCTTGAAGAACAAGGAGTATCCGACTGGGGCATCCAGTCGAGATCAGAAGACTCTCAGGAGATTGGCTGGCAATTTCTATTTGAACTCGGACGGTGTCCTGTACAAAAGAAACCACGACCTGGTGTTGCTACGCTGTGTAGACGAGAAAGAGGCGAAGTTGCTCATGGAAGAGATACATGAGGGTACATTTGGTACACATGCTGGTGGGCATGCTATGACGAGAAAACTGCTGCGGGCAGGTTATTACTGGCTAACTATGGAAACAGACTGTTTCAAGTTTGCAAAGAGGTGTCATAAATGCCAAATTTATGCGGACAAGGTCCATGTACCCCCAAGTCCCCTGAATGTGATGTCATCACCGTGGCCGTTCTCGATGTGGGGAATTGATATGATTGGAAAGGTCGAGCCTACAGCATCAAACGGACACCGGTTCATCTTGGTGGCGATTGATTACTTCACCAAATGGGTGGAAGCGGCGTCGTATGCTAATGTCACCAAACAAGTGGTCGCCAGATTTATCAAACGAGATATTATCTGCAGATATGGAATCCCTGAGCGGATTATCACCGACAACGGTTTGAATTTGAATAACAAGATGATGAAAGAGTTGTGCCAGAATTTTAAGACTGAGCATCACAACTCTTCTCCTTACCGATCCAAAATGAATGGCGCTGTTGAAGCAGCCAATAAGAACATAAAGAAGATTTTTCAGAAGATGGTTGTGACCTACAAGGACTGGCACGAGATGCTACCTTTCGCTTTGCACGGTTATAGTACGACGGTATGCACATCAACCGGGGCAACCCCGTTCTCGTTGGTATAAGGAATGGAAGCAGTATTACTGTTGGAAGGTGAGATTCCTTCCCTGAGGGTATTACGAGATGTCCAACTTGATGAGGCAGAATGGGTTAAAGACAGGTTGAATCAGTTGAGCTTAATGGATGAGAAGAGGCTAGCTTCTCTCGCATATGGTCGGTTGTACCAGAGCCGGATGAAGAAAGCATATGATAAGAAGATATGTCTGCGAAGCTTTCAGACGGGCGACCTTGTGCTGAAGAGGATTCTCCCGCCACAAACAGATCACAGGGGCAAGTGGACCCCTAATTACGAAGGGCCATACGTTGTCAGAAAAGTCTTCTCAAGAGGAGCTTTGCTACTATCTACCATGGATGGTGAAGACTTTACGTCGCCTGTGAATTCGGACGCAGTTAAAAAATACTTTGCTTGAAAGTGACCCCCTGGACAGTAAAAAGAGAGTCCAGTCAGAAATGGGGCATCCCGGCGAACCAAAAACAGAATAAAAGGTTCGGGCAAAAGTTAGGGATAAAATTGAAAAGATGTACACCCACGAAGTCGAAAACCTACATTGGGCGGCTTCGGCAAAAAAGGGTATCCCGGTGAATTGAAAACCCGCAAAGGGCGATTCACGCAAAAGTTAGGGATTGAAAAAGCAAATGACTGCGGTCCGAGGTCCGATACTACATTGCTTAGTGGTTTGGGAGCACCTGAGGGTTCGTTTATCCAACACAATCTCTTCCGAAAATTGAATACCGGGAAAGCGCCAGAGTCAGGCGAGTCATAGGAGGATCAGCTCACGATGTTTGTCTGCACCATGTTGCCAACATGTGTACAAATTCGAGTTGTATTTGTGTTTTTATGCTTCTTGTGCATATATATATATATATATATATATATATATATATATATATATATATATATATATATATATATATATATATATATATATATATATATATATATATATATATATATATATATATATATATATATATATATATATATATATATATATATATATATATATATATATATATATATATATATATATATATATATATATATATATATATATATATATATATATATATATATATATATATATATATATATATATATATATATATATATATATATATATATGTGTGTGTACGTAACTTCCTCTTTTCAGGAGTTGCATCCGATGTACAAAACTTTGCCTATTCAGAGGCTTGTTATTAATAAAACATGTTATTCAGTATTTGATGTTTGAGCTTTACTATTTTGTATGTGGAAAACGCCAATGTTTTGATAAACTTGCACTTGCATAACTTTGCTGACCCTTGCCAATAATTGATAAAACTTCGAATTGACTTAAGTAATGTCACGGACACTAACCCGAATAGATTTGGTTGTATAGATTTGTCTTGTCTCGTTTGTGTTTTGTCTTGTCTCGTTTGTGTTTTGCAGGGTTCACGCCTTTGAAGCGAACGATCAGAAATTGGGGCCCCCAGCCAGAGGTTCGTGGTGAATGATTTGACTTTGTGCGACGCCATTCTCCATGCAGGTCGCACCTCATCTTCAGAAATTGAGATGATTCTTGTCCTTTGCCGAAGAGATCAATTTCCCCAGCTAGTCGCAGCTGTCGCTTCCGCGAAAATAAGGTGCCGGCAAAACAGAAGAGTCGCCACCTTTCGTTATTTATCCCTCGGAGCGGGAAAGGAAACGATCGGAAAAACCTGACGAAAAGTTATAAGACAAGGTCTTCGCAACCGTTGTCTGGGTTCGGGAGTCGGTTACGCAAGGGGAAGGTATTAGCACCCCTCACGTCCGTCGTACTCGACGGGATCCACGCTTGTTGGTTTGTCTACGGGTGAAAAACAATCTATCTACGGCTGCTAAATCTAAACGGAAAGAAATTGACTCGATAGAGCGTCGCACTCTATGCCTATGTATTCTCATCAGAGAATGAGAAATCAGAGTCAACGTAGTTTGGGAAACTACGGGGGAATTTTTCTCGGCAAGACGTCGCGTCTTGTGCCTACGTATTCTCATCAGAGAAATCAGAGCATGACGTAGTTCAGGCTAACTACGGTTAGACAGGGGTGTTCTCGGTCACACGGGGGTGAGAGATTAAGTTGACGATACTAGCATGCGCATTCTAGCAGTTAGGTGGACGCTGCTCGACCATTGGAGACTTAGGCGTACCTGTTTGCGGTAGAACGGACGTAGTATGTCGGGTTTAAAGGTATAGGAACCTACAGGAACTTAGAACTACGTTCTGGTCTCAAATGCGCAAGGGCAAGAGAAAAGGATAACATCAGTCGTTAGCGGGAAAGTCTCGATCGCACGGCAGCGAGAGAACAAAAAGGTTAGTTGTTAGTATGCTCGCTAGGATGTTGCATCCTATGCCTACATATTCTCTTCAGAGAAAATCAGAGCAAACGTAGTTCGACTACGGGAAAGGGGGAAAGGTGGCTCGCCAATACATCAGTATTGTGCCTACGTACTCTCAACAGGCTTGAGAGATCAGAGCAAACGTAGTTCGACTACGGGAAAGGTGGCTCGCCAATACGTCAGTATTATGCCTACGTACTCTCAACAGATATGAGAGATCAGAGCTTACGTAGTTCGGGCTAACGAATCTCGATTGCACGGGGGCAAGAGAAGGGGTCTTGATCGCGAGAGAAAAAGGGTTTCGATCGCACGGGGCGAGAACAAAGAGGAAGCAGGCCTACGCCCAAACGGGAAGGAACTCGGGACACACACGCAAGAACCTAAGACGTAGGAGTGAATGCGTCGCATGTCACCCAAAGGGTACCATACTAGACATCCTAGACGATTGAGAAGAACTCCTCAACTGTCATTTCCTACGTATCTAACGATACAGCTCACAACACTCGACGGTTGCTTGAAGAATTGAATCAGATGATGATGATGATGAACGAAGCACCTCCTGGGCTCCTGACGTGCGCGCAAGCTCCATTCCAATCTTCTCCTCTCTGGATCTTTGATGATGACGCTCGAATCAGGAACAATGTAACGCTTAGACCGTCATAGTTCGACTTATACGAGAAATCGAACTCTAAGAGATAGCGTATTGATATCCGTGTCAAAGACAAGATGGAGAAATGATATCGAAAATCATTCTCCAATTGAATCATTCCACGCGGCCAGCCAACAATAAAATCAGAGATAAAATCGGATGGAAATGAAATAGGAGAGAAAATAGAAGACAAATCCACTAACAAATGGAAATAAAATGCTACGGCAATTAAATTCTACTAGAAAATGTTCTAAAGAATTAAATCTATAAATTCCTAAAAATATCTAATTCCTAATTTCTTTACAAAGGAATAAATGCTACATTTCTATTCTAGAAAATATAAAAGAGAACTCTAAGAGAAATATTATCTAAAACTCCCTAAAGAGTACAATATGCTAATTATAACCTATTCTAGGAGTTATTCTATTTAAATTCTATTAAGAGAAAATATACTAACAATTATAGTCTAAGCATATTAAACTAAAACAATTCTCTAAAGAAAATTAAATCCTAATTATAATCCTAACATGCTAATCAATATGCTAATTATATTCTAGGATCATTAAACTATTCTAAAAAATTATAATTAAAACCACACAAGAAAATTAACAAAAATGAGTACAGGGGGGTGCATTCATGACATGCTGGAAGCCAAAAAGAAGGCGCTCGACGCAGCGCACCGAGAGATATCTTCTTGCAATAAGACTTGGAATGCTACACTCACCAACAATAAGAAGAGGGAAGATAAGCTGAAGCAGCAAATTTCCGACCTCGAAGAGAAGTTGAAGTCTAGCATCAAGAAGTGTGAGGAAGAAGTGATGACCCGGTATAGTGTCCAGCATGCACTGAACAAGGCAATCAAATCCAGAGATGAAGCAGTGTCTCAGAAGCGAAAGCTAGAAGATTGCTTTGGAGAAGCAACAAGGGAAGAAACTGCTGAAGACGTACGCCGTGTCCTCAAAAGAAGAAACCAGCTTGTTGAAGGGCTGCTTGATCGACCAAGCCATCCGGAGACCAGGAAGTTGATAGAAGAGTACCAGACTTTTGGGAGGATTTGATCATTTCATGTAGTAACTTGTATGCTTTATTTGCATAGTGCTGACCATCACCAGGATTGTTGGTTGAGGTCATGCCTTCTTTGTACTCTCAGTGATATTGTACCCTGGGCTTATTGATTCTCCCTGCAATATACGAGGCTTTCTATGATTCAGCTCTGATATTCCTATTGTCAACACTGTCACTGCACCGGCACCTTCGCACTAGAACTGGGGGAATGAACTTCCCTAATGCACAGACACATTGCATTGCATTCATATTCATATTGCATTACAGGTAATCTTTGGATGGTGTCTTATTTCCTGCTCTGTATCAGGTACTTAACAGGATTGCAGATCAGCATCCGCACCGCTATTCTACGCGCTCCAATTGTCGAAAAGTCATGGACCAAATGCAGAACGAGATGCAAGATGTGCGCGAGAAGCTCGCTCTCTTCATGCAGACCATGGAGGCTATAGCAAAAGGGCAGGAGAATTTGCAGGCCATGGTCCAGCCTCTGTTGGCCCGAAACGCTGGTCATGGTAATGAAGATCATCAGTCTGTCCGGGTCGATACTGCTCATGGAGACGGCACTCCCACGCCAGTGGCTCCGCCTGTAGTCAATATACCTGCTGCTAATGTCAACAACGCTACCGCTGCTGTGAATGGTAACGTCGGAGTGGGGAATGAGACTGCTGTCCATAATGCTGGGCTGGGTGATGTCAATTTGGGAGATAATCTAGGAGGCAACGGCTTTGTCAGTACCGGGTTCGGATTCAACGATCAGGGATTCGATAACACTGGGAAGTATGGCTTTAATGCTCAAGGCTTTGGGCAAGACGGTTATGGTATGGTCAATCAGGGTTACGGAGGCTTTGGAAACGGAAACGGTACTGGATTTATGGCTTTTGGTCCCGCTGGAGGTGTTCAAGGGTACGGCAACAGAGGCCGAGGTCCGGGGATGAATCAGATCAGAGCTGGACGTAATAATGGATATGATGGGTACGGGGCTGGAAACGGTATGTGGCAAGAGGATCAGCAGGAGGACGCCTTCTCCGGAGGAGGTTTTGAAGGGCCGATGGATGATTCCCAAAAGATTAGAATGCTGGAAGAGCAGATGAAGGGAGTCCTAAACCAGAGTGCTGTGGGTTTGGACATGGCAACAATGGGTTTGGTACCTGGCTTGAGGGTGCCAATTAAGTTCAAAGCTCCTGCGTTCGATAAGTATAAAGGAGACACATGTCCGAAAGTGCATGTACGAGCTTATTACAGAAAGATGTCTGCGTACTCCACTGATGAAAGAATGCTAATGCATTTCTTTCAGGATAGTCTGTCGGGCCCTTCCCTAGAGTGGTACATGGGGTTGGAGCCAACTGATATCAAGACTTGGAAGCAATTGGCGGAGGCATTTGTAGCCCATTACAAATATAACAGCGACCTGGCACCCAATCGGGTCCAGTTGGCCGGGCTTTCGCAGAAGAAGGGGGAGAGTTTTAAAGAGTACGCGCAAAGGTGGCGCGATATGGCTGCCAGGGTCCGTCCTCCGGTGGAAGATAAGGAAATGAATGACATGTTTGTCGGCACATTCACCGGGCTGTTTCATGATATGCTGTTTCATACGTCTCTGGCCAGTTTTTCAGACCTGATTCTGATGGGGGAAAAGATTGAACGTAATATTAAGCAAGGAAAGTTCCAAGCCGAGGAATCAACTGCATCTGGCAGTAATAGGAAAGCTTATGGTGGGCGCCGTCAGGGCGAGGCAAGCGCAGTATTTGGAGGCCGAGGCCGAGGCCGAGGCAGGGGACGAGGTCAATATCGTCAGCCGCAGCAGGTGTCGAGTGTTACTATTCCCTATCAGCAACAACCAATCCAGCAACAACAACCTATTCAGCAGCAACAGCCTCAGCAGGGGGCACAGCAGGCTCAACGAAGATTCCAGGGTAGTAAACCGAGAAGAGTGTTTGAAAAGCCTCCCTCAACCTATGCCGATTTGTTGCAGACATTGTTGGGATTGAATCTGGTAGAGAAAAGAACTCTGGCACCGATAACGGGAGCTCCCCCGTTCGGCTACGATGCAAGCAGGCACTGTGAGTTTCATTCTGGGGCCCCGGGCCACGATATAGAAGGTTGCCATGCTTTTAAGCACGTTGTGCAGGATCTTTTAGACAACAAGACTATCAACTTCGGAACGGCAGGTCCGAACATAGTCCAGAAACCCATGCCTAATCATGGGGCAAACGCCGTTCTGACTGAGGAAGGTCTGAATCTTATCATGAATGTTGAAGATTTAAAGACGCCGCTGAGCGAGATAAAGAGCCGACTGTTGCAAGGAGGTGTTTACCCAGGATGTAACGAATATTGCTTAGATTGTTGGACCCTAGCTGGGGAGTGTGAGGATTTGAAGAAAGGCATTCAGGCTTTAATTGATGAAGGTATATTGCAGTTTGATCGAGCGGCAACTGACGAGCCTGCAGGGGCAGTAGTGGATAATCAGAGTGATGTGGCCACTGTGACGATTCCTCGGAAGACGATCACTATTGCAGCACCAGCTCAGCGACCACCGATCACCATAATTAAGGCCGGGCCGATCCCGTACGAGAACACGAAAGCAGTCCCATGGTCATATGGGCTAGAGGTGTATTGTGATGGGATAAAGATTGATGTTAACAAGCAGCCAGCGGAGATTGTGGATAATGTTGTTGGTTCAGGAGGCATGACGAGGAGCGGTAGGATCTTTATATCTCCTGAAGTGGAGGCTGAAAGACTAGCGAAAGGAAAAGGGAAAGCGGTTGAAAATGTTCCGGTACAAGCAAGTGAAAAAGAAGCAGCATCGAAGGATGTAGAAGAATTCATGCGCTTAATTCGAAAAAGTGATTATAAGATTGTGGAGCATCTGCATCAGACACCGTCCAAAATATCTATCCTGTCGTTGCTGTTGTGTTCGGAAGCTCACAGAAATGCTTTGCTGAAAGTCCTGGACACTTCTTTTGTACCCCAAGACGTCTCCGTAAATCAGCTGGAAGGAGTATTGGCACATGTGAATGCAGGCCACAGCTTGGGCTTTACCGATTTTGACTTGACTCCGAAAGGGAGAGATCATAATATGGCATTACACGTATCTGTTGAGTGTAGAGGATCAGTAATGTCACACGTATTGGTTGACACCGGATCATCTTTGAATGTGCTGCCCAAGAAGGCGATGATGAAGCTGGATGTTCGAGGGATTTTGTGTACACCCAGTGATTTGGTAGTCAGAGCGTTTGACGGCACGCGGAGAACGGTCTTCGGATCGATTACCTTGCCTCTGCAAGTGGGGCCGGAAGTGTTTGCAACGGAGTTTTATATCATGGATATACAGCCTGCGTATAGCTGCTTGCTTGGGAGACCCTGGATTCATGGGGCAGGGGCTGTCACGTCTACCCTGCATCAGAAGTTAAAGTATATGGTCGGAGACAGCGTAGTCACCGTGTGCGGAGAAGAAGACATCCTGGTCAGCCATTTATCGTCGTTTAAATATGTGGAAGTCGACGGAGAGATCCATGAGACACCATGCCAGGCATTCGAAGGTTTGCGCATCAAGGACAAAGGTCCCGGGCCGAGCAAAGTGCCAGAGATAGCTGTCTCATCGTATAAAGAAGCTCAAGCTCTAGTAGAAGCAGGAGAAGCCAAGGGCTGGGGCAAAGTGCTGGACATTCCTGTGAAAATGGACCGGTTCGGGCTGGGGTACCGACCGTCGTCATCAACTCCTTCCGTGGGGGCCCCCCGTTTCAGAAAGCCAATTATCATCTCTGCCAGTGGAGTATGTCATGAAACTGTCAATGCTGCTTCGGAGTCTGATGAAGGAGACAGCGACTGTAATATGGATGCCTGGATTCAGCCAAGCACGCCAGGACAAGGACTGTGCAACTGGTCTATTCAGGAGCTTGTTCCTGTGACTTTTAAACAGTAATGCTTTGCTTTATTAATTGTTGAATAATCTGATGTCTTGCCCGGGGCATCAGGATTTGCTTAGGGCTGTGTTGTTATAAACATTGCGTGTTAATCATTAAATAAATGGCGTTTTTTCATGTGCAAATACCGTAATCTCTGTCTTTCTTATTTTGTATTTTTCAATAAAATGGCAATGTGGTTATTCGCTTTATACGCATTTTGAAGCACTTAACCATTCCTTTTGCAGGATAACATTTTCAGATGACATCCTTGAACCACCTATGACTCGTCCCGACTTTGAGCACCCGGTGTTTCAGGCTGAAGAAGAGGTTGTCGAAGATAGCGACGTTCCTGAAGAACTGTCTTGGTTAGTGAAGCAAGAGGAAAGAGCCATTCTGCCTCACGACGAGGTCATCGAAATTATCAATTTGGGGTCGGAAGGGGTTGAGAAGAATATTCGTATCGGAGCCGCACTGCAGAGTGATATCAAGCGAAGACTGGTTGAAATGCTCCAAGAGTATAGTGATGTATTCGCTTGGTCATATGAAGATATGCCAGGGCTCGATACAGATATGGTCGTGCATCGCCTGCCACTGAAAGAAGATTGCCCGCCGGTCAAACAAAAGCTTCGCAGAACTCGACCAGATATGGCAATGAAGATCAAAGAGGAGGTGCAGAAACAGTGGGACGCTGGTTTCCTGGCTGTGACGAAGTATCCTTCATGGGTTGCCAACATCGTACCAGTGCCAAAGAAAGATGGAAAGGTTCGAATGTGCGTGGATTATCGAGATTTGAATAAAGCGAGCCCAAAAGACGATTTTCCACTTCCTCACATTGACGTGTTAGTTGATAATACTGCTCAGTACTCCGTATTCTCCTTCATGGATGGCTTTTCAGGCTATAATCAAATTAAAATGGCGCCAGAGGATATGGAGAAGACTACTTTCATAACGCCTTGGGGAACATTTTGCTACAAAGTGATGCCCTTTGGTTTGAAAAATGCTGGGGCAACATATCAGCGTGCGATGACGACTCTTTTCCATGACATGATGCATAAAGAGATCGAAGTTTATGTTGACGATATGATTGCCAAATCCCAGACGGAGGAAGAGCATCTGGTGAATCTGTTGAAGTTGTTTAAAAGACTTAGGAAGTTCAGGTTGAGGCTGAACCCTAATAAATGCACCTTCGGGGTGAGATCGGGTAAACTGCTGGGGTTTATCGTAAGCGAAAGAGGAATAGAGGTCGATCCTGCTAAAATAAAAGCGATTCAAGAAATGCTGACGCCTAAAACAGAGAAAGAGGTGCGCGGGTTTTTAGGGAGATTGAACTACATTGCCCGGTTCATATCTCACCTAACGGCCACGTGTGAACCATTATTCAAGCTGTTGAAGAAAGATCAAGCTGTAACGTGGAACGAAAATTGTCAAAAGGCGTTCGATAAAATAAAGAAGTATCTGCAGGAGCCTCCTATTTTGATACCCCCAGTGGCAGGTAGACCCTTGATAATGTATTTGACGGTTCTTGAGGGAAGCATGGGTTGTGTTCTCGGTCAACACGACGAGACAGGGAGAAAAGAGCATGCGATCTATTACCTGAGTAAGAAATTTACAGACTGTGAATCTCGATATTCAATGCTGGAGAAAACTTGTTGCGCGCTAGCCTGGGCCGCCAAGCGTTTGAGGCAGTACATGCTGAATCATACAACCATGCTCATCTCGAAGATGGATCCTATCAAATATGTATTCGAAAAGCAGGCGTTGTCAGGTAGAATTGCCCGCTGGCAGATGGTCTTGACTGAATATGATATCCAATACGTCTCGCAAAAGGCTATAAAGGGGAGTGTGCTGTCTGAGTATCTGGCGGAGCAGCCTATTGAAGAGTACCAATCGATGAGGTTTGATTTTCCTGACGAGGATATCATGTACCTAAAGATGAAGGACTGTGAAGAACCATTGCCAGACGAGGGGCCAGAGTTAGGTTCCAAATGGAAGATGATATTTGACGGAGCCGTGAATGCTTACGGTAGCGGAATAGGGGCAATCATCACCACGCCACACGGGTCGCATATCCCGTTTACTGCCCGATTGACCTTCGCCGTTACCAACAATGAGGCCGAATACGAAGCTTGTATAATGGGGCTTGAAGAAGCCATTGATTTGCGAATCAAACATCTAGACGTATACGGAGACTCAGCTCTGGTGGTGAATCAGATCAAAGGGGAATGGGAGACACGTCAGCCCAATTTGATACATTACATGAATTACGCAAGGAGATTGTTGCCTTTCTTTGACAAAGTTGAATTGCATCACGTACCGCGGGCAGAAAATCAAATGGCTGACGCTCTTGCCACTTTGTCTTCCATGTACAAGGTCAACTTCTGGAACGAAGCTCCCCAAATCACTATCTCTCGGTTGGACAGGCCAGCTTATGTATTTGCTATTGATGAAGCACCTGATGACAAACCGTGGTATTTTGATATCCTTAATTTCCTGAAGAATAAAGAGTATCCGGCTGGGGCATCCAGTCAAGATCAGAAGACTCTCAGGAGATTAGCGGGTAATTTCTACTTGAATCCGGATGGCGTCTTGTACAGAAGAAACCACGATTTGGTGTTGTTGCGTTGTGTAGACGAGAAAGAGGCAAAGCTTCTCATGGAGGAAATTCACGAAGGTACCTTTGGTACGCATGCTGGTGGGCATGCTATGACGAGAAAACTGCTGCGGGCAGGTTATTTTTGGCTGACGATGGAAACGGATTGTTTCAAGTTTGCGAGGAAGTGCCACAAGTGCCAAATCTATGCCGACAAAATACACGTGCCCCCGAGTCCTCTAAATGTGATGTCATCTCCATGGCCATTTTCGATGTGGGGAATCGATATGATCGGAAAGATCGAGCCGACGGCTTCTAACGGGCATCGGTTCATCCTAGTAGCAATCGATTATTTCACCAAGTGGGTGGAAGCGGCGTCTTACGCAAATGTAACGAAGCAAGTGGTGGCCAGATTCATCAAAAGAGATATCATTTGCCGATATGGGATTCCCGAGCGGATAATCACGGACAACGGTTCAAATCTGAACAACAAAATGATGAAGGAGCTCTGTCAGAATTTCAAGATCGAACATCACAACTCCTCCCCTTACCGACCCAAGATGAATGGCGCTGTCGAAGCGGCCAATAAGAATATCAAGAAAATTGTTCAGAAAATGGTGGTGACCTATAAGGATTGGCATGAAATGCTACCTTTTGCTTTGCACGGTTATCGTACGACGGTACGCACATCAACCGGGGCAACTCCGTTCTCGTTGGTATACGGAATGGAAGCGGTACTACCATTGGAAGTTGAGATCCCTTCTCTGAGGGTATTGCGAGACGTTCAGCTGGACGAGGCAGAATGGGTAACGAATAGATTGAACCAACTGAGTTTGATGGATGAGAAGAGGCTAGCTTCTCTGGCATACGGTCGTTTGTACCAAAGACGAATGAAGAAAGCGTACGACAAGAAGATACTTCCGCGAAGCTTTCAGACGGGCGACCTTGTGCTAAAAAGGATTCTCCCACCGCAAGCAGATCACAGGGGCAAGTGGACCCCCAACTACGAAGGGCCATACGTTGTCAGAAAAGTCTTTTCAGGAGGAGCGTTGTTGTTGTCCACCATGGACGGAGAAGACTTCACATCACCTGTGAATTCGGACGCAGTTAAAAAATACTTTGCTTAAAATAGACCCGCTGGACAGAAAAAAGAGAGTCCAGGCAAAAATGGGGCATCCTGGCGAACTAAAAACAGAATGAAAGGTTCGGGCAAAAGTTAGGGATAAATTAAAAAAAAATGTACACCCGCGAAGTTGAAAACCTACACTGGGCGGCTTCGGCAAAAAAGGGTATCCCGGTGAACTGAAAACCCGTAAAGGGCGGTTCACGCAAAAGTTAGGGATTTGAAAAGCAAATGACTGCGGTCCGAATTTGATACTGCGTTGAGCATTGGTGCGGGAGAATATGCCTGAGGGGTCGACTATCAGATACAATCTCTTCGGAAGTGTGGATACCGGAAAAGCATTAGAGTCGGACGAGTCATAGGAGGATCAGTTCGTGGTGTTCGTCTGCATCCCGTTGCCGACATGTGTACAAAATTTAATTTGTCAAAATATTCATGCTTCTTGTGCATACTTATGTATTTGCTTTGCATAGCTTCCTCTTTTCAGGAGTTACATCCCGTGTACAAAAAACTCCGCCCATTCAGGGGCCCAATCAATGAAAATATGTTATTCAGTATTTGGCACTGTTCTTTACTGTTTTGTGCATGATAAAACGCCTAAGTTTAGTGAAGCTAGCATGAGTATAACATCACTAGCCCTTGCCAACAATTGTTAAAGCTTTGAATTAACTGAGTGTAACGTCACTAACCTGAATTGATTTGATTGCATAGGCTTGTCGTGTCTTGTTTGTGTTGTTGCAGGTTTCGTAACTATACGAAGAAGGTGATCAAAAGATTGCGATAACGAAAGACTTGATCCCCACGCAGGTCATGCATGTTCTTCCTGAAGAAGGATGGAATTTCCCAGCTAGCCGTAGCTTATCCAAAGGACGTGCTCCAGAAAAGTTATTCTTCCTCAACAGAGTTTGGCGAGTCCAAGATCATAAGGCTGTATTCAGATAGGTTCATCTTTCCCCGCAGGGTCATGCACTCTCCCCCAGCAGAGTCAGTGGATTTTCCCCGAGAGAATCATCCTGTCCCCAGCGGAATTCTCTTTGCAAGTGTTTTCATTCCTTCCAGTGGAACTCGGAGATTAAGACTCTCCCAAGCAGAGTTGATGGTGGTTCCTATCATTTACTTCGTCAGGGATACGGTGTAATATCAGTTTACGTTCCAGCAGAAAGTCCGATCGAACTATGCGCATCTGCTATTCCCCAGCAAAGTTATATTCCCCAGCAGGGGGTTACCTTAATAGGGTGTGTGGTTTGAGTTCCCAATTTCCCAGCAGGGTCGACTTCACCCTTCCAGCATTTATTTTGCTGGAATAATTCTGTAGCATTTGGCTATCCCCGGCGGAGTCGGCATTATCTTCAGCATTTATTTTGCTGAAGCAGTTTCTGTACTCTAGCAGTTCAGGTGAAGAGAACTTTTGCTCAAATGAATTACCAAACTTTCAAGATCTCGGCATGAGATATTCAATGATAACGTCAGTTTCGGCAGTATTCTCCACAGAGTTGCCAGAATGAGTTTCTCTTTGTTCCCAAGCAGAATTAGTTGTCATCAGGGGTTCCATGAATCAGAATTTCAGAGGCCACCGCCGGTTATCAGAACAGGCGTCCGATAGTTTGGTTTCCAGACATCCCCAGTAGAGTCCGTCTCAAAGTCGCTGTCACGTCAGTGCTAAGAAGTTTGCGGGTGAGGATCATTGGAGAACTAAGTCCTGACGTGGACAATTTATTGACGGGATTTCTTCAGCAGTGGGCGTCCTAACGTGGACAGGTTTATTTCCCTGGATTGGTGAGGTGTGTTAGTCCTATCGTGGGCAGATTCGGTTTCTCGAAATTAGTAGAATGGGAGGTCATGACGTTGAACAAAAGTGATTACCCTTTGTGTTGGTGCCCTGACGTGGACAGATCAGACCAGGGTGTGAGTCCTTACGTGGACAAGTCTCACTTCCCCAGTGGGTCAAAGGTGCATGAGTCCTTACGTGGACAAGTCTTATTTCCTCAGCGGGTCGAAGACGCCTGAGTCCTAACATGGACAAATCAAGGCGAGGTCAGTGTCCTGACGTGGACAAATCAAAGAAATTGTTTTTATTCCTAACGTGGAGAAGTGGGTCCTAACGTGGACGATGTAGTCCTTACGCGGACATATCAAAAGAGGTGATTCCTAACGCGGAAAGAGTGGAGCCCTTACGTGGACAGATTAAGACGGCATTCCTTACGTGGAAAAAGGAGTCCTGACGCGGACAAATCGGAAAGAAGTTGGTATTCCTTACGTGGAAAGATCAGAGTCCTTACGTGGACATATCAAGAGCATCCCTTGCGTGGAAGAAAAATGGTTTCCTTACGTGGGAAGACGAGTTTATTCCTTACGTGGAAGGATTGAGTCCTCATACGGACATATCAAGATCGATTCCTGACGGGGAAAGAAATGGATTATTCCTGACGTGGAAAGATGGAGTCCTGACGCGGACGGATCAAAGAAGATATTCCTAACGTGGAAGAAGAAGATTTACCCCTTTACGTGGAAAGTTGAGTCCTGACGTGGACAGGTTCAGAACCAAAGTTGGATTCCTTACGTGGAAAGATTGGAGTCCCGACGCGGACGTGTCAAGTGGTATTGGAGTCCTTACGTGGACAGATTGATATAGTTCTCCTTATGGGGAAAGAAGATTGCTTCCTGACGTGGAAAGATGAAAGGGTTAGTCCTGACGTGGACAGATACAGAAGAAATGATTCCTAACGTGGACAGGTGTTACTCCTAACGTGGAAGAATGATATTCCTAACGTGGACGATTCAGTTTATGGAAATGCAGACGAATTATCCCCAGCGGAGTTGCCGAGATTTTTCTGGGTTAACAGCAAGTGGAGTCCTAACGTGGACAGGTTCTAGTTGAGAGTTCTTCGTATTGATGACAGACAGAGTCCTAATGTGGACAAGCAGGCAATCTGTTATCCCCAGCGTGGTCGTTACGAGATCAGTGAGCGGCTGCAAACAGTCAGATCCAGGCAGTGGATGTCGTTACCCCAAGCAGGGGTGCAGTTTATTTCTGCGGTTGGCAAATTTCCGGGTTTCTTAGTATTCAACCGTCTCGTACCGCGAATGTCTGAAGGCTCCGGGCTCTTCACCCAATCGGGTCCAAGTCGCTTGAATAGGGGCAGCTGTTGCACCCTAAAATTTGCCCAACCTTATTCACTTGGTTTATGTTTCAATGTCATTAGCATTTGCATATAGAGTCATGTACATAGACTAACCATCTGCATAGCATAAGCATAGCAAGTCATTCAACAGGGGACCAATCATTATTCTCATCTCTAGAAGCCTATCAAGAGGCTATTATCCCAATTCAATCTCATTCAAGTCATCAGGAAAGAATTTGAAAGCAAAGAGTGCAGCAGATCAAGCCTTGAGTCCATCTCCTAGCTGAGGGTATCTGAGGGTCAACAAGAGGATTGTGAGCTGTGAGTTGAAGGCATGGAGAGTATCTAGGCATTATGAGAGACTTATAAAGTCATTTAAAGAAGGAGACAAGTCATTGATGAGAGCACAAGAGCTATAGCTGAAGGCAGTCAACTAGGGTTTCATCTGGGTCAACCCTAGGTCAACCCTAGGTCAATTGACTGATTTAAGGGGCATTCAAGTCTAGTGGAGAGATGTGGGGTTCATCATTGGACATATAAAGAAGGATATGGAGATATGCCAAGAAGAATTCAAGAGAAATCAAGGAGAAGAGGAGTTTCTAAATTAGGGTTTCTGTGTAAAATCCCCTAGTCTAGGTCAAATTTCCAAGCAAGATAAGTCAAAATGCTAGCTTCAAATGGCTTCTTGGCCAACATGAAACTTGTAGAGGATCTCAAGACCTTTAATTTGAGTGGTGGAAGACATCAAGGAGATTTATAGAACTCAAGTTATGGTCCTTGCAAGTTACAGGTCATCTGAGGTATCTGAAATTTTGTCTGTGAAAGTGACTTGACTTCCAAGCTAGTTTTACCCCTCAAGGAGATTTCAAATGAATTCTTGGTCAACATAAGAATTGTTCCTCATTGTCTTAGCTTTCTAGAATGGTATAGCATGCCTTCATATGATGTGTGGAACTCAACTTATGGCCTTGGCAAGCAAAGGGTATTTTGGGCATTTGTGAATTACAGGTCATTTTAACCCATGTCCAAAACTCATACAAGGAGGCCTCAAATGGAAAAATTTACAACATCAAACTTGCTCCAAATGACATTTTGAGTCTAGAAAGAATGTCACAAATTGTTGGAAAAGCTCATAACATGAAGTTGCATGATTGGTCAAAATTTGAACTAAAATGGCTTATAACTTGAATAAAGTCAAAGTGAAAAATGGTTTGGGAGATTTATAAGTCCAAATGGGGACTTCCAATATATGATTTTGAATGGAAAAAACATTTCAAATACAATGGTTCAAGTACTTTTTTGAGTTTAGAAGGAAAAAGAAAAGTTATCCTTGGTTACTTGCATTTGAAGAAACATTTCAAAAATGGATCAAAGTTGGAAGGCAAGGGAAATTGTAAGATGGATCTAGAAAGTTCATTT
Source organism: Lathyrus sativus (assembly GCA_963859935.3). Classification (NCBI taxonomy): domain Eukaryota; kingdom Viridiplantae; phylum Streptophyta; class Magnoliopsida; order Fabales; family Fabaceae; genus Lathyrus; species Lathyrus sativus. The sequence goes on along the minus strand of OZ012739.1, from coordinate 71,790,275 downwards.
GAGCCCTATATAAACATGAAATGAAGATTGATCAAGGGTTGGATTCATTTTTCACCAAAAATCTCCCAAAGTTTCTCATTCTTCCTCTTGCAAATTCTTTTCAAACTTCATCAATTCCCCATCAATTCTCATAATCCTTGATTCTACTCCACTCCATAATCATCAAAGATCAAAGATCACTCAATATCTGGCTGGTTTTGATCCATTCTCATGTGCTGTTATCATCCTCTTCAAAAGTGAGGAATCAATCGGTTAGCAAGATCCAAGGCCAAGAAACAAGAGGTGTTGCATACAGAAGCAAGAGCTTCACTCACTGATCAAGATCTGAGCATTGGTGTTGGTGGATTCACGAGTTTCCATAGCTGTTTTCAAGCTTTTGCATCAGGTGCGTTTTCATTCAAATTGATTAGTTCAGTTAGTTTAGCATAGTTTTGTTAGTTTAGATATGATGTAGGATGTTAGTAGAGCAATTAGGGTGAGTTTGGAGTGGTTTAGTGATGATTGTTGACAGGTTGTAAAAACTGTTAGGATGTAGAACTCGTGGCATAGTGCATTATAATCTTAGGTTGTTAGCGCAGGATGATCACCATTATGCATAGAGTAGATTAGTATAGGTTTGGTTGAGAATTGTTGTGATGCATCTCAGTGTATTTTCATGGAGTCAGAATTTGTCTCGATCGGGTTTGTTGATTGGCTGAGTTTCAAAGCAAACAAAGACCATAGACGTATAGAGGGAGAGATTCTGAGTAAGTTTCATGTTTATATCGTGGCGTTTCATGGCCTGGAGAGAGAGAACCGAGAGCTTGAACTTGGACGTTCATGGCATGCGCGTGAGGGTTTCAGAAACCCTAGATGATCCAATGAGGAAGACGAAATCCTGGACGTTCATTTCATGCAAGACCTTTGACTCAGAGAGCAATCGTATGGCTCTCATTTGATTCTGATTTTGGAGGGAATTAGCTGGGTGCCCTAAACGCACCGTTTCATTAATTGAAACGGGCGGGCCTGAGGGTTTAGTGATATCCCCACCCCCCAATTTTGAGCCCATTATCTTTTGAACGTGCTATGCTTACTATTTTCACCCCCCTGCTTGTTTTTTATTTTCAATAATGCTGAGTGGTTCTGGGCCTAATCCAAATTCGCTAACCACACCCCCACTGCCTGGCCCATCCTGGATTTTGAACTGAGTGTGTCTTCTATTCAAACCCCCCTCCCTTTATTTCATTATACATTCTTTTATTTTCTTTAATTCTTTTATGCATTTTCCAAAATTCATAATAAATAGATAAAAAATCATTTTTAATCCATTCTTTTTACATCATTTTCATTAGGATGTGTAGAAAATTGTCATTAAATAAAATTGCATTTTTAGTTTTATTTGATATTTTTTTCATATTTTTTAAATAAATGTCATTTTAAATAGCTTCATCTCATGCATGATTTTATTAATTTTTGTTCTATTAGATGCTTTAATATTTTTTGTCCATTCTTTTTAGGTTGTTTAGATGAGATATTGAACTTGTAGAAGCAATTTAGTTCCCATTTTTAGAAATTAATTTTAGGTGCCTAATGTAGGCTTGAACAACATGAACAAATTAGGGTTTTTTAGGTGATGACTTAGGAAGTTTGATTCTTTCCCTTAGGACTTAGGGTTTGAATAGATTAGTTATGGGACTATAGGGGCTATGGGTAGTTATTAGATCCCTTAGAAAAAGTCAGGATTCCCCTACTGCTATTAATACTCTCTGTATATGTCTGATTGACTGGTGTGGTGTGCCCTCTTGGGATTATTGCTTGCTTGCTTGGGTATTGGGATTGTCTGGGAACTTGGGAGAGCTGAAGATTTGAGGAGATGAAGACCATTGGAGATTCAGAGATTGACTATCAACTGCCAGAGTTGGAGGAGAGGTTCTTGCTAGCAGCTGCTGAGGAGACTAGGGTTTAGGAGCTAGGCAGAGCTCTAGATTAGAAAGCTTGTTTCTCAAACATGGAATGCCCTGTCTGCATCCATCCTTTCTCTATGATTCAAAGTCTCTTTCAAATATCCACCTCCTTCCTTTGGAAGGATCAGTGAATATATTTGAAAGATAGAACTTTTGAGAGGAAACTTTCTGTTTAATGTTAACAGTTGATGAACCACCCTTGGTAGGTAATTAACTGTCTAACATTCATTCACTTCACTCTTGTGACTGATCCCTCTTCCTGGAGGTTTGAGCTTGAAGAAAAGCCATTGCAGATGGAAGACAGATGATCAAAGCCCTTGCCTGAAGGCCATGAAGATGGATATTGATGCTTGTTGAAGCCTGTAGCTGAATGGAGATTACTTGAAGTCAGATGTGGAGTCAGAGCTGCTGATGCTGTTGTATTTCATTGCTGATGTATTGTTTGGATTTCCTGGTTGTATTGTTTGCTGTTTACCCTGTTAGGTTGAAAGTGAAGCCTGTTCACTTTTGCCTATTGTTTTCTAGGTTCGAGGTTGAGTGGGACTCCCTTGCCTCGCTTGTACTGTTGCATCCATGCATTTTACTGCTTTACTGTACATATCTGATATTGTTTCTGTTTCTGCCTATCCCGTAGGATCTCTGTTTCTCTCTGTGCAAGAGAGGAGCATGATAGACACTAGGTATTAACCCATGCATGATAACATTAGGATAGTTTGATTCCCTTCGCAACCTTAGGTTAGAGTTCTGTCTCTTTCTTTCTCAAAACAAACAGAAAAACACATAAAGATTTCAAACACAATAAAAGACACTTCTTCCGTAAAAGAATGTGAACTCATCAAAGCGTCATTTTTGTCCGCCGGGACTGTTAATCAAGAAAACCTTTTTCAGAAGGAATAAAATCAACCAGGACAAGCTTGTGTCGTACGTGGCCCGAACTACGTTTGCTCTGATCTTCCATGCAGTGTGGAAGTACGTAGGCATAGGATGCGATATCCTAGCGAGCAACCTTCCCCTCCTTTCCCGTAGGTAGGCGAACTACGTTGACTCTGATTTCTCGTTCCAGACGGGAATACGTAGGCATAAAGTGCGATACTTTGCCGAGTCATTTTATTTTCTTTTAACCCCAGACCTTTAGCGTAGATAGAATAACAATCCATACCCGAAAACAAGCGTGGATCCCGTCGAGTACGACGGACGTGAGGGGTGCTAATACCTTCCCCTTGCGTAACCGACTCCCGAACCCAGGTTTTGGTTGCGACGACCATACCTTTCCCGTGTTGTGCGAGGTTTACTCTGAGCGTTTCCTTTCCCTCCCGTGGGATAAATAACGCACGGTGGCGACTCTTCTGTTCAGCCGGCGCCGATTTTCGCAGTAGCGACAGCTGGCGACTCTGCTGGGGATCCAACGTCCCCTGGCTGCTAAGGACTGCGATAGTTCTTATGCATTTGGGATCCAACGTCCCTTAAGAGAGTCAATCCTAACGTTTGTTTTCCCGTCGAGGATTTTGTATGGAGTTATTGTATATTTCTGACCTTTTATTTTCAGCATTATATATTGATTATTATTGTTGTATCTTGGGGTGTGACGGGTGTTCTGATATTGAGTGAGAAGCCGGACCTGGGCTTGAGTGCACCTAGAATTAGCGTAGAAAGTAGTGGGCGCGTGCCGGCTTTGCTTGCATTAGTGTCTCATGAAATCTACACTCGGACGAGGTTCTTCTGGTTGGCTTCTTTTTCTACCCTTTGGGTCGAAGGGGTTGTTGGTCAGCTGAATTGTCGACTCCGGGAACCGATCATTTGGAAGTTGGCTGAGTGAGGCCTCTTCAGGATTTGATGATGCCACTCCTTCTGGGAATCGTATCATCAACCCTGAAAGTCTGTGACGCCGACGACCGCATAGGATGCCGTACCTTGTGCCAGTTATAGGGCCACCCACCTGTGAGGGGATTTGGGGTTATGCAGGTAACCAGACCTTCAGATACCGGTTATTTCTTGATCAGAGATCCTGGGTATTTATGGAGAGTTAGGAGGTCTGTCATAGACCATTTGGAGAGTGATGAGGTCTGTCAGAGACCATTTGGAGGTGTGTTCTGAGGTCTGTCAGAGACCAATTAGAGATATGATTTGAGGTCTACCAGAGACCAGTTGGAGTTATGGTTTGAGGTCTGTCAGAGACCAGTATTGGAGCTTTGTGTTAGGTCTATTTGAGACCGGGGTTTGATGACTTCTGGACGGTCTATCTGAGACCTTTCTTGATTGGGTTTAGGCTATTCAGCTACAGCTTTGGTCCCTGTTGCATGTTACTTGCATTGCATTGCCTGCATATCCATTACCATTTGCATTTCACTAACGTGTGTCTGTGCTGCAGGTGCATTTGCATTTCCCTAGTTCTAGTGCCCGGACTTCTGAGTATTGATTATGGCTAGTTTGAGGAAAACAGTTGCGTATAAGCTGCCTTCACCCGATATTACTTCTCTGCTTGGCCTGATATCTCTTGCCGATGAGGAGGTTAGGAGAAGCTTCAGAATGAGTCATGGAAGATTACTGAGATTGGTCTGCAAGCCCACTGCTGATGAGATGAACGGGCTATACACCTTGATGCAGTTCTATGATCCCGTATTGAGATGTTTTACCTTTGCTGACTTCATTTTAGGACCTACCATTGAGGAGTATGTGGAGTTTACTGAGCTCCCCGGGCAGAACGAGGTTCCCTTTATTCACTCTGCTGCTGAGCCCAAGTTGGAGGACTTAGCCAAAGCCTTACATATGGACGCTGCAGATCTGTTATTGACTTCTTGGCTTGGGGTTTCAGGTTTCTCTCTTGATTTCTTAGTTGTCAAAGCTCGAGAGTACGCCAAGAACGGTTGTTGGGTGGTTTTCAATGCTATTTTGGCTTTATGCATCTATGGAATTGTGCTGTTTCCTAACTTGCCCAACTTTGTGGATTTGGATGCTTTCTATCTGTTTGCTGCAGGCAACCCAGTGCCAACTTTGATTGGAGACTTCTATCATTCATTGCACTATAAGAATGAAAACCGAAGGGGAAAAGTTGTTTACTGTTGTGTTCCTCTACTGAATATGTGGTTCAAAAGTCATCTTCCAGTGAAGGGGTCCTTCGTGGAAAGTGCAACCACTGCTAGCTGGTCTGAACGCCTGATGAGGCTATCTTCCGAAGACATTGTATGGTTTGACAGAGACCTACTGGGATCTGAACTTATCTTCAGTTGTTCTGGGTACCCTAATGTGCCGCTAATAGGAAGAAAAGGGTGTATCAATTACAACCCTTCTCTATTCATTCGTCAGTTCGGATATGCGCTGAAGAATCCACCTCAGGAGGAAGAAGTACAGGAATCTCTGTACTTCACCGGAGACGTGAAGGGGGAGTTATTAGCTAAGTTGCAACATGCCTGGACGCGTATTAACCGCAGAGGGAAGCCGTTGTTAGGTAAGAATGACTGTCAGGCCTATGCACCTTATAGAGTTTGGATTCAGGAGAGGGCTAGTCAGTTGAGGATGTCGTTTCCAGATGCACCAATTCTTGCTCCTATTCCGATAGCAGAGCCAACTACTGTTTCTAGGGAAATCTATGAGCAAGTTGTGAGAGAAAAAGAAGCCTTGATGAAGATTAATGAAGGGTTAGAGCAAGAGTTAGCCCAGGCGCGCAGCGAGAAAAACAAGGCCGTATATGCTTTCCAGCAACAGATCGGGCTAGTAAACAGACTAGGGGCTGAGTTGACTGAAGAAAAGAAAAAGCGCGAACGTCTGGGGCAAGAGTTCAGAAGTTCCCATGACATGCTGGAAGCCAAAAAGAAGGCGCTCGACGCAGCGCACCGAGAGATATCTTCTTGCAATAAGACTTGGAATGCTACACTCACCAACAATAAGAAGAGGGAAGATAAGCTGAAGCAGCAAATTTCCGACCTCGAAGAGAAGTTGAAGTCTAGCATCAAGAAGTGTGAGGAAGAAGTGATGACCCGGTATAGTGTCCAGCATGCACTGAACAAGGCAATCAAATCCAGAGATGAAGCAGTGTCTCAGAAGCGAAAGCTAGAAGATTGCTTTGGAGAAGCAACAAGGGAAGAAACTGCTGAAGACGTACGTCGTGTCCTCAAAAGAAGAAACCAGCTTGTTGAAGGGCTGCTTGATCGACCAAGCCATCCGGAGACCAGGAAGTTGATAGAAGAGTACCAGACTTTTGGGAGGATTTGATCATTTCATGTAGTAACTTGTATGCTTTATTTGCATAGTGCTGACCATCACCAGGATTGTTGGTTGAGGTCATGCCTTCTTTGTACTCTCAGTGATATTGTACCCTGGGCTTATTGATTCTCCCTGCAATATACGAGGCTTTCTATGATTCAGCTCTGATATTCCTATTGTCAACACTGTCACTGCACCGGCACCTTCGCACTAGAACTGGGGGAATGAACTTCCCTAATGCACAGACACATTGCATTGCATTCATATTCATATTGCATTACAGGTAATCTTTGGATGGTGTCTTATTTCCTGCTCTGTATCAGGTACTTAACAGGATTGCAGATCAGCATCCGCACCGCTATTCTACGCGCTCCAATTGTCGAAAAGTCATGGACCAAATGCAGAACAAGATGCAAGATGTGCGCGAGAAGCTCGCTCTCTTCATGCAGACCATGGAGGCTATAGCAAAAGGGCAGGAGAATTTGCAGGCCATGGTCCAGCCTCTGTTGGCCCGAAACGCTGGTCATGGTAATGAAGATCATCAGTCTGTCCGGGTCGATACTGCTCATGGAGACGGCACTCCCACGCCAGTGGCTCCGCCTGTAGTCAATATACCTGCTGCTAATGTCAACAACGCTACCGCTGCTGTGAATGGTAACGTCGGAGTGGGGAATGAGACTGCTGTCCATAATGCTGGGCTGGGTGATGTCAATTTGGGAGATAATCTAGGAGGCAACGGCTTTGTCAGTACCGGGTTCGGATTCAACGATCAGGGATTCGATAACACTGGGAAGTATGGCTTTAATGCTCAAGGCTTTGGGCAAGACGGTTATGGTATGGTCAATCAGGGTTACGGAGGCTTTGGAAACGGAAACGGTACTGGATTTATGGCTTTTGGTCCCGCTGGAGGTGTTCAAGGGTACGGCAACAGAGGCCGAGGTCCGGGGATGAATCAGATCAGAGCTGGACGTAATAATGGATATGATGGGTACGGGGCTGGAAACGGTATGTGGCAAGAGGATCAGCAGGAGGACGCCTTCTCCGGAGGAGGTTTTGAAGGGCCGATGGATGATTCCCAAAAGATTAGAATGCTGGAAGAGCAGATGAAGGGAGTCCTAAACCAGAGTGCTGTGGGTTTGGACATGGCAACAATGGGTTTGGTACCTGGCTTGAGGGTGCCAATTAAGTTCAAAGCTCCTGCGTTCGATAAGTATAAAGGAGACACATGTCCGAAAGTGCATGTACGAGCTTATTACAGAAAGATGTCTGCGTACTCCACTGATGAAAGAATGCTAATGCATTTCTTTCAGGATAGTCTGTCGGGCCCTTCCCTAGAGTGGTACATGGGGTTGGAGCCAACTGATATCAAGACTTGGAAGCAATTGGCGGAGGCATTTGTAGCCCATTACAAATATAACAGCGACCTGGCACCCAATCGGGTCCAGTTGGCCGGGCTTTCGCAGAAGAAGGGGGAGAGTTTTAAAGAGTACGCGCAAAGGTGGCGCGATATGGCTGCCAGGGTCCGTCCTCCGGTGGAAGATAAGGAAATGAATGACATGTTTGTCGGCACATTCACCGGGCTGTTTCATGATATGCTGTTTCATACGTCTCTGGCCAGTTTTTCAGACCTGATTCTGATGGGGGAAAAGATTGAACGTAATATTAAGCAAGGAAAGTTCCAAGCCGAGGAATCAACTGCATCTGGCAGTAATAGGAAAGCTTATGGTGGGCGCCGTCAGGGCGAGGCAAGCGCAGTATTTGGAGGCCGAGGCCGAGGCCGAGGCAGGGGACGAGGTCAATATCGTCAGCCGCAGTAGGTGTCGAGTGTTACTATTCCCTATCAGCAACAACCAATCCAGCAACAACAACCTATTCAGCAGCAACAGCCTCAGCAGGGGGCACAGCAGGCTCAACGAAGATTCCAGGGTAGTAAACCGAGAAGAGTGTTTGAAAAGCCTCCCTCAACCTATGCCGATTTGTTGCAGACATTGTTGGGATTGAATCTGGTAGAGAAAAGAACTCTGGCACCGATAACAGGAGCTCCCCCGTTCGGCTACGATGCAAGCAGGCACTGTGAGTTTCATTCTGGGGCCCCGGGCCACGATATAGAAGGTTGCCATGCTTTTAAGCACGTTGTGCAGGATCTTTTAGACAACAAGACTATCAACTTCGGAACGGCAGGTCCGAACATAGTCCAGAAACCCATGCCTAATCATGGGGCAAACGCCGTTCTGACTGAGGAAGGTCTGAATCTTATCATGAATGTTGAAGATTTAAAGACGCCGCTGAGCGAGATAAAGAGCCGACTGTTGCAAGGAGGTGTTTACCCAGGATGTAACGAATATTGCTTAGATTGTTGGACCCTAGCTGGGGAGTGTGAGGATTTGAAGAAAGGCATTCAGGCTTTAATTGATGAAGGTATATTGCAGTTTGATCGAGCGGCAACTGACGAGCCTGCAGGGGCAGTAGTGGATAATCAGAGTGATGTGGCCACTGTGACGATTCCTCGGAAGACGATCACTATTGCAGCACCAGCTCAGCGACCACCGATCACCATAATTAAGGCCGGGCCGATCCCGTACGAGAACACGAAAGCAGTCCCATGGTCATATGGGCTAGAGGTGTATTGTGATGGGATAAAGATTGATGTTAACAAGCAGCCAGCGGAGATTGTGGATAATGTTGTTGGTTCAGGAGGCATGACGAGGAGCGGTAGGATCTTTATATCTCCTGAAGTGGAGGCTGAAAGACTAGCGAAAGGAAAAGGGAAAGCGGTTGAAAATGTTCCGGTACAAGCAAGTGAAAAAGAAGCAGCATCGAAGGATGTAGAAGAATTCATGCGCTTAATTCGAAAAAGTGATTATAAGATTGTGGAGCATCTGCATCAGACACCGTCCAAAATATCTATCCTGTCGTTGCTGTTGTGTTCGGAAGCTCACAGAAATGCTTTGCTGAAAGTCCTGGACACTTCTTTTGTACCCCAAGACGTCTCCGTAAATCAGCTGGAAGGAGTATTGGCACATGTGAATGCAGGCCACAGCTTGGGCTTTACCGATTTTGACTTGACTCCGAAAGGGAGAGATCATAATATGGCATTACACGTATCTGTTGAGTGTAGAGGATCAGTAATGTCACACGTATTGGTTGACACCGGATCATCTTTGAATGTGCTGCCCAAGAAGGCGATGATGAAGCTGGATGTTCGAGGGATTTTGTGTACACCCAGTGATTTGGTAGTCAGAGCGTTTGACGGCACGCGGAGAACGGTCTTCGGATCGATTACCTTGCCTCTGCAAGTGGGGCCGGAAGTGTTTGCAACGGAGTTTTATATCATGGATATACAGCCTGCGTATAGCTGCTTGCTTGGGAGACCCTGGATTCATGGGGCAGGGGCTGTCACGTCTACCCTGCATCAGAAGTTAAAGTATATGGTCGGAGACAGCGTAGTCACCGTGTGCGGAGAAGAAGACACCCTGGTCAGCCATTTATCGTCGTTTAAATATGTGGAAGTCGACGGAGAGATCCATGAGACACCATGCCAGGCATTCGAAGGTTTGCGCATCAAGGACAAAGGTCCCGGGCCGAGCAAAGTGCCAGAGATAGCTGTCTCATCGTATAAAGAAGCTCAAGCTCTAGTAGAAGCAGGAGAAGCCAAGGGCTGGGCAAAGTGCTGGACATTCCTGTGAAAATGGACCGGTTCGGGCTGGGGTACCGACCGTCGTCATCAACTCCTTCCGTGGGGGCCCCCCGTTTCAGAAAGCCAATTATCATCTCTGCCAGTGGAGTATGTCATGAAACTGTCAATGCTGCTTCGGAGTCTGATGAAGGAGACAGCGACTGTAATATGGATGCCTGGATTCAGCCAAGCACGCCAGGACAAGGACTGTGCAACTGGTCTATTCAGGAGCTTGTTCCTGTGACTTTTAAACAGTAATGCTTTGCTTTATTAATTGTTGAATAATCTGATGTCTTGCCCGGGGCATCAGGATTTGCTTAGGGCTGTGTTGTTATAAACATTGCGTGTTAATCATTAAATAAATGGCGTTTTTTCATGTGCAAATACCGTAATCTCTGTCTTTCTTATTTTGTATTTTTCAATAAAATGGCAATGTGGTTATTCGCTTTATACGCATTTTGAAGCACTTAACCATTCCTTTTGCAGGATAACATTTTCAGATGACATCCTTGAACCACCTATGACTCGTCCCGACTTTGAGCACCCGGTGTTTCAGGCTGAAGAAGAGGTTGTCGAAGATAGCGACGTTCCTGAAGAACTGTCTTGGTTAGTGAAGCAAGAGGAAAGAGCCATTCTGCCTCACGACGAGGTCATCGAAATTATCAATTTGGGGTCGGAAGGGGTTGAGAAGAATATTCGTATCGGAGCCGCACTGCAGAGTGATATCAAGCGAAGACTGG